>CM065805.1:4145500-5491500 GCA_033398695.1 Orobanche coerulescens
GATGCCCTTCAGACTATGCAACGCACCTGCTACCTTCCAAAGGTGTATGGTAAGCATTTTTACTGAGTACGTAGGTAATATCATTGAAATGTTCATGGATGATTTTAGTGTATATGGGGACTCATTCGATATATGCTTAGAAAATCTCACGCTTATTTTAAAACGTTGTGTAGGAACTAATCTCGTACTTAATTGGAAAAAATGCCATTTTATGGTAAAACAAGGAATAGTTTTAGGGAATGTAGTCTCGGAAAAAGGAATTGAAGTTGATAAAGCAAAAATTGATATTATTGCTGCTTTGCCTTACCCCGCCACGGTGCGGAAAGTACGTTCTTTTCTTGGCCATGCAGGATTTTATAGGAGATTCATCAAGGATTTTTCAAAGATAGCGGTGCCCCTCTGCAAGCTACTCCAGAAGGAAGTGGAATTCAACATGAACGACGAATGCAAGGCCGCATTTGACAAGTTGAAGCAATTGCTGACAACATCACCCATAATTCAACCACCAAATTGGGAATTGCCATTCGAACTGATGTGCGATGCAAGCGACTACACGGTAGAGGGTGTCTTGGGTCAAAGAGTGGGGAGAGCATCTCATGTAATATACTACGCCTCAAAAATGCTGGACCCGACGCAAGCAAATTATTCCACAACCGAGAAGGAGTTTCTGGCCGTGGTCTTTGCACTAGAAAAATTCCACTCATACCTACTCGGAACTAAGGTCATTATCTTCTCATATCACGCTGCCCTACGATATTTGTTAGCCAAGAAGGAAGCAAAGCCGAGACTTATTCAATGGATCTTACTTCTTCAAGAATTCAACGTGGAGATCAAGGACGAGAAAGGGTCCGAAAATTCCGTGGTCGATCACCTGAGCCGGTTAGTCTTAGAAAATGATGGGAAACCTATGTATGACAGATTCCCCGACGAACAATTATTTTCCACTTCTCAAGACTGGGAGGACTGTTCGACACTGGGTGACCCAGTGTCAGACTCTGCAGCACCATGGTATGCCGATTTGGTGAATTTTCTCGTAGCCAATATTTTTCCTACTGGTATGACACGGGCTAGGAGGGATAAACTCAGAAGTGATGCCAAACATTACGTATGGGATGATCCTTATCTATGGAAGCATTGTCCAGATCAAATGATTCTAAGATGTGTACCAGAGGATGAATTTCATTCAATTCTTGCTTTTTGTCACTCGTATGCATGCGGAGGACACTTCGGTTCAAAGAGAACAGCACATAAGATTTTGGAGAGTGGTTTCTACTGGCCTTCGCTATTTAGAGATGCTTATAATTTTTGCAAGGCGTGTGATAATTGTCAAAGAACGGGTAATATCTCTCGACGAAATCAAATGCTCCAAAATCCTATCTTGGTATGTGAAATCTTCGAAGTCTGGGGCATGGACTTCATGGGACCTTTTCCCTCCTCATATAGGAATCTCTAAATTTTACTCTTCGTGGATTACGTATCCAAATGGGTGGAGGCGACCGCCACACGGACCAATGATTCTAAAGTAGTGGCCAAATTTATTATCTAATGTTTTCGCTAGATCCGGAATTCCAAAGGCTATAATCAGCGACCGGGAAAAACATTTCAAAAACCGGATAATTGAGGCACTTTTAAGGAAATATCGCGTCTTGCACAAGGTATCCACTTCTTATCACCCGCAATCAAATGGGCAAGCTGAAACATCCAACAAAGAGATAAAAGCAATCTTGGAGAAAACAGTGCAGCCGAATCGGAAGGATTGGAGCTTACGGCTCGACGATGCGCTCTGGGCTTATAGGACGGCATATAAAACACCAATTGACATGTCACCGTATCGCTTGGTTTATGGCAAACTGTGCCATCTTCCCGTTGAACTCGAACATCGTGCTTTTTGGGCAATCAAGAAATGCAATATGAATTTTGACGAATCAGGCACCCACCGGAAGTTGCAATTGCAAGAACTGGAAGAGATACGAAATGACGCGTTCGAAAATGCAGCAATTTACAAGGAAAAGACAAAGGCGTTCCACGATTCAAGAATAACAAGGAAAGGCTTCGTCGTAGGCGAAAAAGTGTTACTCTATCACTCTCGACTCAAATTATTTCCGGGCAAGTTGCGATCCCGCTGGATTGGCCCGTTCGTAATTATCAATATTTTTCCGTCTGGAGCAATTGAAATTCAAAGTGTAAAAACAAGAAAAATTTTCAAGGTTAATGGGCATCTCCTAAAACCCTATCGCGAAGAATTTACGATGGCTAATATGGAAGAACACAAATTCGAGGACTCATATGAAATTTAAAACAGAGAGTTCGTCGAGCCAACAACGTAAAAAAAAAGGCGCTTATTGGGAGGCAACCCAATTTATTTTTCGCATTTTTTTCTCGTCAGTTTTTAGTAGTAAATTTTTTTTATTATTTATCCTGCTTTTTTTTTCCTTTTAATTTTTTTTAGTTATTAATTTTTTTCCTTTCTCCCTCATCCATCAGTTACACCCCCCTCCCCCCCGCTCGGTCTTCCCCAGACTAATCTCTCCCTTTTTCGAAGCGGCGGTTGGAGACATAATCCTAGGGCTCCGACCCACTATGATCTCACCGAGCCCGAGCAGCCCGTGACGAAACCCTCCACCGCCGGAAAACAAAAACTCAGCCGACCAGCATCCGGCGAACAACTCAACAAAAAGCCGAAGCGGCGTCCACCGGGTCAGCCTTCAAAAAGGGCGAAGCAACCCCAGAATTAGCCGGGCTGCGGCTTGAGGGATGAACCCACACCGCCGCCATCTCCGCCCTCGTCGAACGCACCGCCAGCTACCAGCGACGAATTGGCTCATGGGCTCATCTATCAGCAATCACTGCCGCCCCCGTTGTTACTCACATGGTATGGAGCAGAAGAATTGAGCCCCCAAGCATCCGATGGGAGTGGTTCGAAACATCCACCGCCAACCGAACGCAAATCAGAAAACGAGCCGCAACCTACAGCCGAGCAAGGAAGTGAAACGGAGGCCGAGCAGCAGCACGGCTTCACACAAGCCGAGAGCCCTGCTCCACCCCCAGTAAGAGAGAAACGCAAGAGTCTCCTTGGTCTACCGAACCGATATAACGTCGCCTTTGGATCCCCCGGACAAGTTACACGCTACCGCAAACTCACGGAACGAAAGGTAATCCCGTCGGTTTATCTTGATGAAATTATTTTGCGACAATTGGGATTATATGATGATGTCATGGCATTGTTGAATGTACTGGGGTGGGATAGATTGGCAGCAGGGAATTGGGAAGTCTATGAGGATCTAACATATGAATTTTTTAGCTCAATCTGGAAAGGGGATTTTGAAAAAAAGGGAACTTTTTATTTTCGTTTAAATGGTAAAGGGTATACATGGGGGGTTCGAGCAGTTCGGCCGAGCACTTGGGCTAACTGCCGAATCCGAGAAAAAAGATGACATACCAACCGAAAATGTGATTTGGCAAATAATTACGAATGATGCCGGTCCATTTGTCGCGGGAAAAACTAAGGCCACCACCATTCGTAACCTGGTGATCCGATACGTTCAACGACTTATGGCATATATGGTCACCGGGAGATATTCAAATCGGAGTGTGGTGCAAATTTTTGAGCTGCGGATGATATATGCGATGGTTTTCAGAAGAAGGGTGAAATGTGTTAAAGATTTATTGATGATGTTCATTGGGGATGATGTCACGAAAAACCCAATCGTAATGGGGGGTTTTGTAACGGCAGTAGCTCGACACGCCAGGACTGATTTCAGCGGTCGGTTCCCGGTCGGGGCAGTGAAAAAATTGGATAAGACTCTCCTTATGAAAATGGGCGTTTTAGAAAAAAGTGGAAGAATTTTTAAATGGCGAATTTCAGCAAGCGAAACGATAGCTCTACCGAACACCGCGTACACCACGCCATGGGAGGAAAAAAATTTAAAAATATTGCACAGGAGCTTTCCATCCACTCCTTCGGACAGCTCGGCGGCAAAGGCACAGGCAGACGGTGCGAACACAAGCCGAGCAGGAGAGTCGGCTACAGAAGCCGAGCTGAGGCGTCAGATCGAGCAACTTGAGGAGGGGCATCGCGCACTTCAAGCCAAGGTGGATCGTTTGACCGAGCAGCTGGAAGCCCTTCTCCCCCATTAGCCCGGTGATTCCTACTCTAGACTTTTTTACTCCCTTTTGTTTTTCTTTTTCTTTTCCTTCTTTTATTTGTAGTTGTGTACTTAATTTTAAGTTTGGGGAAGTTGGATTCGGAACGATTAGTTGAATTTGGAAATTGTGATGAATTTAAATTTGTGCCCTTAGCTAAAATTGTGTGATTGAATCAAGTTCGTGTATTGGCTATGATGCACAGATTCTTCAAAATTCACCAGTATGCAGTATCGGATACTGCATGGGTGCGGGTGCGATTCGCGTGGGATTCGCACGGGATTCGCCACATGGCGAATCCGTGCAAAAAAAAAATGGACTCGCGCATTCTTGCACAGGATACGCGTATCCGGTGCATGGGGAGGGTGCGTCGGTGATTTTTTTTCTTTTTTTGGTTTTTTATTGTAATTTTTAAAAAGTAAATCAAATAAACTAAAATACAGAAAGTAAATAATTTAATAAGTAATTACTTTTACAGTTTTACCTTTAGCAGCATTCACGAACAGTATCAGAAAGCTCCGATTCTCAAAGCCATTTTGAATTGTTTTTTGTATGACTTATTTTATGTATTTGAATTGGTTTTATGGTGATATTTGAGTTGTTATTTTGTATATTTAACAAGTGTTATATATAATAAAATATAAAATAAACACATGTATCCTTGCCGTATCGCACCCTAACATTTTCAAAAAACCGTATCCCCGCACCCGTATCTGCCCGCACCCGCACCCGGCCCCCCGCACCTGTGCAACATAGTGTATTGGGAATTTAAGTATGGCCTGACATAGGAAATAGGTGTGATTGACTAGTTTGATTTTAATTATGGTAGTTCACTAGTCTTGATTTTGGATGGATAAAAGTGTGAGGGATTCATGGCGCAAGCCCTTTTTATTTGTGAGTTTTGAGCCGTAGAGCAATATATATATATATATATATATATACACACATATAAATAATTATACATATACATGCTCACTATTTCTTCTTGTGGGGTCGAACGTGTTGTGTTCATGCTAGAACTTAATCAATTATACATGTGAAGACTATGTAAGTGTTCTCATGCAGTAAAGTGATAAAGGCAATTAGGAATAACCCACTTGGCTTATATTTTCCCACCTTGACATAATCACCATTAGAAGCCCATTTGGACCTAAGCCTTATTCTTTGATCCAGCACATTTTATTAGCCATTATCTAATTTTTGGTGAAAATTCAGACGTTTGAACCCGTGGTCAAGATTTGGTTGTGAATTAGGTGTATAACAAGTCGGGGGAAGGACGGGGAATTATCAAAAAGTGGGTGTTGAAGTGAAAATAAAAAGGGTGCTGAAATTAAGATGAAAAAAATAAAGGCCCAAAAAAAACGGGGGGCGGCCGTAAAAATACCCCCCTCGAATGTTGTTAAGCCACTGGCCTCAACTAATCTTTCGTGGCTATGCGATTACATGTACCTAAAAGGATGCAAAAGGAAGGACAGTGATTCATTATTTGTAGGATTTGTTATGCGCTTAATTTCATGATTAGTCTCGGCCAACGAATCCTTTATTTATCCTTTTTATCCCACCCATACCTAAAGCCCCGTTACAACCACAAAAGCCCTTTTGATTATATGCATGACTTCATCTAAGTAGTGGAGATTTGATTTTTGTGCGAGTATGTGGTAATGACACACCATGTTCTGACGTGAGTGATTGCTTAATAATCCCTATATCTACTTGAGCGAGAGTGACCCCTTGTGAGGCCATCGAATTTTCTCTCACTTGATGCCAATGAAGATGTTGAGATTTGTTGAGGTACTTTAATTTTCTTCATACTTGTTCATGATTATTTATTCTCCCTTGAATATGGCTATCATCTTGGATTTTTCAATACATGCTTCTTGAAATTCTTTCACTCGAATTATGCTTGAGGACAAGCATTGTTTTAAGTTTAGGGAGATTTGATAGAACGAAAATAGTGTGCTAAAATTATTGTTAATTGTAAGGTTTTAATGAATTTTATGCTGGCACACTTGATTATTTTCTATCTATTTATATTTTGAATGCAATTTACTTCACTTGGCAATTTGTTGTTTAAATTAGGTGTTTGATGGAGTTTTTAAGCTTAAGGAATAATTTGGACCATCAAACGAACCAAAGCCAAGGTGATTTGGGCTTAAATGAAGAAAATATCGCGCGACACTGGGTGGCCCAGTGTCAGTTCGGTGACCCAGTGTCAGTCCTGTTCCGGAAATAATCTTACTTGGGGCCCAAGAAATGACTCAAAAACCGCCCAATCAGTTCCACAAGGCAATAAATCGGTCCCTAGGCTGGAAAAAGGAATTGGAATAGAATTGAAAAGAAAAACTCCAAGGGAATTAAAACTCAAGAAGGATAAGAAGGAAGGAAATCCAATTAAATAAGGAAACAAAGAGATAAAGAATTATTATAAAAGGAGGGGGGCTCAAACTTATAATCATCTTTGATCACCATACGGATGGCTGGAGCAGAAGCAGAAGAGGACGACCGAGCTGAAATTCTCGCCGAGGACTGGACCGCCACCACCGTGCGAGGAAGAAAAATACTTCGTTTGAATTTCTTTCTTCTCATGTCTTCTATTAATTTGATCTTTTATAAAGCCAACATGTCCGGCTAATTTTCTATTCTAGTTCTTAGTGAAGTTTGAAACCGTATTTGAATTATTCATGTTTTAATCCCGCAGCGTAGTCTCAACTCGAATTCTCTTGAATTACTTTTGTGTTACTGAATTCACTACTATGCCATATAATTTCTTGATTTGGTTTGGCCAACTAGATTAGGAGTTTTATGTCTCATGCTAGAAATTGAGTTGTAATCCGTAATTATTGCAATTTTAATTTCACAAGTAGCAAACAATTGAATTTTCCCAATTGAGTAACACAAAATCGAGATCCCTTAAGTCGACCTTATGAACTTAATATCTCGCCTATTCCATTATTTTGGTTTTTAATGCATTTAGCGAGCGAGATTTGAAGAGCTTGTTTTGAATCCAGCGTATAGATAGGTTCGATTAAAGAGCTTGTTTTAATTGAATAAACCTAAGAAATAATTGAGGTCAACAGAGCTTGTTGTTGGCTTCGGAATAGGAGTTCATGAGATTAGAGAAGACATAAGCGCTGCATTGAAACTTGAATTAAATCTAAATGGTGGATAACGGAGCTAAGGACTAGATTATTCCTCAATTGATATTTTCGAATTTTAATTCCTTTGTTTATTTTATTTTACGCAATTTATTTTAGTTAAGATCGGAAACAAACCCCCCATTTTTCGTTTATTTTATTTTAATTGCACAAAGTACTTAATCCTTAAATAGTATAATTGATTTACTGTTCTCCGTGAGATCGACCCTTGTCGATACTACTAGTTAGTAGAAGTAAGCCAAGGAAAATAAATATAACTAATTTTGACGCGTCACGACAGCGCGGCCATAAAACATATACCACGATTATGACTAAAATGATTCCAAATCATTCACCATCTAATCTAGCATTCCAAATGCCAATATCGTATACACGATCGCAAGACCTACGCTCCGATACCACTGTTGAGATTCGGTGCCTAAAACGAAGGCCCAGCGGAAGCGGTAAAACGAAAATTGATTCGATCCGAATCCCTACGAGGATCGATCGAGCTACGTATATACGAATATAATACGAAATACAAGATATACGAGAAAACATACCCTTGTAGTCCGTTGATTAAATGGTATCCTCTCTTGAGGTATTCCCCAAGCTTTAAATTGCTTTCCCTACGATCCAATCCACTTCAAGCTCTTGGATGATCCAACGCCAAAAATACCGCGTCTCTACTTGCCACGCGCCGAAGAAACGACTGGAACGACTAAACCTCGTTTTCCTTCAAGGATACGGCTAGAATAAGGTTGTAGAAGCTTTGCTTGTGAGTATAACACTCTAAGTGTATTGATCACACACTCTTTTATTTCTTAATTTTCCTCCAAGAAAAATCAAGAACTTGAAGAAAAGGAAGAAGACTTTAGAGAAGATTTTCTCTCTCTCTCAAACGTATGAACTCAATGTGTGGAGAGTGATTGTCTTCTTTTTCCTTTTTATTCAACTCCCCACATGTAACAACTCATGCTTATGAGAATCAACCCCACCAATACAATTATCATCCATTAAAGAATGGAGACAAGAGTCCAAAAGGAAGCTGTGTGGAAATGGGGGGCGGCCCATGTAGAAATCGGACGAGTTCGGTTCGTTTCGGACTCCCATGAGTCCAAACAGACAGACTCCGATTCCGTTCCGATGTATTTATATCATTTAATTAATCAATTAATTAAACATGTCAAATACAAAATAACATAATTAATTTCTCCAAGAAATAATTATATTCATGAATTAAATTAATCATCCAGTAATTTATTTAATCATTAGGACGTAAATTAATTTATCAAATAAATCGATTTAGACATCTAATGTCCCAATAAATTAGATATCCAATATCCAATATTTATAAAGAGAGAATAAGCTTGATTCATTCCGCCGTCAATCCTATTGCGCGACTCGGTAGGTCCGTCTCAGTCAGCAATGGGAGGAACCAAAGAATAGTAGCACCACCTAGCCAACCTGGCGGCCTACACTGTACCCCAACTGAGAACGAATGATTGGGATCATTCAAGAACCATTATGTCGTGAATACCAGTATATGTATAAACCCTTCTTTTAAATGTCCCGATCAAGTTATAGGGTCACGGTCAGTCAAACCCTATTTGTACTTGACGCTATGCATGAGTTAATGCAAATCGAGATCATCGAGCTCTCGCGTATCCAATACAACTAGCTCCAATGCTTTGACCAAAGACTTATGATCGCATCTGCCAATAACCGCATAGGACATATAACCCGCTCACTAACGGGAGAAAGAATTCTATCTTGGTATTCAGTAGGACATGCTACTTGCCCATCAAGATGCATGTCGAGGTTGACCCCCGTCTTCCGGTTTACAGGGTCGAACTACTCTAATGAAAATCTTGACGTCACAAGCACATCCCTACTAAATCCTCAAGTCGAAGGTTCGCGAATACCTATCACAACCTTTCGATTCCGTCATTGACTATCCCAGAGTGAAATCTGTGTGACGAATCGAGGGTGAGTCGGTTCGAGTATATTAATCCAATTAGCATACCTATAACGTGTGCTCCCACAAACTATTTGTGTTCGACAGGCACTCTTTATGTCAAAGAACATGTCATACAAGCCTTTACATAAACTTAACGCCCAGTCAAGTTTCATCGACTTGCGAACGATTAAGTATTTGAGCTATAAACCTTTGCAGTGCCGACCCCTTTATCTAATAAGGAGTGAAACGTTTTGCTGTCAAATACACGGACTAGTTTCTATATGTATATTTACGAGTTAGGATGCGAGTAACTACCAGAAAATAAAGAAACATTCATTGCCTTATATAAATGATATATATAATAACAAGTACAATGCCCTCACTCAACATCCCCTGAGTGGCATTCGAGGGCATACTCCTAACAGAAGCATCTCTGTCCTTAGCTGGCTTATTTTTATTCACCAAACTAGCTTGATATTTTGGAGAAAACCTGGATGCGTTCCAATGGCGTATGAACATAAATTTCTCGTTCATTATTCTCTCGTGGATCTCTATAGCTTGGTCTATCTGCATTGTTAAAACATACAGAAACATCAGATAAGATTCTGCAGAGTTCTTGCTAACAATCAAATGAAGAATGGCATATGAAACTAGATACAGGAATTAAAAAAAATATAATTTCTGCAGAGTTCTTACTAATGAGCAAATGATGCAACCGCAACAATGACAACGAAATCTGAAAACTGCAGAGTGCTTAAGTTTGCAGAATAAACTGATTTCATCTATCAATTTATAGGCAGTGAATCATATATCATTAGAAAGATATTGGAGTCTAGATTTTTATACATAAAATTGTTCGTGAAAAGGAATTTTCTACAGCAAGTTATGACTTTTTTAGTGAAGAGATGTCATGCTGTCCAGATTTGCAGAAATTTGTCAAATGCACAAATTTTCTCTAAAGGCAAGCTATTAACAAGCCAATACTTGAATAAAACTCAACTAGATTATACACTATACAAATAATGATATATAAAGCTCAAAGTTCTTCCCTCCCACAGATATGACAATTCAAAGGGACCACCACCATATTTGAGATAATTCGTTAAATAATCAAACAGAGGTAATAAGCTGAACAAATATTAGGGACATGATAATTATTTGCATAACCAAGCTTGTATAATATGATCAAAGCAGTACCAATCCTTAGCCAAAAATCAAATAAACTCCGATGAGTAACTATTTGTATTCCAAATTGAAAAGTAAAGCATTAACCGAACATAACAATACCTTATCTTGCTCAGATAATCCACTTTGAATGGCTGAGAATCGGGACATCCCGAGGTCCCGGTCCCGAGTCCCGATTGTCCCGGTCCCGAAAATCACCAATTTGGTGGTCCCGGTCCCGGTACCGGTCGGGACTTCGGGAGTCCCGATTCCCGAAATGGGATAAATGGAAGTCCCGGTCCCGGTCCCGGTCCCGGTCCCGATCCCGAGGATAATTTTCCGAAATGTCCTGAATGTCCCGAAATGTCCCGAAATCAGAAAAAAAAAATGATTAAAATTAGAAATTTCAATCGGGACTTCGGGATAGTCCCGAAATTACCAAAATCCCAGGTCCCGATCCCAGTCCCAGTCCCGATCCCATAATATTCGAGACTCGGGGTCCTGTTTCCCTTCGGGACTCGGGACGGGACCGGGACTCGAGATTTCCCGATACTAAATTCTCAGCCCTAGCACTTTGATTTCTTCCAAATATTTTATTGTAGAATCCAATAAACTTAGCCACTTTTTCATTAATTGTGCACCATCGATTACACAACGAATTAGCACTTCGATCACTTACAAGCCCTTCTTTATTTTTGTTAAAATAATTCCAAATCCTATTCCAATAACATGTATGTGTCTGATTGTTACCATGTACCGGATCCATACTAACATTTAGCCAAGCAGAAACGAGAAACATATCCACCTCAATTAAGAAATTCTTTGACCTTTTTCACTTTTTCAGTTTTGGAGCTTCAGGTTGGAGTTGAGATTGAGGGGGTGGTTGAGAAAATACCATATCTTCGAATTCAAACGAGCCTTCATTCAGCAAAGATACAAATGAGCCTTCTATCTCCTGTAACAAGTACAAAAAATTATGAAAACATAAAAAATTGCTAAAAAAAAGAGATGCTAAAAAAATCCCTAAAATTCTAGGAACCAAAACCCTAATTCTATATATGCTAACAAGAACACTAGATCTTGAAGGAAAGAAATAAAGATGAAATAGAGAACAAATAAAGATGAAAACAAGGATGAAGCTATACCTTTTACAATAAAAACTGAAGCAGCAGGATAAACGAAGCGGGAGAGAAGATGACTTTTAGCGGGAGATGAGGTGGAGTAATTTAGAGGACGGGCTGTGCTTCAACAAATATAGCGTAGCAATTTCAGATTTGCAAAATTATACCTAACAGCGGTCTCCCGTTGGAGTGACTAAATTTTTGAAGAATATCTATAATGGGCTAACAGCTAGACTTTATAGGCTTATAGCTAACAAGAGAGTATGGTTGGAGTTCCTATTAGCCATCATAAATTGGAAATTGCTTTGCCTTTGGATGTTGGAGGTATCCAATCATCGTAGTGTGGCATGCGACAATTAGAAATCTATTTCAAAGAATGGTGTGGGAGGTCCCACTATCTACCAGACATTCACATTCTCCTCGATTCATTCATATGAAAAGAGGAAAATTTTGAACTAAAATTCAAGCATATTCAGTATTATGAAATAAAACTAGTAATATAACATGAGCAATAATAATATCTTGTTAGAAAAATAAAAGTGCACCCAACCGTTATTGAAAACTAAAAGCAGCTGTCTGGGGCAAAATGCCAATTGTCAACAAATAAGTAAACATGAATCCCTCATAAAAGGATGCTTCCAATAATTGTGGCACGTATGACAGTTAGGAATATGCCCTCGAATTCCACTCAGAGGATGAGAAAGTGAGAGCATCGTATTGTAATTATGAATTTTAAACTAAATAATGCATTATTTATTGAGTTAATAGGCTAAAACATCACTGAACTCTTCACCAACTTGCAGTTGGGTCACTGAACTCAAAAAGTTTGCTTGTAGATAACAGAACTAAATATAGTTTGCAATGAAATCACTCAACAATTAAAAAATTTCATGACCGTTAACTTTTCTTTGACTTTAACGGTGCTCCGTTAATTTGTGACAAATCTCCGTTAAAAAATTAAAACACATCAGCATGCCACGTCATTTTTCAGTCAAAATTTCATTTTTTCTAACGTCCGAAACCCATTTGAAAGTTTTTATTTGTCCAATGAGTTGACTGCAAACTTTTTGAGTTCAGTGACTCAACTGCAAGTTGGTGAAGAGTTCAGTGATGTTTTAGCCTATTAACCCATTATTTATTTATATGTTATTGTATATCGATGGCATTGTGATTGATATATAGAATATGAGTCCTGCATTTGAGAGCAAATATTTCACTCCCGTATGGATATAAGAATAAAGGCACTGGAAGTGTTTAGGGCTCGAATACTTAACCGGTTTGCAAGTCGATAAAACTTAATTGGGCATTAAGTTTAGACAAGACTTGTATAATTTGTACTTTGATGTGTAGAGTGTCCGTCTTCACTAAGGGTTAGTGGTAGCACACGTTATATGTATGATAATGGGATTAGTACACTTGAACTCGACTCGCCTCGATTCAGTCACATGAATTTTGTAATACCTGTACTTTTATTGACTGTTTAACCTTGTCGTTCTTCCTATTTTGTCGCTCTGTAAACTCTTTGTGAAGTTGTCGATGTTGTTATAGAGTTTTTGTACCTTGTTTGGATCATGATCGTGTTGTTTAGACCTTTCGGAAGTGTTCTGGGTCAGAGAGATAGCGTACGCTAGGCCTAAGCTAACACACACTAATTCTTCTTGAATAGCGCACGCTAGCTTTCAGCCTCAGCGCGCGCTAAGGGACCAGACATGGCAGAGGCAGTAGCTAATACTGCTCTCTGGACTAGCAGTTAGCGCACGCTAGGTGTTGAAAGTAAGATTTGTGAATGGCATAATTGTTTATATCCACTCTGGGACGGACCGACGGGTCCTTTGAGGGTTTCGTAGCCTCTGGTACGATTCCACGGATAATATGAGTTAACCACTCTGGGACTGACCGACGGGTCCTCTGAGGGTTCTGTAGCCTCTGGTACGGTTCCACGGTTGATTATGTATATATTGACGTGATGCTATGAGATTTAGTTATTCCGGAATACTAGTCTTGAAATGGTGAATTGACGGTTACCTTTACTTTATTGTCGAGGAGTATTGTATTTCATATTCGATATACTTGCACTAGCTATTCGACGGATAACCCCTTTATGGGAAAAATACCTTTTATGTATTTCAGGTTCCAGGAGAGCTGACAGGCAGGTATCGGGTCGGCATGAAGATGACGGGCAAGCGTGATACTGTGTCTTATCTCTGGTTATATTTTGTGTTCTTCCATTCAGTGTTGTTGTACTGGAATGGTTATTGAATACTCGAGTATTGATTTTTGGTTTTCTTGATGTTCCGGCCTGCGTTGCCGAGGTATTGAATTGTGTCGTGATGTAGTTAGATACTTTGGATATGGTTTGAATACCATTTGTATTGTCCTTCATTTCATTTCATTTGGACCTTCTCGGTCAAGTTTTATGTTTCCGCGTATGATTAGTCTTGTGGGTCCCACGGCGGGGTTCATGGCGCTGTAATATACCCTGAATAACTTGGGGGTGTTACAAAATATGGTATCAGAGCTTAGGTCTATGGATACCTAGGCTGTCGGTCTTTTGGGTCGATTGATTCATCGTTTGTCTACAGTATCACTACTTTGCCATCATCACCGTGCGACCGGTACTTGTAAGACCTCTTACTCTTCTAGGGTTTCCTTAATCATTTTGCTTCTATTTTTGTATTTTTGAGAATTGGTCACTTTGATGACGTGCGATTGAATTGTACTTACGTGCCTTATGTGTTCTTCGGTATGTCAGCTGGTAGGGGACGAGGCCGTGGACGTGGACGAGGACGTGGCGTGGCCGTTTCCCTCAGTTCCGTTGCGGGATCGACCAACCCCAGCCTATCTAACTCGGTGCATCCTGACACCGAAAGTCAGCACGACCAGTCGACTGGCCAGGGGAACAACGCGGATGTTGGAGTTGCGAACGTACTTCAACAATTGGCTAACGAGATGACCATTTTAGCCCAAGTCGTTCAGTTGAACAATCTGAACCCAACAACGGATGCATTGCTTCAAAATGTAATCCGTATGCACCCTCCACAGTTTGGCGGTGCCACAGGGATTTGGAGAAAATTTTCGAAGCGGTTGATTGTCTCGAAGCGAGGAAAGTACCAATTGCTCAGTATTTCCTCACCAAGGAGGCCGCTACGTGGTGGAAAGTTATCATGCCACAGGATCATGTTGCTACGTGGGAAGAGTTTAAAGAGCGTTTGGAGGCCGAATTAGAGCCTTTTTCGAGGCTAAGCCGCAGAACACTCCCGTTTCGCAGGCAATCGTGGAGAACAACCAACAATTGATCCACGTGAAGGATCAAGTGCGAAACGAGCGTGATAAGATCCGTTACTTTGATATGCGGATGAATATGGACTTACGGCGGTACATGGCCGGATTTGCTTGCACCACGTTGAAGGAATATTAGGACAGAGCTTTGGCCCATGACATGATAAGCCCCGACAACGACACCAATGAAGAACCGAAGAAGTAGAAGATCGCGGGAAATTTTTCTGGCTCTAAAAGTGGCAATTTCTAGAGGCCTCAGACTACTAATCGTTCCGCCGGACAGTCATCACGTTCTGCTAAAGGAATGAGGAGTTTCTGTTTTGCTCCGGGCACCTCAGCTCGCTCGGTGACTTGCTATAATTATGGTCGTCCAGACCACGTTAATTTGGAATGCAATTTTCCACCTTTGAAGTGCCATACTTGCGGACAGATGGGACATAGAGCGGCTTATTGTTCCGAACCAAATCAGACTATGGACACTCGGGCTTCTGCCCCAGCGCCACTAGATCAAGGCGTGAATCAGCGGCAATATTTTGGTCAGTCTAAGCAGAATTACGGCAGGGGCCGGGGACGAGGTCAGAATGCTGGAGGGGGAAACTCTAGCGTCGGTTCGGTACAACCACGAATCTATGAGATGCGTCGAACAGATGAACCCGATGCGGCGGTGGCTTCAGGTACCATTCATATTTTATCTCATCCAGTCTGTGTACTTTTTGATACGGGTGCTACACATTCTTTCATTTCGTTGGAGTGTGTACGCCGTTTGAATATAACTTGTATGACTGCTTGCAATCCCTTCATTGCGAAACTACCTAGCGGGGATAGAATTATGGGAAACCGGGAGATTAGAGATTTTCCGGTGAATATAGCTGGTATAGATTGGTTGTCGAATTTGATTGTAGTTGATATGGAAGGCGAGGATGTAATCCTCGGCGAGGATTGGCTTGATAATCACCAAGCGATTATGAACTACCGTACTAAGGTTATCACCATGATGACTAAAGACGGATCCGAGTACTCATTTTTGGGACGTAAGTCGGGCCAATCTAAGTTGCTTATCAGCGCCATGAAGACCGTAAAACTTTTGAATAAAGGTTGCACGGGCTATTGATGTTATGCTTTGAAGACGGAAGGGAACGAAGTAGATTTCTCTTCGATTCCGGTTGTTAATGAGTATTCCGACGTTTTCCCAGACGACTTCCCGGGATTACCGCCAGATCGAGAGATAGAATTTACTGTGGATTTAGAGCATAATGCGGCTCCGATTTCTAAGGCACTTTATCGGATAGCACCTTCCGAGATGCAGGAATTAAAGAATCAACTGGGAGAATTATAGGAGAAAAGGTACATCAGACCGAGCGCTTCGCCTTGGGGCGCGCCTGTTCTTTTTGTGAGAAAGAAGGATGGTTCACTACGTCTATGCATCGACTACCGTGAGCTGAACAAAGTGACCATCAAGAACAAGTATCTTTTGCCTCGTATAGACGATTTATTTGATTAGTTGCAGGGGGCTACAGTTTTCTCGAAAATTGATTTGAGATCAGGGTACTATCAGCTCAGGGTGAGATCCGAAGACTGCATTTCAGACGAGATACGAGCATTATGAATTTGTAATTATGCCGTTTGGATTGACTAATGCACCGACATCATTTATGCAGTTAATGAACAAGATATTCATCGATTACCTCGACAGGTGTGTAGTCGTCTTTATTGACGACATTTTGATCTATTCTCGAGATAAGGAGGAATATGCCCGACACTTGCGTTTGGTACTAGATATTTTGAGAGCCGAGCACCTCTATGCAAAATTCTCGAAATATGAGTTCTGGTTAGAAGAAGTTATGTTTCTCGGCCATATGATTTCGGCCGGAGGGGTTCGTGTAGACCCGCAGAAGATTGAGACAGTGCTAGATTGGGCACCGCCTAAAAATGTTAAGAAAGTTCGTAGCTTTTTGGGCCTTGCTGGGTATTACCGTCGGTTTGTCGAGGGGTTCTCGAAACTCGCTCGGCTGCTTACAAAATTACTCCAGAAAACAGAAAAGTTTGTTTGGACGGCTGGGAGACAACAGAGCTTTGATGAGCTGAAGAGACGTTTGACTTCAGCGCCGATTCTAGCTTTACCGCATGGTAGTGAGGGATTTGCGATTTATAGTGACGCTTCGGGTCAAGGTCTTGGTTGTGTGCTTATGCAGCACGATAAGACGATAGCTTTTGCGTCACGACAACTAAAGCCGTATGAGATGAACTATCCTACTCACGATTTGGAGTTGACCGCAATTGTCTTTACACTCAAGATTTGGCGACACTATTTGTATGGTTCTCCGTGTCGGATTTATACCGATCACAAGACCCTGAAGTATATTTTCAGTCAGAAAGAGCTGAATATGAGACAGAGACATTGGTTAGAGTTGATAAATAATTACGATTTGGAAATTCTTTACCACTCACGAAAAGCCAATGTCGTGGCGGATGATTTGAGCCGCAAATCGGCATCGCTTCAAATGCTCGAGGTTCTTACATCTCAGACGAAGATTCGTCAGGATTTAATAGAGCAAGGAATAAAAGTTTGGCTTCAATGAGTACAAGGACAGTTGTGCACTCTCGAAATTACTTCGTCCTTGATTGACGACATCAAAGGGAAATAGTGGAGTGACACGATGATCTCTCAACTGAAGGAAGATGTAATTAAAGGAAAAGCCTCTGGCTTTATGGTTCACGAAGATAGTATTCTGAGATTCCATGGCAGGCTTTGTGTTCCGAATGATCTAGAGTTGAGGCAGAGAATTCTCCGAGAAGCTCATGCTACGTCTTACTCAATCCGTCAGAAATCTTATGCAGACACTCGTTGTCGACCTTTGGAGTTCGAAGTGAGGGATCATGTTCTACTCAAGTGTCGCCGACCAGAGGGGTTTTTCGCTTCGGGAAAAAGGGGAAACTTAGCCCGAGGTATATCGGACCTTTTGAGATTTTGGACATGGTTGGAGATTTAGCTTATCGCTTGGCGTTGCCTCCAGATTTGAGTCACGTCCATAGTGTTTTTCATGTGTCTCAGTTGAGAAAGTACGTGCCGGATCCAAGTCATGTTATCGACTATAGTGAGATTGACGTAGCCGAGGATATTACCTTTCCGGAGAGACCTGTGAAGATCCTTGAACGTCGTGAGAAACAACTTCGGCATAAAACCATTCCGTTGGTTAAAGTGCGATGGTCGAGACATGGAGTCGAGGAGGCGACTTGGGAGACGGAAGAGAAGATGCGGTCGAAGTACCCCGAACTTTTTATTTCTTAAGTTTCAGGATGAAACTTCTTTTTAGAGGGGGAGAATGTAATACCCGTACTTTTATTGACTGTTTAACCTTGCCGTTCTTCCTATTTTGTCGCTCTGTAAACTCTTTGTGAAGTTTTCGATGTTGTTATAGAGTTTTGTACCTTGTTTGGATCATGATCGAGTTGTTTAGACCTTTTGGAAGTGTTCTGGGTCAGAGAGATAGCGCACGCTAGGCCTAGGCTAACGCACACTAATTCTGCTTGAGTAGCGCATGCTAGCTTTGAGCCTCAACGCGCGCTAAGGGACCAGACAGGGCAGAGCCAGTAGCTAATTCTGCTCTCTGGACTAGCAGTTAGCGCACGGTAGGTGTTAACTAGCGCACGCTATTCGTGGTCAGTAGCGCGCGCTAGCGTGTCCGTAGCGCACGCTAACGAGCTGGGTTGGCAAGGGCAGTGAGGTTGTCAGGCTGTCTGGACTATCACGTAACGTACGCTAGGCTTCGGCTAGCGCACGCTATATGTGTTGCATAACGCACGCTAGCTATCACAACATCGCACGCTAAGACTCGAGCAGGGCATAGGACAGTAGGTTCTGGACTCCAATCTGGACACCAACTCCCAGGTAGCGCACGTTAAATATCGGCTAGCGCAAGCTAAAGGAAGGCGGTTAGTGCACGCAACGGTATACCTAACGCACGCTAATGAGGCTGGCAGAAGCCACTGGACTACCCGGTGACCCCGCTAGCGCACGCTAATATTGAGGCGTAGCGTGCGCTAGACTAGGCACAGTATATATATTGGACAGTTGACTTCCACTCGTCATTATTTTCATTCTCTTCATTTTTCCGATCGGGAGTAGCGGGATTTGGGCGATTCAAGGAGTTTGAAGGCGATCTTTCATCAGATATCAACATCTTTGGTTGGAGATCAAAGATTTCACAACATCCAATCCTTTCTATCTTCCAAATCAAGGTAAGAATGCTTAGAACCTTAATTTTGGGAATCTTGGGGATTTTTCTTAGATTCGTCCGATTTATCCATTGTGAAGCTTGGGAACCTTGAGATTATGATTTATCTACCCCGTATCCATGTTTTCCCTATGATTTTACGGATTGGTTTGTGTCGTGCTCGAACTTGTGAGGTTTTGGGTGATTTTCCAACCCCTAGATGTTTACTCTCGTAGTTTCGTGAATCGTAGGCGGGTTTCGGGAGTCTCTTCGTGAATTATGAGTATGGATTATTAATTATCATATCCCTTGCGAATCGTTTAGGTACCGGAAGTGCGTTCTTGGACCTACCGAACTCATACTCTTTTCCATTTGTTTTCTCGATGTCTCAGAGGCAAGTATATATTTATGATTTTACGTTCTCGACTTTGAAAGTAAGATTTGTGAATGACATGATTGTTTATATCCACTCTGCGGGTCCTCTGAGGGTTTCGTTGCCTCTGGTGCGATTCCACGGATAATATGAGTTAACCACTCTGGGACGGACCGACGAGTCCTCTGAGGGTTCCGTAGCCTCTGGTGCGGTTCCACGGTTGATTATGTATGTATTGATGTGATGCTATGAGATTTAGTTATTCCGGAATACTACTCTTGAAATGATGAATTGACGGTTACCTTTACTTTATTGTCGAGGAGTATTGTATTTCATATTCGATATACTTGCACTAGTTATTCGATGGCTAACCCCTTTATGGGGGAAATACCTTTTATGTATTTCAGGTTCCAGGAGAGCGGACAGGCAGGTATCGGGTCGGCATGAAGATGATGGGCAAGCGTGATATTGTGTCTTATCTCCGGTTATATTTTGTGTTCCTCCATTCAGTGTTGTTGTACTGGAATGGTTATTGAATACTCGAGTATTGTTTTTCGGTTTTCTTGATGTTCCGGCCTACCTTGCCGAGGTATTGAATTGTGTCGTGATGTAGTTGGATACTTTGGATATGGTTTGAATACCATTTGTATTGTCCTTCATTTCATTTCATTTGGACCTTCTTGGTCAAGTTTTATGTTTCCGCGTATGATTAGCCTTGTGGGTCCCACGACGGGGTTCACGGCGCTGTAATATACCCTGAATAACTTGGGGGTGTTATAAATTTCACTCTGGGATAGTCAATGACTGAAGCGAAAGGCTGTGATAGGTATATGTGAACCTTTAACTTGAAGTTTCAGTAGGAGATGTTCTTGTGACATTAAGTTAGTCATTAGAGTGGTTCGATCCAATCACCAATTGATGGGGTCAACCTCGAAGTGCAACTTAATGGGCAAGTAGCAGTCTCTACTAGATACCCAGATAAGATTCTTTCTCCTATGAGTGAACAGATAAATGTCCTATGCGGTAATGCAAATGAGGAATGAGATTCTGGAACTATATGTAATTGTTAAAACCATAGGGACTTATATGTAATTACAAGATTTATTAGGAGTACCAAACGAAATTTACCCTTATTTGAAGTGATGACACATGAATAGTATGTGTCTTTTTCTCAACTTCTTTTTAATCCTTTCCCTGCACATATCATTACTCAAATAAATTATATATTTACCAAAATGAATTCAAGTGGAACGAATGAATTTAGTAGTTTTCTAGTCAATTTCAAGTTGCTTGATGTACTATAGGTTGAAAAATTATAGAACTGTTGAAGAAATAATAGTTAATGTGCACTAGGTGGAGGGCTAGGCATTGATGGAATATTCTAGAAGGTCCTCATGCAATATATATGGATTTTATTAATGAGAATTGATAGATTTAGGGTCGTTAGCGATCCAAGTATATTCAAGAATCGTTCAAAAATTGCCCGATAATACCTCGGACCGATACTCACCCGAAACGTTAGCGGTCCGGATACTGGTACAGAAGTTAGAACCGAAAACGATAAGGACCGAAACCGTTAACCCGATAAAAAAACCCGATAATTTTTCGTAAACATACATCGTACAAAATATTGTATAATGTATTAGTACATATAGAAAAAATAAGTTTAAAAGACCTTATCTTTTAATTTTCTTAGCATACATTTGAAAAAACCCTTCATTCTTGTTTCAATTATTAAGTTTTGGTGATTAGGGTTTTTAACGATCCAAGATACCCGAGAACCCGCCCGAAATACCCGAGATCGATACTCACCCGAAACATTAGCGGTCCGGATATAAGTATTAAAGTTGGGACCCAAAATCAGTAAAAACCGAAACCGATAATACTAGATATCTTAACGGTCCAAGTCCGGAAAAACAATACTCGAACCAAACCAGACCGAGAACAGCCCTACATACACCATTTATCTTCTTGTTTATTTTTTCTTTTACTTGAACATATTAGTAGCACGAAAAGCTATTAGGCAAGAGCTTTTTTTTTTTCTTTCTGAAAGTTCATTCGAAAAATCTGGAAAAAGAACCTACCCGTCGTCTTCACGAATTGAAGATGCAGGATCTACAAACAACTGCATAATATCGGACCCCCAATTTCCTCTGTCATAGCAGTAGCGACCCTCTGCCTCCATTCACTTCAACACCAGGCCTCACCGTACTTGGCCGCTCGCCATCTTCACAAGCCCCCATCCGACTCCAGTCCATATTGGGGCACCATCCAATTCGCGACCTAGAACCAATAGCCGGATCCCCAGTCCGCAAACTAGCGCTTCTGCCCTAACCTTGTTTCCAATCTGGCTCGCCACACTTGATAACAACCGAGCCCTGTCCATCCAAATCCACGTCCAAATGCAGCCAATCCCGAACCCGATCCGCCTGCAGCTCTAAACAGCAGTGAACAACCTATTGTTCATCCTGATCCAGCCCACTCAGGATTGAGTTGCCTCTGTTAGCTTTGACCTAGAGCATTGCATTTTTACTTTTATTGTATACTTTTTCCTATGCGCTTTTGTGGTGTATTTTGACGAGGCTATGCGAGTCAACCTCTCTTCTGTTTGAGCGCGTTAAGCCGGGAGTGAAGTAGCCAAATTCCTCTTAGGTAAGTCCGTGGATTAAGCGGCTCAGGTATGGTATTGAGCTTTTCGAATCATATCTTTTGTATTTTTCACGCAATATTTTCATGCATCTGTCATTGAGTCTTTAAACAGGCCCTCTGTAATAAGTGAGGCGTAGTGACATCCTACCCTTCTAAAACCCTGCTCTGAGCGGAATATACTTGGAATATACTGGGTATGTTTGGTTTGATTTGGTTTGATTTTTTAGATATCATCTACAATTAGGCTTCATAATTGTTACACTTTAATTCATAAATTATACTACCTACAAAAACAAAATCATGACAACATAATTTCATTACTTATAAGCATCGAAAATGTGGCCATATCCTCATTAAAAAAACATACTCTCCCATTATTGATTTTTTCTAATATGAATGCACTCATATTTTTCTTTTCTTGTATAAGATGGTTGATCCAATCTGCCCTGAATTTGACATCCTCGACTAATAATGTTTTGAGTACCATAGATGGATCTCCCAAATTGAGACCACATTCATCTCTAAGGACCATAGTGCTGCACTTTTTGATACTACATGTCAAGCACCGTCTGACAAAGTGAAAGCGAGCAAACTAATGTTCCTAAGGCAACTATAGACCCTACCTTGAGATGGGAATATCTTCATCTGAAACCCCAAATATCTTGGATGCCCTTAAGAGCCATTTTGGCAACATTCACAATACACTGCTTCCAGAGTTTATCACATACTGGAAACATAGATATGCTCCATCTCAAGGCACACCTTAATTTTTATGGAAAGAAAATCACAGAATATGAAATTATAATATCCGCATTTTTTCTTTTCCGGTATTTTTTTATTTTAGTGTATTTTTCGTTTTTAGTGACTCGCTTGTAATCGTATGGATATTTCAAGAATATTTAATACTGGACTTTTTGTCATCCGAGCTTGTTTCGGATTCGTTTTATTCAATTACACGTTTAATATTATTTTCGTCGCTATTTGGTTCGATTCTTGTAATCGTTGTTCGGGACCACTGTTTCGGGGTTGCCGTAAATCCATCTTATGTCATTATGGATGTTGTGAGCTTTTCTTTGGTGTTTCGATCGTGTATCGTGTATTTCGGATGTTTTGGGCCGTTTTGTAATTTTTCAAAGTTATGGGGTAATTACTATCGTTGTCGTTTTCTGAAATTTTGAGTAGTCGGAATCGTGTTTTCTTTTAGTGTTTTGGCTCCGACCCGAACTCATCGTGCATATGCCTCTTTCAGTCCGTTGTTTAGTGTCGGGAGCGCGTTGTTTTCATTCGGGGTAGAATTCGTCGTTTTCCAACTTTGAGTGTTGCTGCACTCGTTAGCGCACGCTAATTGATTGTGTGGTGCACGATAACTTCGTTGAGTAGCATACGCTAACTTCGCCAGTAGCGTGCGCTAATGATTCAAGTACAGCGGTGGCAGTAGGTTGTTTCTGCTCTCTGGACGAGCAGTTTAGCGCACGCTAGTGGACGCTAATTCCGTTGAGTAGCGCACGCTAACTTTGCCAGTAGCGTACGCTAATAGACTGGGCAGTGAATTCGAAATTTCTGCATGGTCCCAGGTAGCGCACACTGATACTGTCTTTAGCGCGCGCTAATTCTGTAGTAGCGCACGTTAGCGACATAGGTCAGGAGCTACTGGACTACTGGACGATCCCGTTAGCGCGCGCTAACCTTGAGAGTAGCGTGCGCTAATCAGATCCAGTATATAAGGGCCAGAGCAAGTCAACTCTGACATTTTTCTCACTTCATCTCCTTCCCCGCGGCTTGAGCGATCCAGAGGCGATTTTGAGGTGATTTCTTATTCCAATCACCTCAACTATCATTTTCCTTGAGTTCTTGGTGTAGATTAACAATATCTACTTGTGTTCTTCGTCTTCGACCCGAGGTAATCTCTTAGAACCCTATTTTTGGGGAATTTGAGGGTTTTCGATTTAATATCTGATTTGTTCCGTGTTGTTGATTAATCCATGATGTATGTGATTAATCTAAATAATATTCATGTTTTCCCTACGAGTTCATGGTAAATTTCGTAGTATTTGTGTAATCGAGAGGGTACGGTGGCGACCCGCCCTCGTTGTTTTGTACGAATTTACATGAATCGTAGGTGGGTTTTCGGGTGTTTTTTCATTTTCGTACTCGTATAGAACTGGTTGTGATTGTATTCTTCGAATCGTTAGGTTCGGGGTTGTCGGTTCCTAGCGAGCGTGGTTAACTTTTCCGTTCATCTTGTCGTCAATTTCTCAAGGCAAGTATTCTTGTGAAACCCTTATGCTTAACATGAAATAGTAATTTATATGTGTGTGCTTTGCTCACTCCGGGAGGGTCCGACGGGGCCTCGGAGGAATCTGTGATTTTGCTCTTGATTCACGAGCTTGTTTGGATAGCCAGTCCGGGAGGGTCTATAGAGGCCTCGGATGGGACCAGTGGTTTAGCCCCGGTCCTAGGCGAATCATGTGCGTGATTTTTAACTATGGCCAGTCCGGGAGGGTCTATAGAGGTCTCGGATAGGACTAGTGGTTTAGCCCCGATCCTAGGCAAGTTTTCAACTGTGATTACTGACTGTTTGTTTTTCGGGAAAAGACATGTCCTGATTTGATTTTTGAAACGATTTGATGCATATACTATGAAATGTGTAAGCGTATGGTTTGCCTTGATTACTTGTACTATCGTAATTGGTAACCCTTTGGGGACCCGTGTTTGGGGAAATTCGTGTTATGAATTTCAGGTTTTGTTCAGCCGATCGATCGAGCACTGGAGCAGTACGAGGATGCTGGTAAGTGTTGTTGACGTGTGCAAATGAGTTCTTTTATTTTGGTTGTCCATTTTAAATGTTTGGTTTCAAAATTTGTAAACTGATAGTTAGTACTCGCGAGTACTTAGGAATTTTGATTTGGAAGATGGATTGTATACTAAATTTTGTGTGATCTGGTTTACCGGTTGTACCTGGCGTTTTAATTAATTTTCGTCTTGGTGATGTGTGTTTTCTCGCTGACCGTGATGGTTAGACGAACGGTGTTAATTATTTAGCCTGGTGGGTCCCACGTAGGGGTCCATGGTACTGTAATATATCCGGGGTGTTACAGAAATGATCCAGAGGACTCTTTCCACCTCCTACCCGTCGCCCTTATACTTGCGAACCAACATAGGTTGGAGTATGACAACAACCTACTTCAAATGGCTAAGAGGCACAATGAAGTGTTAGTGAGCAACAATGCTAGGCCAGTCGAAATAAAGAAAACTCTTGAGGCCAATTATGACAAAGTGAAAGGTATAGAGAATCCCAATGAAAAAAAGACTGTACGTGGCAACCCCCAACCACATGGAACGAACACTCATCATGGAAAGAGGCATGGTGGTCAAGGTCGTGGCAGTGGAAGTGAAGGCTCTTCCAATATAGTGCAGACATTTGGTGATTTCGGCTTTAGTAGCCAAGAAAACCAAAAGGTACCTACCAGTCCTCTTGCCCCAAGGAATGAGTTGACAATGCATCGTGCTATAGATGTGGGAATGCTATACATTGGTACAAGAACGACCATGCAAGCTGAAAACACGTTGCAGCCAACCACGAGAAGTATATGGAGTCCAAAGAAAATGAAGCTCATTATGTGGAGGAAGATGATGCAAACATGGCACCTAAAGTTAATTTTATAATAGTCGATCATCATATCGAGACATTGTTGGGTTCGGTAAATAAAAATCAAGTTACTCATCGGAAAAGATAAAATCGGTCCACCGGGATAAAAACCGAATCCCTAAGAGGATCGATCAAGCATCGTATATAGAATATATAAAAAATAAAAAGACATGAGTTAAAAGGTCATACCTTAAGGTCCTTTGATTTCAACGTTGAATAAACCAAGCCAAGCTTTAGAAAATTTTCTAGCACCGAAACCACCATGCATCTACGTATCACGCATCGAAAAATAACCGAAAAATATTTCTATTAACTTATACTCTAAGTATATGGCTATAAGTTGATCGAATCAACTTACTTTTAATTTTATAGATATTCTAAGTATTTTATAAAATTATTTCTCTCTCAAAATTACACTTAGAACACAAGTGTAGAAATTTAGAAAAATTCTTCCTCCCTCCTCACAAAGCTCACGACCAAGGATATTATCTTGGTGATTTTGTGTAGTCTTGATGTGTTGTAAACTTGATATGTAAATTACTCTACAACATGCTACACTCCAAAAGACTTTGATTTGTTTATACACCATGTATAAACTAATAAATCAAACATCTCATCATATCTCATAAAAGGAACAAAATGAGATATTACACCATCAAATGGTGGGGTGAGGTGGGACAACCAACATGAGATAAAATCATTGGTTCGTTTCGATTCGTGAAACGAACCATCATGTATCTAGTTCGATAGATAAATTTTATTACGTTTCAATATTAATACAATTAATTAATCTAATTAATTAATTATAATAAAAATAAATTCTCTAAGAATAATATGAATAAAATTAATTACACAGTAATTTAGTTAATTCATGAGATTGATTTATTTTATCTAATAAATTAAATTATTCATCTAATGTCCAATATTAATTCATGTGCCGCGACTCTGTAGGTTTGTCTCAGTTTGCATTGGGAGGGTCCAATGAGTGTTAGGACCACCTAGCGAGTCTCGTGACCTACACCGTAAGCTAATTGAGAACGAATGATATGATCATTCCAAAACTATTATGTCGTGAATACCGTATATGTATAAACCCTTCATTCATTTTTATGATTTTGAACTAGATTCCTTTAATAGCCTGTTATCCCCGCTGAGTACTTGTAGGATAAAAGATGGAATTAACGACTCATGGAGATGGAGTGTCTCAACAAGCCGTGCATACAAAAACAAAACCAATGATTTATGACGAGATTACAGCAGCTTAACTTCAACATCATGTTTCGGAAAACTTTCGTAGAGGATTCAAGATAGTACGGAAGAAAGTGGGGCCGTCCAAGGTAGCAACTCATGCATGGCGTCTAATTCTCGATTGTTTGCCAACAAAAGTGAACTTAAAGAAGAGAGGGGTTTCAATTCCAGAGACGGAGTTATCTTGTGTGCTTTGCAGGGCCGTCCCTGGCCCCGTGCAAGCTGTGCTACTGCACAGGGCCTCGGCCCAATATCAAGTTTTTAGGGCCCAAAAACTACATACACCTTTATATAAATGTTTTGCCATTATGTATTAAATATTTGCCTTGGCGCACTGGCATATGCAAGTAATTTCTAGATGGGGAGATTAAGGTTCAATTCCCAGCACCTGCATTTTTTCTTTTTTATGACTTGTTGCTTCTTTTTTGTTAACTTTATGTTTTTTTCTATTTATGGAAATTATGTTACATTATATTACTTTTGGAATATATTTAACAAAAAATATAGTGTTTCTAGCAAATATATTTTTGAATAAATATTTAAAAATTTCCAAAAAATAAGTCCAAAATTAATTAAATTTACAGTGTTTTTAAAGAATATTGTGATTTTGAGTTTTAACCGAATTTCTATTGATGAATTAAAATATTTAACCAAAAATATAGTGTTTTTAGAAAATATATTTTTGAATAAATATTTAAAAATTTCCAAAAAATAAGTCCAAAATTAATTAAATTTACATTTGTTTTTAAAGAATATTGTGATTTTGAGTCTTAACAGAATTTCTATTGACGAATTAAAATAGTTTTTTAGAAATTTAATTTTGTTTGTAGCTATAACATTTTTTAATGTATATTTACTTCTTTTTATAATTAATTATTGGGTATATCGTTGATGATTTTGGCACCGACAGTAAATTATGTAAAACTCCGCCACTGAAGGGACCAATTTTTAATATTTGAACAGGGCCTTATAATTGTTTGGAACAGCCCTGGTGCTTTGCGTTGGCCAGGAGGGGACGAGCAACCATGTGTTCTTTGAATGTCCGACAACTCATAAAGTGTTGATGGAAGTTTATAAATGGATTAACACTCCATTTATCTTGCACTCTCAAGCTCTACAAAATCTCCTTATGCACAATTATATCCTTAAAGGAAATAAAAGGTAAATGTGCTTTTAAATGCATTTAGTTAGGAGTGGTTTGGGTAATTTGGAAAGGGCGAAACGAAGTGATTTTCAATAATGGAGTATGGTCAGTAGATAAGGTTATCGAAGAGATTAAAATTAGAACCTGGAGTTGGTTTAAGTGTGAAAAATCCAACTTCGTCTGGTTTCTCATTTTATGATTGGAGAGCTAATCCTAGAATGCTCTTTAGTGACTAATGATGTAAAACTCCTGTATTGGGTATTCTTTATACCCTATTTCTTATTAATATATTTGATTTTACTGATCAAAACATAAAAAAAAAAAAAATTTAATCATATGTCCCGATCAAGTATTAGGGTCACGGTAAAACCAAACTCTATTGTAACTTAACTCTATGCATTTGTTAATGCAAACCGAGATCACCGAGTTCTCATGTATCAAATACAATTAGGTTTAAATGTGTTGGCCAAAGACTTACTATCAATTCTTTTTAAATCATATATTCTCACTCGGTTGTTTTTGTTTTTTAATCCAATTAACTACTGTTCTTATTTATCTAACGAAAAAATATTAATTTAATGAATATTATATATTACCACCACCAATAAATATATGTTTGTTTCCTACTTGTCTTTGTCTATAAAATATAGGTTTTTCTTATTAAGTACTCCCTCCATTTTTTTTAGATGTCGTTTAACTTTTTGACACACATTTTTAGGTGCTTTGACCGTATAGTTAAAATTATTATCTTTAAATAATTTTTTTGTGAATTAAAATTTAGATTGTATATTTTTATTCCAAAAAAAAAATTTGAAAAATAATAAATTTAACTACCCGATCAAAACACCTAAAAATGTGTATAAAGAAGTCAAACAACATCTAAAGAAAAATGGAGTGAGTATCATTTAATTTCTCTTATTTTTCAACTGTACCCATGTTTAACATAAATTGTCATGCACTAACATCATTAATGCATGATTACATTTACATTGGACTACTAAAACCAAAACTTACTTTTTCACTATTATTAATTACAAACTCATAAATTATGTGAAAGTCAAACCAAATATATTATTGTAGGAGATGAAATTAAATTTGAATTAGATATTAATGTTTATTCTTTGACTCGATTATTTTATTAGAGCAAAATTATGCTTTTCGGATATCTGAATTTGTGGATATTCGATTATACGGGTAGTTGAAGCTTCGGCCCGTGACTCGACCCGAAAAAATCGGGTACCCGAAGAATGGGTACCCAATTTTTCGGGTCGGGTCATAGGATATTCGGCCCAAAATTTAATATCACTAATTTTTTATATAAATAATTTATAATTTTAATATAAATTTATTACATAATTAATTTCAGAGGTACAAAATACATTGTAGGTATTTTTCGTACAATAAGCAATTTCAAAACTAACTACAAATTTTATATATATCATATCTTTTTATGTTTATTCAATATTCAGTTATATATATAAGAGGATGTATTATTTCTTATTTAAATTTTATCTTCTTGTAAAATTTCAAGCTCGTGAGAATAAATACAATTACTAAAAATACATTAACATGAATTTCTCATATTACATATAATTCATATAATTTGAAAGATAAAGTTTCATGCACTTACAAATTAAATAGTTAAATTTATAGAAAATAACTATTAAAAAATAATCGGGCTTTGGGGTACCCGAATTACGCAACAATATCAGTTAGATGGTGTATTTTATATTAATACAGAAAAATGGCAGGAAAAAATAATGTTTGCCGAAAATTTTGTCGGAGAATATGACTGGAAAAGTCAATTTCACCGAAAAAGATGACCGGTGACACTTTATATATTGATCAGTAAAAATCTGCCATGTGTAACTTAACTGCCAACTAAGCACTTTGTTAGTGCTTAACAGAAAAGTTAGCGGAGGCTCTAACGTAGTCTAACGGATCAAAGTTTAGGTCACAATTTGATATATTCAAAATTTAGGTTCTCAAGTGCTATAATTGGTAAACTTGAGGTTCTATTTTAATCATTTAGCTTGTTTTTTATAATAATAGCTTTTAAAAAGTAAAATCAATGTTAATGCTACTTTCAAAATTTGCTGTCAGCATTCTTTAAAATTAAAAAATAAAACGATATCTACCAAACACCGTCTAACTTCAAACTTTATCAAAAAAATAATTATTTCTTTTTAAAGTTAAATAATAAACATGGCCTTATTATAGATAAAATTACAATTATATCTCACCTAATGAAATAAAACAAAATAACGCACTAAACTGACTGCATTTCTTTTTCTCATGAAGTACTAGTCATTCCATGTAATTCTCGATACAATTTTCATTTTGGATCATCCAGAAACAGCCTCTCTGTGTTAAGATAAGGGTAAGGCTGCGTACATCCGATCCCCCCATACCCCGCTTTTACGGGAACCGTTGAGACATTGGGGTAATAATGTTGTTGTCGTCGTCGTCTCACTCTCATCTCACCTAATGACTCGTGACTGTCCGTTCAGATCACGAGATTTTGAGATAATAATTGGACAATTACTGATTTCGACTCGAAACGGGTTGGGTCCATGGTACACCATCATGTAGTGCACTATACGTGGCGTGCATGGAGGGTGCAGATCAATGCTCCATTTATTGCATTAATCTGCACCGTCTATATACGCTACATAGTGTATTTGGCAGGTGATGCATTACGTGTGTGTACCATGGTCGAAACGTATTTACTAACATGCCGTGTCGACTTGGCATTTATCAGCGCCGACGTGTATGGATTACTTTACTTTTCAAATTGAAATAATATCTTCAGGGCCAACGTGGCAACGTATTTAAATATATTATCATGTTTTCCCAGAAAATCAAAAAATAGTATTATCTGAACTGAATAGATAGGGGGGCTGGGAATGCTATGGGTTTGTAGATGATTGTATTTAGGGTGAGGTCCATGCGGTGTACAGACTGTGCACTGCTGTACGTTAGATGGAACACACACATACGGGTGTGTGTGATCGAGCGATTGGGATGCAGCACAGCACGGTGCTGTGCTGTAGAGGATCCCAATCCTTGTATTTAATACCCTCCGTCCCATTTTAAGTAACACATTTTGATTTTGCCGTTCAATAATTTTCAAATTTTTAATGAATTAATCTCAAATTATAATAATAAAATATTTAATAAAATTATATTATGAAACATACAATTCAAAGTTTAATAATATAATTTCAGTAATACTATTATAGTTTGAGATTAATTCATAGTCAGATTTAAAATTTATTGACTGTAAAAAATCAGAACATTCCAATTAAATTGGGATGGAGTGAGAGTATTTCTTGTTTTACACTTTAAATTAGTTTGTAGATGATTGTATTTAAAATTAAAAAAAAAAATTTGATGAATAAAAAAGTCTACATTATTATTATATTTATTAAAAAAAAACTGATACAAATATGAAAAACTAAAGGTTTTGGGCTAATCTGTCAAGTATTAACAAATAACAACTACCTGAAAAAGAAAATGATGACATTTTAACTTATTATAATAATTGAATCAAAACACTAAAAATAAATAATAAAAACAATGACTTTGAAACATATTATAAAATAACAATATCTTACTGCGTCGAGTATCGTCTATGTCGCAGATTAAATTTTCAGGTCTTCTTGCTAGTGACTCGAATATTTTCAGAAAGCCACTGGATCGGGCTGAGCCAATCCAGCCCGGCCCAACCAAATTTTACCAGGTCTACTGATCACTCGGGCTAGCAGACTTGGGTGATCTCGGTTTCAAATTTCCCAGTCCAAACTCAACACGGTCGTCTGCCAGCCCGATCTACTCCAGACCAACACATAGCCCACCCGAACCCGTCCCGGCCCATCCAACCTACCACATCCTACACCAATCCACCACATCCCCCATTTTCCAAGTTAATTTAATATTTCGGTAAAATCTTTCAAAAAGAATACTCTATTAAGAAATAAACTCTATTTAGGAATAAAAATTTATAGTCCCAACTTGAAACTAGTTATAATTTGAAATAAACTCCATATTGGCATAATTCATATATTTTGAAATCCCAACATAAGGAAATACACCTTCATTTAGGAATAAATCATAATAAAATACACACACACACACACATATATATATATATATATAATTTTTACAATAGATTTAAGTTGATGTAAAATACTTGTTCAAGGTTGATTGTGACAAAGATTTAATCTTTTGGGTTGTAATGTAACCATATCCTTCAACTTGCGTGTGCCCATTACCTCGTCCAAATGACCACCTTCTTGTTGAACCCAAAACATTTCCAACTTGTCGAGTAAGCTTAAAGCTTCTTCACATTAAATCTTTTGTACTTCTATGCTATCATCCTTCAGATTATTTTCCTCATTTTCTTGCCTAATTCCTTCAATGATTTCTTCATCGGTTAAAGCATAAACAATTTTCTTGCCTAATTCCTAAGTTTACAACATATTACATACATGTATCTACTAATTATAATATTTATATATTATACATGTACTTTAAAATTTAAAAAAAAAATCTTCTTAAAACTCTATTTAGGAATAACCTCCATTTAGGAATATTTTTTTATATTCACAAGGATATGACTTTAGAGATGTTTTACTGTAACAAGTTTTTTTGAACTGATTTTTTTAACCAATGTTAACAGAATTATTTTAAAAATTCAACACAAATTTTTTTAAATTGATAGTTTAACTTAAAATAGATTTTTAAAATCAACACGGATTTTTTACAGTTCAATGCAATTTTTTTTTAATATACTAGTCCAGTCCGGCAACTCTGGCTGTGGGTGTCTTCTTGACATCCATTGCCGGTCCCAAGCCCGGATAAAAGAGGAGGGTTGCGGTAGGTTAGTGGCAGCCAGCGTAAAACTCGTCACATTCCATGGACATGAATCAAACATTGAAAATCGTTGGGGCGTCTCCTCAGAAGCGCCGCATTTCATAGGCCGGGTGCGGTGATAAGTATGCGAGGTTGCTAGGTCGTCGCCAGAAGCGGCGCGCCACCTTTACATCCGAGGGTGGTGTCAAATGAGCAAGGATGCGCTACACTTCATAGGCCGGGTGTAGTGGAAAATATGCAAGGGTTGCTAGGTCGTCGCCGGAAGCGGCGCGCCACCTCGAAGTAGGGGTGTGGTGTCAAATGTGCAAGAATCCTTGCGGCGTGGACGGGGACAGACAGAGAAGTTAGTTCTTAGGCTAGTAAGGGTAGTAAGGTGCGGTTTGGAACTTGGAACGTTGGCTCTTTGTGGGGAGATCGGCGAAGTGGGGAGGTTATGAAAAGGAGGAGAATTCACATAATGTGTCTACAAGAGACTAAGTGGGTTGGCGAGAAGGCAAGAGTGTTAGCTCCTTGGGGTTACAAGCTTTGGTACTCTGGAAAGGATAGAAGTAGAAATGGAGTGGGTATCGTCATTGATAAAGAATTCATTGATGATGTGGTGGAAGTGTCAAGAAAGAGCGATAGAATAATGAGTATTAAGCTTGTGATAGGGGATGAGTTTCTAACTATCATAAGTGCTTATGCACCACAAGTAGGATTGGATGCATCGATCAAACAAGAATTTTGGGAAGATTTGGAAGAGGTTGTCGAACGAATTCCTATGGGTGAGAAATTGATCATTGGTGGTGACCTCAATGGGCATGTCGGTGTTAGCGAGAGATGGCTTTGAGAGCATTCATGGTGGCTTTGGTTTTGGGGACAGGAATGAAGCAGAAATGATATATTGGATTTCGCATTAGCTCATGACTTGGGTATTATGAACACTTGGTTCGAGAAAAGGACTCTCATTTGGTGACATATAGAAACGGAGGTAATGCAAGTCGATTGATTTCTTTTAGTAAGGAATGTTTGGAGGAAAAATTTTACTAATTGCAAGGTAATACCGGTGAGAGTCCGCAACACAAGATAGGGTTGTGGTGCTTGACTTTCGAGGTAAGAGGCACTTAAGAAAGAGAAGATCACAAGTTGACCCTCGAATTAAGTGGTGGAAGCTCCAAGGAGAGTCGACATACTTTTGTGGCTAAGATTCTGATAGTGGTATTTGGTCGATTGCACGGAGATGGATATAGATTCGATGTGGAACTTGTTGGAACACAACATAAAGGAAGTTGCAAAAGAAGTCCTAGGAGAATCTAAAGGAAGCAGACCATCAAGTAAGGACACATCTTGGTGGAATGATGAAGTTAAGCAAGCGATAAAGACCAAACGTGAATGTTATAAGGTCTTGGGTAAATGCTCGAGCGATGAGAATTATGAGAAGTACAAGAAAGCTCGAACAGAAGCTAAAAAGGCAGTGCGAAATGCCCGATCAAAGGTCAATCAAGAATTATATGCGAGATTAGATACTAAAGAAGGGGAAAAAGATATCTATAAACTTGCTCGAATGAGAGAGAAGAAGACGCGAGATATTGAAAAAGTTAAATGTGTAAAGATCGACCAAAAGTTTTGGTTCAAGATAAAGAGATAAAAGAGAGATGGAGGTCATACTTTGATACCCTATTCAATTGCCATCAAGAACAAGATATTGGGAATTTAAACATCCCCTCAAGTATGGTTAACCGAGAGTTTAAGAGAAGAATCCAAAAGGGTGAAGTGACAATTGCATTGAAGAAGATGGGGTCAAAGAAAGCGGAAGAATGGGATGGTATACCTATTGAAGTTTGGAGGTGTTTGGGGAGAGAGGGATCGAATGGGTAACTATGCTTTTCAATAAGATTTGGAGAAGCAATAAGATGCCATCGCATGGAGGAAAAGTATTCTCGTCCCTTTGTATAAGAACAAAGGTGATGTTCAAGATTGTTCTAATTATCGCGGAATTAAACTAATGAGTCATACCATGAAGTTGTGGAACGAGTGATTGAACAAAGGATCGGAAATGTGTGAAGATAATGAAAATCGGTTTGATTTATGCGGAAGATCGACCATGGAAGCAATTTATCTTATCCGTGATTGATGGAACATTATCGAGATAAAAGAAAGATCTGCATATGGTTTTATTGATTTAGAGAAGGCATATGATAAAGTACCAAGAGAAGTACTTTGGTGGGCCTTAGCAAAGAAGGGTGTATCGCGGAAATATATTGACATTATAAAGGACATGTATGAGGGAGCTAGTACAAGTGTACGTACTAATGTTGGGAGGACAGAAGAATTCCCTATTACGATTGGGGTGCATCAAGGATCTGCTCTTAGTCCTTTTCTCTTTGCCATAGTCATGGACGAATTGACAAGAGAAATTCAAAATGACGATAAGTGGTGTATGATGTTCGCAGATGATATTGTGTTGATTGATGAAACGAAGGTTGGAGTGCAAAATTGGAACTTTGGAGGATACTTTGGAAGCTCGAGGCTTTAGGTGGCGAAGTAAGACTGAATATATGGAGTGTATGTTTAGCGAAAACAGTGATAGAGAGGCGGGGATGATCACATTTGATGGGAAAGTTGTTCATGGATCCACTTTCTTTCGGTATCTTGGATCTATTATCCAAAAGGATGGAGAGCTAGATGTCGATGTGGCTACCATGAGAAAGGCGGGGTGGTTGAAGTGGAAGAGTGCCACGGTGGTTTTATGTGATCGGCATGCCTCATAGATTAAAGGGTAAATTTTACCGCACGGCAATTAGGCCTGCGCTGTTATATGGCACCGAGTGTTGGGCTGTAAAACAGTGTCACGTTCAAAAGATGAATGTGGCAGAGATGCGTATGCTACGATGGATGTGTGGTCATACAAAAAAGGATCGGCTCCGCACTGAGGTGATCAGAGAGAAGGTAAGAGTTGCGTCTATAGAAGACAAGATCAAGGAGAATCGATTACGATGGTTTGGTCATGTGAGAAGAAGACCTATTGATGCCCAGTGAGGAGGCTAGAAAGTTGGGGAGCAAGTAATGTTGTGAAAGGTAGAGGAAGGCAAGAAAACTTGGATAAAGATGATTGAAAATGATATGCGGTTTCTTGGAATTGGAGAAAGTATGGCGATGGAGAGGCAAATGTGGCGGGAAAGAATACGGATGGTGGATGGAGTCTGATTCTTTTTTTTTTTTTTAATTCCTATTTTCTTTTATTTCATGTTATCTTTTTTTCTTTTCTTTCTTTTTTTTTTTCCATTCATTCTCTTTTTTTATTTGCTTTTTTCTCTACTTTTTCCCTCTTTTTTCCTTTTATGTTATTTATGTAACGATTATTGACGGTTTCAAAGTTTGATTCATGTTAGCCGACCCCAAATCATTTTGGGACTAAGGCTTAGATGTTGTTGATACTAGTCCAGTCCGGCGCGAGTCAGCGCGGCCCACGCACAGTCCGGGCGGCGGGCAGTTGGGCTTAGGCCTTCCAGCCCGTCCTGGACCGAAAAGCCCCAGCCCAATCTGTGGTCCGACCCGGCCCAATTCGTGGCCACATCTAATTCTGCATCAAACGACCCGATTTACAGTGTTGCAGTTAGAGGTGGCCATGGTCGGACCAACCTTGAAAATCTCCATTTAATACAAAATAATACTTTTTCGGAGGGTGAGACGACAGTAAGGGGTGAACAAAATTAAACAAACTAAACATGTATATTAGAATTTATTTAAAATTTTATCGAGATTAAATACTATAATGAGCTAGATTTGATTAGCTGAGCTCAAGCCAAATTTAGTCCAACCCGAGATCTATCATGTTATAATTTTTATTCAAAGTCGTGTTCAAGCTAAGCTTTACATTTTATCAAACAAAAAATTATCATTTGGCTTCAAGCTTTATATCTTTTTACAAATCAAGCTCGAATCGCGAATCGAATAATTTTGTTTGACTTTTCAGCACGAGACGATTGTCACATCAGGATTTTGACCGTAAGATGAACCAATAAAAAAGTAACACAACAAAAATCATTCCTGCGAATGAACGGAAGCGTCATAAGCAAGAGCGAAATGTCGGAGAAACAACAAAATTCTACAAAACTTGAGCAAAAAAAATTCTGACCAATTGAAAAATGCAGTATACATACGGAACTTTTTAAGCTCCAAGATTGGATGCCTTCTTCAGAATAACGCCTTCATATTTCACCTGGAACCACTTCATCGCATCCTCCTTAGTGACCCTGTGCTGGAGTCCAACACGAGCCTTGCACCTACGGCGCCGACCCACACGGTAACCTGGTCGCTCCAAGACGACGTAAAAATCCATACCGTAGATACCAGTTGAAGGGTCGTACCTGAGAAGATTAACAAATAAAAATTCATTAAAAACGCCATCATAAGAAATACATGTTTTAGAAGATGGATAATTGCGATATTAAAAAAAATGGAGCTCGGGCTAACTACAAAAAAAAATCAGATTTTGTTTTCATTCTTTGGGGGTTCTGAGGTTGCATCATGGACTCGATCCCTGATATGTTCATCTCACCCCATTGACATAGTCGGGGCATAGATTACAAATAGAGCTCTGGACGGGGCAATTTTCCTCATCGAGTTCGGTGTCTTGCGATCTCTTTTTTTTTTTTGGGGTGGGGGGTGGGGGGGGTGAGGATTGATGATGTATTAGTATTATGCCACATTAAATAACTAAAAGCATTTCAAACACTAACAATATCACATTCATGTCGTTACATTTAAAATCGAACCAAACCTCAGATGTTTTCTTTGCAATTTTAACATTTGGGTTTTCTTGTGATGCAGAAACCTCCACGTTTTTGTTCGCAACTGTCCCTTTATAAAATGATTCTAAAATAAGCAAGAATATGTGATCATCTCCACTATTAGAGTTGAACCTCTGAAGATGTGCGTAAACAGAAACTTAAGACGGGACAAAATTAGAAATGAGAATAATAACAAATTATAAGTTGAATATTATAATCAGGAAGATAAGGCCAACCGATAGATTTGCTTACTTTATTCCAAGATCGATGTGCTCCTGGATACCAAACCCGAAACAGCCAGTATCACTGAAATTCCTTTTCAGCAATTCATACTCCTTGACCTTCAAACCACTTTCGAGAAGTTGCATTGCCTTGTCACCTCTGACGGTGACATAACAAGCAATCTTTTCATTGCGACGGATACCAAAAGACCGTACAGTGTACCTCGCTGTCAACCAGAAAACAAAACCGCATAACGAATGCAGCAACTTGATATCAATTCTACATATGAACTTCTATTTTGTATTATTCACATAATTGAGAAGATCAATCTTCAAAGATTGTTCAGCCAATTCATTTGACTCGATCTCACACAAAATGGAAGTTGATGAAAAACAAGTTACAAACCCAGCAACAGCTTCAAATCAGCACCGGAGTTTTCATAATAAAATCATATTTAAATACAGTGAAACCTCGATTAAATAATATCCGGTGAAGTAATAACCACAATTAAGTAATAAATTTGTTCGGTCAGACTTGGGCCAATGTTGAAAAAAAGTAATAATTTCGCTAAATGCATAAGATCATAAAAAAATTGAAAATCATTAAGGGCCCCATAAATATATAAAGTAATAATTCCATATTTTCATAGATAATTAATATATTTATTGTACATTATTAATTCGTTTTAGACTATGAATCTATAGTCACTTGCTTCTTCTTTCCACCAACAGCAAAATTAATCTCGTCCTTGACTTTTTGTAAAGCATACATGACCTCTCATATATTTTGTTCATGTTGCAACAAATAATTCTTCAAGGTGTTGATTGTTTGAAATGCTTCCCTTGATGACACATTTGGGACAACGTTACTATAATCCGGTTCGGGATCCGTCTCTTCATCATTAGTGTTCACCACAGACTGAATAATTTTTTCATCCGTAGGTGATTCCATAATTGTATCATTCTCAGTTTAGGAGATGCTCGACATCAATGACATTTCTATAGTGTAAATTAGAGATGACCTCATTTAATCCTTCGATATAATTAGTTTTAGATAAGATTAATTACAACAAAATTATTTTTTAAATTCAAATACAATGTATCTATGTTATTTTAATTCTACGTACATACAATGTATTATAAGGAGTATAAATATTCTTTAAAAAATTATAATTACAAATAATATAAAAATAAATATCTAAAGTGATAAATATTAATTTATCGATGAAGTAATAAAATATCATTATATCGATGAAATGATAAATTCGATAAAGTAATTTTTTTCCTTGGTCCCAACCTCATTTCTTTAAAGAGGTTTAATTGTACGGGTTTTCATATTTAACTAGCAAGCAACATTGGACATAAAAGTTCAGAATCTTTTATCTATGTTCTTTTCTCCAACAGTAATACTTGAAATCAAATCTTTAGCAAACTGAAAAAGAGACCAGGAGTACGTTGTTGTTCCCTAGTTCAAATTTTTCCATTGGGCGCCTCCTTATTCATTCCATCAAGTGCCCAATGCTTTAAAATCCTTGAGCAATGTAATTACAATCGACCCCATATCAAAGGGGGAAAAGGTGCAAATGTTCGCAACATCCCTTCCGACGTCATTTCAACCTGGAGTCGGTAAATCATCGAGTACCTAATAGAGTCTTACTTCAACCTGCTCTATGAGAGTTTTATGTAAGGGTGGCATCCACCTAAATGTCTTTGGATCGCGCAACTCAACTGACATTTCTGACAAAGCAGTCCAAATTTACATTGACCTTAAAACAGTCGCTCCCTTATGAACTATGTTAACCTAATTTCTCACACCTAATCTCAATTAACAGTCACTTAACTAATAAAAAACTTGTTACAACAAACAAAATAGTAAACAACAGATCTATTCTCAATATTCCATATTCGAGTTAAATACTTAAATGGTCCCTACTAACCTATTGAGTAGTTTTCTATTTAGTCACTGAACTATTATTTTTTTCCATGTAGTCATCAACTTATACTTTTTGGCCTTAAATAGTCCTTCTGTCCATTTTTGTGTTAAATTTGCCGTCAAAAACTCCAACATGGCAGCTGACTCATTCCCTTTGCCTAGTTGGATCTGACTCACCCAAACACGGACCATTCACGTGATTAGGTTTAGGCGTCAGTTTATATCACACTACTTGGAAAAACCCAGTAAAATTATCCCCAAATCAGTTCGTATTCTCCTCCCCTGTGTGGGCGATAGCGAGCGAGAGAGAGAAGAGAGAGCGACGTTCTTAATTGCTGGTTTTCTACACAGATTTGGGAAAAATCGAGTAAGTATTTACTGCTGTTAACCTTGTTTACATATGTTCTGTTGATTTTTTTTTTTGTAAAGATTGATGTCTAGGGTTTCTTCATTATGGATCAAAGGGTGAAATAAATATTATTTGAAAGCATAAGGAGAAAGAGTAGATTTGAAAGCATAAAAAGAAAGAGCAGCTACTGTTAGCTTTTCTTTTTTGAAGTTTGTGATCTGGGTTTAAGCTTCACCGCCTTGAATCCTTGATCCACAATTTCTTTATATTCATTCTTCAATCAATGCAAGCAAAATTATTTTCTTTTTAGATTCTGTTTTAGTTTGTTTGATTTTATGATTTTTTTTTGTTACAGTAGATGAATGCAATTAAACCTTCCTTTGGTAATTTGCGGATAAGAATAAAAAGTGTAAAATAAATTACAGTTATAATCGTGTTTTGACGACTTTAGATCTAACAAAATTTAATTTATTCTTGAAGTCAAAATTATTTCTCGAGTCTAAAAGAAAAATGGGTGCCATAGTTTATTTTTTTAATCATTTCTTTTTAAAGTTTTTTTTTTGTTTATCGGCAATTAAAGCCACACACACACATATTCCAGATGCAAAACCAAGTATGAAAGTAGAAGCAATATGAACTATTAATCTGAAGTATATAATAATATTTTTCTGATAAAATGTATCTCACAAATTAAAGCTATTACACAAATATATTTTCTTTTTGAAGTTGTTTATAGAATTTCTATTGGTTGTGCAGTATGGCTGTTGATGATGATGAATCACAATCGAAGGAGGCATATTATGTTGAGCATATTATTGATGATGTTGGTTTGATACAAGTGGAGCCAGAGGTCATGTCTTTGACTTATCTTGATGGTACACAAAATGTGGATTGTAATAGTGGTTACAGTGGTGAGGGAGAACACCAGAATTTTGAGGGAAGGTTATTTAGTGGTGAGGGAGAAAATGGTGAATGGTGTGTAACTGGAGATGATTCAGAAAGTGATGATAGTTTAATCGATGCCGAAGCTGAGACAGATGATGAAGAGTATACATCTCACAAAGTTGTGGCTGAGCAAGCTAGAAAAAAATATGCTAATCCTAACCTTGAAACCCAATGTGATAATTTTGGGAATGAGGATGGCAATAGGGATGGTGAAAATGCTAAAGAAACTAGTGTGAGGGATAATGTTGAAAGTGCTAATCTGTATGGGCTAGTTTTGAGTGGTGATAATCAGAATTCAACTTATTCATTTGATGTGGAAAATGAATTTGAGTTTGATATTGGGGGTGATTTCAAACAATGGGTCAGTGATGACGGGGAGAATTCTGCTGAAGAAGTTGATCCACAAGACAGTAGTGATGAAGAGAATTGGGTGAAAGGCCCTAGAGAAAAAGCAAAAGAGGAGGTGAAATTTAATCCAAACATGGATATAAAAGAGTTTGATTTTTGTGTAGACATGGTATTTGATGACCCACTCCAACTGAAAGATCAGATAAGAGCATATGCTGCCATTAATGGTTACCCAATTTGGTTCAGCAAAAATGACAAGAAAAGGATACAAGCTAAATGTACTGGATGCCCATGGACGTTATGGGCTAGTTTTGAAGGGAAAGATGCCACATTTAAAATAAAGTCCTACCAAAAGAAGCATAGATGTTCAATGAACTTAAAAATTAGTACCATAAATGCTATATGGTTGGCCAAGAGACTGGGAGATAGGATAAGATTGACTCCATACATGAAGTTGGTTGATATCAAAGAAATGGTGAAAAAAGAGGTTGGTCAGGATGTTACAATTAAAATGTGTGGGGAAACAAAGAAAAGAGCATTGTCTGCTGTTAAACAGTCCATGATTGAGCATTACTCAAAGCTATGGAACTATGTCTATGAAATTGCAAGAACTAATCCACAAAGCACAATAGTTCTAAAGAGCACGGATGATGATTGGGTAGGGCCTCCTCAATTTAGAAAGTTCTATATTTGTTTTGGTGCAGTTAAAAAAGGGTTTGTTGAGGGTTGTAGAAAATTCATTGGAGTTGATGGTTGCTTCTTGAAAACTTGGATAAAGGGTGAATTACTAACAGCAATAGGTAGGGATGCAAACAACCAAATGTATCCTATAGCTTGGGCAGTGGTTGAGAAAGAAGATCAATACACATGGAGATGGTTTCTTAATCTACTTGCTAGAGACATTGGAATCGAATATGGCACTGGATGGACTATTATGAGTGATCAACAAAAGGTCAATTCCACTATTGTTGATTTATCATTTAAAGTAATGAGTTGTATTTTTACTTTTTAATTAATATGGTTATTTAAATGTTTTTCAGGGGCTTGAACTTGCTGTGAAAGAGTTATTTCCTGAGATTGAGCATAGAAATTGTGCAAGACATATTTATGCCAATTTCAGAAAAAGGGGATATACAGGTGTGATGTATAGAAAGCACTTTTGGGCAGCAGCAAAGTCAACGACAAAGGATGAATTTCAGAAGAACATGGACAAGATCAAGACACTCAGTCAAGAAGGTTACAAGCATTTGATGGACAGAGAACCAAATAGATGGTGTAAGGCATTTTTTCCTTCTCATTCTACTTGTGACTCAGTGGACAACAACATATGTGAGTCTTTTAATTTCTGGATTCTAGAAGCAAGATATAAGCCTCTTATAAGTATGTTGGAAGATATTAGGATACAAGTGATGGTAAGGATGAGAGAAAAGGGGAAATACATGAGAAAAATCTTGTCAGAAGGTAGGAGATTTGGACATCGGGTGTATGCAAGGTTGGAGGATGAAATTACAAAGTCTAGGGAGTGTAACGCTGAGTGGACTGGTGATGACGAATATGAGATAGGAGGTGTTAGGGGAGGGACAACAGTGAACCTCAGGCATTGGACTTGCACTTGTGGGGCTTGGCAGCTTTGTGGAATTCCTTGTTGTCATGCAGTATCTGCAATTACATATATGAGGAGGGATCCTGAGGACTATGTTTATGATTGCTTGAAGGGTGAAACATACATCAGGTGTTATGCAACCATGATGAAATCTATGAATAGAAAGTCGTCTATGTGGCCCCAAACTGATAAGCCAGTCCTATTACCTCCACCACCAAGAGTGTTGAAAGGAAGACCTAAGTGGATGAGAAGAAAGGATGCAATGGAGGATGGAAAATCTAATACCAGATCTGTTGTTGATGTAGTAGAAGATCCATTCAAGAAAGTGAGAACATCAAGGAAGGGGATGAAAATGACATGCAAGATCTGCAGGAAAGAGGGTCACAATATTAGGAGATGCCCAGATAAACCAAGATATGAGATTCCAGATCCAAGAAGGGAGAAACAACCTGTAAGTGTAATAAAACTTAAATAAACACAAACATTTCTACCTCTAAATGAACATATGTACCTCTTTCTCATCCAGGTAAGGAGGAAGAACACTTCAACAAAGCAACATGCTGTAAGTACTTTAGTTATTGCTATTTGTTATTTCCTGTACTCTATTCTTGAATAAATGATATTGTTGGTCTTATTACTTTTTTTTTACTTAATAACTTTGGTGGTTCCAATGCTTTCTTTTTCAGAATGGTGAGTCAATAAATGTGGCTGAAACAAGAGGAAGACAAAGTAATGGGAATTCATGTGGGGTAGGCTTTTTAGATGCCTTGCAATTTATTTTATTTTTGTTTTTTTAAGGCCCCCATCCCACCCATGTGTTATTGTTATTAAATGAAAATTATATCTACAGGTGATCTCTAGTAGCCTTGAAACATCTTTTATAAGGAGGGGTAGATCTTTCATTACTGTTGAGTCCTTGCAAAGACAGTCCAAGTTCAAGAAAAGGGCAAGAGAGTAATTTGGCTTTTCCAGATTTTTGTTTGATGTTTTTTTTGGATGGTTTGTCATTTATGCACTCGGTTTTTTGGACTTGTAATCCTTTAAAATTACCGTTATTGGAATGACTGTAATGGAATGATTTGGAATGATTGTATGAGGTTTTTGGGTTTGAATGGTTTAAAATATTTTATTACAGTGGTATTAATGTAATGGTTTAATGGTGTAAGACATTTTATTTAAAGTATCAGTTCTTAAGTTGAGATTTATGTATCATTTTGTCAACAATGTGTCATTTTGCCAACAAAGTGAATAGTTTTTGTCTTTGCCCCTGAATAAATGTAGAACTTTTTATTTTTGTCTTTGTCTCGAAATAAATGTCGAACTTTTTATTTTTATTTGTCCCGAAATAAATGTTGCAGTTTCAAATAAGGAAAATAATTTGGGTGAAATTTATCATACAAGTGCTGCGACATTTATTATGAGACGGAGAGACTACAAAAACGTCATGAGTCAGAGCTCCACAAAACAAACAGGTGAGTCAACTGCCACATTGGAGTGAGTTAGGTGAGTCAGCTGCCACGTTGGAGTTTTTGACGGCAAATTTAACACCAAATAGACAGAATGACTATTTAAGGCCAAAAAAGTATAGGTTGATGACTATATGGAAAAAAATAATAGTTCAGTGACTACATGGAAAACTACTCAATAGGTTAGGGACCATTTAAGTATTTAACTCTTCCATATTCTGCATTGCCAATGTTAAGTAGGTTAAGGTCAAAAATATACTCATCAACATTCACGAGAAACAAATCAGAGCTAGTACTTGGTACGGGCGAGAAGATTAAAACATAAGAATTACCCTTGGAGAAAACAGGTACTTGTCCACTGAGTTGCTCCAAGACCTAGAATTAAAAGAGAGAAGAAAACGTGAAAATACATATAGTGCGTGTATAGAAGAACACAGTGGTCGCACTGAATCGTTACCTTAGAAGCTCTGGTGAGACGATCGCCGCTTTCACCGACGGAGATGTTGAGCACCAGCTTCTGAACCTTGATTTCTCTCATTGGATTCGACAATTTCTTCTCGGACGCCTGATTCAAATGAGTGAACAAAAAAACAAGCGTTAATGAATGCACCGAGTAAAAAAAATACGCGAGGGAGAACGTTAGAGCGTATGAAATGTAGAAAGAGAGAGAACGATGGATCATACCATGGTGCAGTGGTTATCGGCGGAGAGGCAGATGCGCGGCGGAGGGTGGGAGGGGGGAAAATGAGACGAAGCATAAATATAAGCTGAATAAGTAGGGGGTAGCTAGGGTTTTCCACGGGGGGTGTTTCGGCAGAATGTCAATTATACCCTTGTCGTTTGCAAAGGGTGGTGAATGTGATGTGTGCTATGGTTCTAGGTAGGGGGCTGAGCAAAAATAAAACCGAAAATCGAGAAACCGACAAAAATCGATGAAATAGAAACCGAAAAGTCGAAACTAAAGAGAACCATCGGATTTGGGTTTTTAAAAATCGAATTTTTCGGTTTCGGTTTCGATTTGTATTTTAGAAACCGCACCGTGAAACCGAAACCAACCAATTCTTACGAAACTAACCCAGGAACTGAGCCAAACCCATAAACCAATCCATAATATATTTATATATCTGATTATTTAATATTTCATATATATTTTAAAAAATAAAAAACTAAAATATTGAACCTAACCCTGATTATTTAATATTAAATATATATTTAATATATATTTTAATATATATACATTTGCTGGGAAATGGGTTTAAACCCAAAATTCATGAGTCTATGGGTTGAACCCGAGAAATCGAGAAACCGAGAAACCAACTTCAGAAACCGAAACCGAACATAAACCGAACCCATTGGGTTCTAAAACCCAACAACCAAAATTAACGATTTGGGTTCGATTTTACCCATAAACCGACCCAAACCGACCCATGCTCAGCCCTAGTTCTAAGGATGTCAGTGGGCGGGTTTTGGTGGAGATTCGTCCCTCATTTGTTACACTTAAGTAAGAACGGAGTGGGTTTAATAGGTGGTGGGACGAGTTGGGGATAAAAGTCATATCCAACATGGATGGTGGAGCGGAAACGGATTTAGATTGTACCTTTCCCATATCCACCTCGCTCCATTCTCGTCTCCGTTAATCCCATTTTATATTCACTCATTTAATATATTTTATGATATTTAAGATATGATTGAAAATTTTAAAAATATACTCATTTAATATATTTTATTTGCATGTATATGTTTATTTAAAATTATATTTAAATTAAAAAAATTTATTTTATTTTATCAAACATATAATTTGTATAGTTATATTTTTTATTTAAAATGATATGCGAATCATGTGGCCAGTAAGATGGATATAAAGTGGGGATGGAAATTTATGTAGGTGGTGAGGCGGGAATGGTTTTTATTTTATACTGTTGCGGCGGGGATTGATTTAAATTCCATACCCGCCATAGATGATGGGCGAGCATCAATATGAATTTCTTAAGTGGGATGGAGATGGAAGTATCAATCTGCATCCGCCCCGCCCCGTTGACATCCCTAGCTATGGAGTAATTAGTTCCCAACATCGTACTCTTTCTTTCTTAGTCAAAAGTTAACTTATAGTGTATATTTGGTATATTTTAGATAATAATTAGTTATAAGTTATGATTGAATATTGTAGATTAAAAAGTAAAAATTGATGATGAATGGCGGTAGAATTAAAAAGTAAATAATATTGTTTAATTTGATTATGTAAACTTATTAAAAAGACCTACTTTTTAACAGAAATTTTACGTGGAATTTTGGAGCTATCTATTTCTCCAAAAATCATGAATGATCTCAGATGTTATTTCTATACTTAATTCTCTTTATATATTAATGTAAAGTACGAATTTTGTATGTTTTTGTTTAATTAATACGTGTTAAATTATGATGCTTATGTGTCATCCTCTAATGTTAAATTACAATCCTAACCTAAATTAAAATCTTGAATATCAAGCGGATCAGAAAGAAAATCACGCTCTCAACTGAAATATATTCTCCAAAGCATAAGTATTTATATATATATATATAATAGATCATATGAAAACTAATTATCTTGTGAAATCTATAAATTTTTGTAGGCCATTGATATTAGTTATCTAACGGCTGTAGATGAGTAGAATTATATGCATTTATGTATTTTTTTATTGCATTATTTGTTGCATATACTAGCGACCAGTTTGATGCAACAAATAATAACAACTATGCAATGGAATTACTTAATAATGCAATTTGTTTATAGATTTCACCATTAAGGGTGTTTCCACTATAGTCAATCCATATATATATATATATATATATGGATTGGTTCATGTATGAAAGGTAAATTTCGTAGGAAATAGGAATGAATTTGAGCATTGATTGAGTTAGATCAATGATTCAGATTTATACTCAATTGTATTACGTGTTTGTGCTGTTTGTGCTACGCGAACCAAAATATGTAAATTAAGTGAGACAGTGCTACGTGTGTGTGCTGTTTGTGCTACGATGCGATAGAAGATGTGCTAGACTTAACCTATTTAAAATATGTGCTACGAAATAATGAAATATATGTTAAACTCACATATTTAAAATTTGTGCCGCATAATAATTCTGATTGTGCTACATACATATGAAAGATGTGCTAGACGGACGTATATTTTCCTAATTCATACACTAAGGGGTTTCTCACCAACCCCCCCCCCCCCCACACACACACACACACATATATATATATATATATATATATATATATATATATATATATATATATAGGATCAAATGAGAATGATTCTTAGCCAGCGAATTGCGAATATACATGAGATTTGTACTAATTATGCATGAAATATAAGCATTTCGTGCATCAAAGTTGCAATGCATTAAAATATATTTTATATGCATCAAAATATCGATGCATTAAAATATTGCATTATATGCATCAAATCGTTATGAAAATAAATCTAGGCCATCCATTTATCAAGATCTATGGACGAAATTCATTCTTATTTCTTAACTTAAATTGCATCCTCATCCGAACCCATAATATATATATATATAGAGAGAGAGAGAGAGAGGCGGACTCAGGGGGTGCTAGTCTCAGCTGAAGCACCCCCCCAATTAGAAATTTAAAATGTTTCTTTTAGTATTGTTGTTGATAAATTTTTGGCAAAGTACCCTTCGTCGCGGTACAAATAGCTCCCCTTATTTATCCATCCAACTGTTTAAGAAGTAGCTACGTGCAACCGTCGACCTTCGCCACTGAGTAATTTGTGTAAAGTTTTATCCATTGCCTCTTGATGCGGGAGACGAAAGATAATGCAGAGAATAAGGAATAAATTAGGGAGGAAGGAAGTGAATTAGATGAGGAAAAAAATATTAACACGAAAAAAAACTAAAGAGAACTAAAGCACGTTTCTATTAGTTAAGTAAAAATATTCTAAACATACTAAACTTTTGGACTAAAAGGTAATGCTACCATTACCTTTAAAACAAAGAGAAAGAAGCCTAGGCTCTCTATACATCTCTTAGTAATATTGGACCGAAAAACGTGGCCCCAAAAAAAATCTGCTCGGGGCTACCGCCCCCAAACCCCCGTACAATTCAGCTCCCCCCATCGGCAATTCCTGGCTCCGCCACTATATATATATATATATATAGATAGATAGATAGATAGAGAGAGAGAGAGAGAGAGAATCAGGTTCAAACGGAGAATGCTAACTATTTAAGAGAATACGAGAATGATCGCCATGTACAAAATCATATATGATTCACGTACAAAATCATATATGATTACGTGAGTGTGTACATCAGTATAAAATCATATATGATTTTATACTTATAGATTTGATTTTTTTGGTCAGTATAAAATCATATATGATTTTTTCTATCAGTGTAAAATCATATATGATTTTATAAATGAGCGACCATTCTCGTATTCTCTTAAATAGTTAGCATTCTCGTTTGAACCTGACTATCTCTCTCTGTATATATATATATATATATATATATATATATATATATATATATATATAATGTAACTTTATTTTCAGAACCCTGTTAAGTGCGAGAACTGCGAAAACCACATTTTGTACTCCTAATAATGTATAATGTACATCATGTCAATGCATACAACCCCTACTGATCATAACCCATATTATATAGTAGAGGTTATAGATATTAGACCTGGCAAAAGTGGCCCAGGCCCACGGGCTGGCCCAGCCCACCCATGAATAAATGGGCTTTGGGCTTTACTTTTTTAGCCCATAAAAACTTGGGCCTTTTGGACCGCCCAGATTTTGGCCCAACCCAGGAAGGCCCAGCCCACGGGCGCCCAGAGGCCATGAAAAATTTAATAACTAATAAATATTAATTAATTAGGCTAAGGTTAATGGGTATAACCTTACACCGTAACTTATTTCAATTTAAAGTTGATTTTGTTTTTGTATTGATATTTTGCTATCCAATACAGATAATGGACCAATTGATGAGCTACTTTCCGTACCGCTGGTTGTAGTGCAAGGATCAACGGTTTTAGTAGTATTGAAATGGATGTTTTAACTTTTTAAAATAGTTGAAAATATATTTCTATCATATTATTGATACTTTTAATATATTTTGTTTAATTAAGTTGGAAGCAAGAAAAAACTTATAGCCCATGGTAATGGCCAGCCACAAAGATGGGCCACAGACTTCAATATTTAGGCCCAAAATCCCAGGTCTTTTACCAATTAAATTTGACCCACCTGGCAATTAAATTGCCGTTTGCTCAATTGATTGATTGATTCATTCATCTAAAAAGAATGAGCCATAGTAGGGGTTATCATCAGTAGGGGCTATTATATTTAATAAAAAAAATTCAAAAATAATATAAAAATTGTATTCTACTATAATACCCTTTGAATTAAAAATATTTTTTAATATTTAAAAAAATCTCATTGGTTTAGAGGAGTTCTCGCAGTTCTCGCACTTAAGAGAGTTCTGAAAATAAAGCCCCACATATATATATATATATAAGTGAAAATATAATTGTTTTTCAATTATATTCTTACTTATTAGTTAATAAGTTATTTTGGACCACACATATTCATATAAGTGAAAATCGGATATGAAATAAAATAGAACCAAGTCACTTCTATCGGAATAAAACTATATTTTGTAAGTACTCTGTTCAAGTGGGACAAAACGAGTAGTATTTTGATATATAATTGGCACTATATATATAAATAGGGGTGAAAACGGATCGGATACGGATGGATAATGCTCTTCCCATATTCTAACCCTTATTTTTCTCTCGGATACGGGAAGGCCGAATACGGATACGAATTTGGATTATTCGGGATACGGACATGGGACGGATACATGACGGAATCGGGCCGGATTCGAATAAATATAATCAGATAATACGTGTCATACAAAAATCGTTTGGAAGTGATTGCAGCATATAAAAAAAACTACCTACACAATATTTCATAAAAGTTCTAATGCAAACTATAGTAATATTTTTTTAAAAATTGTTTCATAATAAGGTTCCCTCATTTTTACTTATTCAGTCTCTCCCATAAAAACATTAGCTCCATACTTAGCAAAGACTAAAAAGTGTTAATTTAATTGTTTTTAACCATTATTATAATATATATAATTGCCCCTCTATTTACTTGAATAGAACATTTCTTTTAAAATATATTTCATATGAAACAAATAACTTATAAGTTAGTATTAAAATGTTTGGCTAATACATTTCTTTTAAAAATATTTTTTTTTCAGAAAATATTTTTTTTCGAAATATAAATTTTGTCCAGAATATTTTTTTATTTTTCGCAAAAAGTATTTTTTTTATTTTTCCAAAAATATAAAAAATCCAGAAAATAATTTTATTTTTTCGAAAAAATAATATATTTTTTCCAGAAAATATTTTTTTTTTTTGAAAAAATATTTGTTTGCCAAAAAATAATTTTTCTCCAGAAAATATTTTTTTAATTTTTTTCGAAGAAATAAAAAATCTCCATAAATAATGTTTTTTTCGAAAAGATATTTTTTTTTTCAAAAAATAATATATTTTTCTAGAAAATATTTTTTTTTGAATTTTTTTTTTCTTGAAAGTTTGAAAATTTATTACACTGAAGTCCAAAAATATTATATATATATATATATATGTATGTATATAATAAAGTATATTTAAAATTCAAAAATATGGATATCCAGATTTATTATCCGGATTGGTATCTGGATAATATCCGATAAAATATGGAAAAACTCGGATACGGGCGGATATTGCATTATCCGAATTCGAACGTATCCGAACTCAACTATCCGTATCCGTATCCGAATCCGATCGGATACCTATTTTCATCCCGACTTCGATCCCTATCGGATACGACTCTGGATCGAGCGGGAAATATCCGCCTAGTTTTCATACTAGTAAATGATAGAAAATATAGTCTCTAATGGTAATTTTCATTCTTTCTTTACTTTCTTATTTGTCACTTATTTACGAATGAGATAATTAATTTTATCATATCCATGAAAATGTGTCGACTCATATACAAAAACTATATCACCATTTCTACATATAAGAATGATTATGAAGATTGGTAATGTGACTATCTTCCACATTTCACATCAATGGTTAAAGAAATTACTATTAGAATATATTTTTTTCGATTTGATTTTTTTATCATAGAAATTTATTTCGACAAAAATAACTATTGGATAAAACCTATCTTAAAAATAATAATAAAACTTAATTTTGTTCTTTCCAAATCAATGCTGCTCCTCTCCTGCAATTCAATATATGTGTTGCTTTTGGTCAAATTTTGGTCCATGATTGCACAAATATTTATTTATTTATTCGAGATATTCGGTTCGAAAATGTTTGAGTTGAGCCCGATTCCCTCCATAAAAAATCTATTGATTTTGGGAATGCTAATCCTATAATACTATACTAGCCGAGCCCCGTATAATTAGGATTTCAATTAGTTTGATTTTGGAATATATTCAGTTGTTTTAATTGATATTTTGATTACAATTTTAATTATGATTCAGGGTTTTATTTTGTGTATTTTATGTTTTTTCAAATTTCTTTATTTTCGGACCGAACTATTTGCGAACGTTCGGTACAAAAGTAACGAATCGGATCAAATCTTGAACACAAAAAAAGAGGCTTCGAACTCGAATCGAACCTTATTTTTTGATATTTGATCAAATCGAACCGGATCAAATAATAAAAAAATCGGACCGGACCGGACCGAATCCTATTATTCCGTATAGTTCAGCCTCGTCATAGCCTAATGAGGACATCATCATGACGGCTGAAATTGAAAAAAATCCCTAAACAAAAAAGATTCCAAGAAAATCCTAAAAAGTGAAATAAATAAAGAAGTAACAATTGAAAAGATTTTTTAAAAAAATAAAAAAGAAAAAAAAAATCTGGAATCCAAAATCCTTGTTCAATAATTTACAAATTTAGAGGGTGTATTCAATTGTAATTTTGTTGGTGTTTTGGATTTTAGAAATCCCAAGATATTCAATTTGGATTGTTTCGAATCCACTAAAATCTTGAGGTATGCAATTTGAATTTCAGAATGTCATTTAAAATCTTGGTGTATTCAACTAGGATTTCAAAATGTCATTTAAAATTTTGGTGTATTCAATTTGGATTTAAAACAATCCATTAAATATGAGGGTATTCAAAAATCCATGAATTTTTTGGATTTATTAAAATTGTGGATTTTGATGGATTTGTTAGTGTTTTTTGTAAGTTTTGAAATCTCACCAAAATAAATTAGATTTTGAAGGATTTCTAAAAATCCATTTGTAAATCCGAAAGACTCTCCACCAACTTTATAAGATTCTACGATGATTATTGTTAATCCATGCATTATTTCTAATCCGCCAAAATCTTTAAAAATCCATGAATTATTATTAATCCACCAAAATCTGAATGGAATACACCAAACTTAAATAGGGGTGTATTCAATTCAGATTTTGGTGGATTATAAATAATCCATAGATTAATAATAATCATCGTAGAATTTTATAAAGTTGATGAAGAGTCTTTCGGATTTACAAATGGATTTTTAGAAATCCTTCAAAATCTCATTGATTTTGATGAGATTTCAAAACTTACAAAAAAACACTAACAAATTCATCAAAATCCACCATTTTAATGAATAAAAAAAATCATGGATTTTTGAATACCCCAGATTTTAATGGATTGTTTTAAATCCAGATTGAATACACCAAGATTTTAAATGACAATTTGAAATCCTAATTGAACACACTAAGATTTTAAATGACATTTTGAAATCCAAATTGAATACCTCAAAATTTTAATGGATTCAAAACAATCCAACTTGAATACCCTAACATTTCTAAAATCCCAAAAAATCCCCACAAAATCCCCATTGAATACACCCTCGTTAGTTTCATTCGATTACAAATAAATTTCTTTCACAAATAATTAATTCTTAAATATTAATGATATGAACATCCACGTAGGACACGACATGTGTCGGGAAAATTGGAGCTGACATCACTCTTTCTATTGACTTATGAATTTATCTGTAATAAATTTAAAAATACAGTATAATATTTAAATGAATTTATAATTATTCAAAATACGGTACTAATTTGATTTGGAGTCGGTGTGAAATATGTAAATTATTTTTATTTGGTAATTTGGTTAAACACATCCTCCCTTTTGCAGATATAGAGTTCCTTTTACATCTATAGTCCTTTTGATGAAGTTTCAGGGTTTAAGATCAGGCAAAACTTACCCTAATTTATTTCCCCTCAATCTATAATTCACTCAAACTCGAGGATTTGTTATTGTTTTATTTCATTTCTTTTTTAATTAAACTAGGGATTTATGCTATTGCGGTGGTGATAAATTTGATCTGCAAAAATGGCGGTGAAAACCGGGAATGCGTCGATTAGGGATCGGACGCAGGAGTTCTTAGGGATAACCGAGAGGGTAAAGAAATCGCTCTCATCGCAGAATGAACCGAGCAGCAGCGGATCGAAGCTCGTGGAGCCGCCGCGGTCGGCGATGGCGATGCAATCGGAGTTCAATAGGAGGGCGTCGAGAATCGGGTTCGGGATTCACCAGACGTCTCAGAAGCTATCTAAGCTGGCAAAATGTGAGTCTTTTTCGGTACTTCTTTCGCAGTTTGTTTTGGCTGTAAACTTCTGAAATCAGAGTGATTGCTTGAGTTCCAGATTTTTTATTTTATTTTCCACTGACCGAATTTTAATTTGGAAATCGATCACTCAGCATAGAATATTGGATCGACGACACCAGAGACGGCTGAAGTTAGCTACATAAGTTTGTTTCGCTACAAAATGAACTGTTTCTGGGATTTGTGAGAGTTGTATATGGGTAGACTTGTTATTTATGCTCCTTCCCATCTTGCTCAAACACATGAAATTACTGATTCAGTAGTATGCCTACAGTTCTTTTTGGCTGAAGGCGACAATATATTTGTGTTTTAAGTGTATTGAGTTATAGATGATCTTTCCGTGGTTTTGGGAATTCGGGGGAGCTTAAGGGTAGAATGCCTGAAGGTCTTAGAGTTCCGTTCCTGCCCTGCAACCTTTTTTTTTTTTCCGGGATAAACGAAATTAAATGGACATTCAGATTTGCAATTATGATTTATTATCTTTTATTGATAATGAGAATATGTTCATGTTTATGTGAATCTGAAATCTAAATAAAGTTAATGAATTTGATTTACGGGTGGGATTGGATAGTGTTTGATCGATTTTATATTATCCCCTTCTATTTGAGTGCTCGTATTTGTTACGAGTAGGCATTGGTTAATGATTGAACGGATATTTTACGAAATTCTTCAAGTGTGACTACATGTGAAATTGTGAATCTAGAAGATTGTGTTTTTTGACCTTGCCTTGAGGTGGGTCCTTGTTGAATAACCCAAACCTCCAATCTTTCAGTATCTATAATTTGTTTGAGGCGGAAATATAATGATTGTAATTTAATTGACCAAACATTTTAATGTAGTCTTACATTGTTGCAAGTAATGGATAAATCTTATCTTCTTGTTGAGGTTTAAAATTTTGTTGGTGTTTGAATAATTACACGTAAAGGAATTTCCTACCTTTTGGGAGGTGCTTGTGTTGTAGACGGTTATACTCCCTCCATCCCACTTGAGAGGGTACCTAGGCTAATATACAACCTTTTGATTTTAATTATTTTAACGAGGGTACAACTCGTTTAAACCATTTATTCTAACTTACTTTTCTTTTCCAATCAACTATATTGTAATTTGTGTAACGAAAAATTTAATTTAAGGAATATTATATAAATGTTAATTAGATATTATTCTGAAAATACCTACTTCTATTGGGACAAAAAATCGTGTTTTGAAAGTACCGACTTCAAGGGGACAGAGGGAGTATTAATTTAATCTAAGGGGCTTTAACCATACATGTTGATTTTCTTGGGTGCCAAAATTTGTCTAAGCCTGTTCTTTATATTAAGATTGACATCTTTTGATACAGGATTGTACTTATTAATCTTATATAGTGGGATGGGAAATTCGATAATGTATTGTTTTTTACGCAGTGGCAAAAAGGACGTCAGTTTTCGACGACCCTACCATGGAAATTCAGGAGCTAACTGCAGTTATTAAACAGGATATAACTGCTCTTAATTCTGCAGTGGTCGATCTCCAGCTTCTCAGCAGTTCACGTTATGAAAGTGGGCCGACGTCCACCGACACAACCACTCATTCTACTACAGTTGTTGATGATTTAAAGAATCGTTTGATGAGTGCAACGAAGGAGTTCAAGGATGTATTGACCATGCGAACAGAGGTGAACCTGGGAATCTATTTCTACATTTTCATTTTGTTGATACATGCATCGCCTTAAGTCAATAACACAAACTGCCTTTTCTCCCCCTTTTTGTTTTCCTTCTTCAAAATTTCAAAAAAAAAAAAAAAAAAACAGAACTTGAAGGTTCATGAGAACAGGCGACAATTGTTCTCTTCATCAGTTTCCAAGAATCCTACCAATCCTTTTATTCGTCAGCGTCCTTTGGCTGCAAAGTCTGCTGCCGGAACCTCGGCTGCACCTCCTCTTCCATGGGCGAACAGTAGAGAATCTTCATCCCAGATGCTTCTCAAGTAAGAGCAGAAATGAAATGTTCACTTTTTTTTTTTTTATCTCCTGAACCTCCGTTCAAGTGAAAATTCGACTCTTTCTTCCCGCTGTTTTTCTTTTATAGTTCAAGTGGTAAACAGTTTTTGTTTGATATATGTATTATGTCGTCAAGACTCAAGAAAGATAACTGAGTACGTAAATACTTTCTGAAAAGGTGTGATGTAGGTTTTGGTTGAGTAGATTGTATAATAACAAAGCAGTCGGAATGAACTAAATTTGTACAGATATTTATAATTTACCAGAGAAATATATTTTCCTCAACTTACACATGTAACAGGAATCAGGTGGATGGGGAGTCTCAGCCGTTACTGCAGGAGCAGCAAAGTCAACAACAGCAGCAATTGGTTCCACTACAAGACAGCTACATGCAGAGCCGAGCCGAGGCTCTTCAAAACGTGGAATCAACAATTCATGAACTGAGCAATATCTTCAATCAGCTAGCTACCTTAGTTTCTCAGCATGGAGAGATTGCTATCAGGTCCTACATATGGTCTTTTACTTACTCCCCCCTTCCCATATTGAATGCAGCATTTGCCAAAAACATCCATCCCATACTTAATGCAGCACTTCCTAACATGGAAATAAAGCAACCCAATAAACAACCACCACCTCGTTAAAATGCAACTTTATCTCCTCTAATACTACTACCTCCATCTCACTTGAAGAGGGTGATTTGGTTAAGGTTGAAAATACCCTCTTCAAGTGTGTGTGTGTGTGTGTGTGGGGGGGGGGGGGGGTTAATAAACAACTCGTACATTAAACTCCGTGCAAATAGTAAATGTTTCATCAAGTATGGGACATAGGAAGTATTACATACTGGCAGCATTCTGTATGCGCTGAAAAATGTGGTGGTTTTTCAGTTAACATCAATCAGTTAATTCAGACTCTACGTAACTAGTAATTCAAGCATTCTTGTCATTCAATTTATTATTCTCGTTATTCTTGAGTCGATGTTGAGAACAATGCGCCGCAGGTTTTACTCGTTTTATTGCATATCATGATATGAAGTTACTCGTTTAAGCCTATAATTACACCGGCGTATATGCAAGTCAAAATATTTGGGGTTTGGCAATCAAAACTCATTGTTCTTTACATTTGCAAAATCATATCCCTTCTATTTATTTATTTAGGGATACTTACAAAAACTACCCGAGGTTTAAGGCAATTCATCATCAATTGCACTTTAATCCCAACAATGTTGGCGTCGATGACATGAAAATTATAGTGTCAATTAATTGTCTAAAATTATTTAACACTATAAATTCATGCACAAAAATAAAGTGGAAAGTTTTATGCCGGATGCCCTTCCTGTGGCAACCTTCGTACGAAGGAGAAATGAGATCGAATTCCAAAACCGTCAGACTTCATAGGTGTTCCACATATATGGAAAATATCATGAGACGGTGATGAGTTGCGATAATTGCTATATTCATGTTGCATTATGTGGTTGCTGTTGTAAAACCAACACGTACATCATGGAACCCCGAGGTTTACGGCAGTTACCAAAAGAACAAACAGAGAAGTTTCAAAATTAGAAAATAGAAGTAAGAAATTTCGAGGTTTGATTTCTATCCGCATTTCCCCGTTTAATAAGAAAGCAAATTTCAAATTTTCCATTCATAAATATTACACTTACCTTTAACTTTAAAACTTTACTGTTTTTTTTATGAATACCCCAAACCTTAGGGGCAGATTTTGTAATTGTCCTGTTATTTATTTATTTATTTTAAATATAAATTTGCTATGATTGGTTGATGACTCCCTTTGGGAGGAGAAAGGCAGCCAAGATTATTTGAAACACAAATTATTAGGCAAAACTTTTTTTTTTTTTAATTACTCACTCATTTCTTGCAGTGTTTCTGAAACATTGAGAAATTTAACTGTTATGTTTCTCTATAGGATTGATGAGAACATGGATGACACACTGTCGAATGTCGAGGGCGCGCAGGGAGCTCTACTTAAGTATCTCAATGGCATCTCCTCCAATCGGTTGCTCATGATCAAAATCTTCTTTGTATTGATTTTCTTTCTCATGATATTTCTATTCTTTGTGGCATAGTGAAGCTTAAAATGTCATTCTATATGAAGAGAATGTTACGCAGAAATTCTAAGGTATCCACACGGGTACTGTACCTGCATGTATATTCATCATTGCATCTGCAGCAAATGATTTTCATCATGAATCCAATGGTGAATATACATTCGCGTATGGTATCCATGTTGGTACTTTAGAACTTCACAATGTTAATGTATTTAGACGTCTAAGTCTTATTTCAATATTCCAAAATATCTCCGTCGTAGCATTTTTTTTGTTTGTATATTCACTACTGCAGTTTTGTTCATGAGAGCTTTGTGTGTATTTGTATTGCCCATGTAAAAGGGAAGATATGTGAGGGCAAAGTAGCAACTTTCCATGTGTGGGTAAAGTATACTTGATAATTTTTTTTCTTGTATATTGATCATATTGATAGAATGATTATAACGGAGAAATATTCGATTATTCGTCATGAAATAATAGCAAAGAACTAAAAAAAGCAAAATATTTATTCATAACTTAGTTAAGAAATGACCTTTTTTTATTCTTGTTTCCTGTTTGAGGTTAATATTTTGTATTTCAACTTATATTCACTGAGTTTGAATGAAAAAAATGCGTTAAGGATTTGAATTTTTTTACAGATGATTAGATATTCTAATATATGTATACTAAAAAAAACGCGATGACCGGGCTTGCCCGTGGGAGCCTATGGAGGCACACCTGCTTCTAATCTTGGAAGCCCGAATACCTGTGAGGATAATATATCCGCATCGGAATGATCCGATGCGTTGTTCGGTACCCTATGGGTACAGTATGTGTATGTTCCATAAAACACCCAGTTGGGAACGAAGAAATGCTGATTATCTAGAAATTACCTGCTCGGCTCATTTTTTTTTAATGTAGTTATAATTATAATATTTAAATTTTTTATATAATTTGTTAATAGATTGTATCTATATATTCATTATTGATATAATTTTATATTTTTATGCGAAATTGTGGTTACTTTATAGTTTCTCATACATATATATAGTATTGTATTATTTTATGATCTTTTTAGAATAGAGGTAGTGATAAATGGTCTAATTTTTAGAGTAGATGTGGTGATAAGCGATCAATGAAAATATTTCTACATCTAATTTTTTATTGTGATGGTTGAGTAAATGATGTGAAGATCAAATACAAATATTTGTACCAGTGTTACCTAATTCTCTACCACTCACTCGTCCCACGAACCGGAACGCACGTACCAGAACGCGGTACATTCGCGTATTGGATCTCCATATCCGGCGACCCCAAATATATAGACTTTCTCCGTATCCAGTAGACTGGACTTGGAGAAGGAAGATAACAGTGGGAGGAAAAAAAAACGCGTCTGACTAAGGGCCAATCAATTTTTCTTTTTATTTTTTCTAAATTTTTTTTAAAGTAATACAAACAACAACTCAATTTCAACCTGTTCATTTTTGTACCTTTTTATTTATCTATTTCCCTTTTTTCTTAACTTATTCCTTTTATATATTATGGTTTATCTTCTCATAATTTTTAATAAACTTATACTTACTGTGTATTTTTTGTAAACATTGGATGATATTGATATGATAACAAGGAAATATATATAATTATAACATGATATAAATTAAAATTTATAAGTGATCAAATATATATAATAAAAATATATAAAAAAATAAAATACTAGCGTAGTGTGAAGAATGAATTCGCGTACCGCATCCTAAAAAAGCTTCCCGACTAAGCCTAACCCCAACGTACCGCGTTCCGGTATATGTAGCGTACCACGACCCGATACGTGTTCCGCGTACCGAAACGTACCGCGAACCAGGTAACATTGATTTGTACATTTATTTCTTCAATTATGATTGTGTAGTAAATAATGTAATGATCAACTACAAATGTGTACTTTTATTCAGTATTCTTATGTTATACTTGCTATACTTCAAAAAAAAAAAAAGCTAAGGTTCGTGGCAGTGCCAAGCTCACTTGCAGCGGGCCATGATCCTCATTTTTTTGGGCCATCGTAAAAAAGCCCCACCCATTTTTTGCCTGGTCCAAACCGGGAGGTCTAGTTACTCTAGTGGTAACTAAGATTCACCACAATATCAACCATCCACTTTGTCCCGACATCTCTGAGAACTCCATCGACGACTGTCGTTCATGTGTTAGCAAACAAACTTCCATTCATATTGCGCTTCGTCCACCCAGTCGTTGACTTAAACCATCGAATTTGTGTTGAGAAATTTTTCATATTAGCCGCAAAAGGGGAAAGTGGTAAATGCAAACTATTGAGCTAAAACTCAAACGCCATTCACGTACCATTTCACACTTCCTCTTGAAATATCGAGTGATTCCTGCCGGCATTCCACAAGCACCAAAATGTATGAACAAATGGACCTTAAGAAAATAGTCGAGCCAATCGTGCCCATCGTAGCTAGTGAAGGGCCGGAATTCCATTGGAACGGTGATCAACTCCGACACCTGTAGATAGGAGCTACCGCCCAGGAATGTCCGCATGGGCAGCTCAACTGGTTCCTGGGTGGCAGATTGCTACAAGGATGCATGTTCGAGTCTTGACAGCCGCAGTGTGTGAGTTTTATCCCACCAATGTAGGTTATAGTTCCTTGTGGGCATGAGACACCGTTCCTCCCACCCAGTGGATCGCGGAGTCACCATAATTTAACTCCTCCGCCAATCCATATCGGAGTGGGGGCTCGGGGATGAGGGATTTCGCCTTTTGCTACAAGGAGCTACAGCCTAGGAAAAGGTGTCTAACATCTTCACAATTTTTTAAAGCACCTAGGGCCGGAATCAGACTCAATAATATTGTGATCGAACATAACCAGGGGCGGAGGGAGGGGGGTCCAAGGGGGTCCACGGACCCCCCCGGTGGATGAAAATTCCCTTATAAAATAGGAGAAGCTATTTATATAGTTGTCCGACCTCCATAATTTTTATAACTCCGGACCCTTCTGAGTAAATGCTATGCTTCCGCCACTGAACATAACTAGCTTTGTAGTTAGTGTAGAGTTAGCACCAAATAAAGAAGTTAATGCGCCATTTAACATTGCAGATAAGAAATGTATTTTGCATCATCCACTAATGGAGTGTAAGTGAGTTAAACTGGCTACTTGGGATCTGGTAAAAAGTTCCCTCGAGCCCAACTTCAGCTCGAGTTATCCGAGTAGATATCAATCAAGCTCGAGCTCGAGCTATTTGAGTAGGTGTCGGGTTCGAATCAAGCTCAATTATACTTGACTCGACAGTCTCGCGAGCTTGATAGAGTTTATTATATTTATAATTTATTTATTTATTTATATACTTTATAATTCATAATAATATACAAAAGTATAATATTTTTATATACTTTGCTGAAATTATACAACTCGAATCGAGCCGCATCGGCTTCAAGCATATCGAATTTCCAAACAAATCGAGTTAGAACTCGAGAGAATATACTCGAGTCGAGCTCGAGGCGAGTCTAGCTCGGTCGAGCTCGAGCAAAAGCTTTATAATCAAGCTCGAGCTCGAGTCTGGTCATGATTGGCTCGACTCAGTCCGATGACAAATTCGATTTGCAAAGATGTAAATCTTGTGGGTCCGAAAATGAAAATAACCAGAAATAGAAGGACCAGAAATTCCTAAGATACCGCAAGTATATATACCCTGCATCACCCCTGTCGCGTTATCTGAACCAATATTGCACTGTCTTCGTCGTCTCCATTGCTGAAACCCTTTCTCTCTCTCTCTCTCTATATATATACATCAATACATATCAGTGATTGTGTATTTATCATAAAAATTAACGTATTACACACACACACACACTAACATACGTATATACGCGTATCGTATTTTCACAAATCGGAACCCTAGCACACTCCCCCTATTTTTCTCGTCTACCAGAAACCCTCGGAACTACGTTCTGTTGAATCGCATTTTCCAAATTCTCCGAACGCTCGAAATAGATAAAGCTGGACTTCTAAAAGATTTTTGAAAATCATAAATTATAGTGTTAAAACTTTTGCCTGAGTTTTTTGTGGATTAGTAGAATCTGGATAATTGAATTACTTTGTGATTAATTTTCAGTTTTTATTTTGCCTTTTCGTTTGATTTAATTTACTCTTTGCTTGTTAATTGTTGCTTCTTTGAACAGTATATAGTAAACTTCTGAAAATCGAGGTCCCCAACTCATCCGGAATTGTAATCTCTGAGTTTCGGAGTTGGATCTTCAGGAATTGTTATTTGTTGTACCTATAGGGTTCTTTTTTGAGTTTTCAGACAATTGAAAATGGTGGGAGGTGGGAATAGAAGGGACGAAGGGTCCTTTACCGTGAGCAACACCAATGTTTTTGCAGCTCTTGATAGTTTGAGGAAGAAGAAGAAGTCTGACAGAGAAAAGGGCTCATCGAAGGGAGGCAAGGGCACGTCCAAAGCTGCTGCTGAGAAATCAAAGGAGGCTGTGAAGCAGGTTTACTGGGCTCCGGCACCTTTAACATCGAAGTCATGGGCGGATGTCGATGATGAGGATGATGATGATTACTATGCAACCACTGCTCCCCCACAGGCGATATGGGGTGGTCCGAGTAAATCCGAGGAGACTCATGAACCTGATCCCATGGAGGTATAAGGAATGAGAGTTATGATTTTTATTTTTGGTTGTTACTCTTGGTGATGTGTTGGTGATAAATTTGGTAAATTTATGTTTTCGTTAGTCGGTTACGTGTGGTGGTCCCTATTTATTGGTCGAGTCTGATTGGTTTAGTAAATCAACTCCTTACCTGTTTGGAATGATTCATAGGTTTGTTGAAGAATGTGACTGATTCGCTTTATACTAGTTATGATGATAACTAAACTAAGTAGTAATAAGGTCTTGCCTTTTTTGATCATTTGGGAGTAGCTTCTGTACACGCCACGTGCCACAATTGGAGTTGCTTATTTACATGTCACGTGTCAGGTTTGTTGTTTTATAGTTAAAATGTTGTGCAAAGTATTGCAAGGACTTACCACTAATTAATGTTTTATTGAAAGTATAGCTGAGATATAGTGTTTTGTCATTTATGGTTTATGTAATATGGCTGGGTCTCACAAGTTAATTGCACACAAAAAAATTTACTATATGTTTGCAAGATTCGGTCCGTACTAACCTTTTAAAAGGCGCTTTTTTGTATTAGTGTTTCTATTAACATTTCATGTTGAATATACTTTATTGAGATTATCTGAGAATAGGTGTCCTATTCTGATCTATATGATATAGATTGTGTCTCGTATACTAATTATGCATACAGTCATTTGCTTTATGATCCTTAAAGATTCTTTCTTCTAATTTTTATCCTTCGTTTGCCATTATTCAGACTATATAGTTAACCCTTCAATCATATACATTGATCTATAACTTGTGTAATAACAGTTTCTCAGTTATTTTGGTTGAATTGATTTTGAAAGAATTTTTCAATGTGAGTCGTTTTCTACACGTCATTTCCTATTTTCATGTATCTTGATGTTGCTGTAGCTGGAAATTTCATGACGAGTTTCTATGTAACATGATGAATTTGTAGGAAAAACAAGAGTTTCTGTTTTCACTTTTGATTTATTTAAGGAAAGGAATTTTCACCAGTGGCTTAACAAGAAAAAATGATAACTTGTCATGGTTCTCTGTTTTTATAGGCTATGACTATAACTTGTCATGATCTCATATGTACTTATACTCCGAACCCTTGAAGCTGTTACGGAAATTTCTCAGTGTTTTAATAATTGCTGCACTAAGAATATATTATGATGTCACTTCGTCTGATGGGATTGTACCGTGTGACCTTCTATTTTCAGTTATTTGAAACTTTTTTTGATTATTTATATTTATTGATATCTTTATTCCTTCAATTAATAAATGTGTTTTGGTTTTGTTCGTGAATGATGTTCAGATAAGACCATCAAATTTAGTATGTGTGGATTTTGGTTTCCTGCAATTTTTGATTTGCTTGCTTCACCATCTCAGTGGTTCTAATTCTGTAGATAATTATTGGTTATGTAGATATTATTTTCCCCATATTTGGTTATTCCATAATATTATTACTCGTCAACCAATAAAGATTTCGAGGATGGCTTTTCTTGTAAAAATCTGCAAGGAAATTGTCGCTATAAATTCTTGCTATAAATTATCCCATTTAGATGTTTGGACGAAATGTATGGTTTATTTGTGCAACTCGTTGTCCAAAATTGCAGGAAAGTGAAAGTGAAGATGAACTCCTCGATGAAGGCGGTGACGATGTTGATGATGAACATGAACCAGAGGTCCAAGAACAGCCTCAGCTGATGTTGAAAAAGCCTGTAGAAGCTTCTCCAGCACCTAAGGAGGCTGAAAGACAGCTTTCCAAGAAGGAAAGAAGGAAAAAGGAGCTTGCTGAACTAGAGGCTATTCTGGCTGATTTTGGAGTCAACTCAAAGGAGAAAGCTGAAGATGAGCCATCTGGTAACAAGGCTTCCGCTCCTTATACTCTTTTGTTCATCTCATTGAAGGAATAGTTCTTTTATGTTGCCTTTAAGTTGAAGGATTTGGGTTGAGGAAATTGATTTTGGTGAAAAAGATTTCAAATCACCTAATTTAAGATATATGTGAAACCTACCTCAATAATCAAAAGAGTAGCTTAAAATGGGAGGTTAAAGATTCGAAATACATTTGTTTGGAAATTACGCAAACAAGCTGAATGGATTTGGAATCCTTATGTTTCAACTTTCAATTCCTTCAGTCCAAGATAAACCAAACCCATTTGGTATGTGGTATAACTCGTGTATTGGTACATGATACGGATTTGGAATCCTTATGTTTCAATTCCTTCAGTTCAAGATGAACCAAACCCAGTTGGTATGTGGTAGGACTCTTGTATTGGTACATGGTATCTTATATGCCGTTTCTGAAAATGAGACGGAGCCTAGATTTCATTTTTTCAGTTTTTATTCTGTTTCAGTTTTATAGTTCTTTCAATACTTCTGATGGTTTTTTTTTATTTCTTTTCGGGATTTTTATGTTTTTTTCCTCCAGTTTTTAGTTTCATTTTAGTTTGTTTAGTTTTTTCTACAGTTTTCTTTTTTTTCTGGTATTTTTTAATTTGAAAATTTAGTTTTAGGGGACTGGTCTTGCGGAGACCGTCTCACAAGAGAACTACTGGGCTCTAACTATGTCAAATTGTCAATAGTTTTTTCTTAAAATTTTAGGGATAATTACCAAAAATACCCGAAGGTTTGTTGGCCTTGTTACCAAAAACTAAAGTTATTTTTTCAAACTTACAAGTATCCTATTAAAGCGTTACAAACACCCATTTGAGGTTTGTATTTAGTTTATCTAACTAATATACTCAAGTGGCAATTGGCTATTCAACACCACATTGTGCGCATCGTCAAAAGGCTTCGTCATTGGAAATATCGTATTTCTCGCATACATCGTGAAGGCAACTCGGTGGCTGACGAATTAGCGAATATGGGATATGATACTCTTAACAGTTTTGCATGTTTCGACACGCCAATCTACCTCGCGACGTCGTTGCTTGTGCTAGAATCGATAAATTAGGATTTTCATCATTTCCTTGTACTTGACAATGTGATATCAGTGAACAGGTCGGGGGAGCCTTAATCTCTCACCCCCGTGTTTTTATACAAATACACATACACACTCATATATACATATTATGTATGTATACATATATTATTTATATATCAAGTTTGGAGAGAGAAAAGATTCAACAAATATCCTCTCGTGTTGAGGGTGCAATTTGCGAAAGAGAATCAAATGTCAAGGGCAAATCTGTAATTTAGAAAGATAACTAGTTTCCATCAATTATGATAAACCTCGGGTGGTTTTGCAACTTGACCCTAATTTTTTATTTACAGTTACTCTCACTAATCACTATTTGTGAGGCAACTTTGTAAAAGTACTCTCGCTAATCACAATTAATTAGATTGAGATCTTACTTGCAGATGTCGCTGAAGACAGCAGAGAGGGGCAATCAAATGGAGATGCCGGCAAGAAAGACAACAATGCCCCCACGGAATCCAAAAACACAAAGAAAAAGAAAAAGAAGGATAAGGCTTCCAAAGAGGGGAAGGAGGCTGAAGACCGGCCCAACAGCTCGAACGCCCTAAACGGCCCGGACGAAACCACTGGCACTGAACAGGCCGACGAAGATGCATCCGGCATTGATGTGAAAGAGAAGCTCAAGAAAATGGCGTCTGTTAAGAAAAAGAAATCCAGTAAAGAAATGGACGCTGCTGCTAGAGCCGCTGCTCTGGAGGCTGCCGCTAGGAGCGCTAGACTTGCCGCTGCCAAGAAGAAAGAGAAGAATCATTACAATCAGCAGCCAATGCGGTAAGATGGGATCGGGTATGGCTTTTATGGCGCATTTAATAAATTTTGAGGTCTTGCCTTTTGTGTTCGTGATAGAGTGGACTTCGACGTAATTTTACATATGTTTGGATGATTTTCGTGTTGGTGCTCGTTCGACCTCATAGATCAGTTTGTAACAATATGATTACTTGTGTATTTGTGTCTTTGTTCTCGGAATAAATCAATGTTCTTGCCATCTTGGGGTGAGAGTTTTTGCTAATCCGTAAAGTAAATGTTAAATTTACCTTGATTTTATATTAATTTCAAATAATTAAAATACTTTTCTCAAATTCCCATGTTATTAATTTTAATGATGTTTAATTATAGTAAAAAGTTGAGCTTATCAGTTAAATTGTCAAACACACCCTTAACATATTTGTATTTGTATTTTGGCCAACTGGGGCCTCTAGGTGCCAGGGAGTTGGGCGCTGTCTAGTCGTCTAGGCGACGTAAGCGGAACGTAGGCTGCTTTTTCGTAGAAGGGTTCCTTTATACTATATTTTTCTGAAATATGTTAGTTTGAATGAAATAATTAATTTAAATTTAATATAGTTAGAAGATCAACCAATGCAGTATTCTTCGAATATTTTTTTTTTTATAATATTGCTTAACTAATACTTTTTGTGTTTCAAAAAAATGATATTTAATTGCATGTGCAGCGCTCTACAGAAGATCTTGATAAATTAATTGTTTAAATAATATTTTTTGTCATCTTGATAAATTAATAACATTGTTTAAATAATATTGTCATTCCCAACATAAATGACTTGTTAAATTTATTTTGATTATTTAATAATTTCGACTGATTGATACTTTTTGTTGCTTCCGAGATTATTAATTTTGAGAAATCTAACTGTATTATTTATTATTAAGGCTAAATAGTACTTTTGGTCCTCGAGATTTCACTTTGGTCCTTTATCTTTTTCTTTAATTCGTTTTATTTCTTCATGTTTTGTTTTTGTTTTACTTTGATCCCTACCGTTTGTTTTTGCTAGCGAATGTCACGTTGGCAGCTAACTGCTGATGTGACGTCCTCGTTTCATTAAATAACGTGACAAATATATTGTTTTTTAATGGTTACTTATTTTACACATCAGTATTACATAATTTTAATTGTTTAAATTAATTTTAGCTAATTTAAATGAAAAAACATAAGTGAATTAAAACAGAAAAATATTCGGTCACTCCATGTTGTCTCTCTGTCCACTGTGTCTCTACACACTGTTCCCAATGGTGCCAAATACTCCTTATTCTTTGGTTCTGGATTATAATGGAATAAAACAAAATGACTCACTAAACTGGCTGCACTTCTATTTCTCATGAAGTACTAGTCATTCGATGCAATTCTCGATGCAATTTTCATTTTGGATCATCCGGAAATGTACTCTCGTGTTAAGAAGGTGGTAAAGGCACAGACATCCGATCTCCCCTTACCCCGCTTTTTGCGGGAGTCGTTGAGACAGTTGGGTAATGTTGTTGTTGTTGTGTTGGTGTCTGGAGGCCATGGATCCAAAGTCCGTTTCATATATGAGCCTCCAAAAGGACTATTTTTAGTCAATGCACACAAACAAAGAAACTGAGAGGGACCAAATTGAAATAACTTAAACAACACGAGGGATCAAAGTGAAACAAATTAAAAACAGATAGGACTAAAATGAAACAAACAAAACCTAGCTCTGGCACTCGGATCTGCAACAATGGCGAAAACTCAGATCTGGAACTTACCAGTCACCACAAAATACCTACAACCCCAGAACATCCTTCCCTTGTTTGGGGTTTCTTTCTTCACAGTTCGAACAACACATTTTTCCCCACACAAATATTCAGGTGAATATGCCATTCCTCGTTCGAAAGGACCAAATGATGGGTAGCTGTTCGAATTGGAAGATGCCATTACCTGTTCGAATGGGAAGATGAAGAGGACACTATTTAATTTAGGGTTTATGTGACTCAAATTGGGGGATGTGGTGGAAAAGATGCACATAGGGTTTTAAAAGGAGGTCCTGTTCATGGTGTTCTTCAAGATTCTCAGATTTCTTGTTTTGATTTCAGTTATTGTTGATTACTTATGTAATGCTGGTCGTAAAATAAGTAACCATTAAAAAAGAATATATTTGCCACGTCGTTTAATGAAATGAGGACGCCACATCAGCAGTTAGCTGCCACCGTGGCGTCCGTTAGCAAAAACAGACGGCAGAGACCAAAGTGAAACAAAAATGAAATATGAGAGACTAAACGGACCAAAAAAGATAAAGGACCAAAGTGAAATTTCAAGCAGAGCTGAAGGATCAAAAGTGCTATTCAGACTATTATTAATGTTGCTTAACTTCCATAAATTTGAATATGAAGCAAGTGAAACCCACCTTCCTAATGCCCAAATTTCTCTTGTATTAACATAATTAAGTCACTCTATGCCCATTAAATTCAATAAAGAGTGACACTCTCATGATGTGTCTTTTTTTTTTTTTTTTGACGTGGCTGATAATGTTGTCTTTGACCATAATACTGTCTATGTGGAATTTGTAAGGTATTATTTTTAATATTATCGGATCATATAATACAATCAGATGATACCGTCAGAGGCGGAGGGAAAAAGGGGCATGGGGTTTAGTGGCCCCTTGTTTGTTTAAAAAAAGATTTTATATATATATATATATATATATATGAGGGGTGTGCTTTATGAGTGTTGTACCGCATGCTTTAGAGATAAAATATTTATAATAATATTATAATAAAATTAATAATACAGCACACGGTACAATACCCATAAAGCACGAGTGTGTTTGGGTATCATTTCTCTCTCTCTCTCTCTCTCTATATATATATATATATTACTATCTCCGTCCCTATTTAGTTGTCCTGTTTTGACTTTCAATCGTCAAATTGGCCAATTTTTAACCAAAGATCATGAATAATTCTTTTATTATTTTTAGAAAGTAAAAATTACATTTTAAAATAGAATTATATTTACTTTACAATGATATAATTATTTTATCAATTATATAAAATTCGTAAATTTCAGTCAAATTTTAATCAATTTGACCGGTCAAAAGTCAAACTGGACAACTAAAAAGGGACGGAGGGAGTATTATTAATACTATTATTATTATTATTATTATTATTATTATTATTTTATGTTTGATAATTAAGAATGGTGAATCAACATAATTTAACTTCTAAGCTTCACTCATGCAATATTCATTAACTTAGTACTCTTTTTTATTTCTTCTTCTCAAATTAAAGTTTAGTCCTCGTTGCTACCTTTATTTGAATTATTAAAATTATTTTTATTATATGGTTGAGTTAAATTTAGAGTTCATTAGTATTGGAGCTTTCTGAATAATTTTTTTTTTGAAATTGATACTTATAATTTACTTCATATAATGAATATTTCAATATATGTAGAGATTATGAATTGTTTGTTTAACCGTTTGTTGGTGAATTAATTCAATATATATATATATATTAGTTAGTTGGTAATTTTATTATATTAAGATGATATATCATTGAATTTTTAAAATATGAATATGTGAATATTGATGCATATTCGGAAAATAAATTTAATTATGAGCTTTAATTTCTACATTTTTTTTGTCTTGAAAAAATACTTTTTCATTTTATTATGCATATCAATAAATGTTTGGTTATGGATGATAAATCTTGAAATATAAAAATCTAGATGTATTGATAATTAAATCTAGACTTTATTTATTATAAAAATATCTTTTTCTTTAAATGTTTTTTTGAATGAGTATTTTTTATTTATAAACTCATCTCGCGTACACAAATTCATGGCTCCGCCGTTGAATACAATATGAACATTTGTCCCCATTACATCCTATAGAAAAGATTAAATTTTCAACAATAATTAGTTATGTCAAACAAATAATATTGTCATTTACTTCTATATCACTAAATAACAGAAACAATCCAGGCTGCAAAAAGAATTAAGAATGTCGAAGAAAAAAAATATAGTTTTTTATAACACCCCCCATGATATACGGTGATATTACAACACAGTAGATCCTTTTTGAAGAACCTACCAGTCATAGACCGACATAAAACCACATTAATAATTTAAGATCCAGACATTCATACAGATTAACAATATTCAATTTTAAACCACATACATCACAACACCAAACGAATCAGTGTCCCGAGGAACCACAACTGATTCAACAACATCACCAAAACGACTAAACAACACACAATATATATTACACGACGGTACTCGCGCGAGTACAAAACAAAACACGACTTTATTTAAAACAGATGACCACATACTCAAAATGGTACATGATATCATTGCTGCCCACCAAGCTCGTGTCCGCCCTGTGTTGACTCGCCTCCTGGACCTATGCCTGAATACACAACAAGTATTCACTTCGAAGGGGTCAGCAAACAGCCGGGAGAAGTACAACGATTCATGAATATCTACCACAAGTGAATAAAACAACAAAACCAAACCACATCACTTATATTCCGGAATATAGTACAACAACCAACATAAAACAACCTCCCGAGCTATACTGCCCCCGTACCTCACGCGAGATACACAACCCAGGAGTCCTCGTCAGACCCTCTCTGATTGTATAGCCCAACCAAGTGATCCGTAGAAATCGCAGTCTAATGAATCCCATGGGACTCTCGCTGGTTTTACTTGGCTCACACACACTCAGTGACCACATGTCACAAACCACATAAATCACATTTTCTGAAAATTACCACATTTCACTGAAATCACATTTTTACATATTCATTCACACGAAGTGCATCAAACGTAATCAAAGTACTTGCCTCAATTATAACAACACCAGGAACGGTGAACGGAAGGACCTGCGGTCCGAACTCTCTTCAACGATTTGATTCTAGCACAACACAACACTACATCAAACACAATACGACGGAAACGAAAGGATTCACCCTAAGTTCTACCCTTAGGGACAATCAATCGAACAGTGTGGACAACATGGATCATACTCAAATTACGGAAGAAAACTCGAAATTTAATCTGTAAACTTCGAGGAAAAAAAGATTATGATTACAACATCATAATCTAACACAATTCAAGGCTAAAACGGATTAGAATTAGAAAATCTCAGCAAAACCCTAAAATCCCGAGAATTAGGGTTTGAACGAATTTTACCTTGATTCGGATGGTAAAAGTTGATGAGTGGATATTAACTTTTTAATAGGAAGTCAAAAACGTGGATGGATGATGATATCCAACCAAAAACTATACTTCCATATGCTCAAGGTCGCCCAACCGTCGGAGAAGAAGAAAGGAGAGGAAGAAATGACGAGTGTTGAACTCACATGTCCTATATATACTGTCTGAGTTTACCGTGCGCTACAGCCAAGTGTAGCGTACGCTAACTGGCTGAAATGCAGTCCAGGACCTTCTGCATTGGCTGCGTTAGCGTGCGCTACTGTAAGGGTTAGCGCGCGCTACCTGTTCGTGCCAGAATCCAGAAACCTTCTGCATCTACTGATCAGACGAATTAGCGTGTGCTAGCTACCAATTTAACATGCGATAATTCACCTCGTCCAGCAACACGATATGAACACAACGCGAATGGTACCAGACTCGAAAGTTACTACCAATCGACATACCAGCTCCAACTCAAATATACACACGATTCTAGATACCAAACAATACAACATGGAAATTTCACAAACCAATTCCCAATGGAATACGCCCAAAAATAAAATACATTGGTAATAAAATAAACGGATATTACAGTTTTATAGTAAAATATTTCACTAATAACATTAGAACTGAACCATGATTAAACTCAAAATCTAACTAAGCTACTCGATATTCGATTCGAATATGATTGATAAAAAGCTCGTTCTATCTTTGCTCGTTAATATGACGAACCAAGCTTAAACATAATTTTTTGTTCGATAAGATATAAAATCGTCTCGAACTCAACTCGATTTGAATGGAGATTATAAAATACATCTAAAAAAATCAAACTTCTCGAGCTCGATTTATGTTCGGCCCAATTAAAATTCGTCAAGCTCGACTAGATTACAAACCAATCAAATTCAAACATAATATTTAAAGCTCGATAAAATTTTAAATAAGTTCGTTCGGAGTTGATTTACTCCCCCTAACCACAATTTCTTTTTTTAGAAACAGAAGGAAAATAGAAAAGGTAAAATATTTTTAGTTAAACAAAACGGACGTCATCCTCACAAAACGACAATATCTACTGCCGAAATTTGAAGCGCAAGTTATAAAACTATCCGCATTTTTTCTTCATTTTATTGTCCTTTCGGCCATCTTCCCTATCGTCTCTCCGGTCTTCCTCTTTCCGATTTTGCACTGTAATTTCAAGCGACACCAACACTGGGGGGGATTTGACATTCCGCCGAAGTTCGTCCCCCTTATTCTTGATCCAACGTGTGTTTTTTTTTTTTTTTTTTTTTTTTTTTTTTTTTTTTTAATTTATTGTTCATCGCACTTGATCTTGTGTTGATAGATGTGACTATGTCGTCGTGGATCGATTAACTTATTCGTGTTTAAGATCTTCACGTGTTCTCTTTCGCTCTATCTTGATTTGTTTATCGCCGTTTTTTGTTGCAACTTTTTGCCTCCTGAATTTTGCTTTATTAAAGATTTATCCCGTGACCTGTGTTTTTGAATTTATCGCCCTTCCTTAGTTCCGATGGCGTTTACATGGACGGACATGGTTGCTTTGTTAAATGTTGTTTTCATCCGTTTCTGCTTTATTAATGTTTGTTTTCTGCCTTTTTTAGGAAGAAGTTTCAGGCTTCTTGATTTTTTTCCTTCTTTTTTTTTTTGTGGATCTTCATTTTCCCCAAAGTATTTGTCCTCTGCAGGTTTCTCTCTTTTACTTTCTTTTTAATTCTTTATATTTGCGAAGGACACCCCTGATTGAAATAACGGATTTGGAAATAAAATTTTTGTTGATTTGAATACTGTATTATATTTTGTGTTCTATTTTACCTACTTGATAGTGGATATCGGTTTTCTTGTTGAAACGATGTAAATATACAGTGTTAGGATTAGAATGCTCGTTATACGTTGTAATTCATTATTATTATTTAGAAAGATCTACCTTCCATGTATACTTATGAGTGGACTAGTGGCATCGTGGAGTCTGTAGACAGTTTACGGTTGATTATTCTGTATTTTGCTATAGTCTTCCGAATCGCTCTCATTGTCCTGACCAAAATGGGGCACCAGATACCCTTTTTTTTTGGTAATTTATGCATCAATCCCTTCCATTGCCAGATGTTATGATATAAACATGTCTTTAGTATCCTTTGTTTGTAAGTAGTATGAGGTATGTGTTTTAACTTTCTCGTTTTTAGTTTTCTCTCGTTTCTTAACTTCCTGACTGCTACCTGAGCCGACAATGGTTTCTGAGGGACATTCGTTTCTTTAGAAATATGGTTGCATGTATGGATCAAACAATTGCCACAATGTGTTATAGTGGCCAGAATTGGTCTGGGAGTTGGCTTTATTTGACACTTGTTCTAAAAAATATGTTATTTGATGTGTGTAACGTGTTCTATGCAATTGCCACATACAATAGTTTTGATTTTTGTATAGTAGTTCTTTATACTTTTTTTTTTCCCTTGTATGTTTGTGTTTTTACTCCTAGAACCATTTTCGAAAATTAATTCTTCTGTATTAAGATGGCATCATTTGTGGTTTAAATACGTGTCATATAAATTGACACTGCTTGAGTAGATATCTTATGATGCACACTTCCCATTTTGCAGCAATGAAGGCACGTTCATCTTCTTTAAACCCCTATGCAGCATCCTATGTACCACTATCTAAAAGAGGGGCTGCTATTGCAAATAATGAGTTCAGTTCACGACAAGAATTGAATACTGGAAACGAGGTCGTTTGGTTTGGTCATCAAGGCCAGCATCAAAATGTTTCTCAAATTTATGGCCAAAAAGATGCTTCTATCCAAACTGGTGAAGTTTCTAAACGGAAGGATCAACACGGTGGTGGTGAACTATTTGCTTCGACCTCACAAAATCCCAACGCGCGGCACCCAAACTTTGACGAAGAGTTTGACATGGACTTAGCTTACCTTCAGATGACCTTTCCTGGAGTATCAGAGGAGTCTCTTTCTGACGTCTATTTAGCCAACAGATGTGACCTGGATGCTGCAGTTGACATGCTAAATCATCTTGAGGTGATTTAATTTATTTTTTTGGATTATTCAAAGTGATTTTTAAAAATACTGCCTGCATATGGTTTAGCCTAATTACAAAAAGAAAAAAAGAAAAAAAAAAACTATCTTTTTCAAAGTTACAAACCCGCTCGACTTGTGTTTCTATTTTACAAATTGCACATATTGAGGAGAGTAATTTTAAAACCGAAGACAAACTTCCAATGGGATATATTTGTAATGTTAGTCTAAACTTCAGGGGTCGCTTTTGTTCGAATTAGTCCAAACACAAACTTATTCCTTGTACGACATACAACTATTTGAGCTTGCCTGTTCTCGTTTCAATTTTAAGAGTATTATCTCTCTTAACGTTTGATTAAGATTTCAAGCACATTGCATTTGGTTACTTTTCACTTTCAAGATACAACCAACAAGAGTTGGTCAAGCTTTTAGACACCACATGTTGATATACATCATCCTGTTTCTGAAAATACATTTGTGGTTTATTTTTTCTCGTGCTACGTTTTTTACGAAATCCCATGCTTAATTTTTGCTCTGAATTATGAAGGGGAAAAAATCTTGAGCTGGCTTACGAGAAGATCGAATCCTGTTACTTTTCCTGTCATATCGTTTTTCTTTTGCTGCACGGATATCAAATTTGTTACAAGGACCATCTATGTTATTTTTATACAGTATGCTTGTGTCTCAATGTTCAAGAACATCATCAGACCTTAAGGTTTCGAAGGCCTTATAGAGCATTTGCAAACTCTTGGAAGAGTGATCGTCAGCTTATGGCTGGGAAAAAATTCAAAAAAAAAAAGAAAAAGAAAAAAATGAAAGAAAAACAGGTGTTACTCGTTAGTGTTTTCGAAAACTTCTATTTATAATTTTTTATTCACTGTACATTGTCTCTCCAACTTCTAGCTTCTATTTGCAAGGCCCTGCCGGTTTCTGATTATTTTCCGCCTCCCCTACAAATGAACAATTTTAGCTAAAAGCAGAAGATTATACGAACACTCCCTTAAATTTTATTTTTTTTCCCTCGACAGATACGAGCTGCTATACCCAAGTTTCTATCGATTATCGCACGTATAAATAATGTTATATACATGTTTTTGCAGATCTACCCTGATGATTCATCGGATAAGCTTCCAGACACTTTGGACATTGGCGATGCGCCAGAATCTGTGACCGTGGGCGAGCTAGCATCTCAGAAAGTAAAGAATCCGACTGCTGAAACTGGAGCTTCAACATCCGGTTCAGCCATCATCTCTTCCCCAAGCAGCTAATCTTTACCCGATTTTCGGACTATCAGCAGCTTTATGTTTTGCTTTTTTCCAGAATGTGGATTCTTGTTTTGTGATGAGATCTGTGTCCATACATTTTGCTTTTTTTTTTTGTACAGATTGCCACTGCTTGTACTTCTCTCTTGCTTCTGGGTTCTTTCGTTTGAAAGGTACAACCAATTATCTGAGCTATCAAACTCGTCTCACTAGAAAAATCTGCTTTCAAAATAAAACTTTAATATTTTATTAAACTTTATATAACATTCTTCAAAATTAAGATTTTTTGTCATATGAATTATAATATTAATTCAAGAAAAAAACTGTATCCTTTTTTTTTCATGGACCACAAATTCGATCATGGACCACAACTTCTATTCGGGAAACCGACATACATAAAACGATTTTCTATCATTTTTTTTTTCACTTCGAATTGAGTTTTAGTTTGATTTCATTTTCGTCCGAGTTGAAATGCAAAATTGCGAATCGACGTTCAGTTGAAACATCCCATGTAAAGTGGGTACGTTCGTCGCATGTTTGATCCGACACGCCGGTGATGTTGGGTCAGAAAGTAACGAACAATCGAACTTTTGTTAGTATATGATGTCATGTTGTGCCAAACAGCCTGAACAGAACACCACATCCTCTTAACATCTTTTGGAATGATGGAGGGCACAACAATAAAAACAAACTAGAGTCTCATACGGGCACATGCGCCGAAAAGACTTCCCAATGCAGTCGTCGTGCAGCTGCAATCTCACTTGGAGGTCGTTGAAGATGGTGATACCCGGCTCATGCTCCTGCAATAGACGTGTGGGGGTCGTCTCGTTACATAATGTACACCGATTAGCTTCTATAAAATAGCTTGGTGCAATTATTCGTCTCCTTTCGGTTGAGTTTTCGTTGTGAGTTACATTTACATAGGAAAAAAAAGTGAAAATAAAATATTATTTTTATACAGAAACTAATTTTGATGACTAATCAACTTTAGGAAAATTTCAAGATACTTGAATACTGTTATGAAGCTGTATATTATATAGAGAGAATTTAGAGAGAGAATAGGGAGGATGATTCTCATATATGATTTTCATTAATAATTGAAATTCTATTTAAAAAAATTTCAGATGACAATCGTAATTACATAATTACATCAGGGGCGAAATAATCATTCACATCATATAAAATAAACTATACATCACTTTCACAAGAATAGTGATTTATTATTACATTTATGATTTATATTATAACACTCCCCCTTAAATGACTATTTACATAAATTTCCGCTGAACTAGTTTGAAGTAAAACCCAGTAGGAGAAAACTTCCAAACTGTTTGTAGTCGAGCTTGTAACGATCATATCTTGCTACATTTATGATGTTGCTAGAAAGACCCTCTGGATAAAAAATTAGAAATCTGTAATCTCGTAAATTTGCTCCCTCTTATCTCGATTATTTTTGTATGAATATTCATGTGTCGGCTCAGTAAAATCTCTTGGGACAAAAATTGAGTGAATCATCATATATATCATTCGTTGTTGGAGTATCCACGTGTTGCCTCATCAAAATATTGTCATGAAAATTATGTGTAAAAAACTTGATCGAATGAAAAAGAGTACAACTATTCATATGCCATGAATATGCCTCTTATCGAATGGAAAAATTTGCTCCCTCTTATCTTTGAGGAATAATTTTAATCTTTGTAGTGTTCCTCATTATGCCATGAATATGCCTCGTTGAAACCTTATTAGAAAAAATCAAGTGGAAAAATCCTATTGAAGGGAAAAATACATTATTCGTCTAATATGCCATTCATGTTGCCTCGTTAAAAAACTTGCTAAGAAAACCTAATGAGACAAAATCTCACTCAAGGAAAAAAGAGTGCAATGCGTATTTTATACAATAATGCCCCGGACATTTGAACAATCCTCTCTTAATTAATATGAGTATCATATTTAGTGCAATTTATAATTTCAGACTCATATTATTATAATATCAAAATCTCTTCTAGAGATTCCATTTTAGTTGCGATTAAGCTGACTCGTTAAAAACCTTGCTAGGAAAACCCACTAGGATAAAACCTCAGTCAAGGAAAAAAGTACAGCACATAATTTTCCTTCACAACACCTTGTTTTGAGTCATTGCACATATTGATAATATATTTTGAATCTCCCGAGGAGCTTCTTTTCACTTTTTGAAAGCCCATATGTTATACTTTTATTATAAGAGCATATATTTCAATTTCGGTGGGTTTTAATATCGTTATTTTCAATATCCATATTTCACAATCATGAATTTTAATGTCTTCATTTCCAATATCCATCATGAATTTCAATATTCTCATTTCTTTCATGGATATCCTTATTTCGTTCATTGATATCTTTATTTCACTCACTTATATCTTCTTTTCAATCATTGATATCCATTTTCATGGATATCCTTATATCATTTATACCGCCATTTTAACTGTGTCGACATATTTCAATTTCATTTATTTTTCTATAGCCTCACAACTTGCCTAGATATCTCATTATCAATCATCCATTAGGATTATACACTATATTTGTGTCTATATACTTCTCAAAAGTATATGCTTCCGTTATCATTTGCTTTGATTATTTGGGGAATTATATCAAAGCAGTTGTAGTTGGTATCAAAGATTAATATCTTTCATGCATCTTTTAACTTCAAGTTCATATTTTAGTTGTGAGGATATAATATGATACATTTTATGTATTTCCAACTACTAATATTCTCCCTCATGCTAAGAGATTTCTAGCACCAAACCCACTGGCCAGTATCTCAGTATTCATCTTCACTCATGGAAGTCTATATATTATCTTCTCGATACTGGATGAAGGACTTTAAATAATTTGCCAAAATAATATCCCACTTGTATGCGCGTATCTGATCCTTCATGGATCTAGCCGAGTTTGTTTAGGATATATTACTAGCTTTATCGGATTTGGAATATATACTCAAACCGTGAGCAGATCATCTCGTAAAATTTTTATTAGGAGACATATACACATGTGAATGTCTAGTGGATCCATAGTATCTAGTAGTTTCAATATATAGGGAGTGGGGCCGTACTCCCCCTTATTATATTCCAAATTTATCAAGGATTCATTCTTAATATAGGCTAGTACTGATACTATGAATCGGGAACAAACATATAAAGATATGGTATTGTATATCACCACAAAGATATTATATTGACACATCACATTATTTTTCAGTGTCATTATTGCACATCATTATCAACATGGAGTCATCACTCTCACGTGCCATATTATGTTCATTATTCAAATATAGAACCATAGTTCATACGCTTCAGGATATAAACTAATCAAACGTGGATTCAAATCTCATACGCATAATTTGAATCTACAAATAGATTATCATTGTATTCATAAAATTCACCCATACCGAGAGTTTGAATATCTTAATGGATTCAATGCTCTCGAATACTTGTAAATATTAATCATCTCTTCCAGTGAATATCATATAAAGAATTTATCGACCTCGAGTCGAAAGATTAAGGATTCTAGTGAGAAATGGCACCCCAGAAGATATTCGATGGTTGATCGAAGCACAAGTTCGATTATATGGCGAATTTTTAAATTGTAGGTACATGCCGGTACAGGTAGGAGTAGTTTTGCAAAACAACGAAGAGCAAACAGATTAGGTGGATGCTATAAATATGCTCTGTGGACCTTTGACACACCATGCAAATTTGTGGGGCCTGTGTACAAAATCTAGAATATAAATTAATATTTATCAAGGATAGATTGAGTAAGGAATCTATGGATCATGATATCCAATAAATTTTTGATATACATCCTAGTGGTTATGTTCATCGTGAACGTATGGCTCTGTTGGCACAATTTAAGGATGAACGGAAATGTTACAATCATGAAAAATTAATTTCAAAAGATCCAGGTTGTAAGCCCGTTCTATCATCATTGGTATAAGGTAAATAACAAAATAATGCAAGTTAATGCCTTTTTTTTTTAATAAATATTGTTTTCCAATATTCAAATTTCTCAATTGCCGACCGATAACATCATTTTCATTGAAAAATATAATATCATATCTGTCGTTTTCTCGTGTAATTTTGTTAAAAAGAAAATAGTAGAAATATAATGATTGATCAACCGCTCATTCAATGAAAATAGTAAAGTTATTTATATTATAGCAAAAAGTTTATTCTTTAAATTTGGGATCTCCAAATCATAAAATGTATCTCCTATAACAATATTTTGAAAGTTTAATGTAGAGAGATGGAGTTTTCAGAATCCTCACGTCGATCTCATCCTATTAAAATTATATGTATTTTAGGTTGATCCAAACGGCTATGTCATATCCAGTGTACAGACATGGCATATCAGTTGGTAAAAGGATTTGGGAAACATAAAATTGAGATATTGTACGGAGGGAATAACTATATATTTTTGGGTTATCTTTTAAAGGCTGCACAAATTGGAGGAATAAGAGTAACAAGTGTCATACAGATCTATGCAGTTAGAACCAATATTATAACGGGTTCAACTAGATTCATGCTTCAAGCATAAGCTGTATATGGAGAATAATAGTGATGCACTTATATGACACACTCAATGAGATATTCAATATCACATCACGGGCTAAGCGGGACTTCCATACCAAATCTATAGGTTTGTTGAATATTAATGATTTCTTCGGTGATTTGCTTGTTTTTTTGGATCAAGGAGTAGATCACAAGTTTATCTCTTAGCTAGCAAGAGAAATACTTATATGTGCCAACACAGTTGCTGATCTACGTATGAAGTTTCAAGCATATATTCAGTTAAGAATTTGAAAGTCAAAAGCTCACTAGCCAGACTATAGGTGTCAAACGAAAAAGAAGTTTAGATCCCTTAAATCTTTCATTATAAACCCCGATGCCGGTTACGACTGGTAGAGCTAAGGAGTTTTATACTCTCTAGATGCACACTTTTTATGGGGTTCATATGTATTTTCTTTTCGCATTTCGTATTATCGAATATTTACCGCCTTTCAGCTAGTTTCGATATTTCTCACTTCGACTGTTTCATACTTCAGAGCAATAATAAGATCATTCTTGCCTTTATGCAAATATAGTATTCTTACGAATATGTGACATATGCTTCTCCATAAGCAATGTCATATCAATGTGATTTCTGATAATCCGACCATGAAATATAATCAATATGAGATTTGCTGAGCAATTATTTTCCAATGATAAGTTTTATCACTTGTTAAGTGATCCCAACATGTGATATTATTAGCATGGGATTTTTTTAATTATTCGGTGTTATCTTTTGGTACCACTTGCTCAATTTTCTTCATCAATAAATATGGGGATCGGATATTATTTCCATCAACTCCTTCTTCGGGAGCAGGATTTGAATCATTGATCAACTACTTCTTCAGAGTAGAATTTATTTCCTCCAACTGCTTCTTCAAGAGTAGAATTTAGATAATCGATCAACTATTTCTTCATGTTATGATTTATTTCTATCAATTGCTTCTTTGGGAGCAGGATTTATGAACCATTCATGTGGTATAACCAACTACAATGATGATATATAATATTTTAATTGCATAAATATATAACACCATCCGTCTTGTGAAAATTCAACTCATCACATGTGAGGTATTGTAGAAAATAAATTCAACAAATGAGTGGAACCCACAACTTCGAGATAAATAAAAGAATGAAATAAATTGTATAATAATTTACTGTTTTTACCGGAGCAGAATCGTCCAATCAGTTCCTTCATCGTCAAGGTGTACGGTTATAGGTCAGAAGCCGACGGCAGTGCCGGTTGACCAGCACGTGGCATCATATATTATATACAATTTCGATTGTGCAAGATGATACACAAGTCTTTTTCAGTTTTCGAGAGTTATGGTACTAGATTCTTACATCCTTAATGAATTTGATAGTAATAAAACATTATTACTCATATCGATATTTGTGTCGAATTCAAGCCTTCGTGAAATGGATCACGATGGTATAAAAAAAAATTAATTATGAGATCATACAAATCTTATATATAAGAAAACCCATATTCGTAACCAGTGACCTTAGTTCACCGGCCACGGGGCTTCCACTTCAAGTGGGAGACCCGAGTTCGAGTCCATCTGAGGACCAGAATTTTCAAGGGTTTATGACCCTTTAATCCATGATTAAAGAAGAGATCCTAGCCCTCCGGAGTACGCTGATGAAACAATTAAATATTGAGGGCTTCAAACGGCAGTGTGGGAGGCCAGATCTCGGTGGGACCCTGCGGTTGGATTTGAGGGGGTCCAGCATGGAGCAATCACTTGGGGGACGACTCTTTGTGCGCGGTAGTTGAAGATATTTAAGAACCTGGGAGCCGGATACACATCTCGCGATTTAACTAGTAGCAGTTCTGTAGGACCGTGACTGTTATCCCGAGGACTAGTCAGATGTTAGATTGGAACCTCGGTATCAAAAAAAAAACAAGATTTGTGATTTAATGAATTTAAATAATATTTTATTTTTTTATATTTTGTTTATTTCTTTTTCTTTTCTTTTTTATTTAGTTTTTCCATCTTTCTCTACTTTTCGTCTACTCTTCTTCTTCTTCATCGATTCCACCCTTTTTAATCTTGATTTGCCAACATAATTGATCATTTTATTTAATATTTTATTTAATAAAAAAAAGGAAAGAACAAAATATCAGGATATAATTGAAACATACCGAACTCGGATCCAGCTCCATCATGACTCCATTATACCCATCATTGTGTCCACAAAATCTGGAGTCTCCTCCTAGGTAGCACGAAGACGGGGACGGGGATAAAAAACGGGGACGGGGACGGGGACAAAAAACGGCAAAATCAAAATTTCAAAATACGGGTACGGCATGAGTACTAAAAAAAGTTCCAAAATTAAAATTCATACATAGTTGTAAAACTAAAATTCATACATAAGTGACAAATTACTATTATAACATCTTAACTAAAAAATCAAAATCTTAGAAGTACAATACGATCAATCAAATTAATCTTCAACGATCAACTCTCCTTCTAAATCCGGCTCATCAAGTGTGAGATCTGCAAACTCCAAAAACCCCACATCCTCCATTGAATCAAATGCATCTCCACCAACATCCCACATCTTGGTCTTCTCATCCGCATATTGCTCTGAATTTCTTGATAAAAGGCGAAGATTGTTGTGGATGTAAACCAAATCTTGGGCACGACTTGGATTTAACTTGTTCCTCCTAAGTGAGTGAATGAAGGAGTAAGTACTCCAATTTCGCTCACAACAAGAGGATGAGGTAGGTTGTCCAAGCAATTTAAAAGCCAAAGTTTGTAATAGAGGGGTTTGAGCACCAAAGTTAGCCCACCAATTCTTGGGTTCCATACCATACATCCTTGAAATACATGTTAAATCTTCAAAAGGCCCACCCTTGATAGAGAAAAGTGTATATTCATCCATAACCTTAATATGATCAACATGACTGGAAAATAATCTTCGAAAGCATTTCATTCTCTCTCGAGAGATTTCAGCATCCCTATGAGGAGCGACTCTTGTGGAATCCTCATTTAGCCATTCATCACTATAAAATCTTCAACATTAAAAATAAATTATATATGTGTCAAGGGAATAAGAAATCGAGAATGTAAGAATACACAATAAGTTGAATAATATATACCTCGGATTCAATGAACGAGCAGGACAATGAAGAGGAGTGTTGTTCTTCGTCCAACGAGTTACAAGAATCTCATAAACCACCATATAAAATTGACTAAATTCGGAAAGAAGGCGACGTTCTTTGTTGTAAATTTGAAGTTTTACCTTCTCAATCATGGAATCCCACATCTTACCAAGTGAAGACATGGATAGTCAGTGTCACAAACTCTTATCATCTCATAGATAGGTCTTGTAAAATCAAGAATATATGCCACTTTATCCCACCAGTCATCATTCACAATCTTCTCCTTCACAAAGTTTGCCTTTCCCATGTCATCCTCTCTATAAGAAGCCCACTCATCGCTTATGACCATTGCTTGAAGACCCCTTCTGAGAAGTTTAAATCTTTTAAGCATCACAATGATCGAGGCAAAACGAGTATCGACAACTGAAAGCAATCTAAGAGGAGAGAATATATTGAAGATTGCTAATCTCATATTGTGGTTCATGATAAATTTTTTTATTTGGATGGCATCCCCATAGACTTCAGTGATCCAACTACACTCTTCATCAGTTTCCTCGTTTCCGTCCACATTCCTTGCTGCACAAATGTTCTTCAAGGCAAGATTAAGAGTATGGACAACACAAGGTGTCCAATAGATGTGAGGAAACATGCTCTCGATAAGCTCTCCTGCGGCCTTACAATTTGCTGCATTGTCAGTTATTATTTGCACCACATTTTGATGACCCACCTCATTGATAACTTCTTTCATTAACTCAGCGATGAATAATTTGTCTTTCATTTGACCAAAACAATTCACAGCTTTGAGAAACATAGGACCATTACCACAAGTAGCCATGAAATTAATGAGAGGTTTTCTTGTTGGATCGCTCCACCCATCACTCACAATTGTCACTCCTTTTTCTTTCCAAGTGGATTTAAGCGGTTGTAATAACCTCTCAACGTGAACTTTTTCTTGCAGTAGCAGGGTGGTTCTCAACTTATTATAACCAGGAGGCACATAACCGGTAATTGAATGAGTAGCAGCAAAAGTATAAGACCTCAAATAATGTGGATTTCTAGCAAGATTAAATGGCAAACCTCTGGTATAAAACATCCTTGCAATTTCTTGATCGAGTTGGTCCCTAGCTTCAATACCAAATGATCTAGTGATAGGCGACATGACAGACTTTCTTTTTTTAGAGGAAGAATCTGTATCCCTTTGAGATTCACTAGGCAAAAGAACTTCTTTAGGTCGAGACTCGCTTTTTTTTCTTTCAAACTCTTCTTCTAACCTTTTCATTTCAAGTTTATCGCTCGTACTCACTTTCTTACAAGCTGCAATTCCAGCATTTTTTAGTTGAAGTAAATGTGCTCTTACTCTAGAATAACTTCCGGTTCGAATTTCATTACAAATGTTACATTGAAATCTCCAAGTTCCTCCCACTTGCCCATGTTTCTCTAATTTTGTCACATAACACCATAATGGAGCCCCATCACTTTGCGTTAATGATGTATTAATAGACCCACTACCACTACCAGTGCTACTACCAATATCACCACTTTGTTGATGAGAAGTCATATTCAAGCAAGCAAATTAACTGCACATTTTCAAACACACAAAAATAACTTTAAAATTTATTAAATTAACATTCTAAATGCACACAATAAAAAATAATCGGATTTTAAATTCATAATTTTAAATACAATTATATACAATATATATAAGACTAAAGGCACAGTTATATACAATTATAAACAAAATTTTATACATAATTTATAAACTTGTGAAACCCACTAAATTTATAAAACGTTTAATAAGAAGGACTGAGTCATAAATAATAAAACTTGTCATAACAGTAACACTTGATAGATTTTTTTTTTAATATACAGACTAGATAGAGGGAAGGGGCCGAGTGGAGTCATAAACATTTCTGGTGTTATCCACACACACACACACACACTGTCAGAGAGAAAATCTCGTTCAGTGATAAACATGTACGATTTTCATAGATCTAAAAGATAGTGATTTTTCTCTGAAATATTTCTTTTACTTTTTTACCACAAATTTTAATGCTGGAAAAACATGAAATAAGAGCCTGACCTGCGACTGGCAATCGGAAGAAGCAGAACGAAAAAAAAGCAAAGAGGGCAATCGAAAAAAAAACGAAAAAAAAAACACCAAAGAGGGGAGGCGGCGACTAACCTGCGAGGAAGAAGCTGCAGAACGGTAGGCCTCAATTCAACAAACCTAAAAACAAATCCTTTTTTTATTATTTAGACCACTATTTATAGAAATAAAAAAGAATTTTTTTTATAGGAAAAAATCTTTTTTTTTTTATTTATGGCAGGGGACGGTGAAAACCCATTCAGCCGTCCCCGATTCGTCCCCAACCTACGGTCAACGACGTCCCCAATTCTCTGACTGAATCCACCAGACTTGAAACGTCTCGGGGATGATTCCAAGCCGTCCCCGTCCCGTCCCCGTCCCCCAGGCGTCCCCGACACGGCAACGGCCTCATGAATGGCGACCCCGTGCTTCATAGGTCTCCTCCCTCTCTTCCTTGTTCCGAACATGATCATCAATAATAACCGAGCTTCGGGACTAGGGCTGCAAACGAACCGAGCTGCTCGCAAGCATGCTCGTTCAAAGTTCGACTCGAGGTCGAGTTGATCAAGCTCGGCTCGAGCTCGGGCTCGTAAATACTTAGCTGGTGAGCGCGCTTGAATAGTACTCTCCATTCACCAAATAGTGTCCTAATTTGCTATCAGTCAAACTTTAAAACTTTTGACAGTAAATTACGACCAATATACAGAATAAATATAGTCATGTAAGTACTTGATAGATTTTCAAAATATAACTTATATAACTATAAATTTTTTTTATATTAATCGTAATTTATGGTCAAAGTTTGTAAATTTTGACCGGAAAAAATCAAAATAGGGCTCTATTTGGTGGACGGAGGAAGTAACAAACATCGCTCGTTAAGACCAAAGCTCCACTCGACTTGGCTCATTTGCAACCCTATTCGGGATGGCAAGCAACCTGCAGCGTCTCCTCAATCACAGATTTGAAACCTGGAGTCCAAATTGGAGTGCAAGAATCTAGTTTTTCGACTTGAGCTGCTCCAATATACGAAATATTGGGGCCGTGAGATCTGGGTTCATCACGACGAACGAGATTTTTAGTGATCTAGATTAAATGCATGAAATGAGGGAAGATCATTTCCATATATTAGTTATCAATTTACAAATGAGGAATCAATCATTAATTAAGAAATCAAGTTTTCATATAATCCTGACTATCCATCACATGCAATCAAGGGCTGAGATGTATTCTTATTTCTTAAATAAATCACATTCTCGTATGATCCCCTTCATATATATATATATATATATATGGATTGGTTCCTTGAGAACCTTTCCTAGTGTGCGAATTAGAAATCAATCCGAGCCATTAAATGAAAAAATAAGGAGAGTTCAAATTTCGCCATATCATCACAGCAGACGGACGTATGGATGGCATTAATTGAGGCGAATAATAATTTTGTCCCTTCATAAATAAATTGTTACCATTTAAAATATCATAATATATTTATTTATTATTTATTTTAAATATAAATATATCAAATCAATCATCTTTTCATGATCTATAATTTAAAATGCATATTGCATGCGTAAAAATATAAAAAAACAAAAAAAGTAACGTTTCGTAATAATAAAAATAGTGTAAATTGTAGAAAGAAATGCACTTCTTCACCGAATATACAAATATGCATAATGTATAAATGCACTACTTCATAGTGTATAAAGTACTGCTCTACTTCAAAATTAACACAAAAATTCCTTATAAAACCATAAACTTCAATAAACAAACTACTTTCATTGAATATGAATTAGGAGTAATTGTCATATACCATTGAAAAGACAAAGGAGTCTAGTTTCCAACAAAAAAAAAATTGCACTAAAAAATATTAAGTATGGAGAGAGTTATGATGCATTGAATGGAGATTCTGAGATGCTTGTTTCATAATAATAGGGGTGGGCATGGGACGGGATGGGTCGGGATTGGGCGAATCCCGTCCCGTCCCGAAAAGAAATTACCGGGACGGGACGGGACGGGATTGTGTATTTTGAAATTCATCCCGCACGTCCCGATCCCGTTCGGGTTCGGGTCGGGACCGGGACGGGACGGGATATCCCGCACATTTATTGACCTTGACAGAAATTGTGAAAAAACGAATGAGACAACTATAAATTTTAGAATTATCAAATGAATGAGGTAGAAATTAAAAAAAATCCAAACTAGTCATTCCAAAAAAAAGTGACTCTCAATATCCATTAGAAATTTAAAAAATACACAACAAAATAGATAGTAACGTAAACACGCACAAAGGACAATAGATCAGTAATCCAAATGCATAGTGCATATTACATCAAAATCAACACGTGAAGATAAAATTCAAATTAAAAGTGCAGAAAACATCAACTTAAAACTGAAAATTTAAAACTGAAACTTTGATGTTTCATACATCATACATCAATTTAGGATTTACATGTTTAAAAGATATATAAAAAATTGATTATATTAAATATTACGGGACGGAACGGGATTGATCGGGAGGGTCCCGATCCCATCCCGTCCCATTTGAATAGTAACAGAGCGGGACGGGACGGGATGGGATTGCCATTTTAATAAACTATCCCGTCCCGTCCCGCTAGTTTTCGGGACGGGATCGGGACGGGATCGGGATTTCGGGTTCAAGTGCCCAGCCCTACATAATAATATGCAAATGCACTGTTTCATAGTGTATAAATATACTGCTTCACACTGTATAAAGTACTGCTTCTGCTTTAAATTTTACCAATAACATATTGCTTCACAGCTTATAACTACACTGCTTCAATGCATAAATACACTACTCCATATTCTACAAATGCACTGGTTCATAACATACAAACTACTGATTCTGCTTCAAAATTGGTACGAAAATTTCTCATAAAACGTAAACTTTAAGAAATAAACTACTTCTATTGGATCATGAAAAGATGATAAACTAAGTATGCAATATGCATCTTAAATATATAAGTGATGATGTGGAAAAATATGGACCCTTTCATATTAGTTGATCTAATAAATAAGAACAGTTGTTAGTTCTCACAATAAAATTCACTCTTTAATGTTTTCTTGTTAAACGACATCATTTTAGAAGGTTTCGCATGTAAGATTACATATGTGTCAGCCTGAATACACTTTCATCGTATAATATTTATTATTAGATCTGTAGCGAATAATTTTTATAATAGAGAGAATTTACGTTTCATTTTTTGCTGGTAAAGGCAGCCATAATAATAACCAACAACAAGCAAACCGCATACATCTTTCTGAAACTATTCTTCTCAGCATATCCGTCATTCAAGATTCATGGCTTTCTCGATTTTCCACGCAGTGGACGTGAAAGATGTGCCAGAGAGAGAAAAAATCATGTGGGGTTTCATGATCTGCTAATTCTTTTGTCAAGAATTCCTGAAGAAAATCAAGGATTTACATTTTTTTTAATCTCACCCAACCCAAAAAAAAAAAAAAAAAAAAAAAAACACAATGGGGGTGGATTATTACAACATATTGAAGGTGGGAAGAAGTGCAACGGAAGATGATCTGAAGAAAGCTTACAGAAGATTGGCAATGAAATGGCATCCAGACAAGAATCCCAACAACAAGAATGAAGCTGAGGCCAAATTCAAGCAAATTTCAGAAGCCTATGATGTGTGTAATCATCTTTAATCTAAATGGATATATTTTTTTTTTTGGGTGGTGAAATTGAGGTGTTTGATGAAATGTCTTAATGAAGTTTTGTTGGAGATTATCCTTTTTTTTTTTTTTTACCCTTAGAGGATGAATGCCCTTGTGTTGGTTGATGCTGAGAAAAGAATGTTGAAAAAAAAATGATATTTAAATTTCAACATTTAGATTTGGTTGTATGGGTTTTCTTTTCATGTTTTTCTTGGATTTGCTGGTTTTCTGTTGCACGTTTTTTTTTTATTATGTGTTTTTTTTCTTTTTTGATTATATGTTTTGTTTTCTTTAGTCATTTTACTAAGGCACAATTCGTTTAAACGATCTGTTCTCGTTTATTTTTTATTTATTTTTGAATCAAGTAATATTGTAATTTGTATAACGAAAAAGTTTAATTTGAGGAATATTAAATAAATTTTTATTAGATGAGATGACGTGGGATATCATCCCGGCAACCGCGGTTCGATTCTCGTGTGGTGCAGTTTCCTCACCTTGATGTGGGGGGCTGTGCTGGGGGTCGGTATCGTGGGTCCTCTCGCTCAGATTCTGGCCACTAGGGCACATCCCTCGTTTATCTCCTGCAGGACCGAGGGGCCAACGGTCCTGTGGGGGGAGAGCTCACTCCGTCAACAAAAAAAAAAGGGAGTATTTTCTGTTGTAACACTTTTACTGGCGGGGGTGGGGTGGGGTTGGTATTTGTAATTCTGAATGATAACGGGAGTTTTCATAAATATGCTAAACCTAATAACATGTAATGATTAAGCATTACAGTTTACATATTTGTTATGACTACATTCTTAACATCATTTTGTTTTCCCTATAATTCTCAGGTTTTAAGTGATCCTCAAAAACGGCAAATCTACGACCAGTATGGCGAAGAAGGTCTAAAAGACATGCCACCCCCCGGCTCAACCGGAAGCCAAAACGGGTTCAACCCTCGAAATGCAGAGGATATTTTCGCTGAGTTTTTCGGGAGTAGCCCTTTCGGATTCGGATCCGGAGGAGCCGGACGGTCGATGAGGTTTTCATCTGACGGCGGAGGAATGTTTGGTGGATCGGATAATATGTTCAGAAACTCGAGCGATGGCACCGGAGCAAATATGTTGAGGAAGCCTCCGCCTGTCGAGAGTAAATTGCCTTGCGGCCTTGAGGAGTTGTACACCGGCTCGACTCGAAAAATGAAGATTTCAAGACAAGTGGTCGATGCAAATGGGTAAGATGCTATTACAGTTAATCAACATTTAAATGTTCTAATATTTCTTACGATTTTCGTTGTATACTTTGGAGGAGTAGAGGTTTAATTCTACTTTATGGTTGGAGGTATAAGCAATAGTTTCGTCGTTATTACATTAGTGCTTGATGTTTGTGGAGTAGAAAGTGTTTGATATAAGCTTACAGCTTACTTTGAAAGACCTTATAAAATCCTATATTCTTATAACAAGCTTTTTGGGCTCATGAGATGTTACTGAAAACATTGAGGCTTGATTCTGTCTTAACTTTAACATGGTAACTGTAATATTCTTATGAGTGTGAGGGGGGTTTCGGGATAGTTTTTGCTTATGGAGGGGAAAACATTTGACAGAGTCAAACTTCTTTCCCTTTTGTAATTTTATACTTCTCTGGTTTTTCTTGTAAGTATTCCAAATCTAAAGGGTGGTTTAGTTAATTATCCCAAGAGTCAATAAAAGATGAGGGTTTCCAACTTAGTTGTGGCAGTTCAGATCCATTTAGTTCGGTTCGGTTCAGTTCAGTTCAGTTTAATTCAGTTCAGATTCATTCAGTCCAAAAGAACAGAGTCTAACATCTTATTCGGAGAGCTTATAAGATTTAAAAATATACATTTATCCCATCTCACTGCGGTCTCATGCATGGAAAAACTTATGATGATTTTGGATTACATCTCATTTCTCCTTCGTGTGAAGGTTGTGGCTGGAAGGACATCCAGGCGTAAAAATTTGCTATTTTTCTTTGTGCATGATTTTATAATTGACACTATAATCTTCATGTCACCGGCCCCAACATAGTTGGGATTAAGGTGCAGATGCTAGTGAGTATGATATATCGATAGATGGGCTTTTGTACGGTCAGACAGCCTTCGACCTGCCTGATTTGAGGCCATTTGTTTACTGTCATTAGATTTTAGTCAAACGTATTAAAATTTATTGATGGGTCGTTCTTTGCACAATGATGATACACTATATTGATGTAAAATCGCATTAAATATCCTGTAACTTTAGAATTTTGATAACCTAGATTATGTGATAGACCGACCTCTGTACGGAGTTGATTGCACTGCATTATTTTGCAATCCCTGTAAGTCACTTTCATATATTTTCCTGAGAATGTTTGAAAATATTTCGTAAATGCTTGACCCTGTACCGCAACATGACAATAGAAGTTAAAATGACACATTATTTTAAGGTACACCTAACGTCAGGCGGGGCGATTGGTGTAACACCCCCGGGATATCCGAGGTATATTACAGCGCCGTGAATCCCTACATGGGACCCACCAGGCTGAACAAGCATCATACTCATCGACTCACAGAAACAACAGAAAAATACCTCGTCATAAAGACGCCCAACAAAATAATTCACCCGGTTTAACCGGTCAAACATGACACCATAATCCATCACAACATAATAAACAACAATACAATCCCGACAAGTAAAAATTCTTAAGTACTCGAGTACTTCTATTAGTTTAAAGACCACAAAGGTAAAAGATAGAAAGCAACAAGACACCACTCGTGCACAATCATCACGCACGGCCATCATCCGCATACTGGTCCAGCGCCCGCTCGTCTCGATGAACCAGACCTGAAATTCATAAAACGAATTTCCCCAAAACGGGTCCCCATAGGGGTTAGCAATTACGCTAGTACAAGTAACCAAATGAACAATTTACATCTTACACATATAGCAATGCATGAAATCAAGAAATCATAGTTCCAAAACACTCATTTCCGGAAATGCCAATAATCAAAACCACATTTGTAAAATGCACCACAATTAACCGCGGACCCACAGCTTCGTGGATCCCTGCCGAGACCCCGTCGGATCTAACCCACAGTGGTTAAAAGCAAGCTCGCGGTTCCACAGCTTCGTGGAGCCCTACCGAGACCTCGTCGGATCTAACCCGTAGTGAGCATACACACACACACAATTCCTCATACAAAACTACTATGTCAAGATTGTAAGTTCATAAGGGTACTTGCCTCGGTTAATAGACGGTGATACGAACGGAAAGGAAGAGTTGAACACGACCGCAAGGAACCGGCGGAAATGAACCTAACGATTCGAATAACACAATCACAACCAACTCTAGACGATTACGGAAATGGAATACACCCGGAAACCCGCCTACGATTCATGTATATTCGTACCAAAAATAACAACGAGGGCGGACCACAACCAAACCCTCTCGATTCCGTAAAAATCCGCAAAATATCCATGAATCCGTAGGAAAGCTAAAGATACTAACAATATTAATCGTATTCATCATGAATCCACCAACAAAACGGAACGAATTGGAAGAAAAACCCAAAACCCCCAAATTAATCGAAAATAGGGTTCTAGAAATATTACCTTTGAAGATTCAAGTACTAAGATCCGTAGAACACGCGTTAGATTGATTATCCGAGCCTCACAACCGAAGGAAGATGATGAAAATCGACCCCCGAATGAAGAATGCTTGAGAAGTTCTCCCCCCTTAGACCTCTCTCTCTCTCGCACGTGAAATGAAGGAGAAAAATGGCCGATCTCGTCTAATAAGGACGAGATTGCACAGTTGACCGCTTTGTGTGCCGCGGCACAGGCCAAAAAATTACTCCCAGGTTTCGGAAGTGTGCCGCGGCACAGCCTGCGTGTGTCGCGGCACCGTCTGATCGGGTTTTGGTCGCAGATGTCACACGGGTGTGCCGCGGCACCGGACGGTGTGCTGCAGATCGACTCGGCTTGTGCGCGGCATCGGATGGTGTGCCGCGGCACACGCATGATCGCTCGACCAACAACTGGAGAAATTTGTGTGCCGCGGCGCACACACCTTGTGCCGCGGCCCGCACCCCTTTTGGGTCCCAAAATGATAAAAATGATCCGGAAAGAGAATAAAAACGATAGGAATCAATATTTAGGAACTAATAACACGAAATGGATCCACGGCAACCCCGAAACGGCGGTTCCGCACAACAATAACGAGAAAACAGTTCAACAGTTGACAGGAAGGACACACTGAAAGGTACACGAGGGGCACTACGATCGAGAAATACACCAAAGATGAAAATACAAGGGAAAGAAAAAAATGCGGATATTACATTCTACCCCTCTAAAAATAAGTTTCGTCCCGAAACTTAAGAAACAAACAACTCAGGGTACCTAGCACGCATGCTATCCTCGGTTTCCCAAGTTGCTTCCTCGACACCGTGTCTCGACCACTGCACTTTGACCAAAGGGATGGTTTTATGCCTTAGTCGTTTCTCACGATGCTCCAAAATCTTCAAAGGACGCTCCTCAAAAGTAATATCTTCGGCGATATCAATCTCGCCATAATCGATGACGTGACTAGGATCCGGGACATATTTCCTCAGCTGGGAAACATGAAAAACGCTATGGACATGACTCAAGGCCGGAGGTAACGCCAAACGGTATGCCAACCCACCGACTCGCTCGAGGATCTCAAAGGGGCCGATAAATCTCGGACTCAACTTCCCTTTCTTCCCGAAACGAAAAACTCCCTTCGTCGGCGACACCTTTAGCAAAACGTGGTCTCCCACCTCGAATTCCAAAGGTCGACGACGGACGTCGGCATACGACTTCTGTCGACTCTGGGCAGTCAACATCCGTTCCCGAATTAATTCTATCTTCCGCCTCGTCTCTAAAACGACATCCGGCTCGGTCCCGACCAAATCGGACGCCTCATTCCAAAAATCGGTGATCGACATCGCCGCCCATAAAGTGCCTCGTACGGTGCCATCCGAATCGACGCGTGCCAACTATTGTTATATGTGAATTCGATCAATGGCAAATGTTCCTCCCAGTTACTACTCCAATCGAGAGCACAGGCACGCAACAAGTCCTCGAACGTCTGGATAGTGCGTTCGATTCCCATCCGATCGGGATGAAAAGAGGTACTCAAACGCAACCGGTACCAACGCCTTATGCACCGCCCGCCGAAGTGCGATACAAAACGGCCATCACGATCCGAAATAATAGACTTCGGGTACCATGAAGTCTCACGATCTCGCGATAAACACACGAGCTAACTTCTCCGGCCCCAAGTGTCCTTGATGCCCGTAAAATGTGCCGACTTGGTCGACGATCGACAATCACCCATACCATATTCATGCCCGACCTCGATCTCGGCACTCGTAATGAAATCCATCGATATATCTTCCCATTTCCATTCCGAACGGAAGTGATCGCAAAAGCCCAATGGTCACGATGCTCGATTTTGACTTGCTGGCAAGTCAAACACCTTGCTACAAACTGCGCGACCTCCTCCTTCATGTCATTCCACCAGAAGTTTCTTCTCAAGTCCTTGTACATCTTACTCGAACCAGGATGAACAGAGTAAGGTATAGCATGGGCCTCTCGCAAAATACTCTGTCTCAACTCTGAGTTGTTCGGCACACAAAGCCGACCCCGAAACCTCAAAACGCCATCTTCGTGAATCACAAATCCAGGAGACTTTCCTTTAAGAACGTTCTCTCGGATTTGAGTAATCATCGGGTCCTCTGACTGCTTCAGCTTAATCTCATCGATCAAAGACGACGAAATTTCCAAAGCACGAAATTGCCCGACAGTTCCTGGCAACAGGACCTCAACATCTAACTCGATAAAAGCTCGCCGAAGCTCGGACTGAGACGTAAGGATCTCAAGCGATCGCAATGCAATCGGTTTCCGACTCAAGGCGTCGGCTACGACGTTCGCCTTGCCCGGATGATAAAGGATTTCGAGGTCATAATCCTTAATCAGTTCTAACCACCTCCTCTGCCTCATATTCAACTCCCGTGAGTAAATATGTATTTGGACTTTTATGATCGGTAAAATCGACATGCAGAGCCGAAAAGATAGTGACGCCAAATCTTGAGCGCGAATACGACCGCCGCTAACTCCAAATCATGGGTAGGGTAGTTAAGCTCATACGGCCTCAATCTGTCTCGACGAAAGGCAATGGTCTTGCCGTCTTGCATTAATACGCACCCAAGACCACGACCAAGCATCGCTATAAACGGCGAATCCTCGTTGCCACACGGCAACGCCAAAACCGGTGAAGTCAAACGCTTCTTGACTCCTCAAACGGAATCGCCTCTCGTCATTCCGCAGAACTTCTCGGATTTACGGAGCAATCTGTGTAAGTGGTCGAGCCGGTTCGAGAAACCTCGACGAACCTACGGTAGTAGCACCCAAACCCAAGAAACTTGGAGCTCTCTCACGTTTTGGGCGGTGCCCAATCCAATACCGCCTCGATCTTCTCGCGGATCTACACGAACCCCTACTGAAATCACGTGGCCCAAAACATCACTTCCTTCACCAGAACTCACATTTCGAGAACTTCGCATAGAGTTGCTCGGTCCTCAAAATGTCTAACACTATCCGCAAATGATGGGCATGCTCTTCCTCGTTCCTCGAATAAATAAGAATATCGTCAATGAAGACGACGACACACTTATCCAAATACTCGATAAAGACTTTGTTCATCAATCGCATGAACACCGCCGCGCATTAGTTAACCCGAAAGGCATAACTACAAACTCGTAATGTCCGTATCTCGTCCGAAAAGTCGTCTTGGCACATCGGACTCTCTCACCGGAGCTGATAGTACCCCGATTTCAAATCAATCTTCGAGAATACCGCAGCTCCCTGCAACTGGTCGAACAAGTCGTCAATTCTCGGCAAAGGATACTTGTTTTTGATGGTCACCTTGTTTAGTTCGCGATAGTCGATACACAAACGTAGTGAACCATCCTTCTTCCGCACAAACAGGACCGGTGCGCCCCAAGGCGAGGCGCTCGGTCGAACATACCCCGACTCAAGAAGCTCACTCAACTGCTTCTTCAACTCGGACATCTCTGAAGGTGCCATGCGATAGGGCGCCTTCGAAATAGGAGCCGCACCCGGCTCTAACTCTATAGCGAACTCAACCTCGCGTTTCGGTGGCAATCCCGGTAACTCGTTAGGAAAAACATCAGGAAACTCATTAACGATTGGAATCGACGAAAGCTCGACTCCACCACTCTCCGCCTTCAAGGCGTAGCACCAATAGCCGGTACACCCCTTTCGCAGGAGTCTCATCGCCTTCAAGGCGTTAATAACGAATTTCTGGTTCCCCCTCTTTCGCCCGGCGAAAGAGTGCTCGGTGCCATCATCGGCTAACATGGTGATGATTCTCGTGCGGTAGTTCATGATTGCACCATGCCGCTCGAGCCAATCATCCCCGAGAATTAAGGCCTCACCCTCAATACCCACAACAATAAGATTAGAGGGCCAAGCCCTCTCACAAATAAACACAAAACAGTCTCGAACCTCCTGATCACCAACGATCCTATCACCGCTAGGAAGCTTAACGATGAAGGGCTCACAAGGCGTCAAACGGTCGAGACTCAAATGGCGCACACAATCCAGAGATATGAACGAATGCGTAGCACCAGAATCGAAAAGCACACTGACAGGATGGGAAAGAATATGAATGGTACCTGTCGCTACGGTAGCCGCTGGATCATCGGCTCTCCGCATCTCATAGACACGCGGGTGGGCTGAGCCGACACTGGAAGCTCCCCCCTTAGAGGGCTGACCCCGACCTCTCCCCCGACTAGCACTCGGCGGAGATTGAGGAGCAAACGATCCCTGATTCACACTTGGTTCCCTAAGCCTGAAGGCAGGCGGGCACCAATGATTTTCTCCCTCTCGGACAGAAAGCGGCCTTGTGACCCGACCGGCCACACAGATTACACGTCGGCAAAGGGTTCGGACAAATACGACTGATGTGGCCCTGCTGGCCACAGTTAAAGCATTTCACCTCTCGAGAAGGGCACTGGCAGCCCTACGGGGAAACCCAGTAGATCGAGCTGGGCCACCACCAGCGGAAAAGTTAGCAGACTGAAATTTCTGCTGACCCCCACCTTTGTGGCCCGAAAAATTCCTGGCGGACTTCTGTTTCTTACTCTCGCGGGCCGCCTCACTCGCCGTCACAGACATATCGTAAGCAAGGGCCCTACTCTGGTAATCCTTCAAGGTAGTACAGACGAGCCCTGACATGTAGTCCCGAATAGACAATTTCATCCTTCTGGAAAAATGGAAAATTTTGTCGCTCTCCTCGACAACTTGGGTCTTCACATAACCCAATTCCTTGTTAAAATCGGCAATAGCTTGAGATACGGGGATATCCCGCGGTTGAGCATCATAAAAAGTATGTACCCGAGTCTGTCTGACCGGCCACGGGCAATATTCAGTCTCCATCAATTCTTGAAACTCAGCCCACGAAGCAGCATGATCTTTGGGCCCAACGGCCTCCCACCAGTCCGTAGCGTCCCCTGTGAGAAAGTATTGAGCAATAGGGACTTTACGGTCCCTGGGACGATTGGTAGCAGTGAAGACTTTAGATATCTCCTTGATCCACCCTCCACCGATCGGGTCTCAAGCTCCCGAACCGAGGAGGATGCATCTTGATGACATCCTCGGTTAACGGTCCGCTCCGCCCCGATTAGCATGGGCCGGATCCGGTTCGAATCACTGAGCTATCGCCGCCATTTGATTCACCATTTGCCGCATAATGCCCGCAATACCAAGGTCGGGCGCGCTCCCGAGAGGAAGCATGATCGTGACGGCCGCCGCAGACGCCGGCCTCAAGACTGTGACGTGGCCGCCCCACCGGCTGCCCCACGTCCCCGGCCGCGTCCACGACCACGACCGCGACCACGACCCCTTCCAGCATCCATACTGGAGTTAAATAAGTAGCAAAAGCCATACGATGATAAGTACAAGAAAAGAACGATCGCAAATCGAGAACTAGAGGTACGATACAAGAGTATAAGGAACAGAGGAAAGGAAAACTTACGGGCACTGGTAGTACCGGAATCATGGCAGCGTGATGATGATGTGCAAAATAAAATACAACAAGACCCATTAAACCGACAAGCCTAGGTATCCATAAACCTATGGCTCTGATACCATTTTCTGTAACACCCCCAGGATATCCGAGGTATATTACAGCGCCGTGAATCCCTACATGGGACCCACCAGGCTGAACAAACATCATACTCATCGACTCACACAAACAACAGAAAAATACCTCGTCATAAAGACGCCCAACAAAATAATTCACCCGGTTTAACCGGTCAAACATGACACCATAATCCATCACAACATAATAAACAACAATACAATCCCGACAAGTAAAAGTTCTTAAGTACTCGAGTACTTCTATTAGTTTAAAGACCACAAAGGTAAAAGATAGAAAGCAACAAGACACCACTCGTGCACAATCATCACGCACGGCCATCATCCGCATACTGGTCCAGCGCCCGCTCGTCTCGATGAACTGACACGAAATTCATAAAACGAATTTCCCCAAAACGGGTCCCCATAGGGGTTAGCAATTACGCTAGTACAAGTAACCAAATGAACAATTTACATCTTACACATATAGCAATGCATGAAATCAAGAAATCATAGTTCCAAAACACTCATTTCCGGAATGGCCAATAATCAAAACCACCTTTGTAAAATGCACCACAATTAACCATGACCCACGCCTTCGTGGATCCCTGCCGAGACCCCGTCAGATCTAACCCACAGTGGTTAAAAGCAAGCTCGCGGTTCCACAGCTTCGTGGAGCCCTACCGAGACCCCGTCGGATCTAACCCGTAGTGAGCATACACACACACACAATTCCTCATACAAAACTACTATGTCAAGATTGTAAGTTCATAAGGGTACTTGCCTCGGTTAATAGACGGTGATACGAACTAACGGAAGAGTTGAACACGACCGCAAGGAACCGCGGAAATGAACCTAACGATTCGAATAACACAATCACAACCAACTCTAGACGATTACGGAAATGGAATACACCCTAAACCCGCCTACGATTCATGTATATTCGTACCAAAATAACAACGAGGGCGGACCACAACCAAACCCTCTCGATTCCGTAAAAATCCGCAAAATATCCATGAATCCGTAGGAAAGCTAAAGATACTAACAATATTAATCGTATTCATCATGAATCCACCAACAAAACGGAACGAATCGGAAGAAAAACCCAAAACCCCCAAATTAATCGAAAATGGGGTTCTAGAAATATTACCTTTGAAGATTCAAGTACTAAGATCCGTAGAACACGCGTTAGATTGATTATCCGAGCCTCACAACCGAAGGAAGATGATGAAAATCGACCCCCGAATGAAGAATGCTTGAGAAGTTCTCCCCTTAGACCTCTCTCTCAGTGAAATGAAGGAGAAAATGGCCGATCTCGTCTAATAAGGACGAGATTGCATGATTGACCGCTTTGTGTGCCGCGACAAAGCCAAAAATTATTCCTGTGTTTCGGAAGTGTGCACAGACACCTGCGTGTGTCGCGGCACCGTCTGATCGGGTTTTGGTCGCAGATGTCACACGGGTGTGCCGCGGCATCGACGGGTGTGCCGCGGCGCTGACTCGATTGTGCCGCGGCACGGATGGGTGTGCCGCGGCACACGATGATCGCTCGACCAACAATCGGAGAAATTTGTGTGCCGCGCGCACACACCTTGTGCCGCGGCCCGCACCCCTTTTGGGTCCCAAAATGATAAAAATGATCCGGAAAGAGAATAAAAACGATAGGAATCAATATTTGGGAACTAATAACACGAAATGGATCCACGGCAACCCCGAAACGGCGGTTCCGCACAACAATAACGAGAAAACAGTTCAACAGTTGACAGGAAGGACACACTGAAAGGTACACGAGGGGCACTACGATCGAGAAATACACCAAAGATGAAAATACAAGGGAAAGAAAAAAATGCGGATATTACAATTGGGCTGTCCTATATACGTTACCAAATACTTTTGGAAGTTTGTAAAATCAGCCAACACCATATAGGACTACATTAGCTTTCTTTGCCTACTCTTAAAAAATCTTAGACAAAAACATTCAAAACTATGTTTCAACAGTTTTCCTAATCGAAAAAAGTGACATTTTTTCTTTTTGCAGCCGACTAGCCTCGGAATCGGAAATCTTAACCATCGACGTAAAGCCCGGTTGGAAAAGAGGCACAAAAATAACTTTCCAAGACAAAGGAAACGAACAGCCTAATCAGCTCCCAGCCGACCTAGTGTTCGTGATCGACGAAAAGCCGCATAAAGTATTCAAAAGAGATGGCAATGACTTGCTCATGTATTATGCCGTGACATTATCGGAAGCCATTGGTGGCACAACCGTAAATGTCACGACACTAGACGGCCGTAATTTATCGATACCGGTAACTGATATTATAAGCCCTGGTTATGAACTCCTGGTTTCTAGAGAAGGCATGCCGATTGCTAAGGAGCCCGGAAACCGTGGTGATTTGAAAATCATTTTTGAGGTTAAGTTTCCGACGAGATTAACGGACGAGCAACGGACTGGGCTCAAACGGGTTCTGAGAGGTTGATGATGATAATGGGTTGCTGGTGGATTGGTACTTTCAATTTTCTAAACTTATTCATGTTACTCTTTGTATTTTTGCTTTCTGATTGATGTTAGGAATATAATCACAAAAACTACCTTGAGATATGGTGTAATCAACAAAACAAAGTATGTCGGGGAATATTTGTAATTTTAAAAAAATAATTGGGTTCTTCTGTAATTAGGCTAAACCTATTGTTGTTTTCTGTAACTGGGCTTTTCTGTTGCTGAACTGTGTATCAAGAATTGGTTGTATAGATTCAATCTTGTGTGGACAATTCAATAATTTGCTAGTATTGCAAAATGTCAAGGTAGTTTAGCCTAATTACAGAATTGTCCTTCACAGAATATCATTTTGTCCCACTTGAAAAGGATCATTTCAAAATAAGATATTAATATCTAATTAAAATTTATATAATATTTCTTTTCTGTTATATAAATATAGTTAATTGCACCTAAATTCAAAACGTTTCATCACTTTCTCAAATTGCACACGAATTTAAAATTATATTTTAAAAATACATCACGTTTCAATTTTCGGTAATTTTACTCTGGTTCCCATTTTCCCCCAAATTGTATCCCGCGTGGCACTCGGACTTGCCATGCTGGACTTGTTGGCCGGCCTAACAATACAATGTCGTTTTTACGTCGTTTTAACACATATTTCTCTGAAGGGTTAATTGCACATAAATTCACAATGTTTCATCACTTTCTCAAATTGCACATGGTTTAAAATTATGTTTCAAAAAGACACCACCTTTCAATTTTCGATAATTATGTTTCAAAAATACATGAGCAATAACTTCTCACTTCTAAATGGATTGCTATGAAGTACTTGAATGTATTCAGACGGAAGCTTTTTTTGCTATGGTTTTGCTGTCATTTTTATAAGTATTGTGATGTCAGTTTGATTAATTTTTTGCTGTCATTTCATTTTTTATCAGATGGGATATATCAGAAGTCCCCATCCCAACGCTTGCGCCTACCAATTCCACCAAACCCGACCTCATTAATTGATTTTAAGAGCTGAAGAGAATTTGGAGGAAATGGGTCTTAATTGAGAAAGAGAGGGATTTGATGCCTCTACTGTCGTCTTTCCATCACGAGCTCGGAGAATTAAAATGGGTGAGCGAGCTCGAGAATCTGCCTGATAAATCTGTGTGCAATTTGAGAAAGTGATGAAACGTTGTGAATTTAGGTGCAATTAACCCTTGAGAGAAATAAGTGTTAAAACGACTTAAAACGGCGCTGTGTCGTTAGGCTGGCCGACAAGTCCAGCATGGCAAGTCCGGATGCCACCTGGGATTCAATTTGGGGGAAAATGAGAACCGGAGTAAAATTACCGAAAATTGAAAGGTAATGTATGTTTGAAACATAATTTTAAATTCGTGTACAATTTGAGAAAGTGGTGAAACGTTCTGAATTTAAGTACAATTAACCCTAAATTATAATATTAATTTATTTTTGTGAAAAAAATTAAAATAAGTGAGAATATAGGATTTAAAATGAGTTATACTTTCGTTCTGAGATTTTTTTTTCTTTTTTAATTGCAGGTGGATGGCAGGTGGACGTGACTATAAGCAGAGTGATGTTTTTTTTTCTTTTTTAATTGCAGGTGTGACAGGTGGATGTGACTATAAGCACACTGACATTTTTTTTAATTGCAGGTGGATGGCAGGGCACGCGCAGAACCGAGAAGAATGGGCCCTCTTGGGGTTTTGCACACTCATTTTTGTATCTTATATAATAGCCACATATGGAAGTAAGATCAATACAACATTTCAAAACTAAAACATTTGAAAAGGTTATGGCACTACAATATTTGCAAACTACGCCACATTTATTACTCCTACTACACAACAAATTCATTTACGTAATGAGTTTTAACTATGGTGGTGATTACGAGTACGCAGACGTTACGGCAGATTTTTACAATACAGAGGAGGGTTTGAAAGGCATACAAGAGGTTGAACAATACGATGCAATTCCCAAATAATCACACTTCAAAGCCTCTCAAGTCCCCTGCTTCTAAATATGTTCCGCCTCGGAACAACACCGCTCATCAGAGTCGGTCTCCTTTTCAGGAAGACTTCCCCCTACATCAGAGATTATATTCAATCATACACGGATGTGATTGGAGATGGAAATTGTGGATTTAGAGCGGTTGCACTCGCCATCTACGGAAACGAAAACTTCTTGCCAAGGGTACGACAACATATGCTAGATGAACTCCGCAAAAGAAGAGAAATATACGAAAATATTATATACGGTGTTACCACGGAAGGTTTGGAGGCACTTATTGATCACTTAAATTATGATTTTGCGACGAGAGATAAGTGGTTTTCAATGCCTGATTGTGGATACTTGGTTGCGACCGTGTATAATATTTTCGTAATTGCATTCAGTGATTATGGGGCATTTTTATGTCCTCTCATAGCCTTGGATTCTTGTAATCCATCTCCGACCGCAAGGGTGGTGATAGGGAACGTGAACGGAAACACCCATTGGATATTGGTAACAAAAACGATATAATATTTATTTTTTATATAATATATTTTATGCTATTATAACTAACTATTATTATTGAACTTTAATTTTTGCAGTTGGAAATGATACCCGGGGATTATCCAGTGGCTCCAGTCTCCAATTTCTGGCACACTAATAAACATACATCTGCAACATGCTTAGACTTACAATTTACAGTTTCGATACGACTCTACAAAAAATTACAAGCAGAGTATGAACCGGAACGTGTACGTATATTTCAGACTGAAAAATAAAAAGGCAGCAGAAAAGATACTAATATACCAATCGCTTCATATTGAATTTTAGTTTTTTTTCATTTTTTACCATTTCCGTCGTGTTTCATGTTTTCCATTTTTTACCATTTTCGTCGTGGTTCATCTTCATTGTTGTGCATAAGAAATTTTTTTATCATTAAAAGATTATCATAAAAAATGAGCTAGAGAGAAATAAAATTACTATAGCAAGTAAATAAAAATAATTGGGCTGGACCGAAACATTAAATAACAAGTAAACACTAAAGAAAAACTAATACTTTTTAAAATTACAACTAATACTATAAAAAATAACCATTTTTTAAATAAAAAATAAAATTAAAAGCGTGGCGGCCTGCCAACGCGTCCCAAACTGCCCCCCATTTTTCAGCTTCGAACAGCGCAATTTTTTTTTTATTTCCAACAGTCACATCGGTTTGTCACAAATCATTCGTCACCCATCACCGGTCAATAATGTGCTTATAGCAATGGTGATAGAGGATGTTCAAAAGAACGGATCTTTTTTTATCGAACCATGAAGGGTATTTTAGTAATTAACTTTTTTATATTTAAATGAGTAAGCAAAATGGGGCTGTCCTAGGTCCATGATACATTATGGACAAGGTATGAACATACTTTAGTTCTTTTATTTTTTCTAAGACTTTTCTTATTTTATAAAGGATTTTAGAGCCTTTTTAGTGTTTTTTTTTAATTTTCATATTTTTCTTCTATATTTTCATGGCTATTTTTCAGTATTATTTTATTTTGTCAATTTTTAGGATAATTTTTTCAGGTTTTTTTAGTCATAAACTCGTATCTATGATATAACAATCCAGTAAAATGGAATCGTGACAACATCATTGATCGATATCCTAAATTTACATAATCAACTTTTCTATAAGTTGCAAATAGCTCTAGCATTTTCGTCTAGCTATTTGTAATTTAGAAAGGTTGAGAAAAAAATGTAAGTTACAAAATTATTCGTATAATGTAAGACGAAATCATATTTTAGGGAGATTTCTGTAATTGACAGTGAAAGTTACAAAATTATTCGTATAATACAGCTTTAATATCCACTAATTATTCATAGAAATAGAAAGAAAAAAATATATAATATATATATATGAAACAAAACTATCAATCTGTTCCAGATACTGAAACAGGTTGCACACCATATATAACCTGATACTGTCATTCTTTTGATGTAATAACAAGTGCACAACCATCTTATCCCATCACTGTATATGAATCCTCTCTCATACACAACAATACTCCTCCCCCATTCGAAATTAATCAACACGTATACACAAACGACCGAACCCAAAACCATAAACGAGCGAGCCCATCTCTATCATCAAGTACCACTTGAAAAAACGAGCCGTACCAAAGATAAATATATTATGATCCCGCATTATATAGTGTTATTTCGTAGATTGGCAGTTGCTTCAGTTAGCGAACTCAAAACGGTCTCCCCAACCTCGGCTTTGCAGAGTGGACAGGATGCGTTGATTTTGAGCCATTTATCGACACATTCTTTGTGAAAGAAATGAGAACAAGGCAACTCACGTAGCTCGTCGTTGTTCACGTACTTTGCCAAGCAAATACAACAAACCTGTTGAGCATCACAATAACATATCACTTTATGTAACTTTTTTTTTTTTGCTTCCCCCACGGAAGAGGGGGATTGCCCCTGAGTACCCTAGAGGTAAGTTTTCCAAAGCATTTAATTGCTCGCTTGGCAGTAAAGGCCCGCGCATCGGGCGGTTCTCGGGTTAATGGTTTCATCCCAGGACATTGCCTTAAGGGTTCTAGCCGTTTTTTAGACTTTCCCAATTTGTTTATTCCATTTGACCTTTTTTTTGTCAGGATTTATAGACTTTAGCATTAATTTTTTTTTACAAAACATATTAATTAAATATATATATATATATATAAATGATTTATTAGATATTTTATCTTTATTTTCAAAAAATATACTACTACATAGTAGGTTATGATATAATCCGAGATAATCATAGTCAAATTATCCATTCGGAGATCGTAAAAAGTCAAAATGGGACAAACCCAGAAGGAAAAAGGAATTATTTACAAATAAAAAGAATGAAAAGGCGTGGGCTAATTATAAAACCCAGAAGAAAATACAAAAAAAAAAAAAATGAAATTTAATTCTGTATTACACTTTACCTCATTCATAAGTAAAAACAATTTGAACACCACCTTGCATTGTAAAATTTTACAGTTTCACCCTTGCATCTCTTACTTTTAAAACAGAATAAAACCTCAAGGAGATTTTTGTAATTCTCATAGAACTTTATTTTTTTGGGTCAGTAGATCCAACCTCAAGTTTTTTTTTTTCTTTGCAATTTATCCTCGAAGATTTCATACATAACCTGGATAGTGAATATAACATAACTGAATGGCAAGTATATTATAGTTGCCCATCTCTAGATAGGGTTGAAAATCAAACCAATCTACTTGATACTCAATTCGAGCTCGATTAGTAAAATGTTCGTTCGAGCTCAGTTCATTATGAACTCGAGTCGTTATCATAACGAACCAAGCTTGAACATGATTTTTGTTCGGCTCGATTTGAATTAAAAAAATGCATACAAAAAATCAAACTACCCGAGCTCGATTCATGACTCGTTCGAGCTCAGCTCGATTAAGAATCAATTCAAGCTCAACATAGTGTTTAAAGTTCGACAAAGTTTCAAACAAGCTTGAAACGACATATGTTCGGTCTGTTTGGATTGATTTACACCCCTATCTCCTGAAAGTACAAAAATCCCCTTTTTCAATTGTAAAAGATATGAAGGTAACAAAAAACGAAAATCAGTTGCACTTCCAGAAAAAAAAAAAAATCGATGCTCTCTATATTTCATATTAAGTGTCATTTTCTTTTTTCAAGTTGAATATTGACCATATATTTTTCTCATAAAAGATGAATAAAATAAATTACGAATATTATACTGCTAGATTCATATTAAAAAATTATATAAATTTTTAAATATTTTTGGTTATTATATATTAAGAGATAATCTAATGTCGAAGTTCAAGTTGAAAAGAAAAACCATCAATAAGAGAAATAGAGGGAGTATTTGTTTATCTTGTAGAAATTGCACTCTCAAGAGGATTATTTATTGGGGTAAACCTAAAGGGGACGTCGTATGGTAATGTTCAAAGATTTTTGAGGTTCTCCCTAAACATGCTTCACCCCCAGGCCCTGTCTGTCTTAATTTAACTTCCATCATAATAGCCAACAAAGAAGGAAACACATAGATCAAGTATTAAAGTGAGTCAACTAGAGTTAGATTGTGTTTTGCATTGCTGATAAGCTAGCTTATTGAGATGTTACTATGAGTAGCGTTTCGATAAGCCAACTTATAAGCTAGCTTATTGAGATGTTACTATGAGTAGCGTTTCGATAAGCCAACTTATAAGCTAGCTTATACGCTATTTATAGCGTACCAAACGAGGCTTTTTCAATAAGCTCAAAGAATAAGCTAGCTTATTTCTGCCAAACACACACTTATAATCAACAATTATGCGATAATTTTAAGGGACCAAGATAAATTTGAAAGCTTACTGCATCTTCCCCTGATAACGCACGTTCTTTCTCAGTCCCAGCAGCCATTATCCCACCTTCAGCTGCACCATATTCCTTATTGTTGGCGGCGCTCTTATTTTTCTTCATTTTAAATTTAAAAGTTGGTAGAGAATTAATAGATTCTTGAGTTGCTCCTCTGTTCTGTGCAAAATCTTCTCTGAAGCCCAGGACTGATATTATACACGGTAGGCAGCAGCAGATTGTAGTGCACAGGATAAACGGCATTGCATATCCGATACAGCTAAAGGCGAGAAATACTATGCACAACCTGTACTTAGAAGTAAAAGCATAAAAACATTTGAGCATAATGGTACAGGAAATAAATAATCGCTACAAAGTTAGCACATGATAGGGAAGCTGCATAAATATTTGGGATAACTACAAAAACTTCCCCCGAGATTTTGGGTATTTTTTTTTAAAAAAAAAAACTAATGTTAAAATATCAGAAAACCAATCCCCGTCCTAAATAAATTTGGCAGGAACTGATGAAACTGCTGACATCAAATATTTTTACAAATGCATCCCTAAACTTGTCTAAATATTACTAATAACCCCTGCTTCTCATCTTACATTTTACACTTACATCCCTCAAATTTTGTAAATATTATATATAGCCAGATGAAGAATTGGAAAATTTGTAATAATTTGAAATTTTATATAGTTGTGGGGTGTAACTGTAAAGGATTTGATAACGTCAGAAACTAACAAGGTAGCAAAATGTAAGATAGAAACAAACGTGAGGGGTTGTTTTGGTAATATCAGATTGGCTGTGTTTTTTGTAAATAAAAACACCTCATGGATATTTTTGGTAATTATCCCCCAAATTTTGTGCGTAATGTGCATTCTTAATACAAAGTACATGAAAATTCTAATAAATTAGCACATTATATCAGAAAATGAATAAATGCTGGCTTTAAAAACACTTTAGATTTATTATACCTCAGCTATCTTCAAAGTTGCATACTATATGATATAGCCCTCAATAGGAGAATGTTTGTTAAGAAAATGCAAAATTCAAAGGTGGTGTTTGTGACACCTTAAGGGGTTTTTGGTGATATTAAGAAACAATTGTTTTTGTTATGTAATTAGGCCAAAACTCAGGGGTAGTTTTTGTAATTATTCCCACAAATATTACCATGTGTATCCTGGGCACTTAACGTACTCACGCATTACCTGTACAAGTTGGGAGCTTCAGAAGATGATGAGTGTCCTCCAAAAATCCAAACATTGCCAACCACGAACCAAACGGCAAAGAAGCAATCCAAAGCCATCTTGAAATATTCGACAAACACCTTAAGCCTAAACAAAGGATAAGCCCACACTATTTATTTGTTAACACTAATAACAGCTGCAAATGAAAGACTAAAACTAATGCTTCCATTCCACTTGAACAAAGCAGAAACCCATTGAAAGGATGAAGATCGCTTTGTAACTCTTCCATTGATATAAATATAACGCACTCATTTCCAGACACCAAAGTAGCACTCAGATAACACACTTATTCTTGGACTTCAACTCTTCAATCACATTAATAATTAACTGTTCATACAATTACATAAGAAAATCATGAAGTTCTAGGTCGTTTGCTTTAACAAATGTCACGTGAAAATTGTAAAAAAAAAAAAAAGAAAAAAAAATCACCATTCAGCTGCTATATCATTTCTCACTTCTATTTTCCAGTTGGAAAGAACTCATCACATGAGATCTTCTCACGGAATATTCAACGAGACGGAACCTATATTTTAGTTTTTATTGGGGGGGAGGGGGTCAGTTTTTTAGTTCTTTTAATTTTCGTAGGGTTCTTTAGTTTTTAGGGTTCATTTTCAGTTTTTTAGGGTTCAATTCTTTAGTATTATAGTTTTTTCTTTTAGTCTTCTATTTTTTGGTACATTTTTTCATTTTTTTATTTTAAATTTTCATATTAAGGGATCGGTTTCACGGTTAGGCCATAATTCGATAATGCATTATAGAGTGATAAGATCAAACACTACAAATCTGACTAGACAGTACCAAGTGATAAGATCAATACGTTCATACACCAGGTCCGATGATATTTATAAACGACAAAAGCGGACAGTTGTATATGATCCAGTGTTTTAAATAGCGCAGCGTTGATGTGTAGCGTTTTTGTCTTGATAGCGCATAGCGCAAATAGCGTAGCGTATAGCGTAGGTTTAGCGTTCCTACTATTTTATATAAAAAAATAAAATATATCTATATAATATATAATTCTTTATCATAAGTTAATATAAATCAAGTTAAAATTATAACTAGTGACACTTAAAATAAGAATATATGAAATAAATGTATAAATATCATATTTACAATCCACCGTTTTTTTAATGAACTCATCAACAAGTTTTCCTATCGGTTATTTATCATTGATTATTTGTCATTATCTTTGACACTACATATATCTAAGAATTATTAAAAAAACTGTATTTTGTAATAAATTTAATAGAACTTTATAGTTTATATAGATATAAAAGTAATAAAATAATAATTAAAAAATATTTGAAATTAAAATAAAAATATATAATTAAAATAAAAAATATGATAAAAATCAAATTTTCTCAAATAGCCCACGCTATTTACGCTATAGCTCAAATAGCCTACGCTATTTGCGCTATTTGGATAAAAGCGTGTCACGTCATCAAAAATCCTACGTTATTTGTCCAAAACGCTATCCTGGATGCGCTACGTAGCGCTACAGTCAATTTTTGCGCTATAGCGCGCTATAGCCTACGCTACGAAACGCTATTTAAAACAGTGATATGATCATAACAATACCATGTTTAACCAAGTCATAATAGAACGGAAACGTGTTTATGAACATACTACAAGTAAAAATGTATATCCATATAGCTTGAAAACATAATTCGTGAATTCCATCCACCGCCTCAAAGCAAAGACTCATCACTTACTTCAGAGATAAATAGATAATAATACTAGAGTTCTGATACTCCCTCCAGCTCATAATATAAGTCATTTATAAGTTGTTCTCACTTTACAAGACAACTTTCACCATGAATAACTTTCTAATTATATCATGATTTTTTTTCAAAAAATAATATTATGAAAATTTATATCAGAACGAATCCAACGATACAACTTTTATATTGAACGGTAGAACATCTAAGAAGAAGTAAATGGTCAAAGTTCAATTTTGAAAAAGTCAAACGAGTAGTAATATGAACTGGAGGGAGTATAAAAAATATCAACAACCAGATGAACTCAGTCAGAATTTGTTACACTATCAACTTCAAATGAACCAGATTCACATAAAAAATTAAATAATAATAAATAAAGACCCATAATCCTAATACATATTAAACTTGCATTATAAACAAAAATATATTCAAACAAAACCAAACATTTAGAATACCTCGAATTTAAGACCACATTACTTTGGTTGCCTCTGTTTACTGCACCATTCGCCCATCGATCATCCCCTTCCATGACTCTCCTAGTCAAGGAACCACCATTGTTATTGCCCTGTGAAGAATCTGTACGCTGAGACGCGTCCTGTTCAGAACCTTGGTTTCGATGTTTAAAACGCCAATATAAAAGTGGAAGAATCGCAAAACAACCGGATGCATAACCCACAATCCATGCTCTCAAAGGTGCACGTGGTCTCTCGTGCTTGGACAAAGACAACACGATGACAGCAGCAATCATTTGGCTAACTGTCAACACTAGCTCCACACATATCCACAAAGCGGAATTCAACGGGCTCCTCTGGCGGGCCCGACTATTTCCCCTTCGGATTACTGATGAATTTCTTGAATTTGATCCGGCGGAAAAGAGTTGAGGTTGATAAGTGGGATTTCTTGAACTCGTGGACGGCTGATCTTCAGTAAACTGAAGATCCACACCACTTGGCGGTATCTCATTGGATGAAATAGAAGGAGAAGCAATACCACTGCTGCTAGCAATGTCAATAATGTGTTCGTTATCACTTCGGGTATTCGCACGCTCCATCGACAACGGGACTTTGTTTGCTTGGCTTTTACGATGAAGTCCCAGAATGGGAAATGCCATTCGACTTCACTAACCAGATATAGTGCATGGAGAACATGGGACGATAGTCTAGTAAGTGTGTATATATAATAGACAATCCAGTCACTCAAATGCAAATCATGCACACTCTTCCACTATTACAACCAGATTACATAATCCTGGCAACCTGTTCAAAAGCACGATGGGGGAATGTTAGAAATAATTAAAGTTTTTTTCTGAATTTGACAATGTCCTTGACAACGAAACCCGAGATTAATGCAAAAAGAAATTCATCGAGATAAAACATTGTCAATGAATATATCAATGCTTACTGTTGTTACATGTAGTGCTGTTAATGGGCCTAGCCACCTGGTACCCGCACGACGGCCCAGCTCGAATACCTATCGGACCGTCCAATTTTTTAATGAGACGGTCCCGATACTGACTTGCTACCCGATAGTGAAACAGGGTATACCCAGTCTGCCCGTTAAATACCCGTTCATTACTTAATTGGACTTAACCCAATATTAATACTCTATCCCGAACAAACCTACCTATTTAGTGTTGTTAAGGGGCCGTATCACCTGGCAGGCCGACTCGAATACCCGATGCAACGGACACCCCGGTTTTTGATGAGCCGGTCCCAATCCGGACATGCTACCCAGTTACTTAACGGGTCGGTCCAATACCCAACTCGAGACTGGACTCGGTCCGACCGGTTGACAGCACTAGCGACAACTCAATAAATTTGAACACACAACTCTTCAACAAAAGCAACACATCGAAAAAAAACGACAGAAACTCGCAGGGATTGAACGAAGTATAATACCAACTATATTGACCGTCAGAAGAAAACTCCACTACCCTGAACTAAAAAATCATTACAAACACAGAGAACCACACTGTCCAAGTCGGTTGCTTAAATGAATTAACACCTAGGTTATTTCTTTAAATCATATTTTCAGAAATTACCGCAAAACAAACACCCTTTTACAATCATAATATAGGATACATAATTGAAAGAACTGAAGTGATTCGAGTTTGATTAAATTCAAAATCCACAACCCTAATTAACTCCCAAAACCCCCCAAAATTACAATCCTCGTTAATATTTAGATCGTTGACCAGCTTCCTAAATATCATATACAATAAAAAAAAAGATTAACAAAAATAAAAATCTACGAACCTCGAATGACATCAAAATTCAAACCCAATATACAAATTTAAAAAATAAAATTAATTCAATATTTCCAACCTACAAAGATCATTCATCATTCACGCAGCAAAGCTAAAAGAAAGAGAAAATTACTGGACCAGATATCGCGGGTCTGACGAAGAAGGAATCAGGTGAAGATTTCTGCCAGTGGAAGCTTTGAATCATTCGTTGATTTTGGATTTCACTTTTCCAGAATAAAATCTATATTACGCGTTTTATCTTTTGAACAATTTTTTTTTATTTAATTTTTTTTGTCTTTAGCTTGGCTTAAAATGGTCGCACCTTTAGACATCCCACCCATGCTAATCGTTAGTATGTTTCCAATTCGAAAAATGAGGTAAGGTGGGTTTTTCGGGTTCCCATTTTTGGGATGTCTCAGGTTCGATCCCTGCACACCATAAAAAAATTTCTTGTGACGGTTTGAACTTAGGCAAGGAGGATACCGGTACGTGGGTAGGATTCGAACTCGGGATGCTTGGATAGGATTTCACTAGGCTTTCCACTGAACCAAACCTTTCAAAAAAAACAAAAATTCGATGTGAATCATCCGATCCGATTCGATATCTTCCGATCGGATTTCAAATTAGGATTTTACACTTCCGAAATTTTGGATCGGATCGGATTAAATCTGTGGATTTTTGGATTAATCCGATCGATCCGAAATATATAAAAAATGAATTTTTTTATTATTTTTAGGTAAAACGTCAGAAAAAATTACGAATCAGATCGGATTAATCGCGGATTTCCGGATTAATCCGGTCCATCCGAAATATATAAAAAAAAAAAAGAGAAATTTTTTATTATTTTTGGATTAGATTTTTTATTATTTTTATTAGTTTTTAAAATTTTCGGATTTTTCGGATCGATCTGATCCGATCCGATACGATTTCGGATTTATCCGAATCCGATCCGAACGATCGGTTCGGATTTCGGATTGAGCAAAAGGTGATCCGAAATTTCGGATCAATCCGAATTCGGATCGGATCGGATCGGATCGGATCGATCCGAATGCACACACCTAGGCTCTTCTACCGCCAGGTCGGGACGTTAGATCGGTACTAAAATTATATATTTTTTATATTTATCGATTTCAGTTTTTTTTTATTGAGGTCGAATGTAAATAAGATTACGTATTTTTTATATTTATCGATTTCAGTTTATATATATTTCTTATTGGGGTTGAATCGTGCGGATTGAACTCAATAAATATAAAAAAAATATGTAATTTCAGTATCGGTCTAATATAAGACCAAGTTTTTCTAACATGGTGATAAAAAAATACATCTTAATTATACTACATATTTGTTCATATTTATCGATTCCAATTTGTATATTCTTCTTGTTAGGGTTGAACTGTGCAGATCGGAATCGACAAATATGGAAAAAAAATATAATTTTCGGATCGACGTAACGTCAGGTCAAATTTTCCTGACAGTATGGTAGAAAAGCCCAGGTTTCATAGATAAAGTCGGGAGCTTCTTTCTTTGCCACAGTCCTAATAAATTGAAATTAGTTACTTTTACTAATTACAATTGGTTTTTTATTACATAAAATTGAGTTTTAGCCGAATAGAATTAACTTTTACTCGATTTATTTTTACCAAAATTATTTTTATTGGTTGATACTATTTTATTTATTCTGACTTATTGACTATTATTATTATTATTATTATATAAATACTACAAACATAAATTTCTATAACCAATATTTTTTGCTCTATATTACTTGTTTTTTAACAATAATATCTTTTATAAGTCTAACATCAACAAACAATAATAGTCATCTAATAGATAATAATCCGAACGTTCAAAATTGTTGTGCTATTCATTTTTTAACTTAGTTCTTTTGAGCTTTTTTCTGCCTCTGTCAATTATGGTAAAATCTATTCTAACTTCGACATTCGTAATTCTTTATAAAATTAGTATTTCTTTTTTTTTTTATACCTAAATTAGCATTTCTTACTCGCACAAATGGATAAAATTGTGAAAAGTAAAGGTGGAATAGATGGTTACCGTCACACTAATGAAACAATAATAATAATTGTTACTAAGAACATTTGTTTCATTTTAATGGTTACATACATTAAGGCCTCATCTGAATCATAAGAGGTCGTGACATTTGGTAAAAAATATGACCTCTTAATGGTTACAATAACCTCTTAACCATTAAGCATCCATACCCTTTCTCAACCATTAAGAGGCAAACAATTTCCAGATTTACCCCTCCTCTTAAATTAAGAATTATTATTTATAATTATTATTATTATTTTTTTTAAATGAATTTAAATAAAAAATATTAGACATACTTATTATTATAATTTTCTAAATGAATTAAATTAAAAAAAAATATTATACATAATTATTATTATTATTTAAATGAATTAAATTAAAAAATATTATGCATAATTATTATTATTATTTCAAATGAATTAAATTTAAAAATATTATACACAATTATTTATAAAAATTAGGGTTTTTATTTATAAAAAGGAGAGTTTTTGGTACGCAAGGGGAGGAAAAATAGAAATTTTAATCGCTACTTTTATACAGAAGGGTAAAATAGTAATTTGTGACCATTCAGAGTTACCATTCAGAACAGTTACCAAACAACCAAATTTCATTCTGCACTCAACCATACAGAGCCTCTCAACCATTCTGGCCTCTCAACCATTCTGCACTAAATCATTCAGCAACTGCCAAACAGCCCCTAAGGCGATTACTAACCGACTGAAGCAACTCAGTCTAGCTTTGTTCCGGGAAGACATATCACGGATAATATTATAGTGGCTCAAGAGGCGATCCACGCCATGCGCACTATGAAGGGGAAAAAGGGTATATGGCGATAAAAGTTGATCTAGAAAAAAGCCTATGATCGGATTAGTTTCCCTTCCCTTTTCGATACTTTAGTTGATGTTGGTTTGCCACCTCCCTTGATTAATGTTATTATGGAATGTGTTACTACTTGCTCAATGCAGATCTTTTGGAATGGTTCGTTGACCAGCAGTTTCAAGCCATCTCGGGGATTAAGGCAAGGATGCCCGCTATCGCCTTACCTTTTTGTACTATGCATGGAGAGATTGGGTCATGGTATCGTGAGAGTTGTGAATGGAAGCCGATGGAAGCCTCTTGCGATTAGTACCAACGGTCCATCACCGTCTCATTTGTTCTTTGCTGACGACTTGATTCTGTTTGGGAGGGATGATATGTGCACGGTGGTGTGTCGTGATTTATACACCTCAACAGGCGATCGGCACAAATGCCGGGCGACCGAGCCCGAGTCGAATAGACCAAGGCAGACTTGCCTGCATAATGGAGATCCCAGATCAAACCCAAGTGCCGAGCGATCGACATCTAAGGCGATCGTCTCTTGGCACCTAGCGATCGGCTCTGGTGCCCGACCAAGGGCGACCGCCTCATGCCACGCGAAGCCGACATCCAACTAGTCGGCGAAGGCCGAAGCTTAGGACAGAGACCCACATGCAGATCCGGAAAAGGCGCCGCAGAACATGGGTCGTTGACCACAGCTTGTCACCATCTTCTCACCTACCGACAGCGTCCGCCGAAAGGTACAAGGTGGGACCTCCGGGACAGCGACTCAGGACGCGTGCAGACTTCTCATTGGTCCACACAGCTGGCTGCCAGCAGCAGCCGCGGACTTTAAGGTAACCAGCCCATGTGCTAGAAGACGGTCACCCACTTTTTATATTACAAGAATGGCGATCGCCCGTGAGGAAAAGGCGTCCCAGCTCCTATAAATAGAAGGCTTCATACACTTGGAATAGGGGCTGGCTTTTCTTACAGCTTTCTCTCGGCTTTTCTCTCTGAGCACCTCTTAACCGAAAGACGGTCGGCAGAGACAAAAACAAGAACTCCCTGCAGTTCAAGAACTCATAGAGCAGCACTAAGAGCTAGATAATTAGGGTCTTTTACACTCATTGTAATCGCACTCTTACATTAATATTTGTACTCCAACGTATTCGTATTAATAATATCTCGCGAGAGCATTCAAGCCCGGGTTTAACAAACCCGGCAGATCTTGTGTTCTTCACTTTCCCTCGGACGTGCTCTCGCACTTTGTTTGCTGCCCATCCATTCCAGCAATATCTATCCCCGAATAATATTTTGGGTAGCAACAATTGGTGCTAGAAGAAGGGGGCATCTTAACCTACATTTCTATTCCGACAGTCTCGAAGAACACTCACTGTTCTCCGGGACATATACTTGAATAAACACTCACTGTTATTCAAAGAAAGGCCTTCAAAATCATGACGTCTGCCACCACATCGAAGAGATCCACTCTCCGATCTGCCGGACGCCTTATTCCGGCTCAATCCGAGCCTCAACCTACGGCGGAGGGTAGCCGCGGCGGCGCGAGACTCTCGATCCCGCCCCCGAGGGACGACCCTATCCTCTCGCTCGATCAGTTCCAAACAGCGGAACAGATCGAGGAGGCCATGGCCATCCTACGGGAGCGACGGGGAGCATGCGGTACGCCCGCAGTTACCCCACCAGCCTTCCGCCGCGCGGGTAAACGGAAGCTCAAGGGGTTACTCGTCGAGCAATCGTCAGGAAGCCCCGATTCACGAGCATAAGCACTCGCGAGGCTGGACGGTTCCGTTTTCAGCCGCCTAGGAAGCGACCCATCATGGCGACCGGGGCATTCTGGCCCCAGCCATGAGACGACGGAGTCCGAGTCCGTCACCAGGAGTTCGGCATACCCAACTCCCAAAAGGCAGGTCAGTCACTTGGCTCCCCCTCGCCGAAGAACCAAGATCGGCCGCGACGACCTCATCGCCTACCGCGGAGCCAGGAGATCGGTACACGATCGCCTCGGCTCCCGCTCCGAGAGCCAAACCACGAGCGACCAAGCTACGACAATGGCCGCAATGCAACGCCAGCTCGATGGCATGAAGGCGCTCCTAGAAACTGGGGCAGGCGCCAAGAGAAAGATCTCTGGGCCGAGCGAGCCGCTCGCGGTCCAGATCGAACTCGCCCCCGTGCAGCCAAGGATCACTCCTCCTCAAACACCTTTATACGAGGGGAGATTGGACCCCGAGACTCACCTGAGCAAGTTCTGGATCTACATGACCAGATGTGGGGCATCAGACGCGACCAGGTGCCGAATGTTCCCGTTAACACTGGGCGACCTGGCCCATAGGTGGTACATCTCATTGCCACCGCGATCCATCGGTTCCTTTGAACAACTGGCGAACGACTTCACTTTGTACTTCGCCGCCAAGGTCGCTCGACCAGAAGGTCCCCACCGTATGATGAAAATCAGGCAGGGGGAAGACGAGACCGACGCAGACTACATCGACCGGGTGGATGAGATAATCCTCAACAGCAAGCCCTTAAGCGACGAGATCGCCCTCTACTCGGTCCTAGGAGGATTCAATGGTCTTTCGCCCATGTTCAGGCACCTTACGAAGGACATCCCCCCGACCTACGCAATTTTCCGTGCCAAGGCCGCAGACTTTTGGGCCAGGCGAAGGCTGCTCGCCCTTCGCCAAGACGAGTGGGCAGAGATGGCGATCGCCAATTCCAACAAAGCGGTCGCCAAGCCGCCCGATGATTTCAGAACCTTCGAGGATGTGGAAGCCCATCTCTACCACAACCTCAGTCTATCTCCGGTTCATTTTTTTCTACGCCATCCAGGGGCGCGAACGGCTAAGCAAGCCGAAGGCAGTAAGGGACCACGGTCATATGGACCGCAACAAATTTTGTGCTTACCACAAGAGTCCCGGCCACAACACCGATCAATGCTGCGACCTCCTCACACGACTCTGGAAATTGTTCGAGGAGGGCAAGCTGGACAGTCTAGTTACTTAGCTGGAGCCCCGGGTGGAGAGAATCAAATGCCGCGATCGGCGTCAGAACGACGACCACCAGTCTTCCAACCCGATCGCCAGAATCAAGCAAAATCTCCAAAAATGGAGGACTCGCTCGACATCTACGGTTCATCATCTAACATGATGGACCAAGGCACGAGATCGCCTCCCTCAGCACAACGTATACCGTTGAGGATCGCCATCTAACTTGATGATCCGAGGTAGAAGAGTGCAGCCATGGTCCTGGAAGTCGATGGAACTAACTCCTTCGTCCATGCAAGGTTCCTTTGGGCTGCGATCGCTCGTCCTTCGTTTAAATACGAGGCGGGCGTAGCCGAAGGACCCTCCAAACAAATCAGTGGATACGCTCGCCCGACCTCAAAGGTTCATCATCTAACTTGGTGGACCCGGACAATGCGACGTGTCCCTACCTACGTCACAATGTATACCGTCGAGGATTGCCATCTAACATGACGATCCGAGGTAGAAAAGTGCTAACAAGCTGCGGACGTGGAGTCGATTAATCCGACGACGCCCCGCGCAAGGACTCCTCCAGACCAAGACCGTACGCCCTTCGTTTAGATACGAAGCGGGCGCAGCCTAACGGAGGACCCTCACAATAAAGTGAGTCGCGAGACAAACCTACATGTGGAATGTCCCTCGCGCACAAGACACGGTCATGGAGGTCGGTCCATCGAACTCCGCGACTGTGCACGGTTCCTCAAAGTCGAAACAATCAGCTTTCCACGAGGGATCTGCAAAATTGAAGATCACAAGAACAAGTCCGAAGATAGCTCGCCAAATGATCAGGTCGCCCAAATCCGAGACCAAAGTCCGCTCAACGGATCGCCCGTCTTTATCCTAAACGATCGCCAGTGGAACCACCTCACCCCATGTCTTCAACATCGGAGCAAGCTGGGGGGCAATTGTTGTGTCGAGATTTATACACCTCAACAGGCGATCGGGACAAATGCCGGGCGACCGAGCCCGAGTCGAATAGACCAAGGCGGACTTGCCTACAGAACGGATATCCCAGATCAAACCCAAGTGCCGAGCGATCGACATCTAAGGCGATCGTCTCTTGGCACCTAGCGATCGACTCTGGTGCCCGGCCAAGGGCGACCGCCTCATGCCACGCGAAGCTGACATCTGTCTAGTCGGCGAAAGCTGAAGCTCAAGACAGAGACCCATATGCAGATCCAGAAAAGGTGCCGCAGAACATGGATCGTTGGCCACAACCTGTCACCATCTTCTCACCTACCGATAGTGCCCGCCGAAAGGTACAAGGTGGGACCTCCCGGGACAGCGACTCAGAACGCGTGCAGACTTCTCATTGGTCCGCACAGCTGGCTGCCAGCAGCAGCCGCGGACTTTAAGGCAACCAGTCCATGTGCTAGAAGACGGTCGCCCCCTTTTTATATTACAAGAAAGGCGATCGCCCGTGAGGAAAAGGCGTCCCAGCTCCTATAAATAGAAGGCTTCCTACACTTGGAAAAGGGGCTGGCTTTTCTAACAGCTTTCTCTCGGTTTTTCTCTCTCAGCACCTCTTAACCGAAAGACGGTCGGCAGAGACGAAAACAAGAACTCCCTGCAGTTCAAGAACTCACAGAGCAGCACTCAATAGCTAGATAATTAGGGTCTTTTACACTCATTGTAATCGCACTCTTACATTAATATTTGTACTCCAACGTATTCGTATTAATAATATCTCGCGAGAGCATTAAAGCGCGGGCCTAACAAACCCGGCAAATCTTGTGTTATTCACTTTTCCTCGGACGTGCTCTCGCAATTTGTTTGCTGCCCATCCATTCCAGCAATATCTATCTCCGGATAATATTTTGGGTAGCAACACACGGCTAGAACCATTTCGAGTATCTTGGTAGATTTTTGTGCGAGCTCAGGAATGAAAATGATCCTCTCGAAAACTACTATGTTTTTCTCTAAGAATACTAATCATGGTTTGAGAAGGCAATTGAAGGAGCGTTTAGATGTTAAAGAAGTCGATAATCTTGGGCGCTATTTGGGAGTTCCCATGCTGCATGCGCGAATTAATAAGGAAACTTATACATCGATTGTTGATAAAATGAACGCCAAGATTTTGAGTTTGAATGCATCTAGAATCTTGTTTGCATGATGTGTTACTCTTACTCAATCTGTGTTGAACGTTATGCCTTTGTATTCTATGTAAACGTCCAAAATCCCGATTGGGACGTGTGATGCTGTAGAGAAAGCCATGCATCGGTTCTTATAGGGTGGAATGCCTGATCAAAGGAAAATGAGTATGGTTGCATTGGATAGAGTGGCTCAGACTAAGGCATGTGATGGGCTAGGTCTTCGGGAGCCTCATACTGTCAACAATGCCTTTGGCATGAAGCTGTATAGATTGTTTACTGATTCTAATGCATTGTGGGTGAAGGTCCCATGTGTGAAGTATGGTTTTGATCCGAAGTCCGATATTGAACCCTTGGATCGACAGAGTTGCGGCCCGGTGTGGTGACTTGTACAGGAGAATTGGCCGAATGTGAAGCGCATACTATCTGGTCGCTCAGGTCTGGACATTGGGTTAAGTTCTTTCTTCATAACTGGATTCCGAGCCTTGAAGGTAATCTCGCTGAGTATGCTATGAATCCTATTCCGGAGTATTTATTGTATCGAACTGTTCGGGAATTTTTTCATGTATCGGGTATGTGGAACTTTTGTTTATTTGCTGGTTTTCTCCCCACCGATGTCCTCGATAACATTGCTGCTATTTTGCCACCTTCAGAGGATCAGGGGGAGGATGCACCTTATTGGGGATTATCGGTGTCGGGAGGGTTCACGATCAATTTAGCCTATGAGAGTATTCATGCACTTCTGAGTCTAGCACTGAGATGAATTGGAAGTTAGTGTGGAATTGGTTTGGGCCGCAACGAGTGAAGACTTTCTTCTGGCTGCTTCTCAATAATGGAATTATGGTAAATGACGATCGAAGAAGACGCCACCTAACAGCTAGCAGTGTTTGCAGCTTGTGCGAGAGTGCCACTGAAACCGCGCTTGCTACAAGATTGTGCATAATTGAAGAGAGTTAGTGATTACATCAAGTGCGGATGGTGATTTTTTTGATCGAAATTTGAACCTTATCGACTGGTGTGTTAAAAAATTTAGCTCCCGGCTATTGCTTGGGAATGGAATGCGTTGGAGTATGGTGTTTGTCATTGGTTGTTGGCAAATTTGGAGAGCCGGTGTGCGGCTATCTTCAAGGGGAAATAGGAGAATGCTTTCGTTATTGTTGCTAAGATCCGGAGAGTGGTTCATCTCATAGAGGCTGCTAAGCATGCACAGTTGCTGGACAACCCGGGTACGCGAGTGGGTAGACAGGTTTGTCGGAACGCTCCTCCTACCAGTTACCTCAAGCTTAATTCAGACGCATCACTGAGTCAAGGTACTACCCATGCCTATGGAGGGGAAGGTATTCAGAATGAGTTGGGATCGTGGATCAGCGGCTTCGTTGTTAACATTGGTTACTGTTTCATTCTTCAAGCTGAAACTTGGTGCATTCTCCACGGCATTCGACATGTTTTGTCTATTGGGATTCGAAAGTTATGTGTGGAAAGTGATAACAGTATTGCTATTGGCATGGTAAAGGGGGGGTGGGAATTAACGGGCATTGTCGAGCATTGATCATGGAAATTCGCCAACTTCGGGAAAGGTTTGAGGCGATAGTGTTTAATCATGTTCATCGAGAGGGCAATGTTGTTGCTAACTTCCTCTCACAGCATGCATATGCATTCCCAAGAGGCATCCACACCATCAACCACGTTCCGGAAAAAGCGAAGCTTTGGCTGCTCCACGATGTTATTGGTGTTATCTATGAACGTTAACCCTCTTTTTATGTAACGGGCCTTTGCCGCCTTAATCACCGAACATAATAATTATTATTATTATTATTACTTGATAAATTAATAATGTTCATTTTTTGTGGCTTTCAGAATTCGCAACGGGCACATAAATATTTGTCTAGAAAATTGTTAAATCTAAAACTATCTAACAGAAAAATCATATAAAATTTTGCAAAAATAATAATAAAAAATAACACAATATAAGAATTTAGCTTAAGTGATAAAATGCAACTAAAATTAGAAGCACTTAATATATATATATACACACTTTTAGCTACCATCTAACATATGAAGGTCATATTCTCCTCTCTTTAAATTAAATATTCGATAAAGTCAAAATTTAATCAGCATAAATTAAATTCAATTAGTAAAATTTAGTTTTATTTATTAAAAATAATTTCAGTTCAATACAAATCAGTTCATTATTAATATATTCAGTAAAATTTAGTTTAATCAGTAAAAATAAGTTCTAATCAGTAGAAATCGATTTAACAATTTTTATGAGTAATTATAATTTACGATTTTAATTATCTATTTTTCCTGCAATAGTGTAATTTTTTAAGGAAAAGAAAGATTTAAAAATTTAAATTGATATGTTTGTAAATGAAGAAATTGAAATTAACTAGAGCATCTCTAATATTTTTCAGTCACGTTGAGTTTGTTGTTATTTTCAGGTTTTTTGAAATAATTTTTTTATACATTTTTATATTTTTCTTGAAGCGTATTTTTTTTTTATTTTTTTTATTATAATTACCGATTGAGTAAGTCCGCGTAAATGGAGCATTTTTTCGTTAGAAATATTGTTTAGGGCTGTAAACGAACCGAGCTGTTCGCGAACAAAGCTCGTCTCGGCTCGTTAAGGGCTCGGTTCGCCTCGATTCGTTAAGAACTCGAGCTCGAGCTCGAAAATCTGTGCGTTAAGAAAACGAGCTCGAGCCGAGCTTGGGCATGTGCGGCTCGAGCTCGGCTCGAGATCGACTCGAGCTCGGTTCGGCTCGGTTCGGCTCGTTAAGCTCGATTAATAAATATATTTTTAAATTATTTTTATAATATTTATATATTATATTATAGATTAATAATTTTTTAAATAATTTTCATATATTAAAATATTAATTTATATATATATATTTGAAAATATATAATTTTTAATGATTATTTTAAAATATTTATTTTAAATAATTCAAATATATTATTTAAATAATTTAAAAATATATAATTATTCGCGAACAGCTCGAGCTCGGCTCGAGCTCGACTCGGCTCGAGTTGTTCGCGAACAGCTCGATTTATTAACGAGCTCGAGCTCGAACACGATTTTTGTTCGGTAAGAAAGCTCGGCTCGGCTCGGCTCGTCAGAAAAAAATTTAAAACTCGGCTCGGTTCGATCAAAGCTCGGCTCGGCTCGGTTCGTTTGCAGCCCTAATATTGTTTAAGGGACAACATATTGCATAGTAGAAAAAATATATTTTAGATGGTAAAATAGAATAAACTTCGTACTTGCAAGGAAAATTCCTTTTAATTCTTTCGCTGTTATAAAATATAACAATAAAAGGAACAGATTTGTTGACTCAGTTCGTCAATAATGACTACATTTGAGGGCATACCAAGACAGGAGAGTATTCACTATAATTTGTGTATTTCTGAGTACAAGAATACAATCAGAAGCGATATATTTATACTAATATATAGGGATGTAACCCTAAAAACCCACTAGGCATCTTAGTCCATTTAGTGTCTTATCTTGCAAGTAATGTCCATAAAATAATATATTTACAACACCCCCCTTGGACATTACGCTTTAATGTTCATGCTGAACGAAAACCTCGATAGAAAAATCTAGAGGGATAAACTTAGTCAAAGGAAAAATGAGTACCATCATTAATCTTCATGATCCAATCTACAATATTCTTTCGATGTTGACACTCCCCCTGAAAATAATAATCTTCCAGGTATATGAACGAACATAGAGATAACAATCTTCTATTCCAATATCATGAATATATTTTTCATACATGGGGAGATTTAGTGAATAAATCTGCTATATTGTGACTTGCTCTTCTGGAGCTCACATGGGAAGTAAAATTTCCTCTTCTTGCCCAAATATTGCATGCAACACAAAAAGGAGAATATTTCTCATATCATAATATATAGGCAGTATGAGAAAAAATATCGTGGAGATTGTATGAATAACATCTATATATCTCTTCAGTATCGTCATCTGGACGAAATGGTTCTTAGAATATATATACAAACTTCAGGAATATAGGTATCTCATGGTCTCTTCATGAGCACTAATTAGGTTCATATTTCTCAGTCAAATGATTTATAACATTCTCCTGGATTGTTTCAATCATTAAAGCGATTTTTGAAGTGAACAAGAACCATTTATTGTAATATCCGGATTTATTATTGTGTATTTCATCTGTATTCGAACCCTGTATTGTTCGGATTTGTGGTCTTGATAATTGGAGTATGTTATTTCTCACATTGGTATCTTTGTACATAAGTATATCGTCATGCATAATTTCTCATGCAAACTCGTGATAGCGCACGCTAAGAATGTAGCTTAACGCGCGTTATCGGCTACAACTAGCGCACGCTACAATTGAAGAATTGCGTGCGCTAGGCCATCAATTATTAAGCTGGGCGGCTAACACATGCGTCAGCCGGACGTAGGACCAGATAAGATTCCCGCGGATGAACCTGGACAGTTTTAGAGTCAACTCTTATTAGCGCGCGCTAAGGATGTTTGATAGCGTGCGCTAATCAGCTTATATACAGAAAGTTTATATATGGGCCAGCACTTCATTTCTTCTTGTTCCCTTCACTCGTCCTCATTATTTGATAAGTCTAGAGAGCCCATTATCCTCCTTAAACACACTTAGAACACATCTACTTGATCTTTGGAGATTGAATGTCACTTGTGTTTGATCATTGGAGTGGAGAAACGTCTTAATTTGGCGAACAAGCAACCGGAGCCGGATTCTACATGTTATCTCGGTGTTTTTCCTCATCTTAAGGTATGTTATACTACTTCCAACCTTGAATTCGTGTTCTTAAGGATATGAAGATTATGCTATCAAGATATTAAGTTTCTTTGGTAAATTATCCAAACCACATCATGTTTAGGATATTGAGATGATTATGCCTTAAGTACCTTAGTTATGAACATCATGATTCGAATCTTGTTACAATGAACAAGTAGAGGAAGTTTCTGACATTGGTAATCCGAATTTAGAAGGTGTCTTCATAGTAATCACGGACTTGACTTTGACATCATTATTGTTAGACGAATCTAAGAGATTGATCATGGAAAGATTTATCTTGTAAAGATGGAGTGTTGAACGAGCTACATGATGATGGTTTTGATTTGATATAAGGTATTGATATCAACCGTTAGGCCTTCCGAATTACGCACGAAGTATTGTAATCGAAATGGAATATGGTTTTATGATGATATACGTATTCTCGAATTTGAAGTTGTTGTTATCCGTAAGATCATTCATAAAACTGTATGAGCATGATATGCACGGAGATGACATGTAGTAACACTGAAGATTTCATGAGTTTCTTCACCATTAGATCAAGTTTGCTGCCCAGTAGTGTACTACCCTACACGTTTAGCGCGCGCTAAGCTTTGTATATTAACGTGCGCTATTGGGCATGAGTTAACGTACGCTACGTTTGGTACGTAACGTACGTTAGGCCATCAGGCGAGTCAGTAGGCTGATCAGTGAGGTACTGACCATGCATAGTTAGCGTACGCTAGGCTTCGTTGTTTGCGTGCGCTGACGAGCAGGCTTAACGCACGCTACGTTGAATACTTAGCGTACGCTAAGAAGTTCAGGCAGATTGCGTTTTATGAACTTCCGGCCGTATATTGGATCGTTAGACATTCGTACGACATGAGATGAATTCTATATTATTTCTTTTGTTAAGGTTCGAGCTTGCTACGTGATTGATCGAAGGGGCGACCTTCGAGTGTTTCGTTTTTCGTGAAAGTATTGTTCTTGTCTTCGAATCGAGGCAAGTACCTTAATTGTTTTACGTATTGATGTTGTACATATTGTCGTGCATATATGTTGTTGTTGTATGTTAGCGTGCGCTGGATCATCGGATGGGTTTTTCCACAACGGGTTGGTCTGATGGGATCACCGTGGGTTCTAGGCAGTGAACGCTGGATCGTCGGAATTACCATGTGTATATTATGATATCATGTTGTGATTATCAGTTGGGTATGTTATTTATGAATTTCTCGCAGGAGAAGACTCGTTGGTATTTTGTCATTTACGTTATTATTATTATTCGTGAGATGTTGAATAATATGTTGTGGTACTTGTACTAGCATCGTTGTGCTAACCCCTTCGGGGGTGAACATTTGTTTATGTTCAGGATCCAGGAGAGCGGGAAAACAACCACTAGAGCTGCATGACGATGAGGGTGCAGAGTGATGTTCCGTCCTGGTTTAATTGTCTGTGTTTGGTTATTTTTAATAAATACTCGAATACGTCGTCAGTTTGTGATGTTTGGATTTTGGTGATGTATTAATAATTCTTCATTTGGATATTTGTATTCTCGGTATTGAACCAGAACTGTTGTATTTTATTTCAGTGATTTCGTAAGTTGGTATATGTTATTGTCTTTTCATTTCTTCAGCCTTGTAAATTCTTATGTAAAGGATTTACGGCGCTGTAATATTCCTGAATATATCGGGGGTGTTACAGAATATGGTATCGGAGCTAAGATTATGGATATCTTGTCCATTGGGTTAAAATAGGGGTCATATATGTCTTTTGAGGTAACCGGCCGCGAATAACATCACTATACTGCCTACGTCTTCATGCGAACGGTGGTTGTAAGTTCCTAAACTCTATCTCGTTCTTTACATGTTGTATTTCATTAGACTTGAACATTCGAACGATATTGTTTCCTGTATATTGAGTATTTATGCTTACAGTATGTTGAGAGGCGGACGTGGACGTGGTCGCGGTCGCGGACGCGGACGAAGGAATGCTGAAAGGGAAGCGTCGCCTTCTAATCAGGCCAATCATAGCTCAGGCGAGCCACAAATATCTATCAATAACGAACCGGAACCTGCTGTACCAGAAATCCTTCGTCAGGTGGTGAACCAGATGACTCAGTTCGCTCAGGTCGTTGACCGAATGCAGCTGGCGGTGGGATTACAGCAGGGAGATAGGCAGCAAGGGATCCCAGATATGGGAAATCGAGGTGACCGATGGATGCAAGAGGTGGCGAAGATGCAACCACCTAAATTCGATGGTATTTCTGAGACTCCCACCTGAGACCATTGGTTGAAGGAATTGGAGAAAATTTTTTCCAGGATTAACTGCCCAGACGACCGGAGAGCCTCTATCGCTCAATACTTTCTGATAGGGGAAGCGTCTGAATGGTGGGAAGCCATCCGGCCCGTAGACCATGATGCTGATTAGACAGAGTTTAAATTGATGATGGAATCTCAGTACTGCCCTCGTCCTGTGAGGGAAGCCAAGGTTCGGGAGTTTTTCTCCGCTCAGCCTTTAGATGTGCCAGTATCTCAGGCAATTAAGACGTTTAACCAACAACTGGCATTTGTTCGACATCTAGTCAGAACAGATGCTGAAATGATGATCCATTTTGATATGAGAATGAAACCAGAAATCTAGAGGTACATGTCCGGTTTTGAATGTACCACTCTCCGCCAATACCAGGATAAAGCATTGGCGTACGAAATCAAGGAATCAGCAATGGAGAAGTCTACGGAATCCAAGAAGCAGAAAGTCTCTGGTACTTTTACAGAGCATAAGAACAGCGGGCCCCGCAAGACCCAGTCATCTTTTAATTCTTTCAAAAAAACTCTGCACCCATATAGGAGCGGAAAGAACTTCGGAGCAGCATCAACCATGACAGATGTCACCAGGAAATGCTTTAATTGTGCCCAGACAGGACAATATCGACGGAATTGCCCCTACCTGTCGTGACTTGTTTTGATTGTGGTCGAGAGGGACATCGTGCGGTGTTCTGTGAAGAGCCTGCAAAGTCTTTTATAGCCCGTACACCACAGCCAGTCCAGAAGGAAGCTAGCATCCAACAGACGCAGCAAAGTGTACAGATGCCTCAGAATTTTGGCCGCGGACGAGGCAGAGGACAATGGGACCGAAAGGGTACATCGAGTGCCGGATCTGTTCCCCCACGTCTGTACGAGATGAGGAGAACAAATGATCAGGATGCTGCTGTCGCATCAGGTACCGTTCGGATCCTTTCCCAGCCAGTTAGTGTTTTATTCGATACAGGAGCTACGCATTCATTTATATCCTTATCTTGTGTAAATCGTTTGAATGTTTCTGGTTTTCATAATTGTGAACCTTATGTTGTTGGTTTATCGAGTGGAGAGAGGATTGTTGGAAACTTAGAAACTAGAGATTTCCCTGTATCAATTGGAGGCAGAGAGTGGCTCTCAAATCTGATTGTGATAGAAATACAAGGAGACGACCTGATACTCGGAAACGATTGGCTTAATCGATATGGAGCTATTGTAAACTACAGAAGGAGGAATATCTCGCTGATCGCTGATGATGGTTCCGAAATATTGTTTGAAGAATGGAAACCAGGAAGCTCAGGAAAGTTGATCAAGGCGATAAAAGCTGTTAAATTGTTGAAACAGGACTGTACCGGATACTGGTGCTATGCAATGAAGAAAGAAGACGAAATTGTGGAACTTTCATCCATTCCAGTTGTGAACGAATTTCCAGATGTATTTCCTGACGAGTTACCTGGACTACCTCCACGACGGAATGTATAATTCACCATTGAACTGGAACTCGGAGCTACACCAATTTCTAAGGCGTCGTATCGTATGGCACCTATTGAGATGTATGAACTGAAAAAGCAGCTGGAGGAGTTACTGGATAAAGGCTATATCCAGCCAAGCGTTTCGCCCTGGGGAGCGCCAGTTCTTTTTGTCCGGAAGAAGGATGGATCGCTTCGACTATGTATTGACTATCGAGAGCTGAACAAAATGATGATTAAGAACAAATATCCATTGCCACGGATTGATGATTTATTTGACCAGTTACAAGGAGCAATGGTATTTTCTAAAATCGATTTGAGATCAGGATATCATCAGCTGAGGATTAAGGAATCTGATATTCCGAAATCAGCGTTCAGAACTCGCTACGGACACTATGAGTTTGTAGTGATGCCATTTGGTCTCACTAACGTACCTGCTGTATTCATGCAATTGATGAACCTAGTGTTCATCTAATATTTGGATAAATTTGGGGTCGTGTTCATTGATGACATTATGGTGTATTCTAAGAGCCCGGAAGAGCATGCACAGCATTTACGGATTGTGTTAGACCTGTTAAGAAATGAACAATTGTACGCCAAACTTTCTAAGTGTGAATTCTGGCTAAAGGAAGTAATGTTCCTCGGCCATGTGGTATCATCTAAAGGAGTCCGAGTAGATCCTCAGAAGATCGAAGCAGTTATGGATTGGAAACCTCCAAAGAACGTAAAAGAAGTTCGGAGTTTCTTAGGACTTGCTGGATATTGTCGTCGATTCGTGGAAGGGTTTTCTAAAATTTCCCGCCCACTTACTCGACTCCTGCAGAAAACTCAAAAGTTTGAGTGGAACGAATTGTGCCAGAATAGCTTTGATGAATTGAAGAAGAGATTGACGACAGCACCGATTTTAACACTACCACAGGGGACTGGAGGATTCATAGTTTATAGTGATGCTTCGAACCAAGGACTTGGATGTGTATTGATTCAGAATGATAAGGTGATCGCTTATGCGTCACGACAGCTGAAACCTTATGAAGTGAATTACCCAACGCATGATTTTGAGCTAGCGGCAGTAGTTTTTGCTTTGAAAATCTGGAGGCATTACCTGTACGGGACTCACTGTCAGATCTTTATGGATCACAAGAGTCTCAAATACATCTTCAGTCAGAAAGAGTTGAACATGCGGCAAAGAAGATGGTTAGAGCTGATTAAGGACTATGACTTGGAGATTTTGTATCATCTAGGCAAAGCGAATGTAGTGGCAGATGCACTTAGCCACAAGCCTGTTTCTATTCAGATGCTGGAGACTTTGACCTCCCAACTTAGCCTTCAACGAGAGATGATTCGAGAAGGAATTGAAGTATGGTTACAAAGAGTCTAAGGACAACTGTTTGTAATGGAAATAACTTCATCATTAATCGAAGAAATCAAATCTATGCAGACAGATGATCCTCTGATGATTCGGTTACGTGATGAAGTGATCAAGGGGAAGGCCCCCGGATTCGTAATTCATGATGATGGAGTTTTAAGATTTCAGAGCCGACTCTGTGTTCCCGATGTCGATGTTCTGAAACAGACAATTATGAAGGAAGCTCACAGTTCGCCCTATTCTATCCACCCGGGCACCAGTAAGATGTATAAGGACTTGAAGCAAAATTTCTAGTGGGGCAACATGAAGAAAGATGTAGCGGACTATGTTTCGAAATGCTTGACTTGTCAGCATGTTAAGATCGAGCATCAACGACCTGTTGGAATGTTGAAGCCGTTCCCAATTCCTGAATGGAAGTGGGAGGACATATCGATGGACTTTATCACTAGTATGCCGAGAACCAGGACAGGAATGAACATGATTTGGGTGATAGTTGATCGTTTAACCAAATCAGCTCATTTTCTAGGCATTAAGGACACGTGGGGACCAGAGAGGTTGGCACGAGTATTTATTTCAGAGATAGTCCGACTGCATGGTACGCCGAAGACCATTATTTCTGACCGAGGCGGTCGCTTTGTATCGCATTTTTGGAAAGCAGTTCATAAGGCCTTGGGAACCGAATTGAACTTCAGTACATCTTATCACCCGCAGACTGACAGAAAATCCGAAAGGACCATTCAAACGGTGGAAGACATGCTAAGGGCCTGTGCCTTAGATTGGTCAAACGATTGGGAAGTTCATCTACCGTTGATTGAATTTACCTACAACAATAGTTGGCATGCTTCCATTAAGATGCCACCGTTCAAGGCATTATACGGGAGGAGATGCAGATCGCCCCTATGTTGGGACGATTCATCAGATTTGATCGGGACAGAACCAGAGTTGATCGTACAGACACGAGAGAAGATAGCCTTGATTCGTGAAAGGCTGTTGACCGCCCAGAGTCTCCAAAAATCTTACGCAGACATACGCCGTCGCCCATTGGAGTTCAGTACGGGAGACCACGTACTTTTAAAGGTTTCTTCTACTCGGGGAATCTTTCGTTTTGGAAGGAAGGGAAAGCTGAGTCCGAGATATATCGGACCATTCGAGATCTTTGAGAGAGTTGGAGAGTTGGCATACAGATTGGCATTGCCGCCGTCGTTGAGCCATGTTTATAACGTGTTTCACGTATCCCAGTTACGGAGATATATACCGGATCCTAGTCATGTCATTGATTTCGGTGAAATCGAAGTCGCTCAGGATGGGACGTTCGAAGAAAGACCAGTAAACTCATGAGAACTATCACATAGTAAACTCAATTTTCACTTTTATCTATCACTTGTGCAATTTTGCAAAAAAGATCATGGATAGATATCAACATATTTTCCATAGACTAAATTTGCTCTTAAAAGCATGTTATATTCCTAAGGAATATCAATCTTGCTACTTCGGGAGCAACGATATGTAATATTTATGATTATCACAAATCGCAACCATATATCAATCGTGCTACTTCAGGAGCAATGATATATAATCATAAATATTATATACATCAATATGAAATACATCTTGCAATAAAAAATATTTTTCATAATTCACAAAATCAAAGCATATTCTCAAATTAAAATGTGCTATGAATCAATTTCAATATATATAAAATTAAACGCTTTGGTACGCTTATTTACTTCATAAATAATTTCAGATCTCTGATCCTTGAACGGGATACTAAAATATGGCTTCTCTCCATAGCATGCACATTATCATGGGCAACATATTTGCCTATATGCACGTAAAATATAAATATGGTTAGATTAATAAGTGTACAAATCAATGGACAAATGAATCATTAATTAGAAAAAGATGGAGAGTTGAGAAACGCCTGGAAAAGGGGCCACTGGGCTCGATAATTAGCCAAAAAAGGACTCGGGCGCGGCGGTACAACAACTCGGTGTTGGATGAGGCCGGATCTTCAAATTTCCTCGTAAAAATCTACTTCTGTTCGGCGACATATTCAGTATGAAATATTGCACAAAATTCGATCTCCATCGTTGAATATATAGATACTTATGTTAGGAAGTTTCTGTCAAAAATTCAAGCTGATCCGACAGTTAACGATGCGGGAAATGCAATTTTGCCGCAGCCTCACAGTGTAGAAATCTGCTCGCGTTTTTTTTTTTTGTGAATTTCGAAAATCAGAAGGAAAAAAAACTACTGTTAGGGTATCGTGCTGATAACGTGTTATAAAATATAACAATAAAAAGAACAGATTTGTTGACCCAGATCGTCAATAATGACTACATCTGGGGGCATAAGCCAGGAGAGTATTCACTATAATTTGTGTGTTTCTGAGTACAAGAATACAATGAGAAGAGATATATTTATACTAATAAATAAGGATGTAACCCTAAAAAACCACTAGGCATCTTAGCCCATTTAGTGTCTTATCCTGCAAGTAATGTCCATAAAATAATATATTTACAACATTCGCAACTATATATATATATATATATAGTGGCGCGTTTTATGCAGTATCAATATTAAATGCAGTACTTTACAGTACTAATTTATGCATGAGTTTAGTACTAATTATGCATGAAATATATGCATTTCGTGCATCAAAATTCCATTGCATTAAAATATGCAATATATGCATCAATATATACAATATATGCATTTTGTGCATCAAAATCACAATGTCGGATTTTCTTAAACATAATAAGCATATAGTATTAGAATTATTTTCTTAATATTCTTGTGCCGGATTTAACGGAAGCTTCAATTTCTACCAATATTGATATGTGATATTAAGTCGTATATAGGAAAATTTTATGAAATTATATATAAGGCGATACACGCCGGACAGGCGGCGCTGGCTCCGACAACCGGCAATGTTTGATAGTAACCAATGGTTCGACCTACTACCACATGATTATACTTTGAGGAATTGATTGTATTAATATGCTCCAGAAGAAGTAGTTGCATATCTTGTAATCCAGTTTTCGTTTATTATTTATTATAACTATCTGCCAAGTGGTAGTTAAAATCATATATTTATTAAGTTTATATTATGTGAATCTAAATGTTATGATACATTACATTGATGACTTTAATTATCACAAGATGGATATTGATACATCGTATGTGATGTGTTCAATTATCACAAGATAAATGATGATATCTTCCACTTAACGAGCTTAATTATCACAAGAAATGACAGTGATACGTCTTATATGATAAGTATAATTATCATAAGATGGATGCTTTTACATGTTTATTTGCTAAGTGATGAGTAGTTCCATTTAGTGAGCGGATTCTACTCCTGAAGAAGTAGTTATTATTTATGCAACTTAATTATCACATATTCGAACTTACGCACTTTATACACTACACCAGAATCCCAGTTTTGTGACTGTCAAAAACGGTCACAAATGGCAAAAACAGTCACAAATGACTGTCATAAAATCACCAGTCACAAGTTTTTTTGTGACTGTCAAAAACAGTCACAAGTTTTTTTGTGACTGTCAAAAACAGTCACAAAACAGTGACAAAACCTCATTTATATGACTTTACAATACCACTTTTTATGGCAGTCACAAATATCATTTATGACTGTCATTAGCAGTCACGAAATTCATCTTTTGTGACAGTCATTAGCAGTCACGAATTTTAACATTCGTGACTTCCATGGACAGTCACAAATATCATTTTTCTTGAATGTCTTGTGACTGTTTTTAGAAGTCACAAATGTTGAAAAAATACAAAAAAAATAATAAAACCACATTTTTCTCTGAATGCAATCTAATTATTTTTCACAATGAATTCATAATACAATCCAAACATATTTCTCAAAGTATTCACACAACACTCCAATTATTTTTTACAAGACATATAAAAATCACAAATGTAATGCTCAAAATTAACACGTAAAAAAATACGAACCAACCCATTGGGAATAAAATAGGAGGCAAACACTCACTATGAGGGAAGTGCTTTAGATATCTTACTCTGCTTCTACTTAGACTTTTACACACAAGTAAATCACTTATACAACTTATTCACCAAATGCCACAACAGTCAAAGCAAATGCCAAATTTAATACCGCAACAATTAGATATTTATCAGCCTAGTACACAAAAGGACCAGGAAGGCTAAGCAAAAGGAAATATTACTGTACCAAGCAGAAATATTGAAAGAATCCACATAAAAATCTATACCTCCTTGATACACCTGCAAAGCAGTGAACCAAAACAGATCCCTCTTTCCTATTATCTTTAATAAAATCCAAACAGGCATTCAAATAGTCCAGCAAATCTTCCCTCTCCATATCTCTCAAAGGTACCGCCATCCTCACAAATTTACCGTATATCAATTCGTACAAAAAAATACCAAAAGTCCACCAATCGATCGCACTGCCATGACCTTCGCCTTTAATAATTTCTGGGGCCAAGTATTCGTGGGTCCCGACGAACGACATGGACCGTGCATTGGGTTCGACGACTAGCTCGGGCAGGCTTCCGAGTCGGGACCCCAGGTCGGTTCTTGATTTCCCTGATCTTTTCTTGTTTTTTTGAGGGAAAATTCGGGGGAGGAAGCATGACGGCTGGATGCATGCGGACATTGGCTCGATACAAGCGGGCTGCACATAGAATGCAGCTCCTCGTTCAGGATTGAATGCGGAATTTCGTATTAGGGTTGGGGAAACTGCACACCGGAGGGAAAGATCAAAATCGGAAAGCATTATGTGGCCATCATCGTGAACAAGGACATTTTCGGGTTTTAGGTCACGATATACGATTCCTAGCATGTGGAGGTACTCGAGTGCCAGCAGAACCTCGGCTGCGTAAAACTTGGTTCGATTAAAGAAAAAATAAGGGTCGTGAAAGAAATATCTGGTCTATGCAAAAACAATAATACATCTCTGTTCCGGCTACTAAAGAATGAATATAATGTTTTCTTCATGCCGTTATCTAAATATGTAGCAATTGCCCCATCAAATCCAGCAATAGGGTCTACAATGCCTCTTACATATGAGATTGTAATCGGAATGTTAAACGAAAACGTCTTCGAACAAACTAAACCCGTATACGAAAATGAAACAAACATAAGGAACATCTAATGAGCTTTCTAACATATGATAGTGTCATAATGTTTCGGGCCTTTCGGCAAAGCTCACAACTCATTTGACAAAATAAATATACAAACAACAATTTCAAGCTAATATTGGAAGAAATTAGTTTGTTCGTTTGACCAACTTATACAATACTTATTTCATAGGCCCGAACCCAATTGAACCTTCACAATTAGAAATTCTTTAAGTTTCCAGATTGAGACACAAACAATCGAAGGAATGTTACCAACAGACAGACTCTAAATATTTCGCATGAATAAAGTGAATGTCAGAAAGTATATGCCCTCAAGTTCAAAGAAGCTTGAGAATCAAATACTGAACTACTATTGGTTAAAAAAGAAAAAGCTTAAAATCAAAGTACATACACTGTGGGCGTATTCCAAAAGATGTTTTCCCGGTTGTCGTTGCCTCAGGGTATGCAAATCTCCACCAGGACAATACTCCATAACCAAGCAAGTAAACCTATCCGTCTCGAAATGGGTGTACAAAGTCGGCAAAAACGGATGATCAAGTAGCTGCAAGATTTCTCTCTCCGTCTGAGCCCTATTCAACTTGTTCCTGCTAGAAAGTGATGCCTTATCCATCACCCTCATCGCGAAAAAACATCGGGTCGCACCAAGCTCAGATAAATACACGCAATAAGATTATCAGAACTAAACCTTCACAAAATATGCGGTCACTTAATTCAAATTGGAGTAGGGCATTTAATCAGTAATCAATATTAGCAGTAGAAACATTTCAACAATATCGTAAAAATTCTACAAGCTTAAATTCAAGGCCATCAAATGATTCTCTTTATTGCCAGTGATAATCTTTACTGTCTGATTACTACCCCTACTTATGGAAACAAATAAATCATTACGCTCGTGGAGACGCAATCAGTGGTGACTCATTCTAGTCTGTAAAGTGGTTAAAAATATTGATAGACTATATTTTCTTTATTTGCAGTCTCATGACCATTGAGAAAACTCAGATATGAACTTGAGATTTAAAAGCGAATTCGATGTCCCCTTTGCAGCAAAAGTCCCTACTTTCCCTATGCAAACGATTATCAACACTAAGCGAAATAAAGAACGAAGACAATGATAAAAAGAGAAACACACGCACGCACAGACACAAACACAAGCCTATTTCAAGACAGTCCAAAATATACAAGAAGCTTTAAGCTCGCGTTTTTTTATCATTTTCTATTTGTAAGACAACACATAGTATATGCCCTCAAGTTCAAAGAAGCTTGAGAATCAAATACTGAACTACTATTGGTTAAAAAAGAAAAAGCTTAAAATCAAAGTACATACACTGTGGGCGTATTCCAAAAGATGTTTTCCCGGTTGTCGTTGCCTCAGGGTATGCAAATCTCCACCAGGACAATACTCCATAACCAAGCAAGTAAACCTATCCGTCTCGAAATGGGTGTACAAAGTCGGCAAAAACGGATGATCAAGTAGCTGCAAGATTTCTCTCTCCGTCTGAGCCCTATTCAACTTGTTCCTGCTAGCAAGTGACGCCTTATCCATCACCCTCATCGCGAAAAAACATCGGGTCGCACCAAGCTCAGATAAATACACGCAATAAGATTATCAGAACTAAACCTTCACAAAATATGCGGTCACTTAATTCAAATTGGAGTAGGGCATTTAATCAGTAATCAATATTAGCAGTAGAAACATTTCAACAATATCGTAAAAATTCTACAAGCTTAAATTCAAGGCCATCAAATGATTCTCTTTATTGCCAGTGATAATCTTTACTGTCTGATTACTACCCCTACTTATGGAAACAAATAAATCATTACGCTCGTGGAGACGCAATCAGTGGTGACTCATTCTAGTCTGTAAAGTGGTTAAAAATATTGATAGACTATATTTTCTTTATTTGCAGTCTCATGACCATTGAGAAAACTCAGATATGAACTTGAGATTTAAAAGCGAATTCGATGTCCCCTTTGCAGCAAAAGTCCCTACTTTCCCTATGCAAACGATTATCAACACTAAGCGAAATAAAGAACGAAGACAATGATAAAAAGAGAAACACACGCACGCACAGACACAAACACAAGCCTATTTCAAGACAGTCCAAAATATACAAGAAGCTTTAAGCTCACGTTTTTTTTTATCATTTTCTATTTGTAAGACAACACATAGTATATCAATTTCATCAATACATACGAGGACAAAACAAAATTAAAACGAAATCATCCGCTCATACATAAAAGTCTCGAAAACTATATTAAAAAAAAAAAGATTTTAAACTTACATCAAGGTACCTAATGCTGCCGGAAGATGGAATATTCCGGTGAGCTTGCGTCGGATTATCGGCGGGGTGACGCAAGAGGATACTGCTTTTTTCTCTTTTCCACACACGGTCCTTTCCCCTCCCCTCTCTGCAAGCGAGCTTGCGTCGGATTATCGGCGGGGTGACGGTTGAGCCGTGGAGAGACTGAGGGAGGCGCGGCGCGGGAGAGACTGAGGTGGGAGCTGTGGTCGGGTTCCGTCGAGCTGAGGGAGAAGAAATGAGGGAGTCTTCTCGGACGATTCATTTAGGGTTACGCATAAATAATAAAGATTAAAATTATTATTTAATAAGTAATAATTAATATAATAATATTGTTTAACTTGAAATATTGTGACTGCTCACGACAGTCACAATTCTTGTGACAGCCATTAAGAGTCACAAACATTTGAATTTATCAATGTTTGGTCTTTGTGACTGTTATTGGCAGTCATAAAGTTGTGACTGTAATTGACAGTCACAAATCCAGCAAGTTTCAATATCATAAAATTCTGTTTTTGGTGTAGTGATATATTGTGTATCGCTAATATGAAGGATGGCAACAAGTGGTTAATAAACCTCACTCTGAAAAGTTGGTTGATTGATTTCATGTTCTCGAAATAAAGTTCGTTCTTCATGATTATTAAACATAAAGAGAGAAAATTGAACAAGTGATATCGGAACCTATCACTGGTTAATTAACAAAAAATAATTACTCAACAAATTCCATGTTGATAAAGTTAAAAAAATATATCTCATTGTGTGATCGTATTAAATCATATTGATATGACACAAAATGCTATTAAAAATATATATCACACGCGAATAGTTGTGGGAGTACTATATTTGCATAAAGGCAAAAATGATATTATTATTGCTTTAGAGGAAATGCAAAGCTGAAGTGAAGTATATTGAAGGTAGCCGGAAAGGCATTAAACATTCGACAAGATAAATGCGAAAATAAAATACATATGAATCCTAAAAAATGGGGATGCATCTCGAGAGCATAAAACTTTGTAACTCGTCACCCCTAAATAGCATATGGTTTCATAATGATAGATATAAAGGATAAAAAATCTTTTCGTTGGACACGACAGTCTATTGCTGATGAGCTCTGATCGTAATATTCGTGTTTTTTATTTTTAGTATTTTCTATTTTTGGTACTTTTTTATTTTAGGGGAGTCGTTTGTAATCGCATCGACATTTTGAAACTATTTTGTTCTGCATATCTTGCCATCCAGACGAGTTTCAGGGTTGTTTGTTGAAATCCGTGTGTTACAACTTTTTCTCGTTTGGATTCACATTTGGGAGTTGTTGTTCGATCTTTCATCTCAAACTCAGTTTTCAAGTACGCAAATTGTTTCTATTATTTCATCAAGACTACCAATTATGTACATGTCATCGACGTGCCCTACGATGATCTCACATTCGGAACTTGTTTTGTTTGTGAAGATTCATGGACACTGCATTGTCCTTATATCCATTTCCAATCAAGTAGTTATACCACACCATTCTCGATTGCTTTGAACCGAAAAAGTGAGTGTTTAATAACTTATGTACGTGCTCAGTGGTCTAGGACCACTTAATTTGGGTATAACAAAATGTCATTAAGCACTTTCATAAAAATCTGCGTATCTAGATCTTCATAGAGATACACAGTAACCACATCAATTGGGTGCAGTTACAATACCTCAGAGAGTGCTAGGCTAATCAAATAGCGAAAGTAACAACATCTATTATAGGGGAGTACGCTTCCTCGTAACCGACCAAAGAGTGTTGTGAGAAGCCTTGTGCGACAATACGAGCCTTGTAGTTCAGTACCTAGTCATTGCTGTTACGCTTTCTAATAAGAACTCATTTATGTCCTACATGGTTTATATTTGGCGGAGTTAGCACTCATGGGCCAAATACTTATCGTTTTGTCAGATAATCAAGTTATGTCGGGATTTTTTTTTTTTTGTTTAGGTCAATCATCTCTACATTGACATTCTTCAATTGGGTGTGCACTATGGTTTCATGAGCAACCGTATATGTAAACACACCATCAATAATAGTGGTCGGTAGTTTCATCAAATCGTACACGCTTCCATAGTTTAACAAGATTTATTTGTTCCCTGATGTTGAATCGAGCTTTGGTGCATCTCCTAATAATGATTCATGGACATAGTTATAGTTAGAGACAATCTCGTGAGAAGTATTTCCATTATTGATTATTAAAGAATTAATTTGTGTCTCACTTGCCCTTTTATTCCTTGGGCGAGAGTTTAGAGAACTAAATGGCCCCACCCTCTTCTTTTTGAGAGCCACGATCTCAATCGCACTTCCGCGAGGTGCGATTGCATCACTCAGTGTATTGGTGATGTATCTCTTAATTGAGACTTCTAACCTTGCAGCCACATTTGCGACTGGAATGTGAAATTTTATCACTTTAGTGATATCAGCAAATATGTTAGGCATCGTACCTGTTACGTTCTAAAGATCGAGTATTCGTTGCACTTCACAGTCACATTGTGGAGTTTGGGGCTCATAATGAGATAGAGTGGGGATAGACCACGAGAATTCATGTTGTTCCTTGATAAATTTCATTTTCTACTCTCGTCCTAGAGATGGGAAATCTAGGACCTATCGTAGCAGATAATTTTGGGGATTTTTATCCAATATAAATACCTATCGTCTCTCAGGACCCCTCTTATTGCACCGTGGGGGTGCAATTGGCACAAAATTTGCACAGCTAAATATGCATAAACGTGAAGGTGGCCTCGACACCGAAGAAGGTGGCCTCGACACCGAAAACCCATTTATGGTACCCGAGTTCTCCATGATCTCAAATTTAGGGCGAGAGAAGAAAGGGAAAGTACGAGTTGCATATAATTATGAATACATCCATGATAAAAAAAATTAACAATGAAAACGTCATTCTTTAACCAAGATACAATCACAAATACGATGCTTTCAGTAAAAATATAATACTCATGAAATTACAAAATCGCGATTTATTTGTAGGTACTAGAATATATACATTAAAGTCTACTAATTTTGAAGTCTAATTGCTTGCGGTGTCTTTATATGCACGCAAGATATATGTATGTGTATATATAGACACTTAATTTTTAGGTATATATCTATATACACATAATGCAGTCCAATAAATCCTAAACATGATATCTATGTCTTATGGCATAATTTTTTTAATTAAGTATTTGCCAATTAAACAATACAATTGATTTAAATAGACACAATATAATCAATTACAAAGTATAAATATGCAATTAAATCAATTAAAGCATACTCCATCCGTCCATAATCTATGTTCCCCAACTTTTTGGGTTTGAGTTTTAATAAATGTTAGGTGAATGTGATGTGAGTGGAGTTTGGGTCCCACATTAAAAGTAATTTAATGTTAATATGTGGGTCAACTTGGTAAAATGTGTGAATATATAAAAATTATAAGAATATTTTAGTAAATTGTATTGTGGGGTAGTATTTAAAAATAGAAAGAGAATATTTTTTGTGGACATACCAAAATGGCAAAAATAGAACATTGATTGTGGAAGGAGGAGTATTAAACGGCACACAAGATAAATGGTACGGTTCGAATCGTGTACTATACTTCGCAATTGGGAGGAAAAATTCTTCATTTTTTAAGTCGGTCGGGCCGGGTCTGGACTGTTATTTCCTCAACAGGCTCGTAATTGGATTCTTAGGTTGGGTGATCGTAGATGCAGGGTGGGCGGACTCGATTTGCATTAGGGAGGAGAGAGTGGTCACCTAGTACCCTAGGTGCCACATCACTTATATCCAATAAAAACCCTCCAACTCAAAACTACCCAATTTTACCCTAACACTACCCTAAGGGCATCTCCAACCCAACACACCAAAAATAACACCAAAACACTAAAATTGGTGGGACCCTTGACACTAAAAACACATCCCAACTCCAACCATACTTCAAAAAAAAACACCAAATTTGTGGACCCCACATTAAAATAACATATTTTATTAATAACAATAATTATAATTTATAAATATAATAATAAATAATCAGTAATTAATTTATTTAATGAAAACCGATAAAAATAAAAACGATAATTTTTTAATTTCAAGTATTATGTAATTTTAATTTATTAAAACTAATATCATAAATAATAATTATATTTTAAAACATGAAAATAAATAAAATAAAATGATTTAATGGATGAATAGTGATTTGGTGTGTGAATAGTGACACACCAAATTTGGTGTGTTTTTAGAAATTGAATAGTGGCACACCAAATTATTTGGTGTTATGGTGTATGGGTTGGATTAAGCCACACACCAAATTTGGTGTTTTGGTGTGTGGTTGGAGATGGTGTAACTGGAGGAAATGATCACCTAATACCTGTTTTTTTTTTTTTCATACATAAAATCACATACAATATTTATCGCTCGGGTAAGGATACCCGATCCCCTTACCCGAGCCCACTCCCTCCTCCCTTAGGACTGGTCTGGGCTCGATATTTCTCTAGTGTCGCATGCCGAATCGTGCTTCTGGTTTTAGGTCGCGAACTGGTAGTTACCAGTCGTGCGAGCGATCGAGCGTCGGCGGGATAGGACGGATGATTCTGCTCTGATGCGGAGGACTTGAGGCGACGAAAGATTCTGCAGGTGGTGGTGACTGTGTCACAGGTCGAGGTCGAGGGGAGAGAAGAAGATGACGGGTTTCTACAAATTTGATTCTTTTTTTTTTTTTTTTTTTTTTTTAAATTCAGGTGAATTTTTGAAGAGAGAGAATATAACATACTCACAATAAGGATAAAAGGGCTTTTCTACCATGCCAGAAAACGTCAAGTTAGGTCGGTATTAAAATTGTATAATTTTTTATACTTTTTTATTTCAATTTATATATTTTTCTTGTTAGGGTTGAATTGTGCGGATTAGAATCAACAAATATGAAAAAATATGCAATTTTAGTACCGGTCTACTATAAGACCAAGTTTTCCTGACCTGACGATAAGAAAATGCATCTTAATTATACTACATATTTGTTCATATTTGTCGATTTCAGTTTGTATATTTTTCTTGTTAGGGGTGAACTGTGCGGATTGTAATTAAAAAATATGAATATAATTTTAGTACCGCCCTAACGTCATGCCAAGTTTTCCTGACCTGACGGTAGGAAAGCCCAGGATAACATAAGTAAAAGTTCAACAAGCTAAATTACGGGAAAGTAAGCATCATTCCTTGAAAAATGGTACAATCGCAACAGTTGTGATGGTTGTGCTTGTTTTGGATCATTGATTATGTAAGTGATAAAGTATGTGAAATGTGTGATAGACATGATGTGTTGCCAACATCTGCCTAGCAGAGTTGGTAAGGCAATTTGCCTTTAGGGGAAAAGACCAAGGTTCGAACCTTGACAATGAGATTTTATGTAATAGGATTTCATGTAATAGGGTAGTATAGAAAGTCAATTTTCAAAAAAAAAAAAAGACATGATGTGTTGTAAAGTTTGATTGTATGAATTGATTGTGCATGTAGCATTGTTGTTATTTTTTAACATATCACGATATTAATTTGGTAAAATATTAAAAATTGTAAATGTAAAAAATTAAATTAAACAAACATGAATTTAAAATGTTGAAATTTTTGTAAAACTAAAAATTCAAACAAGACCTTAACCATTAAGGTGAAAAAAAAAAAATCACTGATGGGTTGCATCATTTGCAGGGGCACAGTGTAAAAAGTGTACTCATTAATGTGTTCCTTCTTTTCTTAACATGAAGGGAAAAAAGAAAAAAAAAAAAAAAATCAATCGAAATTATTGGAACTGATCCCTCTCACTCCACAGTCCCCTTTTTTTCCTGTCAAATCCACCCATCAATGGCAATTTTCATAATTAAGCCCTGACACACAAACACACACTAATTTCTCTCTCTCTCTCTCTCTCTCTCTCTCTCTCTATGCAAGTACAATTACACATGGATATAAGATGTTCGTATAATTGAAGATCCAACTTTTTCCCTGTAACCTGCATGTGTGTGTGTGTGTGTTTCCGGGGGTTTTCTTTTTATTATTGTTAATTAGAAGAATCCTAAGGTGTTTTCGATTTAATAAATACTGCTACTTGTACCTTTCAAACCACCATTGATTCATTTTGGCTCTTGCAGACTGATATATTTGTGTTTTTAGTCACTACTATTGTGCCACTATACATAGACATTCCTGCAATTAAATCTATTTTTATGTGGTTAATTTGTGATTTGGGTTTCTGATGGAGTGGGTTTTAGATTTCCCTTTCTCCTGATTTATCTGGAATTTCTGGTATGCATTTAGATTTATGGGGAATTTTCAAATCATTTTTTTTTTTTTTGGCAGAAAAAATTGTTTAAATATCCATCTTTTTTCATTTTTCCATGTGATCATTTGGGTTCTGCTCTAATGGGGTTGTCTTAATTTTTTTTTCTTGATTTCTAGGAATTTTTTAAATCATTTTTCAATTTTTAAAAACTTATTCAAGGATTTTTAGATTTTTTTTTTTTTTTTTTTTTTTTTTGCATTTTCTGTGAAAATTTGGAGGGCATATCCAATCTTGAAAATCCAGAATGTGGAAGCACTTCTTCAGTAAACTCCCTCGGAAACCCCAGAAACCAGATCAAGAGGCACCAAGAAACCCTAATTTCCCCGCAAACACACCCTCACCGGGCCCCGGTAGAGCCGGGGCCGCCAGTCCAGCTGCCAGACGGGCTTCAGCCGCGGTGTTCCCCGCTAGCGTGATTGCTGGCATCGAGCCCCTACTCGCCTTTAAGGATGTCCCGAGCTCCGAAAGAATGAATCTCTTCATTAGTAAGCTGTCTCTCTGCTGTGTGGTATTCGATTTCACGGATCCTTCTAAGAACATTCAAGAAAAGGAGCTTAAACGGGCCACATTGCTCGAGCTTCTCGACTTCGTATCCGATGACCCCCCAAAATTCTCCGAGCCCGTAATCTTAGCATCTTGTAAAATGTGCTCCATTAACTTGTCCCGTGTCTTCCCACCTAGCAGTCGGTCAAGAACCCGGAATTCAGGCGAGAACGACAATAACGAAGACGAGCCCACATTCGACCCGGCATGGGCCCACCTGCAGATAGTGTATGATTTCCTTCTAAAATTCGTGACCTCGTCTTCTTTGGAAGCAAAAATCGCGAAAAAATACGTAAACCATTCCTTTATATCGAAAATGATCGACTTGTTTGATTCGGATGATCCCCGTGAAAGGGACTGTTTAAAAGCCATTGTCCACAGGATTTATGGGAAGTTTATGGTCCACAGGCCTTTTATACGGAAAAGCATAAGCAACGTGTTCTACGGATTCGTTTTCGAGACGGAAAAACATAACGGGATCGCCGAGTTGTTAGAAATTTTCGGGAGTGTGATAACGGGCTTTGCTTTGCCTCTAAAAGAAGAGCATAAGTTATTCTTTTGGAGGCTTCTGATTCCGTTGCACAAGCCGAAGTCGTTGGGGGTTTATTTCCAGCAGCTTTCGTATTGCGTGACTCAGTTTATTGAGAAGGAGCCGAAATTGGCTAGTGGCTTGATTACGGGGATGTTGAAATATTGGCCGATTACGAGTAGTCAGAAGGAGGTGATGTATTTGGGCGAGTTGGAGGAGATTTTGGAAATGATTAACATGAGTGAGTTTCAAAAAGTCATGGTTCCATTGTTCGGTCGGATTAAGCACTGCATTAAGAGTTATCATTTTCAGGTAATTTTCTTTTCTTTTCATTTTCAGGTAAATTGATGAAAACCAGCCGAATCTGTTCAAGCTTGTTTGAAATTTTATCAAGCTTTAAACACTATATTTGAGCTTGATTTCATTAGTAATTGAGCCGAGCTCGGAGGAGCTTTAATCGAGCTGAACACGAATCGAGCTCGAGTAGTTTGCTCGTTTATATAGGCATGTTATAATTTTTATTCAAATCGAGCCGAGCACGAGTTGTTTGATTATATATGCATGTTATAATTTGTATTCAAATCGAGCTGAGCTTTATATCATATCAAAGAAAAAATTGTGTTCAAGCTTGGTTCGTTATATTAACGAATTGAGCTCAAAAGGTTTTTACCAGTCGAGCTCGAATCAAGTATCAAGTAGCTTGATTTGATTTCTGCCCTAGTTCCACATAAAGAGTGCACTTTGCACAAAGGTACAACTTTTTGATTTTAGTCGTTTGAGGTGAACGCACAACTCTTTTCAAACCGTATGTTCTTGCTTGTTTTTGAATTTTTTTTTTTGGTCCCATGAATTTACTATTCTAACTTAAGTAACATCTAACTTTAATTTGAAGGATATTCGAAACTTTCGGTTTGATATTTTTTATATGGAACGAAAACAAGTTTGGGAGCAGGCCTCTTTATGTGGAACAGAGGGAGTATATATTTCAGTATAATTGAAAAAGAAAAGATCCAATTTTTATTTGTCGCAGGTAGCCGAGAGGGCTCTGTTTATGTGGAACAACGACTGTATTGTTAATCTTATTTCACACAACCGTCAAGCTATTCTGCCGATAGTATTTCCTGCTCTGGAAATAAATGCACGAAGCCACTGGAACCAGGCCGTCCTCAACTTAACTTCAAGTGTAAGAAAAATGCTTGCCGAAATGGACGATTCCCTGATAACGGCGTGCATATGCGATTTCCGAGAGGAACAAGAGAAACTAAATCAGGCAGCCAAGAAAAGGAAGGAAAAGTGGGAGCACTTGGATAATGTTGCTAGTCTCCAGCCGATAGCCGAAAACACGGCCGTTCTGGTAACTCATTGAAACAATGTGTGCATTTCGTTTTTTTTTTCCTTGTTTATAAAAAATGTTGTATGGTTATGGATGTTGTTGCGTGGAGGCTGTTAGGGCTTGTTCGGATGATTGGAATAACGGTGACCTGTTACAAAGTCTAATCTTTTTGTACTGTTCTAAGTATGCCGTCTTCCCCAGAAATGGCATCAAAAGGGTCACATCGGTGGATAGTGTAAACGAACATATTTTGTCCGATTTTAATTGATTGTTTTTGTTCTTGTTGTAACTTTTTTGGAAGTTTGAGTGGTAATATCAGCACTCTTCTTTGTCAGCTAAGCTTGATTGATGAATATATATAAATAATTGTTTTATCTTTTTATTTCTGTCTCAACATAAAATACCTGTATTTCGTTGCGATATAATTACTAAAACTACCCCTAAAGTCTGGGGTATTTACAGAATAAAACCAAAGAAGTTTGGTAGGGCAACCGTCTTAAGTTTAAGCCCATGAATTCTGTTTTCTGTAAATAAGAGAATGATCTGCAGAAGATATTATATTTTTATTAACCCTTGCAAAAAAAAAAATTAGGGGAACTTTTTTTTTTCTTTATTAGCATTTTCTGATTTTTTTTTAGGATTTTTTTTCTAGTTTTTAAAAAAAATATAGTGTTTTCTAGTTTTTCCTGCATTTTTAGTTTTTTCAGTTTTTAAGGAAAAAGAAAACGAGGACGTCTTACCGCACCAGGTGGTCAGGCGGTCGCACGCAAGTGCAGGCGGTTCGATGGTCGCACGCATTGAATATCAAGTTCAATAAGCACACCCCCCAATCATTAAGGACTGACAAAAGATGCTCAAAATTATTGTTCTGCATTATCAGTTTCGCCTTTACAAAAAACTCTCTGGAAGCACCAGAAGCTGATTATGAACCAAGTAAAAAACCAATCGCGACGACCGCAATATGAATAAACGAGAAGTTTGAAAGAAAAATAAAACTCGTCAAATTATCTGCGAGTAGAATCAGACGGCGGCAGATCCAAGAGAACGTTTCTGCAATTAGAAAAGCGATTGAACCGGTTTTGATGAACGAAGAGTTGAAACACACTTGAACTGTCATTGCCAAAAAAAAAAAACAGCATCAAGAAAGAAAACAGTATCAGTACATATAGCTTTTGTAGAGTTTTTCCTTCTAATATATCCGTTACGTCCCTTTTACGCGTAAAAATATCCATTCAGAAGCAGAATCAGAAATCTAAACCACACGTTCCGGTGTTTTTAGATTATAAATATTTTTTTTTTTACAGAAAACCATTTTCGGTTTTCTAGCCTTATGTGAACTTGTAAGTTTCTTTCTTTCTCAAGTGATTGCAATTAACTCCTTAAGAAAAGCTCAAAGATAGGAGTCGTAACATGTAACGAACCTTTGATTGCTTATATTTTTCGCGAATGGCTTTATGCACACATCCTCTGGCGTTCGCCTGTAAGTCTTGCAATGCTAAAACTATGCTTTTCAGCTCTGAAGTTTTGTACCTTGTGTAGTGCTCTAGAGTAGGATTCTGCGCACGAAAAACATATGTATAAGTATATATGCATGTAATAGACCAAGAGTTATAAGAAATGTAGGTAGTAGTTAAGAACAAAAGGACCAACCCATGGATGGTGCGACTGATCAAGTGTCCATCTTGCTAGAAATACAGCAGAGGCAGCAACTAGGGATGGTAGAAACTTAAGGAAACTGTACTCCACTAGTGTTAATTCTGCTAAATAATTCGCCAATAGTTCGAGCTCAACTGAATGAACCTGGAAATTGAAGCAGTTCATTTAGTGAAACAATAAGGTAAAAACTTGCGTTAGACGCCTTTAGACGGAGCCCATTTTTATTATTATTATTATTATTTTTTCATTTATTTGTCTTTTGGATTTTTTTTTTTTCATTTTTTCTTAAGCCTTTTTTAGTTTTTAAGTTCTTTGGGTTCTTTTATTAGTTTTTTCAGGTCTTATTTTTAGTTTTTTTTTTTTTCCTTTAAGGTTTAGTTTTAGGGGAGCATCTTATGACAGGAGTGTGTCTCAACAGAAAAACGGCTGATTAATCGGGAAGTGGATAAACGAAAAGACGCGATTTTGTCTAACCTCGTAAGAAACTTGTGCTGCTTGAATGAACCTCCTATGGACATCAACAGTTAAGAAAGAGTGAACCCTTTGAAGCATTGAGTAAAAAAAAAAAATATGTGATAACTTCAAAAACTGCTCCTTAGGTTTGGTCTTATTACAATAAAAACCCAATTATCTTTCAAAATTACAAATATTGCTTCAGGTTTGTATCTTTCTTAACAAATACTCCCTATTGAGATCTGAGGGTGTGATTTGTAAAACATAAAACTGTACTGGTGAGGTATTTTATAATTCAAAAGACAGCTGGGTCTTTTTTGTAATTAAACTAAACATAAATAAGGATAGTTTGTTGTGATTAACAGAAGGCAGATGGTACCTGAGGAACTTCTTTGTGGTGGGAACAGACAATTGGAAGTGCAAAAGCTTCAAAACAGACTTTCCATTTTCACTACCTATCAAAATCACGTGAATTCGAATCAGTTCTGCATAGACAATTAAACGTTAATTGTGATCTTACCGTTCCCCACGGTTTTATGTACAAATCTTCAAAATATTTTCGAAAATACACATTTTTTAAACAAAAAAAGGCGGGAAAATGCTCAAGAGAACGCACTCTTAAGGGGGTGTTCACAAACTCCAAGAGAAAAGTGATTTTCCCAAGCTTCTACCAGGTGGGAATCACTTTGTTTTAGAGTCTTAAGAACAAGAACCAAGAGAGTGTATGCAAGCTCTAATAAACAAGAACCAAAGCGAAACACAAACCATACGACTTTCTTAAGTTGAAGATTTTCTCCTATTGATGGTAAAAAAATCATGCAAAGTGACGAGACGTATATACCTCTTCTTTCGTGTACGTATAATCTGTAATAAAACAAAATTCTTCCACACCCGGTGCGCAAATTTCTTCGTATTTCCTTCAAACCAGCATAATACAAATAATTAGAACCAAAAAACAAGATCGATTCTAGAGTGGTATCCGTTATTTATATGAAAAAAATGACACGAAACTCTCAAAATAATCGCGGAAGTGAGAAAAAGCACTTGAAGGCTAATCCTTATAGAAAAAGTCACTTACGTAGCAATTAGCATGCAGGTTACACCGAGAAGTTGCAACCTTTGCTTCTCGATGTAATTCTCGGATAGGAATCTATCTATAAGATTTACCGTCAGGTATAGCGTATCAGGAACCATCTTATATTCATCAGAAACCTGAAAATGGAGGCAATGCACATGAAACCACTTAGAAAGTGAAAAAAAAAAAAGTTAATTACATAAATTACCCCTGAGGTTTTGTCTAGTAACAAAAAAGTCTATGAAGCATTGATTGGGGTGAGGGACGCGGATACGATACGACACTACGGCATATAATTATTAAGCACAATTAAGAAAAAGTTGATATTCAAGTAAAATTATAAGTACTCAAATCTAAAATGTGACAAGTCTCATAAAAACATAGATAAAAAGCACGTCGGGACTCGGGAATCAGCAATAAAAATAATAATCCCTTGGCTTTTAGCTGAAAAGTTCCAGGTAATATACGTATATGTATTCACGGAGTATCGCTTAAAGTGTCGGAAACGATACGTAGCTGGTGCGGGTATGTCATGCTCACATAAATATCCATGCTTCCTAAACAAAACTAAACTTAGCAATCGTTACAGATAAGCCCATTGACATCTCACAGGAGGTGATATTTTAGTGCCATGTTCTTAACACTTTAAGGCGGTATTTGTAATATTTGAAAGATAACTGGAGTTTTTTCGTAATTCGGCTAAACATCAGGGGTGGATTTTGTAATTATACCTAAAACAAAAAATATTGAGTGAACTAACCTCCACAAGCCAATCAATCAGAATAGCCCGCATATCCTGGTTGATATCTCGCTGCACCTTTTCCATGTAATCGACCAATGGCCTCCGAGCAAGCTGAGAGAAGACTATACTCATTGAGTCAATTAAAAAATAAAAATAAAAACAAGTCTAGTGAAAAATATTATGTGAAAGCAAAAACACTCGAGTAGTATCCTCGATGCATGACGGTTTTAGCGAATAAATAAAAGTCACGGCAGCGTTACGAACCTCTGTTACGTACAGATTATAATATATATCGGATGCATAAAGGCTACACATTTGTGGATCATCGTGTTTTGAATCTATATCGGTTACGTCTCTATCATCCAAGTTTTCTTCTTTCTTGTTGAGCTTTTCATCTTCTGCATGATCAACCAAAAATGTTTCAAGTCGGATTTCTGATCGATTACGAATCATTGACAATGTCCGGTCAGCGAGTAAAAGAATTTGTGTCACAAAAATTATCCGCTAATACAAAATCTGAGGTGGAATTTCGCTTACTGGGATTGGCGTTCGTTGGAATCAGACCTGCCGGGCTCAAAGTTTCTCGATTGATAAATTCAGTTATATTTTCTCTTTTATCGACTTGAACCTGAGATATCTTTGCATTTCCCTTCTTCTGTAAGGAGACTTCTTTATACTGTTTGCTATGCTGACAACAAACAATGTTCATATGAGTAAATACTTCAGAAAGAAAAAGTGATTGCGAGCTTTCGTGTATATGGAAATAAAACTTTAGTGTTTTCAGTAAGTTCGTTCGACAAGGAAATAGAATAAATAATTTGCATTTTGAAGAAAAAAAGCACTTCAGAAGGGAAAAAAGAAAAAAGCATTTGAGTGCGTCCGATAATTTCGACTACCGATTTCCAGCAAAGCACGCATACAGCCTTATATACCTCAGTGAAATATGTCGAAAATTAGTTCAATAGAGTTACGGTCGTAGAACCCGATATTACGGCCGTAAAGCTCTTACAGTCATAATTTCGACCACTTACGACCTTAAGTCTGCTGCTGCCTCGTTGAACTTGAAAAATAAACGTGATTGTGAGCTTTCGGTTGGATATAGAAACTACTACTCCGTCTCGTTCATACCTTTATGTTTATCCTTTCTTTTGTCTCTTTGGAAGCTTTACATTTATCACTTTTACACACTCACACCAAGCAATCACAATCACATCACTTAATCTCCATATCACACTTACCACCATCAATACCATTTACCTTTTACATCACTCAACACTCACCATCACTACTTAACCACTTACCAATCATCACGTCCAATCATTTACTTAAAAAAAAAAAAACAATATTACACCCCCTGGTAAGCTTGACGTTAGACCGAGGGAGTAACTTTTTAGTGTTTTCAAATGTCAGCTTCTGCTTCTGATTCTTTGTAATTTAATCATAATCTAAAAGTAGAGGATGTATACGTGCTTGAGATTTCTCGAATTTTGATTTTGGTTCAATTTTTAACTTATATCTGTTTCTCAACTTATATTTCCATTGTTTCCAATGGAGACAAAGACTCCTTATTCTTTGGTTCTTGATTATAATGGAATAAAACAAAATGACTCACTAAACTGGCTGCACTTCTTTTTCTCATGAAGTACTAGTCATTCCATGCAATTCTCGATGCAATTTTCATTTTGGATCATCCGGAAACAACCTCTCTGTATTAAGACAGGGGTAAGGCTGCGTACATCCGATCCCCCCTTACCCCGTTGCGGGAGCCATTGAGGCATTGGGGTAATGTTGTTGTATCTGTTTCTCAACTTGACGGTTTCAAAGTTTGATTCATGTTAGCCGACCCCAAATCATTTTGGGACTAAGGTTTAGATGTTGTTCTGTTTCTCAACGACTTTTCGCTTCCACTACACTAAATCACTTTTCAAAGTTAGCGCAAATTGCAAAACACTCCCTCAGTGATTTATTTTCTCAGAAAATGATAATAATATTAATAATCATCTTACCTCATCCGTGCCGGCATTGCGACTTGCAATATTAGTAACATCCTTAAGAACAGCCCTTTTCTTAGGACAAGCGCCTAAACCCGATCCGGCCTTCTTATCACCAGACGCGGCTCGTTTTGCGTTTACTCGCAAAACCCTATCACCGTCCTTTTTCGCTGCCAAAGGATATAATGGCGGCAAGCCGCCACACCGTCCTAAGGCTTTTGCCCGGCCTCGTGTGATTCGCGCATTTGGCTCGGATCCGTTCTCATTAATCATAACTGCGCGCCTCGCGAGATGATCCAGTTCGTAAAAAATCAAAAAAAATCAAATTAAACGTGTCTTCATGCTTGCTGCAATTTTTAGCAAAGAATGTTATATTAGTACACAAGCTTCATAATCATCTACTTTCTAAGAGCTGTAATTATGCAAAATCATGATAAAAATAACAACACAACCAAATAATATCGGATGCATTTCTTTCAAATTCAACTTTTTTTATATATAAAAAAAAACTATCAAATCAAGTTCTTTCTTGCAATCAGATCATCAGCCTCAATAGTTAGGAGAGAGAGAGAGAGAGAGAGAGAGGGAGAGAGAGAGAGAGAGAGAGAGAGTAAACCATCTGACTATTTGAATCCATCTGAGATTAATTCAAGAAAAACTCTTTAACTTTTTTCAAGTCTGTGTAGATAACTCCTCTGTCCATATATTTTCAGCTTTTTTCAAAAATTTAAATTCAAATAAAAAAAATCCCCTAATAAAGAGTAGGTAGAAACACTAAGATCCATGATTCAGGACCAGACACATTGCCACATTGCTTGGATCCAATGAAGCCATTAAAACATCTTTTTTATTATTTTTTTAAATAAATCTTTATTTTTTCTGATTTTCAAAGATAACTTCTTGATAATTAAAAAAAATCATTTAAAATAATAAAAGTAAATCCAAAATATCATCTTCTATATTCCATAAAATCTGTGCATAACTACCTAAAAAAAATTCAAGAATTAGTTCAAGAACACAAGGGATGTTAAAATAATAATCAAATACTTTACATTAATCAACAATATTTCGACAAATGGAACAAATGTGTATGAAAACTCAACTACTCAGAAAATAAAATCAAAAAAACTGAAATTTAAAAATAAAAATAAAAATAATAGTTATTTAAAAAAAAAAAAAAAAAAAAATGAAGCTCACTCTACGGCTACCGAACTCGAGAGCAGAGTTAGGGTTTAGATTCAAACAGATGAAATGTCCATTTCATGTAGATGAGATTAAAGAGTGAGTATAAGAAAGTGTGAACCGCTAGAATGTGTCTGATATTTCGGCATGAACAATGCTAAATGTACACATAATTTGTACACATATGTGTACACACATGCATCTCATCCATCCATTTAATGTGGTCCCACAATAAATGAATGGGTCCCACATTAAATGGATGGATGAGATGCATGTGTGTACAAATATGTGTACACATATGTGTACATGTAGCATCACTCTTTGGGCATATATTCACACACACACACACGAGAGCGGGCTGGAGACAAGTTCAAAACTTAAAAAATTCCAAAGTAAAAATCTTACTGTCTCCACACCTGATTTTTCTGCTTCCAGTTTTTGTTTTCGCTTTAAATTTATTACGGTACTTTCGGTACGTCTCCTAAATGTGGGTTCGACAGCAAACTAACATCTAACAGCTCACGATTAGTACGACAGATAATGACTGCTGCAACAGCTACTTATTTCGAACAAGCTATAAAGATGATACTTTTCAATTTTAGGGTGAAATTTTCGAATTGGGAATTGGAATGTGGACGCGAGCGCCCCGACTAAATATGGATTTCATTGGAGGTCCTAAAATCAATTGATTTTGGGAAGGGGAGTTCTTCAAGTTAATATATTGATCAATATTTAGTTCTATAGTCGATATGGGACATTGGTCCTAACAATTGTTAATCCTTTAATTCTCGATTCTTTAGCCCGTTCTAATTGTTTTGACTGTTCTAATGTATGTGAATATTCTCTGAACAACTGTTATGATGGTTTTTTAATCGATTTTATTGGGTTTTTAATGGTGGAAATGGACCATTAAAATCAAATTAATTCCACTTATGATTTCCTCAAATCGTTAATAACAACAAGAACTGGTTTCGATTCTTCGTGATTTGACTATGGACCAAACTGGTCCAACCCACGCTTCTAAGTATAAAATCAATTATTTTTTATTACTAATGTACTTGATACTTTTTTAGCATAATATTTTCTTATTTATATTTAAAAAGTGTTATCTTATATTGCCCAAATTTATTACTACGGACTTTTTAAAATGATTGTCCAATTTTGACTTTACTTAAAGTTTAAGGAGCTTGACTTTTTTCAATAACGAAATATTTGGTTCGTGTTATAATATCACCAATAATGGTATGTGGGATCAACAATCAATAATTCAATCAATTATTGGATTGAAATATCTAATATAAAGACAATTATGTTGTATAATTAATAATATTAATTTGTTGTATAGCATGTAATCTTGAGCTATAAATAGAGAAATTTTTGGTAGAAACTTTGGACACACAATTCATTCTAAAAAAAGCTCAATCTCTTCATCTTCTTTCATCCTCTTTTATGCTTATATATCATAATATATATAATATATTGTGAAGTGATAAAATATCCGATTTTACAACACGTTATCAGCACGAGCTCTACCGATTTAATCCCATTCCGCAGTCGGACTCGATATATTGGTACATCATCCTTAAATTCTAAAGGTATGTAATTAACTTTATTTATATTTAATTTATGTAATAATAATATTTAGATATGGTATTAATCTAATATCATTATTGATGATAATTAATATATTTAAACAAATATAATAATTATGTAAATATCATCAATTTAAATTTATATGCGTAAGGACCTAAGCTCAATCTTATTTTTAAGATGATTCTTGGACTATGGTCTAATTATATATGTAAGACCTAAATAATAATGAATTTGTGTGAAGTGTACAAATCTTCACCTATTTTTATTTGAAGAGTTCCATTTATTAGTGAAGAGTTGAATCTTCATCTATATTTTGTAGAGGATTACTAATGGAGGAATACAAAATTCCCATTCATATGACCACGAAAGATTTTATAATCGAGTAGTGATATTTTTATTTTTAGTAACCACGAAAGATTTTATAATCGAATAGTGATATTTTTATTTTTAGTAACCACGAAAGATTTTATAATCGAGTAGTGATATTTTATTTTTAGTAGTCATGAAAGATTTTATAATCGAGTAGTGATATTATTATAACTAACTGTATAGATTATAATATATATATATATATATATATAAATATATATATATGAATTTCCATTCCCCAAACTCTAATTACCAACGGTTAGTTTATTAAATATATAACAATATATTCACCAATTTTAATGATAATTAACAATAATAATAATAAAAAAAAAATCTCCAACGGTCATAAACGGCCATATTTCAAAATCAAATCTATAAATACTCATATTATACTCCACACTTATTAATCATCTCCAAAATATCTACCAATTTTTACAAAATGGGTAAATATTTTATGACTTTCCTCACTCTTATTACATTTTTCAATTTCATCATTTGCTACACTCAAGTCGATTGCTTTAGTGAGACATACGTGATCATCATTATGATGGTCACGATTCTTCTTTTAGTTTTTAGTTGGTTTGTTGTGATTAATATTTAAGCATGAATGGTATTTGTATTGAGTAATAATTTGAATTATACTTTTGTTGACATCATTAAATGTAATAGCTATGTGTTAATTATATTTCAATTTTATGTTTTGTAATAGATAACCATGTCCAATCTTAAGCTCGATTTCGCTCCCTTGAATCTTAATGGAGACAATTATATGTCTTGGACAAATGATGTGAAGACACATCTCAGTGCAGAGGACTCGATAATATTCTAACAAATAATGTGCCAGATGCTACGAAAGAAACGGAGGTAGATGAAAAAGAGCTTTCTATGAATAAAGCAAAAGCATTAAAATGCATGGGGCAACATCTTGATGAAGGATTAAAACTAGAGTACATGAACGTGGATGATCCCAAAATTTTATGGGACAATCTTAAGAAAAGATTTGGGTATCAAAAGCAAGTGTTATTACCCGCACTAGTTGATTAATGGAACAAGTTAAGATTCCAAGATTTTAAAAGTGTGAGCGAGTATAATGCTATGTTCTAATTGTATCACAACTAGAGTTTTGTGGTAAAATCATAACAGAAGGTGAAAAATTGGAAAAGGCGTATGCTACATTCCATACGTCACATCTAATACTGCAACAACAATACGAATGCGGGGATATACCGAATACTCAATTAATTGCGCTCTCTCTTACTTTGAAAAGAATAATGATCTGTTGATAAAGAATCATCAGTCCTCGTCTACGGGGTGATAGCGATTCTGAAGCAAATGCCACAACTACTAATCAAGGACGTGGTGGTCATGGTTGGTTTAGAGGTCGAGGCCTGGGACGCGGTCCGCGCCACTTTCATGGTCGAGGTCGAGGTCGTGGCCGTGGTTATGGAAATTACTTTAGGCCTCCCAAAAATGAAATGATTAATAAAAACCAACAAGACAAAGATAAGTATGTCCAAGAAGGTTCATCCAATAAAAATGAAAATTCTTGTTTGATGCGGGAAAAAGGGACATTGGGCTAGGGCATGTAGAACGCCGAGCCATATTTGTAAAATGTATAAGGCATCTCGAAAATAAAGAAAAGGAAGTCAATTTTCATGAACATGAACACGAGGACGACTCAACTTACCTAGAAGCTGCAGATTTTACGAGGATGCAAACGTGGGCATGGACATGGAATAAAATAAAAAATAAATAAATAAATATGTGATTTCCATGTTTGTTGCATCTTTATTATACTTATTTGTATTCTCTTATTTGTATTCTCTTGTTTGAAATATGTATTATCTCATTTGAAGTTTGTATGAAGTATTTAATAAATGTTATTATATTAAGCTAACTTACCATCTTTTAGTCTTATATTCTTATTCATTAAGGAGTTTGAGTATGGAAGGTATTGAGACATTTGCATCCCTGGACGGTGGCACAACTCATACAATCCTCAAAAATAAGAAATATTTTACCGAGGTACAATCTACAAAAGCAAATAAATACAATTTCAGTCCCATGGACTTGATTGAAGGAACAGTAATGCTAAATTCATATTACCAAATGGAACAAAATTTGTCATTAATAATGCTTTATTTTCTCCAAAATCTAAGAGAAACTTGTTGAGCTTTAATGACATATACCGTCAAGGATATGATATCAAAACAAGAATCAAGGTAATATGAAATATATGTACATTCTCGCTAATATTTTGGGAAAGAAACAAATCTTGGAAAAACTACCACAATTATCTCGTGGATTACATTATACACATATTCATGAAATCGAATGTAATTCAATAATAAAAGAGGATCCCAAAATATTGACATTATGGCATGAACGCCTAGGTCATCCTGGCTCCACGATGATGAGGAAAATAATTAATAGTACACATGGTCACCCAATGAAAGGTGTAAAACTCATAAATAATAAACTATGTGAAGCTTGTTCTCTTGGAAAGTTTATAATAAGGCATTCACCAGGCAAACTTGAAAAGGAATCACCTGCATTTCTCGAAAGAATTCAAGGTGACATATGTGGACCTATTGATCCACCATCAGGACCTTTCAGGTATTTTATGATTCTAATTGATGCATCTAGTAGATGGTCACATGTTTGTTTATTGTCAAGTCGTGATATGGCATTTGCAAGATTCCTTACACAAATAATTAAACTAAAGGCACAATTTCCTGATTATACTATACGGAATGTGAGACTTGACAATGCTGGTGAATTCACATCACAATTATTTAATGATTATTGTATGTCAATTGGAATTACAGTCGAACATCCTGTTCCGCATGTGCATACACGAAATGGTTTAGCTGAATCATTAATTAAACGCCTTCAATATATTGCTAGACCACTAATAATGAGAACAAAGCTACCAGTTACTGTTTGGGGTCATGCAATTTTACATGCTGCTTCACTAATAAGGTTAAGACCAAGTGCTAATCATAAATATACTCCATATCAACTTGCACTTGGTCAGGAACCAGATGTTTCCCATCTAAAAGTTTTTGGTTGTGCAGTATATTTACCAATAGCTACCCCACAAAGAACAAAAATGGGACCTCAAAGAAGGTTGGGAATATATGTTGGATATGACTCACCCTCTATTATTAGATATCTTGAACCTCTAACAGTGATGTTTTTCAAGCAAGATTTGCTGATTGTCATTTTGATGAGACGAGATTCCCAACCTTAGGGGGAGGTAATAAACAGGTGGAAAAGGACATAACATGGTATGTACCATCATTATTACATTTGGATCCATATACAAAATTATGGGAAGAAAATGTAAGAAAAATTGTACATTTACAAGGTTTGCCAGATGCATTTACTGATATGAAAAGAGTGACAAAATCACATGTGCCAGCTGTTAATACTCCTGCTCGGATTGAAATTCCAAAAGAAGATGAAAATATAAGTACATCTAAAGCACGCTTAAAGCGAGGAAGGCCTGTTGGTTCCAAAGATAAAAATCCCCGGAAAAGAAAAATAGCCAATATAAATGAATGTGCTAAAGAAGCACAAAATGATGAAAAATATGATCATGTTGAAACACAAGCTGAGGCAAATAAGGAGGTCACTGAAAATGAAACTGAAAATACAAATGATCTCGAGATATCTATTAATTATATTAATACGGGGAATTTATGGAATAGGAGAAATAATCACATTGATGAGATATTTGCATACTCCATTGCGTGTGATATAATAATTGGAGATGACGATCCTGAACCCATATCTATATTCGAATGTCAAAATAGACCTGATTGGCCAAAATGGAAAGATGCAATAGATGCCGAACTAAATTCTCTTAGAAAACGAAAAGTGTTTGGACCGATTGTTGTCACACCCAGTAATGTGAAACCTGTTGGGTATAAATGGGTCTTTGTAAGGAAACGAAATGAGAAAAACCAGATTGTAACATACTGACTCGTCTTGTTGCACAAGGTTTTTCACAAAGACTGGGATTGATTATGAGGTAACATATTCCCTGTTATGGATGCCATTACTTTTCGTTATTTAATTAGTTTATCGGTATCTTATAATCTTAATATGCATCTCATGGATGTTGTTACTGATATTTATATGGATCACTTGATGCGATATATATATATGAAAATTCTGAAGGGTTTAAGTTACAGAAGCATCGAAACCCGAGAAATTTATACAATTAAATTACGAGATCTTTATATGGGTTGAAACAACTGGACTCATGTGGTATAACAGATTAAGTGAATATTTGATTAAAGAAGGCTATGTGAATAAACCTATTTGCCCTTGTGTTTTTATAAGGAAAACAACATCCGGATTTGTAATCATTGTTGTCTATGTTGATGATTTGAATATCATTGGAACTAATGCGAAATTTTGGAAGCAATGAATTACTTAAAGAAAGAATTTGAAATGAAAGATTTGGGAAAAACAAAATTCCGCCTTGGTCTACAAATGGAACATACTAAAAATGGAATATTAGTATACCAATCAAATTATACGTAAAGGGTATTAAAAAGATTCCACATGGACAAATCAACACCTTTGAGTACCCCAATGGTCGCGTAACACTTAATATTGAAAAGGATCCATTCGGACAAAGGAAGAAAATGAAGAGGAAGTTGGTCTGAAATACCATACCTTAGCGCAATTGGAGCCCTAATGTATCTTGCTAATTGTACACGACCGGATATAGCTTTTGCAGTAAATTTACTAGCAAGATTCAGTTCATGTCCTACAAAGAGGCATTGGAACGGAATAAAACATATATTTAGATATTTACGAGGTACGATTGATCTTGGTTTGTTTTATTCTAACAATGCAAAACCAGTTTTGCTTGGCTATGCAGATGCAGGTCATCTATCTGATCCACATAATTCTAAGTCACAAACTGGATATGTATTCACATATGGAGGAACTGCAATATCCTGGAGATCTCAAAAGCATAATCGTGACTACTTCCTCAAACTATGCTGAGATAATAGCTCTTCATGAAGCAAGTAAAGAATGTAGATGGTTAAGATCGGTAACACAACATATTCAAGAAACATCAGGCTTGCCAGTCGATAACGGCCCAACAATAGTATACGAGGACAACTCTGCATGTGTTACTCAAATGAAGGAAGACTACATCAAAAGCGATAAAACCAAACACATCCCCCCCAAAGTTCTTCGCATTCACTCAGGAACTTGAAAGAAATAAAGAGATCGACATCCAATATATTCGATCTTGTGATAATGCGGCAGATCTCTTCACAAAATCACTCCCTACGAATGTTTTCAAGAAACACATTCAGAATATTGGAATGCATCATCTTCGAGACCTTTAAAGAAGAACTACCCATGCTGGATTGAGGGGGAGCATCACAACTGTACTCTTTTTCCCTTATTAAGTTTTTATCCCACTGGGTTTTTCTTAATAAGGTTTTTAACGAGGCAGCTTGTGATGCTCCCAAATGAGATATCATGATATAAGATATTTCAAAGGGGGAGTGTTATAATATCACCAATAATGGTATGTGGGATCAACAATCAATAATTCAATCAATTATTGGATTGAAATATCTAATATAAAGACAATTATGTTGTATAATTAATAATATTAATTTGTTGTATAGCATGTAATCTTGAGCTATAAATAGAGCTCTTTGGTAGAGCTTTGGACACACAATTCATTCTAAAAAAAGCTCAATCTCTTCATCTTCTTTCATCCTCTTTTATGCTTATATATCATAATATATATAATATATTGTGAAGTGATAAAATATCCGATTTTACAACAGTTCGCATGTTTTAACTAAAACATGACACAATTTAAAAAATAATGATAAAAAAGAAAAAAACGTACCAATCATTTTAGGAAAAAGTGCGAGTATTTTTTTGAGGGAGAGACGAGAAACTCCCCCCACCTGTATCAGGGATCCCTTGATCAGGCGGATTTTAAATCGAGGGATGTGCACTAATGGCAGCCCTGCAAGGGAGAGGACCAACGAGACACGAACCCAGCAACAAACCTTGCAATATTTCAGCAAAGTATTGTCACGATACGGATTCGAACCCGCAACGTCGGAGTGTTTTCACCCCAATCACCTTGCAACTTACCATCGGTCTATGTATCTGGGGACAAAAGTGGTATTTTATTGATTTCGAATTTTAACAAGGTGAAAAGTGAAAACATAAAAGGGAATATGATCTTAATAGAAAGAAGTTATAAGAAAATTGGAGACATATTGATTATCAGATTTGATTTCTTAAGTTTCAAACTTTTTGGTCGGAAATTAAGCTATAAAATTAATTTAAAGTGCTTGAATTTTAAAAAGAAACATAATTCTTTTTCCCCCTTGGACCGAGTAATTGCTCAAGGGTAAAATTGAAATTCAAAACTAAAGCTATTTAATACTTAATACAAATTTTTTTTTTTGATAACTAGGTGATCCCAGCTTAGCCGGACTAATCATAATCCCTCAATGAACCCACTCATAACCTATTGAGAGAAGTAAATCGCGAGTCGCTCGAGCAATTTCAGGGTTCCTAATGCCTATTCTGTACACTTTTGCGCACAAGGAGAAGCCCTTAACTGATTAACAGCGCCTCAGGTTCACAGCACAGTTCTCGGGAGAACAACCACTGATTGGTCAGCACCTTCGGATTAGGGATGGCAAAAAAAAAACCACGGGTTCGGGTACCCGCGGATTTTTACCCGAATGGATCCAATTCGGGTAACAAAATTCGGGTCCGGGTCTGGGTCTGGGGCGGGTAGAGAAAAATAAATTCGGGTCCGGTTCGGTTCCGGGGTATGGGGTACCCACCCCGAACCCGATATATATATATATATATATATAATATTAATACTTAATAAATTAAATATATATATATTAGTAATTAAATTAGTAATATATATTATATATATATAATATATAATATTAATACTTAATAAATTAAATATATATTAGTAATTAAATTAGTAATATATTTTATATATATATATATATATATATATATATATATATATTAAATTAGTAATAAATTTAAATTAGTAATATATTATATATATAATATTAATTCGAGAAAAAAAATTAATCCGCGGGTACCCGCTGGGTACCCAGAACCGAGCGGGGCGGGTCTGGGGCGGACCCGAAAAAAATTTGGCGGGTCTGGGGCCAGTTTTTAACCGCGGGTCCGGGTAGGCAATATCCGCCCCGACCCGCCCCATTGCCATCCCTACTTCGGGTTCCCAGCAAGGAATACTCACACACTGCCGCTTGACGCGAGATTAAACATTGATTAGCGGTCGCTCGAGCTAGCCCCGGGGAGCTAGAGGATCATAAAAAGAAAAACCTCCTCTTTCACCTCCTTGGTGGGGTTAGAACCCAAGACATCTCCCAAAGGAGTGTCTTGGGAGTAGGCGTCCTACCACTGGACCACCAACCCTTCACCCCTACTTAATTCAAACTTGATTGATAAAGAACTCGTTTGACCTCGGTTCGATAATAAAATGAACCAAGTTTGAACACAATTTTTGTTTGATAAGATACAAAGTTCGACTCGAACTCGAGTTGAATAAAACTTATAAAAAATACATATAAAAAAATCAAACCACTCAAGCTTTATTCACGTTTGGTTCGATAAAAACTCGTTCAAGCTCAGCTCGATTACTAATCAAATCAAGTTCAAACATAGTGTTAAACCTCGATAACATTTCAAATAAGTTTGAACATGCATACGGTCGATTCGTTTGAATTTGATTTACACCCGTACTCAAGAGCTAATTTATTGGAGGGTTTTTGGTCAAATGTGAGAATGTTCAATCACTTGCTATAGCGCGGGCAGGTGGAAAGGGCGGTCGGCGTTGATGGCGCGGTGGTCGGAGATCGGGGAAGGAGCAAATGTGGCAATATCTTCTATGTGGATTTGCGATTCTGCTAAAATGAGAATGGGGATGGAGTTTAGGTCTTAATTACCGACGGAAATAATTCGTCGGCAATATATCGGTATTCAAGTAAATAGTGACAACATCGGTCGGTGATTTATCGACGGAATAATTTGTCGGTAACAAAAATATTTCCGTGGGTAAACTTAAAAGTTTATACAAACATACCGACCGCAGCGATCCCTCGGTAAATATCTGTTACTATTCCGTCAGTAAATAGATGATAAAATTAGGCGTTAAGTTTTAGCGCACAATTTCCTGAGAACCTACCGACGGAACATTCTTCGTCGGTAAAATATATCGGTAATCTGTGGCGATTTCTCATTTTATTTAATTATAAATTTAATAATAAAATCAGTATTGGCTGGCAATCTTTCGGTGATCCGTCGGCAACAACCGACAAAAATACTCCGTCGGTAAATTCCATGTGTATTTTGCGAATTTCTTGTAATGTTATATCTATCTATATACCAAGTGTTATTTTATATTTTACGAATTTATCTTTTAATCATGGATTATTTTATAAAATTTAATAAATAAAATTTACGAATATTATAAGACTAGATTTGGAAATTTATTGAAAGTTAAACTTCAAGAAAAGAGGAAACAAATCCATGTTGTTCGATCAATGAGTACTGCAGTATTCATGTTGTTCGATCAATGAGTACTTATGTACTCATATAGCAATATGAGTACTACTGTACTCATATAGCAATATGAGTACTATTGTACTCATATTGCTCGGCCAAATAAGTGTTTCATTACTCAATTCTATATTTTTTATTTGATGTAACTATTCATATTACATGAATAAAATAATACTCATATTACATGAATATAATCGTACTCATTCGACCGAACACATAAATTAACATACTTATAAAAAAAGCAGAACCCGGGAAACTGAAAATGAACCCTAAAAAAATAAAAATATTAAAAAAGAGCCTTAAATAAAAATATAAAAACTTAAAATAAACCCCAAAAATTATAATTTACTAGAAAAAATTAAAAGAATTAATAAATTTCATATATAGAATACCTGAAAATACACCATATATCGGTTTCGATAATTATTTAATCATTGGTGTTAACATTTGATTTTTACGTTATCAGTAACAATTACGATACAGCCTCTAGGGGCATAGCCTAGTGGTTAAGGCTGAGATGACGTGGGATTTCATCCGGCGAATGATTCGATTCTCGTGTGGTGCGGTTTCTCACTTGTTGTGGGGGTGTCTTTGGTCGATATCGTGGGTCGCTCCCATTCGGCCACTGGCTAGGCGTATCCCCGTTTATCTCCTACGGGGCCAGAAGCGGTCAGTGGGGAGAAATCAACTCCCTCAACAAAAAAAAAAACAATTACGATACTATTTTTTTAAAGAAAAATGCAATTAAAATTAATTAAAGATTACAATTTTAAAATAAATTCACTCAATCCATCTCGGCATCCAGCTGTTTTTGTTGTCTACTGTCTGACACAACATATTTATTTAGGGAAGCATGCTCTTCTTCTACCATTTTAATATATTTGGTCAAGGTGGACCAAAGACCAATTCAATTTTTTTTTTTTAATTATTTCCCCTCTCTATATATTGTATTTGTATTTATTTGTGAATGCAGACACAGTTTAAAATGTCAAATTACTAATGCCTCCATTCTTTTATAACCGGAACATCTGAATTTTCACGCTTGTCAATGCATAATTTTAATTATTAATATTTTCAATTTTTTATTTTTAAAAATTATAAGACGATATTTTGAAAGTATATTTCGAGATGAATCTAACAAGATCTCACATGACTATATTTTTTCATATGTATAAATCACAAAAAATGGTCAAAAAAGAGTATGTGAACAGGGTAATAGTCAACACGTTGCAATAATAAAGTAACGGAGGAAGTATATCGATAGGGCTGTAAATGCGCCGAATTGTATTGAATCTTCGTTGAGTTCGGTTCAGTTCGAATTTAGTCGATTCGGTTCGAAAATTTCGAACTTGAGAAGTTGAGGTTCAATTCGGCTTGATTGCTAATTTTTTTGTTATTCGGCTTGAGTTTTAAGTCCAGTACAACTTCGTAAGTCCAGAGTCAAAATATACCAAACCGAACGGTTTGTTCCGATTTGCAGAAGCCGAACGATTCGGCTTGGGACGGAAGAGGTTTATGTCTTGGGCCAAAGCCCCTCGAATCGAGCCGGACGGTTCCGTCCAATTCGCCGAATCCTATTTTATGAATCGAGCCACGAACCGAACTTTTTCGAGGCGAATTCTTCAAAACGAATCGAACTTTTAAGTTTATTTACTGACCTAATCAAGATCGTGTCTATCAAAATTACATATACAATGTGATTAAAATGTATATGATTATTCATCCAATCATGTGCTAAATAATCATTCGAAATTCTGAATATTCTCATCAAGAATAAGGCTACATTCAAACAACATTGTAAACCTTGAAATTTATTGAGATAATATAGTACTGTAAATTTAATAGGGGTTCGGTTTTAGGCTAAAACCGACCCCAAACCGACAAGCTTCGGTTTCCAAAAAATCAAACCCAAACCGAAACCAACCCAATGGATTTGGTTTCTCAGTTTTTCGGTTTTTTACGGGTCGGTTTCGGGTTTAAACCCAACCAAACCGATTTTTATCTATTCTTCAAAAAAACTTAAAATGTGCGTTGAATAGGAATCGAAGCTGGGACCAACACGCGGACAACCAGCATCCTAACCACCAGACCAGGATACTATTTTTGTTTATTCTTCATAATACATATAAACATATAAAATTTACGAAATACATATATATTAAATAATATCGGTTCGGTTCGGTTTTAGTGGTTCGATTTCTAGTGTATAAACCGAAACCGAAACCGAGTTTTCGGTTTTAAAAAATTCTAAACCCAAACCGATGGCTTTGATTTGGTTTCAGTTTTTCGGTTTTGGTTTCGTCGGGTTTTTTCGATTTCTCTGTTTCTCGGTTCGATTTTGCTCACCCCTAAAATTTAATGTGAGAGTTACCGGACTGTTTTTTAAAATATAAAACTTAATCTTTTCGCATATAATTTAGAATGAACAATTCCATCATTTTAAATACCAAGCATCTAAAGTAAAATCATAAATATCCATATGATCACGATTCGTCAAATTACAATAATATTACAAACCAATTATTTAATTTTATTCTCAAAAGAAAATCAATGTTGGTGTATTCGTGCCCAAATATCCGTTTAAGCTCGACTTGACCTCTTGGATATGTTCGGCACATATTCAATAGGTTTCTTAACACGACGAATTATGCCAGTCCAGTCTGAAGTTACGTGGTGAAAACCACTAATAAAGAATCATAACACATATACGGAAAAAACTCATAAACACAGTATCATATTCAAATCTCATTAATACATGCACCACATAATAATCACTTACTTCTGAAAATTCTCAAGATCGCAATTAAGGATCACGACAGCATTAATATAGAAATGCTCTAGACATGGTACCACTCGCGATTTATCCCATAATATATTGGCACAAAAACATTATCATCACGGGTGCCACTCAGGTTTAGGGCTGTTCTCTATCCGGTTCGGTCCGGGTATTGTCTTCCCGAGTCTGGACCATTAAGGTATCGAGTATTATCGGTTTCGGGTCCCAACTTCAATACTTGTATCCGGACCACTAACGTTTCGGGTGAGTATCGGTCCCAAGTATTTCGGGCGGGTTCTCGGGTATCTTGGATCATTAAAATCCATAATCACCAAAACCTCATAATCGAAGCAAGAATTGAGGGGTTTTTTCAAATGTATGCTAAGGAAATTAAGAGATAAGATCTTTTAAAATTATTTGTTCTATATGTACTAATACCTTATAAAATATTTTGTACAATGTATGTTTATGAAAAAATACCGATTTTTTTACCGGGTTACCGGTTCCGGTCCTTATCGGTTTCGATTCTAACTTTGGTACCAGTATCTGGACCGCTAACATTTCGAGTGAGTATCGATCCGGGTATTATCGAATGGTTCTCGGGCGGTTCTCGAGTATACTTGGACCGCTAACAGTCAAAATCACAATTGCAAACAAAAATGCATGATAACACATATTGATCAAATAAGATTAATCAACACAACCTGAGCAAGAGATAACTTGTCTAAAATTAGACGACTGTAAAGTCTTCTTCACACTAATGTCGCGAGCACACGATTCCCGATCTATCACGATTCAAAAAATAAATAATATAATCAATTAATAATTCATTCGACGACGCTCGAACAACAAGTATGAGTTACTCCGCCCCAGCAGGCCAGAACACCATTTACCGCGTAACTACGGTCATTAATCGATGCCGATAGCAACTACATCAAATAGACGAAATTATAATTCTTCGGGTAAGTTATTGAAAATACGAAACTCAAATTATAATTCGTCAATTCGACAATCAATATATTTCAGTACCAACATATCCTCAAATCAACAATTCAAGATTAACTTCAGTTATTACGAGTAACCGATTATTTTGTTCGTTAATTCTCTGATTACGATATCTTCGACTAATCTTAACAACAATTCACAAACAACTATGTTATGAGCAGATTCCTCTTACAAATAATGATAACCTCGATTCTAATTAAGTTCATGATTTAAACAAGATAGTAAGTTCGATTATGTCATTAGTTCGTCCTAACCGCCTCTTACCGTTCAACTTGTTTTAAGGATTCGAAATACACATCATATCATCAACATATAACTGAACGAGAATCAAAATTTACCCAAAATTACATCAGATGATGAATAACAAGAAGAACGACAAAGAACAAACTTGAAACCTTCAAAAATCCTTGAAGAAGCTTGAGTAAGTATAACCTGTAATACCCGAGATTTCTGTTATGTAATTGGAACTTGTGATATTGTAATGATTGTACTTTTGTATGAGTACTATTCTCTGTATTTCATTATCCGATGTTGTCGAGCATATAATTTCGTATATGTGATATAAAGATTGAAATTCTGTGCATGTAGCGCACGCTACAGGCTGAGGGTAGCGTACGCTAACGTGGTTTCATAGCGCACGCTACCGAGTGTAATTAGCGCACGCTATGCGTGGTCAAATTGATTGAGACGTGCGGTAGGTGAGATCTGGCCGGGGGACCCCTGTCGGATCGTGCCGGATGTACCTGGACGGCTTTCGGGAAAAGCCGAGTCAACACCTTAGCGCACGCTACAGGTCGATGTGTAGCGCACGCTAAGTGCAGTCTGATTTAGGCTGTGAGCCGTTAGCGCACGCCTTCTGACGGTCTAGCGCGCGCTAATAGCCATTTATTATAAATAGAACAGCATCCTATTCGTGATTTCAGTTCCTTCTCCTCCCACAACCCGAACTTTGACACATAGAACATAACTACTTTCGTCCTAAACACTCCGTATCAACCTCCTCAACCTCCTAGTTCGAGATTGAAGATCATACATCATTGGAGATTGGTGTTCAAGCCTTCGGTGTTGGATTGCTTCATTTCATTCGTGTTCTTCACTACTTCGAGGTAGGTGATTCTTCACCAATGATTAGTATGTTCATAAGGAAGATTTGAATCATGTTTGGATAGCAAGTATTTCGTTCATCACATGTTAGAAGGATACTTTTGACGTATCGGTACTAGATGTCGAATGAACCTTTGAACCATCTTATTATAAGGACACCTAAGCATGTTTAAATCGATTTATGATCAAGTAATCGGATATTACCCAGTTGATACGTTGTATACGTTGGAATCATGTGTTTTGGAACGTAAGACGATGGAACTTAGATTATTTCTTGAAGATCGTAGAGGAATTGTGATATCGAGATAACTATCCGTATATTGGTATTTCATAATCATAAATCTTCCGAAACCTTATTATCATGATATGCCCGAGGATAACTTGTAATATCACCATAGGATTCATGAGTTCTTCATCATTCAACCGATTTTCGGTTTGCGGTATTACGCCATGCAAGATTAGCGCACGCTAACATGTGTGAGTTAACGTGCGCTATCGAGGGTTTTCGCACAAAAGCGTCGTAGCGTACGTTATGAGGCAAAGTCGTGCCCGATTCGTGGCTAGCGCCGCTAGTCTTATACGATAGCGTACGCTATCAGTCGACTTAGCGCCGCGTTACGTGAAATACGTAGCGCGCTAAGCAATCCAGTGCATTGTTTAGTTTGAGCTTTTGGCCGTAGGCAATGTTTAAACCATTGTTCGACTCGAGATGATTTGTATATCGTTCCTTTTGTTAAGGTTCGAGCTTGTTACGTTGATCGGAGGCGGCCTTGAGTGCGTCGAGAGCATTGAAGTATATCGTTCTTGCCATCTTCGAGGCAAGTATCGTGATATGTTAATATCGGTATTTTGGAGTATGCGTATGATTATGCATGTTGTTGAACATGATATTTACTTAGTTGATTTGTCATGATATTCGTTTATATGTTCATGTTGATGAACGTAATGATTTGGCATATGTGTATGCATGAGTTGTGTTTGTATACGTGTACGATCTATGCTGAGGGCGCTGGATCGGATGTCCACCTCGTGTTGGTCCGACAGGATCATCTTGGGATCTAAGTGAGGCGCCTGGATCATTGGACGGGTTATTTCCACCTCGTGTTGGTCCGGGATCATCTTGGGATCTATCTTGAGGGCGCTGGATCATTGGAATACCCAGTGTGTAATGGAATCTTGTAGATTCGCATTGTCGGATTCCGTAGCGGAAGTCCGTGTGATGTATCTTGTTGTGTATTGTTGATGCATATTCGAATTGTTTAAATATGATACTTGTACTAGCATCGTTTTGCTAACCCCTTCGAGGGTGGACATTTGTTTTGATGTTCGGGTAGCGAAGCGGAAAGCGACCACAAGATGCGACGTGGCGGCGAAGGGGTTGATGATGTTTATTGTTATTGGAGATTTGTGGTCTTGGTTTGGTTTCGTACTCGAGCACGCGTGTCCTTTTGATATTAATTCGATATGGTTGTATTAATTTCCCGTTGAACCAGCTTATACGTTTTCATAAACTTGAATTTTCGCGTATTGATGTCTTGTATTTACTTTTCTTTTTAATTAGCCTTGTAAATCCTTATTTAAAGGGTTTACGGCTGTAATTATTCGAATATCTCGGGGTGTTACGAGAATATGGTATCGGAGCTAAGATTTATGGATATCTTGGCGATCGGGTTTTAATTGGGTGCATTTACGTTATTTGATTTACGGTCGTTGTAACATCACATTGTCACCAAGTCGTCATGTGGACCGTGGTTGTAAGTCTCTTAATCTCTTATACTACCGTATTACTTAATTCTTGTTTTGTGAGAATTGACGGAATTTATTTCAAAAATTTTGTTATGTATATTGAGAAATTACGTTTACAGTATGCTGAGAGGAGGTCGTGGACGCGGACGCGGTCGTGGACGCGGACGTGGTAACATGAGACATGAGGATTCCGCAACTACCCCAGAAATATCGGCTAGTCGAACCGATTCCCATTCTGGAGGGCAGCAAGGATCAGCGAATGATGACGCAAACCCTAACATGCCAGGAGTGCTTCAACAGGTGGTGGCGCAAATAAATCAGTTCGCCCAGGTCGTTGATCGCATGCAGACAGCGATGGGACAGCAGCACCACGAGGATAACCGGGGAGACAGATGGCTTGCGGAAGTGGTTAAATTGCACCCGCCAAAATTTGACGGATCTGCTGAGACACTTACTTGGGACCACTGGCTCAAGGAGTTGGAAAAGATATTCGCGGGTCTTAACTGTCCCGAGGACCGAAAGGTTCCTATTGCCCAGTATTTTCTGACTGGGGAGGCCTTTGATTGGTGGGAGGCTATTCGACCCGAGAATCATAATGCGGATTGGACGGAATTCAAACAAATGATGGAAGCACAGTATTGTCCTCGTCCAGTTAGAGAGGTGAAGATCCGAGAGTTTTTCTCACCACAGAGTTCGGAGGCATCTGTGACAGATGTAATCAAAACTTTTAATCATCAGCTGACTTGTGTGCGACACTTGGTCGAACGGAGGCGAAAAGATTTTTCATTTTGATATGCGGATGAAGCCGGAGATTCAGCAGTACATGTCCGGATTCGAGTGTACTACGTTGCGGCTGATATCAAGACAAAGCGGCCTACGACATGAAAGAGGCGGCGATGGAGAAATCGGTAGAGGCAAAGAAGCGAGAAGGTGACCGTGACTTTGCGAGAAAACAAGAGTGGTGGGGCCGCAAGGGCCGGTCTTCCTTTATTCGGCTAGGAAACCTCCACATCCTTCTAGAGGCGGAAAGAAGTTCCAGCAACATCGCAGCTTTGGACGCATCAAAGAAATGCTACAACCGTGGTCGAGCCGGGCATATTCGACGTGATTGCCGCATCTTACGTGACTTATTACGATTGTGGGCAAGAAGGGCACCGTGCGGCCTTACGTGGAGCATTGCTAGATCTTTGGTACCCGCACCCAGTTCCTAAGGAGATAAGTGTGAACCGAGACACAGTGGATTTGACGAGCCTGGGAAGAGAGAGACATCCATCTTTGGTCCGTTCCTCCGCGCTTGTACGAAATGAGGAGATCGGACGACTGAACACTGCTGTTGCATCAGGTACGATTCAGATCCTTTTGCAACCAGTTAGTGTCTTGTTCGATTCGGGAGCTACGCATTCTTTTATATCTTTGAACTGTGTTAAACGTTTGAACATCTCGTGCTTGTATAATTGTGAACCTTATGTTGTGGGATTACCGAGCGGAGAGAAAATTGTGGGAACACTAGAAGCTAGGGATTTCCCAGTATCTATAGAAGGAAGAGATTGGCCATCGAATCTTATTGTAGTTGACATCTGCGGTGACGATTTAATTCTCGGAGATGATTGGCTCAACAGTTATGGAGCTGTGCTGAATTACCGAGAGAGAGTCATTTCCATCATTGCTGATGACGGATCTGAACACTTATTCCGAGGATGGAGACCGGGAAGCTCGGGGAAATTGATCAAAGCAATGAAAGCAGTAAAATTACTGAAACAGGGATGTCATGGACTTTGGTGTTATGCCATGAGGAAAGAGGAAGGAGTAGAGCTCGTCTATTCCGATTGTGAATGAGTTCTCGAGATATATTTCTGACGAGCTACTGGGTTACCTCCGCAAAGAGAAGTGGAATTCACCATCGAATTAGAGCACAGAGCAACCTCTATTTCAGGGCACCATACCGCATGGCGCCAACCGAGATGTATGAACTCAAGAAGCAAGCTGGAGGAATTGTTACGAGAAGGGCTATATTCAACCGAGCGTTTCCCCTTGGGGAGCGCCCGTTCTCTTTGTCCGGAAGAAAGACGGATCCCTCCGATTGTGTATTGATTACAGGGAGCTTAACAAGATGACGATCAAGAATAAGTATCCTATACCTCGGATCGACGATTTGTTTGATCAAGCGCAAGGGGCAAGGGTATTCTCGAAGATTGACTTGCGATCGGGATACCATCGATTGAGGATTAAGGAATCGGATATACCGAAATGCTTTCGGATCGATGCAGGCATTATGAATTTGTAGTGATGCCATTTGGACTTACCAATGCTCTGCGGTATTCATGCAATTGATGAATCGGGTATTCTTGGAGTACTTGGATAAATTTGTGGTCGTTTTCATTGACGACATTTTGATATATTCGAGGACGCAGAGGATCATGCTAAACATCTACGTGTGGTTTTGAGCATCTTGAGAAAGGAACGACTATATGCAAAATTTTCTAAATGCGAGTTCGCTTAAGGAAGTAACCTTCCTTGGGCATGTGATATCACCGAGGGAGTTCAGTGGACAGAAAAGTCGAAGCAATCTTGGAATGGGAAGCTCCTAAGAACGTGAAGGAAGTCCAAGCTTCTTAGGACTAGCCGGATATTATCGCCGCTTTGTAGAGGGATTTTCCAAAATTGCTCGTCCGCTCACTCACCAAGTAGAAAACTCAAAAGTTCGCGTGGAATGAGAAGTGCCAGCCGGTTTTGACGAATCAAGAAGAGACTGACGACAAGACCTATATTAGCGCCGCGAAGGAACCGACGGATTTATGGTATACTGACGCTTCAAATCGGGGGTTTGGGTTGCGTGTTGATGCAAAAGGATAAAGTGATTGCTTATGCTTCTCGGCAACTAAAATCGTACGAAGTTAATTATCCGACTCATGATCCGGAGCTAGCATGTGGTCTTTGCCTTGAAAATTTGGCGACATTATCTCAGACGGCACTCATTGTCGATCTTTACAGATCATAAGAGCCTCAAATACATTTTCAATGTAAAGAATTAAACATGAGGCGTAGAAGGTGGCCGGAATTGATCAAGGATTACGACTTGGAGATTCTCTATCATCCGGGAAAGCAAATGTAGTAGCCGATGCTTTGAGCCGTAAACCCGTTTCTCTTCGAGTGTTAGAAGCTCTTACGCCTGCATCAAAGATTCAACGAGAACCGATCCGCGAAGGGATTGAAGTATGGGCACCAGGAATCCAAGGGCGACTTTATGTGATGGAACCGACTTCATCACTAGTCGAGAAGATCAAGTCCAAGCACTGGACGATTCTCCGATCCTTCGATTATGTGATGAAGTAAAGAAAGGAAAAGCCCCAGGATTCGTGATACAAGACGATGGAGTTCGAGATTTGAGTCGACTTTGCGTTCCCGACGATGATGACTTGAGACGGACTATTACGAAAGAAGCTCATAGCGCGCCCTATTCTATTCACCCGGCAGCAGTAAGATGTATAAGGATCTTAAACAAAACTTCCGGTGGGGAATATGAAGAAGGACGTAGCAGAGTACGTTTCGAAGTGTTTGACTTGCCAGCAGGTCAAGATTGAGCATCAGCGACCTGCCGGGATGTTAAAGCCGCTTCCGATCCCTGAATGGAAGTGGGAGGACATTTCGATGGATTTCATCACCAGTATGCCAAGGACTAGAGCAGGAATGAACATGATTTGGGTCGTAGTTGATCGACTAACCAATTCGGCTCATTTCCTAGGAATCAAGGATACATGGGGACCCGAGAGATTGGCACGAGTATTTGTTGCGGAGATAGTCAGATTGCATGGGACGCCAAAGACCATTATTTCGGATCGAGATGGTCGTTTCGTGTCGCACTTCTGGAAGGCAGTCCATAAGGCTTTGGGGACTGAGCTCAACTTTAGCACGTCTTATCATCCCCAAACAGACGGTCAGTCCGAAAGGACTATTCAAACTGTAGAAGACATGCTTAGAGCTTGTGCGTTGGATTGGTCAACTGATTGGGAAGTTCACTTGCCCTTGATCGAATTCACTTACAATAATAGTTGGCATGCTTCTATTAGAATGGCACCATTTGAAGCTTTGTACGGGAGGAGATGCCGATCACCCCTGTGTTGGGATGATTCTTCGGATTTGATCGGGACGGAACCGGAATTGATTATTCAGACTCAAGAGAAGATAGCTTTGATTCGAGAGAGACTCTTGACTGCCCAGAGTCGACAGAAGTCTTATGCCGATGTACGTCGTCGTCCTCTAGAGTTCGACGTTGGGGATCATGTGCTATTGAAGGTGTCTCCTACACGAGGGATTTTCCGTTTTGGGAGGAGAGGCAAGCTCAGTCCGAGATATATCGGACCATTCGAGATCCTCGAGAGAGTTGGAGAATTAGCATACATATTGGCCTTACTGCCGTCGCTGAGTCATGTTCACAATGTGTTTCACGTATCCCAACTGCGAAAGTATGTACCGGACCCCAGTCACGTCATTGATTTCGACGAGATTGAGATAGCTAATGATGGCACCTTCGAAGAGAGACCAATCAAGATACTTGAGAGCCGGATCAAACAATTGAGGAATAAACCAATACATTTGGTTAAAGTACAATGGTCACGACATGGAGTCGAAGAGGCCACTTGGGAAACGGAGGACGGTATGAAGGCTAAATATCCGGAGTTGTTTTCATCCTAAGTTTCGGGACGAAACTTCCTTTTAGGGAGGAAGGATGTAATACCAGATTTGTTATGTAATTGGAACTTGTGATATTGTAATGATTGTACTTTTGTATGAGTACTATTCTCTGTATTTCATTATCCGATGCTGTCGAGCATATAAATTCGTATATGTGATATAAAGATTGAAATTATGTGCATGTAGCGCACGCTACAGCCGAGGGTAGCGACGCTAACGTGGTTTCATAGCGCACGCTACCGAGTGTAATTAGCGCACGCTATGCGTGGTCGATTGATTGAGACGTGCGGTAGGTGAGATCTCGCCGGGACCCCCGCCGGATCGTGTCGGATGTACTGACGGCTTTCGAAAAGCCGAGTCAACGCCTTAGCGCACGCTATGGTCGATGCGTAGCGCACGCTAAGTGCCGAGTACGATTTAGATCGTGAGCCGTTAGCGCACGCTACGAACAGTGGTCTAGCGCGCGCTAATAGCCATTTATTATAAATAGACAAACATCCTATTCGTGATTTGATTCCTTCTCCTCCCACAACCCGAACTTTGACACATAGAACATAACTACTTTCGTCCTAAACACTCCGTATCAACCTCCTCAACCTCCTAGTTCGAGATTGAAGATCATACATCATTGGAGATTGGTGTTCAAGCCTTCGGTGTTGGATTGCTTCATTTCATCCGTGTTCTTCACTACTTCGAGGTAGGTGATTCTTCACCAATGATTAGTATGTTCATAAGGAAGATTTGAATCATGTTTGGATAGCAAGTATTTCGTTCATCACATGTTAGAAGGATACTTTTGACGTATCGGTACTAGATGTTGAATGAACCTTTGAACCATCTTATTATAAGGACACCTAAGCATGTTTAAATCGATTTATGATCAAGTAATCGGATATTACCCAGTTGATACGTTGTATATGTTGGAATCATGTGTTTTGGAACGTAAGACGATGGAACTTAGATTATTTCTTGAAGATCGTAGAGGAATTGTGATATCGAGATAACTATCCGTATATTGGTATTTCATAATCATAAATCTTCCAGAAACCTTATTATCATGATATGCCCGAGGATAACTTGTAATATCACCATAGATTCATGAGTTCTTCATCATTCAACCCAGCTTGCGATTCTCACATGCAAGATTAGCGCACGCTAACATGTGTGAGTTAACGTGCGCTATCGAGGTTCGGTTTCGCACAAAACGCACGTAGCGTACGTTATGAGACAGCCGAGTCCGATCGCTACCGTGGCTAGCGACGCTAGTCTTATACGATAGCGTACGCTATCAGCCGAGCCTTAGCGCACGTTACGAGAGTACGTAGCGCGCTAAGAAATCCAGTGCATTGTTTAGTTTGAGCTTTTCGGCCGTAGCCAATTGTTAGGCCATTGTTCGACTCGAGATGATTTGTATATCGTTCCTTTTGTTAAGGTTCGAGCTTGTTACGTTGATCGGAGGGCGGCCTTCGAGTGCCGAGAGCATTGAAGTATATCGTTCTTGCCATCTTCGAGGCAAGTATCGTGATATGTTAATATCGGTATTTTTGGAGTATGCGTATGATTATGCATGTTGTTGAACATGATATTTACTTCGTTGATTTGTCATGATATTCGTTTATATGTTCATGTTGATGAACGTAATGATTTGGCATATGTGTATGCATGAGTTGTGTTTGTATACGTGTACGATCTATGCTGAGGGCGCTGGATCGGATGTCCACCTCGTGTTGGTCCGACGGATCATCTTGGGATCTAGCCGAGGGCGCCTGGATCATTGACGGGTTATTTCCACCTCGTGTTGGTCCGACGGGATCTTCTTGGGATCTATCTTGAGGGCGCTGGATCATTGGAATACCTGTGTAATGGAATATTGAAGATTCGAATTGTCGGATTCCGGTAGCGGAAGTCCGTGTGATGTATCTTGTTGTGTATTGTTGATGCATATTCAATTGTTTAAATATGATACTTGTACTAGCATCGTTTTGCTAACCCTTCGGGGTGGACATTTGTTTTGATGTTCGTAGCTAAGGAGCAGGGAAACACCAAGATCGACGTGACGACGAAGGGGTTCAGTGATGTTTATTGTTATTGGAGATTTGTGGTCTTGGTTTGGTTTCTGTACTCGAGTACGCGTGTCCTTTTGATATTAATTCGATATGGTTGTATTAATTTCCCGTTGAACCAGTTATACGTTTTCATAAACTTGAATTTTCGCAGTATTGATGTCTTGTATTTACTTTTCTTTTTAATTAGCCTTGTAAATCCTTATTTAAAGGGTTTACGGCGCTGTAATTATTCCGAATATCTCGGGGTGTTACATAACCAACTATGAACAATATAACTAAGGAACAACTTGGGGGTGAATAAGTTGTACCCTCTCTTTAGAAATCCATGCATTGTATAAGTCTTAAAGTGTTGATGTACTTCCAAAAACTGTGTGCAGTCCTGTAGACTTGTTGCTTACTGTTGTGCGACGATTAATTCGCCACAATAGGCGATCGACGACCTCCCTGAAAAGTCAACCATAGAAGCCAAACTCCGGACGAACACCTAGAGTCCGGCATAATACAGCGATCGTCTTTTGGTAACCAGCGATCGTCTTTTGATACCTGGCGATCGTCTTTGTCTAACGGATTAGAGGCGATCATCTCATGCCACGTGGGGATCCAGCATCCGTCGAAGTCGTCGAAGACCGAATCTTGGACGATGGCCCACCCGCGGATCTTCATAGGATACCAACAAAAAGGATCATTGACCCCAGCCTGTCACCTACCACACCTACCGACAAGGCCGCCGAAAGGTACGAAGTGGACCCTCCTCGGACAGTGACTCGCGACGCGTGCTGGCTTCCCATTGGTTCACCCGGTGGCCTCAGCGCAACCTCGGACCTCAAGGGAACAGGCCCACGTGGGGACGATCGGCCGTTTATTTTAATATAGAAAACGGCGATCGCCGCGATCGCTGAGGATCCCAACTACTTTGTCCCCTATAAATGGAGGACTCACATTGCGGCCAAAAGGACGGATTCTACTACGAATTAAGTGCAAAATACACACCAAAGAGAGAATAAAAGGCTCTTTTGGCAAGCACTAACAGATTCATAGTGACATTCATACACATTCATCATAAATTCCAAGCAAGAACTCACAGATTCATCCATCTGGTTCTTCCGGCAATCTACGCGCTCTAAAGCCTAGATAACTAGAAGCTTTTACACTCATTGTATTAGATTCTAACATTGATATTTGTACTCGACAGTATATTTATTAATAACATCTCGCGAGAGCATTCAAGCCCGGGACTAACAACCCCGGCAAATCTTGTGTTATCCATTTTCCCACGGAAGTGTTCTCGCATTTTGTTTGTTACTCGATCATTCCAGCAATACTATCTCCGGATAACATTTTGGGTAACAACAATTGGCGCTAGAGGAAGGGCATCTAAACCTTCATTTTTATTCCTACCGTCTCGAAGAACACTCACTGTTCTCCGGACATATACTTGAAGAAACACTCATTGTTCTTCAATAGAAAAACCTTCAGAAAATGACATCAGCAACAACCTCCAAGAGGGCCACCCTGAGATCTGCCGGAAATCTTATTCCGGCGAGGTCCGAATCCCAGCCCACGGCGGAGGGCGAGCGTGGCGACGCTAGGCTCTCGCTCCCGCCCCCGAGGGACGGTTCTAGCCTCTCACTCGACCAGTTCGGACATCCGGAGCAGATTGAGGAGGCTATAGCCATCCTCGAGGAACGGCAGAGGGCCGCGATACGCCTACCATCACCCGTCGGCTAACCGCCGGCAAGCAAAAGGAAGCTCAAGGGGATCTATGTTGAGAAATCAACGAAAGTCCCGAGCCAGGGAAAGCTCTCGTAAGGCGGGACGATTCCGTCTTCGGCCGCCAGGGAGCGATCCTCGTGGCGACTGGACACTCAGGCCCCAAATGGGAGACATCGATATCCGAATCCTTTACCAGGAGTTCGGCGTATCCGACTCCCAAGAGACAGACGGCAACGAGCCCTGCTCGCCCAAGAAGGGAACCCTCTGGCAGGGAGATCGTCATTCACCACGGAGCTAGGGGATCGCACACGATCGCCTTGGTTCGCGATCGAGAGCCAATCGGCGATCGAGCGGCAGCGATCGCCGCTATGCAACGCCACTCGACGAGATGAAGACGCTCCTAGAAATTGGGGCGACGCCAGAGACCGATCGGGGGCTAAATGAGCCACTCGCGGTCCAGATCGAGATCGCTCCCCAATCAACGATCAATCCCCACAAACACCTCTATACGAGGGAGAACGGATCAGGAACCCACTTAAGCAAATTCGGATCTACATGACTGGATGCGGAGCTTCGGATGCGACGAAATGTCGTATGTTCCCGCTAACTCTGGGCGATCTCGCCGACAGTGGTACATCTCACGCCATCTCGCTCAATCAATTGCTTTGAGAAGCCGGCGACGACTTCACGTCATACTTCGCCGCCAAAGTCGCTCGCCGGAAGGTCCTCACCGCATGATGAAAATCGGGCGGGGAAGGATGAATCGGATGAGGATTATATCGGCCAGGTGGGCGAGATAGTCCTCACCCGGTGAGCCCGTCGGCGACGAGATCGCTCACCACGCGATCTGAACGGATTCCACGGACGATCGCCCATGTTCGGGCACCTCACAAAAGATTTTCCACCGACCTATACGGCGTTCCGCGTCGAGCCGCGATTATCGGCCGGGCGAGAAGATGCTCTCACTCCGCGGACGAGGGACGGTCAGAAGAAGGAAAGCACCTTCCCATGTCCAAGAAGACGGTCGCCAAGCCCGAAGGCGGTCGCCAAGCCCCTGGCGAGTTCAAAGCCTTCGAGGATGTAGAGGTCCACCTTCTTCACAACCTCAACTTATCTCGGCCCACATCTTCAACGCGATCAAGGGTCGCGAGTGGCTTTCAAGCCAAAGCCGATAAGGGACCACGGTTATCTAGACCGTAGCAAATTCATGCCTATCATAAGAGTCCGGCCACAACACTAGCCAATGCCGCGACCTCCTCGAGCAGCTCCGCGTTTGAGGAAGGCAACTGGATAATTTGATCACCAAGCCGTAACCCGGGACGGAAAGAGCCGGAGGCGCGAACGCCGACCGAGCGAGAGAATTCCTCCCAATCCGATCGCCAGGGATCGAGCATGAGCCGGAGTACTCGATGAGTCGATCCCTCCGATCAACCACGGCGGTCGGATCAACATGCTCCAAGCGGAGGTGGGAGCCTCGGGGCCTTTCCCCGGTTTCCACCTGTCAAACAGAAGCGAAAAGCCGAGGCGAGGGCCTTCGCCGAAGTCCATGTTGTAGTACCTCGGAGCCGACCATCTCTAGAGACGCGCTCATCATCTTTTCCAACAAGGACAGGAAGGAGTGCAATGTCCCAAAGAGGATGCACTAGTGATCTCGCTTGCATCCTTGGGAAGACGGTCGATCGCGTGTTGGTCGACAATGGGAGTTTTTGCAACATCATATTCAAATCCGCCCGGACCAACTCGGCAACCTAATCAAATTCATCAAGCCTTCGACACCGTGCTCCAAGGGTTCGGCGACAACACGGTCAAGCCTACGGGAGGATCAAGCTCTCCGTCGAGCTAGTATGCTTTTATGATCCCAAGGTTAGGATTACTAGGAACCTAAGCTTTGTAATCATAGATAGGCCCAGCATCTATAATGGGTTCCTAGGTCGCCCCTTTTTAGAAACCTTTGAGGCGGTCGCCTCATCTTTCTTTCTTGTATCAAATTCCCCCTTTAGATGGGACGGTCGGTACTGTAAAAGGAGATCAGCTAATGGCAAAGAGATGTTTGAGTTACTCCTATGTTGTTAATTCTTTCAATACTTCCCATACTATGTGTAACATTGAAGCGACCGACGATCAACCCATGGAGATCGACGAGCCTAACACTTCGTACCAACCCGACTCAGGGGACGCCATCTCTCATCGATTGACGGACGACATCGAGCCAAGGATCGGTTTCGAGCCAAGCCTCGACATCGATCCTAGGACCGAGTCCGGAGATCGTACCAAGCGAGGCGGCCGTTCTGTCGAAGAGTTGGAAAGTATTACGATGGATCGGATCATCGAGCGGGAAGTGCAGTCGGCGCGAGCATCGTTCACGAATTAAAGGAGGATCGATCGACTTGCTACGTAGGAACATCGGAGTCTTTGCTGGTCACATCAAGATATCGTTGGCATAAGTCCCGAACACGCTTGCCATTATCTCGAAGATCGACCAAGGCGATGAAGCCTGTTCACCGAAGCGTAGGAAGTTCGGTCCCGAGAAATACGCGGCGCTCGACATAGAAGTCCGAAGTTACTCAACAATAAATTGATCGGAGTAGCCACAGGCGAACCACGGTGGGTCGCCAACGCGGTGCTCGTCAAAAAGCAGCCAGTTCTGGAGATTATGCATTGACTTCACCGACCTCAACGCGGCATGTCCAAAAGATCACTTCCCGATGCCTCATATCGATCACACGGTCGATAGCACGGCAGATGCGAAATGATGTCGTTTATGGATGCCTTCACGGATATCATCAAATCCCAATGGCGGAGGAAGACATAAAACACACATCTTTCCACACGAGAAAAAGACATATACTATTGGGTCGAATGCCGTTCGGCTTAAAAAGCGAGGCGACCTACGGCGATTAGTCAGCGGGATGTTCGCCGATCAGATCGGCAAGACCATGGAGGTCTACATTGACGATATCGTAGTCAAAAGCCTCAAGAAGGAAGATCACCTCAACGATCTTGCCGAGACGTTCGCCATCCTTGAGAAGTTTAACATGAAGCTGAACCCCAAGAAATGCAACTTCGGGGTGGGCTCCGGGAAGTTCTTGGGGCACATGGTGAGCCAAAGGGGGATCGAGGCTAACCCCACCAAGATACAGGCGATCCTTGACATGCAGGAACCGCGAAACATCAAACAAGTGCAACGCCTCACAGGTTGTCTAGCCGCCCTCAACCATTTCATATCACGGCTCGGCGATAAAAGCAAGCCTTTCTTCGCGACCATCAAGAACAAGAAGTTCGCATGGACGAAAGAAAGCCAGATAGCATTCGCCAAAATAAAGGAATATCTATCTAACCCCCAGATCCTGGCAAAGCCGATCACCGGTGAAAAATTATTCCTTTACTTAGCGGCCTCGGAGGTCGACCGAGTGCCGCTCAGTGCGGCAGAGGGGCAAGCCCACTTGCCGATCTACTATGTTAGCCAGGCGCTCCACGACGCCGAGACACGTTACACACCATTGGAGAAGATCGCCTATGCCCTTGTCATGAGTGTACGAAAGCTGAGAGCTTACTTCTTCGATCACCAAGTGGAGGTCCTAACCACTCTACCTCTAAGACAAGTCTGCACCGACCAGGACACCAACGGCGACTCCTCAAGTGGTCATTGGAGATCGCACAATACGGTATCACTTACGCTCCTCGCACGGCGATCAAAGGCCAAGCTCGCGGACTTCGTGGTGGAATTAACGTTCCCTCACGGTCAGGCCAGTCGGCCGACTGCTGAAATTATACGTGGATGGCTCGGCGACCAATGCGAGAGCAGGTGGATTGTCCTCATTAGCCCGACGGCGGTCAGAGTTTCACAAATGCCGTGCGTTTCGGTTTTCGTGCGACCAACAATGAAGCCGAATACGAAGCTCTGGTAGGCGGGCTTGATCTAGCCCTCGCCCTAGATGTTCGACGCCTCCATATCTTCATGGACTCCCTTTTGGTCGTGAACCAAGTCAAGGGGGAATATGAGGCACGCGGCGAACAGATGGTCAAATACCAAGAGCTGGTCGCCGAAATGTGCACAAAATTTGAAGAAGTACTAATCGAGCAAGTCCCGAGAGAGCACAACTCCCAGGCCGATGCACTTTCCAAACTAGCATCATCGGATGGGGCAGCCGACTTCTCCAACATCCAAATCACAAAGTCAGCAAGGCCGGCGATCGACAGGAATTTGGTTACCACGGTCGCCATCGCCGAAGAGAATTGGATGACTCCGTTCATCAAATACTTAAAGGACGGAACGGTCCCTGACGACCGTGTTAAAGCTCGCCAACTCCAGCTTCGTGCGACCAGGTATACCCTATTGGACGATCGGCTTTACAAGCGAGCCTTCAGCCTTCCCCTCCTCAAGTGTATTACACCGGAGGAAGGTTGGCTCATTTTAGCTGAAATCCACGACGGGATTTGTGGGAACCACGCGGGCGGGCGAGCCCTCCTCCATAAGACGACCAGACAAGGATTTTTCTGGCCATCACTTCGGAAAGATGCGATCGCTTATGCCAGATCTTGTCATAGATGTCAGATTATGGGCCCCAACATTAAACTATCACCCGAACAACTCACCTCCATGTATAGCCCTTGGCCATTTGCGCAATGGGGCATCGACCTTATAGGTCCCTTGCCGACGGCTCCAGGGGGCTGTAAGTTCGCCATCGTTGGGGTCGATTATTTCACCAAATGGGCTGAGGCCGAACCGCTCAACAAGATCGGCCAAGAGCAAGTGATCAAGTTTATCTGGAAAAACATAATATGCCGATTCGGTTTGCCCCAGGCCATCATCTCCGACAACGGGAAACAGTTCGACGGCTTAGAAGTCATGCAATTCTGTGAAAAGTGGGGAGTCAAAAGGTTATTCTCAGCGCCCTATCACCCTCAGACGAACAGGCAGGTAGAGGCGGTGAATAAGATCCTCAAACACACGATCAAAGCACGACTCGAATCCAGGCAAGGAAGATGGGCGAGCGAGCTCCCGGACGTTTTATGGTCCTACCGAACGGCGACCAGCGGTTGGCCGGCGAAACCCCGTTCGCCCTTACCTTCGGAACAGAAGCGGTGATTCCTTCGGAGATCGCCGTCCTCAGCCATCGAACCGAACAGGAGATGACGGACGACAACGATGTAGCCCGGCGAATCGACCTAGACATGCTTGAAGAAAGACGGCTGACCTCAGAAATGAAGAACACAATCCACAAAAGGAGAGCCGAGAAGTTCTACAATTCAAAGGTCAGAGAAAGAAGATTTCAAGTGGGCGATCTCGTCCTCAAGAAAATCCAAACCCATACAGGCGTCTTTGGTCCAAACGGGGAAGGACCTTTCAGAGTATCCAGATGGCTAACTAAAGGAGCCTACGAACTGGAACGTCCTGACGGTACTCCGGACCAATACCCCTGGAACGCCGTGCATCTGAAAAAATACTATCAGTGATAAATTTGTATCCGATTTCAATGATGTACAAGGAATATAATGAGATTTTTTGTTATCCCATCTGTTATGGCGATCGCCCCACCAGGCATCGCATATCACCGACGATCGCTGATCACGACGATCCTAGGTAAAATTAATGCAGCCATGGTCCTGGAGGTCGATGGAACCGACAGCTTCGCCCATGCAAGGTTCCTTTGGGCTGAGATCGTCCGCCCTTCGTTTAAATACGAGGCCGACGTAGCCGAAGGACCCTCCAAAATAATCAGTAGGCGCGATCGCACGTTCTCAAGGTACATCATCCAACATGGTGAACCCGAACAATACGACGTGCCGTTACCCCAGTCTCAACGTACACCGTCGAGGATCGCCATCTTCATGGCGGGCCGAGGTGGAAGCAGAGCTGACAAGCCGCGGACGTGGTGTCGAATAAGCCGACAACACTCCGCGCAAGGACTCCTCCAGACCGAGATCGCCCGCCTTTCGTTTTAACACAAGGCAGGCGTAGCCTAACGGAGGACCCTCACAAAAAGTGAGTCGCAGGATACTAAATATCCCGCGCACACGAAGACACGATTGGGGAGATCGGTCCATCGAACACCCCAACCACACATGACTCTTCAGAATCGGCAAAATGAAGATAGCTCGCCAGATAGACTAGTCTTTGTTTCCTTACTTACTATAAGTGAACAAAGACAAGGGGGCAAGGATAGGTCGAGCTAATCTCAGATACGATCGAACAAAGAGGAACCATACTCGATCGGCTTCGCTAAAAAACATGCAGGGCGATCGAGGTCGTCCGACGAAAATTACAAGTAAGAATTCCAATTCAAAACATGTCAATACTTTCAACACTCATACAATCGGCCGGACGAACAAAAAATCGAAAGCAAATATACGCGTACTCGTAAAAATTGCACACAAACAGTCAAAGGCGATCGCATATAATGCATTACGCGGAATGAGAAAAGGAGTATTTTATTCATAAACACAAGCTTCATACATTTCGAAGCCCGAAGGCCTTACAACAAAAAGTACAAGTTACGAAGGAAAAACAAAAATGCCTCTCAAGGCCCACTTTCTTGGTCTTCGCCCTCGGGTTGCGGATCGGCTTGGGCACCCCCATCGGCCTCGGGATGAATGAGTTTGCCGGTATACCAACTCAAGTCGATCCCGAGGTCGATAAGGTCAAGGATCGGCAGAGAAAATTCTGGATGCAGAGGATGCTTGAGGACATAGGATCTGAAGCTTTCCATCAGGGGACCAGTCTCGACCCCTGCCTTTGTAGCAGCTCGGACAGCGTCAGCATAGGCCAAGTAGTAAGCGAACTCGCCGACGTGCCCGATGTTAAGGTAGGGATCGACCTCGATCGCCTTCAGCTGCCCCTTCAGATCCGCCGCCGTCTTCTCGACCTCCGCCAGTTCGGCCGCCTTGGCAACATTCTCGCCCCTGGCCTTCTCCAGCTCTCTCTTCGCCGCCTCCAGCTCACCGCTGAGCCGATCCACTCCAGCCTTCAGCTCGGTCACCTCCTCCTGCGAAGCCTCGAGCTTCTGGCGAGTTTCCTTCTCTTTATTACAGGACCGATCGGCAGCCTCCTTGGAGCGGCTCAGCTCCTGCTTCAATCGGTCCACGTCCAGCTTAGCCCGTTTGGCCGTCTCCTCATACTCTTTCTCCATTGACCGGATCCGGTTGGCGTCTTCGATATTTCGGTTCCGGGCGGTCTCGAGTTCGCGATGGAGATGAGCGGTGGAGGGTCGCCCCTCAAAATCCCGAGCAGCTTGGACGGCCATCGTCGCCGTCTGAAGAGCGTGGCAACGTCGCCGCATGGCGTCTCGGATCGCCGACGAGCGATCGCATCAAGGTCGGTCGTCCAAGCCTTGGGCGAAGGTGTGCTTTGGCGAACGTAAGCTGGGACTTCGAGAGAACCTTGCGGAGCCTTGCTCGACAGGAAGTCCAGCACCATGGGGGAGATGTCCGGGTCGGCGAGACGAACCCTGCAGCGCAAACCAAGGAAATCGAGGAGTTAGCCCATACCATGCTCAGAAGGCCTAACTCAGAAAATTTTTGACCCACTCTTACCTATTGACCAGCTCGGGGTCGCGTCCGAAAAAAGGCTTGCCCCGGGATGTCTCCGCATCGGCGATCGCCATCTTCTTCGCCGAGCCGCCAGACGACCGGGGTCCGGAGACCGTGGGCTTGGCGCCAGATCGCTCCATCATCGGGATGGCGGAGATAGGAGCCGCAGCGACCGGAGGCTCAAGAATCGATACGTCCGCCTCAGAGATCGACGGGGACTCCGACCTCCGCCTCTTGCGGCGTTTGAGTTGTTCCTCTCCCTCGACCACCGGCTTGGCGACCGGCGCCTCAGCGGGTCTCGTCACCGGGGCAGGGTGAGACGTCGTCGCAGGAACGCGACCAGTCTGCTTGCCCAAATTAAGGCGACCAAGAACTCCCAAGTCCGACATAGCTATCTCTGGCGGAGGTTCGGCGATTCGGGGAAAATAAGCCTCTGTCAAAGAAAAGATGCAAACAAGTTAGACAAAACAAAACGACCTCTTGGAGACGATCGTCAAAGAAAGGAAACACCACTTAAACTCATACCTTGAACTTTCAAGTGACGAGGGTAGCAAAACAAACGAGCCCCCAACCGATGAGCTTCAGTACCAAGCGATCGAACGTCAATAAAGGAGTTCGGCAACGCACGGATACGCTCCCAAATGATCAAGAAATCAAATGGGAGGTCGCTGATCGTTGGAACGAGAGGTCCTGCAAAAAGAAAACAAAATTAGATCAGTCCAAGACAAGCTCAATCAAGGGGGGAGTTTAAATCCTTACTCGGATTCCTCTCCCGGAAAATGGTGGGAATCTCCAGCTCTTCATTCAGCCCTTCACTCAACGCCGATCGCCATGCCCCGCCGACTGACACCATTTTGCCGGTCGCCTCGGTCTTATTCGCACGCCGAGAACCACTCTCCCGAGTCGGCCACGGATATGATAACCGCCGATCGTCCCTTTCGCTGACAATTTAAACAAATAATTCATCTCGGTAGCGATGGTGTAGCGAAATAACCGGTGACCGCCAAACAAGGTCAACGTGCGGACGATCTGCGGCCAAGCATTGGCGTCGATTGAAGAGGCGCCAAATTCAGGCGATCGGCAAATAGGAGGCGAGTGGCAACGGAATCGCAAACCCGCCTCCATAATCATCTCATTGTGGCGACCATATCCTGGGGCGGTTGGTCGGCGCGCTCATTCTCCAAAGGCACGTGAAGGGAAACGTCGGAGGGGATGTGGTATTTGGCCCTCCAGCGGCTCGGGTATTTCTTGGTCGCCGTACTCGGATCGCCGAGAGTCCACGAGGCAGGACGGCGGCTGAAAGACCGTCCGGTTCACATGTTCGTAAGGGTGAGCGGCGGTGTAGGCCTCGAAATCGAATCCGGCAAGGTCCAGTGATCGTTTCCATCATTTGAGCAAAAGCCACATAGGAGGGGCCGAATCTGCTCTCTCTTTCCTGTGCCTCCCGCACTGGATCGTCTTCATCCACCGGCGAACCCCCCTGCTCCGCCGTCCTCGCCACCTCGGCCTCGTTGAAAAGTTTTTCGAGTTCTTGGTGCAATCCCGCCGAATAGCTTCGGCCGTCTCCATATCCACTCTAACGGAACCTCCTCCCGTTCAGCAACGCGGGCAGTGGAAGAACTTCCGGTCTCGAAGGTTTTCGATCCTCCCGACATATTAGAAAGTAAAGATAAGGAGAAGGTTAATTTTTTCTTACCTAGAAAAAAGAAGGAGATCGGCACTCAAAAGCTCCAGAAATTTCTGCAGAAATTCGGCTATGGATGCTAAGGGCGCGTAAAAAGTGAAGGAGAAGAAGCCCTCCCCTTTTTATAGATGGAGACGAGGGCCTAAGTGCAAATAGAAGAAACCTCGGGGGCTGAAGCGCAACCGTCACGTGGGGACGCATTAAGTGCGGCCCTCGAATCCCGCATACGCGTCTTTTCGAAGGCATGCCAGCCGACAGGTCTGACAAACCGTCGGATTCCCCCAACAGCGGCACGACGCGTGTCCCAGCCACTTTTGGAAGGCCCGCCTTCTTTTCCCGCTGCTCCCGACACGAAAAAAGGTCGTCCATATTTGAATTCAGATCGGCTGGTCGTCTAAACAGCGGCGATCGCCAACAGCCGCGTTTTCAACATCGAGGCGAGCTGGGGGGCAATTGTTGTGCGACGATTAATTCGCCACAATAGGCGATCGACGACCTCCCTGAAAAGTCAACCATAGAAGCCAAACTCCGGACGAACACCTAGAGTCCGGCATAATACAGCGATCGTCTTTTGGTAACCAGCGATCGTCTTTTGATACCTGGCGATCGTCTTTGTCTAACGGATTAGAGGCGATCATCTCATGCCACGTGGGGATCCAGCATCCGTCAAAGTCGTCGAAGACCGAATCTTGGACGATGGCCCACCCGCGGATCTTCATAGGATACCAACAAAAAGGATCATTTACCCCAGCCTGTCACCTACCACACCTACCGACAAGGCCGCCGAAAGGTACGAAGTGGACCCTCCTCGGACAGCGACTCGCGACGCGTGCTGGCTTCCCATTGGTTCACCCAGCTGGCCTCCAACTGCAACCTCGGACCTCAAGGGAACAGGCCCACGTGACGGGACGATCGGCCGTTTATTTTAATATAGAAAATGGCGATCGCCCGCGATCGCCTGAGGGATCCCAACTACTTTGTCCCCTATAAATGGAGGACTCACTGTTGCGGCCAAAAGGACGGATTCTACTACGAATTAAGTGCAAAATACACACCAAAGAGAGAATAAAAGGCTCTTTTGGCAAGCACTAACAGATTCATAGTGACATTCATACACATTCATCATAAATTCCAAGCAAGAACTCACAGATTCATCCATCTGGTTCTTCCGGCAATCTACGCGCTCTAAAGCCTAGATAACTAGAAGCTTTTACACTCATTGTATTAGATTCTAACATTGATATTTGTACTCGACAGTATATTTATTAATAACATCTCGCGAGAGCATTCAAGCCCGGGACTAACAACCCCGGCAAATCTTGTGTTATCCATTTTCCCACGGAAGTGTTCTCGCATTTTGTTTGTTACTCGATCATTCCAGCAATACTATCTCCGGATAACATTTTGGGTAACAACAATTACAAGAGATTTTTAAAGTAAATATATAAGTATAAACCACAAGTATGATGATATGTAATAAAGCACTAAGTAGTAAATTAAATTAATGTGGTTTGAGGTAAAGTCATGTACGTCCACCAGCTCCATACAAAATATGCTTACTAGAATTCAAGGTAGTACACAATAGTTATGACTCTAGAAAATACTTGCAAGTTGTATCGTTCACATAGATTGATACACTTAACTCGCACAGCGACACTGTTCGCACATACTGACATACAAATGGATTAGAATATTCGTCTTCGTCTCACACAAATTAGAAGCTTAATTCTCCAAAGCACATTCGTCTCACACATGTCTGGAGCTTGCTTGTAAATCTATACAAGATTGAGCCCTTAACCGGAATCGCTGTGCTGCACGGGCCGGTTACGGGTCGAAGGTTTCTGGGCCCGTGAATCGGCAGGCCGAACCGGCGGTTTTCCGCCCAAACTCAAAATTCAAGTTTTCAGTTTTTTTTTTTTTTCAAATTCAAAATTTAAATTTTTCCCAACTCTCTCTTGGACGAAAGAAGAAGCAAGCATTTAGCATTGGTGGACTTGTCTTGGACGAAAGAAGAAGCAACATGGATCCTCGAAATATGGAGGCCACCATGTTGCTTGATGATGTAACACCCCCAAGTTATTCAGGGTATATTACAGCGCCGTGAGCCCCGCCGTGGGACACACAAGGCTAAACATACGTGGAACTATAAAACTTGACCGAGAAGGTCTACATATAATGGAAAGAAAGACGATACAAATGGTATTCAAAACCATAACCAATGAAACCATATACATCACTGCACAAATCAATACCTCGGCAACACAGGCCGGAACATCAAGGAAACTGAAATACAATACTCGAGTATTTAAAATCCATTCCAATGCAACAACACTGAATGGAGGAATCCAAAAAAGATAACTGGAGACAAGACACAGTATCACACTTGCCCATCATCTTCATGCCGACCCGATACCCGCCTGTCCTCTCTCCTGGAACCTGAAATACATAAAAGGTATTTCCCCCATAAAGGGGTTAGCCGTCGAATAGCGAGTGCAAGTATAACAGTATGAAACACAATACTCCTCGACAATAAAGTAAATGTAATCCGTCAATTCATCAATATCCGTCAATTCATCAATATAAGACTAGTATTCCGGAATGACTAAAATCTCAAGACGTATGTGAATGCCGTAGAAACGGTTCGTTCATATCATACGCCGTTACATGTAGGAATGCCGTCAAAACGGTTCGTTCATTACATGCCAACATTATTTCATATGAATGCCGTAGAAACGGTTCGTTCATATCAACCATGGAATCGCACTGGAGGCTACGAAACCCTCGAGAGGACCATAGGCGTCCGGAGTGGCTAGAAATAATCATACCATCAATATTTCATACTTTCAAAGTCGAGAACGTACAATCATAAATGTATACTTGCCTTGAATAATCGGCAGCCAACGAACGGAATGGAAAGTCACCGACGAATGCTAGGAACCATCGAAACCGAACCTAACGATTCGAAGAATACAATCACAACAGATTCTAAACGAATACGGAATTGGAATACGCCCGGAAACCCACCTACGATTCATGTATATTCGTATAAAAACGACAACGAGGGCGGACCACAACCAAACCCTCTCGATTTTGTAAAAATCACGAAATATACCATGAATCCATAGGGAAACTAAGAGTACCAACAAGATTAATCATATTCATCATGAATTACTCATCAAAACCGAATGAATCGGACAAAACCGCGAAAATCCCCAAATCTCCCCAAAAGTAGGGTTCTAAAGATCTAACCTTGATTCGCTGGATCGAAGGATGTTATAGGACGATTGATCGGTGATATAAACTCAGAAACTTCATGGATTTGTTGTTTAACAACATGGCTTCATCTTATCCGAAGCTCCAGCCGCGGATCGAAGAGAAAGGAAATGAAAAATGAGTGAGAAAGTGGCTGGTCTGTCATTTTTATACTGGGCCGGAACTAGCGTGCGCTAGCCTTCCCGGCCTAGCGTGTGCTATCGGCCAGTATCGGCCGAGCACTCTCGGCCATGGCCCGCATGACCCGGTACCACCGACCAATCTCGCCACCATGACTTGACCGCTGACTCATTAGCGTGCGCTACTGGCCAAGCTGCGCGCTAGCGGCTGTCCGGTAGCCAGCTGGACTAACAAACTCACCTGTAACGACGCTAGTCGGCGGCCGCGGCGCTACCCTGCCGGTTAGCGTGCGCTACGACCGGCGATGGCGTGCGCTACTGCCCGATCTGGCCGAGTCGAGAACCTCGAATCCCTCCGCCCGGGCCGATGGCGTCTGTTGGTGACTCGGCAGCGTGCGCTACACTGCCGAGCTAGCGCTTGGCGTCCGGCCGTGGCGTGCGCTATGCCGGTTCTGCCGTCTGCTCGGTCGGTGCGACCATCGTCCGGCGAGAACCGCGACCGTCCGGCGGTGCGACCACCGTGGGCTCGGCGACTCGATTTCCAAAGCGTCACGGAGCGAACACGACGAAAAGTTCGCGGACGATATCAACGACTCGAAATGAAAACGTAATGCAATAATTAATCATACGCGACCAAGAAAAGGGTCGAGACAACAAATACGGATACGGATACCCAGAACTTTGGGTAAATTACAAAACGGCCCAAAATGCCCGAAAATCACGATACGCGATCGAATAACCAAACCGAAGTTCACAACACTTCTAACAAAGTTAAACGGACTTACGGGAAACTCGAAACAGCAGTTTAGAACGAGATTCGCAAGAATCGAACTCAAGTGCAGAAAAGTCGTTGAAAAGCACGGAACTCAACATAACGACACCGAAACGAACTCGGATGTCAAAAAGTGTATAATTAATCATTCTCAGGGTGACGAAACGGTCCCAAGCGAGTTGTCAAAACGGACTTCCGCCAAAAATAGAAAATTACCGGGAATCAAAATTACGGGTATTACAGATGATTGGTCCAAAGTCGAGTTGCGAGCTCAAGAGAACCAATTGGATCAAGCCGACGAGAGCCCAAACGATTCATACACCGAGTCCGAAAGATCTGTCGCCGAGGCCTACGACTAGGTAAGTTAAGGTAAGAGAATTACGTGAGCTTCGATTCTTCATTATTCAATGAAGATACGTAGGCCACTCAATTTTAATATTCGTCCAAACTAGTATTTTATAAAAATTATAAAAATATTTCAAATTTTTATTTAAAAAAAAACATTTCAAATTTTTATTTCAAAAAAACATTTCAAATTTTTATTTCAAAAAATTTTTATTTAAAAAAAACATTTCAAATTTTTATTTCAAAAAACATTTCAACAAAAAAAACATTTCAAGTTAGTTGAGACGGATTAAATATTAAAATTGAGCTCAAGCCCTTTATTTATTCACTCTTTTTCCCCTTGTAAAAAAAATATTGTATCATTGTAACATTGTAACATTTCTTTTATTAGTTTAGTTAGTAATTAGTTAGTTTACTTATTCAATTTTAAAGATTGTATCATAATTGTAACATTTCTTGTATATAGTGAATTAGTTGATTTACTTATTCAATTTTAAAGATTGTATCATTGTAACATTTCTTTTATACATAGATAGAATCATATAAATCAATGAAGATATCAATTTTATGCATTATTTTGATTGTAATGTTTTAGAACTATTTTTACTTTATTGCATTTCAAGTTTTCAATATTTCAAATTTTCAACGCAAGTAATTTAATTTCAAAAAAAAAAAGAAGTCAACCGCCGGTTTCCGGCCCGGACCGGAACCGTCGATTTCGGGCCCGGGAACCGGTCCTTCAACATAATATCCAGGCCGGTTCGGACCCAGAACCGGCGGTTCACGGCCCGGTGGCAACACTATAAGAGAGAGAGAGAGAGAGAGAGAGAGAGAGAGAGAGAGAGAGAGAGAAGCGGTATAGAGCTCAATCTTGTTGCCCAACATTATATTCCTAAGCAGCTTCTCTCCACCTATAGCTATGTGTGACGGGTCGGGCGAAAGCGACCCGGATGACCCTAACATGAGTCTCTATGTGTCGGAAGGTTCCGGAAGGTTCTAGAATGATCAAGAAAGACCCAGAGATCTCTACATACTTGTAAATTCGTAGATGACTCTAGAAGCATGTAGAAATGTACTTCTTACACACTTTGTAGAATGCTCATGTAAAATGCCCATGTAAATGTACTACAAGTATCTAGAGTGTTCTATCTAGAAAGTTCTATCTAGAGAGTTCCACTCCAGAACTCTCCTAGGTTGGTATAAAAGGAGGAGGAGCCTCATTTGCTCACTCCATCCAGAAATCCTCAAGCAATCAAGCATTGTAAAAGCTCTCTTGTACTCAAGCATTCATACTTAATAAAATCCTTTTGTGCCATTGCCCCTTTTCTCGTTACTTTTAGGCTTACTTAGCAACTCGACTCAGCTTAGTTGTTTAAGTGCCGCATGGGTTAGCTGCGCAAAACTCCCATCCCGTGACAAGTGGTATCAGAGCCACGGTTTGCACACAACCGACTCATATCACACGAGAACAATGGCCAACACTCAGGATGTCCCTATTGATGCTACTCAAGAGCAGCAACGCGGTCGTGAGGAGCAACGAGGTAACAAGGTCCGAGGCAAGTCCAAGGGACCCTCTGCCGATGCCTTCGAACCTCGGATTGCCACACTGGAAGCCTCGATGGCTAGCTTGGAGGAGAACCTTGATCAAGTCCATGATAGGTTCGACACTCTGGAGACGGAATACGCTGACATCGCTGGCGTGCTGAAGAAACTTATGATGGACCAGTCGGATATGTTGCGTGGGCAACTTATTGAATTCCAGAAGGAGATTCATGGTCTCCGTGGCTTTGTCCAAGAAGAGCTACGCTCTATTCGCTCGGAAGTGGAAGAAGTCCGGTCGGAATGGGCTAAACACAAGCGATCCGCATCATTTAATTCCGCTGCCCCGTTCGCTTTTGATGCGCGCCGCTTGGATGTGCCGAAGCCCGAAACCTACGATGGCACTCGGAATGCCACTGTGGTCGATAACTTCTTATTTGGCCTGGAACGATACTTTGACGCTATGGGCGTAAAAGATGAGGAACATAAGGTCAGCGGCGCACCAAATTACCTGCGTGGTGCCGCTCAACTCTGGTGGCGCCGAAAGTATGGCGATATGGGCAAAGGGATCTGCACCATTGACACTTGGGCAGACTTCCAAAGAGAACTCCGAAAACAATTTGCCCCAAGCAATGCTGAACGAGATGCGAGAGCTCGCCTCCGAAGACTCAAGCAGACAGGTACGATTTGTGACTATATCAATGAATTTACAACTCTCATGCTTGAAGTTGAAATGTCCGATAAAGATGCACTTTTCTATTTCACCGATGGCCTTAACAATTGGGCCAAAACCAAGCTGGATAGACATGGTGTTCAGACCCTTGACGAAGCTATCGCCAAGGCTGAATCACTCACTGACTACTCTGGGCAAGGTAAAGATAAACGGCCCATTCATGGCAAAGGTGGGGGAGAAAGTCGCAAGGAAGGATATGGCGGTAATCGCAAGAATTGGGGAACTAACCGACCCCCAAGCGGCAAGATCGGGCAACAAAAATTCCCAGGAAGGAAGGAGCAATCAAAGCCCAAAAGCCCTTGCTTCATATGCAACGGCAATCATTGGATACGTGATTGTCCGGAGAAGAAGACTTTAAACGCCCTTGCTGCCCACTTAAAAATCAATGCCGATGATACCTCGGCCACTCCATTAGAAGAACCCCGACACAGCATGGGTTCTCTTCAGTACATGTCCGCTCTTAAGGGACAAGCCCCGACGCCCGTTACTCCGAAGAAAGGGCTAATGTTTGCTCGCACCACTATTAACGGTCAAACCGTTAGCGCATTACTCGACACTGGAGCATCTCATAACTTCATGTCCGAGGAAGAAGCCAAACGCCTAGGGCTCAAGACAGTTTATCGCGGAGGTGCGATGAAGGCAGTTGATGGATTCAAATTAAATACTCGCAAGTGTACGAATCGCTCTTTTAGTAAGCGGCAAGTAACTCCGAGGTCGATCTCTCGAGGAATTGGAAACGGTTTAAAATTCGATAATGTTCGGCAAATAGTCGAATGAACAAAGGTAAATTAAATTAAAATACATCATTTGTTGATTATGATTACAATTACTAATGCACAAAATTTAAATTGAACTAAGTGATATCAACACCAATTTGATAGTCGGATAAATGAGAGATAACAATAATGAGATTAATATGGGAATTTAGAGTCACCGACACACACGTAATCAATTATTAGTTCCGATACTCAAATAAATAAGGTTAGGAATTATTGATTGCTCACGATTAAAAGAAATCCGTTTGATGGCGGAAATTCTAAAAATCACGATTGTTCTCAACGAAAATTAAGGGATACTCTTTTGATGGGGACGAAACCCTAGCTAACAATCAATTAACCGACTACTTTTGATGAGGTAAATCGTTAAAAGATCGCGCGAAAAGCTCGAGAACATTCACAATCGTTTCTTTCGGTCGTTTGATGGCGAACACCGATAAAAACCCTCGATTCGAATAATAATAACAACAATGAAAAAGGTTTGATGATCTAATTCAAAAGTTCTTAAACGAAGAACGAACAAGAGGAACAATCCCAAACTTTATCAGGAAAATCAAAAGGAACTAATAATCAAAAACATGTGTGTGGCTATATCTAAAACCCATATGAAGTGTTTAGCCACACATGATTAATTCAACAACAATAATGGAAATTGAAGAACAAAACATGGTAAAAACTTCCCTTGTAAATGCCGAAATCGAATTCTAAAAGGTTTGATGATCTTCTTACAAGAACTCACAACAAATTTATACAAGGAATTATTATATCTCACTAAAGTATTTTTCTCACTCCAAGAACACACAAGGAAGATGATGAAAATCTCTCTCTTTCCCACTCTTTGGTGTTTTTCCTCCTAATCTTGTGTTTTTCCACAAAATATCTTCTTCACAAGACAAGTACATCTCTCAAGGGGTCACTCCACTTTGTTTTATAGCCAAAAATCAAGACAAAGGCTTAAAGTATGCAAAAATGTCAAGGAAAGTGACATGAACCAAAGTGGCACGGCCCGTGTCTGGGACACGGCCGTGTCGCCTACGCTGAAAACGAAAAAGTAATCGTCTTGAGACTCGGCCGTGTCCTATGACACGGCCGTGTTATCTTGCGCTGTGGAGTGAAAATGGCCGATAGTGACTCGGCCGTGTCCCAAAAGGCACGGTCGAGTCGTTCCCTTCCGAAAATGAGTTTCTTCTTTGGAATGAGACCGGCCGTGTCCTGTGGCACGACCGAGTTACCTGATGTGGCTCGAGTCGCACATGCGGCCTAGTTGAGTCGTGCAGTGCGGCAAGTCCGCTTTTGGTCTTCTTCGGCTAGATCCTTCGTTCTTGTATCAATTCACCTCGGATTTTAGCATATGACATACCGTTTCGAAGCTAATTTCACGAGGAATTTATATCAAAGGAGAATACATCTCGATTCGGAGTGGAGATTCTGGGATTTAGGAGATTTGACCGATACTGCTTAAATCTTTCGTCGTTTTAGGCCCCGTTTTAGCTTTTGATCGTCATGGACTCCAATATTAGCTATGAAAGCGCATATTTCACCACAATCTTCGCTAGGCTACCTATAAATTAAAAACACACATACCACGCATAAAAGAGAACAAAAATACTAAAAAGCAAACAAAAACATGACTAGAAAGAACAGAATGAGTCGATCAAGAATCGACTCATCAAACCCCCCCAAACTTGAACTTTGATCGTCCCGAGCAAATCACTTTAAAATAACCATTCTGAAAAGGGGAACTCAACTGTTAAAATACCTCAAAGGATCTCTTCGAAAATTTCATCAATTCTCACAAGTAAAATAAGTCGAGTTCTACAAAGTTTTCAAACCTCCGGGGTGCTTCCTTAAAATCATAGTCCATACTTGGCAATATAAACCTCACTGGTCAAGTGTATTCGCTCACTCTCAAAGTGATATGGATAAGTATACGCTCGGAAATTATTCAATGAAATAAGGAACCCCATAGGCTTGCCAATCGTCTTAATCTCTACCACTGTTTTGTTTATGCAAAAATTTTGTGAATCAAAATGGGCATTACTCGGCTTGAAATGTAGGCTTTGGTCCGGTCGGGATATATATGGCTAAAGTAACTTGACTCAAGCAATTTTTAGAATTTGAATCACCATAGTCGCTTTAGAAGCTCAAGCTTTGAGATTTGCTTCTTTCATCCCCTTAATTATGAACCACTTGTAACAAGCACTATCGAAAGTGAAAAACGCAGCGTCATACCCTCCTTATTGCTCCGATTTTTTTTTTTTTTTTTTGGCTTGGGTTGTTTAAGGATCCGTTTTACGCGAATGTAAACGATGGGTCACATGAATACACCCGGTTACTAGGATCAAAATATACGCAACTACTTCCAAGCATACTCATATCTAAGGGATCCGTTTTACGCGAATGTAAACGATGGGTCACATGAATACACCCGGTTACTAGGTTCCCAAAAATAGCGGAGTAATTATTTTCACCAATTCAACACTCCCGACAATATAAATGGCACCCAATGTCACCACAATCTTTGCATCCTCGTCAAAAATATTTTTAATTGTTCAAGTAGGGATCGAAGGATTATAGTAAATGAAAGCTCGATATGTGCTTTAACGATGAAATAGACAATGACCTCAATTGGGTTTATTTAATAAATGATCAAAGGTCGGGTTGGCCAAAATCGAAGGGTAAAGATCAAAGGCGCCAAAAATCATTTTCACTCAATTTGCACACACACACCAGTGGTTTTAAACAAGATACCAAGGCAAGTTCTAGAGTTTTAAATCAAGAATGAAACACTCGACAATGAAACTTGCATTTAAGAAAATGCATGAAGGCTCAATAGCTCACAAGTAGGTTTGCTCATACTTCCAAGATATTAAAACCACTTATTCAATTTCACACCCGTTTCGATTATCAACAATTTTTTTTTTCAACAAATTATTCTCGATTTGTATATCAGAACAACGAAATAAATCCCGAGGCATTCCAAAAAAAATACACACTTTCAAAGTTTTCTTCAAGTTTGTAAGATAAACACACCAAGTAAAAAAAAAAACACCACAAATAAGTGCAAAATGTTCAAAACACACCAAAAATAATCAAACAAGCAAAATAAAAAAAAATCGAGAGTAATGAAGTATTTCTTGACCGACCCCCCCAAACTTGAATTAAAGAATATACGAACGAAGGGGGTATAGTATTTAAAGAAAAGAATTTCATTGGTCAAGAAATACTTACGACCGGTTTACTGCTCGGGCGGAGGGAAGTGGCCTTGCTGGACATGCCAATCGACCATTTGTCTCACAAGAGACAATATCTGGCGTCGCTCCTGTCTAGCCTCCTCTCGGTCCCGTCTAGCTTCCTCTCGGTAGGCTTCGAATTCCTCCCTCAATGATGGGCGCGATGGGGCACGTCCAATTTCGGCTCGCCTTGACGTCTCGGGCCGATCTCTCGTGATTTCTTCCTCTTCTTCTTCACTCTCTTCTTCCTCGTCATCCGGGCCTCTTTCATAAGCCTCCTCCTCCTCCATCCTCTCGGCTCTATCCTCATCATCCGTAATGCGCCTAGGTCGAACGTTTCGGTCGACAGCGCTGTGACCCGGGGGAGCCAAGCCGGCTGCCCATCGTGCCCGACGGTGTGCCTCCGTAGCCATTTGAAGATTTCCCATATCCCGAATGTTATTTATGGTTGTCAAAGGTGGATTTGGGAGGAGGAAATGGTCGTTATCCGTCTGCATGAAGACCATGCGATGTTCGTAGTCCAGGATATTCATCACTTTCATCACGGAGATTGAGAGAAGCATATTTCCAGGAAGCGGGGTCCTCTGGGCTAATGAAATACCGAAGTGTAGTGCGATAGGGGTAATCAAACCCCCTATCCATATCTCCCCCTTGGGTTTTGTTGCGACATCTTCAAAATGCTCGGCTACCATGGCCGGTTGCCGGTTTAATCGAGTCGTCGAGCATATGAGTCGGGATATACAACTCCGCAGTGAAATCGGCCCGGTTTCCTTTCGGCCATATATTGTATTCGCAACCACCTTGTGTAAGTATCGAGCACGGGATTGCGAATATTCGATCCTTTGCCGATCTTGCCATGTAATATCGCGCCTCACTACCCGGTATTCTACCATGGCCCTCCAAGAAGTTTCACAAGCGAATCGATTTATCGGGTAATGGCCCTCGTGTCTTGCATGATATATTTCCTCCAATGGACGATAGTCGTGTCTCTTCGTTGTTGTTGATCCGAATGTCATTTGACGGTTCTCTCGTTACCGGGATCTCTTCTTACGCTTAGAGTGCTTAGAAATTCCATCGATAGACACCAATATGTCGGCCAACGCTGAGTCATCCTCCCCGCCCCATGCACTCTCCCAAGGAATTTCATTACATCTGCCCTTATCCCCATTGCATTCATGCATTCGTCATCGGGCCATCTTGTAGGGAGCATTTTTTTCGGGCCAAGCATTTCCCACCTCTCAGTTTGCGTTTAGGTAAATTGATTCCATAGGATTCCGGGTTTCACACTCTTGAATAGTCCTTCTTACCGCCGCACTTGTTCCCGCTATTCCTACCCCTTCCCGTTGAGCATTTCCACGTCCTCTTCCGCGTGCCATTTACGCAAAAATTTAATCTATCATTAACCAAGTATTTGAACGTATCCCTCCCCCAAACTTATATCAAGCAATAAAATTCCCCTATTGATCAAAACGTCTCCCAAGCAAAATTATCGTTTAAATTCATCATCTTTATCATGGAAAACTATCTCTTAATTACAAAAATTTTCAATCGAAAGATTTAATCATCAATGCATTAAGAATTATTCAAAACCCCCAAATTTCATCAACTTCAATCTACTCAAGAACCCTAGATAATTGAGGGCTATCGATTCAAATTATCATAGCATGTTCATAACAAAGAATAATCATCAAAAGCATTAGAATCATACCTTGATATCGGAGAATTTGAAGAAAGAAAGAAAATTAAACCCTGGTCCAAATTCGTCCGAGTTGCTCCTCAGATGAATGAAATTGGTTGAAAGATGATGATTATAAAGTTGATTCTTGTATCTCTTCTTGATTTTGCATAAAATTTTTTTTTTAAAAGGAAGAGAAAAATCGATGCAGCAGCAGCTAGGGTTCGCAGGTCGCAGGGAGGGAGAAAGATAAAAGTTGGAGAAGGTAAAATTGGGGAAACGGCCGTGTTTCCTTTTTATACTGACCGACTGACACGGCCGTGTTGAATATGACACGGTCGTGTCGTGGCCGCGGAATAACTCAAAACCTTCGTCGGCCGACTGCCGGTCCTACGACACGGCCGTGTCGTACTATCACTAAATCCAACTCTTGTCAGTTGAGGCCCGGCGTGTCTGTGACACGGCCGTGTCGTCTGTTCGAAATAATCAAATTCTTATTGTTTGAGGCCCGGCCGTGTCCTCGTGGCAACTCGGCCGTGTCCTTCCTCTCAGTTATTAGTTTCAAAACGCATCGGTTTCTGCAATTTTAGTACCCACAAATAACCGGCCGCTTTGAATCGGATAAAAACAAACAAGGAAAATAAATGCGAAAAATAAAAGACAAAAAAATCTAACTAAAACGTTGGGTTGCCTCCCAAGTAGCGCTTTTTGATCTTTAGCTCGACTTCTTCCCACTGCTCAAGCTTCAACGTCGTGCACCTCTATGCACTCGAACGCATTGATTTCTTTGGTTCGTCCGAAATACGGCTTCACTCTATGCCCATTTACTTTAAAATGCTCGTTCTTCCGAGGATCGAGAAGTTCAACCGCTCCGTGCGGCCATACTTTAACGACTTTGAATGGTCCGCCCCATCGCGATACCAATTTTCCGGGCATAAGTTTGAGACGGGAGTTATGTAGCAAAACATCCATACCGGGTTCGAGAGATTTACGAACGATACACTTATCATGATACCGTTTCGTCCGTTCTTTGTAGAGTTTAGCGTTTTCGTACGCCTCATATCGCATTTCATCAAGCTCGTTTAAATGCAAAAGTCGTTCCTCGCCCGCCTTTTCTTGATCTAAATTGAGCGCTTTGATTGCCCAATACGCCTTGTGTTCTAGCTCAACGGGTAGATGACATGCTTTCCCAAATACTAGGCGATACGGACTCATTCCGATTGGAGTTTTGTAGGCCGTGCGGTATGCCCATAAAGCGTCATTCAACTTTAATGCCCAATCTTTTCTTGTTGGTTTCACCGTCTTTTCGAGCACTGCCTTTATTTGCCGATTGCTTACTTCTACTTGCCCGGAAGTTTGTGGATGATACGCTGTTGCAACCTTATGCATCACATTGTACTTCTTAAGCAAGCTTGCAAGTTGTTTATTGCAAAAATGCGTGCCTCTGTCGCTGATTATGGCCCTAGGCGTCCCAAACCTGCAAAAAATCACATCCCTAAAAAAATTGCAAACCACGTTAGCATCGTTAGTTCGGGTTGGAATTGCTTCCACCCATTTAGAGACGTAGTCTACAGCAACTAGAATATACTCAAAACCATGGGAAATTGGAAAAGGACCCATAAAATCCACTCCCCAAACATCGAAAAGTTCCACAACAAGGTTGTTTGTCAACGGCATCTCATTCCTTTTGCTAATATTCCCCGTTCGTTGACAACGATCGCAACTCTTGCAATGGAAATAGGCATCCTTAAACAATGTTGGCCAGTAGAATCCCGATTGAAGGACCTTGTGAGCCGTTTTCTTTGCGCTAAAATGTCCTCCACAGTGCAACTCATGGCAAAATAACAATATGCTCTCGTGCTCTTCCTCCGGGACACAACGTCAGAATATCTGATCAGGCCCCAGCCTGAATAAATAGGGCTCGTCCCAAAAGTAATGCCCGCACATGGAAACGAACCTCTTCTTCCCTTGATAGGTTAAGTCGGGCCGCAAAACACCACTAACTATGTAATTGACAATATCAAAGATACGAAGGTGTCCTTGTTAGATCGAATAATTGCTCATCGGGAAAGTTTCAACAATTGGCAAATGATTATCAAGCTTAAAATTATCACCCTGTTAGTTTAGACGATGGTCGGCCACAACGCTTTTCCGACCCCTTTTTATCTTTGAATTCCAAATCAAATTCTTGCAAAGAAAAGAACCCACCGAATCAATCTTGGTTTTGCATCGGATTTTTTTTAGTAAATATTTCAATGCGGCGTGATCCGTATGCACAATCACCTTTGAGCCAACCAAGTAGGATCGAAATTTGTCTAAAGAAAATACAACGGCTAAAAATTCTTTTTCAGTGGTGGTGTAATTAGCCTGAGCTTCATCGAGTGTTTTACTCGCATAGTAAATCACGTGGAAGAATTTATTCACTCTTTGCCCCAAAACGGCACCTATAGCAAAGTCAGACGCATCACACATAATTTCAAAAGGGAGAGACCAATCGGGAGCGACAACAATCGGTGTTGAAGTTAACTTTTCTTTCAAAGCATTGAAACCGACTAAACATTCCTCGGTAAAATCAAATTTAGCATCTTTGCACAAAAGGTTACTCAAAGGGCGGGCAATTTTTGAAAAATCTTTAATAAAACGCCTATAAACCCGGCATGCCCTAAAAAGCTTCGAACCTCTTTGACACAAGAAGGTGGAGGTAATTTAACAATCAAATCGACTTTAGCCTTATCAACCTCCATTCTTTATTGGAAACCATATGACCTAGAACAAGACCTTGTTTTACCATAAAATGACTCTTTTCCCAACTAAGTGTAAGATTACACTCAATACATCGTTCTAGCACAATAGTCAAATTATTTAAACAATCATCGAAAGTGGTTCCAAATACAGAGAAGTCGTCCATGAATACCTCGATGGATCTTTCTAACAAGTCGGAGAATATAGATAGCATGCACCTTTGAAAAGTGGCGGGGGCATTGCAAAGACCAAACGGCATCCTCCTAAAGGCAAAAGTGCCAAAAGGGCAAGTGAAAGTGGTTTTCTCTTGATCTTCCGGAGAAATAGGAATTTGATAGAAACCTGAAAGACCATATAGAAAGCAGTAATAATCATGCCCAGCTAAACGTTCCAACATTTGATCAATGAAAGGTAGAGGAAAATGATCCTTTTTTGTTACGGCATTTAATTTCCGGTAATCAATGCACATCCTACAACATGTTACCTTTCTAGTGCGAACAAATTCATTTTTATCGTTACAAACCACCGTTATAACAGATTTATTAGGCAATACATGAACAGTACTCACCCACTTACGTCCGGATATCGGGTAGATGACTCGACATCTAGCAATTTTAAAACTTCCTTTTCACAACTTCCCGCATGTTCGGATTCAAACGCCTTTGAGGTTGCCTAACCGGTTTAACATTTTCCTCAAGAATTATTTTATGCATGCACCTAACTGGACTTATTCCCTTGATATCGGAAATACTCCACCCAATCGCTTCTTTTAACTTAGTTAGAACTTCTACTAATTTGTTTTCTTGCAAAGGAGTTAATTCGGAAGAGACAATTACAGGGTAAGTGTCACTTTTGCCTAAGAAAACATATTTAAGATGTGTCGGAAGTTCTTTCAATTCAAGTTGGGGTGGGGTGATTTCAATGGGCTCCTCAAATTTTAATTCCAACGGTATCTTAAAACTGTCAACTTCATCAATTATTTCGAATTATCTAATAACGCAACATATCTTTCAATTTCTAGATTATTAAGCCCCATATCATGCTCAACGGTTAGAGCATCATGCAACGTGTCACCTACATCATCATGAAAATATATATCATCAACCAAAGAATCAATGCAATCAACAAAATTCACATCATGGGAAGCATAAATATGAGAAGGGATAGAGATGAACCGAACACGTTGATTTCCACTGCTTTCGCCCAAGACGGTCATGGTGACCTTTCCTTCATCAACATCGACGATTGTTTTTGTTGTACGCATGAACGCCGCCCTAGAAGTATTGTCCCTTCATTTTCGCTTGTCCCGAAATCGCTCATCTCCAAGATAACAAAATCGGCGGAATCACCAACTTGTACACTTGCACTAATAGGTCTTCAATGACTCCTTTGGGGTATTTCACCGACCTATCCGCCATTTGAAGAGTCATTCTTGTCGGTTTTATTCCCCGAGTCCAAGCCTCAAATAGGTCGAGTATGGCATGAGATTCACACTTGCCCCCAAATCTAGCATCCCACGAGCAACTCTCTTGTCTCCCATAGTAATGTCGATCATAAAACTTCCGGATCGCCTTTCTTTTGACCCCTTGCTTCTACCTCGTAGAGCACTACTTTCTCGTTCCCATTGTATCTTCTTTTGTTCGAGGTCAACTCTTTGAAAAATTTTGTATAAGCGGGAATGTTCTTCACAACATCCAAAAGAGGTAAGTTGACATGAACCTTCGAAAGCATGTCGTAGATTTCGGAAAATTGCTCATCTTGCTTTGCTTTTCTCAGACGGCCTGAAAGGAATTGGTGGCTTATATGGTTGAGCGGATTTGTGAAGCTTGGAAGTTGAAGTTGCTTCGCCTATTTTCTCTTCTTGATTTCCGACTGCCTTCTTTCTCATCGCCTCTTTCTTTTACTTCTAATTAACTTATTTATTAATCACTTTACCACTTCCGAGAGTGGTAATGGCTTGAGCTTGCTCGGGTTGACTCGGTAGTTTACCCCTTTCTTGTCTACGTGCCTCGGTAGCAAGTTGCCCAATTTGGACCTCCATTTTCTTCATCGAAGCTTCTAAAGATTCGAACCTTTTATTGTTCTCCTCTCGGTTTTCCTTGCTTTCCTTAATGAATGCCGCTATACTCTCCTCAAGAGAGTTCCTTTGTTGTGGAGGTGGTTCACTTCGCGTTGGTTGTTGGGCTCGGTTTCCTCCGTTGTATTGAGCTTGGGCGTTTGTGTCGTGTGGCACCGGGTTGTTGTTTCTCCATGAGAAATTCGGATGGTTTCTTAGCCCAGGATGATAAGTATTTGGGAGAGGTACATTTCTTGCGTTTCCGCCATAATTATTTCTCCTCTCTTCCCATTCGGGCCTTCCCGTGCTTTGCCCCATAGCCCAATTAACTTGTTCGGTTTGCTCTCCTGGAAAAGTATGAGGGCATGAATTGGCATCATGTCCGGGTGCTCCGCAAATCTCGCAAAGTCGTGAGCTAGAAGGTTTATTTTGAGTCTTGAGTTGTCTTATTTCATTTGTCAACTCATCGATTTTAGATTGCATCTCGTCCTTCTCGCTCACTTGGTGCACGGCTCCCCTACGAACACGTACACTTTTTGTTGAGAATTTGCTCCCAATGTTTCATACACGTCATATGCTTGTCTCTCCGTCAAACCCCAAAACGAACCACCGGCTGCATTATCTACCGCTCCTTGGCAATATTGAGTCAATCCGTCATAGAAGAATTGATTGAGTAGTTGAAGCGGATAGTGATGGTGTGGGCATTGAATGAGTAGCATTTTGAATCGGTCCCACGCTTCGTGAAATGCCTCTCCGTCTTGTTGTCCGAAAGTTGAGATTTGAGTTCTCAATTGCGTTTTTGAATGGGAGAAGTACTTGGTAATGAATTTATCGTAAACTTCATCCTATGTTCTTAGTGATCCGGGCGCCAAAGTCATCAACCATTGTTTCGCCCCGTCCTTGAGTGTATAAGGGAAACACTTCATTCGTAGTTGATCCTCGCTCAACCCATTCAATGGGAAGTTATCAATCGCCACATAGAAATCTCGGATGAATGATAACGGATCCTCTCGTGCTAATCCGTGAAATGAGGGCAATTGCTCGATGTGAAATCCGCTTATGTGGTAGTTCCTTGCGGCCTAAGCACTGGATGCATGAAATGGCGGTGTTCACTACGGGCTTTGCATAGTCCCTCATAAGATGTTCGACCGGAGGTTGTTGCGGCATGTTATAGTTCGCCTCCATCCCATATTGAGGTCCGGGATAATAATTCGCTCCATATTGCATTCCGACGGGTGGTTGTCTCGGATAAAAGTACCTCCCTTGTTGAGCTTCCGGTATTCCTTGATTGCGCCCAACATTATCATATCTCGGAAATCTTGGTTGACGAATTTCTTCCTCATCTATATTTTGTGCAACATTCTCAACCCTTGGTTGACGAGTGTTTTCTTCTTGGATCAAAAGTCGCTCTTCAAAGTCCGGATTCACCTCGCTGCTTGCCATTGATGTTGTGGCCATTATTTTTGGTGCTCTAATTCTTTGAACTTCGTCTATCGGTGGAAGAATCGGGTTACCCAACGATCTCCTACCAAGCATAAACAAAGGAAGTAAGAGCGAATTTTATCGAAAAGATTGATCAAGAATAGCAATTCAACTATCATTAAAACAAGATTAAAAATTAAACGCCAATTCAAGAACGGCGCCAAAAACTTGATGGATTCAAATTAAATACTGCAAGTGTACGAATCGCTCTTTTAGTAAGCGGCAAGTAACTCCGAGGTCGATCTCTCGAGGAATTGGAAACGGTTTAAAATTCGATAATGTTCGCAAATAGTCGAATGAACAAAGGTAAATTAAATTAAAATACATCATTTGTTGATTATGATTACAATTACTAATGCACAAAATTTAAATTGAACTAAGTGATATCAACACCAATTTGATAGTCGGATAAATGAGAGATAACAATAATGAGATTAATATGGGAATTTAGAGTCACCACACACACGTAATCAATTATTAGTTCCGATACTCAAATAAATAAGGTTAGGAATTATCGATTGCTCACGATTAAAAGAAATCCGCTTGATGGCGGAAATTCTAAAAATCACGATTGTTCTCAACGAAAATTAAGGGATACTCTTTTGATGGGGACGAAACCCTAGCTAACAATCAATTAACCGACTACTTTTGATGAGGTAAATCGTTAAAAGATCGCGAAAAAAGCTCGAGAACATTCACAATCGCTTTCTTTCGGTCGTTTGATGGCGAACACCGATAAAACCCTCGATTCGAATAATAATAACAACAATGAAAAAGGTTTGATGATCTAATTCAAAAGTTCTTAAACGAAGAACGAACAAGAGGAACAATCCCAAACTTTATCCGGAAAATCAAAAGGAACTAATAATAAAAAACATGTGTGTGGCTATATCTAAAAACCCATATGAAGTGTTTAGCCACACATGATTAATTCAACAACAATAATGGAAATTGAAGAACAAAACATGGTAAAAACTTCCCTTGTAAATGCCGAAATCGAATTCGAAAAGGTTTGATGATCTTCTTACAAGAACTCACAACAAATTTATACAAGGAATTATTATATCTCACTAAAGTATTTTTCTCACTCCAAGAACACACAAGGAAGATGATGAAAATCTCTCTCTTTCCCACTCTTTTGGTGTTTTTCCTCCCTAATCTTGTGTTTTTCCACAAAATATCTTCTTCACAAGACAAGTACATCTCTCAAGGGGTCACTCCACTTTGTTTTATAGCCAAAAAATCAAGACAAAGGCTTAAAGTATGCAAAAAAATGTCAAGGAAAGTGACATGAACCAAAAAGTGGCACGGCCGTGTCTGGGACACGGCCGTGTCGCACTACGTTGAAAACGAAAAAGTAATCGTCTTGAGACCCGGCCGTGTCCTATGACACGGCCGTGTTGTACTGCGCCAGGGAGTGAAAATGGCCGATAGTGACTCGGCCGTGTCCCAAAAGGCACGGTCGAGTCGTTCCCTTCCGGAAAATGAGTTTCTTGCTGGAATGAGACCCGGCCGTGTCCTGTGGCACGGCTGAGTTACCTGATGTGGCTCGAGTCGCCTGTGCAGCCTAGTTGAGTCGTCTGGTGCAGCCAAGTCCGGTTTTTGGTCTTCTTCGGCTAGATCCTTCGTTCTTGTATCAATTCACCTCGGATTTTAGCATATGATATACCGTTTCGAAGCTAATTTCACGAGGAATTTATATCAAAGGAGAATACATCTCGATTCGGAGTGGAGATTCTGGGATTTAGGAGATTTGACCGATACTGCTTAAATCTTTCGTCGTTTTAGGCCCCGTTTTAGCTTTTGATCGTCATGGACTCCAATATTAGCTATGAAAGCGCATATTTCACCACAATCTTCGCTAGTCTACCTATAAATTAAAAACACACATACCACGCATAAAAGAGAACAAACATACTAAAAAGCAAACAAAAACACGACTAGAAAGAACAGAATGAGTCGATCAAGAATCGACTCATCAGCAGTAAACTCACCTGCCAAGCCTATAGCCGGAATTGCTCATGACGTCCCACTCTCTCTTGGGACATGGTCCGGAAAGCTCGACTTCTCTGTCGTCCCCATAGACGACTTCAAGATGGTTCTAGGCATGGAATTCTTCGACATATTCCAAGCCTTTCCTATGCCGGCCACAAACACACTCGCCATCTACGACGGGGACAAGGCATGCATGGTCCCTATTGAACGAGCCCATGTTGAGAAGAAACTGATATCGGCTATGCAATTTAAGAAGGGGATGCGGAAGTACCCCAACTACTTGGTAACAATTCGGCAGCTCAATGACGAAGAAAAACTCGACTCATCGCGGACTGACCACCCGCAAATCTTGAAGAATATTCTTGAAGAATACAAGGATGTGATGCCTAAAGAGTTGCCTAAGAAACTTCCACCTAGGCGAGAGGTGGATCATTGTATCGAGTTGGAACCCGGTGCCAAACCCCCAGCTGCTGCTCCCTACCGCATGGCACCGCCCGAACTCGCGGAACTACGAAGGCAAATCAAGGACCTTCTAGAAACAGGATACATACGTCCCTCCAAGTCTCCCTACGGTGCACCCGTACTGTTCCAGAAGAAGAAGGATGACACCCTTCGAATGTGCATCGACTACAGGGCACTCAATCGGATCACTATCAAGAACAAATACCCAATACCATTGATAGCTGATCTATTCGATCAACTTGGCAAGGAGCGGTACTTCACCAAACTTGACCTGCGCTCGGGGTACTATCAAGTGCGAATTGCTGAAGGAGATGAGGCCAAGACCACATGTGTGACTCGCTACGGTGCTTTTGAGTTCCTTGTCATGCCCTTCGGTCTCACAAACGCACCTGCAACCTTCTGCACCCTCATGAACAAGGTACTTCACCCTTTCCTTGACCAATTTGTTGTTGTTTACTTGGATGATATCGTGGTGTACAACTCGACTCTTGAAGAACATATTCAACACCTTAAACAAGTCTTCCAAGTATTACGCGAGAACGAGCTCTATGTTAAGAAGGAAAAGTGCTCATTTGCCGAAGAAGAAGTTGAATTCCTCGGTCACAAGGTTAAAGGAGGCAAAATCATGATGGAAAATGCAAAGATGAAAGCTATTCGGGATTGGCAACCCCCGACCAAAGTCCCAGAACTTCGGTCATTTCTTGGCTTGGTGAACTACTACCGCTTTATAAAAGGATACTCGGCCAAAGCAGCCCCACTGACCGATCTACTCAAGAAAAACCAAGTATGGCATTGGTCCAGCAAGTGTCAGCAAGCCTTCGAAGAACTCAAGCAAGCGGTGTCCGAAGAACCCGTACTGGCCTTGCCGGACCACACAAAAGCTTTTGAGGTACAAGCGACGCTTCGATTTCGCTATTGGGGGAGTGCTCATGCAAGATGGACACCCCATTGCCTTTGAGAGCCGGAAACTCAACGAGACGGAAAGACGGTATACGGTGCAAGAAAAGGAAATGACTGCGGTCATACACTGCCTGCGAACATGGCGACACTACCTGCTCGGCTCACACTTTGTCATTATGACGGATAATGTTGCTACGAGTTATTTTCAGACGCAAAAGAAGTTAAGTCCCAAGCAAGCTCGATGGCAAGACTTCTTGGCGGAATTCGACTACCGACTCGAGTACAAGCCGGGGAAAGCTAATGTAGTCGCGGATGCCCTAAGCAGGAAGGCGTAACGGCCACTATGAGTTCAAGTATGCCAAAGTCCGACCTCATCCAACGGATTAAGGAAGGAGTCCAACAAGACGCCCAACTGAAAGATCTTTTGGACAAAATAAGGCAAGGCAAAACAAGGCGATTTTGGGAGGAAGATGGTATCGTACGCACCATCGACGATCGGATATTTGTGCCTAAGTGGGGAAAACTTCGGAAGGAAATCATAAAAGAGTGCCATGATACTAAGTGGGCTGGTCACCCAGGAATCGAACGCACCACTGCACTCGTGCAGGCCTCATACTTTTGGCCGCAAATGAGGGACGAAATTGAAGCCTACGTGAAGACTTGTCTTATGTGCCAGCAAGACAAGAATGAACAGAATCTACCGGCAGGATTGTTGGAGCCCCTGCCCATTGCTTCAAGGTCCTGGGAGAGCGTCTCAATGGACTTCATCACAACTCTCCCAAAATCAGAAGGATTCGGAAGCATCATGGTGGTGGTGGACCGATACAGTAAGTATGCTACTTTCATTGCCACATCACCCGATTGCAATGCTAATGAAGCTGCCCGTCTATTCCTCAAACATATCATCAAACTTTGGGGGATTCCTTTAAGCATTGTGAGTGATCGAGACCCTCGATTCACTGGACGATTTTGGAGAGAACTATTCGAGCTATTGGGAACCGACCTTAAGTTCTCGACAAGTTTCCATCCCCAAACAGATGGACAGACCGAACGAATCATTGCATTGCTGGAACTATATCTAAGGCACTATGTGAGCGCCCATCAGAAGGACTGGCCAAGATTACTTGATGTAGCCTAGTTCTCTTACAATCTGCAGAAAAGCGAGGCAACAGGTAAGTCCCCTTTCGAAATCATTATGGGTTTTCAGCCACTAACCCCAAATGCTGTAGCCTCGACACATGAAGGAAAAAGTCCCGCAGCTCACCGCATTGCCCGAGAATGGCATGACGAATCAGACATTACGCGCGCCTACCTTGACAAGGCCGCCCGGAAGATGAAGAAGTGGGCTGATCCTAAAAGAAGAGACATTAAATTCCAAGAAGGTGATCAGGTCATGGTCAAAATTTCTACCAACCAATTGAAGGCATTGCGCAAAGTACACAAAGGATTGGTGAGGAGGTACGAAGGACCATTTACAATAATCAAACGTGTTGGAAATGTCTCTTATATGTTGCAACTCCCTCCGAAACTTAAAATACATCCGGTCTTCCACGCGAGCCAATTGAAACTCTACCATGCCGACTCGGAAGACCCGCACCGAGGAGAGTCAAATCGTGCACCTACTGCCGTAATCACCTCATTCGACAAGGAGGTGGACTATATTGTGACCGAACGAGTTACTCGGAAGAGAGGCGTGCCTCCCGGCACGGAATACTTGGTAAAATGGAAAAACCTCCCTGATAGCGAAGCAACATGGGAACGAGAAAACGAACTCTGGCAATTTCAAGATCACATCAAGAGGTTCAAACAAGAGAACGCGCCGAGGACGTCGCTAAAATAGGTGGGGGAGGATGTGACGGGTCGGGCGAAAGCGACCCGGATGACCCTAACATGAGTCTCTATGTGTCGGAAGGTTCTAGAATGATCAAGAAAGACCCAGAGATCTCTACATACTTGTAAATTCGTAGATGACTCTAGAAGCATGTAGAAATGTACTTCTTACACACTTTGTAGAATGCTCATGTAAAATGCCCATGTAAATGTACTACAAGTATCTAGAGTGTTCTATCTAGAAAGTTCTATCTAGAGAGTTCCACTCCAGAACTCTCCTAGGTTGGTATAAAAGGAGGAGGAGCCTCATTTGCTCACTCCATCCAGAAATCCTCAAGCAATCAAGCATTGTAAAAGCTCTCTTGTACTCAAGCATTCATACTTAATAAAATCCTTTTGTGCCATTGCCCCTTTTCTCGTTACTTTCAGGCTTACTTAGCAACTCGACTCAGCTTAGTTGTTTAAGTGCCGCACGGGTTAGCTGCGCAAAACTCCCATCCCGTGACATATGGCTCTGTTCACTGCATCTCCTTGTTTAGGCTTGTTGATGACTGATTGGATTAATGTAACGTGTGCTGAAACTTATCGGATTGGTTGGGCGTATACAACCTTTTTTTTTTTTTTACAAGTCAGACTGCTTTGTCCCCTGAGGGTTCCACTCCATATAACAATTAACACGAATTTATGTACCCCGATGAATTCTAACTCGATTTCAGGGTTTCCGGTGGCGAAGTGGAGGCTTCCGGCGAGGAAACACTGGCAAAAGAAACGGAAAAGGGGTCTACTTCTAGGAAGCGCTATGATGGAGCTACGGTGGTTTTGGGAAGAGTGCCGGTGGAGTGAGTAATACAGAGGAGAAACCCATGGCCGCGATTTTTCTGGTTCTTGGTGCTACCGGGTCGGATTGAGTCCGGTATCACCATAGTTTGGTGTTATACCGGGTCGGATGTCGTGCGGACTCTTACGCTTAGTTCCTGAGTTTTAAAGAAAGGAAAAGAAAGTTAGGAGAGAAAAGAAGAGAAAGGAAAGTGAAAGAAAATTGTATTTTGTGTTCTCGAGTTGGAAGGAAGTGAAAGAAAAATTAACTATTTTGTTCTTTTCTTACCAAATCCTTCCAAATCGAAAGGAAAGTTAGGAGGGAAAGTTTTCCTTCCATTTCTTTCTGTTTCTTTTCATTAAAAAACTGAAGAACACCAAATATTTTTTCTTTCTTCTTAATTCCATCCATTTCCCTTCTTTTCTCTCGTTAAGTTAAACTCGGTAACTAAGCATTAAGCTAAGAGTAACAATGTTAGGACCGAACCGGCTCGTTAATGACTCGGACGGGTATCAGACCAGATATTTGAGATGAATTTTTGAACGGGTTATCGAGTATTTTTCGAAATTTTGTACTTTCTCTCTCCACCCAAAGTGTATCGTAACTCTCTTACTATTATAACTATTATATCAAAGTATTATAGCGGTGTAAATATCTGTTAGATTTGTTTTAATGTGTATTTTCAAATATAACTTTTTTATAATTTTTATTCATATATAACTAAAATTATTAATGATCAAAATTGTATTTTGGAGACACTGAAAGTTGAATGCATTATATTTTTGGTGGGCCGATGGAGTATTATATACGTAAGACTTAGGTTAATTATAGTCGTTTATAGCTTAAGTTTATTCAGTACCTCGATAGTGCATATGCAATCCACTTTCGAAACGTACCGAAGAGATAAGGACTATTAATAATTAGGGTTCAATCAACTTACGAAATTAATATGATATCTACTCAACGGACCGAATTACACGACTTCGCTATTAGATGACATTTTGGAAACTGGATAGTTCGTCGGATCATAAAATACGTTTTTTATGTTAAATTTTGGAAAGATAAGATTCTAAACAATTAAAATATATTTAACATTAATTTCGACTATACATTTTTAGAAATCCTTAACCAGAATGATTTTTTGCATTGAAAATGATTAGAAATTGCCTAGTGGTTAGTGAAGCAATTTAAGAGTATGTTCATCCGAACTAGTTGTAGATGCTAGGGGGTGTTTGGTTTGGGAGTTGTGGAAAGGGTAAATTGGTTCTCTTACTGTTTGTTAAGTCGATTTAATCGTTTTTTTTTCTAATTGGTTATCCCTAAATAGAGATGTTCGGCGGTTCAAAACCGTCAGTTTTTTGAACCGTCGGTTCCGGTTTGTCAAAAATCGGAACCGGAATCGAACCGCCTTATAGCGGTTCACGGTTACGGTTTTGAACTGCCGGTCCCGAACCGGAACCGAACCAGTGGTTCGGTGGTTCGCCGTTTTTTTTTTGAATTTTTTAAATTTTAATTTAAAATAAAATATGGGGTAAAAATTGGACTTGAGCTTAATTCAAGTATTAAAGTTTAAACTTGAATTTTGTAATATTAAATCTTTGAATTAAGCACCTACGTATTCGATACCCGTAACTTTAGAGTTTAGGAATCAAAATCAAAGTCCTCGTAATTCATTTTTAAATTTGGTGGGGGAAGGGGAAAAAAATAAAAATGGACTTGAGTTTAATTCAAATATTCAAAGTTAAATTTAAGAATTTCAACGTTAAATATTTAGATTAAGTTGCCTATGTATCCCCTTACCTTAGGAATCAAAGTTCTCGTAGTTCATTTACCTTATACTTACCTTAGGGAGCGGAGCGGAGGCGGAGAGGAGATGGTTCAATCACCCAAGTCAACCGAACCATTGCTAGATCCGGTATCATATGTATCACTGTCTTCTTGTTCATTATAATTTGGTTCTTGTTGACGTAACTCGGCTTTCACCCAATCATTCAATAATGCTCGGGCTTCAAGATTTTGAGGCGTCAATCGAGATCGTCGTTCATCCAGAATGTATCCTCCTACACTGAAGGCTTGTTCAACAAAGACTGTTGAGGCGGGGATAGCTAGTATTTCCTTCGCAATCGTGGTAACTACAAGAAAGATTGTAGACTTTTTTGCCCACCACTTAAGAAGATTGTTATTACCATCCGATCCACGTTATAAGGCTCCCAATTCACAAGTAGTTAAATAAGTTTCAAGTTCTTGATAAGCATTACTTTGGTATCTTGTTCATTTTCGGGATAAATCTTCTTGATAGGCATTCCATTCACTAAGATCTGGAATAGCAAAACCAAAAGAAGATGAACTACTACAAGAAGGAATGTGAACAGGAGAAGAAGAACCCGTACCAAGATCGAGACCACCACTATAACTACAAGCATATTCGCGATAAAGAGTAGATAATGTTTTTTTTTGCATTTTGAACTAAATCACTAGGATTTGGAGGAATAAAATTAGCAATAGGATTAGGAAATAAAGTATTATAGTAAAATGTAAGTAATTTTAGCAAACCTTCCTCTCTAACTTGAGGATCTAAAATTTTAGCAACTAAAAAACCCGGAGGAATGTAGGCGAAATATTTAATCCATTTGTCTCTCATTTCTTTTATACAAATAAACAACTCGGAAACTTTAATTAAAGACTTGAATACAAGTACAATTTTAACCCAATGTTCAACAAGTTTAGAAGTGGGATAATAAACATCGGACAAAGACTCAGTTGCCTCTTTAAAGATTTTTAAAAGTGTCATTTGTAACACCCCCAGAGCCATCCAGGAATATTACAGCGCCGTGGGTCCCGAGACGGAACCCACAAGGCTAGAAGACATTTTCGCAAACATTTACAAATGCCCAAGAGGCTAACGACGGTACTATATTTTAAAAACATTTGGAGACTATATAAAATCCGTTAACCAAAACCGTCGTAGAAACTCATTGGAAAATACAAGGCCCAAAATGCCAAAACTCAATAGTTTACAAGCATACGTTAAGCTATCGCTTACACGTACCGACAAAATAGTTTCTTAAACTATTTTCCAAATTAACTTAAGTTACCAGATAACGAAAGGTCATTTAAGAAAACTCACGCACCGGAAAGGACAAACAATTAAAAATACTCTAGCAGCGTAATACAACATAAAATCCGAATACTCGATTCACAAACACATGTCATAGCCAGTATCCCCCGGGAAGCTCATTTCTTCACGACCGCTACAAGCTCGATATCACAAGAATCTAAAAAAGAAATCCCATGATGGGGTCAACCATAATATCCAACAATGATAACAATCACATCACGTCCATAATTACATACTAATGAAAATACTGAGTAAGATGTAATCTTACCGCCGCATTTTTACTTACTCGAATAATCCTCATCAAAATAACCATTATCATATTACACATCTCGTAATCTCGATTAGCCAATAAACCCAAACATAACATCTGTATTGTACATCAAACAATACTCAAGATTCTCAAAATATCATCGCTAACTCACGACACGGAAATATACCAGCTCTAACCAATACAATCCATCGGATAGCATCATCAAATCCCAACACGATAATCGATTATCCGTCGAAAGACAATTACCAAAGGAAATATGGACATACCTCGAGATGCACAATACCACGGACCATCATGTCAGTCTAATCCGAGATCAGATCAATACATCATACGGACACGGTCCTAACACAAGATCTACAAATGCATACTCATGTGACAACGTCAATATGCTCAAAACAATAACAACAATGTATACTCAATGGAAATCCCATGATCCAGCGCCCATCAGCATAGATCCCAAGATGATCCTACAAGGTCAACATGAGGTGGATAAACAACAATATACATGTACACAACAACACATGATAAAACCAACGATGCGAATCCACATGATTCCATCAACACAAACCAGGGTAATCCAATGATCCAGCGGCCTCAGCATAGATCCCAAGATGATCCCGTCGGACCAACACGAGGTGGAAAAACCCGTCCAATGATCTAGTGCCCTCAGCATAGATCCCAAGATGATCCCGTTGGACCAACACGAGGTGGACATCCGATCCAGCACCCTCATCATAGATCGCGCGATCCCATCAGATCAACACAACATAAATATGCATACACATATGCAAATCAATATGTTCATCAACATGAACAACACAACATGAACGACATTATGACAAAAAAACTAAGACGACCTCATGCTCAACAACATGAATGACAATATGCATGATCAAAATCATTAACACTAAACCATAATCAATTTAAAATACTTGCCCCGAGTCCTTCGGGAGCAATCTCGATACCAAATCATCACCGATGATTATCCTCAATGCTCGGCGATCCAAACATACCACGGACTATAGATAACTCATATCCTCGTCTTTATCATAATGTATCTTCGATACCAAATTATGCCAATAACCGAAATAAATCATATACATTATGATTTAACTCCCAAAATCAGAAGACAACATACAAACCAAACCTCCAAGCTTTACAACAATAATCATTCTTATATGTATTATAAACTAAATGAAACTGAAACCATTCATTAAACACTATACCATATATGGCATATTACAAGCCCATTACATGTTTATGTTGCATAAAGTGTTGCTATAGAGAAGAAATTTGCTCGATACCGATACGACGATTAGAGATGTTAAACGGGCTAGCCCTAGCGGGCTTCGGGCTAAACGGTCCGGGCTAAAAAAAGTCCGGATTTAAACGGGCTAGGAAATATCGGCCATAACCCTAACCCTAACGGGCTTCGGGCTAAACGGGCTAAATATTTAGAAAATCTATTTTTTATTTTTTATAAGTCATAAACAAAAAAAACAGTAACAATATATTTTATATATATATAATAACAAATATACTATAATAAATATAACAAAAAATATACTTTTATGTGTGTATATATATATATACACACACACACACTATATTAACAAATACAGTAATAATATATATTATATATAATATTAATATATATTACATATATAATATTAATATATATAATATTAATATATGTTATATAAATATAGTATTACTCTAAGTTGAAATTAACAATATATATATATATATATATATATATATATATATATCGGGCTTCGGGCTAGCCCTAACGGGCTTCGGGCTAGCCCTAACGGGCTTCGGGCTAAACGGTCCGGGCCAAAAAAGCCCGGATTTAAACAGGCTAGGAAATATCGGCCCTAACCCGGTTTTTTGGCGGGTTAAACGGGCCAGCCCGCCGGGCCCGAGCCCGTTTAACATCTCTAACGACGATGATGAAGCCGCTACCAATCTCATTGCCTTCGTCTACGAGCTCCTCAGCCCTGACCAAAGCAATTCACGAACATTCTTGAACTCGACCGCAACATATTATCCTAGTCGACGAACAATCATCTTGTTGGTCCCAAGAATGATGAAGACTATCCTCACTGTACCAACACGAGTCTTTTCTAGCGCGCTTTTTCCTCACTCATGCGCACCTCAGAAACTTTCCAGGGGGTCACCCATCCCATAACTACTCCAGGCCAAGCACACTTGACTTTGGAGTTTTTATGAGATGGCTACCAGAAAAGAAGATGCATCTTGTTGGTATCAGTAGTCCAAATCAATTCATTTAACCACTTTCTAGTGTAGATCTCACAAGTCGAATCGCAAGCTGCGTCTCGTGCAATTTTAAGGCCATGCAGGCAGGATGTTGGACCGAAGCCCAACAATCCCCCTCCCAGTACCTGCTAGCATCTCAACCCCAGATTTTAGAAACCTCCGCGAACTAGATTTGATCACACAGCCCTCTAGCGGCTGGATTCATTCACACAGTCCTCCAACACTTGACATCAGCATCTATTCCATCTCTGTTTACTTCCGCTACACTAGTATCTCAGTTCCAGCATACTAGATTTGATCACATAGCCCTCCAACACCTGAGAACCTCCACTGTGCCAGCATCTTAGTTCCGGCCAACTGGCAACATTTGCTGCATGCCCGCCTCTCAGTTCCAACACTCTGACAGCCTCTACTGTAGGATACTTCGAGGGAATCCGCACCTGTGACCTGCTCCGATACCAATCGTTGGTCCCAAGAATGATGAAGACTATATTCACTGTATCAACATGAGTCTTTTCTAGTGCGTTTTGTCCTCACTCACGCGCACTAGAGAAACTTCCAAGGGGGTCACCCATCCCATAACTACTCCAGGCCAAGCACGCTTAACTTTGGAGATTCTATGAGATGGCTACCAGAAAAGAAGATGCATCTTGTTGGTATGAGTAGTCCAAATCAATTCATTTAACCACTTTCTAGTGCAGATCTCACAGGTCGAATCGCAAGCTGCGCCTCGTGCAATTTTAAGGCCATGCAGGCAGGATGCCGGACCGAAGCCCAACACATCTCAACCTATTGAAGTAATCAAATAACAACGATCCGATAACAACCAATAACCGACATAGCTAACCAATCAAACTCAGTGGGTCAACGATACCTCAATCATATACAAAACCAAATAATATAGCTCAAACCATCATGAACTCATATCTATAATACGAACCGAAATCCGATAATCGTTATTACCAATCGATATAACCGTTCAACAACCCAACGATTTTATAATATCTCGATTAAATACAAGTCTGAACAATCCAACTCAAACAATTACGAATTCACAACCACAATACGATTATGGATACGAATGTAAAGGAAATCATATTCGATGATCAATCACAATCTTTCCGGATTTCAAATTATTTATAACGATTCGTATTCCATCAAGAACATACGAATTCCACCCCTACAATCAACATGATTTAACGAACATTCGATCTTCATATCTAAAAATACTGATAATTCAACATACGATCGTCTTGCTATGCTCTATTTATCAAAAGTTCTTCAAGAACACTAAGTGATTCGAAACCATGTTCAAAATCATCAAAACAACACAATTCTATATCCTTTAACATGTAGATAATCATCCAACTCATAATCCAAGTCAGACATACCCATATATCATCTTCTTCCTCAATATAACATCATGAAACCCTAAGAATCATGATCACCGCCATATTCACCATCATATGAAGAAATCAACAACAACAACACTAAAAAGCCGAATATCAACAACAACAACATAACTCAATAATTCATCTCAAAATTATACTAATCAACTCATATACATGATGATTAACAACTCAAGAATATCATATACAATCCAAAACGAAATTCCAAAGTGAAGAGTAATTACCTCTTTGAAGGAATGGATAGAATTCCCAAGTGAATCCGTTCTCAATCACTTCCAAGTTCCAAATGTTGTTAGGAATGACCAACCAAAGTGTTTGGAACTCAAACTTCTCTATAAGAACTCTCTCTATCAGTTCACATGAAGAAATGGACGAAAATAATGAAATGACGGGACTCACACATATATAAGTTTTCATGCATTACATACGTTACGTGAACCTCTTAACGTACGAATGTCCCTTACGTACGTTATCCGTCATCGATAGCGTACGTAACGACAATCCAAAACTTACTGCCTTATTTCGTATCTTGCATAACGTACATAACACTTGTTCCATAGCGTACGTAATACGTACGTTGACTTTATACAGTAAAATACACGTTTAACGTACGTAATGTACCACTCATAACGTACGTTAACCAAGAGTTGGCTCCTCCTGTCCACATATGCGCCGAAAGTCGTCGACCACGGGACCCACCCGTCGATCACAACCTAGTCCTGTCTAATATGAACTTTACGTACGTTAACTAATCCATTTAACGTACGTAATAGGTGTGCACATTACGCACGTTAAATGTCCATCTTAACGTACGTAAACCATGTGCGTTAGCGTACGCTAAGTCTTTACTCTAGCGTACATTAGTCAGGATCTACTCACCCAATTTCAACTGTTCTTGTCCATAATTTCGACATACGAAATACGTATACTCGACACACTATATTCTCAAATACAATTGTCGATCAAGTACGACAATTATACCAATACAGATGTCTCAGTCCTTCAATTATTTTATCCATACTGTACAGATTCTACGCTGTACAACATAACTCGAATAAAATAACATTAAACAACAGTAGTAAAAATTCCGGATATTACATACTACACCACTTAAAATAAGTTTCGTCCTCGAAACTTGCAATCCGTCATAAAAGAACAACCCGTTCAACCAAAATATCCCGAAACCATCACGACAACGATCAATCATCATCATTACCGAATAACCAAAATAGTATACTTACAAATGCGCAAAGTCGACGATCTCCTGAGATACTAGAAAGTGACTTCACTGCAAAGCCTCATTACGCTTATAATCACAATTCCATGAGTCTCAACAAAATATATCATCTTCGGATGAAATAATCTATCCATGTCAAATCCTGTCTGCCTGATTACACAATCAAGTCCCAATCCTACTAAAAACCAATAATACATGATACATCTGTAAAACAACTGTCCAAAACAATGGCAACCAATCCCGAAACATCGACACAAAATTTGAACGTTCATACGATCATTAACAATGATCAACCAACAAATTAATCGAGAATGCCATTGACATTATAAACTCCAATGCGACCAATCCAAAGGTCAAAACACAACTGAGAATATCATCAGCATGATATACTCCAATATCACCAACGAACGATCAACAATAATTGGGAATACCCTTACACGGTAAGCTCCAACACGATGAACACAGAACCACAAATACAGATATACAGACGAATAAAATTCTCAAAACGTTACCCAAATCACATACAATGGATCTCAAAGAAACACCCCCGAATGGTAAACATATCCCTCGGCTTGTGAACAATAATCCGCAAATTGACGAACATACCCCATCCTACACGGAGTGGGAACGATCAATCATTACTCAAAACATCCATCCTGGGGTTTACCATCCCCAAATCTACACTTACAAAGGAATCATTAAAAAATCACTATGGTAAAATCGCGCTACTACCATACCAATGGAGTCACATAGCACATATGTCCCGGTTTCAAAAAATCCAAAGTTCCAAAATCATATTCTGTGCATGAATCTACAACACGCAGCATATTTCTCTTATCCGATCAATCAACCAACCATCCCTGGATAACCAAACTACCATACTAAAGTTCGAATCTCTTTTCATCGTACCATACTTATGTATTATCCAGTTTGTGAGTCCCACTCATAACTTCACCATGATGTGCACTATGCATTAAATGCGTATGTATATCAATCACATTTTCAAAATCAGTTTGAAATCATATAATCTCGTCAAGAAGACAAATTTTTAAAAGTTCTTTAAAAAATTTTCAAAACTCAAAACATAAATTTTCGTAAGACCACGAAATCAATTTTCAAAAAAAAAAAAATCAACTTGCTTACGTCAAGTCCTCGATGACAATCCTTTTCGAATACACACGATTAAGTAAAATGGAATTATGCAAATGATTGCCCATATCCATACTCCTGTATACCAGTTCGGCTCGTCACCAAATCCACCAACATTCCATCGGAAAACCACACAATGAAGTTCCAAAATCTCAATATATAGACTCCGATAAAAACTCTTTTTCCACATATGACTCGCAACGTTGACCAGCATTATCCCATCCTGGATCACCTCAACTATGCTATGACAAAACTGTTGGGAGTATGCTCTCGAATGCCACTCAGAGTATGATTGAGTGAGGGCATTGTACTTGTAATTATGTAAATCAATAATATAAGGCAATAGATGTTTCTTTATTTACTGACAGTTACTAGCATTCCTAACTCGTAAATATACATATAGAAACTAGTCCGTGTATTTGAGAGCATAACGTTCCACTCTTTATTGGATAAGGGGGTCGGCACTGGAAAGGTTTATAGCTCAAATACTTAATCGTTCGCAAGTCGATAAAACTTGACTGGGCGTTAAGTTTATGTGAAGACTTGTATGACGTGTTCTTTGACATGGAGAGTGCCTGTCGAACACTAATGGTTAGTGGGATCACACGTTATAGGTATGCTAATTGGATTAGTATACTCGAACCGACTCACCCTCGATTCGTCACATGGATTTCACTCCGGGACAGTCAATGACGGAATCGAAAGGTTGTGATAGGTATTCGTGAACCTTCGACTTGAGGATTTAGTAGAGATGTGCTTGTGACGTCAAGATTTTCATTAGAGTAGTTCGACCCTGTAAACCGGGAGGCGGGGGTCAACCTCGACGTGCATCTTGACGGGCAAGTAGCAGGTCCTGCTGAATACCAAGATAGAATTCTTTCTCCCGTTAGTGAGCGGGTTATATGTCCTATGCGGTTATTGGCAGATGAGATCATAAGTCTTTGGCCAAAGCATTGGAGCTAGTTGTATTGGATACACGAGAGCTCAATGATCTCGATTTGCATTAACTCATGTATAGCATCAAGTACAAATAGGGTTTGACTGACCGTGACCCTATATCTTGATCGGGACATTTGAAAGAAGGGTTTATACGTTTACTGGTATTCACGACAGAATGGTTCTTGAATGATCCCAATCATTCGTTCTCAGTTGGGGTACGGTGTAGGCCGCTAGACTGGCTAGGTGGTGCTACTACTCTTTGGTTCCTCCCATTGCTGACTGAGATGAACCTACCGAGTCGGCAATAGGATTTACGACGGAATGAATCGAGCTTATTCTATCATTATTAATATTAGATATTGGATATCTAATTTATTGGACATTGGATGTCTAATTAAAATTGGGACATTGGATGTCTAAATTGATTTATTGGATAAATTGATTTACGGCTTAATGAATTAAATAAATTACTGGGTGATTAATTTAATTCATTAATATAATTATTTCTTGGAGAAATTAATTATATTATTATGTATTTGATATAATTAATTAATTAAATTAATTAATTGATATAAATACATCAGAACGGAATCGGAGTTTATCTGTTTGGACTCACGGAAGTCCGAAACGAACCAAACTCTTCAATTACCTTCTAGATGGCCGCCCCACCCAACTCACCTCCATGTGAGTCCTCTTGTCTACATCATGATGTTTGGAATATCATTTTGTCAATGGGACAAGTATCATGATCTTTATTAGGTGGGAATTTTATATGTGAGATGAAGAATATGTGGTGAAGACTTGACATATCTCAAAAAGCCTCACTCCTTATTATTTCTACGGTAGAGAGAGTTTCAAGAGAGAGAAAATGGTTTTCTCCTATGGTCTTCAACTTCATCTTCATCTTGTTCATTCTTTCCTTCAATTTTCTTAGAGAAATATTGAGAGAAAAATAGAGAGAAAAAGATTAAACACTTAGAGTGTAATAATCTTTATATTCAAGCTCATATAATCTTGTTCTAGCCGTATCCTTGTAGGATAACGAGATTTAGTCGTTCCGGTCGTTTCTCCGGCGTGTGACAAGTAGAGACGCGGTACTTTCGGCGTTGGATCATCCAAGGGCTTGGAGCGAATTGGATTCGTAGAGATCAATCTAAAGCTTGGGGAATAGATCAAGATAAGGATATCATTTAATCAACGGACTACAAGGGTATGTTTTCTCGTAACTCTTGTGTTTCGTTTATATATTCGTATATACGTAGCTCGATCGATCCTCGTAGGGATTCGGATCGAATTAATTTTCGTTGTACCGCTTCCGCTGGGCCTTCGATTTAGGCACCGAATCTCAACAGTGGTATCAGAGCGTAGGTCTTGCGATCGTATATACGATATTGGCATTTGGATTGCTCGATTAGATGGTGAATGATTTGGAATCATTTTAGTCATAATCGTGGTACATGTTTTTCGTTCGTTATAGTTGTATTTTTCTTAAGTTTATGTCTAAATATAAATCTTCTATTTCTTGGAAATATGATTTATATTGAAGATATGAATGTTGGAAAATATAGATATTAGATATCCGGTCGAAAAACTAGCCCCGAATTGCCGTTGGACGGTCCGGGAGTGGTCCGGAAGCAGGGGGCCGCGGACCAGGGCTGTTGCAGCCCGACTGGGAAGGGACTGTACTATGGGCCGCGGCCCAGGCACAAGGGGCCGCGGCCCTGTAGTCCAATGGTGTTTTCGGGCGCGGTTCAGCCCTTTTCGGACCCGTTTCAGGCTTATTTTCTTCGTGTATTCCTAAAATTAATTTCCCACATTTTAAATTGGATTTAATATGATTAAAATGATTTATGATATTTAATTTTATAAGATAAAATTGATTTATTGAAATACTTGTGATCGACCAAATTATTTGAACGTTTTTCATATTACCGATTATGTGAATCGATTGGATCGGTTCGTATTGTTGATTGGATCAATGTATCTCTACGCTTTCCATTTATATAGTATTTATTGGATGAATGCTTTTGAATGGGGATGTGGTTCGTGGACTTAGTTTTGAATAGTTCGTTTTATTCGATTGGGTTGTAAATGCCGTTTTGAGCCTATTTATTTTACTAGAAATATTTGTATCTAGGATGCAATTTTCAATGTAAAATTTATATGTAATGACGAAGACTGGAGGAAGATCCGTTTCGAGAAGACGAAGATTCAAGACGAAGACTTGTAATTAGATTACAGAGTTTTTGTTTTCTAGGAACGGTCTATGAACCACATGTTGGTAGCAACTAGGTTGTGAATGGTTGTTTCATATTGTATGAATGCCACAAACGAGCTTAAATGAATTAATGTGCAAAGTGTAACATTAATCGCGAAAATTCTCCCACGACAAATTATTAAGTTTATAAGGTTTCAAGGTTTTCCTTCACTTCATCGAGTTTTCGGGAAATTGAAATCCAAATCGGATGTGCTATGTGTTGTTGCCCAAAATATTATCCGAAGATGAATATTGCTGGAATGGTCGAGCAACAGCAAATTGCGAGAGCATGTCCGAGGAAATGGAAATAACACAAGATTTGCCGGGTTTGTTAGGCCCGGGCTTGAATGCTCTCGCGAGATGTTATTAATATGAATACATTTGAGTACAAATATCAATGTAAGAATGCGATTACAATGAGGGTAAAAGATCCTAGTTATCTAGCTCTGGTGCGAAGCTTTGTGTGTTCTTGTTAAGACGAGAGATAGCTGTTGCCAAGAGTAAGGAAGCCAAGTTGTGAGCTGAATCAGAGAGAGACAGACCCTTTTCCAAGTGTAGGCAACCTTCTATTTATAGGAGCTGAGATGCTCTGTTTACTGACGGGCGATCACCTTTCATGTAATATAATAAGGGGTGATCGTCTTTAAGCACATGGGCTGTCTGTCTTGAAGTCCGCGGCTGCTGCTGGCAGACAGCTGTGCGGTCCAATGAGGAACCTGCACGCGTCCTGAGTCACTGTCCCGGGCGGTCCCACTTGCACCTTTCGGCGGGTCTGTCGGTAGGTGAAGAGATGCTGACAGGCTTTGGTCAATGATCCATCTTCTGCGGCGCCTTTTCCGGATCTGCACGTGGGTCTTTGTCCTGAGCTTCGGCCTTTGCCGACTAGATGATCGTTGGCTTTGCGTGGCTCGAGGCGGTCGTCATTGGCGGGCACCATAGTAGATCGCCAGGTGCCGAGAGACGATCGCCTTGGATGTCGATCGCTCGGCACTGGGTCTTGACCTGGGTTCTTCGGTCGGCCAATTTGTCTTGGTCTATTTGGCTCTGGCTCGGTCGCCCGGTCTCTGAGGCGATCGTCTGTGGAGACATATAATTCTCGACACAACAATTGCCCCCCAACTTGCTCCGATGTTGAAGACATGGGGTGAGCTGGTTCCTGCTGGCGATCGTTGAGAACAAGGACGGACGCTCCTTTGTGCGGACTTCGGTTTCGGACTTGGGCGATCTGTTTGATTGGCGAGCTATCTTCGGTCTTGTACCTGCAATAAACAATTTTGGCCGATCCCTCGTAGAAAGCTGATCGCTTCGTCATTGAGGAACCGTGCACAGTCGCGGAGTTCGATGGACCGACTCCATGACCGTGTCTTGTGCGCGAGCGACATTGTCTGTCTCGTGACTCATTTTATTTTGAGGGTCCTCTGTTAGGTTGCGCCTCGCCTGGTATTTAAACGAAGGGCGTGCGGTCTTGGTCTAGAGGAGTCCTTGCGCGGGGCGTCGTCGGATTAATCAACTCCACTTCCGCGGCTTGTTAGCTCTGCTTCCACCTCGGGCCGCCATGAAGATGGCGACCCTCGACGGTGTATGTTGAGATGGGGGTAGGGACGCGTCGCATTGTCCGGGCTCACCAAGTTAGATGATGAACCTTTGAGGGTGGGCGAGCGTGTCCACTGATTAGTTTTGGAGGGCCCTCAGACTACGCCGGCCTCGTATTTAAACGAAGGGCGGACGATCGTGGCCCAAAGGGACCTTGCATGGCCTAAGCAGTCGGTTCCATCGACTACCAGGACCATGGCTGCACTCTTCTACCTCAGATCGTCATGTAGATGCCGACCTTCGACGGTATACGTTGTGCGGGGGAGGCGATCTCGTGCCTTAATCCATCATGTTATATGGTGAACTGTAGATGGCGAACGAGTCCTCCGGTTTTGATGATGTTGCTTGATAATGGTGATCGAGCTGGAAGACTGGTGATCGTCGTCCCACTACCGATCGCGTTACTCATAGGTTGAAAAGTAACCTCTGCGTGGCCAAAAAATCTGCGGTTATGGCGCGGAAGGTCGGGGGGAGGTCCTTCATAAGATGCCTGAACATAGGCGAAAGATCATGGAATCCCCCTAGGACCGAGTAGAGGGCGATCTCATCGCTTACGGGCTCACCGTTGAGGATGATCTCGTCTACCAGGCCGATGTAGTCTGTATCGGACTCTTCTTCCTTTTGCCTGATTTGCATCATGCGATGCGGACTTTCCGGCCGAGCGACCTTGGTGGCGAAGTACGCTATGAAGTCGTTCGCCAGTTGGTCAAAGGAATTGACGGATCGTGGTGGCAATGAGATGTACCACCTATGGGCCAGGTCGCCCAGCGTTAGCGGGAACATTCGGCACCTGGTCGTGTCTGATGTCCCGCACCTGGTCATGTAGATCCGGAACTTGCTCAGGTGAGTCTCGGGATCCGACCTCCCCTCGTACAGAGGTGTTTTGGGAGGAGCGATCCTACGCTGCACGGGGGCGAGCTCGATGTGGACTGCGAGTGGATCGCTCGGCCCGTCGATCTTGCTATTGGCGCCTGCCCCGGTGTCTAGGAGGGCCTTCATGTCGTCGAGCTGGCGTTGCATCGCGGCCATTGTTGTAGCATGGTCGCTCGTGGTTCGGCTTTCGGAGCGGGAGCTAAGGCGATCGTGTACCGATCTCTTGACTCTGCGGTCGCCGATCTCGGTGCTTCGGCGAGGAGGATCCATATGGCTGGCATGTCTTCTGGGAGTTGGGTACGCCGAACTCCTGGTGACGGACTCGGGCTCCGTCGTCTCGTGACTGGGACCAGACTGCCCCAGTCGCCATGATGGGTCGCTTCCCAGGCGACTGAAGATGGAGGTGTCCTGCCTTGCGAGCGCCTCTTCTTGTGAATCGGGGCCTCCGGGCGATCTCTCAGCCAGTAGCCCTTGAACTTCCGTTTGCTAACGCGGCGGATGGCCGAGGGGGTTATAGCGGGCGGTGCGTCGAAAGCTCTCCGTCGCTCCTGTAGGATGGCCATGGGCTCTTCGATCTGTTCCGCTGTTTGGAACTGGTCAAGCGAGAGGCTAGGGCCGTCCCTCGAGGGCGGGATCGAGAGTCTCGGGTCGCCGCGGCTCCCCTCCGCCATTGACTGGGGCTCGGATTGAGACGGAATGAGGCGTGTGGCGGACCGGCCAGTGGCTTTCTTCGATGTGGAGGCAGAAGTCATGCTTCTAAAAGCTTTTCTCTGAAGAACAGTGAGTGTTTCTTCAGGTATATGCCCCGGAGAACAGTGAGTGTTCTTCGAGACGGTAGGAATAAAAATTGAGGGTAGATCGCCCTTCATCTAGCGCCAATTGTTGTGGTAACACCCCCGATATATTCAGGAGTATTACAGCGCCGTAAATCCTTTACATAAGGATTTACAAGGCTGAAGAATTGAACAGACATTAAAAGGTACTAACGAATGGAAATAACGGAATTAAGATACAGCAGTTCTGACTAACTGAGAGTACAATTGTTCAACAGGAACTTAATAATACATTACCAAATTCAAATTCAACATAAATGACTTCGTACTCGAGTACTTATTGAAATAACGAATAAACAACAGATAAATAAACCCGACCGAAACATCACTCTGCACCCTCGTCGTCATGCAGCTCCAGTGGTTGTTTTCCCGCTCTCCTGGATCCTGAACATAAACAAAATGTTCACCCCCGAAGGGGTTAGCACAACAATGCTAGTACAAGTACCACAACATATTATTCATATCTCACGAAGAATAATAACGTAAACGACAAAATACCAACGAGTCATCTCCTACCAGAAAACTCATAAATGACATACACAACTGATAATCACAACATGATATCATAACATACACATGGTAATTCCGTCGATCCAACGTTCACTGCCTAGAACCCACGATGATCCCGTCAGACCAATCCGTGGTGGAAAAACCCGTTCGATGATCCAGCGCATGCTAGCATAGATCCCCCGATGATCCCGTCGGACCAACACGAGGTGGACATACAATAACGACATACATGCACGACAATATGTATAACAACAATACATAAAACAATTAAGGTACTTGCCTCGATTTGAAGACAAGAACAATACTTCCACGAAAATGAACACTCGAAGGTCGTCCTCCTCAATCAATCACGTAACGAGACCAAACCTTAACAAAAGAAATGATATAGGATTTATCTCACGTCTTAGTATTGTTTAACAATTCGATTTACGGCCAAAAGTTCATAAAATGCAATCTGCCTGAACTGCTTAGCGCACGCTAAGTACTATGTGTAGCGTGCGTTAAGTCTGCTCGATAGCGCACGCAAACAACAAAGCCTAGCGTATGCTAACTATGTATGGTCAGTACTTCACTGATCAGTCGACTGACTCGTCTGATGGCCTAGCGTACGTTACGTACAAAACGTAGCATACGCTAACTCGTGCTCGATAGCGCACGTTAATCTATATAGCTTAGCGTGCGCTATCTGTGCATGGCAGTTTACTGCTGAGCAGTAAACTGTTCTCGCCATGATCGAAATGATGAAATCTTCCGTGATACTTCATGTTACCTCCATGAATATCATGTACATACGATTATGAATGACCTTACGGATAACAACAACTTCGGATTCAAGGATATGCATACCATATAAAACCATATTCCATTTCGACTACAATTCTTCATACGACAATTCGAAAGGCTTAATGGTTGATATCAACACCTTTATATCAATCAATATTATCATGCTGAAGTTGTTAAACGTTCCATCTATACTAGATAAATCTTTCCATGATCAATCCTTTAGATTTATCTAACAATAATTATGTTGAAGTCAAGTCCAAGATTGCTATGAAGTCATCTACTAGATTCGGATTACCATTGATAGAAGTTTCCCTTACATATCCAATGTAACAAGATTCGAATCATGATGATCATAATCAAGGTACTTAAAGCTTAATCATCTCCATATTCCAAACATGATATACTTTGGATGATTCACTTATGAAAATAAATATCTCATTACTATGATCGTCCAATTCTTTAGAATCCAACTCTAAGTCTGGAGATAGGTTGAACATACCTTAATATGATGAAAATCACTGAACCGTAAGGTAGAATCCGACTCCGGTTGGTTGTATGCCACTCCAAGGTGCTATTCCACTTCAATGATTACTCCCAAGTGATAACCAATATATGAACACCAACAAGATGAGTTCTAAGTGTGTAGGAGTGTTATTTCAGCTCTCTGGCCTCTCAAGAATGCAGAAGGGACGAGTAAAATGTAAGTCAAAACGGGTTGTTGTCCCATTTATAATATTCTGCATTTTAACAAGTTAGCGCACGCTACTAAGCTTTCCTTAGCGTGCGCTAATAATAGTTGACTTCGGAATTGTCTGGGTTCGTCCGCGGGAATCTTATCCGGACCCATGTCCCGGCTGGCGCATGTGCTAGCCGTCCCGCTCAATAATTGAGTTCTTAGCGCACGCAACCCCTATCTGCATAGCGTGCGCTAATAGTAGCCCGATAGCGCGCGTTAAGATACATTCTTAGCGTGCGCTATCACGAGTTTGCATGAGGAATTTTGCATGCTTCTATATTTATGTACAATGATATCAATGCAAGAAATATCATACTCCAATAATCAAAACCACAAATCCGAATAATACAGGGTTTGAATACAGATGAAATACACCGTAATAAATCCGGATATTACATACTCTCCTACTAAAAAGGAGTTTCGTCCCGAAACTCAAGACGAAAACAACTCGGGATATCTAGACTTCATGTCAGCTTCCGTTTCCCAGGTGGCTTCTTTCATTCCGTGACGTGACCATTGGACTTTGACTAAAACGATTGGTTTGTTCCTCAGCTGCTTAACTCGACTCTCGAGTATCTTGACCGGTCTTTCTTCAAACGTCCCATCCTGCGCGACTTCGATCTCGCCGAAATCAATGACATGACTGGGATCTGGTATATACCTCCATAACTGGGATACGTGGAACACGTTATGAACATGGCACAATGACGGCGGCAATGCCAATCTGTATGCCAACTCCCCAACTCTCTCGAGGATCTCAAATGGTCCGATATATCTCGGACTCAGCTTTCCTTTCCTTCCGAAACGAAAGATTCCCCAAGTAGGAGAAACCTTCAAAAGTACATGGTCTCCAGTATTGAACTCCAATGGGCGACGGCGTACGTCTGCGTAAGATTTCTGGCGACTCTGGGCGGTCAACAGCCTTTCACGAATCAAGGCTATCTTTTCTCGAGTCTGCACGATCAACTCTGGTTCTGTTCCAATCAAGTCTGACGAATCGTCCCAGCATAGGGGCGATCTGCATCTCCTTCCGTATAATGCCTCAAACGGTGCCATCTTAATGGAAGCATGCCAACTATTGTTGTAGGTAAATTCAATCAACGGTAGATGAACTTCCCAATCGTTTGACCAATCTAAGGCACAGGCCCTCAGCATGTCTTCCACCGTTTGTATAGTTCTCTCAGATTGTCCGTCACCGGGTGATAAGTCAGATCGAAGTTCAATTCGGTCCCCAAGGCCTTATGAACTACTTTCCAAAAGTGAGACACAAAACGGCCGTCTCGATCAGAAACAATGGTCTTCGGCGTACCATGCAATCGAACTATCTCCGAAATAAATACTCGTGCCAACCTCTCTGGTCCCCACGTATCCTTAATGCCTAGAAAATGAGCTGATTTGGTTAAACGATCAACTATCACCCAAATCATGTTCATTCCTGTCCTGGTTCTCGGCATATTAGTGATAAAATCCATTGATATGTCCTCCCACTTCCATTCAGGAATTGGGAGCGGCTTCAACATTCCAGCAGGTCGCTGATGCTCGATCTTAACCTGCTGACACGTCAAGCATTTAGAAACATAGTCCGCTACATCTTTCTTCATGTTGCCCCACCAGAAATTCTGCTTCAAGTCCTTATACATTTTATTGGTGCCCGGGTGGATAGAATAGGGCGAACTGTGAGCTTCCTTCATAATCATCTGTTTCAGGACATCAACATCGGGAACGCAGAGTCGGTTCTGAAATCTCAAAACTCCATCATCATGAATTATGAATCCGGGGGCCTTTCCTTTGATCACTTCATCACGTAACCGAATCATCAGAGGATCATCTGCTTGTCTAGATTTGATTTCTTTGGTTAATGATGAAGTTATCTCCATCACGCACAATTGTCCTTGGACTCTTTGTAACCACACTTCAATTCCTTCGCGAATCATCTCTCGTTGAAGGCTAAGTTGGGAGGTCAGCGTCTCCAGCATCTGAATAGAAACAGGCTTGCGGCTAAGTGCATCGGCCACTACATTTGCTTTGCCTGGATGATAAAAAATCTCCAAGTCATAGTCCTTGATCAGCTCTAACCATCTTCTTTGCCGCATGTTCAACTCTTTCTGACTGAATATGTACTTGAGACTCTTATGATCCGTAAAGATCTGACAGTGAGTCCCGTACAGATAATGCCTCCAGATCTTCAAAGCAAAAACTACTGCTGCTAGCTCCAAATCATGTGTCGGGTAATTCACTTCATAAGGTTTCAGCTGTCGCGACGCATAAGCGATCACCTTATCATTATGCATCAATACGCACCCAAGTCCTTGGTTGAAGCATCACTGTAAACTATAAATCCTCCAGTTCCCTGTGGAAGTGATAGAATCGGTGCCGTCGTCAATCTCTTCTTCAATTCATCAAAGATAATCTGACACAACTCATTCCACTCAAACTTTTGAGTTTTCTGCAGGAGTCGAGTAAGTGGGCGGGATATTTTAGAAAACCCTTCCACGAATCGACGATAATATCCAGCAAGTCCTAAGAAGCTTCAGACTTCTTTCACGTTCTTTGGAGGCTTCCAATCCATAATTGCTTCGATCTTCTGAGGATCTACTCGGACTCCTTTAGCTGACACCACATGGCCGAGGAACATTACTTCCTTTAGCCAGAATTCACACTTAGAAAGTTTGGCGTACAATTGCTCGTTTCTCTAAAGTTCCAATACAATCCGCAAATGCTGCGCATGTTCTTCCGGGCTCTTAGAATACACCAGAATGTCATCAATGAACACGACCACAAATTTATCCAAAAACTCAATGAACACTCGGTTCATCAATTGCATAAATACAGCAGGTGCGTTAGTGAGACCAAACGGCATCACTACAAACTCATAATGTCCGTAGCGAGTTCTGAACGCTGATTTCGGAACATCAGATTCCTTAATCCTCAGCTGATGATATCCTGATCTCAAATCGATTTTAGAAAATATTGTTGCCCCTTGCAACTGGTCAAACAGATCATCAATCCGTGGCAACGGATACTTGTTCTTAATCGTCATTTTGTTCAGCTCTCGGTAGTCAATACACAGTCGAAGCGATCCATCCTTCTTTCGGACAAAAAGAACTGGCGCTCCCCAGGGTGAAACGCTTGGCTGAATATAGCCCTTGTCCAAGAACTCCTCCACCGCTTCTTGATTCGTACATCTCAAGAGGTGCCATACGATACGGCGCCTTAGAAATTGGTGTAGCTCCGGGTTCCACCAATGGTAAATTCTACATCCCTTCGTGGAGGTAGTCCAGTAACTCGTCAGAAATACATCCGGAAATTGCTCACAACAGAATGGATGATAGTTCCACAATTTCGTCTTCTTTCTTCATTGCGTAAAACCAAGATCTGATACACTGTTTCAACAATCTGACAGCTTTCATCGCCTTGATCAATTTTCCTGAGCTTCCCGGTTTCCACCCCTCAAACAATATTTCGGAACCATCGTCAGCGATCAGCGAGATATTCCTCCTTCGGTAGTTCACAATTGCTCCACATCGATTAAGCCAATCGTCTCCGAGTATCAGGTCGTCTCCTTGCATTTCTATCACGATCAGATTTGAGAGCCACTCTCTGCCTCCAAATGATATAGGGAAATTTCTAGTTTCTAAGTTTCCGACAATCCTCTCTCTACTCGGTAAACCAACAACATAAGGTTCACAAGTATGAAAACCGGAAATATTCAAACGATTTACACAAGACAAAGATATAAAAGAATGTGTAGCTCTTGTATCGAATAAAACGCTAACTGGCTGGGAAAGGATCTGGACAGTACCTGATGCGACAGCAGCATCCTGATCGTCTGTCCTCCTCATCTCATACAGACGTGGGGGTGCAGATCCGGCACTCGATGTCCCCTTTCGATCCCATTGGCCTCTGCCTCGTCCGCGGCCAAAATTCTGAGGCATCTGAACACTTTGCTGCGTCTGTTGGATACTGGCTTCCTTCTGGACTGGCTGTGGTGTACGGGCTCTAAAAGACTTTGCAGCCTCTTCACAAAACACCGCCCGATGTCCCTCTCGTCCACAATCAAAACAAGTCACGGCAGGAAGGGCAAAGTCGATAGTGCCCGTCGGCGCAGCTTAAAGCATTTCTGGTAACATCGGTAATAGTTGATGTCGTTAGAAGTTCTTTCCGCTCCTAGTCGGGTGCGGAGGTTTCTTGAAAGAGTGAAAGGATGACTGGGCCTTACGGGGCCCATTTGTTCTTGTGCTCTGTAAAAGTACCAGAGACTTTCTGTTTCTTGGATTACGAAAATTTCTCCATGGCCGCTTCCTTGATCTCATATGCCAACGCCTTATCCTGGTATTGTGAGTGTGGTACATTCAAATCCGGACATGTACCTCTGGATTTCTGGTTTCATCCTCATATCGAAATGAATCATCATTTACGCATCTGCTCGACCAAATGTCGAACAAATGCCACTGTTGGTTAAACGTCTTAATCGCACAGGATACCGCAGACATCGAAGGCCGAGCGGAGAAAAACTCCCGAACTTTGGCTTCCTCACAGACGAGGGCACACGAGCTTCCATCATCAATCTAAACTCTGTCCAATCGGCATTATGGTCTACAGCCGGATGGCTTCCCACCATTCGGATGCCTCCCTATCGTAAAATATTGAGCGATAGAGGCTCTCCTATTGCCTGGCGATTAATTCCGGCAAAGATTTTCTCCAGTTCCTTCAACCAATGATCCCAGGTGGGAGTCTCAGAAATACCGTCGAATTTGGGTGGTTGCATCTTCGCCACCTCTTGCAGCCACCGGTCACCTCGATTTCCCATGTCTGGGATCCCTTGCTGTCTCTCTCCCTGCTGTAGTCCCACCGCCACTTGCATTCGGTCTACGACCTGGGCGAACTGAGTCATCTGGTTCACCACTTGACGAAGGATCTCTGGTACAGCAGGATCTGGTTCGTTATTAATAGATTGTTGCGGCTCGCCTTAGCTATGACTGGCCTGGTTAGAAGGCGACACTTCCCTTTCGGCATTTCTTCGTCCGCGTCCATGACCGCGACCACGTCCACGTCCGCCTCTCAACATACTGTAAGCATAAATACTCAATACACAGGAAACAACATCGTTCTAATATTCGAGTATAAAGAGCCACAACAGGTAAAGAACGAGATAGAGTTTAGGAACTTACAACCACCGTTCGCATGAAGACGTAGGCAGTGCAGTGATGTCATTCACGGCCGGTTACCTCAAAAGACATAAATGACCCCTATTTTAACCCAACGGCCAAGATATCCATAATCTTAGCTCCGATACCATATTCTGTAACACCCCCGATATATTCAGGAATATTACAGCGCCGTAAATCCTTTACATAAGGATTTACAAGGCTGAAGAATTGAACAGACATTAAAAGGTACTAACGAATGGAAATAACGGAATTAAGATACAGCAGTTCTGACTAACTGAGAGTACAATTGTTCAACAGGAACTTAATAATACATTACCAAATTCAAATTCAACATAAATGACTTCGTACTCGAGTACTTATTGAAATAACGAATAAACAACAGATAAATAAACCCGACCGAAACATCACTCTGCACCCTCGTCGTCATGCAGCTCCAGTGGTTGTTTTCCCGCTCTCCTGGATCCTGAACATAAACAAAATGTTCACCCCCGAAGGGGTTAGCACAACGATGCTAGTACAAGTACCACAACATATTATTCATATCTCACGAAGAATAATAACGTAAACGACAAAATACCAACGAGTCATCTCCTACCAGAAAACTCATAAATGACATACACAACTGATAATCACAACATGATATCATAACATACACATGGTAATTCCGTCGATCCAGCGTTCACTGCCTAGAACCCACGATGATCCCGTCAGACCAATCCGTGGTGGAAAAACCCGTCCGATGATCCAGCGCACGCTAGCATAGATCCCCCGATGATCCCGTCGGACCAACACGAGGTGGACATACAATAACGACATACATGCACGACAATATGTATAACAACAATACATAAAACCATTAAGGTACTTGCCTCGATTTGAAGACAAGAACAATACTTCCACGAAAATGAACACTCGAAGGTCGTCCTCCTCAATCAATCACGTAACGAGACCAAACCTTAACAAAAGAAATGATATAGGATTTATCTCACGTCGTACGAATGTTTAACAATTCGATTTACGGCCAAAAGTTCATAAAATGCAATGTCGAATCGCTTAGCGCACGCTAAGTACTATGTGTAGCGTCGTTAAGTGCGCTTTCGATAGCGCACGCAAACAACAAAGCCTAGCGTATGCTAACTATGTATGGTCGATTTCACCGATCGGTCCGATCGACTTCGTCGATGGCCTAGCGTGACGCATGCACAAGCGTAGCGCACGCTAACTCGTGCTCGATAAGCGCACGTTAATCTATATAGCTTAGCGGCGCTATTCATGCATGGCGGTTTCGGCCGAGCAAGAATCGCTTCGCCATGATCGAAACGATGAAATCTTCCGTGATACTTCATGTTACCTCCATGAATATCATGTACATACGATTATGAATGACCTTACGGATAACAACAACTTCGGATTCAAGGATATGCATACCATATAAAACCATATTCCATTTCGACTACAATTCTTCATACGACAATTCGAAAGGCTTAACGGTTGATATCAACACCTTTATATCAATCAATATTATCACGCTGAAGTTGTTAAACGTTCCATCTATACTAGATAAATCTTTCCATGATCAATCCTTTAGATTTATCTAACAATAATTATGTTGAAATCAAGTCCAAGATTGCTATGAAGTCATCTACTAGATTCGGATTACCATTGATAGAAGTTTCCCTTACATATCCAATGTAACAAGATTCGAATCATGATGATCATAATCAAGGTACTTAAAGCTTAATCATCTCCATATTCCAAACATGATATACTTTGGATGATTCACTTATGAAAATCAATATCTCATTACTATGATCGTCCAATTCTTTAGAATCCAACTCTAAGTCTGGAGATAGGTTGAACATACCTTAATATGATGAAAATCACTGAACCATAAGGTAGAATCCGACTCCGGTTGGTTGTATGCCACTCCAAGGTGCTATTCCACTTCAATGATTACTCCCAAGTGATAACCATTATATGAACACCAACAAGATGAGTTCTAAGTGTGTAGGAGTGTTATTTCAGCTCTCTGGCCTCTCAAGAATGCAGAAGGGACGAGTAAAATGTAAGTCAAAATGGGTTGTTGTCCCATTTATAATATTCTGCATTTTAACAAGTTAGCGCACGCTACTAAGCTTTCCTTAGCGTGCGCTAATAATAGTTGACTTCAGAATTGTCCGGGTTCATCCGCGGGAATCTTATCCGGACCCATGTCCCGGCTGGCGCATGTGCTAGCCGTCCCGCTCAATAATTGAGTTCTTAGCGCACGCAACCCCTATCTGCATAACGTGCGCTAATAGTAGCCCGATAGCGCGCGTTAAGATACATTCTTAGCGTGCGCTATCACGAGTTTGCATGAGGAATTTTGCATGCTTCTATATTTATGTACAATGATATCAATGCAAGAAATATCATACTCCAATAATCAAAACCACAAATCCGAATAATACAGGGTTTGAATACAGATGAAATACACCGTAATAAATCCGGATATTACAGTTGTTGCCCAAAATATTATCCGAAGATGAATATTGCTGGAATGGTCGAGCAACAGCAAATTGCGAGAGCATGTCCGAGGGAATGGAAATAACACAAGATTTGCCGGGTTTATTAGGCCCGGGCTTGAATGCTCTCGTGAGATGTTATTAATATGAATACGTTTGAGTACAAATATCAATGTAAGAATGCGATTACAATGAGTGTAAAAGATCCTAGTTATCTAGCTCTGGTGCGAAGCTTTGCGTGTTCTTGTTAAGCCGAGAGATAGCTGTTGCCAAGAGTAAGAAAGCCAAGTTATGAGCTGAATCAGAGAGAGACAGACCCTTTTCCAAATGTAGGCAGCCTTCTATTTATAAGAGCTGAGATGCTCTGTTTACTGACGGGCGATCTCCTTTCATGTAATATAATAAGGGGCGATCATCTTTAAGCACATGGGCTGTCTGCCTTGAAGTCCGCTGCTGCTGCTGGCAGACAGCTGTGCGGTCCAATGAGGAACCTGCACGCGTCCTGAGTCGCTGTCCCGGGCGGTCCCACTTGCACCTTTCGGCGGGTCTGTCGGTAGGTGAAGAGATGCTGACAGGCTGTGGTCAATGATCTATGTTCTGCGGTGCCTTTTTCGGATCTGCACGTGGGTCTTTGTCCTGTGCTTCGGCCTTTGCCGACTAGACGATCGTTGGCTTTGCGTGGCTCGAGGCGGTCGTCCTTGGCGGGCACCAGAGTCGATCACCAGGTGCCGAGAGATGATCGCCTTGGATGTCGATCGCTCGGCACTGGGTCTTGACCTGGGTTTTTCGGTCGGCCAATTTGCCTTGGTCTATTTGGCTCTGGCTCGGTCGCCCGGTCTCTGAGGCGATCGCCTGTGGAGACGTATAATTCTCGACACAATACTATGCTTCCGAGTTATCGGGGAAGTCGTTTGGGGAGGACGGGTAAATAACCGGGAGCGCATTGGATGACTTCAGTTGGAGCAAATTTTATCCCTAGAAACCTGATAGGTTGCCGGATAAGATTCAATTGTGAAACTGATTTGCGTCGATGGTATAAACTTAACTTGTTCACGAACCATAGAAACCGTATAGGTTGAGGGGAGTGAACAAGGGGAAAAAGAAGATCGAATCATCCATTAGATGGATTGGTGTTGGACACCACTTTATGAAAATTAATAGACTAGAAACCTGTTCGGTTGCCCTCTATTAAGATTTATAAAGAACTCGATCACCACTATGAAGTAGAGCGACAATACTTCCGAATTTCACATGGGAGTGTGTTATTCTGATAAAAATAGTGGGAGCTGGGTAATAAGAATAGAAAAGACCTTAATTCTATACTCAGAACATAATTGAACGAGTCACTAATTAATCTGTCGTACTTAATGCAGACATAACTCTAAATATGATAATGAATCCACTCGCAATTCTACTCGAAAAGAACACCCTTATTGGACCTAACTTTATGGACTGGCTCCACAATCTGATGATAGTCCTCAGTATAGAGGCACTGGGATACGTCTTGGAGATGGACATTCCGGCGCCTCCTGTGCGGACCAGAGCCAATCAGGAAGAGATCGAAAACCACGAAAAGTGGGTTAAAGATGACGTAAAAGTCCGTGCATACATGATGGCTTCTATGTCTAATGAGCTTCAGAGAGCTCATGAGAAAATGACTTTTGCTAGGCAGATTCTATCTCACTTAACCGAGCTTTATGGTGAGCACAGCAGAACTGCTAGATATGAGATATTCAAGCAACTGTTCGGTGTAAGGATGAAGGAAGGTGAGAAGGTTGGGGAACACGTCTTCAAAATGATATCCATGATCGAGAGATTGGAGGCTCTTGATTTTAAAATGGATACTTCTCTCCAAACCGACCTTATCCTACAGTCTCGCCCTGATTCCTTCTCATAGTTTGTTGTGAACTTCAACTGCAATGAGATTGCATGTAATTTAGCTGGGCTAATGAACAAACTTGTGACCGCTCAGTCTCAGATGAAGACTCCGCGGATGAATGAGTCTGCTCTTATGATTTCTTCTGGACCTCGGAGGTCTAAGAACAAGAAGAAAAAGACCAAGAAGCAGACTGGACCACATGTCAAGGACTTCAAGGGCAAGGGCAAGGCCCCAATGGTTACAAAGAGCAAGAAGAAAGACATTTGTCTCAAGTGCGATAAGATGTGCCACTGGGGTAGAGAGTGTCCGATTCTTCATGGCACTTCAGGTACAGAACTTTTAGTTTTGGAAACAAATTGTTCTGCTAGTGTATTTTCTACTTCCTGGATACTGGATTCTTGTGCTAGTTCTCATATTTGTACCATGAATCAGGATCTGGAACAAAGTAGGAAGCTTGGAGATGGAGAAGTTATGATCACAGTCGGAAGCGGGCATAGTGTCGAGGCGACCGACATAGGATCACTTCTTTTGGGTTTAGAATCTGGCTTTGTTTTAACTTTAGAAGATGTACTTGTTTTGCCCACAAAAACATTGTATCCATTCTGGTCATGGACCGAAAGGGCTTTTCATTTTTCATTGGTGATGGTTCCTGCAAAATTTATTTCAGAAATAAACTAGTGGGTACTGCTACATTGTTAAATGGATTGTATCATCTAAATTTCACCAACAAAGTAGTTGTGAATACTATGACTAGAAAACGTGGTAGGGATGAAACCAATCAAGTTTTGAAATGGCATCTTAGACTTGGTCATGTTGGTCAGACCAAGGTTTACAAGATGGAAAAAGATGGACTTATGGGTCCATTGGGATCGGATCCCTTTCCTACTTGTGAATCTTGCCTTAAGGGCAAAATGACTAAGTCCCCCTTCACAGGGACTTTTGAAAGAGCCGTTGATAAACTGGGATTAATCCATACCGACGTATGTGGTGCTTTGGAAGCAGCACGTGGCGGATATCAATATTTCATTATGTTTACAGATGATCATACTAGGTATGGTTATGTATACTTAATGAAACATAAATCCGAGGACTTTGAGAAATTCCAGGAATTCAAGGCCCTAGTCGAGAAACAAACTGGTAATCATATCAAAGCACTTCGGTCGGACCGAGGTGGCGAGTATATGAGTATGGAGCTTGATGAGTTCCTTAAGGAATATGGAATAGTTTCACAACTAACACCTCCAGGTACTCCTTAGTTAAATGGTGTGTCAGAAAGAAGGAACCAGACCTTTTTGAACATGGTCCGTTCCATGCTGGGCTATACTGACTTGCCTATTTACCTGTGGAGGTATGCACTCCTGACAGCCGCTTACATCTTGAACAAATGTCCTTCCAAATCCGTTCCTAAAACTCCACATGAGATGTGGGAGGACAGGAAACCAAGTCTTAATCACATTAGGATTTGGGGATGTCCCGCCTATGTCAAGAAGACTAAGGTGGAAAAGTTGGAAGCTAGGTACGCGAATGGACGTTTCATTGGATTCCCGTCTGGGACGATGGGTTATTTATTCTACATGCCTGAAGATCGAAAGATCATTGTTGCTATACAAGCACACTTCCTGGAAGATGAGTTCATCCAGGAAGGCGGAGCAGGTAGAAGTATTTCTTTGGAAGAATACAATGAAACTCCTAAGGAGACACCTGTGCAAGAAATTGGAACCGAACCTTCTGAAACACAAATACAACCACCTCGTAGGTCTAGTAGGGTGTCTCATTTACCTGAGAGGTATGGGCTTGTGCACTTGGAGGAACTAGGTCTCCATGAGGTTCCAAGTGATAGCAAAGAGACTGACCCAACGACCTATGACCAAGCGATGGTTGATGTAGACTCCACGAAATGGCATGAAGCTATGGAAGCTGAGATAGACTCGATGCATGTCAATCAGGTCTGGACTCTAGTAGACCGCCCCAAGGGCATAGTGCCTATTGGGAACAAGTGGATCTACAAGATAAAGACTGATGGTGATGGCAAGGTTGACGCCTATAAGGCCAGGCTTGTGGCAAAGGGTTATACCCAGAAAGAAGGGATCGACTACCACGATACCTTCTCGCCCGTAGCTATGATCAAGTCTATTTGCATGATGCTTGCTATAGCTGCCTACCACGATTATGAGATATGGCAAATGGACGTAAAGACACTTTCCTTAATGGATTCCTCGAGGAGGAAATCTATATGGAGCAACCTAAAGTCTTTATGTCCGAAGTCGATATTCAGAAAGTGTGCAAGCTTCAGCGTTCCATTTATGGACTGAAGCAAGCGTCGCGTAGTTGGAACCTTCGTTTTGACGAGGCGGTCAAAGAGTTTGACTTCATGCAAAATGAAGAGGAACCTTGTGTATACAAGAGGGTTAGTGGGAGCAAGATCGCATTCTTAGTACTATATGTAGATGACATTCTACTAATAGGAAATGATGTGGGAATGCTCAGTTATGTGAAAGCTTGGCTTTCGAGTAATTTGTCCATGAAAGACTTGGGAGAAGCTACCTATATTCTTGGTATTCGGCTCTACCGGGATAGAGCGAAGAGAACAATAGGTCTTTCCCAAGCCCTCTATATAGATAAAATCTTAAAGCGATTTAAGATGGATGATTCTAAAAGAGGGTTCCTACCGATGCAACATGGAATAAAACTCTCCTTGAAGATGTGTCCTCAAAGTGAGGAACAATGAAAGGAAATGAGTAATATACCATATGATTCGGCCGTGGGTAGCCTTACATATGCTTTATTGTACGAGACCTAACATTGCGCATGCTGGGAGTGTAGTAAGTAGGTTTCGGGCTAACCCAGTTCGGGAACATTAGACCGCCATAAAGAACGTTCTCAAGTACTTTAGAAGGACTATAGATCTGGTTCTTATATATGGTGGTGGAGAACTGAACGTGATGGGATTCACTATATTGGACTTCTAAGGACAGAAAGACGATTCTATGTCTACTTCTGGCTACACTTACTCTTAATGGAGGAGCAGTATCATGGCATAGTGCCAAGTATAGCGCGACTGGTAAGTCCACCTGTTAGGCTGAGTATAAAGCGGCCTCGGAGGCCTCCAAATGAAGAATTTAGAAGTTACTGGGTAAACTTCACGTGACACCTTGTGCTGCGCTGCCAGAGCGGTAGCACAGGCCTAGGAGCCGAGGTTTCACAACAGTACCAAACATATCGAGAGAGAGTATCATCTCGTAAGAGCATTTGTTCGCAATGAGATACATCGTGCTGCATAGAGTAGAGTCAGCCGACTACGTCGCTGATGTAACACCCCCAAGTTATTCAGGATATATTACAGCGCCGTGAGCCCCGTCGTGGGACCCACAAGGCTATTCATGCGCGGAATTGTAAAACATGACCGAGAAGGTCTAGATACAATGAAAAGGACAATACAAATGGTATTCAAAACCATAACCAATGAAACCATATACATCAATACCTCGGCAACACAGTCCGGAACATCAAGGAAAACTGAAAAACAATACTCGAGTATTCAAAAACCATTCCAGTACAACAACACTGAATGGAGAAACACAAAACACAACCAGAGGAAAGACACAGTATCACACTTGCCCACCATCTTCATGCCGACCCGATACCTGCCTGTCCGCTCTCCTGGAACCTGAAATACATAAAAAGTATTTCCCCCATAAAGGGGTTAGCCGTCGAATAGCTAGTGCAAGAATATCAAGTATGAAACACAATACTCCTCGACAATAAAGTAAATGTAACCGTCAATTCATCAATTCAAGACTAGTATTCCGGAATAACTAAATCTCATAGCATCACAACAAGACGTATATGAATACCGTGGAACCGCACCAGAGGCTACGGAACCCTTAGGGGACCTGTCGGCCCGCCCCAAAGTGGTTCGTTCATATCATCCGTCATCAATACATATATGATCAACCGTGGAACCGCACCAGAGGCTACGGAACCCTCAGAGGACCCGTTGGCCCGTCCCAGAGTGGTTAATTCATATTATCCATGGAATCGCACCAGAGGCTACGAAACCCTCAGAGGACCTGTCGGCCCGTCCCGGAGTGGATATAGATAATCATGCCATTAATATTTCATACTTTCAAAGTCGAGAACGCACATTCATAAATATATACTTGCCTTAATAACCGCTACCGAATACTCCGAAGAGCACGGTTCGACCGGGATGCTCGGACCCCGAAGAAGACAACGAACGGAAGGGTTCCGACTCGAGTTCTTCACAAGAATTTCGTCCCTAAGTCATAACAATGATAAATCAACAATCGTACGATGGATAATAATCATACAACGCCCAATCCCCCCTCTAAGACCTTGTCGGACACCTTCAAAGCGTAGACTGAGAACTCGACCAAAACAACGATTCGAAATGATCCAACCATGGAATAACAAGGGAAATGATAGAATACATCTAATTAATCATGAATCCATCATAATCCTAAGTTAAATCGGATAAAACGGATAAAATCAACCAAAATACCCAAATTCCCCAAAACTAGATTTCTAGGAAATCTGACCTGATTCGGTAGATCGGAGGATGTTATAGGATGGATGATTGATGATATGAACTCCAAAACTTCATGGATTGATTGTCCAACAACATCTCTCTATGATTAACCAAGCTCCAGCCGCGGAAGAGAAGGAGAAGAAGGAGAAAAATGGCCAAAAACCCGACTGCAGGGCCTTAAATAGTGGCCGACCGCACGGTGTGCCGCCCGGCCCGAAGTGTGCCGCGGCACGGCCGAATCTGCCCCGGTGATCGGCGGTGTGCCGCGCCTGCCGGCATGTGCCGCGGCACTGTGCTCGGCGCCAACCGGAAAATGAGAGTGACTTAGCTATTTCGACCATAACTCCCTCGTCTGGACTCCGATTGACTCACCGTTTGAACCATTGGAAAGCTAACTAGATGCTTTATAATATTGCAAAGATTCATAATTTTTGGAGTTTCCAAAAATTAATGGTAATCTAACAAAGTCGAACTCATACGTGGAAAAGTCGCTAAAGTACACGGAATTCAACAAAAAAATACCGAAACGAACTCGGATGTCAAAAAGTGTAGAATTAATCATTCTCAGGATGACGAAACGGTCCCAAGCGAGTCGGCAAAATGGACTTCTGCCAAAAATAGAAAATTACCGGAAATCAAAATTACGGGTATTACATTCTACCCTCCTTAAAAGAAGTTTCGTCCCGAAACTTAAAACAAGTAGGGAGAAGAAACATCCCGCCAGGAAAACTCAATGAGATACACAAGAACCGAAAACTTACGCCCAACGGCGAAACGTTACAAGCAACACAACAATACGTTACCCGAAGGTAAACCAAACCAATGCCGAAATAGATACGAATCATAATGCCCGAAGGTCCCAACGGAAAATACCGATACATCACAATGGCCTGAAAGCCCCTCAGCCGAAGCTGTAAATCATCACAATACAGATCTCAAAGAGACAAACCTGACTGTCGGACATACCCCTCGGCGTATGAACAACCAGTCGCAAATCGTCGGACATATCCAATACAACATGGACTACGAACGACCAAACAATGATGCTCAAGAGGGACATCACAGTACGCCCGATCCGGAAATCTGTCCGTGCACATGTCCACCCCGTATACGGAATCCAAAATATACGTGTGACAATGTACCTAATTAGCCTCACGAACTACGTCTCGTGTGCACGGTCCAATGCGGAAACATCCACGCATGACCATCGTGTGCCTGGATAAAAATCCTACACATACCCAATCGGCACGCAGACATGATTCCAGATATGCCACGATACAACATGACAACGAAACTCAAAGGATAACATACCCAATACGGATCATACGACTCACCAAGTGAACGATGACACACGAATAATGAAAGATTGACACGACCAACGATATTCAAAACAACCATCCTGGGATCGGAATCCCTAAGGACCGATTAACATGGGCAATAATCACAACACAACAATTCGGGAAATCCTCAACCCTCAACGATCACAAAATTACCGAGTTCACAAGAATAATAGTGTGCTGCCTTGAGTCGGCCAACACGACAATAATAATTCAACGGATGGGACTATTTTTGACAACGGATGGGAATTATCTTTGATAATCCCAATTCAATATATCGATTACCTTTAGAGCGGACAATCGATAACAATTATACAACGGATGAGAATATTTTTGACAATGGATGGGAATTATCTTTGATAATCCCAATTCAATATATCGATTACCTTTAGAGCGGACAATCGATAACAATTATACAACGGATGTCTCGGCACCTTTAATCGGTTACCGATAACAAAGATGATAATCGAATACGTCAATGCCTTCAATCAGCCAAAACGACATCAATAGAAAAACACTGATATCAATAACGACGATTCACAAAAAAAATATCTTGATGGAACATCAATCAATAATAACAATCGATATGTCGATGCCGCGAACCGGCTATCAACAACAATATCTCAAAGGAAAATCAATCAACAATAACAATCGATATGTCGATACCGCGAACCGGCTATTGATAGGAACTTTACCAACAAGTATCGCAATGCCTTGAATCGGCCATATACGAACAACAATAATATTTGGCATAATTTGCCGAAGGGTATCGTATCAAACAATCCCTTGATATCAACAAAATCATAAAGAGACCAAGTCTTGAAATGATACACACATTCATACACATATATGATAACATTAATCTCATTGACTAGTACAAGTATAAAACTTGCCTCGATATCAATACAACGAACTGTTACCAATTCAGTTGATTTCGTCTTATGAGTTCCTCAGTCCCGAACAAGGTAATCTACGAACTCTTCAACCTCAACCGCAACACAACAGTCATAATACATGATCAAACATCATATCTTATTGTAAAACAAAGGATTAATAATCAACAGGTTCGATGACGACCAATATCAACACCACCAAACCACAAACTCAACCGTTTCACCATATCTCGACTAATCACAGTCTGAACAATCCAACTAAGACACTTACAAATCCTGTCCATAATACGAGTCGAAATACGATGATCATATCAGCAACCGATTTGGACCAATAATAAGGGTCTAAATGTTCCAAACTCAATTCTTAAATACGAATTGACAAGGTTCCCTTCTCGTAAATTCATCGTTAAAATTTACTTATGACCGTCATCAATTCGAATCATCCGACTGGTTCAAAACAAAAGATAATCATATTAAAAAGGTTATCAAACAATCCAATCATTCGACTTGAATATTTGCTCCATACGTATGGGCTTCCAAATTCAGAGATGAATAATAGTCTCATCAAACTTATAACCACATTCGTATTCCTATACGAATATTATTTCAAACACATAGTTTAGATCCAGATATGAATATTCCATATTCATTTTCAAAACATCAACACTTCTTAAAAATTTTCATCACCTCGTATAATTCAAGAGTTCTTCAAGAACATGAAATATCTGAAATCACGTTCAGAACAACATATCCGAGGTATATATCTCCATGTTACCATTTTCTTCATCATGCCATTCCTACAACCTCAAGAATCGCAACAACACCATTATCATCATATGGAGAAGATCTCAATAATCATATCAACATCCGAAATCTCTTATTACAATTCCAATAAATCTCGTATAACATTATCACATGATACCATAATTGTAACACCCTGCATCCTCACAGGAATATTACACGCCGTAAACCCTTCTCACAAGGATTTACCAGGCTAAGCACAATTTTCCACGTCATTTCAAAAATGCCAAAAAGACCGATGACGGTAATATTTTTCAAATACTAAAAAAAAAATCAATTTCCAAATACCGTCAAAACGATCAAGGCCAAAATGCCAAAAACTCAGTTTAGGGAATCGGTTTTACAAAATAAAATTCAGTTGGCAAAATATCAAAAGCCATTTCAAAATACTCACGCAGCGGATAAAAGTACAGTCCAATTTATGCCTTTACATTGAAATAAGACGAACATCAAAATACACGATTCCCAACATACTCCTTCCCAAGTAGTAATCCTTAAAAAAAAAAATGAACCACTAAGAAGAATAATTGAACTCCATTCCAAGAATCATCAAAAACTTCAAGAACAATACTTAAATCCGAGCTTTCCATCTTAATCTTGTTTAAGAGAATCATCTCTCAATGTTTAGGAACTTCGAGTACTTCCCAAGGCTCTCTCTATTGACTGAAGGAATGAGAATGGACAAAATGCCTCTCAGCACTCGTCTATCCTCTCTATATAACACATCACTAGCGCGCGCTAGACCTTATATTTAGCGTGCGCTACAGGACTAGCGTACGCTATCCTTCCTTGATAGCGTGCGCTATCGGGTAGTCCAGAAGCTACTACATTGCTTCGAAATTCATCTAACGTACGTAATGCCCATGCATTAGCGTACGCAAACAGGCGTTGACTTGCTACAGTGAAATGCTCAGTAGCGTGCGCTATTCCTCGACCTTAGCGCGCGCTAATCGTCGTTGACTTGCTACAATATCGTGCCCCCACATGCCGAAAGCATCCGCGATTATCGGGATTCCTTTGACCGATATGGAATTAGCGTGCGCTAATCATACGGTTTTAGCGTGCGCTAGCTCTACACGACAACCACTCGCTGACCTTATCTGGACACGCGTCGAACATGGCCGGGTCCACCCGCCGAAAGCTAAGATTCCATTATTGGGGATCTAATGTTAGCGTGCGCTAACCAACATGCGTTAGCGTGCGCTAACTGAATATAAAAATCAACCTGGGCCTACCTGTCGGCCACCTTCCGGAACTAACCCAGCAAGTCGTTACGTACGTTAGGGGTCCTCCTTAGCGTACGTAACCGAACCTATTAGCGTGCGCTAAGTATGCACCGTAGCGTACGCTAAGTATATATCTTAGCGCGCGCTAGGCATACCCTGTAGCGTGCGCTAACATAGCTGTACTTAGCTATTTTCCGCTATTCTCGACCAACATCTCGACATACCAAACGATCATACGGCACAATGAATACATATACGCATTCAACAACATTGTCATACGTTCACATCATCCTCAAGCACAATTATCCATCAACGACATCCAACATATAAACGAAAAAAAAAATATCCGAAAAATCGGGGTATTACACTCTACCCCCCTTAAAAAATAAGTTTCGTCCTCGAAACTTGCAATCACTCGCACAAACAACATTTCAATGGAAATTCAAATTCATCAAGAATTATCGAATAATCCGAACAACATACTTAGAAGTCTGTGAAGTCGAAGATCTCCTGTAATACTAGCACGCGACTCCTAAACAAAGTCTCAACATAATACCGATACACACCAATATCACAATTAGCAATTTAACAAAATCTCAAGGAAGAGTTCATGTCCGTGACCACGGCCATGATTCTTCCTACTTTCAGCCAACATTCTGAAGGGCACACACGTGCGTAACTATAATCCAAATTGCACATTCTCGAAGTGACCAATTCCCAAGAATACCAAGCTATAAACGAAACGATTAAGAAAAATACAAGAAGAGTGAGAGGACTTACAAGTACCGGTCGCACTGTGATGATGGCAGAGTAGTGATACTGTGGGCAAATGCCGACTCAATCGACCCAAAAGACCGACAGCCTAGGTATCCATAAACCTAAGCTCTGATACCATATTCTGTAACACCCCCAAGTTATTCAGGGTATATTACAGCGCCGTGAGCCCCGCCGTGGGACCCACAAGGCTATTCATGCGCGGAACTGTAAAACATGACCGAGAAGGTCTAGATACAATGAAAAGGACAATACAAATGGTATTCAAAACCATAACCAATGAAACCATATACATCAATACCTCGGCAACACAGGCCGGAACATCAAGGAAAACTGAAAAACAATACTCGAGTATTCAAAAAGCATTCCAGTACAACAACACTGAATGGAGAAACACAAAACACAACCAGAGGAAAGACACAGTATCACACTTTCCCATCATCTTCATGCCGACCCGATACCTGCCTGTCCGCTCTCCTGGAACCTGAAATACATAAAAAGTATTTCCCCCACAAAGGGGTTAGCCGTCGAATAGCTAGTGCAAGTATATCAAGTATGAAACACAATACTCCTCGACAATAAAGTAAATGTAATCGTCAATTCATCAATTCAAGACTAGTATTCCGGAATAACTAAATCTCATAGCATCACAACAAGACGTATATGAATACCGTGGAACCGCACCAGAGGCTACGGAACTCTTAGGGGACCTGTCGGCCCGCCCCAAAGTGGTTCGTTCATATCATCCGTCATCAATACATATATGATCAACCGTGGAACCGCACCAGAGGCTACAGAACCCTCAGAGGACTCGTCGGCCCGTCCCGGAGTGGTTAATTCATATTATCCATGGAATCGCACCAGAGGCTACGAAACCCTCAGAGGACCCGTCGGCCCGTCCCGGAGTGGATGTAGATAATCATGCCATTAATATTTCATACTTTCAAAGTCGAGGACGCACATTCATAAATATATACTTGCCTTAATAACCGCTACCGAATACTCCGAAGAGCACGGTTCGACCGGGATGCTCGGACCCCGAAGAAGACAACGAACGGAAGGGTTCCGACTCGAGTTCTTCACAAGAATTTCGTCCCTAAGTCATAACAATGATAAATCAACAATCGTACGATGGATAATAATCATACAACGCCCAATCCCCCCTCTAAGACCTTTTGTCGGACACCTTCAAAGCGTTGACTAAGAACTCGACCAAAACAACGATTCGAAACGATCCAACCATGGAATAACAAGGGAAATGATAGAATACATCTATTTAATCATCAATCCATCATAATCCTAAGTTAAATCGGATAAAACGGATGAAATCAACCAAAATACCCAAATTCCCCAAAACTAGATTTCTAGGAAATCTGACCTGATTCGGTAGATCGGAGGATGTTATAGGATGGATGATTGATGATATGAACTCCAAAACTTCATGGATTGATTGTCCAACAACATCTCTCTCCCAATTCGGTATAGACCATATGAAGATGGAAAATACCTTACAAATTATAATACATTCATCCGAAATAAAATAAAATGAAAAATCACAGTAAGACATAACCGAACATCAAAAGACTCGAGCCCCCCGAATTAGCATCCTTCAAAACCCTTCGCCGCCATCGTGCTCTTCCTGTGCCTTGCCTTTTCCTCGCCCTGAAATACAAGTATTTTGCCCAACACAGGGTCAGCCATACATGATAATAATTCTCATGGCATTATACAATTCATATACATACGGATCTCAAAGAAACAACCGATTACTAAATAAACCCCGCAGTCGTAAAAACAGTCAGTCCCAACTGTCGAACATATCCAACATATGAACGACCAAATAATATGGCTCAAGACAGACATCACAGTACGCCCGATCCGAAAATGTGTCCGTGCACATGTCCACCCCGTATACGGAATCCATAATATACGTGGGACGATGTACCTAATTAGCCTCACGAACTACGTCTCGTGTGCATGATCTAAGGCGGAAACATCCACGTATGACCATCAAGTGTCTGGCTAAAGATCCTACACATAACCAATCGGCACACAGATATGACTCCAGAGATGTCACGATGCAACATGACAATGAAACTCAACGAATTACACTTTTATCAAAGAATCGAACAACTCACCGAAGTGGCGACAAAGTTCAACGAGACCAATGGTAAAAAGGGCGATAAGTTTGGGAATACAATCCTGCCACAAACGGTAACACGATCAAAAACATCACCACATCATGAATCATAGATTCACAGAACATTTCATATACACGAAACGCATAATAATCACAAGAATTCAACCATTATTATAACCAAGCAAGATAACTTGCCTCAATTCCGTAGATGAATAATCCTTCTTTGAACGAACAAACGAATGGTATCTTCGTCTAACAATACTCACTTGAACAAGCAACCTTGAATGAAACATAATTCATTCAAAAACACATTCGTACGATCATGGTATTAATTCATAGAAACAATATTCCTAGTTTTACTAGAATAGTTCAACTATTCTATTGAACATTCTAACGCTCCAATTATGAATATCATATACCAAGTTTATTAGATTCGTCCACATATTGTAACATTAATGACAATCATTTGAAGTCAAGAACATTATCAATGTAATATTATGACGATTAAACACACTCTCAATCCATCAACACTTCCGATTAATGTTGAACATGTTAAAAGTTTCTGTTTCTTTACATTCTTCATCATCTTTCCAATGATTACGTTAAGCCAATCCAGAAATGAAATCATAACTTTAAGTTTTAAGCATAATAAGAACATCATCCTAATTTACGTCATCCTAATAATTCGGCCATTAATTCTACCGCATCATTATTACCCATAATTGTTATAATCATCCTAAAAACACCATCAACATATTAATGTAGTGATCAACACCTTCTCGAGTTATCTACACACCCGATTATCTTGAATATATAAAGGTTATACTTGTATTCTTCATAATTCATTATCATCCCTTAAAAATTTGTTCAAAACATAATTATGTTATTGAGGGTTTTTGAAACTCTAAAGACATCATCAAATTCTTCCCAATGAGTTGTTAAACCTTCTCCAATATATAGCTATAACATCATAGGATCCTACTAGCAATTAAGAACATATTCATAACTCTAATCTCCTGATTTTAACATGATTACCTAAGGGTTCTATATTGAACATGTTATCCCACAACTTCATCAATCATTCAAGGAATGGTTCTAACAGTATTATCATGTTCTAAACTAAATTTCAACATAACTTTAATGTTCATCATGATCTACCAGATTATTCTACTACTAACATCAACAATCATATGAAACAACATGAGTAAGATAACCAACCTCAAGAAAGGGATGAAGAATAGCACCAAATATTCCAAGAACACACTCCTAGCTTCTAGTTACCAAGCTATAATCCAAGTGTTGTAGCTCTAACACGAGATTGGAGGGCAAGATTATGACCTGAGGGGGCAGGGGATCGGTTTTGAGAGAGGGAGGATGGAATAGACTCGTGCAGAAATGAAAGGCAACCCATACTTTTATAACCCGAAATCAGCATTACGTATGCTATAACTAAAAATTAACGTACGTTATAAATATTACGTACGTAACCTTATGAGTATTACATACGTAACAGATTCTCAGATGTTACTAACTTAAAACACACATGTTCTTACGTACGTTACCAAAATGGATGTACGTAAGGCTCTAGTACATTACGTACGCTAAGGCAAGGTTATTACGTACGTAATGGCCGTTGACTTAGGCTGTCACGATTGATTACCGACCACCTACCCACGCTCGGTCCCACCCGCCGAAAGGCGAGCTGTTGATAGATACACTGCATTACGTACGTTAACATAGTAGAGTTATGTACATAATGCTACGTACATATCATACGTAAAGATTGTATAGGATCTCCCTACTTTTGGGTGATGTCATTATGTGTGAATATGTCGTCGGTAATTTATGGTTCAATCCTTTTGTTAAGAATTATGCGTGGAGTCATGTGGTTATCGGTGGATATGTGAGTTGTGTGATATTGGTTGTGTCGTTCGGTGTTGTTGAGATAAGTGTGCTTCCTTGTGGATAGTATTAGCTCTGGGTCGTGAGTATATGTCAGACAATTTGGCCATTCTAGCAAAATACCTCGACTATATATATTGTGATTGACTCTTGAGGATTGTGGTTTTGGAAATGTGAATTGATGAGAGTTGTAAGGTTGTTCTCGGGTACTCTCACTCGGGGATTGACTCGACGAGGTCACACGGGGACCTGGTGGCTTAGCGGCTAGACCGGGTCGCGAGGGTTACTTCGAGTGGGCATTCTCACCTGGGGATTGCTCGACGGGGCACACAGGGACTTGGTGGCTTGAGGGACGGACCGGGTCGCGAGAATTGCCAGAGTGTTTGTACTGATGATTAATTATGATATGTCTAGAGTATCACAATGCTTGGTGCTCGGGGTCGAGAGACATTATATATCGAGTCTTGGTATTTGGCTAAAATGGCATAAAGAATAATGTGTTATGTGTAACGTGTTTTTGGAAGTGAATTGAAGTAGATGATCGGGTCGTGGACCCTGTGTTTGGTGATCGGAATGTTCGGGTCGTGGACCCCGTATTTTGTTAATGGATTTGCATTTTGGAAAATGAACTTTGGGGCTGTGACCCTAAGTGGCTTTCGAAGAATTAAGAACTTTTCAATCACAAATGTTTTCAAAACTCCCGAGATTTGGAAGTGTTTTCAAAGTGCTTTCTTGTTTCGTTTCTACTTTCAAGACTTGAACTATTTTTAATTAAACAAAATATCTTGGGAAGGCTTTCGTTGTATTCTCAAAATGTGTTGTGTATGGCTCGTATTTGCACTTTATACTTGTACTAGCAAAACAGTGGAGTTTTGCTAACCCCCGAGTATTCGGGGGGTGGATGTCTGTTTTGTATCCAGGTACATGCAGGTTTGGGAGCAAAATACAGGATCGGCGCGAAGGATGATGGAAGGCGAATGATACTAATCACATGAAGGCCAGTTTTGGGTGCAGTTAGTCGGAGTTCGTGTATAGTCTTTCTCGTTGTCGTACTTTTTGTTTGTGAGTGTATTTTACCCTTGTATGGGTATGAGTCGAGATAGAAATGTGTATTTTTGACTTGTATGTTAGTGATGAAAGACCAAGTTGGTCTACTGATTTGGTATTTTATCATGTCGGTATGTAATTTATTGTGTGTTTTTGATGTCTACCCTGGTGGATCCTCACGGAGAGGGTTTGTGGCGTATAATATTCTCGGTTTAATTCTGGGGGTGTTACAGTGCACACGGTAACGTGCCTCCGTGAGACTAATTAGGTACAAGGGTGGGTGTGTCCGGACACTCGTCTTCTGCACTTGCACATACCAGTACGGGCGTACTATGATGCCCCTCTTCAGCTTAATTTCATAATTAAGATATATCATGATTGTGTTTATTCAACTCTTGAGGATTGTTGTTCTATGTAACTGACCCTGTTGGGGGATGTTGTTTTCAGGTCATGGCAAGGCTAAAGCACGGGAAGAGAACGTTGACGGCGAGGAGTCCCAGTGATACTAGTAGGGGGCCCCAGTCCTTTTCAGTCATTCATGTTTCTTCATTTTATTTCCGCTGTAGATTTCTGTTTGTATACTCATGTTTATTCAGTGTTGTATATTTTATCTTCATATAAAATATACAAGTATTCTGTATTATCTTGGGTGTGTTGTACTTGAAACTCCTCACCCAAGTAATTGATGATATAATGTGGTTCGGTACTACAATTATATTATTTAAGTCATTAATTTTCATTCGCCTGGTGGGTCCCAGTTGGGGGTCCACGGCAGTGTAATAGTCGCCTAGTTTGGGGTGTTACATTAGTATGTTGGGTTGTGCTGGGCCTGGTTTGGAAATAACCAAATCAGAACGGCCCACCTTTGTAAGCGGTCTGGAGCGATCTTCGGCCAGGCCAACACAGACCGGCCCTACAAAAAAGAATTAGTGCTGGGCCAGGAATGGTTGTACTCATTCTGTCCAGTGGTCAGCTCTACTCGTATTTATAAAATTTGTCCTTATTTCGAAATGATGTCAGGGAAACAGAGTTGAATACCCAATCCGGCTTCGACGTTCTTACAAATTACTACCTTCATCCCATTAAGCTTGACACATTTGACTTTTTTCTGGTCATTTTTTTAATTTTAACCATAAATTTATGAAAAGATGTATTTAGTTATGATATGACATTAAAAGTAGATTTATCATGAAATGTATTTTTCAAAATATTATGATTTTATAATTCCTATAATTATAAAATTATAAATAATTATGGTCAAAATGTTGTTAGTTTGACCAGAAAATGTACCAAGCTTACCCGAAAGGAGGGAGTAAGTTTTATTGCAGACAACTCCTTCATTTGCATGAAAATTGCTTTTAATGGACTTTTTAGTGAAGCCAAGTTAAACCATAGTACAAGATTGAACCATCAAATCCAATTTACCATCTCCATTTTATTTTCAGACATTTGAACTGCATTTCCTAATTAAAAATCTTATATTTTCAAAAGTACCCTTTTAGTTAAAGCAAACATGATTAAACTATAAATGGTGGGGTTAAAAATTGACATCTTCACCAGGGAGAAAGAAAATCTGTAAAATCCAAAAGAAATAAATACCCATGGAAAAAGGATCAGAAAAGCAATTAGACTCTTGGGTCCATGTCAAACTTCAGCCTTACAGACAAACCACATCGTCCTGTACTACGAAAATATACAACTGATATAATATAACTACAAAAAGGATTAAAATTCAGAAATTATGGAAGAGTCCTAATCTTACCTTGATAATATCAAGTCATATCTATTATATTAGTAAATACTTGACTCCACAATATACAAATACCTAATGAACATATATTACAAGTAAAACATGACTCCACTTATAATCAAAGAAAGCTAATTACGTGGAACAACAGAACTTAGATTCCTAAGTTACGAAGGTATAAGATAATTGGTGTCAATACTGCTGCACATCTCTTTAGGTGTCTGCTTCACAAATCTCATTCAAGATTCCTATCTGCACTATAAAATCAATATTGTTGCACATCTCTTTAGGTGTGTGCTTCACAAATCTCATTCAAGATTCCTATCTGCACTATAAAATCCAAACTATTGGATATTTCTTGAGGTGTCCGCTCGCTTCACAAATCTCTTGAGGTGTGTTTCTTCATCCTTGAGGTGTCTCTGCTTTACAAATCTCTTACTCATATATGCCTGCTTCAAATCTGGGAAGAAGCACCAATAAAATATCCAGTTCAGAATATATGTATTTAGCATGTAGATGGCAGAGAAAATAATCTTGATGGGTCGAGTTCCCAAGTCATGGAATTACATTCCTCTATCAAAAGAGGGAACAATAAAACCTATATTTTATCATAACCAATATATATTTAGCAAATATATATTATTTACTTCTTACTTTATAGGGTTGCAATGGATAATCATAACGGCAAAGCGGCAAAGAATTCAAGATACGAGCAATAGCGACATAATCACGATTCTTAGATCTACCACACCGGTCGCCATCACTAATGGTGGGTCGATTACTGCTTAAGTTTATTCAAGATATTAGAGTAAATGTTATTAGTTTCCATATATTTCTTCCACCATTATTTTCAGCCGCCACAACTTCTCAAGGAAACGAAAAGAGCTCATATATTTTGCAATCAGCTAGGCGAAGGATTGTTGCTTTTGAACCCAATATATACATGTTTCAAAAATGGAGATGTAATCATCTATTCAGTTTATTCTGGTAGTTTTTCTTTGTTACTATTTTTGAACTAATAACTTGTATAAATATCAATCTGGTTTTACAGTTGCGAGATACTCATGCTGGCTTGCCCGACAAAGGAGGCGTATTATTTTGTTACAAAAAGAATTTGGAAATCCTCACTGCGCAAACTTCTTAGGCATTAGAATTGTACACAACAACCCAATTTATTTGTAAAAATATATATATGTTATTATTATATAATTATAATTATATAGTAATTATTACTAATTCTTATAAAGTGAGAAAATGTTTTTCAGACCCAAAGTACTTATCATATATTGCTATACAGAGAAGACGTGAAATCATGTTAAGAAAAAGAAAAGGACCTATACAAAATGCCGTTGTTCTACAGGTTAAAACGGGTGTAAGATAATTATATTATTAACATCATCTTTTATTAGCTTTAAAAATATACGTTCGCATTTGTTTCTTCTAAAGTCTTATATATTTGAATCTCTTATTATTATGGTGTAGTTGCTATGAAGAGCAAAGCATCACTAGCTCGAGCTAAGAGAAAAGGTCTACGAGATACTAAAAATTTAAACAAAAAAATGGTACGAACCCATCATACTTATGTTTGCCCTATTCATTTCATCATTTATTGTAACCTTACTTTAAAAATCATTGATCTTCAAAGTGTGTTAAGATTTTTATATTTAGTTTTTTTAACATGGTTACTATTTTTTGTACTCGAACAGAGTATTTTGATATTGGTGATCCTATATATGAGTGCGAGCATTGCAAGGCACAAATATGGATTGGGGAAAATGTAGAATGGGCTAAATTATCAACCCCAAAATTCTCCATTTGTTGTTTGAAAAGGAAAGTCGTTCTTACTATATTAGGCAAACTCCTCAATTGCTGCGCGACCTTTTAGAGAATAGGCACGACAAGAGCAAGAAATATATCGAGGATATTCATGCTTACAACATGATGTTCTCATTTACTTCCATGGGCTGTAAAATTGATTATTTTGTTAATAAGGGTGCCGGCCCTTACACATTTCGTTTAGGAGGTTAAAATCTTCACCGCATCGGGAGTTTATTACCACTTGATGGGTCATCACCCAAGTTCTCACAACTCTAAATTTTCGAATCCGGATGGAGAAGTAGAAAACGAAAAAATGATGTCAGGTAAAATAACAATTAAACACCTGAACTATTTGGGTGTTTCATGTGCTTCAGTACTAATTTTTTTATTGCACTCTACCCCCTTGAACATTGTGTTTTAATTCATATTGCCCCTAGGAAAAACAAATGGAAAATAATTGGCATATGCAAAACATGTTGAAACCTAATTTTGTTTTACTGTTTACAGTAAAGGAAAGCCATATGATTTCGATGACTCTATCGTAACTAACCTGAAGCAAATGATCGACGAGAATAGTCATTATGCAAAGATTTACCGTATTGATGCTGATCATATTTCGCATTATAGCTCGGTTGATGTGAAGCTAAGGTTAATAGGAATTATGTCTAAGGATGGTCGGACATACAATATACCAACCGCACCAGAGGTGGATGCTCTTATTGTTGGAGATAATTAATCAATGCCTGACAAGAGAGATGTAAATGTGGAGAAGAATTCTCATGAACTTCAGCGCATTGATGAATTCCACCCTTCTTACCTTCCACTGCAGTACCAACTTATATTCATTTATGGAGAGGATGGATTCTTTCTAGATATTCCACATGCTCCATCTCCTACTGCGAAGAGGAATAAACTCACCATTCGGGAATTCTAAGCATTTAGGATGCAGGACAAGAAAAATGAAGGACAACAACTTCTTCTTGCCATACGGTTGTTTCAACAATTTATTGTTGACGGATACACCATGATGGAAATGCAAAGGCTACAGTAGATTCGTCATAATCAACCAACAAAGTAAATACTGAAACTTCAACTGTTGGTAAACCTTTCATATTGCCATCATCAGTTACTGGAGGGAAGCGTTACATGATTCAAAATTATCAAAAATGTCATGGCTATTTGCAGGTGGACTGGATATCCATCATTGTTGATCACTTTTGCGTGCAATCCAAAATGGCCAGAGATCACAAGGTTCATTAATAAATGGGGATTAAGGCCAGAAGATAGACATGATATGTAATACCTACCTAAACTCTCGTCTTTACTATTGTATTCTTCAATTAAATCGAGCATTATCGTACCATATCTGTGTTTATTGTAATGAGTATATTGATGAATTATGTTAAATTGAAGTCTTTGTCGTTCATATTATAGTTGATTGTTAGATGTTATTGAGTGAATTTCATTTTTACTTGCTGTTGCCCTTAGCGTGCGTTAGAACCAAGCTCCAGCCGCGGAAGAGAAGGAGAAGAAGGAGAAAAATGGCCAAAACCCGATCATAGGCCTTAAATAGGCTCATCGCACGGTGCCGCGGCCCACCAAGTGTGTCGGCACAGGCCGAATCGCCCGGTGATCGGCGGTGTTCCGCGGCCTCGCCGGTATGTGCCGCGGCACCGGCACAGCCGCTCGCCGCCAACTGGAAAATGAGAGTGACTTAGCTATTTCGACCATAACTCCCTCTTCTGGACTCCGATTGACTCACCGTTTGAACCATTGGAAAGCTAACTCGATGATTTATAATATTGCAAAGACTCATAATTTTTGGAGTTTCCAAAAATTAATGGTGATCTAACAAAGTCGAACTCATACGTGGAAAAGTCGCTAAAGAACACGGAATTCAACAAAAGAATACCGAAACGAACTCGAATGTCAAAAAGTGTAGAATTAATCATTCTCAGGATGACGAAACGGTCCCAAGCGAGTTGCCAAAACGGACTTATGCCAAAAATAGAAAATTACTGGAAATCAGAATTATGGGTATTACAGTTGATCCACTGACCAAGCCACTTTCTCAGATTAGCTTAGAGCGTCATCTGGAGAACATGAGTATTAGATACCATAGTGTGTGGCATTGAGTGCAAGTGGGAGATTGTTGGGAGTATGCCCTCGAATGCCACTCAGAGGATGATTGAGTGAGGGCGTTGTACTTGTAATTATCTAAATCAATAATAGAAGGCAATGAATGTTTCTTTATTTACTGGCAGTTACTGGCATTCCTAACTCGTAAATATACATATAGAAACTAGTCCGTGTATTTGAGAGCAAAACGTTCCACTCTTTATTGGATAAGGGGGTCGGCACTGGAAAGGTTTATAGCTCAAATACTTAATCGTTCGCAAGTCGATGAAACTTGAATGGGCGTTAAGTTTATGTGAAGACTTGTATGCCGTGTTCTTTGACATGGAGAGTGTCTGTAGAACACTAATGGTTAGTGGGAGCACACGTTATAGGTATGCTAATTGGATTAGTATACTCGAAACGACTCACCCTCGACTCGTCACACGGATTTCACTCCAGGACAATCAATGACGGAATCGAAAGGTTGTGATAGGTATTCGTGAACCTTCGACTTGAGGATTTAGTAGGGATGTGCTTGTGACGTCAAGATTTTCATTAGGGTAGTTCGACCCTGTAAACCGGGAGGCGGGGGTCAACCTCGACGTGCATCTTGACGGGCAAGTAGCTGGTCCTGCTGAATACCAAGATAGAATTCTTTCTCCCATTAGTGAGCGGGTTATATGTCCTATGCGGTTATTGGCAAATGAGATCATAAGTCTTTGCCAAAGCATTGGAGCTAGTTGTATTGGATACACGAGAGCTCGATGATCTTGATTTGCATTAACTCATGCATAGCATCAAGTACAGATAGGGTTTGACTGACCGTGACCCTATATCTTGATTGGGACATTTGAAAGAAGGGTTTATACGTTTACTGGTATTCACGACAGAATGATTCTTGAATGATCCCAGTCATTCGTTCTCAGTTGGGGTATGGTGTAGGCCGCTAGGCTGGCTAGGTTGTAATACCCCGATTTTTCGGATATATTGTTCGTTTATATATTGGATATCATGGATGGTTAATTATGCTCGAGGACGTTGTGAACGTTTGATAATGTTATTGAATTGAGTATATGTATTGATTTTGTCGTATGTTCGTATTTAGTATGTCGTGACGTCGGACAGGAACAGTTGAATTTTTGGCTAAGTATAAAAGCCATTACGTACGTTAAGCCTTGGAGCTTACGTACGTAAAATGTGTTAGCTTACGTACGTTATATAGTGTACATAATGTACGTAACAAGAGGAATCGAGCGATTGGGGCCCGTGGTCGGCTTTCGGCGTAGATGTGGACAGTGAGTCAACGGATGGATTTACGACGTTATACAGGTGTATTACGACGTAATACGAGTATAATATCGTAGCAAGTCAACGACGTATACGCACGCAACGGAATAAGTGTTACGACGTTACGGGCGGCCGCCGAGTCGTGGCCGAGAGGACCTGTAGTGGCCGATCATGGTCGGCAGTGACTCGCTGGATGGCCGATCATGGTCGGCAGTGACTCGCATGGATGGACGATCGCGGTCGGCAGTGACTCGCTGGGGGCTAGGACTGGCCGATAACGTACGTAAGGTACCGACCGGTTACGGCCGTAAGGGACCGTTACGCACGTATTGCCGCCACGCACGTAAGGATGTCGCCAAACCGGGCGTAGGGTAGGCCACGGCCGGCACGCACGTAAGCACCTGCCGGTTACGCACGTAAGGTGCCGGCAGGCTCGGCCTATATAAGGCCTGGACCGAGTCATCTTGGGCATTTTTCATTCTTCTTCGTTTTTTCGCGATTCCTTCAAAGAAAAGTGGATGGATTTGAGTAAGATCATCATGTAACAACATGTTTTGGAAGTTTTATTCATGGATTAACATCATCTCCACCCGGATCGAAGGTAAGAACACCTAAACTTTTGGTTTTTGGATGTTCTTGAGGTTTCTTGGTGTTTTGGCCGATTTGATTCGTTTTGATTCAGATTATTGATGGAAATTTGTTGTAAACTCGTAATCATTCAGTAACCTTGAAGTTTTGTGGAACAAATTCGAGTATTCCTTTGAATAATCGATTGAATTGGACTATGCCTTCAAAGTGTTCGATGAAATATCTCAATGAGTAGAACTTGGAAAATTCTACACGTTTTCGTATGAATGATGGTTGAATTGATATTGTTGTGATGATTCTTGGTAATTATGGGAATTTTGTTAAGGGGAGATAATGAATTGATGATCAAATGCCTTGATTATGATGATTATGATTATGGAATCATAGAGTTCTTGATGTTCTTGAGGCCATATGATGACTATGATGATTTGATAATTCGTTTAACCGATTTAAGATGATATTCTAAATCATAGTGATGATAGTGGTTGATTTAGATGAGATGAATCTTGATATGAGGTTGAATTCCGGATTGAATATGTTATGATCATTGTTACCAAGTTGGTTTGATTATTGATATGATTATTGTTCTAGGTTGATTAACCAATAGGTATAATCATTTTGCCGCGGTGAAAAGCCGTAGATTCCGTCCAGTCGGGGCTGAAGAGCTCGTAGACGAGGGCGACGAGTTCGGTGTTGGTTTTGTCGTGTTGGTATCCGTGCAAGTGTTTACTTGTTCGGTTGTAATGTTTTGATGAGTAATTCCATTTACATTTCATAAGTATTTTATGTTGTATTGCATATTGTGAATGTTCGTGATGTTCTAAAAGGATTAGAATGCACAGTTGATGATTGTTGAGATACTTGGACAATCTTGGGAAGATTGTAGTATTCGGATATTGTTGATGTCATTTTGGATATTCTTGGTCTATGGTATACATTTCGAAGGAAGTCGGATAGAGGTATGTTTTGTGGTAATCGTACATAGAAGATTGTGTATGGGAAGGTATTCGGTATTGAGGTATTATGTGGTATTATCGTGATGTTGGGATTTTGATGAGAATCGTTGGATTACCTAAGTGGTAAGGTTATCGTTGAGGTTATTATTCTCATGATGCATGGCATGTGAATATTTATGTTTATGTACTTGGTTATTTGTCGGGCATTATTGCCGACCGTTGTGGGACTTGTTTTTCGTATTGAGAACTTTGATGGTAGCGGTCGTGAAGCGAGGATTAGGACGACATCAAGCTATGGCATATTGTTGGGGAATCGTGTATTTTGTTTGTGCATATTATTATTGATGTATATGTATCTTGGATCGTATTTTTATCCGCGTGTGAGTTCTTTCAAATGGCTTTCGCTTTATGCCAATCGAGTTTGATTTCAAAACCGATTCCCTTTAACCGAGTTTTTGGCCTTGATTATCTTGACGGTAGTTGGTGTTTTCAAATGATTTTGTGAGTTTTGAAAAATACTACCGTCATCGGCCTTTGGGGTGTTTTTGTAATTGGTTTTTAGCTGGTGGGTTCCATGGCCCACGGCGTGTAATACTCCCGTAAGGTTTTGGGGGTGTTACAAATATGGTATCGGAGCCCATGGTTTTGTGATAACCGGCATGTGTGTTATGTGGCTCTACCAAAGGTGGTAGTTGCGTGATTTTTGTGTATCCGGATTTACGGCTATTTCTGACCGTGTTGTTTTGGTTCTGTGTGATTTTCTCGAGTACCGCCGTGGTGATGTGTGGGTTTGGGGATTGTTGGTGTTTCCGAGACCGACGAGGCAGGAGTGAACGCCGGTGCCGTGGTCATGTGCAATGTGCGGCTCCAATCGGAAGTGAACGCTGCAAGGCACGTGCAATGTGCGGCTTTCGATGTGGAGTGGAACGCCAGTGATACGTGCATGTGACAAGGAGCGGCTCATGCGCTTTAGGTGAGGAGACACAGCGTCACAGATCCCACAAAACTCGACAGTGCTCTAAACTTGGTGTGGTCTTGGCGGAGACCAATCATTTTCAAATTGTGATTATTCCTGTTTTGGCATTCTTGTTGTGTCGAGATTTTTGAAATGGTGTCATATGCTAGTATCACGGGAGATCTTCGTCTTCACTGACCTGTGAGTATGTTGTTCGGATTATTCGATAATTCTTGGTTATCTTGGTGATTTTGGATTTTCCGTTGAAATGTTGTTTGTGCGAGTGATTGCAAGTTTCGAGGACGAAACTTATTTTTAAGGGGGGTAGAGTGTAATACCCCGATTTTTCGGATATATTGTTCGTTTATATATTGGATATCATGGATGGTTAATTATGCTCGAGGACGTTGTGAACGTTTGATAATGTTATTGAATTGAGTATATGTATTTATTTTGCCGTATGTTCGTATTTAGTATGTCGTGACGTCGGACAGGAACAGTTGAATTTTTGGCTAAGTATAAAAGCCATTACGTACGTTAAGCCTTGGAGCTTACGACGTAAAATGTGTTAGCTACGACGTTATATAGTGTACATAACGCACGTAACAAGAGGAATCTGACGATTGGGGCCCGTGGTCGGCGCTCGGCGTAGATGTGGACAGTGAGTCAACGGATGGATTTACGACGTTATACAGTGGTGTATTACGACGTAATACGAGTATAATATCGTAGCAAGTCAACGCACGATACGACGCAACGGAATAAGTGTTACGACGTTACGGGCTACCGCCGAGTCGTGGCCGAGAGGACTGTAGTGGCCGAGCATGGTCGGCGGTGACTCATTGGATGGCCGATCATGGTCGGCGGTGACTCGCATGGATGGCCGATCGCGGTCGGCGGTGACTTCGGGGCTAGGATCGCCGATAACGCACGTAAGGTACCGACCGTTACGGCCGTAAGGGACCGTTACGCACGTAAGCCGGCCGCTACGCACGTAAGGATGTCGCCAAACCGGGCGAGGGTAGGCCACGGCCGCCACGTACGTAAGCACCTGCCGGTTACGTACGTAAGGTGCCGGCAGGGCTCGGCCTATATAAGGCCTGGACCGAGTCATCTTGGGCATTTTTCATTCTTCTTCGTTTTTTCGCGATTCCTTCAGCAAAAGTGGATGGATTTGAGTAAGATCATCATGTAACAACATGTTTTGGAAGTTTTATTCATGTATTAACATCATCTCTGTTGTTGCCCAAAATATCTATCCGAAGATTAAATACTGCTGGAGACGGACAACAAACAACAATTGCGGGAGCACTTCCGAGAGAAGATAAATAATACAAGATTTGCCGGGTTTGTTAGGCCCGGGCTTGAATGCTCTCGCGAGATGTTATTAATACAAATATTCATGGATACAAGTATTAATGAGAGAAATCTAAATACAATGAGTGTAAAAAGACTCTATTAATCCGGCTCTTGAGCGAAGCTCGGTGTTCTTCGTCCCTGCCGATCGTCTGCCTGATGAGAGAGGCCGGGAGAAGTAAGTACCGAAAGATAGCTGTTGCCAAGAGTTGAAGAAAGCCACGTGCTGTGTATTTTGCTTCTGTATGGTGTGTGAAATGCGAGAATGCCAGAGAGGAAATCCAAGTGCAGGCTGCCTTCTTTATATAGGGGTTGAGGTGCCTTGTCTCCTAGCGGGCGATCGTCTTTCGGCCATTAATATAATGGGGCGATCGTCCTAAAGGTCACGTGGGCAGTCTGCCAAAAGTCCAAGGTTACAGCCGGCAGTCAGCTGTGCGGTCCAATGAGGAGCCAGCACGCGTCCGGAAGTACTGTCACAGGTGGTCCCACTTTGTTACTTTCGGCGGACTTGTCAGTAGGCGAGGTAGGTGACAGGTTGTGGTCACCAGTCTTGTCCGTCAGCTCCTTTGCAGTCTCGCCCTGTTGGTAGGTGAGGTAGGTGACAGTGCATCGGCGCCTTTTGTGGATCTCGCACGTGGGTGCCGCCTCGTGGCTCGGCCTTGGCCGACTGGATGGCCATCGGCCCTGATCGTCATGAAGCGGTCGTCTCTTAGCTGGACACCGAGGGTCGTCCTCGGCCAGTCACTGAGGGTCGGCACTGGTCGGTCACCAATGGTCGGTCGGCAAGGCGCCGAGAGATGATCGTCCATAAGTCTGCCGCTGAAGTGGTCGCCAGGCGCCGAGAGATGATCGTATTGATGTCGATCGCTCGGCACCGGACTTGTCCCGGACCTTCTACCGGCCGATTCATGTTGTCTCATGGGCTAAGGCTAGGCTGCCTGTCGCGGCCGGCAGCTTCGCCTTGGCCGCTGGGCGTGCTAGGTCGCCCGATCTCCGAGGCGATCGCCGGTCGGAAAGTGTAAATATCGACACAACAATCTCCACCCGGATCGAAGGTAAGAACACCTAAACTTTTGGTTTTTGGATGTTCTTGAGGTTTCTTGGTGTTTTGGCCGATTTGATTCGTTTTGATTCAGATTATTGATGGAAATTTGTTGTAAACTCGTAATCATTCAGTAACCTTGAAGTTTTGTGGAACAAATTCGAGTATTCCTTTGAATAATCGATTGAATTGGACTATGCCTTCAAAGTGTTCGATGAAATGTCTCAATGAGTAGAACTTGGAAAATTCTACACGTTTTCGTATGAATGATGGTTGAATTGATATTGTTGTGATGATTCTTGGTAATTATGGGAATTTTGTTAAGGGGAGATAATGAATTGATGATCAAATGCCTTGATTATGATGATTATGATTATGGAATCATAGAGTTCTTGATGTTCTTGAGGCCATATGATGACTATGATGATTTGATAATTCGTTTAACCGATTTAAGATGATATTCTAAATCATAGTGATGATAGTGGTTGATTTAGATGAGATGAATCTTGATATGAGGTTGAATTAGGATTGAATATGTTATGATCATTGTTACCAAGTTGGTTTGATTATTGATATGATTATTGTTCTAGGTTGATTAACCAATAGGTATAATCATTTTGCCGCGGTGAAAAGCCGTAGATTCCGTCCAGTCGGGGCTGAAGAGCTCGTAGACGAGGGCGACGAGTTCGGTGTTGGTTTTGTCGTGTTGGTATCCAGGCAAGTGTTTACTTGTTCGGTTGTAATGTTTTGATGAGTAATTCCATTTACATTTCATAAGTATTTTATGTTGTATTGCATATTGACGAATGTTCAGTGATGTTCTAAAAGGATTAGAATGCACAGTTGATGATTGTTGAGATACTTGGACAATCTTGGGAAGATTGTAGTATTCGGATATTGTTGATGTCATTTTGGATATTCTTGGTCTATGGTATACATTTCGGAAGGAAGTCGGATAGAGGTATGTTTTGTGGTAATCGTACATAGAAGATTGTGTATGGGAAGGTATTCGGTATTGAGGTATTATGTGGTATTATCGTGATATTGGGATTTTGATGAGAATCGTTGGATTACCTAAGTGGTAAGGTTATCGTTGAGGTTATTATTCTCATGATGCATGGCATGTGAATATTTATGTTTATGTACTTGCGGTTATTTGTCGGGCATTATTGCCGACTTGTGGGACTTGTTTTTCGTGTATTGAGAACTTTGATGGTAGCGGTCGTGTGAAGCGAGGATTCCTGGACGACATCGCTATGGCATATTGTTGGGGAATCGTGTATTTTGTTTGTGCATATTATTATTGATGTATATGTATCTTGACTGTATTTTTATCCATTGTGGTGAGTTCTTTCAAATGGCTTTCGCTTTATGCCAATCGAGTTTGATTTCAAAACCGATTCCCTTAACCGAGTTTTTGGCCTTGATTATCTTGACGGTAGTTGGTGTTTTCAAATGATTTTGTGAGTTTTGAAAAATACTACCGTCATCGGCCTTTTTGGGCGTTTTTGTAATTGGTTTTTAGCCTGGTGGGTTCCGGCGCGGGGCCCACGGCGTGTAATACTCCCGTAAGGTTTTGGGGGTGTTACATAGGTGGTGCTACTACTCTTTGGTTCCTCTCATTGCTGACTGAGACGAACCTATCGAGTCGCGCAATAGGATTGATGACGGAATGAATCGAGCTTATTCTCTCATTATTAATATTAGATATTGGATATCTAATTTATTGGACATTGGATGTCTAATTAAAATTGGGACATTGGATGTCTAAATTGATTTATTGGATAAATTGATTTACGGCTTAATAAATTAAATAAATTACTGGGTGATTAATTTAATTCATTAATATAATTATTTCTTGGAGAAATTAATTATATTATTATGTATTTGATATAATTAATTAATTGGATTAATTAATTGATATAAATAGATCAGAACGGAATCGGAGTTTATCTGTTTGGACTCACGGGAGTCCGAAATGAACTGAACTCTTAAATTCCCTTCTAGATGTCCGCCCCACCCAACTCACCTCCATGTGAGTCCTCTTGTCTACATCATGATGTTTGGAATATCATTTTGTCAAGGGGACAAGTATCATGATCTTTATTAGGTGGGAATTTTATATGTGAGATGAAAAATATGTTGTTGTGTCAAGATTTAACACTCTCCGACCGGCGATCGCCTCGGAGATCGGGCGACCTAGCCACTGCCGAGCGGTCGAGGTAGATCGGCCGAACAGCGACCAGGCGACCGAGCCTTAGCCCAGCGGACAAGCTAAATCGGCCAACCGAATGTCCCAGGACAAGTCCCGGTGCCGAGCGATCGACACCATATACGATCGTCTCTCGGCACCAGCCGACCGACTCGTGGCGACCGACTTATGGACGATCATCTCTCGGCGCTTTGCCGACCGACCCTTTGCCGACCGACCCTCGGTGACCAGCTAGAGATGACCGCTTCATGCCGATCAAGGGCCGATGGCCATCCAGTCGGCAAGGGCCGAGCCACAGGACAGCACCCACGTGCAGATCCACAAAAGGCGCTGACAGGCCTGTCACATACCTCACCTACCAACAGGGCCACAGACCTGCAAAAGGAGCTGGCAGACAAGACATGTGACCACAGCCTGGCACCTGCCTCACCTACTGACAAGTCCGCCGAAAGTAACGATGTGGGACCACCTGTGACATTACTTCCGGACGCGTGCTGGCTCCTCATTGGACCACACAGCTGACTTCCGGCTGGATCTCTGGACTTTTGGCAGGCAGCCCATGTGATCTTTAGGACGATCGCCCCATTATATTAATGGCCGAAAGACGATCGCCCACTAGGAGACAAGGCACCTCAGCCCCTATATATACAAGGCCCCCTGCACTTGTATTTCCTCTCTGGCATTCTCGCATTTCAGTATACTTCACAAGCAAACACAAAGCTCTTGGCTATTTCCAACTCTTGGCAACAGCTATCTTTCGGTTTTTTCTTCTCCCGGCCTCTCTCATCAGGCAGACGATCGGCAGAGACGAAGAACACCGAGCTTCGCTCAAGATCCGGATTAACACAGTCTTTTTACACTCATTGTATTTAGATTTCTCTCATTAATACTTGTATCCACGAATATTTGTATTAATAACATCTCGCGAGAGCATTCAAGCCCGGGCCTAACAAACCCGGCAAATCTTGTTTTATTTATCTTCTCTCGGAAGTGCTCCCGCAATTGTTGTTTGTTGTCCGTCTCCAGCAGTATTTAATCTTCGGATAGATATTTTGGGCAACAACAATTGGCGCTAGAAGAAGGGGCCAACCCTCAAATTTTTACACCTACCGTCCCGAAGAACACTCACTGTTCTCGGGGCAGATACTTGAAGTGACACTCACTGCACTTCAAAGAAATCTTTCAGAAAACATGTCTTCCGCCTCCGCGTCGAAGAAAGCCGCCGGCCAGCCGACCGGACGCCGCGTTTCGTCCCAGTCCTAGCCACAGCCGATGGTGGAAGGTAGCCGCCGCGGTCAGAGACGCTCGATCCCGCCCCTGGACGGCGGCCCAAGCCTCTCGCTCGATCGGTTCCGAACCAAGGAACAGATCGAAGGGGCCCTGGCCGTCCTACAGGAGCGACGGAGTGCTCTCGACGCGCCTCCCGCTATCGCCTCGGTCGTCCGCCGGAAGTCCAAGCGGAAGCTCAAGGCGCATCGCCGAGCGACGCTGTGAGGCTCCGTCCCGCAAGAAGAGGCGCTCGCAATGGGCACCTCTGTCTTCGATCGCACGGGCGGTGACTCCGACTGCACGGGGCCCGGCCCGGCCTACGAGACGACAGAGTTTGAGTCCGTCACCAGGAGCTCGGCCTATCCAACTCCCAGAAGGCAGCCCAGCCGTCTGGCTCCCCCTCGCCAAATTGCCGAGGCCGGCAGCAGCGGAGTCCGGAGATCGGTACACGATCGCCTCGGCTCCTGCTCCCAAAGCCGATCTGCAAGCGACCAAGCCACGGCAATGGATGCGATGCAACGTCAACTCGACGACATGAAGGTGCTCCTGGAATCCAGGGCAGGCGCCAAGAAGACGATCGCCGGGCTAAGCGAGCCGCTCACGATCGACATCGAGCTCGTCCCCGTGCAGCACAAGATCGCTCCCCCGCAAACACCCGTGTACGAGGGGCGATCGGACCCCCAGATGCACCTGAGGAAGTTCAACATCTACATGACCGGGTGTGGGGCATCAGACGCGACCAGGTGCCGAATGTTCCCTCTGACGCTGGACGACCTCGCCCACAGGTGGTACGCCTCGTTGCCGCCTCGGTCCATTGGTTCTTTTAACCAGCTGGCGCACATCTTCACGGAGTACTTCGCCACCAGGGTCGTCCGACCCGAAGGTCCCCTTCGCATGATGCAAATCAAGCAGGGAGAAGAAGAGTCCGACTCGGACTACATCGACCGGGTAGACGTAATCATCCTCAACGGCGAGCCCATAAGCAATGAGACCGCCCTCTACGCGGTCCTAGGAGGATTTCAGGGTTTTTCGCCTATGTTCAGGCATCTCACGAAGACCCAACCTACAACCTACGCAGCCTTTCGGGCTAGAGCCGCAGATTTTCTGGCCAGGCAAAGGTTCCTTCTTAGCCTGTGAGCAGCGCGATCGGCGCCCGAACGAAGATCTCCCGCCCGATCGCCGACATCGACCTACGAATAAAGCGATCGGCAGTCGAGCGACGATCGCCAGTCTTCCAGCCCGATCGCCGATCATCACGCTACATCATCAGCAACCCGGAGGACACGATCGCCCACTACAGTCTAGCATCTAACATGACGGACTAAGGCATAAGATCGCCTCCACCGCACATCATAAAGCCATGGCCCTGGCAGTCGATGGAACCGGCTGCTTCGTCCGTGCAAGGTCCCTCTCGGCCGAGATCGCCCGCCCTTCGTTTAAATACGAGGCCGGCGTAGTCTGAGGGCTCTCCAACATTAATCAGTGGACACATGCCACAACCCCGTCTCAACGTACACCGTCGAGGTCGGCCATCTCCATGGCTGGCCGAGGTGGAAGCAGAGCTAACAAGCCGCGGGCGTGGAGTTGATTCATCCGACGCCGCTCGCGCAAGGACTCCTCTAGACCGAGACCGCACGCCCTTCGTTTAAATACGAGGCGAGGCGCAGCCTAACAGAGGACCCTCATAATAAAGTGAGTCACGAGACACTCAATGTGTTCGCGCACCAAGACACGGTCATGGAGTCGGTCCATCGATCTCCGCGACTGTGCACGATTCCTCAAACAAGCGAAACCACCAAGTTTCCGAGGGGGATCGGCCAATGTTGTTTTTTGCAGGTACAAGACTGAAAGATAGCTAGCCAATCGACCATGATAGCCCGAGTCCGAATCATAAGTCAGCTCAGCAAGATCGCCCGTCCTCATCTTACACGATCGCCAGCAAGAACCACCTCGCCCCATGTCTTCAACATAGGAGCAAGCTGGGGGGCAATTGTTGTGTCAAGATTTAACACTCTCCGACCGGCGATCGCCTCGGAGATCGGGCGACCTAGCCACTGCCGAGCTTGCCGAGGCAGATTCGCGAACGACTGGCGACCGAGCCTTAGCCCAGCGGACAAGCTAAATCGACCAACCGAATGTCCCAGGACAAGTCCCGGTGCCGAGCGATCGACACCATATACGATCGTCTCTCGGCACCAGCCGACCGACTCCTGGCGACCGACTTATGGACGATCATCTCTCGGCGCTTTGCCGACCGACCCTTTGCCGACCGACCCTCGGTGACCAGCTATAGATGACCGCTTCATGCCGATCAAGGGCCGATGGCCATCCAGTCGGCAAGGGCCGAGCCACAGGACAGAGACCCACGTGCGAGATCCACAAAAGGCGCCGACAGCCCGTCACATACCTCACCTACCAACAGGCCATGCACCGCAAAAGGAGCCGCAGACAAGACATGTGACCACACTGCACCCGCCTCACCTACCGACAAGTCCGCCGAAAGTAACGATGTGGGACCACCGTGACATTACTCGACGCGTGCCGGCTCCTCATTGACCACACGGTGACTTCCTACCGGATCTCTCGACTTTTGGCAGCAGCCCATGTGATCTTTAGACAATCGCCCCATTATATTAATGGCCGAAAGACGATCGCCCACTAGGAGACAAGGCACCTCACCCTATATATACAAGGCCCCCGCACTTGTATTTCCTCTCCGGCATTCTCGCATTTCAAGATACTTCACAAGCAAAAGCAAAGCTCTTGGGTATTTCCAACTGTTGGCAACACTATCTTTCGGTTTTTCTTCTCGGCCTCTCTCATCAAAGTGCACGATCGCGGAGACGAAGAACACCGAGCTTCGCTCAAGAGCCGGATTAACAGAGTCTTTTTACACTCATTGTATTTAGATTTCTCTCATTAATACTTGTATCCACGAATATTTGTATTAATAACATCTCGCGAGAGCATTCAAGCCCGGGCCTGACAAACCCGACAAATCTTGTTTTATTTATCTTCTCTCGGAAGTGCTCCCGCAATTGTTGTTTGTTGTCCGTCTCCAGCAGTATTTAATCTTCGGATAGATATTTTGGGCAACAACATATGTGGTGAAGACTTGACATATCTCAAAAAGCCTCACTCCTTATTATTGCTACGGTAGAGAGAGTTTCAAGAGAGAGAAAATGGTTTTCTCATATGGTCTTCAACTTCATCTTCATCTTGTTCATTATTTCCTTCAATTTTCTTAGAGAAATATTGAGAGAAAAATAGAGAGAAAAAGATTAAACACTTTGAGTGTAATAATCTTTATATTCAAACTCCTATAATCTTGTTCTAGCCGTATCCTTGGAGGATAACGAGATTTAGTCGTTCTGGTCGTTTCTCCGGCGCGTGGCAAGTAGAGACGCGGTACTTTCGGCGTTGGATCATCCAAGGGCTTGGAGCGGATTGGATTCGTAGAGATCAATCTAAAGCTTGGGGAATAACTCAATAAAAGGATACCATTTAATCAACGGACTACAAGGGTATGTTTTCTCGTAACTCTTGTGTTTCGTTTATATATTCGTATATACGTAGCTCGATCGATCCTCGTAGGGATTCAGATCGAATTAATTTTCATTTTACCGCTTCCGTTGGGCCTTCGATTTAGGCACCGAAAGACTTCCCGAGAAGTTTCATTTAAACAAGTAAACCAGAACCCGAAAGGCAGTAATAAAATAGATAAACGATTGGTAACGTGTTTTACAAGTCTTAGGAGTTTTAGAAAACATAAAAGCTTTTTTGAAACATTAGGGTCTCAGCCCATATCTCGTTCCACATTACAGGAAATTTAAAAAGTAGAAAACCCCTTTTTGAACCCCAAGTCCTGAGTTATAAAACTATTTCAAAATCGATTGGGTCTCGGCCCAAAAATAATTTTCGGTAAAACATTCGTGAAACATTCATTTTGAAAGGTATCATGTTCAAATGCTCAAAATCAGTATCATATATCTCAAAATGAACTAACATGACTACATGTTCTCCTCATCGATCCACAATCTTACTCCCAAATGCACAACTTCATTCCAAAAATTTAACCGACATATTAATCATAGCTTCTCAAGATCATCGGTTTCGTCCCAACTATTATGTTCTATTATCTCATAACGTAACACATAATATTCTTCCGAATCTCAAAGCATATCAGCTTAGAACGGCAATAAATATCAATGCAATTCAAAAATCCAAATACTTACAGATCATGAAGCCATCGATTCCCCGTGATACTGGCACATGTCTCAACTCTAGAAAATACTCGATACAGATATTTTCAAAACACACATTTGCAAACTCAGTTCAACTCGAGAACACAACACGTCTCTATCCGAAGAAACATGTTAATATCACTTGGAAAAGTTTACAACAACTCCAGTACCACAATAGTAAATCACATAACGCATGAGCCTGAGTGAACAACAAAAACCCAGAGCTCTAATATTCGTCAATCGACAACTAGAATGATGCGACAAAAACACGACTCGACTAGACCCAACTGCCTAGGTCCTAAGCTCTGATACCATATTCTGTAACATCCCCAGAGCCATCCAGGAATATTACAGCATCGTGGGCCCCGAAACGGAACCCACAAGGCTAAAAGACATTTTCGCAAACATTTACAAATGCCCAAGAGGCTAACGACGGTACTATCTTTTAAAAACATTTGAAGACTATATAAAATCCGTTAACCAAAACCGTCGTAGAAACTCATTGGAAAATACAAGGCCCGAAATGCCAAAACTCAATAGTTTACAAGCATACGTTAAGCTATCGCTTACATGTACCGACAAAATAGTTTAGAAAACTGTCTTCCAAAGTAACTTAAATTACCAGATAACGAAAGGTCATTTAAGAAACTCACGCAACGGAAAGGACAAACAATTAAAAATAATCTAACAGCGGAATACAACATAAAATTTGAATACTCGATTCACAAACACATGCCATAGCCAGTATCCACCGGGAAGCCATCTTTTGACGACCGCTACAAGCTCGATATCACAAGAACCTAAAAAGGAAATCCCACGACGGGGTCATCCATAATATCCAACAATGATAACAATCACATCACATCCATAATTACATACCAATAAAAATACTAAGTAAGAATACGACCAATGTAATCTTACCGTCGTAACTTTACTTACTCGAATAATCCTCATCAAAATAACCATTATCATATTACACATCTCTTAATCTCGATTAGCCAATAAACCCAAACATAACATATGTATTGTACCTCAAACAATACTCAAGATTCTCAAAATATCATCACTAACTCACGACACGTAAATGTACCAGCTCTGACCAATACAATCCATCGGATAACATCATCAAATCCCAACATGATAATCGATTGTCCGTCGAAAGACAATTACCAAAGGAAATACGGACATACCTCGAGATGCACAATACCACAGACCATCATGTCAGTCTAATTCGAGATCAGATCAATACATCATACGGACACAGTCCTAACACAAGACCTACAAATGCATACTCTGTTGGAATATTTTGTTCCATACATGTTTAATAGTGTTTTGATGATTAAGTTGATAAACAAAACAAAACAAAACAACAAAAATACGAAGCAAAGCATCGAAGGAAACGAAGTGCAAAAAGCTGGAAAAATGCAAGCTTAATGTACGTAATATATCATGAATAGCGTACGTAATATAAGACACTTAACGTACATAAGAAAGGATGGCTAACGTACGTAATATTGTGTTTGCATATTCAAATGAGAAGAACGTTGGAAGATGACGTCATGGCATACGTCAGCATGCAACAGACATATTGACCTTGATAACGTACGTAATGTTAGTTTAGCTAACGTACGTAATGAAGAGAGAAGGATGCTACTGGACTGAAACTGGGACATGCTAACGTACGTAAACAATGTTGGTTAACGTACGTAACTCGGTTAACGTACGTAAGAGAATGTTGATAGCGGCCGTAATCAATGCACAAGGAGCTAACGGCTAGTAAGGCTTTGGAGGCTATAAATACCACATACTTGGTATTAATCCTTACAACAACTTCAAGCAAAACATTCATAGATCTGAGACCCATATTCATTATATTGTTGTTGTGATATTGAGCTTATATTGTTAGTTTGAGTGTTTATACATTCAACACATACACGAGAGGAAAAAGAAAAGATACGATTGGATTCGGTGTTATTAGGATCAAGGTTCCGACATTATTAGAATCGCAATCGATATCTTCGTGAGGTTTATATAGTACCCATAGAAATCTAGAGAGGTTGATTCCTTGTCCTACGAAAAGGAAAACAGTTTAACTTGGACTGACACAAAGACAAGTACGAGTGGTTTATCACGGACCAATTGAAGACGTGATTGTACGGTTTAACTTGGACCGATAGAAGACAAGTTTGTAATGGTAATACCTCGACCGATAGAAGAGAGGTGTAGAGGTTTATATCTTCAACCTATTGAAAAAGATACCGATAGAGGACATAGGCTCGATTATAGCCGAACCTCTATAAATACTTGTGTCGTTTAATTTCTGCACATTTAATTTCGCTTCCGCATAAACGGCGCATATTCCGATCTCGCTCCAATAATTGGTATCAGAGCAGTACTCCAATAAGCGGCTTAAAATTCGAGGAGAAGATCCAAAATGGCGTTCCAATTTGCTCCAAATGAAGATCTTGTGTCAAATCAATCTCCATTCTTCGATGGATCAAATTATATGAAGTGGAAAAAGAAGATGTCAATCTTCATCCGAGCTTATGATATTGAGCTTTGAAAGATCATATGTATAGGACCAAAAATTCCCACGAATTCCAACGGGATTGTAAAGAGTTTCGAAGAATATGATGATATGGATTGGGAAAACGACCACCAAAATTGTAAGGCAACGCAAATGCTTTATTGTGCCTTAAATCCGGAAGATCTCGATCGTATTTCCTCGTGTAATAGTAGCAAAGAAATTTGGAAAAAGTTAGAGGCAACTCACGAAGGAACAAATCAAACAACATGGAGCGATGAAGATGAAGATGATGATCTCAATCAAAATCTCGCTCTTATGGCCCGAAGTACATTCAACGAAAGTGACGTCGAAAGTCGGGTAAGTACGTCATCTCAAGATGAGTTATTTGAAGCATTTGAATTACTACGTACCGATTTTCAAAATGCTTTATCCGAGATTAAATCCCTTCAATTTAAAAATAAATCATTGGAAAATAAGATTTCCAAAATTATTGAAAATGGAAAATTTATCGAGACCGATCATTCAACATGTGTTGAAAACGAAAATATTTTAAAGGATGATCTTGTTAAAATCCAAATCGAGCTAAAAAAAATTAACGAAGAAATTTTCATGTGGAAACGAAAAATTTGAACAAATGCTCTCGGTTCAAAAATTTACTTTGAACAAACAGGGGTTGGGATTCAAACCTCGTTCTAAAAACAAATCCTTAAATTTGAAAATACCCCATTGCGAAAAATGTTTGAAAATTGGGCATCATGTTTCAAATTGCAAAAGCCCAAGATGGACGATAAAAGTTAAAAAAATTTGGGTTCCAAAAGGAACAAATATTTCAAATATTGTCTATGTCTCAAATGAAAAACCAACTATAGGTTGGATCCCCAAATATTAATTTGTATTTTACTCAGGGGGAGTATAATTTTTTTTTGGGAGATAATATTTTCTGGGGGGTTATACTCTTCTTAATGCATATAGTTATATTTATCGATTTGGTATCATGCATATTTTATATTTGGTATCCTTATATTCAATTGGTATTTATTATCATTTATTATTTTTATTACACTTTTTGTTGAAAACAAAAAGGGGGAGAAAGGAAAAAAATAGGATTAACCCTGAAAGGGAGAGAAATCGAAGAAAAGTCGAGAAAATTGAAGAAAAGTCGAAAAGATGAATTTGAAAAGAAAAATGGAAGTTGAAAGGAGAAAAGGAGAAGAAAAGTCAAAAAAAGAGAAGTTGAAAAGAAAAATGAGGAGACGTCGAAAAGATGATGAAAATTTGAAAATTCGAAAAGAAAAAGAAAAGAAAAGAAAAGAAGGAGTTGAAAAAGAAAAGGAAAGAATGAGTCGAAAAAGAAATGGGAGAAGAAACTAACGAAACGGACAAAGTCGGAAACTTTGGTCTGTACACATATACATATATTTGTATTTTTTGCAGGTAAATCCCATTGACGAAGTGTTGTTTTGTAATCATCAAAAAGAGGGAGATTGTTGGAATATTTTGTTCCATACGTGTTTAATAGTGTTTTGATGATTAAGTTGATAAACAAAACAAAACAACAAAAAAACAAAGCAAAGCATCGAAGGAAACGAAGTGCAAAAAGCTGGAAAAATGCAAGCTTAACGTACGTAATATATCATGAATAGCGTACGTAATATAAGGCACTTAACGTACGTAAGAAAGGATGCCTAACGTACGTAATATTGTGTTTGCGTATTCAAACGAGAAGAACGTTGGAAGATGACGTCATGGCATACGTCAGCATGCAACGGACATATTGACCTTGATAACGTACGTAATGTTAGTTTAGCTAACGTACGTAATGAAGAGAGAAGGATACTACTGAACTGAAACTGGGACATGCTAACGTACGTAAACAATGTTGGTTAACGTACGTAACTCGGTTAACGTACGTAAGAGAATGTTGATAGCGGCCGTAATCAATGCACAATGAACTAACGGCTAGTAAGGCTTTGGAGGCTATAAATACCATATCCTTGGTATTAATCCTTACAACAACTTCAAGCAAAACATTCATTGATCTGAGATTCATATTCATTATATTGTTGTTGTGATATTGAGCTTATATTCTTAGTTTGAGTGTTTATACATTCAACACATACACGGGAGGAAAAAGAAAAGATACGATTGGATTCGGTGTTATTAGGATCAAGGATCCAGCATTATTAGAATCGCAATCGATATCTTCGTGAGGTTTATCTAGTACTAATAGAAAGCTAGAGATGTTGATTCCTTGTCCTACGAAAAGGAAAACGGTTTAACTTAGACCGACAGAAAGACAAGTACGCGTGGTTTATCACGGACCAATTGAAGACGTGATTGTACGGTTTAACTTGGACCGATAGAAGAAAAGTTTGTAACGGTAATCCCTCGACCGATAGAAGAGAGGCGTAGAGGTTTATATCTTCAACCTATTGAAAAAGATACTGAGAGAGGACGTAGGCTCGATTATAGCCGAACCTCTATAAATTCTTGTGTCGTTTAATTTCCGCACATTTAATTTCGCTTCCGCACAAACGGCGCATATTCCGATCTAGCTCCAACAATTGGTATCGAAGCAGTACTCCAATAAGCGGCTTAACATCCAAGAAGAAGGTCTAAAATGGCGTTCCAATTTGCTCCAAATGAAGATCTTGTGTCAAATCAATCTCCATTCTTCGATGGATCAAATTATATGAAGTGGAAAAAGAAGATGTCAATCTTCATCCGAACTTATGATATTGAGCTTTGGAAGATCATATATATTCGACCAAAAATTCCCACGAATTCCAATGGGACTATAAAGAGTTTTGAAGAATATGATGATATGGATTGGGAAAACGACCACCAAAATTGTAAGGCAACGCAAATGCTTTATTGCGCCTTAAATTCGGAAGATCTCGATCGTATTTTCTCGTGTAACAGTGCCAAAGAAATTTGGAAAAAGTTAGAGGCAACTCATGAAGGATCAAATCAAACAACATGGAGCGATGAAGATGAAGATGATGATCTCAATCAAAATCTCGCTCTTATGGCCCGAAGTACACTCGATGAAAGTGATGTCGAAAGCCGGGTAAGTACGTCATCTCAAGATGAGTTATTTGAAGCATTTGAATTACTACATGCCGATTTTCAAAATACTTTATCTGAGATTAAATCCCTTCAATTTAAAAATAAATCATTGGAAAATGAGATTTCCAAAATTATTGAAAAGGAAAAATTTATCGAGACTGATCATTCAAAATGTGTTGAAAACGAAAACATTTTAAAGAATGATCTTGTTAAAATCCAAACCGAGCTCAAAAATTTAACGAAGAAATTTTCGTGTGGAAACAAAAAATTTGAACAAATGCTCTCGGTTCAAAAATTTACTTTGAACAAACAGGGGTTGGGATTCAAACCTCGTTCTAAAACAACGTCAATATGCTCAAACCAATAACAACAATGTATACTCAATGGAAATCCCATGATCCAGCGCCCATCAGCATAGACCCCTAGATGATCCTACAAGGTCAATACGAGGTGGATAACCAACAATATACATGTACACAACAACAATACATGATAAAACCAACGATGCGAATCCACATGATTCCGTCAACACAACCTAGGGTAATTCAATGATCCAGCGCCCTCAGCATAGATCCCAAGATGATCCCATCGGACCAACACGAGGTGGAAAAAACCCGTCCAATGATCCAGCGCCCTCAGCATAGATCCCAAGATGATCTCGTCGGACCAACACGAGATGGACATCCAATCCAGCGCCCTCAGCATAGATCGCGCGGTCCCATCGGATCAACACAACATAAATATGCATACACATATGCAAATCAATATGTTCATCAACATGAACAACACAACATGAACGACATTATGACAAAACAATTAAAACAACCTCATGCTCAACAACATGAATGACAATATGCATGATCAAAACAAAATCATTAACACTAAACCATAATCAATTTAAAATACTTGCCCCGAGTCATTCGGGAGCAATCTCGATGCCAAATCATCACCGAAGATTATCCTCAATGCTCGATCCAAACGTACCACGGACTATAGATAACTCATATCCTCATCTTTACCATAATGTATCCTCGATACCAAATTATGCCAATAACTGAAATAATCATATACTTTATGATTTAACTCCCAAAATCGGAAGACAACATACAATTCAAACCCCCAAGGTTTACAATAATAATCATTGCTATATGTATTATGAACGAAATGAAACTGAAACCATTCATTAAATATTATAAATTGTGCAAGTAATAACCTGCCTCGATACCGATACGACGATGATGAAGCCGCTACCAATCTCATTGCCTTCATCTACGAGCTCCTCAGCCCTGACCAAAGCAATTCACGAACATTCTCGAACTCGACTGCAACATACTATCCTAGTCGACGAACAATCATCTCAACCTATTGAAGTAATCAAATAACAACGATCCGATAACAATCAATAACCAACATAGGTAACCAATCAAACTCAATGGGTCAACGATACCTCAATCATATACAAAACCAAATAGTATAGCTCAGACCATCACGAACTCATATCTATAATACGAACCGAAATCCGATAATCGTTATTATCAATCGATATAACCATTCAACAACCCAACGATTTTATAATATTTCGATTAAATACAAGTCCGAACAATCCAACTCAAACAATTACGAATTAACAACCACAATACAATTATAGATACGAATGTAAAGGAAATCATATTCGATGATCAATCACAATCTTTCTGGATTCCAAATTGTTTATCACGATTCGTATTCCATAAAGAACATACGAATTCCACCCCTACAATCAACATGATTTAACGAACATTCGATCTTCATATCTGAAAATACCAATAATTCAACATACGATTGTCTTGCTATGCTCTATTTATCAAAATTTATTCAAGAACACTAAGTGATTCGAAACCATGTTAAAAATCATCAAAACAACACAATTCTATATCCTCTAACATGTAGATAATCATCCAACTCATAATCCAAGTCATACATACCCATATATCATCTTCTTCCTCAATATAATATCATGAAACCCCAAGAATCATGATCACCGCCATATTCACCATCATATGAAGAAATCAACAACAACACTAAAAACCCGAATATCAACAACAACAACAACATAACTCGGTAATTCATCTCGAAATTATACTAATCAACTCATATACATGATGATTAGCAACTCAAGAATATCATATGCAATCCAAAATGAAATCTCAAAGTGAAAAGTAATTACCTCTTTGAAGGAATGGATAGAATTCCCAGAGTTGAATCCGTTCTCAATCACTTCCAAGTTCCAAATGTTGTTAGGAATGACCAACCAAAGTGTTTGGAACTCAAACTTCTCTATAAGAACTCTCTCTATCGGTTCACATGAAGAAATGGACGAAAATGACGAAATGACGGGCCTCAGACATATATAAGTTTTCACGCATTACGTACGTTACATGAACCTCTTAACGTACATAATGTCCTTTACGTACGTTATCCGTCATCGATAGCGTACGTAACGACAATCCAGAATCTACTGCCTCATTTCGTATCTTGCATAACGTACGTAACACTTGTTCCATAGCATATGTAATACGTACGTTGACTTGCTACAGTAAAATACACATTTAACGTACGTAATGTACCACTCATAATGTACGTTAACCAAGAGTTGACTCCTCCTGTCCACATCTGCGCCGAAAGTCGCCAACCACGGGACCCACCTGTCGATCACAGCCTAGTCCTGTCTAATGTGAACTTTACGTATGTTAACTAATCCATTTTAACGTACGTAATTGGTGTGCACATTATGTACGTTAACTGTCCATCTTAACATACGTAAACCTTGTGCATTAGCGTACGCTAAGTCTTTACTCTAGCGTACATTAGTCAGGATCTACTCAGCCAATTTCAACTGTTATTGTCCATCATTTTGACATACGGAATATGTATACTCGACACACTATATTCTCAAATACAATTGTCGATCAAGTACGACAATTATACCAATACAGATGTCTCAGTCCTTCATTTATTCTATACTATACAAATTCCACGATGTACAACATAACTCGGATAAAATAACATTAAACAATAGTAGTAATGTAACACCCTTAATCCACTCAGGGATATTACACGCCGTAAATCCTTTTCCGCGAGGAGCTACCGGGCAGGAGACTACAAAACAAAACCCACATGCAGTCAACTCAACCAAAATATAAAAACGTAGACCGATTAGGTCTCTCAAAACACAACATATCCGTACATCTGATAAACCCAAAATACAACTCGATCACATAATACATAAAATGTCCATCCCCTCAAGGATGACAAGGAAGACTCAAACCGACAGATCGCTGACGGACAACCGACTCCAATTGTGACTAGTATCGCTGCTTTACATCATCCTCCGAGCCGATCCTGTGGTTGCTCTCTCTCCAATCAAAACACCTGGAATAATTAACAAAATCCCCAACGAGGGGTTAGCGATGGAATCGCTATCAAGTAACCAAGCTATAAAGTTATACATCAAGAATACAACCGTTATGAAAATAACCTTTCAACAAGGTAGTAAAGCGATCCCCGAGTCTAAAGTCTTTTGAAAACGATTCCCATTAGGGAGGATCATAAAGATAACTTTAAAATACATTTGAAAGAATAATTGAGGACATCGGGGGTCTCAGTGTAAAATCATGAAAAGATTTGTAGTTCTCATTTTTAAAAGGGTTTCTTTCAAAATTATGAAGACGCTTCAATTCTCAAACAAGCCTCAAAGGCTGAACCACAATCACCAATATCATTGGAATTCAAGATTCATACAACCATAGTTCCGAGTTATCCGGTCAAATACTCAAATCACCTCCGTGGCCTCGATGGGACCCATCCCGGATTAGATACTGAAAAACTAGTTCAAACCCACTCATAAGTTATCTTGACATCTTACTCGCAAGTTACGATTCTCGGAGCCCTCTACGGACCTACACGATTAGATAACCTTATAGTCAAATCATATAAACTGGCCATACTCGCAAGTACGCGCCGCCGGAGGCCTCACGGGTCCCTACCTGGTTAATCATCAATCAAACACACCCATAAGTTATCGTGACATCACACTCGCAAGTGACGATTCTCGGAGCCCTCTCCAGACCTACACGACTAGATAACCTTATGGTCAAGTCATAGCATCTGGCCGTACTCAGAAGTACGCGCCGTCGGAGGCCTCACGGGTCCCTACCCGGTCAACATCTCAATTCATCGATTTCACAACAACAAGGGTATAACATTCGCCACAATCACAAACACATGAAATCATGAGTTAATGCAACAAACACTTTCACAAGGCGTAACATCCACATCACACCATGATCTAGTACACATTCTAACAAGTGAACAATACAAATATTCCACAATTCCTCGGATAACTACGCACTTCTAAATATCTATCTCGAACACAATACAACATGAAATGGTGGTTATCATTCTTTAAGAAATTCAAGTTACGTTCGTATTTACTTTCATAAAATCAATATTCATTTAAAAGTAAGTTACGGTTAAACGTTCAATCACTATCAAGTCCAAGTTAAATTCACGACACACCACATTCTCAAAGTATAAAGATAATAGACAAGATACTCGCCTCAAGTCCAAAGCACGCGAAACAATAGGAAAGCTCGACCGGAATACTTGAACACCTATAATCCTCCGGCAAAAACAACGAAGATACAATCACAACGAAAATACAGGCCAAAAACAACAGAAATCCCAATAAACTATCGAAGGGAACTCATTGGGACATTTAATCGAACATTCAATGTTCGATAACTCCCAAGAACACTCGTATCATCAATCGAGTCGAACAAATTCGAAATACGTATATACAGCCCATAGAACACGATTAATAATACTCAATAACATCAACCGATTCATCAAAATCGGACGAACAACAAAGATCAAGAAGAAATCCCAAAAGTCAACCCTAGGGGATTTCAAGAAATTACCTCGATCCGACGAAGAACAAGGATTAGATGTTGTTACGGTGGACAAGGGACTTCCAAAACACCTTGAAATTGAGTGGAATCGACCAAGGATCGATGTTCCCATCTCCCTCGTCCGGCAGCCACGAGAAGAAGAAGAAAAATGAAGAAAATGAGTAAAGTCTCGTCGCCCAGGCCTTATATAGGCGCGTTCGTTACGACCGTAATCGGCATTCCTTACGGCCGTAACTCGGACCTTACGGACGTAATCGACAGGTTCTTACGGCCGTAATCGGGTCCCCAGGCCTCACTGTCCGAAAAATGAAAGGGTATTACGGCCGTAACCGGCAAGGCATTACGGTCGTAACTCGGCAGCCTTGCGGCCGTAACTGATTATGCCTTATGGCCGTAACATGCAGTGTATTACGGCCATAACTCGACCAGCCTTACGGCCGTAACTCGGCCAGGCCTCCCGACTGAAACTCAATCGTTCCGACAGTCCGGTTCGGCGCTCGACAATGACTCGGATACACTAATGCACCTGCTAAGATTCAAGACAATAACAAGCCATCCACGAAACATAACATACCACGTCTCAAGCACGCGTAAATCAAAGATACGCCAGCGACACAAGTCTCACCCCACGAACTACACAACAGTACATATCATACAGTGAATTAAATAAAAACATAACCCATATAATCGTAACGAAACGAATAATCGGAATCACATGACAATTAATTCAAGGTAACCGAAATAAAAATCTCGGGTATTACAAGCAGAAATTCCGGATATTACACCATTAAATTAGAGTACTTATCCCATTGAGTTGGCAATAAGCAAACGGGTATCTGTTCTTCGTTATAAAAATTGCACAGTGCAATACGATATTCATAACTATCATTTAACAAACTGTAAGTAGAATTCCAACGATTTGGTACATCTTTTGAAAATTTCTTTGGATGAATATTATTTTTTATGCAATATCTTTTCTATTTTTTACGTAGAGACAAAGTTAAATACATTATTGCTTCACGTATAGGAGCATATGCTTCTTGTAAAACAGATAAACCATCTTGAACCCATAAATTAAGAACATGACAAATGCACCTAACATGAAAAAATTTACCACCAAGAGATGACTCACATATTGCAATAAGTTATTCTAAACTAGCTGTACTAGAGCTAGCATTATCAAAAGAAATTAAAAAAAAATTATACTAAATTATATTCAGATAAAATTGTATGAATTTTATGCGAAATATTTTGGGCGGTATGTGCGATATTAAACTCTCTAAAACTAATTAAACGTTTTTGTATAGTCCAAGAATCATCAATTCAAATACAAGTAATTCCCATATATGAATTTGCTTCCCAGTGATCACTCCAAGCATCAGAGCACATACAAACTTTATGATCTAAGTTTAAAAACATATTAGCTAAAATTAATTTTGCATCGCTAGTAGTTTTTCGAACATCACAAGTTACGGTAGCGCGTGAAATTTTTTTACTAGCGAGACTAAACTTAGTTGAGTAAAATTTTCATACATTTGGTCGTCGGCAAAGTTAAAAGGCGATTTTACCACAAACAAATCTAGCTAATTCTTTTTTAGCGGTAATTGGATTAAATTTAATAAAAAAAACTATTACCTTGATTTGGGGCATTAGACTGTAACACCCCCAATCCGCTCAGGGATATTACACGCCGTAGGACCTTTTCTCAAGGATCTACCAGGCTGGTAACAACATAGAACGTCTCAACAATGCCTTTAAGGCTAAAATGACTCAGTAGACCGATTTGGTCTTTCAGTAAATACATACAACTCAAACTCTTTACATGCCCACGCAGGGGTCGAATACAACACACTCCCGTACAACGGGAAAGAATACTGCAGAGGAAAAATAAACTATAACTAAACCAAAGACATCATACGGATCCTCGTGTGATTAGTATCGTTCATCTTTCATCATCCTTCGTGCCGACCCTGTGTTATGCTCCCAAACCTGAATGCAAAAACAGACATCCACCCCCCGAATACTCGGGGGTTACAAAACTCCACTGTTTTGCTAGTGCAAGAACAAAGTGCAAATACGAGCCATACAATTCATATTCCACGAATAACAATAACCAGGAATCCTCAAAGATCCAAACGTAATGAAAAGTACTTCCCGAGGCAAGAGTTTGGGTAAAACATTCCAAAACCGAAAGATCACAAATAACGGGAAACAATTTGTAAAACAGTTTAAAATGCCATCGAGAGTTTTAATAGAAAATAATTTTGGATTACCGAATCCTTATCTTTTCAAAATCAACAGGGATCACAGCCTAAAGGTTTTGTTTTCGCAAATAGAAAATCGACAACAATTCACAGGGCCAGAGCCCAACATCACGTATCCTCGACGGACATAAAAATCAACAAAACATAATCGCGCACGCGCATCGCCTAGGACCGGGACGAAGCCACAAATCCCACTCGAGGCCTCGAAGGACCCTCCCAGCTGGCTAGCGAAACAAATCACACACATCTCACGGTTGGATCAATCGCTTGTTGCATCCTGGCCACATGATCGCATGCCATGTGCCACCGTAGATTATCTTTCGCGCTCACGGTTGGATCAATCACGTGTTGCATCCTGGCCACATGATCGCATTCCATGTGCCACCGTAGTTTTTATTAGGCTCTCACGGTTGGACCAATCGCTTGTTGCATCCTGGCCACATGATCGCATGCCATGGGCCACCGTATGCCCCGCCCACATCTATACATTCACACACAGCACAATACAACACATATATTCAAACAATTCACCCAGAGGCATCAAACACTTAGCAAAACACCACGTCAAACCACAACACACCGAAATGAAATAATATACGTCCACACGCAATACCAAGTGCAAACACATAGTCATTCTCAAACCACACCATTCACAAAACACATGCATTTTGAAACCAAGCCTTTAACAAGGCTAAACCGAATCTTTTGAAAGTTCGATTCAAACGACCAAACAACCACATTTAGACGATCACTAATTATCGTATCCACAAAATAAGAATTGTATGGACAAGGTACTTGCCTCGAATAACCACAACGCGGAGAATCGACCGAAGTAGGTTGGCACGAACCGACTACGAACCCGCCGACTCCACCGAACGCCAACTCATGATAATAAACTACGAAGGACAATAACAACAATGAAAATGAATTCCATAGCACGACTTAAATCCGTTGAATTCAAAGAACGAATGACGAAAGTTCAAGTGTTTCCCCCAAAACGGCCAAGAACACGATTCGTCCTGACAAAACACGAAAACGGAATTCCAAGTCGAAATATGGATATACAATCCATAGAATATGTTTAACAACATCATTTAACCACAATCGATCCATCAAAAATGGATGGAAAACGAGATCGAGAACAAATCCCCCAAAAAGTCGATTCGAAGGAAATCAAGAAATATACTTCGATTCGACGAAGAACAATGGATTAAATGATGTTAAACACAGGAATACTACCAAGATTAAACATACCCATTGTTGTGTCAAGATTCATTCACCTCGACAGGCGATCGACTACAAGGCCGAGCGACCGAGTCCACAACCAGTCAAGCTACGGCGAACTCGCCTAAAGCGAAGTTACCAGACCACCTTCGGGCGTCTAGCGATCGACTCCTAAGGCGATCGCCCTTTGGTACTTAGCGATCGACTCTGGTGCCCGGTTAAGGACGACCATCCTACGCCCCGATCAGAAACCATCGTCCGTCAAAGTCCACGAAGACTGAGTCTCAAAATAGCTCCCATGTGCAGATCCGCGACAGCCACCGCGATTCCCGGATTGTTGACCACAGCCTGGCACCACCTTATCACCTACCGACAAGCCCGCCGAAAGGTACAAGGTGGGGCCGCCCATGACAGCGACTCGGACGCGTGCAGGCTTCTCATTGGACCGCACAGCTGGCTGCCAGCAACTCCTGCGGACTTTAGAGGAACCAACCCATGTGCTAAAAGACGATCGCCCGCTTATTATAATACAGCAAAGGCGATCGCCCAGCGTGTCCCAGTCCTATAAATAGAGGACATTCGGCAACTCAAAAAAGGTTCAGAAATTTGTTCCCGATTCAGCCCAAAAAGAACTCTCAGTTCACGAATTCTTCATTCACTTCACACATTCTCCACTAAGTTCAGAGAATACACTCAAATACTTACATACATATTCTCAGGCTCCCGGCTTCCTCACCGGAATCTACTTCAGGATTTCTCTCTCAACACCTCTCATCTAGAAGACGGTCGGCAGAGGCAAGAAGTCTCCACAGGTCAGATTCACAAGCCCCGGAGCTCAAACAAATAGCTTACACACGCCGTGAGAGACGGTCGATCTCTCACCGCCGTCACAGCTCATCAACGTTGTTACAAGAACTCACAGAGCATCAAATCTGGTTCTTCCGGAAATCTACACGCTCACAAGCTTAGATAACTAGAATCGTTACACTCATTGTAATAGCATTCTAACATTAATACTTGTATCCCCGAATATTCGTATTAATAACATCTCGCCAGAGCATTAAAGCTCGGGACTAACAACCCCGGCAAATCTTGTGTTATTTATCCTTTCCCACGGAAGTGTTCTCGCACTTTGTTTGCTATCCATCTATTCCAGCAATATCTATCTCCGGATAATATTTTGGGTAGCAACAACTGGCGCTAGAGGAAGGGCATCTAAACCTTCATTTTTCCTACCGACCCGAAGAACACTCACTGTTCTCGGGGCATATACTTGAAGTGACACTCACTGCGCTTCAAAGAAAACCTTCAGAATCATGGCATCCACCTCTGCACCGAAGAGAGCCATTCTCCAAACCGCCGGACACCGAGTCCCGGCTCAATCCGAGCCCCATCCGAAGGCGGAGGGAAGTCGCAGGAATGCGAGACTCTCGATCCCGCATCTGAGGAGTGGTCCCAGCCTCTCACTCGATCAGATCCAAACTGCGGAGCAGATCGAGGAGGCTATGGCCATCCTAAAGGAGCGACGGAGAGCATGCGCAACTCCCACTATTACTCCCTCAGCCATCCGCCGCGTGGGCAAACGGAAATTCAAGGGGCTACTGGGCGAGCGATCGTCAGAAAGCCCCAAGTCACGAGAAAAGGCTGTCGCTATATCGGAAAGTTCCGTGTTCAGTCGCCTGGGGAGCGATCCATCATGGCGACCGGGGCAATCTGGCCCCAACCTCGAGACGACGAATTCTGAGTCCGTCACCAGGAGTTCGACCTACCCAACTCCCGGCCGAAGGCAGATTAGCTTCTTGGCCCCTATTCCGAACGCCAGGGGGTCAGTACTAGATCGCCTCGGCTCCCACTCCGATCGCCTAGCCGCGAGCAGCCAGGCCACGGCGATGGCCGCTATCCAACGCCAGCTCGACGAGATGAAAGCACTCTTGGACACTGGGGCAAGCACCGGCAGAAAGATCATCGGACCGACCGAGCCACTCGCGGCCCACATCGAGCTCGCCCCCGTGCAACCAAGGATCGCTCCTCCCAAAACACCTCTATACGAAGGGAGGTCGGACCCCGAAATCCATCTAAGTAAGTTCCGGATCTACATGAATGGGTGTGGGGCATCAGATGCAACTAAATGCCGAATCTTCCCGTTAACATTAGGCGAGCTGGACCATAGGTGGTACGTCTCGCTACCACCACGATCGATCATCTCCTTTGAGAAACTGGCGAACGACTTCACGTCGTACTTCGCCGCCAAGGTCGCCAGACCAGAAGGCCCCCACCGCATGATGAAAATCAGGCAGGGGGAAGATGAATCCGACGCAGATTACATCGACCGAGTGGACGAAATCGTCCTCACCGGCGAGCCCATCAGCGACGAGCTCGCTCTCTATTCAGTCCTAGGGGGATTCTACGGTCACTCACCCATGTTCAGACACTTGACGAAGGACATCCCCCCAACTTACGCGACCTTCCGTGCCAAGGCTGCCGACTTTCTGGCCAGGCAGAGGGTGCTCACCCTCCGCCAAGGCGAGGAAACGCCACCTCCTGTCCGAAAGACGGCGATCGCCAAAACCAAGAAGGCGGTCGCCAAGCCACCCGGAGATCGCAAGACCTTCGAGGACATGAAAGTCCATCTCCTCCATACGTTCAACCGAACTCCGGCCCGCATTTACTATGCCGTCAAAGGGCGCGAACCGCTGAACAAGTCAAAGGTGATAAGGGACCACGGTCATCTGGACCACAATCAGTATTGTGCCTACCATAAGAGTCCCGGCCACAGCACCAACCAATGCCGCGACCTCCTCAAACAACTCTAGAAATTGTTCGAGGAAGGCAAGTTGGACAGATTATTAGCTTAGACGGAGCCCCTCCAATCTCCCAACACGGTCGCCCAAGTCGAACACGAACAGGATGGAAAGCTCATACGAGCCGACCTCTCGATCAACCTCGGTGACCGTATGCTTCAATCAAGAGAAGGGAACCTCGGACGTCTCTCCCCAATTTCCCACCTCATCAAACCAAAGGCTACTGCCTGGACGAACGCTTCGAAACCGGAGGACTCGTTCGCCATCTAAAGTTCATCATCTATCATGGTGGACTAAGGCACGAGATCGCCTCCCCCGCACAACGTACACCGTCGAAGGTCGGCATCTACATGACGATCCGAGGTAGAAGAGTGCAGCCATGGTCCTGGTAGTCGATGAAACCGACTGCTTCGGCCATGCAAGGTCCCTTTGGGCCACGATAGCCCGCCCTTCATTTAAATACGAGACCGGCGTAGTCTGAGGGCCTTCCAAAACTAATCAGTGGACACGATCGCCCGCCCTCAAAGGTTCACCATCTAACATGATGGACCCGGACAATGCGACGCGTCCCTACCCCCGTCTCAACGTACACCGTCGAGGGTCGCCATCTTCATGGCGGCCCGAGGTGGAAGCAGAGCTAACAAGCCGCGGAAGTGGAGTTGATTAATCCGACGACGCCCCGCGCAAGGAATCTTCCAGACCGAGATCGCACGCCCTTCGTTTAAATACGAGGCGAGGCGCAGCCTTCGGAGGACCCTACCAATTAAGTGAGTCACGAGAACTTAGCCATCAGACGGAATGTCGCTCGTGCATAAGACACGTTCATAAAGGTCGGTCCATCGAACTTCGCGATCATGCACGGCTCCTCAAGACCGAGATGGACGGCTCCTTTCGAGGATTCGACAAATTCGAAGACCGCTCACTCAATGATTTATTTTCGTCCCCATACCTTCACTAAGTGAACAAAAACAAGGGGGAAAAGAGTGCGGAAATATATACTCGACGATCATCCCTATTCAATTACATACGGCGATCGGCATTAATCAGGTGTTTGTGCAGCGATCGAATTTGTTGTAAAAGTTATCAATATGAGTTTATCAATTCACGTAGACCTACGCTTGCAACAATCTCTCCTCACAAATTTGTAAAGAGTCAAGCAGAAGACTCAAATATAGCAATCATTCAAGTGATAAATCGAAGAACCAAACGTTCGTTTCATTACTTCAAAATCTTAAAGGTACATACAAGGTCGCCCGAAGGCCTAAGTACTAAAAGAAAGCTACAAATTACAAGGAGATTAGCTAAAACAACATTAAAAGGAAAGTGCCTCAGGCCCCTGCCTAGCCTTCGCCTTCAGCCCCCGGACTCGTTCGCGACCCTTCGACAGCCTGCGGAGCAGCCTCCCCCTCCTCCGGAGCATCGAGATGAATGATATTCGCCGGGGTCGGATACCAGCTCAAGTCCACGCCGATGTCCGCAAGATCCAGGATAGGCACGGAGAAGTCAGGGTGAAGAGGGTGCTCCAGCGCGTACGCTTTGAAATTTTCGGCTAGAGGGCCGACCTCCAATCCTCCTTTCTTAGCAACTCGGAGCGAGTCAGCGAATGCCATATAATAGGCGAACTCACTGACAAACTCCACATTACGAAAGGGGTCGGCCTCGGTCGCCTCTTGCTTTCCCTTCAGCTCCGCCAGCGCCTGTTGCACGCCCTGGAGCTCGGCCTCCCTTGCAGCCGTCTCCCCCTTCGACTCCACCAGCTTGCTAGTCAGCCGAGCGATAGTCACTTTTAGACGATCGGACTCCTTTTCAGCGGCCTTCTGCACCCGCACGGCATTTGTCATCCGATCCCGAAAGCGATCGACCGTCACCCGGGATAGCTCAGCATCTTTTCTCGCCAGCTCAAGCTCTTGGCTCGCCTGCTTAGCTGTGGCTAGGGATTCCTTCTCCATCACCGCGATCTTGTCAGCAAACTCGGCGTTCTGTTTCCGAGCCGCCTCGAGATCAGCCTGCAGGCAAATAGTGGAAGGACGCCCCTCAAACTCCTGCACAGCCTGGGCAGCCATTGTCGCCGCCTGGAGAGAAAGAGCAAAAGCAGCCTGCATCGAGCTCCCCGATCGCTGACGAGCGATCGCATCCAAATTCGTCGTCCAGGCCTTCGGCAGAGAGGAAACGGCCCGATTGACGTATAATGGAACATCACAGGTGTGGCGAGGAGATCGGCTCGCTAAGAAGTCCACCACCATCGGCGGGCAAGTTGGATCAGCTCTACGGACCCTGCATCAAAACAACAGGAGTTAGCACATCTCCTACGAGAACAACAAGTTTCAACTCAGCAAGCAATGCCTACCTTTCAGCCCTCTCGGGGTCGCGACCGAAATACGGTTTCCCTCGAGGGGTCTCAGCTTCGGCGATCGCCATCTCCCGTAAGAAAGCCGCAGAAGTAGTAGGTTCATTCTCCGGAGGAATAATGGTGATCGGAGGCGCGGCGATCGGCACCTCATTGGCAGGGGCAGAAACCGGAGTTTCTTCCGACCTCGGCCGCTTGAGGTTCGTTCGAAGCCCCTCCTCAGGAACTTCCTCCTCAGCCACGATTGGCTCCACGCGAAGCTCCACCTCCGGAATAATAGACAACGCAACAGGTGGAACCCGAGACGACTTCTTGTGGCGGCGACGGCCCAAAACTCTAGGATTCGACATGGCGATCTCCGGTGGAGGCTCTAAAAAGCGAGGAAAACGGACCTCTACAATAAAGACAGTTGATCAACAGTTAGACATTTTCCTCAAGCAAGGCGATCGCCAAGAAAGTGAAGGTCGCGGAAACTCATACCTGGTACCGAGAGATGTCTCGAAAAACGGAATAGCCGAGCCGACAACTAACGACTCTCCTTGTTGATCCGGCTAGCGTCTAGGTCGTCGTCCGACAAGCTCCGTATCCGCTCCCAGACAACCAGGAAATCAAAAGGCAACTCCTCGATCGTCGGAATATGAAAACCTGCAAAAATGAAATCAAATTAGATCAGTTCAGAACATATCCGAACAAAGGGAGAGTCTAAACCCTTACCGGGATTCCTCTCCCAAAAGCCAGTGGGGATCTCCAGCTCGCCCGTAGGATTGTCGCTCGCTAAAGCCCTCCACGCGCCGGCGACCCAGAACCACTTCGCCGGGTCGCCCCGCGCCTTATTCGGGACTCCGAGGATCACCCGACCAGACCGGCCTTGAATATGGTGACCTCCGACCGACCCTTTCTGAGCCGTCAGCTTGAACAAGTGGTTCATCTCCGACGGCGAAGAGAGGCGGTACAGGCGGTGACCGCCGAATAGAGTGAGGGTACAAATTATCTGGAGCCAAGCATTCGGCGTCAGCTGGAGTGGCGCCACGTTCCAAGCGGCCAGCAGGTGGGAGACAGCAAAAGATAGAGGGAAACGCAGCCCGACCTCCATAATCGACTCGTTCACGGCGACCATACCCATCGGGGGTTGGTCGGCTCGCTCATTCTCCGCCGGCGCAAATATATCCACATCTGAAGGAACGTGGAACCTCGTCCTCCAGACGGCCAGGTCTTTCCTGGTCGCCGAACTCCTGATTTAGCCAAGCGACCACAGAGATCGCTGTGCAGTCGAAACTGCGACCGTTTAGCAAGCTGGTAAGGGTAAGCGATCGAATAATCCCGAAAATCGAATCTTGGAGACGGACCGTCCAACTTCTCCATAATCTCAGCAAAAGCCAGATAGGCCCGGCCGAAAGCACTGTGCTGCTCCCAGTAGGCCCTAATCGCCAGATCCCTCTCCATCTGCGAGCGCCTCCGCTCGTCCGCCGCCTCCTTGGAGACATCGGCTTCATTAAACAAAGCCTCGATCTCAGCAGGGTCAATTCTGGCACGGATAGCCTCAGCGGCCGTCTCCAGATGAAAGTCAGAAGAAGATCCTCCCCGGACAGTCGATGTCCCGGCGATGGAACTGGTGCCCATTCCGTGTGAAGAAGACGTTCCAGCCATTCTCGAAGAAAGAAAGGAGAAAATGAGTTTTTCTTACCCAAGGATGGAATCGATCGACGATCGGCAGTCGGATCTCTCAGAAATATTCTTCAGCAAAATCCTTCTTTCTCCGAGTGATAAATGCGTAAGAGTTTTAACTCTGCAACCTTGCGTCCTTTTATAGGAGGTGAAAAGGACTCCTGTGCAATTAAGAAGAATCTCAGGGGTCGGAAGTGCAACCGTCGCATTTATTGACCCCCTTGAGACCCGCGTACGCGTCTTTTCAAGGACGCGTCAGACGAGGAGTCATTAATGGCCGTCGGTCTCCTCCAACAGGAACCCGACACGTGCCCCAGAGACTTTTCCGCATCCGCTGCCATCTCCAGCTCTTTTCAGCGACCTATCAGGTCGTCCAAATTCAGAATCAATTAGCTCAAAGACGATCGTCAGTTCAGTAAAATGCAAAGTCACTCGCCATAATTCAGCGATCGCCAGCGGAACCACCTCGCCCCACGTTTCCAACATAGGAGCGAGATGGGGGGCAATTGTTGTGTCAAGATTCATTCACCTCGACAGGCGATCGACTACAAGGCCGAGCGACCGAGTCCACAACCAGTCAAGCTACGGCGAAGTCGCCTAAAGCGAAGTTACCAGAACACCTTCGGGCGTCTAGCGATCGACTCTTAAGGCGATCGTCCTTTGGTACCTAGCGATCGACTCTGGTGCCCGGTTAAGGACGACCGTCCTATGCCCCGAGCAGAAACCATTGTCCGTTAAAGTCCACGAAGACTGAGTCTCAAAACAGCTCCCATGTGCAGATCCGCGACAGCCACCGCGATTCCCGGATCGTTGACCACAGCCTGGCACCACCTTATCACCTACTGACAAGCCCGCCGAAAGGTACAAGGTGGGGCCGCCTGCGACAGCGACTCGGACGCATGCAGGCTTCTCATTGGACCGCACAGCTGGATGCCAGCAACTCATGTGGACTTTAGAGGAACCAACCCATGTATTAAAAGACGATCGCCCGCTTATTATAATACAGCAAAGGCGATCGCCCAGCGTGTCCCAGTCCTATAAATAGAGGACATTCAGCAACTGAAAAAAGGTTCAGAAATTTGTTCCCGATTCAGCCCAGAAAGAACTCTCAGTTCACGAATTCTTCATTCAGTTCACACATTCTCCACTAAGTTCAGAGAATACACTCAAATACTTACATACATATTCTTAGGCTCCCGGCTTCCTCACTGGAATCTACTTCAGGATTCTCTCTCAGCACCTCTCATCTAGCAGACGGTCGGCAGAGGCAAAAAGTCTCCACAGGTCAGATTCACAAGCCCCGGAGCTCAAACAAACAGCTTACACACGCCGTGAGAGACGGTCGATCTCTCACCGCCGTCACAGCTCATCAACGTTGTTACAAGAACTCACAGAGCATCAAATCTGGTTCTTCCGGCAATCTACACGCTCACAAACTTAGATAACTAGAATCGTTACACTCATTATAATAGCATTCTAACATTAATACTTGTATCCCCGAATATTCGTATTAATAACATCTCGCGAGAGCATTCAAGCTCGGGACTAACAACCCCGGCAAATCTTGTGTTATTTATCCTTTCCCACGGAAGTGTTCTCGCACTTTGTTTGCTATCCATACATTCCAGCAATATCTATCTCCGGATAATATTTTGGGTTGCAACACCCATCATGAATTAATCAACAATACGGAACGAATCGGACAAAAACGCAAAAATCCCAAATTTCCCAAAAATAGGGGTTCAAGAAGATTTACATTGATTAGGATGAAGGATTCAAGTAGAGGTCGAAAATCTATAACAAGACTTGAGGTGGATGATCTCTACTAGTTTGGGAGCACTCAAATCGCCCAAAATCGCCCTTAGAATCGCCTAGGATGGTAGGAGGAAGAAGAGAGCAGAAAATGAATGTTTCTCCTCGAAAATCTGCTAAAAAGTGCAGAAAAAGCCTGTGTGCCGCGGCCCGGGTCGAGTGTGCCGCGGCCCAGGGCCAAAAAAAATGCCCAGAAATCAGCTTAGTGCCGCGGCCCGGCCAGCAGGGGCCGCGGCCCGCGGTACAGCCCGCTCGAGCACCAAAAAGGCACATGGTGCAGTCCTAGCTATCTCGACCATAACTCCTTCGTCCGGACTCCGATTGACTCACCGTTTGAACTATTGGAAAGCTAACTTGATGATCTATTATACTGGTAAGATTCAGATTTTTTTGAGTTTCCAAGAATTTATGGTGATTTTACAAAGTCGAACTCACATGTGGAAAAGTCGATTAAGAACACGGAACTCAACAAAACGATACCGAAACGAACTCAGATGACAAAAAGTGCAGAATTAATCATTCTCGGAATGACGAAAAGGTCACGACAGAGTTGCTAAGACGGACTTCCGCCAAAAAAAGAAAATTATCGGAAATCAAAAATTGCGGATATTACACACTACCCTCCTTAAAAGAAGTTTCGTCCCGAAACTTAAAACAAGTAGGGAGAGGAAATATACCACCAGGAATATTTCAATGAGATGCACAAAAATGCGTGACTAATGCCCAATGGCGAAATGTTACAAACAACGCAACGGAATATACGGTGTGCACACACGCTCCAAGACGACCAACACAACGCCACCAATATAGACATAATAAAACCAACAAGTGACAAGCGTCATCAAACAGATAATATAATCAAGTCAATTATCCGAACAATCACGAAACACAAAGCACCTATTACAAGGAGACACGCACAGTCGAGAAAACAGAAAATAAACACAAAACGATTCACAAGGAACAATCGCAAGCAATTCGGACTACGCCGAAATCCTCAAAACCACACTAGGCATCTCCGTGTCCTTTCGGAGCAAAGATGCCACCTCGATCCCCAAATCTCTCAGCTACCGTCTCACAATGCATGGCTCGGTGACCCACCTGGCCACACTCGAAACAGCTAACTAACGGTGAAAGACAGTTCTTCGTGGTATGACCCGCTCGACTACAGTTATAACACGTCTTCGAGCTGCTCACGTTACTCACTGCAGAGGTACTACTCCTCTGACAACGCGATCGAGGAACCCTCTTGGGATGACGATACGAAGTCCCAGCCTCAAGGGGCCCACTCCCCTGATTTCCTGAAAAGTTCCCAACGGTTTTCTGTTTCTTAGAGTTAGACATATTCTCGCCGATAACTGATAGCTCATAGGCTAACGCCCGATTCTGATAATCTCTCAAGGAAGTACAAGTGAGACGTGCCATGTAATGACGAATCTCCGGCTTTATCCGTCTACTAAAATGACAGATCTTATCCTCCTCCGTCCTTACTTGATCCTGCACATAGCTGAGCTGTTTGCTTCAATAATAACTTGAGACAGCGGTACATCTTGCGGTTTCGCCGAAAAGAATTCATTAATCCTCTGATTTCTGATCGGTTCCGGACAAAACTCATCTCTCATGAATCTCTGGAACTCTGCCCACGTGATAACGCGATCTCGAGGCTTAATAGCCTCCCACCAGCTAGCGGCATCTTTGTCGAGAAGATACTGAGCAACCGGTACCTTACGTTCTTCTGGACAATCAACTACCTCGAATATCTTTTCCAACTGGAAAATCCAACCATCCCAGCCTAATGCATCTGCAGCACCAGCGAAACGAGGGGGATTCATATGAACCACTTCTCGAAGCCACTGATTTGCACCAGTGTGCTGGGTCACATCTGTAACACGCTGAACTGTCTGAGTCAACTGAGTCATCTGAGTGGCTACCTGCTGCAAAATAGTAGCAACACCAATACCAATACCATCATCGGCAGCATGATCCCGATCATGCATCCGGTCGCCACGACCACGACCTCTGCCCCTCGGCATACTGAATAAACAACCACTCAGCACAATAGAATATCATAACACACATACAAACATTACAGCAACGACGGCACCGTTCGGCGATCTCAACGACCCGAACGATAATCAGCACATAATTACCAAACATCATGAACAATCACACATGTATACAAACGTACAAACCCAAGCCCTAATAGCTCGCACATGTGCGGCAACACGCAATTCACCATAAGGCGACAAACATTAAATATCACATCGTACCTCTCACAGAGGGCTAGTACAACAAATGCATGGCGAACAACTCTACGCTCACACCACCAATTCAATCACAATTTGGAGGGTTAACACCCTAACGACAATACTAACACCATACACACATTTTCCGACCACAAGTAGGAAGTGACAGGTTTTAAAAACAAAAACCATCTTTGGAAAGAGAGAAAAAAAATGATTTTGGAAACACTAGTTCCTCTTGAGTATCACCTTTCATAAAGTAGTATAAACACCCTTATCGAGACTTTGAAAACCATCTTGCGTTTGATAAAACGAGGACACTTTACTTTAAATCGAAACTTTCAGAAATATTCGACCCTTGGGTCTAAGCAACTGCATTTCTAAAAATAATTGAAAATATTTCAAAATATTTTGGTCCTCGAGGTAGAAGAATTTTGAAACATATTGTGGCACCTTGGAAGTACCACGAGAAAATGATTCATTTTAAAAGTACGTCTCGAAATTTATTTTCTAAGATACTCAAGGTTTTCAAAAATAATTCAATGGGCTAGAATACCCAAAAATACTCATGTAACAATATTCGTTTAAACATATTATAATATACGCATCAAATCGTACAAAGTCAAGACAATACATGTCTTTTACCGGGAAGACAAACAGTCAATTACCACAGTCAAAAGGACATAAATAATGACAACACTCATCATATAAACGAAATAAGAGAATCACACGAACGCATCACGAAACCAAGAATCTACATGAAGGTTCCATCACTTAACACAAAATCAAACAAATAGTTCGTGTCACACGAGGCACAATACAAAGAAGGGAGACTTACATCCACAGGTCGCACGAAGATGATGATCGCCCCACGATACTAATCACGACCAACCAACCCAGACGACGCGTCGCGACACGACTCAGTCAGACAAAATCTGACAAGACAAAACTCAACAGACCCTACTTGACCCGACAGCCTAGGTTTCCACAACCTAAGCTCTGATACCATTTATGTAACACCCCCAATCCGCTCAGGGATATTACACGCCGTAGGACCTTTCCTCAAGGATCTACCAGGCTGGTAACAACATAGAACGTCTCAACAATGCCTTTAAGGCTAAAATGACTCAGTAGACTGATTTGGTCTTTCAATAAATACATACAACTCAAACTCTTTACATGCCCATGCAGGGGTCGAATACAACACACTCCCGTACAACGGGAAAGAATACTGCAGAGGAAAAATAAACTATAACTAAACCAAAGACATCATACGGATCCTCGTGTGATTAGTATCGTTCATCTTTCATCATCCTTCGTGCCGACCCTGTGTTATGCTCCCAAACCTGAATGCAAAAACAGACATCCACCCCCGAATACTCGGGGGTTAGTAAAACTCCACTGTTTTGCTAGTGCAAGAACAAAGTGCAAATACGATCCATACAATTCATATTCCACGAATAACAATAACCAGGAATCCTCAAAGATCCAAACGTAATGAAAAGTACTTCCCGAGGCAAGAGTTTGGGTAAAACATTCCAAAACCGAAAGATCACAAATAACGGGAAACAATTTGTAAAACAGTTTAAAATGCCATCAAGAGTTTTAATAGAAAATAATTTAGGATTACCGAATCCTTATCTTTCCAAAATCAACAGGGGTCACATCTCAAAGGTTTTGTTTTCGCAAATAGAAAACCGACAACAATTCACAGGGCCAGAGACCAACATCACGTGTCCTCGACGGACATAAAAATCAACAAAACATAATTGCGCACGCGCATCGCCTAGGACCGGGACGAAGCCACAAATCCCACTCGAGGCCTCGAAGGACCCTCCCGAGCTGGCTAGCGAAACAAATCACACACATCTCACGGTTGGATCAATCGCTTGTTGTATCCTGGCCACATGATCGTATGCCACGTGCCACCGTAGATTATCTTTCGCGCTCACGGTTGGATCAATCACTTGTTGCATCTTGGCCACATGATCGCATGCCATGTGCCACCGTAGTTTTTATTAGGCTCTCACGGTTGGACCAATCGCTTGTTGCATCCTGGCCACATGATCGCATGCCATGTGCCACCGTAGGCCCCGCCAACATCTATACATTCACACACAGCACAATACAACACATATATTCAAACAATTCACCCAGAGGCATCAAACACTTAGCAAAACACCACGTCAAACCATAACGCACCGAAATGAAATAATATACGTCCACACGCAATACCAAGTGCAAACACATAGTCATTCTCAAACCACACCATTCACAAAACACACGCGTTTTGAAACCAATCCTTTAACAAGGCTAAACCGAATCTTTTAAAAGTTCGATTCAAATGACCAAACAACCACATTTAGACGATCACTAATTATCGTATCCACAAAACAAGAATTGTATGGACAAGGTACTTGCCTCGAATAACCACAACGCGGAGAATCGACCGAAGTAGGTTGGCACGAACCGACTACGAACCCGCCGACTCCACCGAACGCCAACTCGCGATAATAAACTACGAAGGACAATAACAACAATGAAAATGAATTCCATAGCACGACTTAAAGCCGTTGGATTCAAAGAACGAATGACGAAAGTTCAAGTGTTCCCCCCAAAACGGCCAAGAACACGATTCGTCCTGACAAAACACGAAAACGGAATTTCAAGTCAAAATATGGATATACAATCCATATAATATGTTTAACAACATCATTTAACCACAATCGATCCATCAAAAATGGATGGAAAACGAGATCGAGAACAAATCCCCCAAAAAGTCGATTCGAAGGAAATCAAGAAATATACTTCGATTCGACGAAGAATAATGGATTAAATGATGTTAAACACAAGAATACTACCAAGATTAAACATACCCATCATGAATTAATCAACAATACGGAACGAATCGGACAAAAATGCAAAAATCCCAAATTTCCCAAAAATAGGGGTTCAAGAAGATTTACCTTGATTAGGATGAAGGATTCAAGTAGAGGTCGAAAATCTACAACAAGACTTGAGGTGGATGATCTCTACAAGTTTGGGAGCACTCAAATCATCCAAAATCGCCATTAGAATCGCCTAGGATGGTAGGAGGAAGAAGAGAGTAGAAAATGAATGTTTCTCCTCGAAAATCTGCTAAAAGTGCGTAAAAGCTCAGGTGCCGCGGCCCGGTCGAGTGTGCCGCCCTGTGGCCAAAAAAGCCCAGAATCAGCTTAGTGTCATGCCCGCGGATGTACCCCGCTCCAAAGACCAAAAAGGCACATGGTGCAGTCCTAACTATCTCGACCATAACTCCTTCGTCCGGACTCCGATTGACTCACCGTTTGAACCATTGGAAAGATAACTTGATGATCTATAATACTAGAAAGATTCAGAATTTTTGGAGTTTCCAAGAATTTATGGTGATTTTACAAAGTCGAACTCACATGTGAAAAAGTCGATTAAGAACACGGAACTCAACAAAACGATACCGAAAAGAACTCGGATGACAAAAAGTGCAGAATTAATCATTCTCGAAATAACGAAACGGTCACGACAGAGTTGCTAAGGTGGACTTCCGCTAAAAAAATAAAATTACCGAAAATCAAAAATTGCGGATATTACATAGACAACGTCGCCGTGCCTCGAAGTTGGGTTTGATTAGACTCGATGCCAACTTTGTCGGGATGCTGTGTTTGTATATGGCCATTGAGTGTCCCGTAACCTCATCATTTTTAAACTTGTACATTTCATCGCAATAGTTGCGCTTAGCCAGGAAATGACCGGGACCGGATGCAATGTCGTCCATTTTTGTATAATGGAGCGCAAATAATGGAGATTTGAGCTCGAATGGTTTCCTTTGTTTTAGTTTTGTTGGTTGTTCATCATCTTCATGAATCGATTTTGAGGCTTCAAACATTTCGTTGATTTGTTCCTCGGTTAATTAATCGGGAATATAATATCCAAAATTCAGAGTTGGAATAGAATTAGAACTCGGAGTAGGAGACGAGTATATGAAAAGTCTTAAATACGAAGTAAATTATTTGTTGAGTATTTTACTATCCCAAAGTGTACGAATGGCTATGCAAATGTGCAAGCAATATCTTGTTCCATATGAATTAATTTACTTATTAGATTGAGTATTACATCGTAATATTCTCGATTTTATCTAGACACTAGAAATTTAGATGAATTTTTTACTAAATAACAATTGAATACAAGTGATTTTATTCAGAAGTGTAGAAACCAACACACGATGTTTTATCAAGTGTTCCATGAAATTTAAAGATTTTGGTTTATATTAATTGGTAGATTCTCATAGATAAATTTATATTGTAGTTCTATATTTGTTTTTCCTATAAGACGACATTCGAGTTATTTATGGCATTTCTCAAAATCGCATAATATGTAGATTAAATTTCACAAATTGATGTTTTCATTTAATGTATCTCCTTAAAACTCTAGAACATAAGTCTTTACAATTTATTATCGATTTTTCAACATTGTAACGAAATTATGTCAAATAATTGATATCTAATATCACCCTCATCTCTCTAGTTATGAGTAATATTTGCTAAACATGTAAAATATTGAACAATTATTTAAATAAGGAATTAAAGAGAAACGTCCCGTATCAATAAATCATCAAAACTCATTGCAATTAATGTATGTCCAAGTATGTAATAAAATAAATTAACGAGGCATGACAACCAAACAATATATAGACATATTCATGATTAACATGTCAAACTCCGTGATATAAAAAAGAAAAGATAAAAGTACTAAAACTCGGATGTTGATGGATCTCGATCCGTCTTCAATCTTCGTTGTAGGATTTTCATTGTCTTATAGCTTTTCTTATTTGTTTCTGACCCCGTAGGACAAATACGATGAATATTTGTGCTCTTGGAACCCCAAACATGTATATATATGAGAAATGAGGATTTCCGAATTAGGATCGCCGGACTGACACGACCCACGTCAAATATGTGACACATTTGTGCCTACTCTTCTGAAAATTCCTTGGCGCTAGGACTGTGAACAAACCTTAAAGTTCGATTCTGCTAGAAGGATTCGGCTCGAAAAAGCTCAGTTCGTGGCTCGATTCGAGACACCAATCATAGAGCTGAACCTATAAAATAGGACTAGACGAATCGGACTGAACGGTTCGGCTTGATTCGAGAGACTTTGACCCAAGACATAAACCCCTTTCATCCCAGGCCGAACCATTCGGCTTCGGCAAATCGGACCGAACCGTTCGGCTTGGTATGTTTTAGATTCCAAACTTATGGGGTTATATTGGTTTTTAATTCGAGTCGAATCGAATCAAACTATAAAAAAAATAGCCTTCGAGCCAAATCGAACCTCAAATTATGAGGTTCGAAAGTTTCGGGCCGAATCGAACCTAAGGTTCGAATATGTTCGAGTCGAGCCGAACCCAGTGAAAGTTCGATACAGTTCGGCTCTTTTACAGTCCTACTTGGTGCGCTGCAAACTGACACAGTCGTGTGTCTGCTTGTATCGTTGATATGGTCATTGACACAGTCGTGTCTCTACCTGTTTCACATCTAAGACTGTGCGTTTGTTCCTTTTTTCCCGTATTTTCTCGTACACATGCATCGTTTCTTCAATACTTGAGGTTGGGACATCTTCCTAGCTTGTTAATGGCTTCCAAATGCTCGAGTAATGCTCTAATATTATTTAGGATGGTGGCAGTGGTGGGCGGTATGCTCAGCGGCATGGCCATACCGCCGGTGAACACCGCCGCCACCTCGGCGGTATGGCCAGCGGCATGGCTCCAACGGCAATGTATGCTTCCGCGGTTTGGTGGAAAAAAGAGAGCCGTTGCACCAGAAACAAAAAAAAACGGTGGGGCTATTGTTATACCGTTGGTAGACCAAAAAAAAAAAGACTTCTATATATACAAACTATATCCATTTCAAAACACAAACACCTCTATTTTTTATACTTTCCATTTCAACACAAATATTTTAATCATGGATCCAAGCAAATCAAAAGGTGTTTCATCACAAAAAGGTCGTGAACGTGGCAATCGTGGTCGTGTTCGTCCGCAAGTTCCAACACCAACGTATCCACAACATCCACCACCGATGCATCAACAATACCCTCAATCGGGCTATTATCCCCAACCTCCACCACCGATGCATCAATAATACCCTCAATCGTTTAACTATCCCCAACCTCCACCACCGATGAATCCAACCCAATATAACATTTCAATGACGAGTGACTTCAACCCGTTTTGTGACTACCGTGAAGGTCCTTCGTGGCGTGAACCAAGTGTGGAACGCGAACTACCTCTATATGATGATCCCGATGATGATGTTGAGATTGTTCCCGAAACGCAACAACAAACTCAAATTGGTATAAACGTTATATATTTTTTTATAAACGTTATATTTTTTTTATAAACGTTATATTTTTTTTATAAACGTTATATATTTTTTTTTATACGTTACATATATTTTTTTTTAGATGAAGATGTTCAAGTCGTTAAAGGGAAAACTAAAGCGGATAAAAAGTCTTGGACGTCGATCGAAGAGGTTGCTTTGGCTAAATCGTGGATTCATATCTCGACATGTAGAAGAGTTGGGAATGAACAAGGTATAGAGCGGTTTTGGGAAAGAATTTTGGAGCATTTCGCGGCCACCATTAAAGACACTAAGCGAACTCGTCATGGTTTGAACACAAAGTGGAAAAATATGAATCACGCAATGGGTATCTTTAACGGGCTATACATCCAACAAGTAATTTTTAAACTATATACTTGTGTTAATTTATATACTTGTGTTCCACTTTAGTACTTGTGTTAATTTATATACTTGTGTTAATTTATAATTGTAGAATCGCATTCGTGAGAGTGGGTGTGACGATGTCAACGTCATGGGTAATGCCTTGTCCGATTATGATAAGAAATGTATGCGCTTCTTTTACTCATATTGAAGCGTGGAAGGTTGTTAAGGATGAACCGAAATGGTTGGCACAACCATGTTTTCAAAAATTATCTTCGACATCTCATTCCGACAAACGAAGAAAGTCGTCGGAATCTAGCTACTATGAGTCCGCAATGACAATGTTGAGACTTTTATTCCGGATCTAAATGACGACACAACTCCTGTATCAAAAAGAAAAGGGAAAAAGCCCGCTAGCGAGTCGTCGACAAAGAATAGTGCTGTTGAGTTTATTGAGAACTATACGGCAAAGAAAGCACTAGCGTTGGATGAGGGGAGGGCAGAAAAACGTGCAAAGGATGAATTGTCCAAACAGTTGATGTCGCAACAACTCGAAAATGCTAACGAAAAAGCTATGATTCGGGCATACAAATTCTATAACGAGCCGCACGAACACATAACCAATCCGGTGACAATTCGCTATTGACAAAAAACGTGCGTACGCGGAGAAGTATGGATGGCCTGCCGATTTTTAGATATAATTATGTATTTTTTTTAAGAATAATGTAATTTTCTTTCTTTTTTTTTTATTTTTTAAGTATTATGTAATTTTCTTTTAGTTATTAATGAAATATTATGTTTTTATTAATTTATGAAAATAAAAAATTAAAAAAATAAAATTAGTTGGGAGGTATGAAAAAGGCATGGTTGCCACTAAAAAGGGGTTGGGAGGTATGAAAAATGTATGAATGATGTGGAATGAGGTGGAATGATATTATTGGTGGATTTGGGAGGTATGAGATTTTTGGGAGGCATGACTGCCACCATCCTTAGAAAAAGTGTGGTTGGTCTAAATATAGAAAACGTATGCACAACATTATAATTATAAACACATTGCATGCAATTAGACTCAGTAAAATCGCTCAAAGTATGTGTAAAATGGTGTATTAACAAGCACTCATAAACTTAAATATGGGCCGGGAAAAATATCGAAAATATCGAAATACAGAAAATATCATATCGAAAAATATCGAAAATATCGAAATTTTTGGTATACCGATTTTTTCGGTACGGTATGATACCGTTACCGGTATTTACGGTACGGTAACGGTATGAGCTTTTGAAATTTTCGATATACCGAAAAATTATCGGTATATCGAAATTTTTCAGTATACCAAACTATGTACAGTATATTGTTTTTTTTATATATCTTAAAAATTTCAGTATATCGCAGAAGTTTCGATATACCGAAAAATTAACGGTATACCGACTTAATTTCGGTATACCGATATTTCGGTACAATAACGGTATGTAAATACGTCACACTGAAATTTTCGGTATACCGGTTTTCGGTATACCGAAAATTTCGGTATGGTAACTATGTGATTTTTCTCATACCAAAAAATTCGATATGGAATACGATTAATAATTTTTTGTATACCATACCGAACCACCCCTACTTAAATAATCTTGATAAATTTAATATGTCAGCATCGATTGATAACAACATGATAGTTTGTTGGTATTTTAAATTACCAATTGTTAAATTGGACTACCATTTTGTAATTGTGCCAAAATTATAAATACCCTCTTTGAAAAAACCAATGCTGAAACTACCCATTTCCAAATTTACATATAGTTTCTACCCTTTTTTTAGAATAATAATACTTATATTATTTTCTTTCGGCTTTAGGGGTAAATAATTTACCACTACTGGACAGGAGGGGTAAATAGTTTACCACTACTGGGACAGAAGGGGTAAATAATTTACCAATATTGCTCGTACCCCTACTGGACAGTTAAATTTATCACTACTGTCTAATTTACCACTACTAGACCCCTTCTATCCAGTAGCAGTAAATCATTTACTCATCCGTATGTCAGTATTTATTAAGAAAATGAAGCATTAAAAAAATATTTTAAAAAAATATATATGATGTGGAAACCACTTACAGAGAAATGTCGGCATATCAACGCAGAAGTGGGTGCAGAAGTGGGGCCAAATGGTATTAAAATATAAAAGATGGCATTTTTTACATCTATCTATATCTATATATATATATAAAAAATGAGTTTCATGGCATAAATGAGAGCATTAATGTCTCTATACAAATAAATCAACTCAATTGTATATAAAGGCATTAAAGACATTAATCTATCTTATGATAGTTAAATATACAGATTCATCAAGTCTCTTTCAAATCTTCGTGGGCTATATGACTTTCCATCTGTCTAAACAAAAACCGTCATATTAATCACCTTTAAATGCTAGGAATAAAGCTACGATCACCAAACCTTTTCAAGTTAACATGCCAACTCCTTTCAGTTGCTCATCATTAAATGTATCAATTTATTATTCATGAAAACCACATATTATTTCCTCCCTTTGCTTTTATAAAACCCAACATCTCTTTTTTACACACACCAACCTAACATCTCCCTCTTCTCTTTCTCAAAATCATTGGTGATCTTATTGCTTAGAACTGCTTTAATTCGTGAGAGGATTTTGGTGCTAACATCCAAACTATATATCAATGAGTTTTCATATGATTTCATATATTGATTTTCATGCATGTTTTTTATTTACGATTTGAGGTTTATTGTTCTAGGTATCTTCATGGAAGAAGTGGTGGTGCTATGGTGGATACCAATAGGAAGATGGATGATTTTTTTGGTAACATTTTCTTCATCCTTTATATATGTGTTTTCTATGTGTATTTCTTTTTCTTTATATTTGTTCATGATTTCGTGACCTGATTTTATTTAACAAATTTGTTCTTGATATCCATATCCATAATCTTTATCAATGTTCTTGATTCTTTCTTTTAGGTTCAGTGGATAAATCGTTGAGGTAATAGTTTCTTTTGCTATCCATGTTTCTTATAACTTTTCTAATATAGTTTTTTCTCTAATTTTTTATTTGTTTATTTATTTATTTATTTATTTATTTTTATTAGTCTTCTTGTTATTATTTTATGTAAAAAGCAGGATTGCTTTAGTATATTTGAGAAAATCTAACCTTTTTTCTTCTTAATTTTTTAAACAATTTATATTTTTGTGTATAATTTTGTAAAAAGTTTTAGAATTTATGGATTTTCTCTATTTTTCTAAACATGATACGAATTTGTGTGGGTGCATATAAACATTTATTCTTATTAAAATATACACTTTTTATTTATATATACAAAATCATAAAATGATGATGTTATATCAATATATACACGTAAATGTGATTGTATATAAAGTTATATGTAAATTTTTTAGAAAATTTGTATATAAAAAATCTTTTCTTTTTGTCTTGAGAAAAATTGGTAAGACTCAAAATATGATTTGTTGTATGCCAATTAAAAAAAATTATACTTATATCAATATATACCTGGAACTTCAAATTATGTTTTTTAAGCAAGATGATACTGTATATATTTTGTAACAATATGTAAATATGATTATATTTTTATACAAATAACTTTTTACTAATTTGTAATGTTTTGAACAAATAATATAAGGAGGGAGTATATAAATAGATTTTATCCAAAAGTGGGTAAAAATTTGTATATAAATCTCGAGATAAAATGTCGTGTTAGATAACTTTTTATTGTAACTCATATTTAGTTATGATTATTACGAAATAAGGATAACTCATATTTAAATACTCTAGAGAACCACAAATCTCGGGATAGAATGGCGTGTTAGATACATCTTTTAGATATTAATTGAATCAGGTAAGTCGAAGTCACATAATAACTGAGGACTAAAAGAGTACACAAGAGGTTAAGATTTAGGTACGATATTACAAAACAAGGATAACTCATATTTAAATACTACGGGATAACCATATATCTCGAGATATAATGTCGTGTTAGCTATACTATTTTAGAACTTATTGAATAAGTAAGCCGAAGTCACATAATAGTTGATGACTAAAAGAGTATACAAGAACAAGAGCTTGAAGAATTAGGTATGATTATTACAAAAAAAGGATATATAACTCATACTCGAGCGATAATATATATATATATATATACATATATATATATATACTTTTTTCTAAATGAAGAGTTATATCGCTATTAGTATTGCCTAAGATTGTTGCATGAAAATTAATATTTGATATATTGGACAAAATCTTGCTTAAACTAAGAGCTCAAGGAATAAACTGTCGTTTCAAAGTTGTGAGTTATAACTTTGTTGAGATGTACTGTCTATCAAAAGATAACAGACTATAATGAGTAAACTGATGCATTTAAATGTTGTATACAAAAGAAATCAACGTATCAACATAACCCGAACACTTTTTACCCGAAATACAAGTATGATTTAATCATGGTGAACAAAGCCCGTGCATCGCACGGGCCATGATGCCTCGTGTGTATAAAAAAGGGTATTTTATACATAGGTTTCTCAAAATAGGGTATAAATAATTATTAGGAGTTTGTAATTTACCATTACCACATGAGCCATGTTCTCTTCTACTTAAAAAATAAGATCGATCGAAATTCGAATTTTGTTATGTAATTCGGTTTTCATTTCTGATATTTTTCTTGAGGACTCGAACCTTCAGAAACCGAAATAAATTTTTCAAGAAATCAAAAATAGCCAAATCGAAATTTATAGTTCAAATTTTTTAGAAAGAAGCGAAAAGAACCGAATTTTGGGTATTATGGGTTATAATATATTATCCGGTTATAGACATTAATTTTGGGTATTACAGTTATTGAAATTTTGAAGTAATAATAACTGAATTCGAACCCGAATTTTTTCAAGATCCGAACCCAAAGTTTTTTAATAATTCTTTCTCAATATCCGAATCGAACCGAAATTGACAGTTCGACTCGGATCTTTGGCTGTTCGGGTTCTAAGTTACAGTCCTAAAAAATTTAGTAAAAATAATTAACGAGTAAAAATATTTTTTAATCGGTAAATTTCAATTATATTCACTAAGAATTATATATAATACGCCGGTAGTTAGTGAAAATTTGTTTTAATCAATAAAATTATTTTTCAGTAAAAATCAATCTCAATCGATAAAATTTAATTTAAGTAGTTAAAATCAGTTTTAATTATTGAAAATGATTTTAGTTCAATAAAAATTAGAAAAGAGAACAATACTTGGATAACGTGTAAAAAGAAAGAGGGTGTTCCATTCATGGGCCGTTTGTTTACCTCTTAATGGTTGCTTTAACGCTTAGTTCCCGAGTTTAACTTAACGAAAGAAAAGACGGGAAATGAATGGAAATAAGAAGAAAGAAATAATATTTGGTGTTCCAGAGTTTTTTAATGAACATAAACAGAAAGAAATGGAAGGAAAACTTTTCGTCCTAACTTTCCTTCCGATTTAGAAGGATTTGGAGACAAAGAACAAAATTGTTAATTTTCCTTTCACTTCTTTCAAATTCGTGAACACAAAACACAATTTTCTTTTACTTTTATTTCTCTTCTTTTCTCTCATATCTTTCTTTTTCTTTCTTTTTTCTCCTTGACTAAAACTCGGGAACTAAGCGTAAGAGGCAACCTCTGAATCGTTAAGAGGTAATTCTTGTTTGGCGGAAAAAGTGTCTGCCTTTTAATGGTTCCCAAACCCTCTGAATGGTTTTGTATCCTGACTCTCCCTTAACTATTAAGAGTCCTGATTTCATTTTGAACAATTAAAAAACAATTGTATTCCATTTTACACTATATTATAAGAGTCTCTTAATCATTCTGACTACTTAATAATTCTGCACCAAACCATTCAGCAACAGCCAAACAACCCCTCAGTAATTTTTCCTTGGGTCAAAGAGAACAAAACTTGGATAACGATTTTGTCCCCCCACCCCCCAACACACCCTTATTAACTCAAACCAAACACGCCCTCTAGAAACACCAGAAAACCCCACGGAGGTAGGGGTGACAAAATATACCGAAATGCCGAAATATCGAATTTATCGTACCGAAAAATCACCGAAATTGCCGAAAATTTCAGTATACCGAATTTTCGGTACGGTATGGTGACATATCGAAAAATTTCGGTACGGTAACGGTATGAAATTTTTTCTTTTCGGTATTTCGGTATATACCGAGATACCAAGAAAAATTCGGTATTTCAATATATATATCGGTATGTCGATATTTTCGGTATCTTTTTTATTCGGTATTTCGGTATATGTCGGTATATCAAGATTTTTTCGATATTTTGGTAATTCAGTACTTCGATAAGTTCGGTATATACCGATGCCGAAATAAAATTCAGATATCAAGAAATTTGATGCAGATCGGTATGGACCGAAAGCCATACCGAAATTTCGGTATACCGGATTTCGATATACCGAACTTTCGATACAGTATCGGTATGAATTTTGTTGTACTGAAATATCGAAAAAAAAAATCCGTGTTGACGAACCCTCCAATCCCAGGCTCTACAAGATCTCAACGATCCCCCTACCCAGAGGCTTATAAAACCCTAGAACATTCATTCTCCTACACTTCCCTTAAAATTCACTCAGCAACTATCACTCGGAAGCCCACATCTAACAATGGCAGCCATGCTGGTAAGCTCGATCTGTCTCTCCTTTCGCTTTATGTTTGTTTCTTCGCATCGTCATTTGATTAAACGCTGAGTGTCTTTTGTGATGATTGTGATCAATCAATAGCAACCACAAATCATATTGCTCAAGGAAGGGACTGATACATCTCAAGGGAAACAGCAATTAATAAGTAACATAAATGCTTGCACGGCTGTTGGTGACGTTGTGCGAAGTACTCTTGGTCCAAGAGGCATGGACAAGTTGATCCATGATGAGAAGGGTAACACCACCATATCTAATGATGGTGCCACCATAATGAAGCTTCTTGACATTGTTCATCCTGCTGCCAAAATCCTTGTTGATATTGCCAAGTCCCAAGATTCGGAGGTATCATTTCTGTCGTTGTTTTGCTCCCAATTATCATTTTTCTCCTTATCTGTATTCGTTCAATTCTGTCCAAGTAATGGATACAAAATACTAAATCCGATTGGTAGCAATTCTGAAGTGATTGAGTAATTTGTTTTAAATAACCTGTTATCCGATTTTTTGTGCTATTTTGCTTTATATTATTTGCTATGTTTAAATTCCATGGAGCGAGTCAATTTTAAAGGACTTGAGCTTTTCTGGTTCTTTCTCGTGGCTCTCGATAGAGCAGAACTAGAAAAGAGGATACATGTTGACATCCAATAAGCATGAGACTGATCTATCACGAGGTTACATAAACACACACCCACATGCTAGCGCTGAATTGGAGATTAGAATCCTAAGCTCTGAAAATGCATTATATTGTCGTTGGAGTGTTGTTCAAGTTATACTTGAGGGATATCTTTAATTCTTCACTTCTGGTTTGTGAGGGTTAACTAGTATACCTCTGGTAGCAAAACCAAGCAACCTAACTGCGTGACAATATTGACGTACACGATTGCTCTTTGTTTTATTATCCATCCCATCTTGTAGACTGCATCTAATCATTGTTATGTTTGACTTGGCATTCATTTTAAACTGTTTTTACATAATCTGAATTAGCTATCCATCATGGTTCCCCAGTCTAGTTGCATAGCCAAGTAAGATGTAGCTATTATGTACTTGTTTTGCAGGTTGGTGATGGGACCACTACGGTAGTCCTGCTTGCCGCAGAGTTTCTGAAGGAAGCGAAGCCTTTTGTTGAAGATGGAGTTCATCCGCAAAACCTTATACGAAGTTATCGAACTGCTTCTTGTTTGGTAGGTATCAGGTTTACTTCGTTCTTTTTGAATTTGGCATAGATCTAGCTCTTGACCCTCTTGAGTTGCTATTTTTTCTTCTTCTAAATTTACAGGCCATTGAGAAGATCAAAGAATTAGCTACTAGCATAGAGGGGAAAAGCTTGGAAGAAAAGAAGAGTTTACTGGCAAAATGTGCTGCTACAACACTATCTTCGAAGCTCATCGGCGGTGAAAAGGAGTTCTTTTCAACTATGGTGGTGAACTCCGTCATTGCCATTGGAAACGATGATAGGTTAAACATGATTGGGATCAAGAAGGTATATGATGGTTGCGTTTAATCATAGATCCATTCAACCTTGGATTCTTGTTTAGGAGAAATCTAATTCTAATCTGTGATTAGTAGTATTTCGTTGTTGATATGACATGTTTTAGTGGGAGGCTAGGAGCACCATTGAATATACGCACGTTGGAACTCTTTTAACTTATTATTCATTATTTGCTTTTGTTTTCATGTAGTGCAGCATTTCAGTTTATTAATATGTCATTTCCCTTCACCATTTCTTGCTTTATACTTTCTGTGTCTGCTTTGTTACTATAACAGTTAAAGTGCTGATTCACTTCTGTAGGTTCCTGGAGGCACTATGAGGGACTCTTTTCTTGTGGATGGCGTTGCCTTCAAAAAGACATTTTCATATGCTGGGTTTGAGCAGCAACCAAAAAAGTTTGTAAATCCAAAGATACTTTTGCTAAACATAGAATTGGAGTTAAAATCAGAAAAAGAAAATGCAGAGATCAGGTTTGATGTTTTGTCACTTCTTATTTTTCATACCTCCTACAAAGTTGCTTGTTGAGCTCCGAAAATGCTTATCAGCAAATTACAATGTCACAGGTTGTCAGATCCATTACAGTATCAGTCAATTGTAGATGCAGAATGGAATATCATTTATGAAAAATTGGACAAATGTGTAAATAGTGGAGCAAAGATTGTTTTGTCACGGCTTGCTATTGGCGATTTGGCTACCCAGGTACCTTTTTAATCATTCTCACTTGGTAGCACCTCTTAGTTATTCTAGGGAAAATCATGAGTTACTATAATTTAGCTCTTCAAGGTTCCACCAAAATGGAGTATATGGTTTATGGTTCTGAGTTTGGCAGTTTGTTAAATATTCTGGTGCTCTGTAGCTTGTGATAAGCTGTCTGTGAATCCCAATGATATGTTAGTCATTATTGTTGGTGGAAACTAAATATCCTTCAAGTCATGATGTCTATTGGTGAACCTCGTTATATATTGTTTCCTGCAGTATTTTGCAGATCGTGATATTTTTTGTGCTGGTCGTGTTACTGAAGAAGATTTACAGCGAGTTGCTGCAGCTACAGGTGGAACTGTTCAAACAACTGTGAACAACGTCATTGATGAGGTTATCCTCTTGTTTCTGTCTTGCAAAATAATAATAACAATGGCAATAAATCAATAACTGATACGAAGTTGAGATTCATATCTCGCAAGACTTGTTTGAATATTTTTTGAAATTAGCATATTTCAACTTAAACAGTTTCATCAAACTTCCTTCTCGACTGGTAAACTCTTTTGTCTATTTGAAGGTCCTTGGATCTTGTGATCTATTTGAAGAGAGGCAAGTTGGAAATGAGCGGTTTAATATATTTAGTGGGTGCCCAGCTGGTAGGACTGCCACTATTGTTCTTCGTGGTGGCGCAGATCAGGTTTGTCATTTTCATGAATATCCTTTCTTGCTATGTTCTGAGCTCTGATTGTTGACTTTCATGATTTTAGTTTATTGAAGAGGCAGCACGAAGTTTACATGATGCTATTATGATTGTTAGAAGGGCTCTGAAAAACTCAACTGTTGTAGCTGGTGGCGGTGCTATTGATGTATGAATCTTCAGCATTAAAAGTACATGCTTTTGAAGATGTTGGAATTTTGGGTTTGATGTTTATAAGTTTCTTTATTTTTTGCCTGCAGATGGAGATAAGTCGGTACCTGAGACAGCATGCACGCACAATTGCTGGGAAGTCTCAGTTCTTTATAAACTCGTATGCCAAAGCACTTGAGGTAAATCTTGTGAGAAAGTTAACTTGTTTGGTTCTTTTGGAAACTAAGTCTTCAACTTTTTACTCTTTTGCTGCAATGGTTGCTTGACCAATATCTTCCAACTTAATAATCCTCACGATAGAAAGGTAATTGGATGAAGCGGCTTGACATTCTGGCTATTTTCAATAATCAGCACTTCTAGACATCAAATCTCCTTTTTCTCATTGTTCATTGCTCTTGTAGATATGGTTTCTTGTCGTTGGTGTGGTGTAACACATTTTTTTATGGCAAGTGGAAAATTATCTTGTTGCTATAGTTCTTTTCCCTATCTCATTCTTATAATATGGTTTTATGATCGAGTGCTTTAGGCTTTATTATCAGATTGAATGCCGATAGTTGTCTTGGCTGGCTGCTCCTTAGTAGCCACAATGTATAACAGCCAGAGTGTTTGTTGGCCTGCTTCAGGTTATCCCACGACAACTCTGTGATAATGCTGGTTTTGATGCCACTGATGTCTTGAACAAACTAAGACAAAAGCATGCGCTTCCATCTGGTTAGCCTCTATCTTCTTGGATATCTACTTGCTCTATGGTCTTCGCAGGCGAAACTGGTGATCAGGATTGCTAATAACGCTGAGATGTCTTTGTCGATATTTACTAGTCGTTTTTATTCCAATGTTGAATGTTTCTATTGGTGTTTCCATTTGTCTTTCTCTAATGTAAAAATGGTGTCTTTTATTGACGGAATTCAAATTATAAACAGGGGAGGGTGCGCCTTATGGTGTAGACATCAACACTGGTGGAATTGCTGATTCATTTGCTAACTTTGTCTGGGAGCCAGCAGTTGTGAAGGTAATTTCTAATTCTAGTTGGGGATAATTGAGAATACTATTGAAGTTTAGCCTGAATAGCTAAAAACTCATTTTTCTTGCAAAATTGCAAGTATTTCCTTGACATGTGGATTCTATTTTTAATCGAGGGGGATACCTTGTGAAAATATACAAAAACTCTATTATAATTTATCACGACTCACGAGGGTATTTGTAAATTTGGAAGATAATTGGTTTTGATTGTATTTTGTAATTAAGCTAAGCCTCATTGTGCATCTTCTTTTCGAATTCTCATGATTTGTGGGATCTGTGGATTGGTCAATATTACACTTCTAATAGTTTTGTGTTTTCCAAACCTTTTCATTTCACAGATTAATGCCATAAATGCGGCTACTGAAGCAGCCTGCCTTGTTTTGAGTGTGGACGAAACTGTGAAGAACCCTAAGGTAATTTGAATTTGTAGTTTGTAACTTTTTTTAACACTCGTTGTACAGCGTATAAGACTCCTTATTTTTTGGTTCTTGATTATAATAAAATAAAACAAAATGACTCACTAAACTGGCTGCACTTCTTTTTCTCATGAAGTATTAGTCATTCCATGCAATTCTCGATGCAATTTTCATTTTGGATCATTTGGAAACAGCCTCTCTGTGTTAAGACAGGGGTAAGGCTACGTACATCCGATCCCCCTTACCCCGCTTTTTGCGGGAGCCATTGAGGCATTGGGGTAATGTTGTTGTTGTACAGCGTATAAGAGGTCCTATAGTTGATAGTAGTTCGAAATGTTGGTAGCCCATGTGGATGTATAGGGTTAAGGTCCTGGGATCAATTCCCTTCCCGCAGCCCTCCATCCTAGGGCTAACACCGGGCCGAGTTCTTGCTAAATTTTAACGAACCGGCTGTAAATCTTTATATATGCAACTGGTCCGGCCCTTACACTCAAATTTTCGGTATCCAATCCGGTCCCACCGGTTCCGGTCCAGGATTCACCATGTTTTCGGTTACCCACATACAAATAAATGTCCAATGTTTAAATGTTATATCGAAATTCAGTTTACAAACATACTTTCAAATTTTATATTTTTAGAACTAGGATTTCCACGTCTCATGTATTTAGGACTTAAACACATTTAATATGCCATAATTCCATTTAACATAATTGGATATTTAAATCAAGTAAATATCGCTTGATTTGTTTTAAAATAGTTTAAAGTGTAACTATAATATGTAAACCTAGTAGATTCTCATATTTATAACTTAATTCATTTGAGATAACAGAGTTAATAATGTACATTTACAAGTGTATTCAATAATTGAAGGACACGTGATTGGTTTGGTATCGAATCTTTTATTGTTAAAGTTATACATATAATTCTCCAAATAAGTAATAAACCGGGTATCCGGGTAATTTTGAGCGCTTATTTGTAGGAGCCAGATCAGGTTTCTAATACTGGTTCCGGTTCCCATTTGTTTCCAAATCAACCTGTGTTCCTCTTCGGATCCGTTCCGGTTCTCCGGGTTACCTCTTCGGTTCTTGGGTCTAAAATCCCAGCCCTACAGAAAGTCCATCCGTGTACTAAAAAGAAATAAATAATCTAACTGATGGTAGTAGCATGTTTGTTGAAGGTGCAATATGTAAATTGAAACAATATCAAGAGGGTACTTTTAATTCTGAAAGGTAGTGGCGGAGACAGTGGGGCCACTGTGCCCCCGTCTACGTCCAAGTATTTTTTAGAAAAGAAAAAACTAAAAAATAAATATAAATTGTGGACTTACATGATTGTTTAAAAGATCTCCTGACCCGGTTAATCTCCACCCAAATGGTGTTGAAAAGGTAAAATATCTTGTTTATAAATAATGTACTTATAATTTTCTCTTTCTAAAAAACTTTTATGATTTATTAGAAAAATAAAAAAATACTTGACCTTTGGTTTAACCAAAAATAAGTGGGACCCAGCCTCGCGGTGGCTACCCATTGCTTAAGGGTAAGTTATGTAATTAACCCTTTAATGCTACAATGTACATCATGTGAGATGGTGCCTTTATGCATGAAGAGATTGTATGCAAGAGTCTTATCAACAGAGGAATCGGGACAATGTGTTGTGTTATTCACTGTGATTTATGTACATCAGGGTGGCCCGTTTTGAATAATGGAGATACATTTTGTGAATTTTGTATCGTCTAATATTTTATCACATATATATTTTATATTTTTTTTTTTTTCTAATTGGAATGTGTTGTTTATCAATCATCTCTATTGCCAGTCGGAGAGCGCACAAGGAGAAGCTGCTATGGGCGGCAGAGGTCGTGGTGGAGGCGCTTTCCGTGGTGGCCGTGGTGGTCGTGGAATGAGGAGGCGATGAGCCTTCTCGGTAGTTTAATTTCACTTTAGAAACATCCTCGGCTCGGCTAAATTTTGTTAACTGTTTCAGTTATTTGTGTTCTTTTGCTCTTGTTCTATTTATCTTTGTTTTGTTATATTATGTCTTTATTACCTGCCAAAGGAAAGAATTCTTACAAGTGTGAAGTGTTGGAGATTGGTGTTTGATTTTGAGTGTAATATCAGCTTTGAACCTTTTTTTCGTCCGTTTTTAGTTGTTTTAGTTTGTTTGAGTATTTTATTTTTTTTGATATATTTATTTTATAAGATTAAGATTTAGTTTCGAGGACCGCGTGACGGTTCAAGATTCGTTAGGCGGAAGTGGCCTCTTAAAAGCAACACATGATTTATTCGAGCCTTAAAATTAAGTACTACCTCCGTCTCATATTTAATGTCGTTTTTTATTTTCATGTTATTTTACTGATGGTACTTTTACTGAGTGCATGTTATTTGATATTTTTATGGTGGTATATATTTAAGTAGGATGCTTAATTAATAGCTGAGAAATTAGTTTTCTATTGTTGATAATTTGAACATGCTTCATATTTAAAATTAGTGTTATTTCATAAAATTACATGAAAAAGTACTCTTATTGTCTCGGTGGAAGAATGTATTTTTAAAATATAATTGTTTTTATTGAAGAGTTTATTTTTAAAATAAAATTTTATTATAAAATCTATATAATATTGTTTAAAATTAATATATTTTGTCAATACAATACATAATTACTTTATTGGAAACAAATTAAGTTTAAAATGGAGAAAACTATAATTTTAGCCCTGGCTATGATATTATCAATTGCTCCTTAACAAAAAAACCACGTGAATTTAATCCAATGAGGGAGAACCATACTTTTGGCTTCCTAATGTGCTACTTTATTTAGCTCATCTACTACTGTGTTTAGCAGAACTAGCTGATAAGCTAACTGATAACTGATTGGGTAGCTAATAAATTAGCTGATTTTAATGTAGATATTTAGCAAATTAGTTGATTAGTTAGCTTTTTTTTTTATAAAATTACATAAAGTAACATCATTTTTATTTTTTATTATTTTTTAAACTTCCTCATTTTATTTTAATAATAATTGTTATAAAATAAAATAAATGATATTTTTGTCTATTATTAATTAATATATATTACTTCTAAATTATACATGTGTATTCACTGTCACTTTGAAAAGTCATTGATAATTTGTTTTTGATGGTTTAAAATTGCCGCTGAATAGAACTTGTGTGTACAATTTTATTACGAACAAGTTCACGACAACAATAAGTATCAAAAAGATTCCGTAAAATATAAAAGATAAATCGAACACAAAATTATTGTATTATATTATAACAAAGTAATTCAAGTGTAATAAATTGATGATCAGACTAATCATAATTTTTCGCGTCCACCACTCATCTGAAGCCTCAATTTTTCTTGAAAAATTAACGGATGATGGGTTTATTTGTAATATGTCAATTACTCAGGGTGTGTTTATGTAAAAAATTCTATGTTTTTATTTAGGTCACGGACATATATGGAATATATAAAAATGAGAAGGTAGCTTCTTTTTTTCATAAGCTTGAAAAATTAGCTTATCAATTAGCTAGCTTATAACCTAGCTGATTTGAGAAGCTAGTCGTTTACGAGACGAGCTTTTTTTTAGTCAATGGTCAAATAACCCCCTAAAGCTTATAAGCTACCCCATAAGCTAGTGCTAAACACAGCCTACTTGTTGTGATTTACCGAATCAATGCTCAAAATAATTTTTCATTCAAATTGATATAGTATTATATAGTTTCCAAAATGAACACGAATTGATCTTCTTTACTCGTCGTTTATCAAATCATTACGACAATTGAAATTAAAACACTGTACCTTAATTAGTGCAAATTTTTCAAAAAAACTATTTTAACGGTTATTTGGGGAACTGGTAGAGTACTCACAATAATTATCTCAAAAAATTACTAATAAATTCACTCTAAATCATTTCATATATCATTTAAAACACCTATTTTGTAAAAACATTCATCATAAAACATATTATCACAATACTTGTTTTAATTAAAAGTTCATAAAGAAAATATAAGAATGTAAGAAAATAAAAAGAAGAAAGAAAAGAGTGAGAGGACATAGAAGAGGAAATAAGGAGTTCTTAATATATGTTTTGCTTCTTTATTCTAAATTAAGAGTTGTTTATAGAATATTCGATATAAGTGCTATCGGAACCATTAAAATTGTTAAAAACATTTGATACTCAAAATCAAAACAAAGCAATTTTTTATTCAGTTCACTCCGCCAGTTTTCGATTCGAAAATTTCACTCATAATTATAATACATACGATAAATAAAGGTATATAAAGAAATTTAATATTTAATTCATAAAAACTGGAATTAATATTGAATTCATAAAAATTTAATATTTAATTTCCGATTCGAAAATTTCACTCCTAATATTTAATTTCACTCCGCCATAACGATCCCTTTCGCGGTATACTTCCTCGGCTCTTCCCTCACTGTAACTCTCTCTCTCTCTCTCTTTCTCTCTCTCTAGAATCATATTTCTATAAACCTTTGTAACACGAATTAATGAATAATTTACAAGCGTCCGCATGAGTAGCTCAACTGGTTTCTGGGTGGCAGATTGCTACAAGGACGCATGTTCGAGTCCTGGCAGCCACAGTGTGAGAGTTTTATCCCTCCAATGTGGGGGATAGCTCCTTGTGGGCACCAGACACTATTCCTCCCACCTAGTGGACCGTTGAGTCACCATGATTTAATTCCTCCACCAATCTCTGTCGGGCCGGGGTGGGGGCCTGGGGGCGAGGGATTTCGCCTTTTGCTACAATGTAGAATTTACGAGTGCACATTTTGGTCTTGCTTTCTATTTTTTTAATTCTATTTGACTGTCTCTCTGTTTTTTGCCGTACTTGCAGATACAGATTTACACTGTAAAGAAATGGGGTCATCGGGGAGAGAAGTGTCAGTTTCACTGGACAGTGTGAGGGATAATAATTTGATGCAGCTGAGATATGAATTGTATAACATCTTGAGAATTATTATCATGTATATCTGACCTTGTGGTTTTGGGCGAAATATTTGTATTGTATTTTAGGTGGAGGCAATGCTATGGCGCAGGGAGAGCACGGCGGCGGCGAAGGGTTTACAGAATAATAGTTCAGGGGCCCCGGGTCTATTTTATTCAGTTGTATTTTTTGGACCATGTATTGGTATTACTTCGTTTTGCTATAACTCATTTTAAATTGTATTTGTACCTTAAATATATTCCATCTCTATATGATTTATATTAACATTTCGGATCATGTTTGTGGCATTTTTAGCCATATGGTGTGTGAACCTCTTGTCGAGGTGATGAATATTAAATTGCAGTTCGGTACCACAATTATGATTAATTGGTTTGAGTTGATATTTTGGTATCGCCCGGTGGGTCCCAGTGTGGGGTCCACGACACTGTAATAGCCGTCTTTTTGGGTATTACAGTACTAAGATCTTTAGATTCCATAATTGCCGTAACTGTTTCGTCCAATTCCCGAGGTAGTGATCGTAAAATTTTCTTGACTTTCTCACTACTGGATAAGGGTTTTCCGAAGCGTGCTAGCCCATTTGTATTAATCGAAAATCGTTCTAGCATGTTTGTGATGGACTCTTCGTCTTTCATCATGAAAAGATCGTAGTCGTGGAGAAGCATATTTATCTTCCTCTCCTTGACTTGATTTGTTCCTTCGTGAGTTACCTCTAACATTTTCTAAATTTCTTTGGCACTATCACACGAGGAAATATGATTATGCAAGATAGCGCATGCTACACATGAAGACTAACGCACGCTATCGAAGGCTTATTACCGTTGTGAAGATATTCAAACATAGTATGATGCAAGCAGTGATGAAATCATAGCGCACGCTAAGATTGAGGAATAGTGCATGCTAAGGAGTTTGAATTCAAGTCAATCAATCCGTTGGGAGATGCTGAAGCAAAGTCAAAAAGTGGAACGGTCAATTTGACAAAATCATGCAACGGATATATGCTTAACGCACGCTACAGTGGATGATCAACGTACGCTAATATGTGTATTTAACGTAAGCAATGGAGAAGCTAACGCATGCTAACGGATGGGCAGTAAGCTACTGGACTCATCACATAAACAGGTAACGCATACTACACGTACGCTACAGGCCATAACGCACGCTAAGGAAGAAGGCTAGCGCACGCTAGCAAGTCAGAAGTTAGTAACGGCTAGTTGGAAGGAAATGGCTATAAATACCAAACCACTTGGTATCAAACAATACAACAACATTGAGCAAAGCAATCATACTTGAGATATCATTGTAAATATTATAGTTGTTGTTCTTGACCTTAAACTGAGAGTGATTGAGTGTTATACACTAAATCATACAAGAGAGGAAAAAGAAAAGATACGATTGGATTCGGTATTATTAGGATCAAGGATCCGGCATTATTAGAATCGCAATCGATATCTAAGTGAGGTTAATCTAGTACCGATAGAAAGCTAGAGTGGTTAATTCCTTGTCCAATAGAAAACGAAAACGGTTTAACTTGGACCGACATAAAGACAAGTAAGAGAACAGTTTACTCGGACCGATAGAAGACGAGCTTGTAACGGTTATCCCTCGACCGATAGAAGAGAGGAGAGGTTTATCTTCAACCTATAGACAAAGATATCGAGAGAGGACGTAGGCACGTTTGGCTGAACCTCTATAAATACTTGTGTGCTTTTATTTCCGCACTTCATTTAATACGCTTCCGCACAATATCGCATATTCCGAAGTGGTACCAACAATTAGTATCGGAGAGGTTCCTCCAATAAGAGGCTTAACATCCGAGGAGTCGATCCAAATGGCATTTCAAATTGCTCCAGTCGAAGGCCTTGCTCTAAATCGACCACCATTTTTTGATGGCTCGAACTTCATGACGTGGAAGAAAAAGATGTCAATATTCATCCGAGCGTATGACATCGAGCTTTATAAAGTACTATGTCTTGGTGCGAAAATTCCTCTCAAATCCGACGGTACACTTAAATCTTTCGAAGAATATGATGACGCGGATTGGAAAAATGACCATTACAATTGTAAGGCAACTCAACTCCTATACTGTGCCTTAAATCCGGAAGAACATAACTGGATATCTTCGTATGATAGCGCTAAAGAAACATGGAAGATGCTTGAAGTCACACATGAGAGAACGTCTCAAGTCAAAGAGACGAAAATAAACATGCTTCTTCACGAGTACGAGCTATTTCAAATGAAGGACGATGAATCCATCACGTGCTCGACCGATTTTCGGTCATCACAAATGGATTGGCATGTTTTGGAAAACCACTTTCGAGTAGTGAGAAAGTAAAGAAGATTCTCCGATCACTACTTCAAGAATGGGACGGTACGGTGACGGCTATAATGGAATCAAAAGACTTAAATAATCTTGATTTTAGTGCTCTTGTTGGTTCACTTATCAACTACGAGATTGTAACACCTCCAAATCCCATTGGGTTATTACAGTGCCGTGGACCCCACATCTAGAGATCCAACAAGCGAATATGACTAAAATACATTAAAATTAACCAACAAAAGAGATCACAGTCCCTACCATGATATCCGACACAATATTACGATAAGGAATTTCAACGACAACGATGAGCCTACATGACCAAAAATAAAAATACAACAACATCCACGAGCATCTGTTCGGGTAATACATAATGACAATGACTGACAAACTGGAGAACACTCCAACTGACTGACCAACATGAACAACTCGGACTAGTATCGCTCGAATGCCTCGTCGCCATCATCATGCCCATGTGTCTCAACTCTCTCCTCGCAAGCACCTAAAACATGAAAACATGTTCCATCCCCACGGGGTCAGTCATCTAGATAATGAACATCAAATACATGTATAACATGATATGCATCCAAAGGCAGAATGAAATGGTACAATGATAATAATAATACGAGATACTCACAAACCAAGGTAAGAACCGAGCATTTGTGAAACACTCACTACACCATAGATTGGCTATAGCAACCAGATTAAAAAAATTTCATCAGAAAACGTTGTTATTGATAGACCAGCTCGGATATATTGCAATGCATTTATAAAGTGTTACAATTGAAGCGAAAAAATTGGAAATAGTGTTAAATTTACATTCTATTGCAACAATTTAAGAATTCGTTGCTGTACATAGCAATTTGGGGCCCAAATTTAGGCGGGTACTAAAAAAATCGAGCGGGCTTTTGGAAGATTTTGCGGGCAAAATAAAACCAATATTAAAAATACTAAATAAGGGATATTCTGCTCTGTAAACCCAACAACTCTTTTTCTACCGAAAGCTCCGCTTCCGATTCTGGATTTCCTCCATCGCGATCTCAGCCGCTCTTCCTCTTGTGTGTCGGTCGTCGGGCGACGACTTCGCCGTGAGTTTGCAGGTTAGCCGCCGAGTTCAACAGCCGCCGAGTTCAACAAACCCTAGGAATGGTGGTCAGAACAAGCACGGTCGTGGTCATGTCAATCCTATTCGCTGCTCTAAATGGGGCAAATGATGCCCTAAGGTCTGTCTCTATACTCTATACTCTATACATACCCAATTGAAGATTATATTGATTATATCACTTATTTATTAAATTCGAGATCTGTTAACATAATCTTTAGTTATAGTACTTTGCATATTTAAGAGTTCTTGAAGTGTCTTTCATCTTGTCTTTGATTCCCTCTTGCATATTTAAGAGTTCTGTTTTCTTCAAAAAATGCTTGTCAAATCCTGTTATTCGGATATCTCCGCTGGAGTATGTTTTTGGCTGACCATAGCAAATTATAAAGCTTCTATACTTGACATTACTTTAATCACTACAAAAGTTATGGACACATTTTATCTCTACTAGTCAAAATCTGAATACAATGGCTTCCAATTTATTCTTTTCAGGCCCCATCCATAACAAGAAATTATATGGATACTTGCATAAGGGCTTTATGCAATTCAGATGTCAAAAGAGAAGGATTCAAATTAGAAAAGACGTTGCTTTACCTAAACACTTATTAGTTCAAAAAACCCTTCAAGACAACTGGTGGGGAACCCGCTTCTCAACGCTCAACCCTTGCATTCTTTGGTGTCGAATGCACGGTAACCTCCGTCCAGTTCTTTTACAACATCAAGCTAAACAAAGACCCTGACATGAAAATATTCGGGAAGCTCCCAAAATCTAAGTGCAAAGGGTTATGAAGTCAATAGTCCTAGAGTGGTGGAGGCTATTTTTTATGAGTGTTCCAGTTATTATATCAGACAATTTTGTCCCACCTTTTTTTGAAGTTTTGAATTGGGAATCATTTACGGTTTTTGTGAAGGAGAAAGATATACCAGATTTGAAGAACATTCTCCTTTCGATTTCAGACTCGAGGTACTTAGTGATGCAGAAGAGGGTACAACAGGTACAACGACATTTTCTTTGGCATGTTAAGCCTGAGAAGTATGACATCTTCCATATGATACTTCATTCAATATGGTACAACAGAGTCTTTAGAGTAAATCCGAGGTAATAATGGTGGTCGGCCTGCTTATAATCATCTTTAGAAGTAATATTCGAGCGTGGAGTACACAACTTTTGAGCAACAATCATAGAAAAATTTGATTTACAATATGCATATAGAGAGCTGACTATTAAGAAATTGTTTGCCATCTATTTTTCACTTCATTATTATCTCATACATTTATACAGATGTGCATAGAAGTTGATTTGAATTTGTAGTTGTCAATTTGAAAACTAAAGTGTAGGACAGAACAACCCTGGAGATGTGTTGTGTCTTATATGGTGACAGACATTTTAATAGGTCTTCTTTGAGACGGTCTTATGGAGCTTGTCCCTTTTCTGTATTCCTTCATGAGTCCAGTATTGGGCGGCTGAACATTATTAGAGTAATAAACTGGAATTGTTAAGCATTTTCCATTAAGCACTTCAGAGATACTGTTGATAGTGTTCTTCTATGTGAATCAGCTGTTTTTTTCTGGTTTGCTGGTCAGAAGTCTGTTTATGTTTTGGTATGAGAAGCTTTTTTCACAAATATTATGCATTTGCGCTCTACATTCTCTGCGTGCTGGCATAATCAGCCTAGTGTATGTTGCTTGTGAGTAATATTCATCAGTTTCTAGGATTGATGTTGAAGATTATTTCACTTTGGTCTTTTTTCATGAAGTAGCTGCTAAAGCGAAAAATATTTGTCGATGAGTCTCCAAATCAAACATGATGGCCCCGACTTATTAACTATGGCAATCGATGATCGAGAGGAACGTGGTCGCTGTTTTATGTCACCTTTAAGGTGACCATCGTCTTGATAGGTTATTTTTTTTTCATTTTGTCCAAAGACTTAAACTTATCCTACAAGTCCTTGTTGAATTTTTATTATGAAAACTTATTGTGTTTTTCTCCAATCCGCCGACGCTTACTCATTTATCATTAATCACTTATTATTTGTTACATGACTTGTTTAGCTTACTTATTTTTACGAATCCTATACAAACCTTTCTTTCTAGTACAAGATTTTTAACACATGATTTTGGTGAATCTCATTGAATTACATGTTCTGAACATGTCAGATACTAATTATTGCATTTGAGAATCTTGGTCTTTTAAAGTTCAATGAATTCCAAATAACTTTCTTATGTTGCGTGAGATGAGCACATCCTCTTTGAGTATACTGTTGAAATTTGAAATGACTCAAAAATAAAAAAAATCCAAGCAGGAGCATCAAATCTGTTCTTGTTTAACTTGTTCAGATAACTGATCCTGCTTGACACACATAATGCTTGCTTTCTCTCTTATCCTTGTTTAATTGGTGTTATCTGATGTACAGGAAATGTGTTGTCTTTGGTGAACTTGTCAATGGAATGAGCGTTTTGATTTAACTTTTGAAGAAATATTACGAGCAATATTCCCATGGTGTTGATTTTGTAAAACCCCAAACTAGGCGGATATTACAGTGCCGTAGATCCCCAACTGGGACCCACCAGGCAAATGAAAATGAATGAATTACACAAGATAAATGTAGTACCGAACTACATTACAACAATAATTACTCCGATGAGGAGTTTAGTTACAACATACCAGGACAATACCGAATACTAGTGTATTTTATATGAAGATAAAATACACAACACTGAATGAAACGGAGTATCCAAATGAAAATCTGCAGCGGAAAATAAAGGACAATAATATGAATAACTGAAAGATCGGGGACCCCTACTAGTATCACTAGGACTCCTCGACATCAACATGCTATTCCCGTGCGTTTGCCTTGCCATGACACGAAAAACAAAATCCCCAAACGGCCGCCATAAAGAACAATAATCCTCAAGGGTTGAAAAATACACAATCATGATTTAATCAAGTTAAGAAATATTCTTAGTTATGAATTACGCTGAAGAGGAGTATCATAGTACGCCCGTAATGTTCTCGTGCAAGTGTACAACACCCGTCCGTGTACCTAATTAGTCTCACGAGACAATATGACCCGTGTGCACGGCCTAATGTATCAGTGAACCCAATACAATAACCATCGTGTGCCCGACTAAAAATTCCACAGACACACCCGCCACGCAATATGAACCCGAAAGGTCACATGAACGAATGACCATAATGAATATCAATGAATAATAATTAGACAAGGCCAAGAATGACTCACCGAGATGAGAGTAATAATGAAATGAATGATAGCTCAACGAAAAGATTGGAACCGCTGCTCCTTATGATCAAGTGATTAATTGACAATAACAAGTTTTAATATGATTAATACAATGATGAATGAGTTATGATTATGAATGATCAACAACAAAAGGTATGAATATCCTTTTAACCGAGTAAGAATTAACTTACTCAACACCGATGAAGAATGTCCGTCCACGAACAACGCCCTAAATGAAGTGTCGGCCGCACGAACAACCTTAATTCAATACAATTACCGACAATCCGATCAATATACGAATTAAACACGAATATAACGAACTTAAAACGCCGATACGATAAAACTAAGTCCATTGAGGTATTGACACAAACACGTTGCTCCAAACTCCGATTGTTTACAATCAAACTTCAATATACCAATATCAAATCCCCAAGAAGTGTTTCAAACCAATAAAACATCTCCAATACGATCAATAATCCGTTATGAATATCCAAAAATGTGATTATAACAACAATTAGTCGAAAATCCCCAATTCCAACTCGATTTACAAGGTGTTCTTGAATAATCCCTCAATAATCCAATGAATCCTTATACAAACTCATAATCATATACATATCCCTTCATATATCATGATTATAACATCCAAAACATCCTATTTCAACACAAAATCGAAGTCCAAAGTGTTGAAGGAATTACCTCTTGATGATCCAAGTGCTTAAATCCGAAGAATACGCGTTAGATTGATTATCCGGGGTTCACGATCGAAAGGAGATGAAGAAAATCAAACACCCAAATGATTTGTGAAGGAAAAACCTTCCCTCAAGCTTCCTCTCTCGGTTGCAAGTGAAAAAAATGGGAAAGGAATGGAAGAAATGCTGAAAAAAACGAATTTAAGGGAGTTGACTGCCTGCCGGACACGGCCCGTGCCGATCGGCACGGTCGTGTCGCAAACCGGCCGACAATCGGCCGACAGTGACTCGACCGTGTCCTCGCTTGACACGGTCGCGCGCGAGGGCCTCCCGACAAAGGACTCCGTCCGACAATGACTCAAGATGACTCGACCGCGCTGCGACACTGGCCGCGTGGCCGGGCGATCGGCTCGCTTATCCGGAAGGTTCGACTCGGCCGTGCTGCACGACACGGCCGGGTCCTAAGGCGTACACTTCGGCACTTTCCGACGAGTGCGGCACGGGCCGTGTCGGACGACACGGCCGAAGTTCGTTCGGCGATGACCTACCAATGAGCGGTTGAGCTAAAACGACCATAACTCTCTCGTCCGGACTCATTGACTCACCGTTTGAACCATTGGAAAGCTAACTCGATGCTCTATAATATTGCAAGATTTAGAATTTTTGGAGTTACCAAAAATTAATGGTGATCTAACAAAGTCGAACTCAAATGAGGAAAGTTGAAACAATGAACAATAACGATACACAACTCGAAGTTTTTCCGAACGGTGAACACGGTGAATGAACATGATTGATGAATGATTATAATTGAGTGAAAATCCACTGAGTGACAATCACCGAATGAAATTATTGAATGATAATGACTGAATTACAACCGGGTATTACATACTCCCCCCCTTAAAAGAGTTTCGTCCCCGAAACTAAGGGTCAAACAACTCGGGATAACTCTACCGCATATTCTCCTCGGTTTCCCCGGTGGCCTCTTCGACTCCGTGTCTAGACCACCGAATCTTGACTAAAGGGATCGTCTTGTTCCTCAACTGTTTGATTCGCCGCTCTAACACTGCACAGACGCTCCTCGTACGAATGATCATCCGCGATCTCGATTTCGTCGAATTGAAGTATGTGACTCGGTCGGCAACATACTTCCGCAATCGAGAGACGAAACACATTACGAATTCGGCTCAACGCCGAGGTAACGCCAATCGATAAGCTAACTCGCCTACTCGATCCAAAATTTCAAACGGTCCAATGAATCTTGGGCTCAACTTCCCCGCTTTTCCGAAACGGAAAAATACCTCGACTGGGATATCTTGACCAAAACATGGTCACCCGTCTCGAACTCTAGTGGTCGACGACGATTATCCGCATACGATTTCGCCGACTCGAGATGTCAACATACGACTCTTGATCAAAGCTACCTTCTCCGGACGGCTATAAGCATATCGGGCTCGGTGCCGATTGATTCTAACAAGTCATCCTAACACAAAGGAGATCGACAAAGACGACCGTACAAGGCCTCGTAAGCCGCCATCTTAATGGAAGCATGCCAACTATTATTATACGTGAACTCGATCAACGGTAGTTGGGCTTCCCAATCGTCCTTCCAATCGAGGACGCATGCCCTCAACATGTCCTCTAATGTCCGAATAGTTCTCTCTCGCTTGTCCGTCTGACCGAGGATGAAAGGCGATCGAGATTAAGCCGAGTTCCCATAGACGATGAATCGATTTCCAAAAATGTGACACAACCCGTCCGTCACGATCGGAAACAATACTTTTAGGAGTACTGCAGCCTCACTATCTCCTTGATGAACAATCTGGGCCTCTTGGGACTCCACAAATCCTTGATCTCAAGGAAATGAGTTGATTTAGTTAAGCGGTCCGCGATCACTCGATCGTATTTATGCCACGATGACTCGTCGGCAATTCGTGATGAATTCCATAGAAATGTCTTCCCACTTCCATTCGGAATAGGAGCGGTATCACGATACTCGCGGTCGCCGAGGTTCCATCTTGACTTGTTGACAGTTAAGCATCTCGAAACAAATTTCGCGACTTCTCCTTCATATTACTCCACCGGTAATTTTGTTTCAAGTCCTTGTACATCTTGCTGGACCGGATGAACAGAATAAGGGGTAGCATGAGCTCCTCTCAAAATAGAGTTTTTCAACTCGACAATCGCGAGACGCACAACCGGTTCTTAAACCTCAAAAGTCCATCCTCGTGGACCACGAATCCAGGGGCTTTCCCCGAGCCACATCTTCACGAATGCGCAACAATGCCGGGTCCGAACCCCGATTCTCCCCGATTGCATCCTCAGAGATGATGAAATCTCTAACATACAAAGTTGTCCCCGAACTTGCGGGCTGCACTCGATCTCGGGTCTAAGGAATTCTGTTGAAGCTCCTTCGAACTGTTAAACGAGCAAGCATCTGCTCCTGAACGGACTTACGACTCAAGGCGTCGGTGACAACGTTCGCCTTGCCCGGGTGGTAAAGGATCTCGATATCAAAATCTTTGATTAGTTCCAACCACCGCCCTCGCCGCATATTTAACTCCTTGTGAGTAAATATATACTTCAACTCTTGTGATTGGTGAAGATCGACAAGTGATTCCATAAAGGTAATGACATAAAGATAATGACGCCAAATCTTCAAAGCGAACACCACTACCGCTAGCTCAGTGTCGTGGGTTGGATAATTAACCAGCTTAATCCGAGGAAAATTCGGATTTACTTAATATCTTTCGAGGTTGCCAATCTCGGATAGTCTCCGACTTCGAGGGTCGACACGAACTCGCTGACGAAATTACATGCCCGAGAAAGTCACTGACCTCCGTAACTCACATTTGGAAAACTTTTCATAAAGTTGCTCTCGTCTCAACACGTCGAGAACCGAAGAAAATGAACCTCGTGTTCCTCTCGCTAAGAGAATAAATCAAAATGTCGTCGATGAAGACAACAACAACCGATCTAAAAGTCGATGAAAACCCGATTCATTAACTCCATGAATACCACAGTGTGCAATAGTTAGCCCGAACGGCATAACTACGAGCTCATAATGACCATAGCGTGTATGAACGCTGTCTCGCGATATCCGACTCGAATCCGCAATCGGTGATATCCAGATCTTAAGTCGATCTTGGAAAATACCAAACTCCCCGAAGTTGATCTAAAAGATCATCAATACGAAGTAAAGGATACTACTCTTGATCATCGCCTGCTCAACTCTTGGTAATTAATACACACACGAGACGAGCCATCCTTCTCCTTGACAGATCACACCGGTGCTCCTCACGGACGCAATCGGTCGGAGATGACCTTTCTCGAACTACTCCTCAAGTTGAATCTTCAACTCATGCATTCTAGTCGGGCCATCCGATACGGTGCCTTCGATAAAGGGACGCACGGCCCAACTCACTCCGAATTCCCTTACTCTATGTGAAGGCAACCAGATAACTCGTTCTGGAAATACATCGTCAACCGATGACAATGATACTACGAATGATTGAACATTTCGATTGCCCTAGAATGGTCAATCGATAAAAAGAGATACCAATAATGATTGAACAACTCGATTGCCTTAGAAAGGTCAATCGATGAAGATGATATAATGAATGTTTGAATAACTCGATTGCCTTTGAAAGGCCAATCGATAAAAATAATACAATGAATGATTGAATAACTCGATTGCCTTAGAAAGGCCAATCGATGAAAATGATACAATGAATGATTGAATGACTCGATTGTCTTAGAAAAGCCAATCGATGGAAATGATACAAGGAATGATTGAATAACTCGATTGCCTTAGAAAGGCCAATCGATGAAAATGATGCAATGAATGATTGAATAACTCGATTGCCCTAGAAAGGCCAATCGATGAAAATGATACAAAGAATGATTGAATAGTTCGATTGTGGAATTTCTTCGCTTCCGCCATAATAGAAATTCTACTTTGGAACAACGGGATTACTTCAAGCACACATTCGACAACCAACGATTTAAAGATAGCGACCAAACGCTAACAAACACCGAGGATAGTATCAAGACGGTTAGACCAACTAATACCGAAATTACATCGTCCTCGATAAATTCACCACGATTAGATCCATCAACCAATCGCGTCATTAAGCTAATTCGGTATGATTCGAAAATTCTTCCATAGTCAGGTAGACCGATGGTATGATGTCTACAAGCAATAGGACTATCCCGAAATAAGTCTATTCAAGCATGATTCGAAAATGAATGAATGCGGTGTACCAGCATCAAAAGGTACACACAAGTTGAAATAAAATTACGAGTATACCTGAAATCGTTCGGACCACGGGATCGTCGATCCTCCTCATCATATGAATCTGGGACTTGCTGGTCCCCGAACCGGACGCTCCCGTCTGATAAATACGAGCTCCAACTCTATTTGCTTCCATTGTCTTAAACGACGATGACAAAGCAGTCTGATTCTGAAACGCTGGTTGCTTCGGGGCCTGAGATGCCACGAGTCGACTTGGAGTCCTTTCGCAAAACGGGCCTTATGCCCAAAATTCCCACAATTATAGCACGTGATAGACGGTTTGAGACACTCGGCTGAAATGACCCGGCGTTCCACAATTGAAACAGGTGATGACCGAACTGGCCGCTCGGGAATGAGATCCCGCACGATTATGCGCCGTAGAAGGTCGCTCAGAAACGATAGGGCTCACACGAGGCTTCTTGAAGGTTGACTGACCGCCTTTGGGTTGATTACGCTTCATTGATTTCGTTGACATATGCAGTTGCTTTCGCCAAAGAATTTCCTTAGCGGTGCTCAGACGGAGAGTTCTCTCGATTAATCCGGTCAGAGTGGCGCAATGATGATTGAGCAACCGCACATGGGTCATCATGGCCTGCATAAAAGTGAGTGGATCAACCCGAACATCTTCCGATCGAGCCGAGTCCCGAGCACGATTTCCGGCAATGAGTGATTATTTCTCGGATTTCGGTCCGCACCGCGCCTCTCCCCGTGCATCTCTGACAGCTCTCTCCATACCGAAGTAGGAAGGTCGCATAATGATTATATTACCCGCATGATTAGCACGTTATGATTATGTCATGAGATGATGAAAATGAGTATACATGCTCTAACTTAATGATTATATGAATGATTTATCAAGTTACATGATTATCTGATGAAATTCTTGAAATGATTATCTTGAATAACTTAACAAGATTGATAATATAATCATCCGATTGACAACCGAGTAATGAAATGAATTGAGTAATTAATGAGTTAACATGATCGTCTTGATTATTAATCGAGTAATGAAATGAATTAAGTGATTAATGAGTTAACATGATTGTCCTAATCACAATGAATGATGATGTTTGAGGATTGTTAATTGATGAATGATGAATGAATGACTATTGCCGTAAATTATACCATGGCGTTAGAAATCTTACAGCTTCTTCCTATTCGATTGGCTCGGCATTTGCACAGTCACACGTGACGCGAAAGTCCAATGATACTAGTCCGATGACGATGATTTCAAATAAGACATGACTCGGAAGGTAGTATTCAAAACCACTCTACGATACCAACTCGTAACACCCCAAACTAGGCGGATATTACGGTCGTAGATCCCCAACCTGGGACCCACCGTGCAAATGAAAATGAATGAATTACACAAGATAAATGTAGTACCGAACTACATTACAACAATAATTACTCCGATGAGGAGTTTAGTTACAACATACCAGACAATACTGAATACTAGTGTATTTTATATGAAGATAAAATACACAACACCGAATGAAACGGAGTATCCAAATGAAAATCAGAGCGGAAAATAAAGGACAATAATATGAATAATCGAAAGATCGGGGCCCCTACTAGTATCACTAGGACTCCTCGACATCAACATGCTATTCCCGTGCGTTTGCCTTGCCATGACACGAAAAACAAAATCCCCAAACGGTCGATTACAAAGAACAACAATCCTCAAGGGTTGAAAAATACACAATCATGATTTAATCAAGTTAAGAAATATTCTTAGTTATGAATTACGCTGAAGAGGAGTATCATAGTACGCCCGTAATGTTCGTGCAAGTGTACAACACCCGTCCGTGTACCTAATTAGTCTCACGAGACAATATGACCCGTGTGCACGGCCTAATGTATCGGTGAACCCAATACAATAACCATCGTGTGCCCGACTAAAAATTCCACACGTACACACCCGCCACGCAATATGAACCCGAGAAGGTCACATGAACGAGAATGACCATAATGAATATCAATGAATAATAATTAGACAAGGCCAAGAATGACTCACCGAGATGAGAGTAATAATGAAATGAATGATAGCTCAACGAAAAGATTGGAACCGCTGCTCTTATGATCAAGTGATTAATTGACAATAACAAGTTTTAATATGATTAATACAATGATGAATGAGTTATGATTATGAATGATCAACAACAAAAGGTATGAATATCCTTTTAACCGAGTAAGAATTAACTTACTCAACACCGATGAAGAATGTCCGTCCACGAACAACGCCCTAAATGAAGTGTCGTCGCACGAACAACCTTAATTCAATACAATTACCGACAATCCGATCAATATACGAATTAAACACGAATATAACGAACTTAAAACGTCGATACGATAAAACTAAGTCCATTGAGGTATTGACACAAACACGCTAAGGCCCAAACACCGATTGTTTACAATCAAACTTCAATATACCAATATCAAATCCCCCAAGAAGTGTTTCAAACCAATAAAACATCTCCAATACGATCAATAATCCGTTATGAATATCCAAAAATGTGATTATAACAACAATTAGTCGAAAATCCCCAATTCCAACTCGATTTACAAGGTGTTCTTGAATAATCCCTCAATAATCCAATGAATCCTTATACAAACTCATAATCATATACATATCCCTTCATATATCATGATTATAACATCCAAAACATCCTATTTCAACACAAAATCGAAGTCCAAAGTGTTGAAGGAATTACCTCTTGATGATCCAAGTGCTTAAATCCGAAGAATACGCGTTAGATTGATTATCCGGGCTTCACGATCGAAAGGAGATGAAGAAAATCAAACACCCAAATGATTTGTGAAGGAAAAACCTTCCCTCAAGCTTCCTCTCTCGGTTGCAAGTGAAAAAAATGGGAAAGGAATGGAAGAAATCTGAAAAAACGAATTTAAGGGAGTTGATCGTCACGGACACGGCCCGTGCCGATCGGGACGGTCGTGTCGCACCGCTGGCCGACAGTCGGCCGACAGTGACTCGACCGTGTCCTGCTTGACACGGTCGCGGCGCGGCGGGCCTCCCGACGATGACCCGTCCGACAATGACTCAAGATGACTCGACCGCGCTGTGCGACACGGTCGGGCGGCCGGGCGATGCTCGCTTATCCGGAAGGGTTCGACTCGGCCGCGCTGCACGACACGGTCGGGTCCTGAGGCAGACACTTCGGCACTTTCCGGACGAGTACGGCACGGGCCGTGTTGGACGACACGGCCGAGTTCGTTCGGCGATGACCGCCAATGAGCGGTTGAGCTAAACGACCATAACTCTCTCGTCCGGACTCCGATTGACTCACCGTTTGAACCATTGGAAAGCTAACTCGATGCTCTATAATATTGCAAAGATTTAGAATTTTTGGAGTTACCAAAAATTAATGGTGATCTAACAAAGTCGAACTCAAATGAGGAAAGTTGAAACAATGAACAATAACGATACACAACTCGAAGTTTTTCCGAACGGTGAACACGGTGAATGAACATGATTGATGAATGATTATAATTGAGTGAAAATCCACTGAGTGACAATCACCGAATGAAATTACTGAATGATAATGACTGAATTACAACCGGGTATTACAGATTTATCTATATTTCTTTTATGCTCTATTTTTTTTCTTTCTGTTGGAAGGTGATGGCTCGTTCTTCACCAATGGATAAGCATACACTTGTGAAACATTTGCGAACCACTTTTGAGGAGGTTGTTGCAGTGACTGGAGATGGAACAAATGATGCTCCTGCACTTCATGAAGCAGATATTGGCCTTGCAATGGGAATTTCTGGAACTGAGGTGATAGAATCTAATCCTTTTCCCCCTTCTCTGTAATAAGCGGATATGCCATGTTCTAGTTGCTAGATATATTTTTTATGTTATTTCTAAGACTGCTGTGAAGTTGATTTGAATTTGTAGTTGTCAATTTGAAAACTAAAGTGTAGGACAGAACAACCCTGGAGATGTGTTGTGTCTTATATGGTGACAGACATTTTAATAGGTCTTCTTTGAGACGGTCTTATGGAGCTTGTCCCTTTTCTCGTATTCCTTCATGAGTCCTAGATTGGGCCGAACATTATTAGAGTAATAAATCGGAATTGTTAATACCTCAATTTATAAGCTGTTTGGTTTGTAAATTTTTACAGTGGCCAAAGAGAGTGCCGATGTTATAATCCTAGATGATAATTTCTCCACCATTGTTCTTGTTGCGAGATGGGGCCGCTCGGTTTATGTGAACATTCAAAAGTTTGTTCGATTTACCATCTTGTAAATGTGGTAGCTCTAATTGTCAACTTCTCTTCACCGCTTGATGTAAACATGAAGAGGATTGCCACGTCAATCTACAGGTTATCTTCAATAAAAGAATATCAATATAGAGTATCACAAGGCGTTGTTTTGATTTTATCGAGGGCAATTATATCTCTTTGAAGCCATTGCATTATTTAATCTACTTTGTGATGAGCTAACTTTTTTTTTCCTAATTTCAGATTGGGAGAAGTCCATAATGATTCAGAAGGATTTAGATGTGCTACTACTTCTATTGAGGACAAAGATGAGACGGATGAAGATGAAGATGAAGATGAAGATAGATGAAGATGAAGATGAAGAGGAAGAGGAATAGGAAGAGGAAGAAGAGCCATGACTCATGTTTATATAATGTTTAACTAAGATATTGGTCTATGTATTACTAAGTTAGATTGTGTGTCACTTGAACTTAGTTATTTTGCTTCAACTTGGTCATTTTCCTAAACTTAGTCTGAGTGAATTTATTGATGTTGGAACAGCAGTAATATTGCTCGGTTGGATTGATGTTACGATATACCAATTGAAATAAATCTAATGGTCATGCCGGTTTTTTTATTTAGCATTGCAATAGAAGCTTAAATGTTGCCATTAATAAAATTAGATTGCATTTGATTGTAAATACGTTGCAATTGGGCATATATATGTTGCCTTAGGGTTGCCTGAATCCATGTATTGCAACAATTAACACAAAACAATCGTTGGAAAAAAATGTTGCCATAGGTAGTCCAAGATATTGCAATGGTGTTAAACATGTTGCTATAGCCGTTAAATCGTTGCCATATACTCTATTTGCAACAATAATATGGCGTTGCAATATGGTACCAAATTCGTTGCCATAAGGGCCCTATGGCAACCAGAGCAAAGGACACGCTTGATTTTTGCATAATTGTTGCAATAGGCCCTATTGCAATGAATTTAGGGCATATTGCAACGTATTTTACACGTTGCTATATGCAATCTATGGTGTAGTGACTATGCCCACGGAATACTATTAATACATGTTCAACAGGTTAGAACATAAGTGCCCAACGGCGAATCATAATCATAAAGTACCAAAATGAATTACACGACATGAACCAAACCAGAACTAAATTAATTATGAATCACAATGCCCGAAGGCTCCAATGAAATTACCAAGACATCACAAAGGCCTGAAAGCCACTCAGCCGAAGCTGTCAAATATCACAATCACCTGAAGCCAAAATAGCCCGAAGTTGTATCAATGAGGGCCGAAGCTACGACACGAAGCCGTATCACAATGAGACCATCCAATGGCCGTGACCTACTGAATTGTAGGTGTTGGGAAACCAACCGCGAAGGTTCAAGCCCCAAACTTATCCATAATAAGATCATAAACATGACCGTGACCTACTGAATTGTAGGTGTTGGGAAACCAACCACGAAGGTTCAAGCCCCAAGCTTACCCATAATGAGATCACCCAGTGACCGTGACCTGCTGAATTGCAGGTGCTGGGAAACCAACCGCGAAGGTTCAAGCCCCAGACTTACCCATAATGAGATCATAACCATGACTGTGACCTACTGAGCTGTAGGTGTTGGGAAACCAACCGAGAAGGTTCAAGCCCCAAGCTTACCTAACGAGCACTAGCCGATACTAGCCTCCAAAACACAATTAACCACAAACGGCAATGATTCAAAGATTACCGAATTCACAGAAATGATAGTGTGCTGCCTTGAGTCATCCAACACGACGACAGTAACTCATGGATGGGAACTATCCTCGACAGTCCCAATTTAATACCTCGATTGCCTTAGAATGGCCAACCGATAACAATGATGCAGCGGATGATTATAATAACTCGATTGCCTTAGAACGGTCAATCGATAACAATGATACAATGAATGACTCAATATCTCGATTACCATAGAATGGCCAATCGATAACAATGATACAATGAATGACTCAATACCTCAATTGCCTTAGAATGGCCAATCGATAACAATGATACAATGAATGCCTCAGCACCTTTAATCGGTTACCGACGACGAAGATGGGAACGAATACGCCAATACCTTCAACCGGTCGATATAATATGAATGACAGGACGCCAACATTAATAACAATGATTACAACAATATCTTAGATCGACATCAATAATAACAACAATAATCGATACATCGGTACCGCGGACCGGCTATCGACAATAACATTAACAACGAGTATTTCAATGCCTTGACCCGGCCATTAATGAATAATAATAAACATTTGGCATAGTTGCCGAAGAGTATCGTATCGAACGATCCCCTAATATCAATGAACTTATGAAAAGACAGTCTCGGAGTGATACAACACATTCATACATATATATGATAACATTAATCTCATTGACTAGTACAAGTATAAAACTTGCCTCAAACCGACGAGAAAGTCCTTCCACGATCAACGTCCTTTATGGAATTATCCATCGCTTGAACAACCTTGAATAACACAATTACCAACGATTCGCTTAATATACATATCCATGTATAGTCATAACCAAATGGAAAGGTTGATACAACACTACCCAACTCATTTGGGTAATTTAACAAACATGTTGTAAATAATCTTCAATTGTTTACAACTGGTCTCAATTATATCGATACAAATACTCTAAAGAATGATTCAATCCAACAAAAAATCCTCAATACACTTAATAATCCAAAAGGAAGACACAAAACGAGATTCCAACAACATCTAATCGAAACCCCCAATTCCAAAATCAACATCCAACATGTTCTTGAATAATCCTCCAACAATCCAATGATAGTTCATAAAAACTCATAATCATACGTATATCCCTTCACATATCATGATTACATCATCCAAATCATCATGCTCCAACTCAAAATCGAACCTAGGGTTGAAAAAATTACCTTGAATTAGGATGAAAAATCCAAAAAGATATTGTTAATCTACACCAAGAACTCAAGGAGGATGAAATAACTGAGATTGATGATGATGAACGCCCAATTATCGCCCAAAAGATCGCCCAAGGAGAGGAGAATGAAGGAGAATGATGAAATGAGCATTCGCCTCACAAAATCCGCTGAAATAAGCTAAACTGCACTGTGTGCCGCGGCACAGGCTGAGTGTGCCGCGGCCCATGGCCAAAAAAAGCCCAGCAATCAGCTTAGTGCCGCGGCCCGGCCATCGGGGGTCGCGGCCCGCGGTACAGCCCGCTCCAGCACCAAAAGGCATATGGTGCAGTCTTAGCTATTTCGACCATAACTCCTTCGTTCGGACTCCGATTGACTCACTGTTTGAACCATTGGAAATATAACTTGATGCTGTATAATATTGAAAATATTCAGAATTTTTGGAGTTTCCAAGAATTAATGGTGATTTTACAAAGTCGAAATCATACGTGGAAAAGTCGTTTAAGAACACGGAACTCAACAGAATGACAACGAGACGAACTCGGATGACAAAAAGTGTAGAATTAATCATTCTCGGAATGACGAAATGGTCACAATAGAGTCACTAAGATGGACTTCCGCCAAAAAAATTACAGGAAATCGAAAATGCGGATATTAGAGAGATTGTTCTAAAATATCAGAATGCTAAACCAAAGATGAAAGAAAGATCAATAGCCATGAAGGCTAAGATGTCTAAAATAGAAAAAATCCTAGTGATGAAAGCGACGAAGAATCGGCATATTATGCCAAAAATATTAATAAGTTCCAACACTTATTAAACCGGAGAAAGCAGGACATCCAAAAGGGCGAATCTAAGAAATTCGATAATAATTGTCGATTATGTGGTAAACCAGGCCACTTTGCAAAAAATTGCCGAGCAAAACCCAAGAAGGAGTTTATAATTGTAACGTGGAGTGACGCAGATTTCATGAATCAAAATAACCTCGCTCTCATGGCCCGAAGTTCATTCGACGATAGCGACATCGAAATCCAAGTAAGTAATTCTTACGACGAACTATTTGAAGCATTTGAGCTATTACATACCGATTATCAAAATGCTTTATCCGAGATTAAATCCCTTAAATCTAAAAATAAATAATTGGAAATTGAAAATTCCAAAATTCTTGAAAATGGCAAGTTTATCGAAACCGATCATTCTTAGTGCATTGAAAATAAAAATATTTTAAAGGATGATCTTTTGAAAGTTCAAACTGAGCTCAAAAACTTAACGAAGAAATTCTCGTATGGAAACGAGAAATTTAAACAAATGTTCTCGGTTCAAAAGTTTACATTGAACAAACAGGGGATAGGATTCAAATAAAATTCTAAAAACAAATTCGTAAATTTCAAAATACCCCATTATGAGAAATATTTGAAAATTGGGCACCACATTTCGAATTACAAAAGCCCACGACGGACGATAAAAACTAAGAAAATTTGGATTCCCAAAGGAACTTTTATTCCAAATATCTTCTATGTCTCAAAACAAAAACCATCTGTTGGTTAGATCCCCAAAAATTAATTTTTAACAATTGATATTTTACTCAAGAGGAGTATTATGTATTTTAAAAGGGGGGAGTTACATTTTTGTGCATATATATTTTAACATATCATATTGTATCATTAATTGGTATCCTTTATTCATTTGGTATATTTTAATTTACACTTTTTACTGAATACAAAAAGGGGGAGAAAGGAGTAGAATCGGATAAAAAGCGTCATGGAAGAAATGACGATAAAAATAAAAAGTAAAAAGGAGGAAAGAATAATAAAAATCAAAGAAGTCGGAAAGGAGAAAAATAAAGTATACAAAAAAGGGGAGAAACGAAGGAGTTGAAAAATGAGAAACGAAGAAGTCGAAAATGATAAAAAAATAAAAGATGGGTGAAACTAACGAAATGATTAAAGACGAAAACTTTGATTCATACAAATATACATATTTTTATTTTTGCAGGTTTTATCCAATTCAAGGGTTGTTTTGTAATCATCAAAAAGAGTTTGATTGTTGGAATATTGTATTCCAATATTCATTAATAGAGTTTTGATGATTAATTTGCTAAACAAAGCAAAACAACAAAGAGGCGAAGCAAAACAGTGGAGGAGTCGAAGACGCAAAAAGCTGATCAAAATACAAAAGTAGCGCACGCTAGACACAAAGGTTAGCGCACGCTAACGGGTCCTCTCTGCAGATCAGACGAGTTCAAAGTTACCTGAAGTAAAGTTACCTGATGAAGATAGCGCACGCTACACATGAAGACTAACGCACGCTATCGAAGGCTTATTACCATTGTGAAGATATTCAAACATAGTATGACACAAGCAGTGACGAAATCATAGCGCACGCTAAGATTGAGGAATAGCGCACGCTAAGGAGTTTGAATTCAAGTCAATCAATCCGTTGGGAGATGCTGAAGCAAAGTCAAAAGGTGGAATGGTCAGTTTGACAAAATCATGCAACGGATATATACTTAACGCACGCTACAGTGGATGATCAGCGTACGCTAATATGTGTATTTAATGTACGCAATAGAGAAGCTAACGCACGCTAATGGATGGGCAGTAAGCTACTGGACTCATCACATAAATAGGCAGCGCACGCTACACGTACGCTCCAGGCCATAACGCACACTAAGTAAGAAAGCTAGCGCACGCTAGCAAGTCAGAAGTCAGTAACGGCTAGTTGGAAGGAAATGGCTATAAATACCAAACCACTTGGTATCAAATAATACAACAACATTGAGCAAAGCAATCATACTTGAGATATCATTGTAAATATTATAGTTGTTGTTCCTGAGCTTGAATTAACAGTGATTAAGTGTTATACACTAAATCATACAAGAGAGGAAAAAAAAGATACGATTGGATTCGGTGTTATTAGGATCAAGGATCCGGCATTGTTAGAATCGCAATCGATATCTAAGTGAAGTTTATCTAGTACCGATAGAAAGCTAGAGTGGTTGATTCCTTGTCCAATTGAAAAGGAAAACGGTTTAACTTGGACCGACATAAAGACAAGTAAGAGAACGGTTTACTCGGACCGATAGAATGTAATATCCGCAATTTCGGATTTCCGGTAATTTTCTTTTTTCGGCGGAGGTCCGTTTCGACGACTCGCTTAGGACCGTTTCATCATTATGAGAATGATTAATTCTGCACTTTTTGTCATCCGAGTTCGTTTCGGTATTGTTTTGTTGAGTCCCGTGTTTCTTAACGACTTTTCCGCACTCGAGTTTGATTCTTGTGAACATCGTCCGAAATTACTATTTCGAGTTTCCCGTAAGTCCGTTTAACTTTGTTAGACGTGTTGTGAACTTCGGTTTGGTTATTCGATCACGTATCGTGATTTTCGGACGTTTTGGGCCATTTTCGTAATTTCCCAAAGTTTGGGGTAATTACCTTCCGTTGTCGAATTTCGAGCCTTCAGGTGGTCGGAATCGTGTGTTCTATTAGCTCTTAGATTCGTCTTTGCGAGTACTTCGTAACCGTATCTTCGGTTCGATTTCAGGTTCGGGTTTCGGGGTCGTTCGGATCGTCGTTGTGATTCTTCATTTTGTGCCCGGAGGCTGCTGGCCTGACCTGGGCGAAACGGCCCTGAAAACGGCGCTGCCGAGCGTCGTGTCCTGCGCTGGGTCGGCCAGGACCGACAGCCTGCCGAGACACGGCCGAAACACCCGGCGCTGGTGTGGGCCGTTTGCTGCGCCGTGTCCGGCAGGTGTATAAATATGGGAGAGCAGTCGGGTTTCACTCATTTTTTCTCACTCGTTTTCTTCCATTCCGCGACTGAAGCTTGATCAATCATGGAGGAATGTTGCCCAAAATATTTATCCAAAGATTAAATACTGCTGGAATGGACGGACAACAAACAACAATTTGCGGGAGCACTTCCGAGAGAATATGAATAAACACAAGATTTGCCGGGTTTGTTAGGCCCGGGCTTGAATGCTCTCGCGAGATGTTATTACTACAAATATTCGTGGATACAAGTATTAATGTGAGAAATCTAAATACAATGAGTGTAAAAAGACTCTGTTAATCCAGCTCTTGAGCGAAGCTCGGTGTTCTTCGTCCCTGCCGATCGTCTGCTGAATGAGAGAGGCCGAGAGAAGAAAGAACCGAATGATAGCTGTTGCCAAGAGTAGGAGATAGCCAAGTGCTGTGGGAAATCTCGTGGGAAATGAAGTTCTGAAGCCTTTTAGGGAGTAAGACTCGATGGGAATCCGAGAGAAGTCCAAGTGCATGGAGCCTTGTATATATAGGGGCAGCGGTGTCTTATGGCGGGCGATCGCCTTCCGGCCATTATAATAATGGGGCGATCGTCTGCCGGCCAATATTATAATGGGGCGATCACACGGGCTGTCGGCCTAAAGTCCAAGGTAGATGCTGGCAGCCAGCTGTGCGGTCCAATGAGGAGCCAGCACGCGTCCGGAGTCATTGTCACATGCGGTCCTACTGACAACTTTCGGTGGGCCTGTCGGCTGGTGGAAAGATGCTGACAGGCTGTGGTCAACGATCCGTGATATGCGGATCTTGTCTCGGCTCTGCACGTGGGCTCAGTCCTGAGGCTCGGCCTTTGCCGACTGGATGACTATCGGCATGATGCGGTCGTCTCTAGCTGGTCATCAGAGGTCGGCATCGGCCAGTTGCTGAGGGTCGGCATCGGTCGGTCACCATGGGTCGGTCGACAAGTGCCCAGAGATGATCGTCCGCTAGTCGGTCGCCAAGTACTGAGAGACGATCGTATTTGATGTCGATCGCTCGGCACCAGGACTTGTCCTGGGACCTTCGGTTGGCCGATACATCTTGTCTGCGGGGCTAAGGCTAGGCCGCTTGGTCGCTGGTCGGCAGTTCTGCCTCAGCTGCTCGGCAATGGCTAGGTCGCCCGATCTCCGAGGCGATCGCCGGTCGGAGAGTATAATTCTCGACACAACAATTGCCCCCCAGCTTGCTCCGATGTTGAAGACATGGGGCGAGGTGGTTCTTGCTAGCGATCGTGTAAGATGAGGACGGGCGATCTTGTTGAGTTGACTTTGGATTCGGACTTGGGCTATCATGGTCGATCGGCTAGCTATCTTTCGGTTTTGTACCTGCAAAAAACAACATTGGCCGATCCCTCGTAGAAACTTGATTGTTTCGTCGCTGAGGAACTGTGCACAGTCGCGGAGTTCGATGGACCGATTCCATGACCGTGTCTTGATGCGCGAAGACATTGAGTGTCTCGTGACTCATTTTATTGTGAGGGTCCTCTGTTAGGCTGCGCCTCGCCTTGTATTTAAACGAAGGGCGTGCGGTCTCGGTCTAGAGGAGTCCTTGCGCGGGGCAGCATCGGATGAATCAACTCCACGTCCGCGGCTTGTTAGCTCTGCTTCCACCTCGGCCCGCCATGGAGATGGCGAACCTCGACGGTGTACGTTGAGACGGGGGTAGTGGCACGTCGCATTGTCCGGGTCTATCATGTTAGATGGTGATCCTTTGAGGGCGGGCGATCGTGTCCACGGATTAATTTTGGAGAGCCCTCAGACTACGCCGTCCTCGTATTTAAACGAAGGGCGGGCGATCTTGGCCGAAAGGGACCTTGCATGGCCGAAGCAGCCGGTTCCATCGACTACCAGGACCATGGATTTATGATGTGCGGTGGAGGCGATCTCATGCCTTAGTCCGTCATGTTAGATGCTGAACTGTAGATGGCGATCGAGTCCTCCGTGTTTTTGGTGATGTAGCGTGATGATGGCGATCGGACTGGAAGATTGGCGATCGTCGCTCGGCTGCCGATCGCTTTATTCGTAGGTCGATATCGGCGATCAGGCGGGAGATCGTCGTTCGGGCACCGATCGCGCTGCTCACACGCTAAGAAGAAACCTTTGCCTGGCCAGAAAATCTGCGGCTCTAGCCCGGAAGGTCGCGTAGGTCGTGGGTTGGCTCTTCGTAAGATGCCTGATCATAGGCGAAAGACCATGGAATCCTGCTAGGACCGTGTGGAGGGCGATCTCATCGCTTACGGGCTCGCCGTTGAGGATGATCACGTCTACTCGGTTGATGTAGTCCGAGTCGGACTCTTCTTCTCCCTGCTTGATTTGCATCATGCGAAGGGGACCTTCTGGCCGAGCGGCCCTGGTGGCGAAGTACGCTGTGAAGACGTTTGCCAGTTCGTTGAAGGAGTCAATGGACCGAGGTGGCAATGAGGTGTACCACCGGTAGGCGAGGTCGTCCAGCGTCATAGGGAACATTCGGCACCTGGTCGCGTCGAATGCCCCACACCCGGTCAAATAGATGTTGAACTTGCTCAGGTGTATTTCGGGGTCCGATCTCCCCTCGTACAAAGGTGTTTGCGGAGGAGCGATCTTGTGCTGCACGGGGGCGAGCTCGATGTTGACCGCGAGTGGCTCGCTCGGCTCGGCGATCGTCTTCTTGGCGCCTGCCCTGGATTCCAGGAGCGCCTTCATGTCGTCGAGCTGACGTTGCATAGCGGCCATCGCCGTGGCTCGGTCGCTTGCGGATCGGCTTTGGGAGCTGGAGCCGAGGCGATCGTGTATCGATCTTCGGACTCCGCTGCTGCCGACCTCGGCTATCTGGCGAGGGGGAGCCAGACGGTTGGGCTGCCTTCTGGGAGTCGGGTAGGCCGAGCTCCTGGTGACGGACTCAAACTCCGTCGTCTCGTAGCTGGGGCCGGACTGCCCCGGTCGCCAAGACGGGTCACTGCCCAGGCGACCGAAAACAGAGGTGCCCCGGCTGGCGAGTGCCTCTTCTTGCGGATGAGAGCCTCCTGGCGATCGCTCGGCCAGTAACGCTTTGAGCTTCCACTTGGACTTCCGGCGGATGGACGAGGGGGTGATAGCGGGAGGTGCATCGAGAGTACTCCGTCGCTCATGTAGGACGGCCATGACCTCGTCGATCTGTTCCTTAGTTCGGAGCTGATCGAGCGAGAGGCTTGGGCCGGACCTCAGGGGCGAGATCGAGCATCTCTGACCGCGGCGGCTACCTTCCGCCATCGGCTGTGGCTCGGACTGAGACGGAACGAGGCATCTGGCGGGCTGGCCAGTGGCTTTCTTCGACGCGGAGGCGGAAGACATGATTTCTGAAAGATTTCTTTGAATCACAGTGAGTGTCACTTTAAGTATATGCTCCGAGAACAGTGAGTGTTCTTCGAGACGGTAGGAATAAAAATTTGAGGGTTAGATCCCCTTCTTCTAGCGCCAATTTTTGTTGCCCAAAATATTTATCCGAAGATTAAATACTGCTGGAATGGACGGACAACAAACAACAATTTGCGGGAGCACTTCCGAGAGAATATGAATAAACACAAGATTTGCCGGGTTTGTTAGGCCCGGGCTTGAATGCTCTCGCGAGATGTTATCAATACAAATATTCGTGGATACAAGTATTAATGTGAGAAATATAAATACAATGAGTGTAAAAAGACTCTGTTAATCCAGCTCTTGAGCGAAGCTCGGTGTTCTTCGTCCCTGCCGATCGTCTGCTGAATGAGAGAGGCCAAGAGAAGAAAGAACTGAATGATAGCTGTTGCCAAGAGTAGGAGATATCCAAGTGTTGTGGGAAATCTCGTGGGAAATGAAGTTCTGAAGCCTTTTAGGGAGTAAGACTCGATGGGAATCCGAGAGAAGTCCAAGTGCAGGGAGCCTTGTATATATAGGGGCAGCGGTGCCTTGTCTTCTGGCGGGCAATCGCCTTCCGGCCATTATAATAATGGGGCGATCGTCTGCCGGCCAATATTATAATGGGGCGATCACATGGGCTGTCGGACTAAAGTCCAAGGTAGATGCTGGCAGCCAGTTGTGCGGTCCAATGAAAAGCCAGCACGCGTCTGGAGTCACTGTCACATGCGGTCCTACTGACAACTTTCGGCGGGCCTGTCGGCTGGTGGAAAGATGCTGACAGGCTGTGGTCAATGATCCGTGATATGCGGATCTTGTCTCGGCTCTGCACGTGGGCTCAGTCCTGAGGCTCGGCCTTTGCCGACTGGATGACTATCGGCATGATGCGGTCGTCTCTAGCTGGTCATCAGAGGTCGACATCGGCCAGTTGCTGAGGGTCGGCATCGGTCGGTCAACATGGGTCGGTCGGCAAGTGCCGAGAGATGATCGTCCGCTAGTCGGTCGCCAGAAGTCGGTCGCCAAGTACTGAGAGACGATCGTATTTGATGTCGATCGCTCGGCACCAGGACTTGTCCTGGGACCTTCGGTTGGCCGATACATCTTGTTTGCGGGGCTAAGGCTAGGCCGCCTGGTCGCTGGTCGGCAGTTCTGCCTCGGCTGCTCGGCAATGGCTAGGTCGCCCGATATCCGAGGCGATCGCCGGTCGGAGAGTATAATTCTCGACACAACAATATCATCAATAATCCGTCCTATAACATCCTTTGATCGAGCGAATCAGGTCAGATTTTCCAGAAATCTAGTTTTGGGAATTTTGTTCGATTTGTCCGTTTAATCCGTTTTAACTCAGAATAGTGATGGATTGATGATTGTTAAGCTATATTATATCAAATTCCTTGTTATTCCACGGTTGGATTGCCACGGATTTGTCGTTTTATTGAGTATCTTATCGACGCCTTGAAGGTGTTCGATAAAATGTCACAAAGAGAATCCGAGCGTTCTACGCTTATTCTTCCTCGTTCGTTCGTTAATTTATTGATGTTATAATGTTAGGGTCAGATTCCTTGTGAAGAATGCGAGTCGGAACCCTTCCGTTCGTTGTCTTCGTCGTAGTACAAGCTTCCCGGTCGAATCGTGTTCTTCGGGGTATTCGGTATCGGTTATTAAGGCAAGTATCTTATTATACGACTTGTATCTTGTGACTAATAATCACGTATGATAATTATGATGATTTTTCTTGCCTTCGTAAATATGTTCCGTTTGAATTGGTTGTGTATTCCGCAATTTGAAGGCTTTGTGATAATAATATTATATTGGTATACGTGTTAGGTGTTGTGCCATTTGTGCAGGATTGCAACGTACATATGGATGGTTGTACACTTGGTTGTGCAATGTATTGTGTACCGAACGTGTGTTATGTTGGTTGTGTGTCGTTGATTGATGATAGTTTTGTTGAGAGTATTGAGATTGTGTTATGTGCGTGTGATGTATGATTTTGTGGTGATCAACGTGATTGACTAACTGCGCTCATTGTAGTATGTAATGTGAATGTGAATGTGGTGTGCTGGAACGCTAAGTTCACTCGTGCGGGTTCGACGGGACCTACGAGGATTCATGGCACAGGTCCATGGGATCAGAACTTAGTGTGTGGTGCTGAGGTCCAATCGTGCGGGTCTGACGAGGCCTACGATGATTCATGGCACAGGTCCATGGGATCAGGACACAAGACGCCCAACCGCAAGGGTTCGACGGAACCTACGGTGACACGTGACACAGGTTCACGGGGTCGGGACTGGTTGTGGTGATTGTTGTGTTGGCTCAATCCGTGTGGGTTGTTGAACCTACGGAGACTCGTGGCAAGCGATCACGGAGTCATGAGCATGATTGATTGTTGTGATTGTTGTGATTGGTTAAGTCCATGCGGGTTGTTGAACCTACGGAGACACGTGACAGGGGATCACGGTGTCACGAATCATGTTTTGTAAATCAAACTTTTTGTAAGAAAGTTTTAAGAAAAGAATGTTAGGCCGAGCCCCACGAGATTTATGGAAATATTTTCGTACTGTAAATTGTTGAAATACAATTTGAGGTTAAGACCCTAAGATTTTCGAAAGGTTTTGAAATTATAAAAATTCCCGAGATAATAATCTTATTTTTGAATGCTTCATAGCTTATCTTTCCTTGTGAAAACCTCCCGGGGATATTTTGATACTTGATTTTTATATTTGATTCACGATTATTATTTGCTTGTTACATTTCGTATGATTTGATACTTGCACTAGTAAAACAGTGGAGTTTTACTAACCCCCGAGTAATCGAAGGGTGGATGTCTGTTTTGCGTCCAGGTACATGCAGATTAAGGGGAGCAGTCACAGGATTGGCACAAGAGGATGACGAGCTGCGATACTAACCAAGAGTCGAGAGTTGGTAGAGTTTGGTTGTATTGTTAAAGTTCATTCAGTCTTCCGTTGTATTGTGTTTCGACCCCTGTGTGGGTAATATTGTTAGTCAGTTCTGTTGATAGAGTTGTGTGACCTCATCGGTCTGTGTGTTTATGTGTAAGTGACCTTAACGGTCTGTATTATTATATTGTTTGACCCTGGCCGGGCAAGCATTTAGTCGTTTATGGATGTTTAGCCTGGTAGATCCTTGTGGAAGGGGTCTACGGCGTGTAATATTCCCATACGGTTTTGGGGGTGTTACATTTATGGTATCGGAGCTTAGGTTGCGGAAACCTAGGCTGTCGGGTTGAGTCAAGTCGTGATCGGTCGAGTAATGTGTTGTCTTGTCGTTCGAATCGTCAGGTGACAAGTTGAGTTGTGCGTAGTCACAATGTGTCGGTTATGTTGTCAGACGAGATTAGTATCGTGGGCGACCGTCACCTCCGTGTGGCCTGTGGATGTAAGTCTCCTCCTTTATGCGTAATACCTGTGTATCTCGATTTTATCTTAGTGAGTAATTGCGGTGCATGATTTTATTTACACAGTATTGTGTAATATAGTTTTGTTTAATACTTGTGGCACATAGTATGAGTATAGCTGGGCGTATTTGCTGTTTTACTTTTGAACCACCGTGTGGGGTGGTATGGTGTGAAAGATGTAAACCTTGATGGGTTCTGTGAAGGTATCAATGGTAGAGTTTGTGAGAAACTCCGATGAATGATTTTGCTGTATGTTTAAACTTGATACCACGAGATGCATTTGATTGAATTGGCGACCCTGGCTGCCATTTGAGTATGTGGTTTTAAATTCGACTGTTTTTGGAATGTGGTAATTTTTGTCCGTTATGGGTAAGTTTGAGAATATTTTCTGAAGGACTTCACAGTTTGAGAATTTTTATAGAAATCGATTTTTGGAAAATATTTTGGTGGTGCGGTCAAACCACGGTTTATATGGATTTTTAAAAAAAAAAAAAAAAAAATTTAAATTTTGACAAATGGGCCGTGTGTTTTCAAATGACACAATCAGACGGTATTTGAAAAATGTGTTTTGAAATACTTCGGACATTGTAAAATATTACCGTCGTTTTGGTTATGAACTAAAGGATTTTGGAAAATTTCTGTTTTGCAAAACAACTTTGGCTTCCGTAAATTAGAACGTTGTGTGTTTATGTATTGAGGTTACGTCGAGCAGTGAGTTGCTATGTTATTATTCTCGTCAGAAAATCTAGGTTGTATGCCCTAGTGGCGGGATACGTTGTTAGGTATCGTTCCCCACTTCAATGACCGAGGTATTAAACAAAATATTTTAAAAAATTTCATTTCACCAAATTTTTTTCAAACTTGAGAATTTTAAAATTTTATCATTTGAATAATACCCTGGAAATGTTTTATTTTTGCTGCTAGTGTTTGATCCCTATGATACGTGTGTGGTTTTGACTGTGTTCGACTTGGTAAAATCCAAACACCTCTGTTGATGTGACTGTGTGAATTATTTTTGAATGAAGTTCTTAAATTACAGTGTTAGTTCGTGCACTTGTGTGATGACTTGGACTTGATGCTTTATCGTGCTGCTATTATCGTCCTATGTTGACGTTGTGACGTTTGTTTGGTTGCGTTATTCTGTTTGGTCGTCCGTTCAGTATGCCGAGAGGTCGTGGCCGAGGACGCGGTCGTAGTCGTGGTCGTGATCAGGAGCGTGAGAGGGCGACTCCCTCCTTTCCGAGTACCAATCAGCTCAGTACAGATCAAGGACATTCGACTAGCGTTAATGTTGACGTTGGTGCCGCCACCATCCTTCGTCAGGTGGTTGATCAGTTAGTGCAGATAAATCAGGCTGTACATCGGAATGAGAATCCAGATGGGGATAACGGGGCTAGTAAGTGGTTACGAGATGTGATGAGGATGCAGCCGCCCCATTTTGTGGGTTCGTCTGACTCGTTAGGTTGGGAAAGCTGGCTCTTCCGGGATGAGAACATTTGATGCTGTAGCTTGTCCGAATGAAAAGAGGGTACCCATTGCTCAGTACTTGCTTGACAAAGAAGCTGCAGACTGGTGGCAGGCTGTAGTGCCTGCAGATCGTACACCTACATGGGCTGAGTTTAAGACCGCCATGGAGGCAGAGTATTGTCCGTTGCCTGTTCGTGAACACAGGATCGTTGAGTTTTTCTCGGCTACGCCCCAGGATGTGTCGATATCCCAGGCGATAGTCGATTTTAATCGACAGCTGGCTTATGTTCGTGATCAAGTGAGAAGTGAAGCGGACAAGGTCCGATACTTCAATATGCGCATGAAACCCCATATCCGTGAGAGTATGGCTCCGCTCATGTGTACCACCCTGAAGGAATATCAGGACCGAGCTTTAGCCATTGAGATGGCCGTTTCTGTGACGGAATCTGGTTCAGAGAGTAAGAGACAAAAGACCTCGAGTAACTTTTCAAGAAGCTAGAGAAGTGAGATCCGGGAGCCTGTTGCTTCGCAGTTTCCTTCTGGGAGCACTCCTCGTTCGTTTTATCAATCTAAGAATCCTACTCACGAGCCGAGTAAGACAAGCGGCGTGAAGTTATGTTTCAATTGTAGCCGTGTGGGCCATACTCGGAAGAATTGTCGCTCGCCGCAAGTTAACTGTTTTAAATGTGGACATGTGGGACATCAGGCAGTACACTGCGAGACCGTCGTTGAGATGTTCGGGAGCCGAGATCCCGCCCCTACGCGTGGAGAGCTCAGTGGTGCCCAGTAGCGTAGTTGCGTGTTGTATTTGTGTTGTAATTCGAGTAGAGATTGATATTTGTTGCGTGAACTTTTTGGTTTTGTTTGTATTCTACCCTGATGTTTTATTTTAAGTTTCGGGACGAAACTTATTTTTTTTGTGTGGTAGAATGTAATATCCGGTACCCTCGTTTTCCGTTATCTTGAATTTTTGTGTTTTAACGTCGTACATTTTCTTGTTGATGAGAATAAGAATGATTTCTATCGTGATACTCTAATTGTTTCTATCGCATAGCCGTTTTAGTCGGGTGCGACTTGTTGTCGCGTATGTTTCTTTAATTAAATGTGTGCATGTGATGTGGTATGTGATGCGTCGTTAATTGCTCGTTATTGTTTTGAATCATTGCCGGTGGCGTTGTTATGGTCGTCGTGGGGCGTGTTTTTACGCTGTATATTCTTTCGCGTTGCTTGTAACGTTTCGCCGTTGGGCGCGATTTTTTTTCGGTTCTTGTGTATCTCGTTGAGTTTTCCTGGTGGGATATTGCTTCTCCCTACTTTATTTAAGTTTCGGGACGAAACTTCTTTTAAGGTGGGTAGAATGTAATATCCGCAATTTCGGATTTCCAGTAATTTTCTTTTTTCGGCGGAGGTCCGTTTAGACGACTCTCTTTGGACTGTTTCATCATTCTGAGAATGATTAATTCTGCACTTTTTGTCATCCGAGTTCATTTCGGTATTGTTTTGTTGAGTCTTGTGTTTCTTAACGACTTTTCCGCACTCGAGTTTGATTCTTATGAAAATCGTCCGAAATTACTGTTTCGAGTTTCCCGTAAGTCCGTTTAACTTTGTTAGACGTGTTGTGAACTTCGGTTTGGTTATTCGATCACGTATCGTGATTTTCGGACGTTTTGGGCCATTTTCGTAATTTCCCAAAGTTTGGAGTAATTACCTTCCGTTGTCGAATTTCGAGCCTTCGGGTGGTCGGAATCGTGTGTTCTATTAGCTCTTAGATTCGTCTTTGCGAGTACTTCGTAACCGTATCTTCGGTTCGTATTCAGGTTCGGGTTTCGGGGTCGTTCGGATCGTCGTTGTGATTCTTCATTTTGTGCCGGAGGTCTTGCCCGACACCGGCGAAATGGCTCAAACGGCCTGCCGAGCGCCGTGTCTCGCGCCGGTCGGCCAGACCGGCACTGCCGAGACACGGCCGAGACACCCGGCGCCGGTGTGGGCTGCTTTCGCGCCGTGTCCGGCAGGTGTATAAATATGGCAGAGCAGTCGGGTTTCACTCATTTTTTCTAACTCGTTTTCTTCCATTCCGCGACTGAAGCTTGATCAATCATGGAGGAATGTTGTTATAAAATAAATCCATGAAGTTTTGAGGTTCATATCATCAATAATCCGTCCTATAACATCCTTTGATCGAGCGAATTAGGTCAGATTTTCTAGAAATCTAGTTTTGGGAATTTTGTTCGATTTGTCCGTTTAATCCGTTTTAACTCAGAATAGTGATGGATTGATGATTGTTAAGCTATATTATATCAAATTACTTGTTATTCCACGGTTGGATTGCCACGGATTTGTCATTTTATTGAGTATCTTATCGACGCCTTGAAGGTGTTCGATAAAATGTCACAAAGAGAATCCGAGCGTTCTACGCTTATTATTCCTCGTTCGTTCGTTAATTTATTGATGTTATAATGTTAGGGTCGGATTCCTTGTGAAGAACGCGAGTCGGAACCCTTCCATTCGTTGTCTTCGTCGTAGTACAAGCTTCCCGGTCGAATCGTGTTCTTCGGGGTATTCAGTATCGGTTATTAAGGCAAGTATCTTATTATACGACTTGTATCTTGTGACTAATAATCACGTATGATAATTATGATGATTTTGCTTGCCTTCGTAAATATGTTCCGTTTGAATTGGTTGTGTATTCCGCAATTTGAAGGCTTTGTGATAATAATGTTATATTGGTATACGTGTTAGGTGTTGTGCCATTTGTGCAGAATTGCGACGTACATATGGATGGTTGTACACTTGGTTGTGCAATGTATTGTGTACCGAACGTGTGTTATATTGGTTGTGTGTCGTTGATTGATGATAGTTTTGTTGAGAGTATTGAGATTGTGTTATGTGCGTGTGATGTATGATTTTGTGGTGATCAACGTGATTGACTAACTGCGCTCATTGTTGTATGTAATGTGAATGTGAATGTGGTGTGCTGGAATGCTAAGTTCACTCGTGCGGGTTCGACGGGACCTACGAGGATTCATGGCACAGGTCCATGGGATCAGAACTTAGTGTGTGGTGCTGAGGTCCAATCGTGCGGGTCTGACGAGGCCTACGATGATTCATGGCACAGGTCCATGGGATCAGGACACAGTACGTCCAACCGTGCGGGTTCGACGGAACCTACGGTGACACGTGACACAGGTTCACGGGGTCGGGATTGGTTGTGGTGATTGTTGTGTTGGCTCAATCTGTGTGGGTTGTTGAACCTACGGAGACTCGTGGCAAGCGATCACGGAGTCATGAGTATGATTGATTGTTGTGGTTGTTGTGATTGGTTAAGTCCGTGCGGGTTGTTGAACCTACGGAGACACGTGACAGGGGATCACGGTGTCACGAATCATGTTTTGTAAATCAAACTTTTTGTAAGAAAGTTTTAAGAAAAGAATGTTGGGTAGAGCCCCACGAGATTTATGGAAATGTTTTCGTACTGTAAATTGTTGAAATACAATTTGAGATTTGGGTTAAGACCCTAAGATTTTCGAAAGGTTTTGAAATTCTAAAAATTCCCAAGATGATAATCTTATTTTTGAATGCTTCATAGCTTATCTTTCCTTGTGAAAACCTCCCGGGGATATTTTGATACTTGATTTTTATATTTGATTCACGATTATTATTTGCTTGTTACATTTCGTATGATTTGATACTTGCACTAGTAAAACAGTGGAGTTTTACTAACCCCCACGTAATCGGGGGTGGATGTCTGCTTTGCGTCGGTACATGCATTCGAGGGAGCAACACAGGATTGCACAAGAGGATGACGAGCCGCGATACTAATCAAGAGTCGAGAGTTGGTAGAGTTTGGTTGTATTGTTAAAGTTCATTCGGTCTTCATTGTATTGTGTTTCGACCCTGTGTGGGTAATGTTGTTAGTCGATTGTTGATAGAGTTGTGTGACCTCATCTGCTGTGTGTTTATGTGTAAGTGACCTTAGCAGTGTATTATTATATTGTTTGACCCTGGCCGGGCAAGCATTTAGTCGTTTATGGATGTTTAGCCTGGTAGATCCTTGTGGAAGGGGTCTACGGCGTGTAATATTCCCATACGGTTTTGGGGGTGTTACATAGAAGACGAGCTTTTAACGGTTATCTCTCGACCGATAGAAGAGAGGCGTAGAGGTTTATCTTCAACCTATAGAAAAAGATACCGAGAGAGGACGTATGCACGTTTGGCCGAACCTCTATAAATACTTGTGTGCTTTTATTTCCGCACTTCATTTAATGCGCTTCCGCACAATAGTGGATATTCCGAAGTGGTACCAACATTGATACTGCCACTAGAAGGGGGTTTAGATAGTGCAGTTAAGAATATAGAATTCTTTTGTGTTTGCGGAAGCGAATTTAAATGCGGAAAATAAACGACACAAGATTTATAGAGATTCGGCCAAATATGCCTACGTCCTCTCTTCGTATATTTTTCTATAGGCTTAAGATAAACCTTTCCTACCTTGTCTTCTATGGGTCCGAGGTAAACCCTTACACTCTTATCTTCTACCGGTCCAAGATAAACAGTTACAATCTTCTCTTTATGTCGGTCCAAGATAAACCGTTTTTCTTTTCTATCGGATAAGGAATTAACCTTTCTAGCTTTCTATCGGTACTAGAAAAACCTCACTTGGATTTAGATTATGATTCTAACAATGCCGGATCCATGATCCTAATAAAACCAAATTAAATTTACAATCCTTTCTTTTTTTCTCGTGTATTGGTTGAGTGTATCGAACTCTCGAACTCTAACAATTTAGATCGATTACAACAATAATAATGAAGATAATGATATCTGAAGTGTATAAGTTTTGCTTGAAGTTGTTATTTAAATAACCCCAAATTATTTGGTATTTAAACAACTAGCCGTAGCTCCCTGTTCTACTTTAGCGTGCACTATGCATCCTCCATAACGTACGCTATATCTTAGTGTAGCGTATGTTATATGAAACTCAGATAGCCATTGAGATGATGTCATGCTCCATGATGTCACATGTTGTAGTATACGTTAACCTCACTTTGTAGCGTACGTTAACTTCATATACATTCCATGCTTCTTGAATTTCTAGAATCAATCCAACAGGTTGATTTATTTGAATTCGAACTTTGTAGCGTATCTTACTTGTGTGCTCTAATCTTTGTATTAGCGTGCATTATCTGCTTCGGTGCAGAATGTCTTGATACATTGCGTACGTTACGTCTTTGCTATAGCGTACGTTAGCTTCACTAATGATTACTTCTTTGCCTTTCTGTCCGTTTCGATTGTCTTCGACTCCTTGTTGATTAATTCTTGTTTTTATTTGTTTAGCAACTTATCATCAAAATCTTTATATTGAATGTGTGGAATAAAATGTTCCAACACTGATTCTTCCAATTACCGATCTTGGATTTAAGAAACGAATGGGCGAGCTTATATATTTAAGAAGTAGGGGAAAGAAATACGTAATCCAACCTAAATATTATTTAAAAAGTTGGATGGAGGATCATTGGACTTTTTCGGAATTCACCTCTGACTGCACAAAATAGTTATTGAAACTGTAAAATGAATAGAGTGGTATATTTAAGTTATACTACCTCTGTTCTATTATAATTGCAACATTTGGATTTTCAGGCTTGCCAATGCACAACTTTAAATATTAATATCTTTAATTATTTATTTTGAAAATTTATAAAAATTTGATATTTTGAAAATATATTTCGTGGTGAATCTAACAAGATCTCACATGACTATATTTTTTCGTACGTATGAATCACAAAAGATGGTCAAAAGACAGTATGTGAATAGTATAATAGTCAACACGTTGTAATAATAATAGAACGGAGGAAGTAGTATTTAATACTCACTCCTTCCCACCGATCTTGGTTCATATTCATTTTTGGGTCGTCCCAAGATATTTGGTCATTTCCTTTGTAAGACACATTTATCTCTGAGAATTTTAAATAATATATATTCATACTATCACTTTACACACTACTTTTCAGCTTTTCTTAAATTCCGTGCCGAAAAGCAAATGCTCAAAATGAGTGGGACGAATGGAGTAACTTTTATTAAACACTATTCCAAAAATTAATTCGGTTGGATTTTTAACCCTCAAAGATTAAAGGTTGTGACCTACCACTATTTTTTTTCGAATACTAATATTCTTATTTTCGTAGCCTTTTGACTAGGTTTTCAAACGAGTCGAGTCGAGTAGGGCCGACCCTGAAGGTGGGCGGGCCTGGGCGATGGCCTAGGGCCTCAAAATTCTGGGGCCCAAATTTTTAGTACATACCATTATATATACTGCTATAAAAAAATATTAAGTGCAGGCAGAAGAAGAAGGCCCATTCTTGGGTCCAAAATATAATTCTAATCAGTAAACAATTAATGATTAATGTGTTATTAGCCGCGAGGAGCATTATTTTTATTATTTCGCCCAGGGCCTCAATTTTGTTAGGATCGGCCCTGGAGTCGAGTCGAGTTTTGCCTTAAGGAGTTTGTTATCATTTACTCGAGCTCGAGCTCGAGCGAACAGCAAAATTCGAGCTCGAGCTCGACTCAAGCAGCATTCCCGAATGCTCATGAGCGTCTCGCGAGCATTTGTTTATGTTTTTATTTTTGTTTCTTTATAGTTAAGAATTTATTACTAAATAATTAAAATATTAAGGATATATATATATATATATATATATATATATATATATATAATTGGAAATATATACTTAAAATGTTAGCGAACTATTTATTTTATTATATAATGATTATTAATAATTAATTACAATATTCAGGATATCTATATGTATGAAAACGAAATATATATATATATATAATTTAAATGTTGGCGAGCAATTAACGAGCCAAATATTCACGAGCCCGAGTTCGAGCTCGTAAACTCATAAGTTTGAGTAGAGCTCGAGTCGATATTTTTCAAAAATTGTTGTCGTTTGGGGAAACAACCGCCAATTTTGGGCCCTGATTTGAGAATATGAGTGACAAGCAGTAGCTGATGTTCCACAGGCCCAAAAATACACGGCATATCTGGCTCATGTACCTAGGGTGGTATATTATATTGTATTAATACTTTTTGTCGATACCGTATATCGTACCGAAATTTTCAGTACAATAAAACTCATATCAATATCATACCGGAAGTTTCGATCTACCGAAATTTCGCTACCGTACCGTCGATACCTTATATCGTGCCGAAATTTTCGATACAACAAAATTCATACCGATACCGTACCGAAAGTTTCGGTACCAAATTTTGCTACCGTACTATCGATACCTTATATCGTCCGAAAATTTTCCGTACAACCGATACCGTATCAAAAAATTCGGTATACCGAATTTTATTTTGGTATCAGTATATACCAAACTTATCAAAATACTGAATTATCGAAATATAAAAAAAATTGATATAGCGAAATACCGAACTAAATACTGAAAAATTGATATATATATTAAAATATACCGAAATACCAAAAATAAAAAAAAAATCATACCGTTACCGAAAATTTCCGTATCGTACCAAAAATTCGGCATAATGAAATTTTTGGTATTTTGGGTAATTTTGATGTATGTTAAATTAAGTATTTCGAATATATTTTGTCACCCCTACGTGTACCTGCCTAGAGGTGCCCCAAAAAACCCAACCCGGTGGGTAGACCCATCGACCCGGACCCAACTGACATGTTTCGGACCCGGGCCCGATCGACCCGTCAGACCCGTCGACCCGGACTCGTGGTATACACGGGTGGGGTCTGGGTCTTACATTTCCCAAACCGGCGACCAGCCGGGTCCGACCCGTCGACCCGGCGGAATAAAAAAATGAAATTATGGCCGTTGGACCCGGCGGGTCTAACGGCTAGAATTCAGATTTTTTTTTTAAAAAATCTATCTATAAATACTTCCCCAACCCAACACATTTTTTTCACACCTCCACTCTAATCTATCTCTCAAACTATCATTGCTAATTGTTATACCAGTTGTTGGAGCACTATTGGTCGGTATCGCTGTTTGGAGTTAGAGTTGTGAAACTCTTTTGCGTTGCGGAAGCGATTTAAATAAAGTGCAGAAAATAAATCGACACAGGATTTATAGAGGTTCGGCCAAACGTGCCTACGTCCTCTCTCGGTATATTTTTCAATAGGATGAAGATCAACCTCTGCACCTCTCTTCTATCGATCGATGGATAACCGTTTGTCTTTTATCGGTCCAAGTTAAACCGTATAATCTCTCTTCTATCAGTCGAGATATTACCGCTTGCACTTGTCTTTATGTCGGTCCAAGTTAAACTGTTTTCCTTTTCTATTGGACAAGGAATCAACCACTCTAGCTTTCTATGAGTACTAGATAAACCTCACTTAGATATCAATTGCGATTCTAACAATGCCGGATCCTTGATCCTAATAACACCGAATTCAATCGTATCTTTTCTTTTACCTCTCGTGTATGTGTTGAATGTATAAACACTCAAACTATCAACATAAGCACAATTACAACAACAAGAATGTGTATAATAATCTCTTATCAATATATCGAATGATTTGCATTGTTGTATGATGAATACCATTAGAAGTGGTATTTATAGGCTCCAAAGCCTCAACTAGCCGTTAGCCTTCTGACACTTCATTACGTACGTTATCACTCCTCCATTATGTACGTTACCATTATTACGTACGTTAATATCAACTTGTTACGTACGTTACACTTCATGCAAATCAGTCCAGTGACTTCTGTCTTGATCATTACGTACGTTAGCAACTCACCATTACGTACGTTATTCATTGTCAACATATCTGTTACTTGCTGATCTATGCCATGACGTCATCTTCAACGTTAATACTGAAACACCTCGTTACGTACGTTAGACCTAGCATATTACGTACGCTATGCTTTCAATATAGCGTACGTTATATTTCTTCTGTCCAGCTTTTTGCGACTTTATTTCTTGATTGTTTTGCTTCGCCTCTTTGTTGTTTTGTTTTGTTTAGCAATTTAATCATCAAAACTCTATTAATGAATGTATGGAATAAAATATTCCAACAATCTCCCCTTTTTGATGATTATAAAACAACAGCCATGAATGGATAAATACCTGCAAAAATAAAATATATGTATATTTCTACGAATCAAAGTTTCCGACTTTGATCGTTTCGTTAGTTCTCCCAACTTTTTCTTTTCTGTCCTTTTCGACTTCTTCGTTATCATTTTTGATTTTTCACGGGATCTATATTTTTCGACTACTTCGTATTTTTCTTTTCTCCCCCTTTTTGTATTTTATTTTTCTCGTCATTCTTCCATGACGCTTTTTATCTCATTCATCTTTTCTCTTCCCCTTTTTGTTACCAGCAAAAAAGTGTAAATAATACGAATAATAAATACCAATTGATGTATATAAAAAATATGCATGAAACGGGTATAAGTCCCCCTGAAAATATTATCCGTTTTAAAATATACTCTCCCTGAGTAAAATACAATTTGATAAAATTAATTTTTTGGGATCCAACCTATAGTTGGTTTTTCTTTAGAGACATAGACGATATTCGGAATGAAACTTCCTTTGGGAATCCAAATTTTCTTAGTTTTTATCGTCCTTCTTAGGCTTTTGCAATTCGAAATGTGGTGCCCAATTTTTAAATATTTTTCACAATGGGGTATCTTGAAATTTACGGATTCGTTTTTTAAATTTTGTTTGAATCCTATCCCCTGTTTGTTCAACGTAAATTTTTGCACCGAGAGCATTTGTTCAAATTTCTCGTTTCCATACGAGAATTTTTTCGTTAAGTTTTCCAGCTCGGTTTTAACTTTCAAGAGATCATTCTTTAAAATATTTTTATTTTCAATGAATTTTAAATGATCGGTTTCGATAAATTTTCCCTTTTCAAGAATTTTGGAATTTTTAATTTCCAACGATTTATTTTTAGATTTAAGAGATTTAATCTCGGATAAAGCATTTTGAAAATTGGTATGCAGTAATTCGAATGCTTCAAATAATTCATCGTGAGACGATGTACACTTGGCTTTCGACGTCGCTATCGTCGAATGAACTCCGGGCCATGAGAGCGTGATTATTTTGATTGATAAAATCATCATCTTCGTCTTCATCGCTCCATGTTGCCACTAGAACCTCCTTCTTGGGGTTTGCTCGACAATTCTTTGCAAAGTGGCCTGGTTTACCACATAATCCACAATTGTGGTCGAATTTCTTAGATTCGCCCGAGATGTCTTTTTTTTCCGGTTTAATAAAATTTGAAACTTATTAATATTCTTGGCATAATATGCCGATTCTTCGTCGCTTTCATCAACCGGGATTTCTTCCTTTCTTGACATCTTAGCTTTCATGGCTATTGATCTTTCCTTCGGCTTCGGTTTGGCATTCCGAGATTTTAGAACAATCTCGTAGTTTATAAGTGAACCAACGAGAGCACTAAAATCAAGATTGTTTAAATCTTTAGATTCCATTATCGCCGTAACCGTGCCGTCCCATTCAACAGGTAGTGATCTTAATATTTTATTGACTTTCTCACTACTTGATAATGGTTTACCGAACGAAGATAGTCCATTTGTGATAACCGCAAATCGGTCAAGCATGTTGGTGATGTACTCGTCACCCTTCATCATGAATAACTCGTAGTCATGGAGAAGCATATTGATCTTCGTCTCCTTGACTTGAGTTGTCCCTTCGTGTGTGATTTCAAGAATTTTTCATATTTCTTTAGCACTTTCACACGATGAGATACGATTGACCTCTTCTGGATTTAAGGCACAATATAGAAGTTTAGTAGCCTTACAATTTAGATGGTCGTTCTTCCAATCCTCGTCATTATATTCTTCGAAACTCTTAAGAGATCCGTAGAATTTGATTGGAACTTTCGGGCCAAGACAAATGATCTTCCAAATCTCTATATCATAGGCACGAATAAAGATCGACATCTTTTTCTTCCATGTCATATAATTTGATCCATCAAAGAATGAAGGTCAGTTCAAAGCAAGGTCTTCGACCGGAGCAAATTGGAATACATTTGGATCGACTCCTTGAATGTTAATATTGGGATTCGGTGCCTAAAACGAAGGTGCAGCGAAAGCGGTAAAGCAAAAATTAATTCGATCTGAATCCCTACAAGAATCGATCGTGCTACATATATACGAATATCAAAACGAATTCACAAGAGATATAGAAACTCACCCTTGTAGTCCGTTGATTTGATGGATAACCTTCTCTTGAGCTATTCCACAAGTTTTGCTTGATCTCTACAAATCCAATCCGCTCCAAGCCCTTAAACGATCCAACGCCGAAAGCACCGCGCCTCTACTAGCCACGCGCCGGAGAAATGACCGGAATGACAACACCCGATTAACCTCTAAGGTTATGGCTAGAATCAAGTGATGAAGCTTTTTATTATTACACTCTAAGTACATAATATATCTCTCTCAATGTATCTTGAATTTTCTCCAAGAAAACTCAAGAACAAAAGGTGAAGAAGATGATGAAGACTTGAAAAATTGATTTTTCTCTCTCACTCTCACACACCTCACGGTTGGAATGGGTTGGTGTAGCAAGTGAAGTGAGTCTTCATTATATTCTTATTCAACTCCCTAAAATCTCCTACTTTAGACAATATTACCAAGGGGTGATATTTGTCCCCATCATTTGTCACAAGTCCACCACCCTTGAAAGTATAGACCAAGACCAAGTAAGGTAGTAGGTGATGGGGTGGCCATCTAGAAGGAATCGGATGAGTTCGATTCGTTTTGGACTCCCGTGAGTCCAAACAGATAAACTCCTATTTCGTTCCGATGTATTTATGTCGATTAATTAATCCAATTAATTAATCACATTAAATACATAATAACATAATTAATTTCTCCAAGAAATAATTATATTTATGAATTAAATTAATCACCCAGTAATTTATTTAATTCATTAGGCCGTAAATCAATTTATCTAATAAATCGATTTAGACATCCAATGTCCCAATTAATTAGATATCCAATATCTAATATTCATAATGAGATATAAGCTCGATTCATTGCATCATCAATCCTAATGCGCGACTCGGTAGGTCCGTCTCAGTCAGCAATGGGAGGAACCAAAGAGTAGTAGCACCACCTAGCCAGCCTGGCGGCCTACACTGTACCGCAACTGAGAACGAATGATGGGATCATTCAAGAACCATTCTGTCGTGAATACCAGTATACGTATAAACCCTTCTTTCAAATGTCCTGATCAAGTTATAGGGTCACGGTCAGTCAAACCCCATCTGTACTTGACGTTATGCATGCGTTAATGCAAATCGAGATCATCGAGCTCTCGTGTATCCAATACAACTAGCTCCAATGCTTTGGCCAAAGACTTATGATCTCATCTGCCAATAACCGCATAGGACATATAACTCGCTCACTAACGGGAGAAAGAATTCTATCTTGGTATTTAGTAGGACCTGCTACTTGCCCGTTAAGATGCACGTCGAGGTTGACCCCCACCTCCCGGTTTGTAGGGTCGAACTACTCTAATGAAAATCTTAACGTCACAAGCACATCCATACTAAATCCTCAAGTCGAAGGTTCACGAATACCTATCACAACCTTTCGATTCCGTCATTGACTGTCCCGGAGTGAAATCCGTGTGACGAAACCAGGGTGAGTCGGTTCGAGTATACTAATCCAATTAGCATACCTATAACGTGTGCTCCCACTAACCATTAGTGTTCGACAGGCACTCTCCATGTCAAAGAACACGTCATACAAGTCTTCACATAAACTTAACGCCCAGTCAAGTTTCATCGACTTGCGAACGATTAAGTATTTGAGCTATAAATCTTTCTAGTACCGACCCCCTTATCCAATAAGGAGTGGAATGTTTTGCTCTCAAATACACGGACTAGTTTCTATATGTATATTTACGAGTTAGGAATGCCAGTAACTACCAGTAAATAAAGAAACATCCATTGCCTTATATTAGTGATTTACATAATTACAAGTACAACGCCCTCACTCAACATCCTCTGAGTGGCATTCGAGGGCATATTCCTAACAGTTAAGTTGCTTATTGGAGGTACCGCTCCGATATCAATTGTTGGAGCACTATTGGTCGGTATCGCTGTTTGTAGTTAGAGTTGTGAAACTCTCTTGCATTGCGGAAGCGAGTTAAATAAAGTGCAGAAAATAAACCGACACAAGATTTATAGAGGTTCGGCCAAACGTGCCTACGTCCTCTATCAGTATCTTTTTCAATAGGATGAAGATTAACCTATGCACCTTTCTTCTATCGGTCGAGGGATAATCGTTTGTATTCTATCGGTCCAAGTTAAACCGTACAATCTCTCTTCTATCGGTCGAGATATTACCGCTTGAACTTGTCTTTATGTCGGTCCAAGTTAAACCGTTTTCCTTTTCTATTGGACAAGGAATCAACCACTCTAGCTTTCTATGGGTACTATATAAACCTCACTTAGATATCGATTGCGATTCTAACAATGCCGGATCCTTGATCCTAATAACACAGAATCCAATCGTATCTTTTCTTTTACCTCTCGTGTTTGTGTTGAATGTACAGACACTCAAACTATCAATATAAGCACAATTACAACAATAAGAATGTGTATAATAATCTCTGATCAATATATCGAATGGTTTGCGTTGTTGTATGATGAATACCATTAGAAGTGGTATTTATAGACTCCAAAGCCTCAACTAGCCGTTAGCCTTTTGACACTTCATTACGTACGTTATCACTCCTCCATTACGTATGTTACCATTAGTACGTACGTTAATATCAACTTGTTACGTACGTTACACTTCATGCAAATCAGTCCAGTGGCTTCTGTCTTGATCATTACGTACGTTAGCAACTCACCATTACGTATGTTATTCATTGTCAACATATTCGTTGCTTGCTGATCTATGCCATGACGTCATCTTCAACATTCTTCTTGTTTGAATACTGAAACATCTCGTTATGTACGTTATCGTCATGTTGTTACGTACGTTAGACCTAGCATATTACGTGCATTATGCTTTCAATATAGCATACGTTATATTCCTTCTGTCTAGTTTTTTACGACTTCGATTTCTTCGTTGTTTCACTTCGCCTCTTTGTTGTTTTGTTTTGTTTAGCAACTTAATCATCAAAACTCTATTAATGAATGTATGGAATAAAATATTCCCACATCGGTTAATCTCTCTTTTTCGCATTTAATCATTATGTCGAGTTCTGACAAGGGAAAAGGTATTACTACGTCTCCCAAAAAAATTCCAAAATGTCCAAGTTCGAGTGAATGGTTCTTTGGGGCAAATCAAAGAAACCATCTGGAATAATTATTCGGGAGCCCCAAAACCAATATCCACCCGATTTTGAAAATGAAAGTCAAGAACCTGAATATGATGCGATACATGAATGTATCTATTACGGTAGTACAACAACTACCAGTGAAGAAGAAGTTGACCCCCGGGGATTTCGACGTATTCCGAATCGTCAACAACTGCAAAACATTGACGAAGAAATGGACCATGAAACCGATGAGGCTATAACATATGCGACGTTCGAGCGCACTCTTCATGGCGTACCAACTCCGACGCAAAAATCAAATTCGAAGCGTTCTGCGGCAAGCCAAGCTGAAAAACCTCCTTACGTTGAAGAGTTATCATCCGAGGAGGAAGAAATTGTGAAAGGAAGGGGAAGCAATAAAACTAAATCGAGAAAGAAGCCTGCCCCTGTTGCAGAAAAGAAACTAAAAAGGGAAAAATATCGGATGGTACGATAAAGGTATTTTTCAACTACTGCAAGAAAGAGTATTCGTATAAAGTCGGTGATGGATATGGAAATTTTAGAAGGCATTTTGAGAATAACCATGCCTTGATCCACGATGAACAAACGTCGCAAAGTCAACTCAACTTCCAACCTTCTACTGGAGCCAGGCCAGTCGGCAATCAAGGTATGTCCGAATCTCAACTTTATAAATATAATGAAAAAATTGCTAGAGAATAAATGGCAAAATTATGTGCACAAGAATCTTTACCTTTTAATTTTGCGGATAGTACGTGTTGGGAATATAGGATGCAAAATGCCTATAATCCTGCTATTAAAAGAATTCCACGTAGTACAATGACTAGACAAGTAGCATACTTAGCCAAACAACATAAACTTGCATTAAGAGCTTATTTTAGATCTATAAATCATAGAGTTTCTTTAGCTGCAGATACGTGCGCAGATTTTAAACAAAAAATGATTATATGGGAATAACTATACACTGGATTGATGAGAATTAGAACTTAAACAAAAGATTACTTGCGTTTAAAAAATTTAATTGTGCACATAGTGCAGATAATATAGCTAGAGCAATTATTAAAATTTTAACTTTTTATTGCTTAAAAGATAAAATTTTCACAATTGGTTTTGATAATGCTAGTTCTAATACTGCAAGTGTACCAACTTTAATACAAGCTTGCAATCCTGTTTTAGCGGGTCGATTATTTCATACTAGATGTATATGTCATATTCTAAATTTGTGTGTACAAGATGCATTAAAATTTGTAGATGCGGCAATAGAACGAATTAGAAAATGTGTCTTGTTTTTACATAATCGTACTAAGATAATCGTACTAAGTTAGTTAGATAATGGGGAAAATTTTTAAAATCAAAACAAATGCAACCCAAATTTTTTACTCTAGACGTAAAACATAGATGGAACTCAACTTATAAGATGCTAAATTCAACTAATGAATAAAGAATTATTGTGTGATTATTTTGATACGTATTTGTTGGAAAGTAAAACGCAGCGGAAGCGAAGTTTGGGAAAATATGATAATAGCGTTTTACGCATCTACGAGCATTAGATCTATTTAGGCATGCTAATTAATTAATTACTAAGACTAACAAGCAATTTATATATTATTTATTATTTATTAATTAAATATGTTGATTAATTAAAATATCCTAATCTAGATCCAAGATCATAGGATATTACCTTTTGAAGCGGTTGGTTACTTCCTTCTTGATCGCCTTGTATTTCTACCTTCAGATCTTCTAGAGTATGATCCGCCTTGAACCGGACGTTGTATGGGCAACGAGCTACCGGATCTTGCTTGGACACTTTATGGATCGGCCGAATTCACCTTGCCTCACAACTCTCGATTTTATTTTCTTCAAGTAATTCCGATATGTAGCAAGAATTAAAGTGTTATCTCAATTGTGGAATCAAAGACACAAGTCAAGATCCACAATTAAACACTTAGAAGAAAAATCGAAATTCCTTGTGCAAGTATGTGATAAAATCGGCCAAGCCCCATAATGTCCTATTTATAGGCTCTTGGACTACTACTAGGGATCTAAAGGAGGATTATGGAAGGACTCCCAATTAATTCATCTTACCTTATTAGGACTCTTACTAATATATGATAAATCAATTAATATCAACTTAGCCCACTAAAAAGTTGATATTGCACTTCCTACCAAAATCCCAAATTACGAAATTGGGCTCCTTATTAAATATATTATTTCCCGTGTTTAAGATATCGAATGTCCATTAATTAATTATAAGCTACTGACAGCTTTAATTAATTAATATCTTATCCAAGAGTAGTACCACTCGAACCTTATTATTATATTGGAATTAAATCCACCTGCAGGGTTTAATATAATAATCATTATCGAGCTCCTCAAGGGGACATTATCAACCCGCACGAGTCGGGACACGATTTCTAGTAATAATAATAATTGTCGTATAAACAATATTATTGCCCAAGATACGAGGCTTATTGAGTCGATCATTTTGACTCTCACCTATGGTAAATCAAAGCAATAATTATTATAAATACACAATTAAATATTATATACTTAGAATTAAGAAATAATAATTATCCGAGATTTACGTTCTTCTTACGGTCGATCTGAAGACACTATCTCACCTCGATCCTGTTCAACGTATGCAAATACGCTAATGTATGCTAATAGTCAAGACCAACTATTCTCAAGCACACACTACAACCCTTTATATAATTTGTCTAATAATTATATAGGTTGTGAACTATTATATTATTTTATAAGGCACCGATAATGTGATCTTCTGTGTGACACCAACACACCACATTATCTACAATATAAAATAATTAGACATTTCATTTGCATAATCATAACGTGAATTAATATGCAAAACATGTGATTAAATATAATTAATATCCTCATAGGTAGTAAATGGGAAATTAGGTAATACAAGCATAAAGTATGCTTTGCAGTATACAATCCTAACAGTATTTTCACGTAGAAGGATTTTATTTATTGCCAACATATTGGGATGAAACTACAGATTTAATAAAACTATTAAATTTTTTGAAAATGCAATTAAAGATTTAAGTGGTTATTATTATCACACGTCTCTAAAGTTTTATTTCATTGTTATTTATTGTATCCAAAATAGATGCTTGTAGTAAATCCGAAAGATTATCGAATGATATTTACAATATGTGTTTAAAATGGCTAAAATACTTTAATCGTATTCATGATGTTTTTTTGATTAGTGTTGTTTTATCTTCCGATTTGAATTTAGCTCAAGTACAACAATTACTTGAAATATATTATAATATTCTTAAAAATTTGGATTTTCCTAATATTGTGGATAGTGTTGAAAGTCAAACTTTGTTTGAAAATATTCCTAACGTTAAACAAGTAAAAATTGATTTAAAAAATAATTTAGAAACTGTTTTTGCTGAATATTTATTTGAATATGGAGATAAGATTCAAACTAAAAAAAACAAGAATTAGGACTACAAATACATTTAACATGGAATTCGAGAGAACTCCCACTAACCCATTTCAACAACTCTATAATATAGCAAGAAATAGGGGGATAGTAACGTTGGTAAAAAAAATGACCTTAGTTGATATTATGCAACTAGTTTTGTGCCGGAGGATGACAATGCAGGTACATTTGATCTGTTGGATTGGTGGGAGAGAAGGGGAACCGAATTTCCCATACTTTCCATTATGGCACAAGAAATTCTTGCAGTGCCCGCATCCACAGTCCCCGTTGAGAGTGCTTTTAGTGAAGGAGGCTATATGTTGGACGAGGGAGATCCCGAATGATGCCAAAAAATCTCGAGGCTCAAATGATACTTAAAGACGCAACAAAAGCCGAGTTACGAGATCAACAAAATAAGTGGGATGACCTATTAGCGGACCAACATGCTTATCAAGAAGGCACTACCGAAAGAGAGTCTAGTCAAATGAGTCAAACCGATGATCAAGACGACGACGACATCGACTTCGACTAAAGGTAAGTAAGGTAAGTCAGGTAAGTAAAAAGAACTACGTAGGGCTTTGATTTCTCACGAGAATACGTAGCCAATTTAATTTTAAGTGAAAACTTAAAATTAAATACAAACCCATTTTTTTTATTCTTCTTATGTAAAAGAACTACGTAGAGCTTTGATTACTCACGAGGATACGTAGGCAATTTAATTTTAAGTAAAAACTTAAAATTAAATGCAAGCTCATTTTTTCAAATGATTTCCTTGTTCACTTATAGTTATTTTTTGTGTATAAAATAATAATAAATAAAATTTTTTTGAATTAATTACATAAATCGTCCTTGTGGTTTGTCGGGTTTCACATGTTTAGTCCCTATACTTTTTTTTTTCAGTGAGTCATGTCCTTGTGGTTTTTGATCCGTTACGGGTTTAATCCTTGTGGTTTGTCGGGTGTCACATGTTTAGTCCCTATACTTTTTTTCAGCGGGTCATGTCCTTGTGGTTTTTGATCCGTTACGGGTTTAGTCATTTGACCAATAGTTCTGTTAGTTGATCGTTAATTTGAAGGGTATTTTCGTCTTTTCATATATATTTTTTACTATTATTATTATTTGAATTCTTTTTTGGTTATTTTGAATTGTTAGATATTATGGTACTATTAATCGCATTGAAAAAATGTTGTTGGAAAAGATAATTTCTATATTTTATAATTTTTGTATTTATTAAAATCAAAATAACTATGAAATAAGTTAAGAGTTATGATGGTTAATAACTAACTAGTTTATTTATTGATAAATTAAAATTGAAAAAACGCTGAAAAATAAAATTGAAATCAAACCAATATAATATAAAAACCGAAATTGAAAAAGTCGAAAATTAAAAAAGGAGATAAAAAAAGTTTACAAAAATAATAAAGAAAAAGTAATAAAAAATAAAAAAAAATTAAGAGCTAATTACAATGTACTCAAATAATAATAATAAAATTTATTATTATTATTATTATTATTATTATTATTATTAATAATAATAATAATAATAATAAAATAAAGAGCTAATTATAACGTACTCAAATAATAATAATAATAATAGTAAAAAATATATATGAAAAGACGAAAATACCCTTCAAATGAACGATCAACTAACAGAATTATTGGTCAAAGGACTAAACCCGTAACAAATCAAAACCACAAGAACATGACCCGTTGAAAAAAAGTATAAGGACTAAACCTGTGACACCCGACAAACCACAATGACTAAATCCGTAACGGATCAAAAACCACAAGAACATGACCTGCTGAAAAAAAAATATAGGGACTAAACCTGTGAAACCCGACAAACCACAAAGACGATTTATGTAATTAACTCAAAAATTATATACTTCTAAAAAAAATCACGGGCCGAACCCATGACCCAGACCCGTGGCCGACCCGCCAATCCGTGCATTTCATATGTACGGATGGATCCGGGTCCTGTCCGATCGATCCGGCGACCCAACGGGTCCAACCCGAACCCGGCGACGGGCACCTCTATACCTGCCCGAGAATATGACGGGACAGTGACTCACCCGACTCTCACTACTGGGCCCAGTGGACTCGGGGCGACTGACTGATCCTAGAAACTTCTAAGAAAATAAATTGCGAATTACCCCATAAATAAGGGACCAAAGTGTAATTCTCAAACTTCCTTAAAACTTTCGAAGTACTGGGACTATCTATCTTCTTCATATTTTCATTTCACTTTCCTGTCGAAACATCTCTGTGTATTTTTTTTTTTTTTTCAAATTTCCGAAGTGTGCTTTGGATCTGTGTGAGTGACGGAGGCTGATGTCGGGAAAAGGGGCAAAGGGTTTGTTGACGGGGAAAACCCCAGCTTCAAAGGACAAAGATAAGGACAACAAGAAAAAACCCACCTCTCGCTCTTCTCGCGCCGGTCTTCAGGTTTTTCTTCTTTTATTTTTGATTTTTTTGCCCTTAATTTCATCGATCTGGGTTGATTAACACTAATTGTGGTTCTTTTTGTTCGTCCGATGATGTGACCTAACGGTAAAATTACTATTTTGTTTTCTGCGGATGTTTGGTTTTGAATCTGCTAGATGTTTGAATATATATATATATATATATATATATATATATATATATATATACATATATATATATATATAGAGAGAGAGAGAGAGATGCTGGTAAAACAGTTGAAGCCCTGAAAAGAGTTAATAAATATGCATTCTTCTAAGGTTAAAAGAGCTAGGTTGTAGTAGATCCTTCATGTTTTTGACAGATACTTGATGGATTATAAGATGTAATATTCCATGCTAAGCCAGTTATTTAGTTTTAGTTTGTCGTTATATTAGTAAAATTAGCATAAAATTAACCGTCAAGGCAGATGGATAGTATTCTAGAGGTAACTCAACGAATCTATGACCTCTGGGGTCTATTTTTCTGCAAAGATGGATCCTCAAACCACTTATGTTACTCGGGCACTCGTGTCGGACTCGGGTATATGTCAGAATATTTTGTGAAAAGTTTCCTTGATTTTGGCCCATAATGAAGTGTTCCCAAGTGTCATATCCATGTCGGAGAGGATCTGACATGAGGTGAAATGGAGAGTTCCGAGTAAGATAGCAAATCACAGGGCAACTAGGGCCACAGGATATATATTAGGGCTGACAATTTCCGACACGACACGATAAGCCGAAACGAACACGCACAAAATTAATGGGTTAGTGTTTGACCTTATCGTGTTCGTGTCCTTATCGTGTTGACACGATAAGGAGACGCTAATTTCGTGTCGTGTTCGTGTCGGGTTCGTGTAACACGATAACTTTCGTGTTTGTGTCATGTCGTGTCGTGTTCGTGTAACCCGATAATATTTTTATATGTTTAGCATTAATTTTATTATCATTTTAAATATTTTTAGTTTATATCTAATTTTTTTACTTGAATTTATTGATTCGTGTCGTGTCGTGTCAACACGAAAATATCGTGTCCGTGTCGTGTTCGTGTCGTGTTTGTGTTTCAACCTTCGTATCGTGTTTGTGTTCGTGTCGGGCATATACTTAACGGGTCGTGTTCGTGTTTGGCCTTGTCGTGTCGACCCGATAACGACCCGACACACGAATTTCCAGCCCTAATATATATCATACTACAACTGGAGTAAGGTTTTATGCAATGAGAACGAATTCTTGTATGCAGAACCACTAGTTTATATCACATACTACTCCCTCCGTCCCACGTGAAGAGGGTACCCGATAACGACCCGACACACGCGAATTTCCAGCCCTAATATATATCTGGAGTAAGGTTTTATGCAATGAGAACGAATTCTTGTATGCAGAACCGCTCAGTGTTTTAAATAGCGCTTTTTACATGTGTAGCGTTTTTGTTCCGTCGTAGCGCAGCGTAAATAGCGTAGCGCATAGCGTAAGCTATTCGAGCATGTAAATTATCAATTTTAAAAATAAAAATATACTTATATTGATAAATCAACGAGATAATTAATCATAAAACCATAAAGAAATAAAAATATACTTATACTAGTAAATTATGTGCAATACCAAGAGAGGCGCAGCTCTTTGAATTCAGAGAGGCACCAAAAGTGGCACATCTCAGTCTCAAACCTTCTACGCGTGCGGAGCCTTCTCCTAAGGTTTCATTCCATTTTTTTGGCATGTGGATGTTTTCATTTCTAAAGCCGATCAATGTGAAAATAAACTATTTTGTTTGAGTGGATTATTAAAAGACTATTTACCCTTAAAAAATTATGTTATCAGGCATTCGCAGTTTTTTGCACAAATAGCGCAAGTTTTTACCTAAATAGTGCAATAGCGTACGCTATATAGCGCGCTACATGAGCAAAAAGCGCACGTTATTTGTGCAGAACGCTATTTAGGCCGCGCTACGTCGCGCTTTGGCCCCGTAGCGCGCAATAGCGCACTATGACTCGCGCTAAAGCGCGAGTTTGAGAACACTGGTTTTTATCACATACTACTCCCTCCGTCCCACGTGAAGAGGGTACTTTCAAGAATCAAATATGTTTTTGTCTTACTTGAAGAGTGTACTTTCTAAATAAAATCTCAATATCTAACTAAAATTTATATAATATTCCCTAAAATTAAAGTTTTTAATTATAAAGTACAATATTAGTTGATTGAAAAAACAAAAAGTTAAAAAATGAGTGAGAATATATGATTTAAAACAAGTTGTACCTCCGTCAAAATGGCAAACACTAAAAGGTTGTAACTTAACCAAATTACCCTCTTCAAGTGGGACGTAGGGAATATGAAATTACGATACATATATGTAACTCGGTTTCATTTATTTTCTCATTGAGGTTACAGCTCGGGTTCGAAACACTATTTCTTGAGCTAGGACAAGCATCATCCTTTATCCTGAGCTGCCTGAGCTTCTTTTTTTCTTTTAATTCAAGTATTATATCCGAGTTACCATCATACTTATATTATTTATGGTGCATCAGTTGTAACTCACTTCGGAATTCGAGATATGTGTCAGAATGTGTTCATTTATACAAGTACCTAAACAAAAACTGAAAAAATGAAATTGTATCTTGAGAAGATATGCAAGTCTACGGCTGTCGTAGATATCTTGACTGACTTACGCAAATGGCTTGTGTTTATTGTTTTACCTATTAGCTGTTACTTTTCATATTGGCTTCAGGTAAGAACTAAGTTCTTGTTGCATGTCTAGATTTCTTGGCAGCAGTCTCTGTAGTTTTATGAGATTTTGACTTTGTATCGGCAGCGTAAGATACTTCGAAGATGTTAGAGGAAGGACATTTTTTTTCTTCTTCTTTCTTTGTATGTATACGGTTTTCTGAAAATGGTTGATAAGACAAAATGTGCCATTAATTATTTTTTGTATAGTTTTTTATTTGTAGTGAAGTGTTAATTACAAAAACTACCCTGATATTTATTCTAATTACCAAGAAAAACTCATCATAGAGATTTAACGAGGGAGTTATCTGTAATTTTGAAAGATAATTGTTTTTGTTTGGTATTTAGGCTGAACCTCATGGGTAGTTTGTGAGATTATATTCCTCCGATTATTTATGCTTCCCCCACCCCCACCCCACCCAAAAAAGAGAGAAAAATCTGAATTCGTTTCTGCAGAGTTGTTTCATCCTTTTACCTTATAGTAGTTTTTATATGATATTGGACGCGGAATTATATCAGACTCCTGAACTTTATTTCCCGCCCTGTAGTTCCCCGTCGGACGTATCCACAGGCTCCTAAAGGAGCGAGCTATGGCTCACGGTAGAGTGGGGGCCACGGCCGCCGTCTACTCCGCAGCCATTCTGGAGTACCTGACTGCAGAAGTGTTGGAGTTGGCCGGAAACGCCAGCAAGGATTTGAAGGTGAAGCGCATAACGCCCCGTCATTTGCAGCTGGCTATACGCGGCGACGAGGAACTCGACACTCTTATCAAAGGGACTATCGCCGGTGGTGGTGTCATCCCACATATACACAAATCGCTCATCAACAAGTCGTCCAAGGAGTGAAATGTAAAACTTCTTATCGTTGGGTTTGTCCGGCAACTAGACGGATGTTCTTGGGATTTTATTTAAGGTTTTAGGTTATCTGTGATTTTGGCGTGCTTTGATTTGCTCGGGCGTTATGTGTTGTCGGAGCCGATAATGGTTTTGATGTTGTGAATTTATGAATGACTTTTGGTGTTTCAAGTATCGTAGTCGACTGATTGCATCTTATCGCGTAGTTTATTTGTCGGAGAAGAAGCAGAATGTGTGCTAGTTTTTGTTGCATGAGGGTAGTTTGGCAATCAATTAAAGTCATAACTGATTACAGAATTTAGTTACCCCTGTTAATACCAAAAAAAAAAAAGTTATCTTTCAAAAAACCCACTAAGGTGTTGCAATTTGCAAACAACCCCCTAGCATTTTTTTTTTGATAATGAATCCCTTAATGTTTTTATTCACCTAAATAAATCACATATACCTTAGGTCTTGTTCTCGTCACTTTAAACTAGGCATGTAAACTATTCGAGTTTTTTTTTTAGCAGTTCGAGCTCGACTCGAAAAAAAGTCGACTCGATAATTCGAGCTCGAACTCAAATCCGAGCATATATTAGGGATGGATATGTTAATCGAGCCGAGTTTGAATATATATACTTGGCTCGAAAGCTTGACTGGCTGCTCGATATTTATTAATATATATTTATTAAATTATCTATATATATATAATCCTAAAAAACAAATGTGGTGATATGTATTCTTAGGGGTTGTTTACTTGTGACTTAATCAAATTAATGTAGAAATGCCTTAATTCGCCGACATTTGGAGTTTCTTGCGCTTAATGACTTATTCGTCTGCATAAAAATAACTTATTCATTAAGCGTGAAAGGCCATTCCCACCAATAAAAAATGACTCTCCTACGCATAATTGAAAACCACACATTTATATATACAATATAAATAATTTAAGACAAAAAAATGACTCTCCTGTCCCCATTATATATACTCATTTATATATACAATAAAAAATATAGGTTTTAATATAAATGAATGTAATATATATTATTCATATATAAATAATACACATTATTAATTTATATATAATATTTGTTACTATATATTATTGTATAAATAAACTTTTGTATCTACAAAATATCATATATATTATGAATATATATAAATAAATATTATATATTACTTATATATTAACATTTATTCATATGTATAATATTTATTATATATGTTCTTATCTATTTAAAATATATGTCTATATATAAATAATATATTGTATATTATACGTATTATTATACATATTAAATATTTTATATATTACTTACATACAAAATTGAATCATCTACTTATAGTATTTTGTTTAAATTTAAATAATATATATAGAAGATGAGTCAAATTTGATTTTTCAATAGTGTTTAAATTTATCTACTTTGTGTTTGAATTTGGCTACTTTGTCTATAAACTTGACTTCTTTGTGTTTGAAATTGGATTTTTAAGTACTTTATGATTTTTGGATTATATCAGTTATATTGCTTAAAAAATAAACAGCGATTTATAGAACAGCTTATAATTCATATTCAGGGGTAAATCGGTCATTTCTGTTATTCAGACAGTTTATTCAGATGAAAAAGTAAACAATAGCATCAATTTACCTGCATGCACTCCATTTATCCGCATGCATAATTTACCCGCATGCATAAATTTGGAAATGCTCCTTAGTGTCATCTATATGCAAGTTGCCACAAATTCGAACTGGAGTTTTTTCGAGTTGTAAACTTGAGTATGATAATTTTTCGAGCTCACGAGCCGAGCTAAAATTCGAGCTTTTGAGTTTTAATCTGTCGATTTTAAAAAATTCGAAGCTCGCGAGCCGAGCTCGAATAGGAAAAAATTATGTCGAGTTCGAGCTCGAGTACAAGTGGTGAAGCTTGGTTGAGCTCGAGCTAGAGTTCGAGCCAGTGTGTTTTAATGCTTAACGAGCCGAGCATTGTGAAAGTTCAACTTGACTCGTTTACAGACCTACTTTAAACCACTAATCTCAAGTAAAAATAAAGTTTTAATTAGTAAAAATCTGATTTGATTAGTTAGTTTTAATGGGTAAGATTCAGTTCCGCTCAGTCAAAAATAGCAACTTTATTTAATACAATACATGTGAGTCAGTAAAAATTAGTTTCACTTAATCAGTCTTATTCGTAAAAAATAATTTCAGTTCAATAAATCAAAAAAATATCTCAAGAATCAAGATATTGCCTTCACTTGACTTCCCACGAAATGTGTTGTACATTCTTCACGTTTGTTTCCACTTGTATGACAAATCTAGTGCTCATGTTCCGACTTAAACCAAATCAAATCAAATAAAACATACCCAGTATATCCCGCTCAGAGCAGGGTCTGGGGAGGGTAAGATATACGCAGACCATGTCCCTACCTATTACGATAGAGAGGCTGTTCCCGTGAAGACCCTCAGCTTAGTGCACAACAACATATTGAGTGAAAAATACAAGGGGAAGCATATGATACGAAAAAACTCAATACCATACCTGAGCTCATGGCTTAATCCACATGGGACTTACCTAAGAGGAATTTGGCTACATCACTCGCGATGAACGTTGCTCAAACAGAAGAGAGGTTGACTCCGCGCACAGCTCTCTGTCAAAAATACACCACACGCAAAAGGCAATAGGATAAAATATACAATAAATGTAAAAATGCAATGCTCTAGGTCAAAGCTAACCGAGAAAACCCAACCCTGAGGCTCTCAACTACAGCACCACTCTCAACTAAAGAATCCACAACTCTGATCTAGCGCCTCCAAGCGCACCTATCAACAGTCATGGTCTCGGAAAGGTTTAAGGCCTTCAAATCTAATCTCAACTGCTCCTCCCACGTCCTCCTCGGTCTGCCTCTCCTCCTCTCCCCGACAACTACTAAACTCTCGACCCTCCTCACCGGAGCAGATGCCTGCCTCCTGCGGACGTGGCCAAACCATCTCAATCTCCCAAATCATCTCAATCTAGTGCCCATGTGACTTAATTCACAATTAATTTTTACTGCTTAAAATTGATTTTACTAATTAGAATAGATTTTTATTAATTAAAATTGATTTTTTTGCTGATTCACTATGTATTTTATTACATGAAATTATTGATATTGAACTGAGTAAAATTTAATTTTTCCTGACTAAAGCTGTTTTTAACTTATTAATACTACTTTTTACTGATTAAAATTTATTTTTAATGATTAAAAACTTATTTTTACTCCGTATTTTTTTTTTTAAAATTGAAGACTCCTTATTCTTTGGTTCTGGATTATAATGGAATAAAACAAAATGACTCACTAAACTGACTGCATTTCTTTTTCTCATGAGGTACTAGTCGTTCCATGCAATTCTCGATGCGATTTTCATTTTGGATCATCCGGAAACAACTTCTCTATGTTAAGACAGTGGTAAGGCTGCGTACATCCAATCCCCCCTTACCCCGCTTTTTGCGGGAGCTGTTGAAGCATTAGGGTAATGTTATTACTTATTGCTTGAAGATAACACGCCTTAATAATGCGATCTCTCAAAATAATGTTGTGGTAAAATACTTAACACACACACACACACACACATCAAAAAAAAGTACAGTAAAACCTCTCAAAAAGAATACTCTATTACGGAATAAACTCTATTTAGGAATAAAAATTTATGGTCCGAACTTAGGACTAGTTATAATTTGAAATAAACTCCATATTGTCATAATTCATATATTTTCAAATCTCAACATAAGGAAATACACCTCCATTTAGAAATAAATCATAATAAAATACATATCTATATATATATATAATTTTTACAATAGATTTAAGTTGATCTAAAATACTTGTTCAAGATTGATTGTGACAAAAATTTAATCTTTTGTGTTGTAACCATATCTTTCAACTTGCGTGTGTCCATTAGCTCGTCCAAATGACCACCTTCTTGTTGAACCCAAAACATTTTCAACTTGTCAAGTAAGCTTAAAGCTTCTTCACATGAATTTTTTTGTACTTCTATGCTATCATCCTCTGGATTATTTTCCTCATTTTCTTGCCTATCATCGGTTAAAGCATAAACAATTTTCTTGCCTAATTCCTAAGTTTACAACATATTACATGCATGTATTTACTAATTATAATATTTATATATATTATACATGTACTTTAAAATTTAAAAAAAAAATCTTCTTAAAACTCTATTTATGAATAACCTCCATTTAGGAATATTTTTTTATGTTCCCAAGGATATGACTTTAGAGAGGTTTTATCGTAGGTTGGAAGGGTGCAAAATCTGCAATAAACAAAATTTGCCAACTACCAGGCACTATGCTCAGCAAATAAAGCAGTAACCATTCATCATCTCTACATTGAACTGTAAATTTTTACTCATACAAAATAAAATAAATACCCACCTATGATTTGAGTCCTATAAATTTCAGGCAAGTTACTAAAACTCCCCCCACCCACAATCCACCCACAAAACATGAATAACTAAATTAATAGAAATTTATTTCATTCCCGACTCACTCTGACCATCACCGACGAATACTATGAACGACAAAACCCGACAATCCTCGAACCCCAGGACTTTTCTAAAAATCAGACACGCATCAAGAAAACTAGCTTTACCGAGAATGATTTCTTTTTTGTTTGAGCTAATGGGTGACGAACTTGGTAACGACGTAGCAATCCGGCGGGGTGATATTCGTATAATAGTTACGGATTGTCTCCGTGATCTCGAATCCGAATTTCTTGTAGAAATTGATTGCATCTTCATTGTTTGTCTGCACATGCAAGTAGACTTCACCTATGCTCTGCTTCGAGCAGAGATCTAGCACATGATTCACAAGCTTCGAACCTATATACATATCCAAGAAACGGGATATTCGTTCTCATCACAGAATTTATTCCGAATAGTAGAAAACAAGTGTAGAGAGGGCGTAATCTAAAACTAGATAATAGCTTTCGCAGTATGGCTATAAATATAATTTGAGATTCTTGGTACTATCACTTGCTAAAAAAAAAAATAGAACGAATAATTACAAGAATTACCCCCGAGGTTTTACTTAACTACAAAATAAAAAATAAAAATAAAAACAGTCTAGCTTTTAATAGGGCTGTGATCGGGCCGAGCCAAGCAGAAACTTTTTGAGGACCAAACTTGAACCCGATTCGGTCCTAGCTTGGCTTTTTCCAAATAAGATAAGCGATAGTTGCATCTTCATAGACAATGTCGAACTATTCTTTTGGGGTTTCTTCGGCTTCTTCGAGGTTTTCCGGGTTTCTCGGGGTTTTTTAAGGCTTTTCGAGGACATCTTCAAAAAAAAAAATGTCCAACCTATAAATTCGGACTTTCAGGCTTTTTATAATTGATATTCGAACTCGGCTTGAAAAATCTTCTTTCAGACCGGGTTTGGGCCGAGTCCTGTTTTTTTTTTTCCCTTTTGAAGCCCGCACGGCACGGGTTGGCTCCCGAGCTTTTTTGGTCGGAGCCCAAAATCTCAGCCCTACCTTTAATAGTTTTTAAGATAGAAATATGTAGAAGGGATATTTGTAAGTTTGAAAGATAATTGGGATTCTTTTTTTAATAGATTAAATCTCTAGGGTAGTACTTGTAGGTCGTAATCATGACAACTCCGAAGCAACAAAAATCTGGACTCACGCAAGCGATGTAGGAATGTTTATAATCGAAAAACATCACCAGCATTTACATGCCCCATTTAGCTTTTAAATCTAAACCCGAACTACATTTCTCCAAAAGATTCGAGAAAAAAATGAAAAGAGAAGGTGAGAACTTACCGATACCCAACCCACGGTATGGAGCCAAAACACCCAGTGTCATTATGTATACACGAGTACCACCACTTTCCTTTTTCTCTACGCGGCATGCGATAGACCCGACACAAATGTCACAGTAATAGGCTGAAAAGATAGAAATACCCATGTTCAGAGATGTATGCAAAACCGTAAAAGTATAGAATGGTGAAACATGTAGAGCAAAAGCCTTTATTATGGGAGTAGGTCTCTAACAGATTGGTCTCACCGCGAGACCGGTCCCCTAACTCTAAAAAAATCTAAACTAACTCTAAATAGTGAATCCTAAAAAACTGAAAAAATGAACCATGAAAATGAAAAAGAACCCTTATAACTGAAGGAAAAAGAAAACGACGAACAACTAAAAAATCTAGAAAACCCTAAAAAACTTGATAATAAAAGCTGAAAAGAAAAACACCCCTAAAAATGGAGAAAACAACTAAAAACCTAAAATTTAGGCTGTCTCAACTCTCACACTATGAGACCAAATTGGTGGTCTCACTCGAGTATTTGTCTATGGACGCAAAATTTGCCATCATAAATACCGTAAATTTTGCCGGTTTCCATTTTTTCTTTTCCAAAACCATGTCAACACATCTTCCAAATATACAAGCACCTTTTTCTCTATCATATGCCTAAATTAGGGGTGTAATCAATCTAAACGAACCGAGCGTATGCTTGTTCAAGCTTGTTTGAAATTTTATCGAGCTTTAAAAATTGTTTTTGAGCTTGAATGGATTAGTAATTGAACCAATCTTAAACGAGCTTTAGTCGAGCCTAACACGAATCGAGCTCGAGTAGTTGCATTTTTTTATGCATATTGTGATATTTATTCTAATCGGGCCAAGCTTTTAATCTTATCAAACAAAGGATTGTGCTCAACCTTGGTTCATTACTTTAACGAATCGAGCTCAAACGAACTTTCACCTATCAAGCTCAAATTCAGTATCGAATATCTTGGTTTGATTTCAGTCCTAATCTAAATCCATCGATACCAACTACCAATTTACTAACTAAGCTACCTGCATCTATTGAATTTTATCATCTTCTTGCATAACCACGGATAACCATATATGAACTTAGCGAACACCATAGTATTCAGGCCAAGTACAAACATGCAAACTAAAAATGAATGCCTCACCACCTGAAGATGAGCTTTCGTTCAACTTAATGGACCATCGAGAGAGAGTCCCTTGTCTGTGGATGTTAAAAAGGCATATAAAGCACGTACACTAAATAAGGTCATAAAGTAATATACTCAAAAGACTACCACCTACAAAGGGTTCACTTTCATGTTACTGGTCCATAGCTAGCAGCCACCGCAAATTCTTGAGTTCGATTATTGGATTTTTGGAGGTTTAAACAACTATGTATCAGACTAAATATCAATTTTCTTTATATACAAAGCAAAAAGGCGGCATTTGACACAAAATCCAGAAACCAGAAAGGAACGTAACAAGATTTAACTGAAACTTTCCTACGGCCAACATCAACGGAATAAACATATACCATGAAGGTACAACCAAGATCCGGAGGAGTAGAACATAAAATGTGTTTCACCTCACTCAATCCTAGACCTGGCAATTCGTTCGTGTCGTGTACTTTCGTGTTTCGTGTACCAAAAATTCAAACTCATACACGACACTAAATGAATTCGTGTCATGTCGTGTCGTGTACCGCGCAAATTCGTGTCGTTTCGTGTCGTGTTTTCGTGCCAGGCACATTATATAAAACAAATATTAAAATATTATAAAAAAATAGTGATTTTAATATTTTAATATTATTTTTATAGGTTTTAGTAGACGAAATGAAACGAATGGCAATGGAAAGACGAAAGGTTACACGAAATTTATGAAAGTTCACCTTATATTTTCAGATTTTAAAGTTTAGTATAGAGAGAATCCATAAAATATATATTTTTATTGAATTAAATATAAAATATTATATATATTTATTTATTTATTTCGTGTACCTCGTGTCGTATCGTGTACCCAAAGGGTAAACACAAAATCGACACTAAATATCGGTCGTGTACTTTCGTGTTCGTATATTTTCGTGTCGTGTACTCAAAATGTAAATCCAAACACTAAATTTTCGTGTCGTTTTCGTATCGTGTTTTCGTATCGTGTGGTAAATTGTCGGGTCTACTCAATCCCACAACAAAAATCCTAACCAAATATGTGAGACAATAATGAAACCAGTCCTTTCATCAACTCATTGCAGAAATTTACATTTTAATAGCGAAATCCCCAATTGTCACAGCTCAGAAGGTGACTAAACAAGAAACAACTACTTGAAAAGAGAGAAGAACAGGAAGAAGTGAGAAAACAGACCTAGTTTGGTAAATTCCCCCGAGGCTAGAGCATCAGCATAGTATTTATCGTTATACCGAACGGGGAAAAGGGCAGTATTGAGCTTTCTCAGCTGCATCAAATTCTTATCCCTCACACTGTCCAGTGAAACCGACACTTCTCTCCCCGATGACCCCATTTCTTCACAGTGTAAATCTGTATCTGCAAGTACGGCAAAACACAGAGAGACGGTCAAATAGAATTGAAAAAATAGAAAGCAAGACCAAAATGTGCACTTGTAAATTCTACATTAATTCGTGTTACAGACGTTTATAGAAACATGATTATATATATATATATATATATATATATAGAGAGAGAGAGAGAGAGAGAGAGAGAGAGAGAGAGATACAGTGAGGGAAGAGCCGAGGAAGTAAGTATACACCGAAAGGGATCGTTATGGCGGAGTGAAATTAAAGGGTGTATTTAATTTAGTGGATTAATAATAATTCACGAATCTATAAAGATTTTGACGGATTAGAAATAATGTATGGATTAATAATCATCGTAGAATCTTATAAAGTTGATGGAGAATTTTTCGGATTTACCAATGTATTTTTAGAAATCCTTCAAAATCTCATTGATTTTGTGAGATTTCAAAACTTACAAAAAAAACAGTAACAAATCCATCAAAATCCACCATTTTAATGAATGCAAAAAAATCCATGGATTTTTGAATACTCTTAAATTTTAATGGATTGTTTAAAATCCAAATTGAATACAGCAAGATTTTAAATGACATTTTGAAATCCTAATTGAATACACCAAGATTTTGAATGACATTCTGAAATCCAAATTGAATACCTCAAGATTTTAATGGATTCAAAACAATCCAAATTGAATACCCTAAGATTCCTAAAATCCTACAAAATTCCAATTGAATACACCCCTCTAAATATTAGGAGTGAAATTTTTTATTCGGAAATTAAATATTAAATTTTTATGAATTAAATATTAATTCCACTTTTTATGAATTAAATATTAAATTTCTTTATATACCTTTATTTATCGTATGTATTATATTTAGGAGTGAAATTTTTGAATTGAAAACTGGCGGAGTGAACTGAACCGAAAAAATTGATTTGTTTCGATTTTGAGTATCAAATGTTTTTAACAATTTTAATGGTTCCAATAGCACTTATATCGAATATTCTATAAACAACTCCTAATTTAGAATAAAGAAGCAAAACATATATTAAGAACTCCTTATTTCCTCTTCTATGTCCTCTCACTCTTTTCTTTCTTCTTTTTATTTTCTTACATTCTTATATTTTCTTTATGAACTTTTAATTAAAACAAGTATTGTGATAATATGTTTTATGATGAATGTTTTTACAAAATAGGTGTTTTAAATGATATATGAAATGATTTAGAGTGAATTTATTAGTAATTTTTTGAGATAATTGTTGTGAGTGCTCTACCAGTTCCCCAAATAACCGTTAGAATAGTCTTTGAAAAATTTGCATTAATTAAGGTACGGTCTTTTAATTTCAATTGTCGTAACAATTTGATAAACGATGACAAATAAAGAAGATCAATTCGTGTTCATTTTGGAAACTAGATAATACTATATCAATTTGAATGGAAAATTATTTTGAACATTGATTTGGTAAATCACAAGTAGACTGTGTTTAACACTAGTTTATCAATTAACTTATGTTCGTGTTTATTTAACCATCGACTAAAAAAGCTCGTCTCAGAACGACAATTTCTCAAATCAAATTTATAAGTTAAATTGATTGATAAGTTAATTTTTCAAGCTTATGAAAAAAAGAAGCTAACTTCTCATCTTTATATATTCCATATATGTCCGCGACCTAAATAAAAACATAGACTTTTTCACATAAACACGCCCTGAATAATTGATATATTACAAATAAACCAACCATCCGTTAACTTTTCAAGAAAAATTGAGACTTCAGATGAGTAGTGAACGCAAAAAATTATAATTAATCTGATCATCAATCTATTACACTTGAATTACTTTGTTATAATATAATATAATAATTGTGTTCAAATTATCAACAATAGAAAACTAATTTCTCAACTTCCTACTTAAACATATACCACCATAAAAATATCAAATAACAAGGCATTCAGTAAAAGTACCATCAGTAAAATAACATGAAAATAAAAATAGTACTTAATTTTAAGGGTGTGTTGCTTAAGAGGCCACTTCCACCTAACCAATCTTGAACCGTCACGCGGTCCTCAAAACTAAATCTTAATCTTATAAAAAAAGTATATAAAAATAAAATAAAATACTCGAACAAACTAAAACAACTAAAAACGGACAAAAAATAGGTTCAAAGCTGATATTACACTCAAAATCAAACACCAATCTCCAACACTTCACACTTGTAAGAATTCTTTTCTTTGGCAATAGAGTTGTAAACGAATCGAATCGAAGCAAATGCACTATATTCAATTCGTATTCGTGAAACTATTCGAACTATTTGATTCGATTTTTTTTCGAATATTAAAAGTTGATTCGAATTCGATTCGATATGGATATTCGAATTATTCGATTCAATTCGAGTATTCGATTTTATTTTATTTTTTTAGAATTGAATGAAAGATTCAAAATTTTATCATAAAAAAGTTGAAATACAACCTAAAAATAATAATACAATTCACCAAAAAAAAATAATACAAGCCAAAAACCATCATAATGTGATGAAAACAGGACCAACAGTAGAAGAAGGCGGAGAAATGAAATGAAACCCTTTTGATTATATATATAATATACTAAATATATAAATAATTGATTCGAATCGAATATTCGTGAACAAAACAAATCGAATACCATCTGATTTGTATTCTGATTCCTTATGTCAGCGAATATAAATTCGAATCACGAATCGAATCAAAAAAATTTGATTCGCTAACAACCCTATTTGGCAGGTAATAAAGACATAATATAACAAAACAAAAATAAATAGAACAAGAGCAAAAGAACACAAATAACTGAAACAGTTAACAACAAAATTTAGCCGAGCCGAGGATGTTTCTAAAGTGAAAGTAAACTATCGAAAAGGCTCATCGCCTCCTCATTCCACGGCCACCACGGAAAGCGCCTCCACCACGACCTCTGCCGCCCATAGCAGCTTCTCCTTGTGCGCTCTCCGACTGGCAATAGAGATGATTGATAAACAACACATTCCAATTAGAAAAAAAAATAAAAATAAAATATATATGTGATAAAATATTAGACGATACAAAATTCACAAAATGTATCTCCATTATTCAAAACGGGCGACCATGATGTACATGAATCACAGTGAATAACACAACACATTGTCCCGATTCCTCTGTTGATAAGACTCTTGCATACAATCTCTTCATGCATAAAGGCACCATCTCACATGATGTACATTGTAGCATTAAAGGGTTAATTACATAACTTAGCATTAAAGGGTTAATTTCATAACTTACCCTTAAGCAATGGGTAGCCACCGCGAGGCTGGGTCCCACATTTTTTTAAAGGTCAAATATTTGACATTTGGGGTTAAAAAAAGTTACAACTACAAATTCAAATTACCTTAGGGTTCTTCACAGTTTCGTCCACACTCAAGACAAGGCAGGCTGCTTCAGTAGCCGCATTTATGGCATTAATCTGTGAAATGAAAAAGTTTGGAAACCACAAAACTATTAGAAGTGTAATATTGACCAATCTACAGATCCCACAAATCATGAGAATTCGAAAAGAAGATACACAATGAGGCTTAGCTTAATTACAAATTACAATCAAAATCAATTATCTTCCAAATTTACAAATACCCTCGTCAGTCGTGATAAATTATAATAGAGTTTTTGTATATTTTCACAAGGTATCTCCCTCGATTAAAAATAGAATCCACATGTCAAGGAAATACTTGTAATTTTGCAAGAAAAATGAGTTTTTAGCTTCACAATTATCCCCAACTAGAATTAGAAAATACCTTCACAACTGCTGGCTCCCAGACAAAGTTAGCAAATGAATCAGCAATTCCACCAGTGTTGATGTCTACACCATAAGGCGCACCCTCCCCTGTTTATAATTTGAATTCCGTCAATAAAAGACACCATTTTTACATTAGAGAAAGACAAATGGAAACACCAATAGAAACATTCAACATTAGAATAAAAACGACTAGTAAATATCGACAAAGACATCTCAGCGTTATTAGCAATCCTGATCACCAGTTTCGCCTGCGAAGACCATAGAGCAAGTAGATATCCAAGAAGATAGAGGCTAACCAGATGGTAGTGCATGCTTTTGTCTTAGTTTGTTCAAGACATCAGTGGCATCAAAACCAGCATTATCACAGAGTTGTCGTGGGATAACCTGAAGCAAGCCAACAAACACTCTGGCTGTTATATATTGTGGCTACCACATAAGGAGCAGCCAGCCAAGAAAACTATCGGCATTCAATCTGATAATAAAGCCTAAAGCACTCGATCATAAAACCATATTATAAGAATGAGATAGAGAAAAGAACTATAGCAGCAACATAATTTTCCACTTGCCATCAAAAAATGTGTTACACCACACCACCGACAAGAAACCATATCTACAAGAGCAATGAACAATGAGAAAAAGGAGATTTGATGTCTAGAAGTGCTGATTATTGGAAATAACCAAACAAGTTAACTTTCTCATAAGATTTACCTCAAGTGCTTTGGCATACGAGTTTATAAAGAACTGAGACTTCCCAGCAATTGTGCGTGCATGCTGTCTCAGGTACCGACTTATCTCCATCTGCAGACAAAAAATAAAGAAACTTATAAACATCAAACCCACAATTCCAACATCTTCAAAAGCATGTACTTTTAATGCTGAAGATTCATACATCAATAGCACCGCCAGCAGCTACAACAGTTGAGTTTTTCAGAGTCCTTCTAACAATCATAATAGCATCATGTAAACTTCGTGCTGCCTCTTCAATAAACTAAAATCATGAAAGTCAACAATCAGAGCTCAGAACAGAGCAAGAAAGGACACTCATGAAAATGACAAACCTGATCTGCGCCACCACGAAGAACAATAGTGGCAGTCCTACCAGCTGGGCACCCACTAAATATATTAAACCGCTCATTTCCAACTTGCCTCTCTTCAAATAGGTCACAAGATCCAAGGACCTTCAAATAGACAAAAGAGTTTACCAGTCGAGAAGAAAGTTTGATGAAACTGTTTTAGTTGAAATATGCTAATTTCAAAAAATGTTCAAACAAGAGGATAACCTCATCAATGACGTTGTTCACAGTTGTCTGAACAGTTCCACCTGTAGCTGCAGCAACTCGCTGTAAATCTTCTTCAGTAACACGACCAGCACAAAAAATATCACGATCTGCAAAATACTGCAGGAAACAATATATAACGAGGTTCACCAATAGACATCATGACTTGAAGAATATTTAGTTTCCACCAACAATAATGACTAACATATCATTGGGATTCACAGACAGCTTATCACAAGCTACAGAGCACCAGAATATTTAACAAACTGCCAAACTCAGAACCATAAACCATATACTCCATTTTGGTGGAACCTTGAAGAGCTAAATTATAGTAACTCATGATTTTCCCTAGAATAACTAAGAGGTGCTACCAAGTGAGAATGATTAAAAAGGTACCTGGGTAGCCAAATCGCCAATAGCAAGCCGTGACAAAACAATCTTTGCTCCACTATTTATACATTTGACCAATTTTTCATAAATGATATTCCATTCTACATTGCGTTGAAGATGTGGGCCGGGGATAAGTTGAGGTTGTGGAGAAGGTGGATCAAACCTGATCTCTGCATTTTCTTTTTCTGATTTTAACTCCAATTCTATGTTTAGCAAAAGTATCTTTGGATTTACAAACTTTTTTGGTTGCTGCTCAAACCCAGCATATGAAAATGTATTTTTGAAGGCAACGCCATCCACAAGAAAAGAGTCCCTCATAGTGCCTCCAGGAACCTACAGAAGTGAATCAGCACTTTAACTGTTATAGTAACAAAGCAGACACAGAAAGTATAAAGCAAGAAATGGTGAAGGGAAATGACATATTAATAAACTGAAATGCTGCACTACATGAAAACAAAAGCAAATAATGAATAATAAGTTAAAAGAGTTCCAACGTGCGTATATTCAATGGTGCTCCTAGCCTCCCACTAAAACATGTCATATCAACAACGAAATACTACTAATCACAGATTAGAATTAGATTTCTCCTAAACAAGAATCCAAGGTTGAATGGATCTATGATTAAACGCAACCATCATATACCTTCTTGATCCCAATCATGTTTAACCTATCATCGTTTCCAATGGCAATGACGGAGTTCACCACCATAGTTGAAAAGAACTCCTTTTCACCGCCGATGAGCTTCGAAGATAGTGTTGTAGCAGCACATTTTGCCAGTAAACTCTTCTTTTCTTCCAAGCTTTTCCTCTATGCTAGTAGCTAATTCTTTGATCTTCTCAATGGCCTGTAAATTTAGAAGAAGAAAAATAGCAACTCAAGAGGGTCAAGAGCTAGATCTATGCCAAATTCAAAAGAACGAAGTAAACCTGATACCTACCAAACAAGAAGCAGTTCGATAACTTCGTATAAGGTTTTGCGGATGAACTCCATCTTCAACAAAAGGCTTCGCTTCCTTCAGAAACTCTGCGGCAAGCAGGACTACCGTAGTGGTCCCATCACCAACCTGCAAAACAAGTACATAATAGCTACATCTTACTTGGCTATGCAACTAGACTGGGGAACCATGATGGATAGCTAATTCAGATTATGTAAAAACAGTTTAAAATGAATGCCAAGTCAAACATAACAATGATTAGATGCAGTCTACAAGATGGGATGGATAATAAAACAAAGAGCAATCGTGTACGTCAATATTGTCACGCAGTTAGGTTGCTTGGTTTTGCTACCAGAGGTATACTAGTTAACCCTCACAAACCAGTGAAGAATTAAAGATATCCCTCAAGTATAACTTGAACAACACTCCAACGACAATATAATGCATTTTCAGAGCTTAGGATTCTAATCTCCAATTCAGCGCTAGCATGTGGGTGTGTGTTTATGTAACCTCGTGATAGATCAGTCTCATGCTTATTGGATGTCAACATGTATCCTCTTTTCTAGTTCTGCTCTATCGAGAGCCACGAGAAAGAACCAGAAAAGCTCAAGTCCTTTAAAATTGACTCGCTCCATGGAATTTAAACATAGCAAATAATATAAAGCAAAATAACAAAAAATCGGATAACAGGTTATTTAAAACAAATTACTCAATCACTTCAGAATTGCTACCAATCGGATTTAGTATTTTGTATCCATTACTTGGACAGAATTGAACGAATACAGATAAGGAGAAAAATGATAATTGGGAGCAAAACGACAGAAATGATACCTCCGAATCTTGGGACTTGGCAATATCAACAAGGATTTTGGCAGCAGGATGAACAATGTCAAGAAGCTTCATTATGGTGGCACCATCATTAGATATGGTGGTGTTACCCTTCTCATCATGGATCAACTTGTCCATGCCTCTTGGACCAAGAGTACTTCGCACAACGTCACCAACAGCCGTGCAAGCATTTATGTTACTTATTAATTGCTGTTTCCCTTGAGATGTATCAGTCCCTTCCTTGAGCAATATGATTTGTGGTTGCTATTGATTGATCACAAAAGACACTTAGCGTTTAATCAACAAAGACGAGTGCACTAATACGAAAAAAAATAACTTACGCATAAAATCATCTATATTTTATCTGACGTATCAAGTCAAGGTAAAAGTAAAGAGCCAGGCAGGAAGCTAAGTACCAAATCCATAACCTACAGTTGTCTTGCCCCGAGAGTGTCACCTGAGCTCATGAGTTAATTAACAAATTCCTTCACTTTTCTTTGGCTGCTCTTATATTTCTGACTAATATAAATATGCTGGGTTGTGGGTTGTAAGTCAGTTATGCCATTCTTTTTACATCATATCTTCACTTCAACTTTTCAAGATCCAAATATATAAATTGAAAATAAATGAGTATATTGTGTAACATATACCACAAGTAGAAATAGTAAATCATTCTTAAATAGCATCATATATGTATACTGAAAATATGCAAGCCTATCTTTTGTCATGAATAGACTAGTTGCCTCTTTGAAGTTTATCCCAATTTGCAATCGAGCTCTATGCACAATGATACAAACTGAACTTCTACATTATGAATCTTAGTAAACTATATTACTTCTGCTTTCTTCCACGCATTGGCTTGGGATTCATAACTAGCATTACATCCATTTCACATAAAACTTGGAAACCATCATATTTGACATGCCAATGGAGATGAACAGATGTAAAAACAAAAGCAGCGGAATCGAGGAATACATTGCAGGACGTCGCTCAAATTGTATCCAATGTTTGCTAGGCATTTATTCATGTTTTATATGTAGAGTCGAGGCACCCCTTTTTTTCTTTTTTGGGGGGGCTGGAGGGGGGATTGCATCTACCGACGCCCATTTTTCCCGTATGTTTTCTTTGCAGAAATTTACAAAAGAGAGTGACTGATTCAGTATTAGGAGAAGAATCCATAGCATCTAACGAAACAATCCAAATGAAAATGAGGATAAGGAATAAAACGACGATGCGAAGAAACAAACATAAAGCGAAAGGAGATTTCCCGCTCAAAAAAGCATATTCAGATATTACACGAATAGAGAAAGACAGATGGAGCTTACCAGCATGGCTGCCATTGTTAGATGTGCGCTTCCGGATGATAGTTGCTGAGTGAATTTTAAGGGAAGTGTAGGAAAATGTTCTAGGGTTTTATAAGACGGGCGGGCTGAGAGATGAGGAGTCGGTACTGATGTCGGCGTCGGTTTGAATCCGATGCAAAAAGTCGATGGCCGCCCAGATGAAAGTGAGATGAAACAGAAGGAGAGACGGCAAAGGCAAGGGGAAGGGAGAAAAGAGACGGGGACTGGCGTGGGAGAGGGAGAAATGAAATGAGGAGACCATACGGTTGTTGAATTATGTTAACCTAGTTTTATTGCTGGGCTGGGCCATCCTGGGCCGGGACAAATTTTGGGCGGGTAAAAAAGGCCCGATTTTGTTTGTGCCTAAAAACTGAAGCCTGATGCCCGCCCAAAAACGGGCGGACTAGCCCGCGAGTTTGGGCCTATTTTGTCAGGTCTAGAGCCCAGTAGTGAGAGTCGGGGTGAGTTGGGATTTGTTAGGCCTATGAAACATGAGCCACTGTCCCGTCATATTCTCGGGCAGGTATAGAGGTTCCCGTCGCCGGGTCCGGGTCGGACCCGTCGGGCCGTCGGATCGGTCGGACAGGACCCGGACACCATCCGTATATATAAAATGTACGGGTTGGCGGGTCGGCCACGGGTCCGGGTCACGGGTCCGGCCTGTGATTTTTTTTAGAAGTATATAAATTTTTTTATTTATTATCATTTTATACACGAAAAATAACTATAAGTGAACAAGGAAATCATTTGAAAAAATGAGCTTGCATTTAATTTTAAGTTTTTACTTAAAATTAAATTGCCTACGTATCCTCGTGAGGAATCAAAGCTCTACGTAGTTCTTTTACATAAGAAGAATTAAAAAAAAAATGGGCTTAAATTTAATTTAAGTTTTCACTTAAAATTAAATTACCTACGTATCTTCGTGAGAATCAAAGCCCTACGTAGTTCTTTTTACTTACCTGACTTACCTTACTTACCTTTAGTCGAAGTTGATGTCGTCATCGTCTTGATCATCGGTTTGACTCATTTGACTAGACTCTCCTTCGGTAGTGCCTTCTTGATAAGCATCTTGGTCCGCTAATAGGTCATCTCACTTATTTTGTTGATCTCGTAACTCGATCTTTGTTGCGTATTTAAGTATCATTTGAGCCTCGAGATTTTTTGGCATCATTCGGGATCTCCGCTCGTCCAACATATAGCCTCCTTCACTAAAAGCACTCTCAACGGGAACTGTGGATGCGGGCACTGCAAGAATTTCTTGCGCCATAATGGAAAGTATGGGAAATCCGGTTCCCCTTCTCTTCCACCAATCCAACAGATCAAATGTACCTGTATTGTCATCCTCCGGCACAAAACTAGTTGCATAATATCGACTAAGGTCATTTTTTTGATCGACGTTACTATCCCCCTATTTCTTGCTATATTATAGAGTTGTCGTTGAAATGGGTTAGTGGGAGTTCTCTCGAATTCCATGTTAAATGTATTTGTAGTCATAGTTCTTATTTTTTTAGTTTGAATCTTATCTCCATATTTAGATAAATATTCAGCAAAAACAGTTTATAAACTATTTTTTTAATCAATTTTTACTTGTTCAACGTTAGGAATATTTTCAAACAAAGATTAACTTTCAACACTATCCACAATATTAGGAAAACCCAAATTTTTAAGAATATTATAATATATTTCAAGTAATTGTTGTACTTGAGCTAAATTCAAATCGAGAGATAAAACAACACTAATCAAGAAAATATCATGAATACGATTAAAGTATTTTAGCCATTTTAAACACATATTGTAAATATCATTCGATAATCTTTCGGATTTACTACAAGCATCCATTTCGGATACAATAAATAACAATAAAATAAAACTTTAGAGACGTGTGATAATAACAACCACCTAAATCTTTAGTTGCATTTTCAAAAAATTTAATAGTTTTATTAAATCTGTAGTTTCATCCAAATATGTTGGCAATAAATAAAATCCTTCTACGTGAAAATACGTATCAAAAAATTCACACAATAATTCTTTATATTCATTAGTTGAATTTAACATCTCATAAGTTGAGTTCCATCTATGTTTTACGTCTGGAGTAAAAAAATTGGGTTGCATTTGTTTTGTTTTTAAAAAATTTCCCCATTGTCTAGTAACTTAGTACGATTATATAAAAACAAGACACATTTTCTATTTGGTTCTATTGCCGCATCTACAAATTTTAATGCATCTTGTACACACAAATTTAGAATATGACATATACATCTAGTATGAAATAATCGACCCGATAAAATAGGATTGCAAGCTTGTATTAAAGCCGGTACACTTGCAGTATTAGAACTATCATTATCAAAACCAATTGTGAAAATTTTATCTTTTAAGCAATAAAAAGTTAAAATTTTAATAATTGCTCTAACTATATTATTTGCACTATGTGCACAATTAAATTTTTTAAACGCAAGTAATCTTTTGTTTAAGTTCTAATTCTCATCAATCCAGTATATAATTATTCCCATATAATCATTTTTTGTTTAAAATCTGCCCACGTATCTGCAGCTAAAGAAACTCTATGATTTATAGACCTAAAATAAGCTCGTAGTGCAAGTTTATGTTGTTTGGCTAAGTATACTACTTGTCTAGTCATTGTGGTACGTAGAATTCTTTTAATAGCAGGATTATAGGCATTTTGCATCCTATATTCCCAACCCGTACTATCCGCAAAATTAAAAGGTAAAGATTCTTGTGCACATAATTTTGCCATTTGTTCTCTACCAATTTTTTCATTATATTTATAAAGTTGAGATTCGGACATACCTTGATTGCCGACTGGCCCGGCTCCAGTAGAAGGTTGGAAGTTGAGTTGACCTTGCGATGTTTGTTCACCGTGGATCGAGGCATGGTTATTCTCAAAATGCCTTCTAAAATTTCCATATCCATCACCGACTTTATACGAATACTCTTTCTTGCAGTAGTTGAATAATACCTTCATCGAACCATCCGACATTTTTTCCTTTTTAAAGTGTTTTGAAAAAAGTTCGGATACCAGTTTCTTTTCTGCAACAGAGGCAGGCTTCTTTCTCGATTTATTTTTATTGCTTCCCATTCCTTTCACAATTTCTCCCTCCTCGGGTGATAACTCTTCAACGCAAGGAGGTTCTTCAACTTGGCTTGCCGCATGACGCTTCGAATTTGATTTTTGCGTCGGAGTTGGTACGCCATGAAGAGTGCGCTCGAACGTTGCATATGTTTGATTTAACATAGCTTCATCAATTTCATGGTCCATTTCTTCGTCAATGTTTTGCAGTTGTTGACGATTCGGGATACGTCGAAATCCCCGGGGGTCAACTTCTTCTTCACTGGTAGTTGTTGTACTACCGTATTAGATACTTTCATGTATAACATCATATTCAGGTTCTTGACTTTCATTTTCAAAATCGGGTGGAGTTTGGTTTTGGGGCTCCCGAATAATTAGTCCAGATGGTTTCTTCGATTTGCCCCAAAGAGCCATTCGCTCGAACTTGGACATTTTGGATTTTTTTGGGAGACGTAGCAATACTATTTCCCTTGTCAGAACTCGACATAATGAGTAAATGCGAAAAAAAAGAGATTAACTGGTATAGCAATTAGCAATGAGAGTTTGAGAGATAAATTAGAGTGAACGTGTGAAAAATATGTGTTGGGTTGGGGAAGTATTTATAGATAGATTTTTTTTTTAAATCTGAATTCTACCCGTTAGACCCGCTGGGTCACGGGTCCGATCCGCCGGGTCCAACGGCCATAATTTCATTTTTTTTATTCCACCGGGTTAGAAAATGTAAGACCCAGACCCCACCTGTGTATACCACGGGTCCGGTCGGGTCGGCAATTCGGTCAGTGCGGGTCCTAGACGGATCGATTGGAGTGCAGGTCGACGGGTCGACCACTTTGGTCAGGTTTTTGGGGCACCTCTAGGCAGGTACGCGTAGGGGTGACAAAATATATTCGATATACTTAATTTTACATACCTAAAAATTACCAAAAATACCAAGAATTTCATTATGCTGAATATTGGTACGATACGAAAATTTTCGGTAATAGTATGAAATTTTTTTATTTTTGGTATTTCGCTATATTTTAATATATATATATACATATATATATATATATACATACATATATATATATATATCAATTTTTTCGGTATTTAGTTCGGTATTTCGCTATATCAGTTTTTTTTTATATTTCGATAATTCAGTATTTTGATAAGTTTGGTATATACTGATACCGAAATAAAATTCGGTATACCGATTTTGATACGGTATATGTATGGACAAAAAACCATACCGAAATTTTAATATACCGAAATTTGGTATACCGAAATTTTTGGTACGGTATCGGTATGAATTTTGTTGTACGGAAATTTTTTGGACGATATAAGGTATCAACAGTACGGTAGCAAAATTTGGTACCGAAACTTTCGGTACGGTATCAGTATGAATTTTGTTGTACCGAAAATTTCGGTACGATATAAGGTATCCACAAAAAGTATCGACGGTACGGTAGCGAAATTTCGGTATATCAAAACTTCCAGTACGATATTGACATGAATTTTATTGTACCGAAAATTTCGGTACGATATACGGTATCGACAAAAAGTATCAATACAATATAATATACCACCCTAGGTACATGGGGCAGATAGGCCGGGTATTTTTGGGCCTGTGGAACATCAGCTACTGCTTGTCATTCATATTCTCAAATCAGGGCCCAAAATTGGCGGTTGTTTCCTCAAACGACAACAATTTTTGAAAAATCTCGACTTAAGCTCTACTCAAACTTATGAGTTTACGAGCTCGAACTCGGGCTCGTGAATATTTGGCTCGTTAATTGCTCGCCAACATTTAAATTATATATATATATATTGTGTTTTCATACATATAGATATTCTCAATATTGTAATTAATTATTAATAATCGTTATATAATAAAATAAATAGTTCGCTAACATTTAAGTATATATTTCCAATTATATATATATCCTTAATATTTTAATTATTTAGTAATAAATTCTTAACTATAAAGAAACAAAAATTAAAAAAAAAATGCTCGCGAGACGCTCATGAGCGTTCGGGAATGTTGCTTGAGTCGAGCTCGAGCTTGAATTTTGCTGTTCGTTCGAGCTCGAGCTCGAGCTCGAGTAAACGATAACAAACTCCTTAAGGCAAAACTCGACTCGACTCCAGGGCCGATCCTAACAAAATTGAGGCCCTGGGCGAAATAATAAAAATACTGCTCCTCGCGGCTAATAACACATTAATCATTAATTGTTTACTGATTAGGATTATATTTTGGACCCAAGAATGGGCCTTCTTCTCCTGGCTGCATTTAGTATTTTTTATAGCAGCATATATAATGGTATGTACTAAAAAATTGGGCCCCATAATTTTGAGGCCCTAGGCCGTCGCCCAGGCCCACCCGCCTTTAGGGCCGGCCCAGCTCGACTCGACTCGTTTGAAAACCTAGTCAAGAGGCTACGAAAATAAGAATATTAGTATTCGGAAAAAATAGTGGTAGGTCACGGCTTTTAACCTTTGAGGGTTAAAAATCCAACCGAATTAATTTTTGAAATAGTGTTTAATAAAAGTTACTCCCTCCGTACCACTCATCTTGAGCATTTGCTTTTCGGCACGGAATTTAAGAAAAGCTAGTAGTGTGTAAAATGATATTATGAATATATATTATTTAAAGTTTTGAGAGATAAATGTGTCTTAAAAAGGAAATGACCAAGTATCTTTGTAATATCAGTATTTTTTCGTTCCCAGTATTTTTCATTTTGGTATATTACCGTATTGGTATTTTTTTGAGAACGGTTATTTCTGGACTGTTGTCATCCTATTCTCGTAATTGTTGTTTGGAACCGCCGTTTCGGGGTTGCCGTGGAACCATCTTATGTTATTATGCTTGCTGTGAGCTTCTGTTTGATGTTTCGTTCGTGTTTCGGTGTTTTGGGGCCGTTATTATTCCGTGCCTAGCGCGCGCTATCATTCTTCCATATAGTAGCGCACGCTACGTTTGCTTCGTAGCGCGCGCTAGCGAGTCGAGTCTGGAAGTGGCAGTTGGTCTCTGCTCTCTAGACAGACAGATTAACGCACGCTACATTTTTGGCTAGCGCGCGTTGTTGTTGCGGACTAGCGCGCGCTAGGTGTCCGGCGCGCTAGCGCGATAGTCCAGTACTGGGCAGTTGCTTCTGGACTCGGTTTGGTGTCCAGGTAGCGCACGCTATGGCCCGATAGCGCGTGCTACCGAGAGGCTATTAGTGCACGCTAGCGGTCCAGAACTATAGGTCCTGGACTGGGGTGTTAACGTTCTGGACTGGGTTATTAGCCGATAGCGCACGCTAACTTGAAACGTTAGCGCACGCTAATAACCCTCTGGTTATAAAAACCAGAGAGTTGACCCGGAATAGTTCATTTCTTCTCCTTTTCTTTTCTCCGTCGAGAGTTGGGCGATTTGGGCGATTGGAAGCTTGGAGTGGGGCGATTATCATCATCCATCCAAGATTTTGAGTCTCTAGCACCGATTTATCATCATTTAATCATCCTCTACCTCTTGAATCAAGGTAAATCTTTTAGAACCCTATTTTGGGGGAGGTTTGGGGGTTTTCACGTTTTCGTCTGATTCATTTCGTGTTGTTGGTTAATTCTTGATGAATATGATTAATCTTGTTGTTATTCTTAGTTTTCCTACGGATTCATGATATATTTCGTGGTTTTTGCGTAATCGAGAGGGTTTGGTTGTAGTCCGTCCTCGTTGTTGTTCTTGTACGAATATACATGAATCGTAGGCGGGTTTTTGGGGGTATTCCATATCCGTATTCGTTTAAAAATGGTTGTGATTGTATTCTTCGAATCGTTAGGTTCGGTTTCGCCGATTCTTAGCGGTCGTGTTTGATTCTTCCTTTCCGTTCGAGTCACCGTCTTTTGATCGAGGCAAGTACCCTTATGAACTTACAATCTTGACATAGTAGTATTGCATGAGAAATGGTGTGTGTGTTATGCTCACTACAGGTTAGATCCGACGAGGTCTCGGTAGGGGTCCACAGAGATGTGGATCGATGAGCTTGCTTTTAACCACTACGGGTTAGATCCGACGGAGTCTCGTTAGGGGTCCACAGAGACATGGATCGATGGTTAATTGTAGTGCACTTTATAATGTGATTTGGATTATTGGCGTTTCCGGAAATATGTATTTCAACCGATGTTTTCATGATTGCATGATTTGACTATATGTGTAAGGTGTAAGGTGTAAGATATTCATTTGGTTACTTGTACTAGCGTAATTGCTAACCCCTTTGGGGACCCGTTTTGGGGAAATTCATTTTATGAATTTCAGGTCAGATTCATCGAGACGAACGGGCCATGGACCAGTACGCGGATGACGGCCATGCGTGATGATTGTGCTTGAGTGTGTTTTTATGGTTTTCTGTCTTTTGATGCGATTATCAATCTGTAAACTAATAGAAGTACTCGAGTACTTAGGAGCTTTGGTTTGTTTGGATTGAAATGTTTGTCTATTATGTTGGTGTTGGATGATTGTGTTGTGTTTGACCGGTTGAACCGGGTGGATTATTTTGTTTTGCGTCTTTATGACGAGATGTTATTATGTGGATTCCGTGATTCGATGAGTATGTTTGGTCGTTTAGCCTGGTGGGTCCCATGTAGGGATCCAAGACGATGTAATATACCCTGAATATCCTGGGGGTGTTACAAAAAATGGTATCAGAGCACTAGGTTTATGGATACCTAGCCTTGTCGGTTTATTGGGTCTTGTTGTGTTTCGTTTTGCACATCGTCATCACGCTGCCATGATTCCGGTGCTTCCAGTGCCCGTAAGTTTTTCCTTACTCTGTTCCTTGTTTCCTTGTATCGCACCTTTGATTCTCGATTTGTGATTGTTTTTCTTCTCGTACTTACCATCGTATGGCTTTTGCTACTTATAACATCAGTATGGATGCTGGAAGAGGCCGTGGTCGTGGGCGTGGTCGTGGTCGTGATGCGGCCGGGGACGTGGGGCAGCCGGTGAGGCGGCCACATCGCATTCTTTGGGAGCCGGCAGTACCGGTGACCGTCATAGCCATGCTTCTACTCAAGATGGCGCCGACCTTGGTGTTGCGGCTGTCATGCAACAAATGGTAAACCAAATGGCGGCGATAGCTCAGGCGGTTTAAAACCCGAATCCGGCCCATGCTGCTCGGTATGGAGCAGACCATTGGCTTCAGGATGTCATCAAGATGCATTCTCCTCAGTTTTCGGGAGCTTTAGACCCGATCGGCTGGGAAGGGTGGATCAAGGAGATATCCAAAGTTTTCGTCGCCACTAATTGTCCTGAGGACCCTAAGGTCCCTATCACCCAGTATTTTCTCACTGGGGATGCTACTGACTGGTGGGAGGTCGTTGAGCCCAGGGACCGCGTTGCTACATGGGATGAGTTTAAGGACCTGATGGAGACCGAATATTGCTCGTGGCCGGTCAAACAGGCTCGAGTCCATGCCTTCTTTGACGCTCAGCCTCGGGATATCCCTGTTTCTCAGGCTATTGCTGATTTCAACCGAGAGTTGGGCTTCGTGAAGGCCCAGATTAGAGGAGAGCGACAAGATTTTCCACTTCTCCAGGCGGATGAAATTCTCGATTTGTGACTACATGTCTGGACTTGTCTGCACCACTTTGAAGGATTACCAGAGTAGGGCTCTTGCATATGATATGTCTGTGATGGACAGTGAGGCGGCTCGCGAGAGCAAAAAGCAAATGTCCGCTGGAAATTTCTCGGGCCACAAGGGTGGAGGTCAGCAGAAATCTCAGTCTGCTAACTTATCCACTTTGATGGTCCAGCTCGTTCTACTGGAGGTTTCCGTGGGGCTACCAGTACTCCATCCCGTGATGTGAGGTGTTTTAATTGTGGCCGTACAGTCCACGTCAGTCGTGTAACACCCCAAATGGCGGTTATTACAGTGCCGTGAATCCCACACTGGGACCCACCAGGCGATATCCAAAACAGGTTAAATAAATATTATTTGTGATACCGAATCACAATGAAAAGTCATTTCTCCGATTAGGAGTTTATTAAAATGTGGCCAACGGCCTTACAACACACAGGATCCGAAAAGAAAAAGTATAAACCATATGGAGATGGAAAATACTTTAAATGTCAAATACAACCAAAAGTAATTTAAGCGGACAGAAATAATACAACACGGTTTAACATAACAGGACAACAAAGATGAGGGCCCCCGAACTAGTATCCTCCGAATCCTTCGCCGCCGACATGCTCTTCCCGTGCTCGGCCCTTGCCTCGACCTAAAATACAATACAAGTATTTCGCCCAACACAGTCGGATATACATGATAATCAATTCTTGACATATACTGATTCACATATATAGATTTCAAAGAAATCATTCCGACTATCGATCATACCCTCGGGCGTATGAAACGAGCGATCACAAGCATCCAATACTATGGACGATTTACGGTATGGCTCAAAGATGGACATCACAGTACGCCCGATCCGGAAATGTGTCCGTGCACATGTCCGCCCCGTATATGGAATCCAGAATATACGTAGGACAATGTACCTAATTAGCCTCACGAAACTACGTCCCGTGTGCACACCCAACGGAATAATATCCCGATGACTATATGTGCACGGCTAAAAATCCTACACAATAACCAATCGAACGCAGATATGATTAGGATATGTCACGATACAACATGACAACGAATTCAACAAATCACATATCCGATTAAGGATCAAGAAAAACTCACCGAAGTGAAAATAAGGCCAACGAGATCAATGATTCAAAACGACATACTTGGGAATGCAACCCCATGAAGAAAACGGAATAACGTCAAGGACAGTGTCAAATCACGACCAACATTTCATGAACAATTCATACATATGAAAAATATAACCATCAGAAGAATCTAATCATCATTATAACCAAGCAAGATAACTTGCCTCAAATCCGTAAGTGAAAGATAGTCCTTCTCCAAATGACCAAACGGACGGTATCCTCAGGTAAACACTCAATCGAACGAGCAACCTTGAATGAAACGTAATTCATTCAATAATATATTCACATAATATTAATATCAATTCGTAGGAAACGACGCCCGCAACCTACTCGAATAATTTCCCCCCCGTGATGAATACCTTAACGATTAATGAAAGGTTTCAAAACAACTAATTCATCTTCCAAAATCGATTATCATACCAAAAGTGTCTTGAAATTCTCTTGTTATTCCATGAACAATAACATCTTCAATTTGCCAATAAAATTGGTTTAAATCAAATTCTCATGTTCTTCAACATCTCTTATTACCAAAAAGGATAGTCATAAAGGATTTGATACTCAATCTACCATGATAGTATCATTCATAACCAGCATCATCTACTTAAGAACACAATCTACTTAGCATTATGATGAACTACACTCTAAGTTATCAACACAATAGATTGGTGAAAAGTTATTGTTGTAATTATCAAAACCTTTATCAATCTTCAAAGACTAGTGCAACTGAACAATCATGATTTGCTAAAGCTTCTAAGGTTTCGAACTAGATCACCTAGTCTCATATTTAACATCATCAAGTTCTTTTCAAAGTAAAAAAATACCTAAAATGGTGATTAATCACTTTATGATATTAAGTTCTTGATTAAATCCATTATGAAGAAGCTAACCGATCCATCAACGTTCTCTTGAGCTAAATTCGTCCGAGAAGGTGAGTGATGACATCTACAACATGATTAAAATCACTATATCATCAAGAACACCTCCATCTCAAACCCTTATTTAACATATTCATCAAAATGCTTAAAGAGTTTAATTATAACCATGTTTTACTTGCTTAATGTACTCTAGGTGAAGTATATTTCGTCATCAATAATTAATATAAGAAAATAATGCAGAGAAGAAAACACACCAACCTCCGTAAATGAAGAATAACTTCAATGATATGAGAGAATATATCCCAAGCTTAAAAACAACTCCAAGGCTCCAAGAAAATGAGCTCCACTCCGAGATTCAAGGCTTAGAAATAAGTTGGTGAAGGTTTATAACGTTTTTAGAGTGCAGAGGGATGATATGCGAAGAGAGAAATTCGGTTTGGTTCGTGGAGAAATGAAAAACAGTCTGGTCCTATAAATAGACTGAGCAGACATAGCGCACGCTATCGGACGATTAGCGTACGCTAAGGCCCTTACGTACGCTATCCGAACGATATTACGTACGTAAACGGCTTTCAGTGGCTACTGTCTTGAATTATTGCAGGCCGTTAGCGCACGCTAATGAAAAATGGGTTAGCGCACGCTAGTAAAAGTAGATTCTCGCCGACATGACAGCTCAGACATAGATCGCATGCATGCTACCGGTTAAAAGGCTCACGTGTTGAAGTCAATCACGCCGATTCCTTCTTAGCGACGCAACAGGAAAACCTTACGCACGCTAATACGGGATTAGCGACGCTAATCTTACCGTAACGTGCGCTACATCAATAGAAAAAATTCAAAATACAACTCTCTAATTATCATCGAATCTTCATATTAGAAATGAACTATCAATGATATGATATTCAATTCTATAATACCTCATCATAATACTATATGCAACGATTTACGATAATCGATTATCCGAATAATACAACGACAGGTAAAAATGAAAAGTTACAATCGGATATTACATACTCCCCTTAAAAAGAGTTTCGTCCTCGAAACTTAAGGGGTAAATAACTCGGGGTATCTTGCTCGCATACTATCCTCGGTCTCCCACGTAGCCTCCTCGACTCCGTGTCTTGACCACCGAACTTTCGGTAGGGGAATCGTCTTGTTCCGCAATTGCTTGATTCTCCTCTCGAGTATCCAGACAGTGACGCTCCTCGCACGAATGATCTTCGCTAAATCTATGTCTTCGAATTGAAGTACGTGGCTTGGATCGGCAACATATTTCCTCACCGAGAGACATGAAACACGTTGTGAATCTTACTCAAGGTCGGTGGCAAGGCTAGTCGATAGGCCGATCACCTACACGCTCCAGAACCTCAAACGGCCCAATATACCTTGGGCTCACACCCTTTTCCCGAAACGAAAAACACCTCGAGTAGGAGACACCTTCATTAACACATGATCACCAACCTCGAACTCAAGCGGTCTTCGACGATGGTCGCATAAGACTTCGTCTACTTTGAGCCGTTAACAACCGACTCCTAATCAAAGTGATCTTCTCACGGGCGGCTAACAACATATCGGGTTCCGTACCCGGAGATTCCGGCGATTCGTCCCAACACAAAGGGACCTACGGCGGCCATATAGTGCCTCATACGGTGCCATCGAATCGAAGCGTGCCAACTATTATAAGTGAATTCCACCAAAGGCACTGGGCTTCCCAATCGTCCTTCCAATCAAGAACACATGCTCTCAACATATCTTCTAGAGTCTGTATGGTTCTCTCCGATGACCATCGATCTGTGGATGGACAAACCGTCAAATTCAACTGCGTACCCATCGCACGATGAACCGCCTTCGAGAAATGTGACACAAATCGCCCGTCACGGCCTGATACAATGCTCTTGGGGGTACCGTGTAGTCTCACAATTTCCTTAATAAACAGTGGGCCAATCTCTCGGGGCCCCATGTGTCCTTAATTTCCAAGAAGTGAGCTGATTTGGTCAGACGGTCCACAATCACCCAAATCGTATTCATTCCTCGACGACTCGTCGGCAAGCTAGTGATAAAGTCCATAGATATGTCTTCCCATTTCCATTCAGGAATCGGGAGCGGTTTCGGCATTCTCGGGTCGCCGGTGCTCAATCTTAACCTCACGACAGGTCAAACACCTCGAAACGAATTCGGCAATCTCACGCTTCATATTCCCCACCAATAATGCTTCAAATCCTTATACATCTTGCTAGAGCCGGGTGAATAGAGTACGGGGTAGCATGGGCTTCTCTCATGATAGAGTTCTTCAATTCTTCGTCACGGTACACAAACTCGGTTTCTAAACGTATCAATCCATCCTCGTGGATCACGAATCCGTGGGCTTCCCGGGTTACCTCATCCCGAATCCTAGATAAGAATGGGTCCGTAATTTGCTTCGATTTGATCATATCATCAAGAGACGAAGAAATATCAAGGGTGCAAAGTTGTCCCCGAACACGCTGTAACCAAACTTCAATTCGGCCTCATAAGGTCCAACTGCAATTCCTCTGTCTTTGTTAAACGACTCAAGATCTCGCTCTGTCTTGTCTTACGGCTCAATGCGTCGGCAACCACATTTGCTTTACCGGATGATAAAGGATTTCGATATCATAGTCCTTGATTAATTCTAGCCACCTTCTCTCGCCTCATGTTCAACTCCTTCGAGTAAAAATGTACTTTAGGCTCTTGTGGTCCGTAAAGATCTCGAGTAACTCCATAAAGATAGTGGCCTTGATTTTCAAAGCAAACACCACTACCGCTAACTCCAAGTCGTGGGTCGGATAGTTAACTTCATAGGGTCGCAATTGTCTCGATGCATAGGCGATTACTTTCCCTTCTGCATTAGTACACATCCTGCACTGTCTCGACGCGTCACTATACACCACAAATCCTTCCGTTCCCTTTGGTAAGACCAAAACAGTGCGAAATCAATCGACTCTTGAGCTCTTCAAAACTCTTGACATGCTTCGACCACAAATACTTCTTGTCCTTCCGCATAAGTTAGTCATCGGTTGCGAAATTTTAGAGAATCCCTCCACGAATCGTCGGTAGTAACTGCTAGCCGAGGAAACTACGAACTTCCTTCACGTTCTTCGGTGGTAGCCAATCTCGAATGGCTTAGTCTTTTGTGGGTCCTCTCACCCCTTCGGTGATATCACATGCCCGAGAAAGACAACCTCAGGCATCCGTAACTCACACTTAGAAAATTTCCCATAAAGTTGTTCTCGCCTCAAAGTATCGAGAACTTGGTGGAGGTGATTCTCGTGTTCCTCGTGGTCGCGAGAGTAAATCGAATGTCGTCAATGAAAACGACTACAAAGCAATCTAGATAGTTAATAAAAACTCGATTCATCAACTCCATGAATCCGCCGGTGCATTAGTCAGTCCAAATGGCATCACCACGAACTCGTAATGCCCATAGCGAGTACGGAATGCTGTCTTTGAAATGTCAGACTCTCGAATCCTCAACTGATGATAACCAGATCTTAAGTCGATCTTAGAAAACACGGCAGCTCCCTGAAGTTGGTCCAATAAATCGTCAATACGAGGCAAGGGATACTTGTTCTTGATGGTTACCTGCTCACTCACGGTAATCAATACATAAGCGTATGGATCCATCTTTCTTCCTCACAAATAACACTGGTGCTCCCACATGTGACTCAATATGTAGAATATATCCTTTGTCATTCAACTCCTCAAGCTGTTTATTCAATTATTGCATCTCAGTAGGAGCCATACGGTTCGGTTCTTTTGAGAGCGGGGACGTACTGGTTCTAACTCAATAATAAATTCCACGTCACGATGAGGAGGTAAGCCCGGCAACTCGTCTGGAAATACATCGGGTAATCTCGGACTACGGAATGTCGGCCAATTCAATCGATCGATCGTCCGATTTGGTCATGTAGCACCAATAACCAATACACCCTTGATTAAGCGGTTTATTGCTTTCATAGCCGATGACTCTCCCGAGCAGTGGGATTATCACCTCGAAAAATACACTCGAATCCATTATCGAAGTAGCGGTAACCATCCGCTTGCGGACCGAGTATTGCATCGTGACGATCCATCCAATCGATACCCAAGATTATATCATCCTTAGGTAGATCGACTACAATCGATTTGACAACCACTCACGGTCGTTCAAACGAATCGGACAATCCTGGACTTCACGATTTCCAATAATTCTTCTACCATCGGTAGACCAATTACGTAGGGCTCACAATTGATAACATGGTCTAGAGGTAAACGACTTAAACAAGAAGAAGATATAAAGGAGTGTGAAGCACCGGTATCAAAAAGAACACACACAGCCGGGAGTGGATCTCGAGTATACCCGAAATCATGCCGGCCTCGGGATCATCGGCTTTCTTCATCTCGTAAATCCTGGGTTTCGCAGCACGGCACCAGGTGTACCACTTTGATTCCCACGGCCCATTCCCTTATTCGCCGGTGGTCTGATAGGAAGCGGACGGAGGCGTCCGGCTCGGGACAGAGGATTGAATAGGAGTATGAGATGCCACGGGATCATGTCCGGGCCCATTCCTGCAAAAACGAGCACGGTGACCATTCTTCCCACAAGTATGGCATGTGATGGCAGGCTTTGGGCAATTGAAATTGATATGCCCTGGCCCCCACGGTTATAGCACACAATGGATGAGGGGACCGCTCGAGTGCGATCCAGTGGCTTTGACGCCATGGGTGGACGATCGAGAGGGTTTGGCAATGGTAGGGCTTCTGAATGTCCCGGTAACTCTCGGTCCGATTCGTTCTTGACCCTTTTGTTGTTGGACCGTGGTTGTTTCTTGAAATCTCTTTCGCGGTGAGTTCGTATTCGAGCCTTTTCGATGAACTCGGTAGGTAGTACAGTGGTGATTCAAATTTGCATTCTCATTCGGGGTTTAAGCCTCTTGAGAAAGTATTTGATCTTGTCGGCCTCTGTTCGAATAATTGTCGTGGCAAAAGGAAGGAGTGCCGGAATTTCTCAAAGCAGATAATACATCATCGTCTTCGAGACGGGTGGGTTCAAAAGTTCCGACAGTTTGGCCTCACGGAGTATACAGATAATGTGATCTAGCATGAGGTTTTAAATTCCTCCCAAGTGTAAACACCATCAGTGGCCTTCTTCAAAGCCACTGGTATGAGCGCCTTTGCTAAGATAATACGCGGCTACCGAGACGCGATTCTCTTCCGGGATCCACCATCTGGAAAAGTTTCTCAAAATGCTCGATCCAATGCGCAATGTCGCAGGCTCGAGGAGCCTTCAAAAGTCGGTGGTCGCCGGCGAGAGATGTCGCGATAATCCGACTCACGGGTCCGCCAATCACAGGAGGAGGATGAGCCCCTTGCCGCCGGCCGCAGCGGCCCTCTGCATAGCTTCCATTAGTTGACCCATCGGGTCATACGTGTCATCATGCCGCATTACGACGTAAGGATCGACACGTGCATCCCCGCCCACGGTGGTGCGATTGTTCCCTAGAAGGTGAACCACTGCATGCGGAACTCGATCCGCATTCGCGCGTCTGTTGGCTCGAGGTATTGGGATTCGGCCCCTTCCGCGGCCTCGTCCCCCTGCCCACGACCTCGCGAGGTTTCTTTCCATACCGAAAGAGTCAATCATAATGGTAACTATAAGTACGATTCAAGATACCAAAATTCACGCTGAATTAATAGTAATAAGGAATCACATATTAAAGGAAAATGGTTATCGACACCACAAATGTCGCAGAGTATCATATCGGTGTCAAGTCGAATAATTTCAATTATACAATAAATTCAAGATTTACCTCGGATTATCAATCGGATAAATCCTGTCACAATTCCTTGAAATAACATGATCAACAAAGAGATCCTATACCGATATCAATATCATGCCGATAATTAAACCATGGCTTATAAAGTACATACCGCATTTGGCTCGCGAGGTCGGGCGCTTACCAGTCACACGTGACACGAAGGTTTCTTGATACTAGTTCATTTCTCAATGACTCATGAAAGAAAACGACTCTCGATACCATCTTCTCGTAACACCCCAAATGGCGGTTATTACGGTGCCGTGAATCCCACACTGGGACCCACCGGGCGATATCCAAAACAAAGTTAAATAAATATTATTTGTGATACCGAATCACAATGAAAAGTCATTTCTCCGATTAGGAGTTTATTAAAATGTGGCCACGGCGTTACAACACACAGGATCCGAAAGAAAAGTATAAACCATATGGAGATGGAAAATACTTTAAATGTCAAATACAACCAAAAGTAATTTAAGCGGAACAGAAATAATACAACACGGTTTAACATAACCGGACAACAAAGATGAGGGGCCCAGAACTAGTATCCTCCGAATCCTTCGCCGTCGACATGCTCTTCCGTGCACGGCCCTTGCCTCGACCTAAAATACAATACAAGTATTTCGCCCAACACAGGTCGGATATACATGATAATCAATTCTTGACATATACAATTCACATATATAGATTTCAAAGAAATCATTCCGACTATCGATCATACCCTCGGGCGTATGAAACGAGCGATCACAAGCATCCAATACTATGGACGATTTACGGTATGGCTCAAAGATGGACATCACAAGACGCCCGATCCGGAAATGTGTCCGTGCACATGTCCGCCCGTATATGGAATCCGAGAATATACGTAGGACAATGTACCTAATTAGCCTCACGAAACTACGTCCCGTGTGCAGTACCCAACGCGGAATAATATCCGCCGATGACTATATGTGCACGGCTAAAAATCCTACACAATAACAATCTAACGCAGATATGATTAGGATATGTCACGATACAACATGACAACGAATTCAACAAATCACATATCCGATTAAGGATCAAGAAAAACTCACCGAAGTGAAAATAAGGCCAACGAGATCAATGATTCAAAACGACATACTTGGGAATGCAACCCCATGAAGAAAACGGAATAACGTCAAGGACAGTGTCAAATCACGACCAACATTTCATGAACAATTCATACATATGAAAAATATAACCATCATAAGAATCTAATCATCATTATAACCAAGCAAGATAACTTGCCTCAAATCCGTAAGTGAAAGATAGTCCTTCTCCAAATGACCAAACGGACGGTATCCTCAGTTAAACACTCAATCGAACGAGCAACCTTGAATGAAACGTAATTCATTCAATAATATATTCACATAATATTAATATCAATTCGTAGGAAACGACGCCCGCAACCTACTCGAATAATTTCCCAGTGATGAATATCTTAACGATTTATGATAGGTTTCAATACATCTAATTGATCTTCCAAAATCGATTATCATACCAAAAGTTTCTTTAAATTCTCTTGTTATTCCATGAACAATAACATCTTCAATTTGACAATAAAATTGTTTTAAATCAAATTCTCATGTTCTTCAACATCTATTATTAACAAAAAGGATAGTCATAAAGGATTTGATACTCAATCTAACATGATAGTATCATTCATAACAAGCATCATCTACTTAAGAACACAATCTACTTAGCATTATGATGAACTACACTCTAAGTTATCAACACAATAGATTGGTGAAAAGTTATTGTTGTAATTATCAAAACCTTTATCAATCTTCAAAGACTAGTGCAATGAACAATCATGATTTGCTAAAGCTTCTAAGGTTTCGAACTAGATCACCTAGTCTCATATTTAACATCATCAAGTTCTTTTCAAAGTAAAAAAATACCTAAAATGGTGATTAATCACTTTATGATATTAAGTTCTTGATTAAATCCGCTTATGAAGAAGCTAACCGATCCATCAATGTTCTCTTGAGCTAAATTCGTCCGGAAGGTGAGTGATGACATCTACAACATGATTAAAATCACTATATCATCAAGAACACCTCCATCTCAAACCCTTATTTAACATATTCATCAAAATGCTTAAAGAGTTTAATTATAACCATGTTTTACTTGCTTAATGTACTCTAGGTGAAGTATATTTCGTCATCAATAATTAATATAAGAAAATAATGCAGAGAAGAAAACACACCAACCTCCAGAAATGAAGAATAACTTCAATGATATGAGAGAATATATCCCAAGCTTAAAAACAACTCCAAGGCTCCAAGAAAATGAGCTCCACTCCGAGATTCAAGGCTTAGAAATAAGTTGGTGAAGGTTTATAACGTTTTTAGAGTGCAGAGGGATGATATGCGAAGAGAGAAATTCGGTTTGGTTCGTGGAGAAATGAAAAACAGGCTGGTCCTATAAATAGACTGTGCAGACTTAGCGCACACTATCAGGACAGTTTAGCGTACGCTAAGGCCCTTACGTACGCTATCCGAACGATATTACGTACGTAAATGGCTTTCAGTGGCTACTGTCTTGAATTATTGCAGGCCGTTAGCGCACGCTAATGAAGAATGGGTTAGCGCACGCTAGTAAAAGTAGATTCTCGCCGACATGACAGCTCAGACATAGATCGCATGCATGCTACCGGTTAAAAGGCTCACGTGTTGAAGTCAATCTTGCCGATTCCTTCTTAGCGTACGCAACGAGGAAAACCTTACGACGCTAATACATGTGATTAGCGTCGCTAATCTTCTTGTGTAACGTGCGCTACATCAATAGAAAAAAATTCCGAAAATACAACTCTCTAATTAACATCGAATCATCATATTTGAAATGAACTAACAATGATATGATATTCAAATCTATAATACCTCAACATAATACTAAATGCAACGATTTCTGATAATCAGATTATCCGAATAATACAACGACAGGTAAAAATGAAAAGTTACAGTCGGATATTACAAGTCGTACTTGTTTGAGCCCTTTGCTGACATGTAATCAGTGTGGCCAGTCGAGCCACAAGGCTGCTTTCTGTGCTGAGAGGGAGAGAATTCTTGGTGCCCGGGCTTCAATTCCAGCACCTAGGGAACCAAGTGTGAATCAAGGATAGTTTGCTTCTCAGTCTCTGTCGAGTGCCAGTCGAGGGAGAGGTCGGGGTCAGCCCGCCAGAGGGGGAGCTTCCAATGTCGACTCCGCTCATCCACGTGTTTATGAAATGAGGAGGGCCGATGATCCAGCCGCCACCGTAGCCACATGTACCGTTCACATTCATTCGCATCCTGTCAATGTGCTTTTCGATTCTGGTGCTACGCATTCATTCATCTATTTGGAGTGTGTGCGCCATTTGAGTCTCGATTGTTTGACGCCTTATGAGCCTTTCATCGTTAAACTTCCTAGCGATGATAGGATCGTCAGTGATCGGGAGATCCGAGATTGTGCTGTGACTATTTGCGAGAGGGCTTGGCTCTATGATCTTATTGTTGTGGGTATTGAGGATGAGGATTTAATAATTGAGGATGATTGGCTCGAGCGGCATGGTGCGATCATGAACTACCGCATGAGAATTATCACTATGTTGGCCGAGGATGGCACCGATCACTCTTTCGCAGGGTGAAAGATGGGAAACCATAAGTTCGTTATTAACGCTTTGAAGGCGATGAGACTCCTGCGGAAGGGGTGTACTGGTTATTGGTGCTATGCCTTGAAGGCGGAGAGTGGTGGAGTCGAGCTTTCATCGATTCCAGTTGTTAGTGAATTTCCTGATGTTTTTCCTGACGAGCTACCGGTTTGCCACTGGACCGTGAGGTAGAGTTTGCTATCGAGTTAGAGCCGAGTGCGGCTCCGATTTCGAAGGCACCGTATCGCATGGCACCTTCCGAGATGACCGAGTTGAAGAAGTAGTTGAGTGAGCTTCTTGAGTCAGGGTATATTCGACCGAGCGCTTCGCCTTGGGGCGCACCGGTTCTGTTTGTGCGGAAGAAGGATGGTTCACTACGTTTGTGTATCGACTATCGCGAGCTAAGCAAGGTGACCATCAAGAACAAGTATCCCTTGCCGAGGATTGATGACTTGTTCGATCTGTTGCAGGGAGCTGCGGTATTCTCGAAGATCGACTTGAGATCGGGGTACTATCAGCTTCGGGTGAGGGAGTCCGATGTTCCAAAAAACAGCTTTTCGGACGAGATACGGACATTATGAGTTTGTGGTCATGCCCTTCGGGTTAACCAACGCGCCGGTGGTGTTCATGCAATTGATGAACAAGGTCTTTATCGAGTATCTGGATAAGTGTGTCATCGTCTTCATTGACGATATCCTTATTTATTCGAGGAACAAGGAGAAGCACGCGCATCATCTGCGAGTAGTATTAGATATTTTGAGGACCGAGCAACTCTATGCAAAGTTCTCGAAATGTGAGTTCTGGCTGAAGGAAGTGATCTTTCTAGGTCACGTGATTTCAGCCGAGGGAGACGTGTGGATCCGTAGAAGATCGAGGCAGTGTTGGATTGGGCACCGCCTAAAAACGTGAAGGAGGTCCGTAGTTTCTTGGGTTTGGCGGGCTACTACCGTAGGTTCGTTGAGGGTTTCTCGAAACTAGCTCGACCACTTACACAGTTGCTTCAGAAGTCCGAGACGTTCATCTGGAATGACGATAGGCAGGCGAGTTTTGAGGAGCTGAAGAAGCGTTTAACTTCAGCCCCAGTTTTAGCATTGCCGTGTGGCAACGAGGGCTTTGCTGTTTATAGTGATGCTTCGGACCAGGGTCTTGGGTGCGTATTGATGTATCACGACAGAACCATTGCGTATGCATCGTGGCAGTTGAGGCCGTATGAGCTTAACTACCCTACTCACGATTTGGAGTTAGCGGGAGTTGTTTTCGCACTCAAGATTTGGCGTCACTACCTGTTTGGCTCCGCATGTCAGATTTTTACCGATCATAAAAGTCTGAAGTACATATTTACCCAGTGGGAGTTGAATATGAGGCATAAGAGGTGGTTGGAGTTGATTAAGGATTATGACCTCGAAATCCTTTATCATTCGGGCAAGGCGAACGTCGTGGCCGATGCCTTGAGTCGGAAACTGGTTGCGTTGAGGACACTTGAGATCCTTACGTATCAATCTGAGCTTCAACGGGTTTTGATAGAGTTGGATGTTGAGATTTTATTGCCGTGAGCAGTCAAACAACTTTGCGCTTTAGAGATTTCGTCGTCGTTGGTCGATGAAATTAAACTAAAGCAATTGGAGGATCCGATGATTTCTCAGATTTGGGAAAATGTTCTCAAGGGGAAGTCTCCTAGGTTTGTGATTCACGAGGATGGTGTGTTGAGATTCCAGAGTCGGCTCTGTGTACCGAACGACTTGGAATTAAGGTATAGTATTTTGCGAGAGGCCCATGCTACGCCTTACTCCGTTCATCCTGGCTCGAGTAAGATGTACGAAGACCTGAGGAGGAATTTTTGGTGGAATGACATGAAGGAGGAGGTCGCACAGTTTGTAGCGAGATGTTTGACTTGTCAGCAGGTCAAAATCGAGCATCAGCGACCGGCTGGGTTATTGCAGTCGCTTCCCGTCCCGGAATGGAAATGGAAAGATATTTCGATGGACTTTATCACGAGCCTGCCGAGATCGAGATCAGGCATGAACATGATTTGAGTGATTGTGGATCGTCTGAACAAATCGGCACATTTTCTGGGCATCAAGGATACTTGGGGTCCGAAAAAGCTGGCTCGGGTACTTATTGCGCAGATTGTGAGACTTCATGGTACTCCGAAGTCTATTGTTTCGGATCGGGATGGCCGTTTCGTATCGCACTTTTGGCAGGCAATGCACAAGGCATTGGGTACTCATTTGCATCTGAGTATCTCTTTTCACCCTCAGTCGGATGGATAGTCGGAGCGCACTATCCAGACATTTGAGGATATGTTGCGCGCTTGTGCTCTCGATTGGAGTAGTGAATGGGAGGAGCATTTACCATTGATCGAGTTCACGTACAACAATAGTTGGCACGCGTTGATTCGCATGGCACCGTATGAGGCACTTTATGGGCGGCGTTGTCGATCACCGATTTGTTGGAATGAGGCATCCGATTTGGTTGGGACCAAACCGAATATCATTATGGAGACGAGGCGGAAGGTAGAATTGATTCAAGAGAGGATGTTGACCGCTCAGAGTCGACAGAAGTCGTGATGTTCGTCGTCGACCTTTAGAATTCGAGGTGGGGGACCACGTTTTTCTAAAGTTGTCGCCAACAAAGGGGGTTTTCCGCTTCGGTAAGAAGGGAAAGTTGATCCCGAGATTTATTGGGCTCTTTGAGATTCTCGAGAGAGTCGGTGAATTGGCAAACCAGTTGGCGTTACCTCCGGCCTTGATCACATTCATAACGTTTTCCATGTTTCCCAGTTGAGGAAATATGTTCCAGATCCTAGTCACGACATCGACTATGGTGAGATTGATGTCGGTGAGGATATTACTTTCGAGGAGCGCCCCTTGAAGATTTTGGAGCAAGCGACTGAGGCATAAAACCATTCATTTGGTCAAGATGCAGTGGTCGAGGCACGGTGTCGAGGAGGCAACTTGGGAAACCGAGGACAGCATGCGTGCTAGGTACCCCGAGTTGTTTGTTTCTTAAGTTTCAGGACGAAACTTATTTTTAGAGGGGTAGAATGTAATATCCATATTTTTTCATTCCCAGTATTTTTAATTTTGGTATATTACCGTATTGGTATTTTTTTAGAACGCTTATTTATGGACTGTTGTCATCCTATTCTTGTAATTGTTGTTTGGAACCGCCGTTTCGTGGTTGCCGTGGACCCATCCTATGTTATTATGCTTGCTGTGAGCTTCTGTTTGATGTTTCGTTCGTGTTTCGGTGTTTTGAGGCTATTATTATTTCGTGGCTAGCGCGCGCTATCATTCTTGTTTGGCGCACGCTAAGTACCATATAGTAGCGCACGCTACGTTTGCTTCGTAGCGCATGCTAGTGAGTCGAGTCTGGAAGTGGCATTTGGTCTCTGCTCTCTGGACAGACAGATTAGCGCACACTACATTTTTTGCTAGCGCGCGGCGTTGTTGCGTACTAGCGCGCGCTAGGTGTCCGGTAGCGCGCGCTAGCGCGATAGTCCAATACTGGGCAATTGCTTCTGGACTCGGTTTGGTGTCCAGTTAGCGCACGCTATGGCCCGATAGCGCGCACTACCGAGAGGCTATTAGCGCACGCTACATTTTTGGTAGCGCACGCTAGCGGCCCAGAACTATAGGTCCTGGACTGGGGTGTTAATGTTCTGGACTGGGTTATTAGCCGATAACGCACGCTAACTTAAAACGTTAGCGCACGTTAATAACCCTCTGGTTATAAAAACCAGAGAATTGACCCGAAATAGTTCATTTCTTCTCCCTTTCTTTTCTCCGCCGAGAGTTGGGCGATTTGGGCGATTGGAAGCTTGAAGTGGGGCGATTATCATCATCCATCCAAGATTTTGAGTCTCTAGCACCGATTTATCATCATTTAATCATCCTATACCTCTTGAATCAAGGTAAATCTTCTAGAACCCTATTTGGGGGGAGGTTTGGGGGTTTTCACGTTTTCATCTGATTTGTTCTGTTTTATTGGTTAATTCTTGATGAATATGAGTAATCTTGTTGGTATTCTTAGTTTTCCTATGGATTCATGATATATTTCGTGGTTTTTGCGTAATCGAGAGGGTTTGGTTGTGGTCCGCCCTCGTTGTTGTTCTTGTACGAATATGCATGAATCGTAGGCGGGTTTTCGGGTGTATTCCATTTCCGTATTCATTTAGAAATGGTTGTGATTGTATTCTTCGAATCGTTAGGTTCGGTTTCGCCGGTTCCTAGCGGTCATGTTTGATTCTTCCTTTCCGTTCGAGTCACCGTCTTTTGATCGAGGCAAGTACCCTTCTGAACTTACAATCTTGACATAGTAGTATTGCATGAGAAATGGTGTGTGTGTGTTATGCTCACTACGGGTTAGATCCAACGGGGTCTCGGTAGGGGTCCACAGAGATGTGGATCGCCGAGCTTGCTTTTAACCACTACGGGTTAGATCCGACGGGGTCTCGGTAGGGGTCCACAGAGACGTGGATCGACGGTTAATTGTGGTGTATTTTATAATGTGATTTGGATTATTAGCGTTTCCGGAAATGTGTGTTTCAACCGATGTTTTCATGATTGCATGCTTTGACTATATGTGTAAGGTGTAAGGTGTAAGATATTCATTTGGTTACTTGTACTAGCGTAATTGCTAACCCCTTTGGGGACTCGTTTCGGGGAAATTCGTTTTATGAATTTCAGGTCAGATTCATCGAGACGAACGGGCGCTGGACCAGTACGCGGATGACGGCCATGCGTGATGATTGTGCTTGGGTGTGTTTTTATGGTTTTCTATCTTTTGATGCGATTATCAATTTGTAAACTAATAGAAGTACTCGAGTACTTAGGAGCTTTGGTTTGTTTGGATTGAAATGTCTGTCTATTATGTTGGTGTTGGATGATTGTGTTGTGTTTGACCGGTTGAACCGGGTGGATTATTTTGTTTTGCATCTTTATGACCCGATGTTATTATGTGGATTCCGTGAGTCGATGAGTATGTTTGGTCGTTTAGCCTGGTGGGTCCCATGTAGGGATCCACGGCGCTGTAATATACCCTGAATATCCTGGGGGTGTTACAGTCTTGGGACGGCCCAAAAATGAATATGAACCAAGATCGGTGGGACGGAGGGAGTACTAAATACTATAACTAAAATATACCATTCATTTTACAGTTTCAATAACTATTTTGTGCAGTCAGAGGTGAATTCCGAAGAAGTCCAATGATCCTCCATCCAACTTTTTAAATAATATTTAGGTCGGATTATGTATTTCTTTCCCCTACTTCTTAAATATATATGCTCGCCCATTCGTTTCTTAAATCGAACCTTGCAATTGGATGAATCAGTGTTGGAACATTTTATTCCACACATTTAATATAGAGGTTTTGATGATAAGTTGCTAAACAAATAAAAACAAGAATTAATCAACAAGTAGTCGAAGACAATCGAAACGGACAGAAAAGCAAAGAAGTAATCATTAGTGAAGCTAACGTACGCTACAGCAAAGATGTAACGTACATAATGTATCAAGACTGTAACACCCCGAGATGTTCGGAATAATTACAGCGCCGTAAACCCTTTAAGTAAGGATTTACAAGGCTAATTAAAAAAAAAGGAAAGTAAATATAAGACATCAACACTGCGAAAATTCAAGTCTATGGAACGTACAACTGGTTCAACGGGTAATTAATACAACCATATCGAATTAATATCAAAAGGACACGCGTACTCGAGTACAGAAACCAAACCAAGACCACAAATCTCCAATAACAATAAACATCACTGAACCCCTTCGTCGTCACGTCGGTCCTGTGGCTGTTTCCCTGCTCCTCGGCTACCTGAACATCAAAACAAATGTCCACCCCCGAAGGGGTTAGCAAAACGATGCTAGTACAAGTATCATGTTAAACAATTCGAATATGCATCAATAATACATAACAAGATACACCACACGGACTTCCGCTACCGGAATCCGACAATGCAAATCCACAAGATTCCATTACACAGCATGGGTATTCCAATGATCCAGCGCCCTCAGCATAGATCCCAAGATGATCCCGTCGGACCAACACGAGGTGGAAATAACCCGTACAATGATCCAGCGCCCTCAGCCTAGATCCCAAGATGATCCCGTCGGATCAACACGAGGTGGACATCCGATCCAGCGCCCTCAGCATAGATCGTTCAACGTATACAAACACAACTCATGCATACACATATGCCAAATCATTATGTTCATCATCATGAACATATAAACACTATATCACGAATATCATGACAAATCAACGAAGTAAATATCGTGTTCAACAACTTGCATAATCATACACATACTCCAAAAATACCGATATTAACATATCACGATACTTGCCTCGAAGATGGCAAGAACGATATACTTCAATGCTCTCGACGCACTCGAAGGCCGCCTCCTCCGATCAACGTAACAAGCTCGAACCTTAACAAAAGGAACGATATACAAATCATCTCAAGTCGAACGATGGCCTAACAATTCGGTCTACGGCCGAAAAGCTCAAAATAAACAATCTGCCCGGACTGCTTAGCGCGCGCTACGTAACCTACGTAACGTGCGCTAAGACAGGCTGATAGCGTCTGTTGTCTTATAAGACTAGCGTCGCTAGTCACGATCTGGCGCGATCGACTCATTTGGTCTCATAACGTACGCTACGTACGTTTTGTGCGAAAACCGAACCTCGATAGCGCACGTTAACTCACACAGGTTAGCGTGCGCTAATCTTTGCATGGCAGAATACTGCAAACCGAAAACTGGGTTGGATGATGAAGAACTTATGAATCCTATGGTGATGTTACAAGTTATCCTCGGGCATATCATGATAATAAGGTTTCTGGAAGATTTATGATTATGAAATACCAATATACGGATAGTTATCTCGATATCACAATTCCTCTACGATCTTCCAGAAATAATCTAAGTTCCATCGTCTAACGTTTCAAAACACATGATTCCAACGTATACAACGTATCAACTTGGTAATATCCGATTACTTGATCATAAATCGATTTAAACATGCTTAGGAGTCCTTATAATAAGGTGGTTCAAAGGTTCATTCGATATCTAGCATCTCTACGTCAAAAGTATCCTTCTAACATGCGATGACCGATAAAAACGAAATACTTGCTATCCAAACATGATTCAAACTTCCTTAGGAACCTTACTAATCATTGGTGAAAAATCACCTACCTCAAAGTAATGAAGAACACGGATGAAAATGAAGCAATCCAATACCAAAGGCTTGAACACCAATCTCCAATGATATAAGATCTTCAATCTCGAACTAAGTGGTTGATACGAAGTGTTTAGGACGAATGGAGTTATGTTACAAGTGCAAGAGTTCGGGTTATGTGGGAATAAAGGACTGAAATCACGAATAGGATGCTGTCCTATTTATAATAAATGGCTATTAGCGCGCGCTACACCCTGTTCGTAGCGTGCGCTAACGGCTCACAGTCTAAGCGTACTCGGCACTTAGCGTACGCTACGCATATACCTCTAGCGTGCGCTAAGGCGTTGACCCGGCTTTCCGGCCGTCCAGTGCGTCCGACACGATCCGGCGGGGGTCCCGGCGGATCTCACCTACCGCACGTCTCCATCGGTCGACCACGCATAGAGTGCGCTAAATACACTCGGTAGCGTGCGCTATAAAACCATGTTAGCGTCGCTACCCTTAGCCTTATAGCGTGCGCTACATGCCTGAAATTTCAACCTTTAAATCACATACACGAAATTATATGCTCGACGATATCGGATTATGAACTACGGAGAATAGTATTCAGACAAAAGTACAATCATTACAATATCGCAAGTTCCAATTACATAACAGAAATCTCGGGTATTACATCCTTCCTCCCTAAAAAGAAGTTTCGTCCCGAAACTTAGGATGAAAATAACTCCGGATATTTAGTCTTCATACCGTCCTCCGTTTCCCAAGTGGCCTCTTCGACTCCATGTCGTGACCATTGTACTTTAACCAAATGTATCGGTTTATTCCTTAATTGTTTGATCCGGCTCTCAAGTATCTTGATTGGTCTTTCTTCGAAGGTGCCATCATTAGCTATCTCGATCTCGTCGAAATCAATGACGTGACTGGGGTCCAGTATATACTTCGCGGTTGGGATACGTGAAATACACTGTGAACATGACTCGGCGATGGCGGTAAGGCCAACCCGTATGCTAAATCCCCAACTCTCTCTAGGATCTCAAATGGTCCGATATATCTTGGACTAAGCTTGCCTCTTCTCCCAAAACGGAAAATCCCTCGTGTAGGAGACACCTTCAATAGTACGTGGTCCCCAACGTCGAACTCTAGAGGGCGACGACGTACATCTGCATAAGACTTACGCCGACTCGGGCGATCAGCAGTCTCTCTCGAATCACCGCTATCTTCTCTTGAGTCTGGATAATCAAATCCGGTTCCGTCCCGATCAAATCCGAAGAATCATCCCAACACAGGGGTGATCGGCACCTCCTCCCGTACAAAGCTTCAAATGGTGCCATCTTAATAGAAGCATGCCAACTATTATTGTAAGTGAATTCGATCAAGGGCAAGTGAACTTCCCAATCAGTTGACCAATCCAACGCACAAGCTCTAAGCATGTCTTCTACAGTTTGAATAGTCCTTTCGGACTGACCGTCCGTTTGGGGATGATAAGCTGTGCTAAAGTTGAGCTCAGTCCCCAAAGCTTTGTGAACTGCTTTCCAGAAGTGCGACACGAAACGACCGTCTCGATCCGAAATAATGGTCTTCGGCGTCCCGTGCAATCTGACTATCTCCGCAATAAATACTCGCGCCAAACGTTCGGGTCCCCAAGTATCTTTGATCCCTAGGAAATGAGCTGACTTGGTTATTCGATCAACTATAACCCAAATCATGTTCATTCCCGCTCTAGTCCTTGGCATACTGGTGATGAAATCCATCGAGATATCCTCCCACTTCCACGAGGATCTAAGCGGCTTTAACATCCGTGGTCGCCGATGCTCAATCTTGACCTGACAAGTCAAACACTTGAAACGTGCTACGCTCGTCCTTCATCATATTCCACCACCAGAAGTTTTGTTTAATATCCTTATACGTCTTACTTATGCCCGGGTGAATAGAATAGGGCGCGCTATGAGCTTCTTTCAGAATAGTCCGTCTCAAGTCATCATCGTCGGGAACGCAAAGTCGACTCTGAAATCTCAGAACTCCATCGTCTTGTATCACGAATCCTGGGGCTTTTCCTTTCTTTACTTCATCACATAATCGAAGGATCAGAGAATCGTCTAACTGCTTGGACTTGATCTTCTCGACTAGTGATGAAGTCAGTTCCATCATATAAAGTCGCCCTTGGATTTCTGGTGCCCATACTTCAATCCCTTCGCGGATCAGTTCTCGTTGAATGCTGGTCTGGGGCGTAAGAGCTTCCAACACTCGAAGAGAAACAGGTTTACGGCTCAAAGCATCGGCTACTACATTTGCTTTCCCCGGATGATAGAGAATCTCCAAGTCGTAATCCTTGATCAATTCCAGCCACCTTCTCTGCCTCATGTTTAATTCTTTCTGACTGAAAATGTATTTGAGGCTCTTATGATCTGTAAAGATCTGACAATGAGTGCCGTACAGATAATGTCTCCAAATTTTCAAGGCAAAGACCACAGCTGCTAGCTCCAGATCATGAGTCGGATAATTAACTTCATACGGTTTCAATTGTCGAGAAGCATAAGCAATTACTTTACCCTTTTGCATCAACACACAACCCAAACCCTGATTCGAAGCGTCGCTGTATACCAAAAATCCGTCAGTTCCTTCTGGCAGCTCTAATATAGGTGCTGTCGTCAGTCTCTTCCTAAGTTCGTCAAAACCAGCCTGGCACTTCTCATTCCACGCGAACTTTTGAGTTTTCTGCAACAGTTGGGTGAGCGGACGAGCAATTTTGGAAAATCCCTCTACAAAGCGGCGATAATATCCAGCAAGTCTAAAGCTTGGACTTCTTTCACGTTTTTAGGGGCTTCCCATTCCAAGATTGCTTCGACTTTCTTCGGGTCCACCTGAACTCCGTCGGATGATATCACGTGCCCAAGGAAGGTTACTTCCTTAAGCCAGAATTCGCATTTAGAAAGCTTAGCATACAACTGTTCCTTTCTCAAGATGCTCAAAACCACACGTAAATGTTCAGTATGTTCCTCTGTGTCCCTCGAATATATCAAGATGTCGTCAATGAAGACAACCACAAATTTATCCAAGTACTCCAAGAATACCCAATTCATCAATTGCATGAATACCGCAGGAGCATTTGTAAGTCCAAATGGCATCACTACAAATTCATAATGCGTCAGGGATGCGAAAGCGATTTCGGTATATCCGATTCCTTAATTCTCAACTGATGGTATCCTGATCGCAAGTCAATCTTCGAGAATACCCTTGCCCCTTGCAGTTGATCAAACAAGTCTTCGATCCGAGGTATAGGATACTTATTCTTGATCGTCATCTTGTTAAGCTCCCTATAATCAATACACAGTCGGAGGGATCCGTCTTTCTTAGGACAAAGAGAGCAGGCGCTCCCCAAGGGGAAACGCTCGGTTGAATATAGCCCTTACGTAACAATTCCTCCGGTTGCTTCTTGAGTTCATACATCTCGGTTGGCGCCATGCGGTATGGTGCCACTGGAAATAGGGTTGCTCAGGGCTCTAATTCGATGGTGAATTCCACTTCTCTTTGCGGAGGTAACCACAGTATCTCGTCGGAAATATATCGAGAACTCATTCACAAGCTGGAATAGACAGAGCTCTACTCCTTCCTCTTTCCTCATGGCATAACACCAAAGTCCATGACATCCTGTTTGATAATTTCTTGCTTTCATTGCTTTGATCAATTTCCCGAGCTTCCCGGTCTCCATCCTCGGAATAAGTGTTCGAGATCCGTCATCGGCAATGATGGAAATGACTCTCTCTCGGTAATTCACCATGACTCCATAGCAGTTGAGCCAATCATCTCAGAAATTTAAATCGTCACATGAGATGTCAACTACAATAAGATTCGATGGCCAATCTCTTCCCTCTATAGATCTTGAAATCCCTAGCTTCAAGTGTTCCCATAATTCTCTCTCCACTCGGCAATCCCACAACATACGGTTCACAATCAATTAAGCACGAGATTTTCAAACGATTAACACAGTTCAAAGATATAAAAGAATGTGTGGCTCCGGAATCGAATAAAACACTAACTGGTTGCAAAAGGATCTGAATCGTACACGATCTGGCGGTGTTGCAGTCGTCAGATCTCCTCATTTCGTACAGGCGCGGAGGAACGGACCCAGCACTGGATGTCTCTCTCTTCCCAGCGTTCTGCTGCTGGAATCCACTCTGCTGTGTCTGGTTCACACTTATCTCCTTAGGAACTGGTGCTGGAGTGCGGGTACCAAAAGATCTAGTAGCGGCTCCACAGAAGGCCGCACGGTGCCCTTCTTGCCCACAGTCGTAACAAGTCACAGAAGATGCGGGGCAATCACGTCGAACATGCCCTGCTCGACCACAATTGTAACATTTCTTTGATGCGTCAAAGCTGCTGATCTTTGTCCGAACTTCTTTCCGCCTCTAGAAGGATGTGGAGGTTTCTAGCCGAATAAAAGGAAGCGGCGCTGCGGGCCCCACCATTCTTGTTTTACGCAAGTGCCGGTCACCTGCTTCTTTGCCTCTACCGATTTCTCTACCGCCGCCTCTTTCATGTCGTAGGCCGGCGCTTTGTCTTGATCTTGTCGCAACGTAGTACACTCGAATCCGGACATGTCTTCTTTGAATCTCGGCTTCATCCGCATATCAAAATGAAAAATCTTTTACGCCTCCGTTCGACCAAGTGTCGCACACAAGTCGGTGATGATTAAAAGTTTTAATTACATCATCACGAGATGCCTCCGAACTCTGTGGTGAGAAAAACTCTCGGATCTTCGCCTCTCTTCTTGGGCGGGGACAATCGTGCTTCCATCATTTGTTTGAATTCCGTCGATCCGCATTATGATCCTCGGGTGAAACGGCTTCCCACCAATCAAAGGCCTCCCGGTCGGAAAATATTGGGCGATGGGAACCTTAGGTCCTCGGGACAGTTAAGACCCGCGAATATCTTTTCCAACTCCTTGAGCAGTGATCCCAAGTAAGTGTCTCGGCAGATCCGTCAAATTTTGGCGGGTGCAATTTAACCACTTCCGCAAGCCATCTGTCTCCCGGTTATCCTCGTGGTGCTGCTTGTCCCATCGGTCTGCATGCGATCAACGACACAGGCGGCCCGATTTATTTGCGCCACCACTGTTGAAGCACTCTGGCATGTTAGGGTTTGCGTCATCAATCGCTGATCCTTGCGCCCTCGGAATGGGAATCGGTTCGACTAGCCGATATTTGCAGGGTAGTTGCGGAATCCTCATGTCTCACGTTACCACGTCGCGTCCACGACCGCGTCGCGTCCACGTCCTCCTCTCAACATCTTTAGCGCAATTTCTCAATATACAGTACAAAATTTTTGGAATAAAGTCCGTCAATACTCTCAAAACAGTAATTAAGTAAAACGGTAGTACAAGAGATTAAGAGACTTACAACCACGGTCCACATGACGACTTCGGCTGAACAGTGATGTTACAAACGACCCGTAAATCAAATAACGTAAACAGACCCAAACAAAACCCGACTGCCAAGATATCCATAAATCTTAGCTCCGATACCATAATCTGTAACACCCCGAGATGTTCGGAATAATTACAGCGCCGTAAACCCTTTAAGTAAGGATTTACAAGGCTAATTAAAAAAAAGAAAGTAAATATAAGACATCAACACTGCGAAAATTCAAGTCTATGGAACGTACAACTGGTTCAACGGGTAATTAATACAACCATATCGAATTAATATCAAAAGGACACGCGTACTCGAGTACAGAAACCAAACCAAGACCACAAATCTCCAATAACAATAAACATCACTGAACCCCTTCGTCGTCACGTCGGTCCTGTGGCTGTTTCCCTGCTCCTCGGCTACCTGAACATCAAAACAAATGTCCACCCCCGAAGGGGTTAGCAAAACGATGCTAGTACAAGTATCATGTTAAACAATTCGAATATGCATCAATAATACATAACAAGATACACCACACGGACTTCCGCTACCGGAATCCGACAATGCAAATCCACAAGATTCCATTACACAGCATGGGTATTCCAATGATCCAGCGCCCTCAGCATAGATCCCAAGATGATCCCGTCGGACCAACACGAGGTGGAAATAACCCGTCCAATGATCCAGCGCCCTCAGCCTAGATCCCAAGATGATCCCGCCGGATCAACACGAGGTGGACATCCGATCCAGCGCCCTCAGCATAGATCGTTCAACATATACAAACACAACTCATGCATACACATATGCCAAATCATTATGTTCATCATCATGAACATATAAACACTATATCACGAATATCATGACAAATCAACGAAGTAAATATCGTGTTCAACAACTTGCATAATCATACACATACTCCAAAAATACCGATATTAACATATCACGATACTTGCCTCGAAGATGGCAAGAACGATATACTTCAATGCTCTCGACGCACTCGAAGGCCGCCTCCTCCGATCAACGTAACAAGCTCGAACCTTAACAAAAGGAATGATATACAAATCATCTCAAGTCGAACGATGGCCTAACAATTCGGTCTACGGCCGAAAAGCTCAAAATAAACAATGCCGGTTGCTTAGCGCGCGCTCGTACCTACGTAGCGTGCGCTAAGACAGGCTGTTAGCGTCTGTTGTCTTATAAGACTAGCGTCGCTAGCCACGGCTCTGGCGATCGACTCGGCTGGTCTCATAACGTCGCTACGTGCGTTTTGTGCAAAACCGAACCTCGATAGCGCACGTTAACTCACACGGAGTTAGCGTGCGCTAATCTTTGCATGTGAGAATCATGGCAAGCTGGGTTGGATGATGAAGAACTTATGATTCCTATGGTGATGTTACAAGTTATCCTCGGGCATATCATGATAATAAGGTTTCTGGAAGATTTATGATTATGAAATACCAATATACGGATAGTTATCTCGATATCACAATTCCTCTACGATCTTCCAGAAATAATCTAAGTTCCATCGTCTAACGTTTCAAAACACATGATTCCAACGTATACAACGTATCAACTGGGTAATATCCGATTACTTGATCATAAATCGATTTAAACATGCTTAGGAGTCCTTATAATAAGGTGGTTCAAAGGTTCATTCGATATCTAGCATCTATACGTCAAAAGTATCCTTCTAACATGCGATGACTAATAAAAACGAAATACTTGCTATCCAAACATGATTCAAACTTCCTTAGGAACCTTACTAATCATTGGTGAAAAATCACCTACCTCAAAGTAATGAAGAACACGGATGAAAATGAAGCAATCCAATACCAAAGGCTTGAACACCAATCTCCAATGATATAAGATCTTCAATCTCGAACTAAGTGGTTGATACGAAGTGTTTAGGACGAATGGAGTTATGTTACAAGTGCAAGAGTTCGGGTTATGTGGGAAGAAAGGACTGAAATCACGAATAGGATCTTGTCTATTTATAATAAATGGCTATTAGCGCGCGCTACACCTGTTCGTAGCGTGCGCTAACGCTCACGATCTAAGCGTACTCGGCACTTAGCGTACGCTACGCATATACATGGCGTGCGCTAAGGCGTTGACCCGGCTTTTCCCGAAAGCCGTCAGTACGTCCGACACGATCCGGGGTCCCGGCCAGATCTCACCTACCGCACGTCTCCATCGATCGACCACGCATAGCGTGCGCTAATTACACTCGGTAGCGTGCGCTATAAAACCATGTTAGCGTCGCTACCCTTGCTTTGTAGCGTGCGCTACATGCACGAATTTCAACCTTTAAATCACATACACGAAATTATATGCTCGACGATATCGGATTATGAACTACGGAGAATAGTATTCGGACAAAGTACAATCATTACAATATCGCAAGTTCCATTACATAGAAATCTCGGGTATTACATCCTTCCTCCCTAAAAAGAAGTTTCGTCCCGAAACTTAGGATGAAAACAACTCCGGATATTTAGCCTTCATACCGTCCTCCGTTTCCCAAGTGGCCTCTTCGACTCCATGTCGTGACCATTGTACTTTAACCAAATGTATCGGTTTATTCCTTAATTGTTTGATCCGGCTCTCAAGTATCTTGATTGGTCTTTCTTGAAGGTGCCATCATTAGCTATCTCGATCTCGTCGAAATCAATGACGTGGTAGGGTCAGGTATATACTTCATGATTGGGATACGTGAAATACACTGTGAACATGACTCAGCGATGGCGGTAAGGCCAACCTGTATGCTAAATCCCCAACTCTCTCTAGGATCTCAAATGGTCCGATATATCTTGGACTAAGCTTGCCTCTTCTCCCAAAATGGAAAATCCCTCGTGTAGGAGACACCTTCAATAGTACGTGGTCCCCAACGTCGAACTCTAGAGGGCGACGACGTACATCTGCATAAGACACATCGACTCTGGCGATCCACAGTCTCTCTCGAATCACCGCTATCTTCTCTTGAGTCTGGATAATCAAATCCGGTTCCGTCCCGATCAAATCCGAAGAATCATCCCAACACAGGGGTGATCGGCACCTCCTCCCGTACAAAGCTTCAAATGGTGCCATCTTAATAGAAGCATGCCAACTATTATTGTAAGTGAATTCGATCAAGGGCAAGTGAACTTCCCAATCAGTTGACCAATCCAGCGCACAAGCTCTAAGCATGTCTTCTACGGTTTGAATAGTCCTTTGGATGGCCGTCCGTTTGGGGATGATAAGGTGTGCTAAAGTTGAGCTCGATCCCCAAAGCTTTGTGAAGCTGCTTTCGGAAGTGCGACACGAAGCCGTCTCGATCCGAAATAATGGTCTTCGGCGTCGTGCAATCGACTATCTCCGCAATAAATACTCGCGCCAAGCGTTCGGGTCCCCAAGTATCTTTGATCCCTAGGAAATGGTGACTTGGTTAGTCGATCAACTATAACCCAAATCATGTTCATTCCCGCTCTAGTCCTTGGCATCTTGGTGATGAAATCCATCGAGATATCCTCCCACTTCCACTCGGGGATCGGAAGCGGCTTTAACATCCGTGGTCGTGATGCTCAATCTTGACCTGGCGACAAGTCAAACACTTGAAACGTGCTCGCTCGTCCTTCTTCATATTCCCCACCGGAAGTTTTGTTTAAGATCCTTATACATCTTCTGCTTTGCCGGGTGAATAGAATAGGGCGCGCTATGAGCTTCTTTGAGAATAGTCCGTCTCAAGTCATCATCGTCGGAACGCAAAGTCGACTCACGAAATCTCGAACTCCATCGTCTTGTATCACGAATCACAGGGCTTTTCCTTTCTTTACTTCATCACATAATCGAAGGATCGGAGAATCGTCTAACTGCTTGGACTTGATCTTCTCGACTAGTGATGAAGTCGGTTCCATCACATAAAGTCGCCCTTGGATTTACGGTGCCCATACTTCAATCCCTTCGCGGATCGGTTCTCGTTGAATCTTTGATGCAGGCGTAAGAGCTTCCAACACTCGAAGAGAAACAGGGTTTACGGCTCAAGCATCGGCTACTACATTTGCTTTCCCGGATGATAGAGAATCTCCAAGTCATAATCCTTGATCAATTCCACCACCTTCTACGCCTCATGTTTAATTCTTTACATTGAAAATGTATTTGAGGCTCTTATGATCTGTAAAGATCGACAATGAGTGCCGTCTGAGATAATGTCTCCAAATTTTCAAGGCAAAGACCACATTTGCTAGCTCCAGATCATGAGTCGGATAATTAACTTCATACGGTTTCAATTGCAGAAGCATAAGCAATTACTTTACCCTTTTGCATCAACACACAACCCAAACCACGATTCGAAGCGTCAGTATGCAAAAATCCGTCGGTTCCTTGGCGGCGCTAATATAGGTCTTGTCGTCGGTCTCTTCTAAGTTCGTCAAAACCGGCTGGCACTTCTCATTCCACGCGAACTTTTGAGTTTTACCGTAATTTGGGTGAGCGGACGAGCAATTTTGGAAAATCCTCTACAAAGCGGCGATAATATCCGGAAGTCCTAAGAAGCTTGGACTTCTTTCACGTTTTAGGGGCTTCCCATTCCAAGATTGCTTGACTTTCTTGGGTCCACCTGAACTCCGTCGGATGATATCACGTGCCCAAGGAAGGTTACTTCCTTAAGCCAGAATTCGCATTTAGAAAGCTTAGCATACAGCTGTTCCTTTCTCAAGATGCTCAAAACCACACGTAAATGTTTAGTATGTTCCTCTGCGTCCCTCGAATATATCAAGATGTCGTCAATGAAGACAACCACAAATTTATCCAAGTACTCCAAGAATACCCGATTCATCAATTGCATGAATACCGCAGGAGCATTTGTAAGTCCAAATGGCATCACTACAAATTCATAATGCCGTCTGGGATCAAAGCGATTTGGTATATCCGATTCCTTAATTCTCAACGATGGTATCGATCGCAAGTCAATCTTCGAGAATACCCTTGCCCCTTGCGGTTGATCAAACAAGTCGTCGATCCGAGGTATAGGATACTTATTCTTGATCGTCATCTTGTTAAGCTCCTATAATCAATACAGTCGGAGGGATCCGTCTTTCTTAGGACAAAGAGCAGGCGCTCCCCAAGAAACGCTCGGTTGAATATAGCCCTTCGTAACAATTCCTCCGGTTGCTTCTTGAGTTCATACATCTCGGTTGGCGCCATGCGGTATGGTGCCACTGGAAATAGGGGTTGCTCAGGCTCTAATTCGATGGTGAATTCCACTTCTCTTTGCGGAGGTAACCACAGTAGCTCGTCAGAAATATATCGAGAACTCATTCACAAGCTGGAATAGACGAGCTCTACTCCTTCCTCTTTCCTCATGGCATAACACCAAAGTCCATGACATCCTGTTTGATAATTTCTTGCTTTCATTGCTTTGATCAATTTCCCGAGCTTCGGTCTCCATCCTCGGAATAAGTGTTCGATCCGTCATCGGCAATGATGGAAATGACTCTCTCTCGGTAATTGACCTGACTCCATAACAGTTGAGCCAATCATCTCCGAGAATTAAATCGTCACATGAGATGTCAACTACAATAAGATTCGATGGCCAATCTCTTCCCTCTATAGATCTTGGAAATCCCTAGCTTCAAGTGTTCCCATAATTCTCTCTCCACTCGGCAATCCCACAACATACGGTTCACAATCAATTAAGCACGAGATTTTCAAATGATTAACACGGTTCAAAGATATAAAAGAATGTGTGGCTCCGGAATCGAATAAAACACTAGCTGGTTGCAAAGGATCTGAATCGTGCACGATGCAACGGCAGTGTTCAGTCGTCGAGATCTCCTCATTTCGTACAGCGCGGAGGAACGGACCCGACCTTTGGATGTCTCTCTCTTCCCGGCGTTACTGCTGCTGGAATCCACTCTGCGTGTCTGGTTCACACTTATCTCCTTAGGAAGGCCAGTGCTTTGGAGTGCGGGTACCAAAAGATCTAGTAGCGGCTCCACAGAAGGCCGCACGGTGCCCTTCTTGCCCACAGTCGTAACAAGTCACAGAAGATGCGGGGCAATCACGTCGAACATGCCCTGCTCGACCACAATTGTAACATTTCTTTGATGCGTCCGAAACTGCTGATGCTGTCCGGAACTTCTTTCCGCCTCTAGAAGGATGTGGAGGTTTCCTAGCCGAATAAAGGAAGGCGGCCTGCGGGCCCCACCATTCTTGTTTTCTGCAAAGCTGCCGGTCACCTTCTGCTTCTTTGCCTCTACCGATTTCTCTACCGCCGCCTCTTTCATGTCGTAGGCCAGCGCTTTGTCGTAGATTTAATTTGGTGTTATTAGGATCGTGGATCCGACATTGTTAGAATCATAATCTAAATCCGAGTGAAGTTTTTCTAGTACTGATAGAAAGCTAGAAAGGTTAATTCCTTATCCGATAGAAAAGTAAAATGGTTTATCTTTGACCGACATAAAGACAAGATTGTAACGGTTTATCTTGGACCGGTAGAAGATAAGAGTGTAACGGTTTACCTCGGACCCATAGAAGACAATGTAGGAAAGGTTTATCTTAAGCCTATTGAAAAAGATACGAAGAGAGGACGTAGGCATATTTGGCCGAACCTCTATAAATCTTGTGTCGTTTATTTTCCGCATTTAAATTCGCTTCCGCAAACACAAAAGAATTCTATATTCTTAACTGCACTATCTAAACCCCCTTTTAGTGGCAGTATCAATGTTGGTACCACTTCGGAATATGCACTATTGTGCGGAAGCGTATTAAATGAAGTGCGGAAATAAAAGCACGCAAGTATTTATAGAGGTTCGGCCAAATGTGCCTATGTCCTCTCTCGGTATCTTTTTCTATAGGTTGAAGATAAACCCCTACGCCCCTCTTCTATCGGTCGAGGGATAACCATTACAAGCTCGTTTTCTATCGGTCCGAGTAAACTGTTCTCTTACTTGTCTTTATGTCGGTCTAAGTTAAACTGTTTTCCTTTTCTATTGGACAAGGAATCAACCACTCTAGCTTTCTATCGGTACTAGATAAACCCACTTAGATATCAATTGCGATTCTAACAATGCCGGATCCTTAATCCTAATAACACCGAATCCAATCGTATCTTTTATTTTTCCTCTCTTGTATGATTTAGTGTATAACACTCAATCACTCTCAATTTTGTAGCACCCCCGATATATTCAGGAATATTACAGCGCCGTAAATCCTTTACATAAGAATTTACAAGGCTTAAGAAATGAAAAGACCATAACAGATATCAACATATGAAAATAACTGAAATAAAATACAACAGTTCTGGGCCAATACCGAGAATACAAATATCCGAAGGAAGAATATTAATACATCACCAAAATCATCACAAACGACGATGTACTCGAGTACTTATTAAAAACAACACAAACAACAGGCAATTAAACCCGACCGGAACATCACTCTGCACCCTCGTCGTCATGCAGCTCCAGTGGTTGTTTCCCTATTCTCCTGGATCCTGAACATAAACAAATGTTCACCCCCGAAGGGGTTAGCATAACGATGCTAGTACAAGTACGATAATCATAGAACAATGATTTAATCAACAATAATCATGACAAGTTTCTCCAACGAGAAATAATATTAACACATATCATATCATAACAGTCTCAACATACTCATGGTATTCCAACGATCCAGCGCACACAGCTATAGATTCCCATGATGATCCTATCAGACCAAAGCATGGTGGAACTACCCGTCCAACGATCCAGCGCACACAGCTATAGATTTCCCATGATGATTCCCGTCGGATCAATACATGGTGGACAATTAATCGCAACACATGTACACAGTACAATCATAACATAACCGATATAATACGAACAATTCTAATTAGAGTACTTGCCTCGATTCGATGACAAGAATAAAACTTCCACGAATATCAAATCGCTCGAAGGTCGCCCCCTTTGATCAATCACGTTGCTAAGCTCGAACCTTAACAAAAGAAATAATATAGAATTCATCTCACGTCGAACGAACATCTAACAATCTAAATTACGGTCGAAAGTTCATAACATGAAATCTGTCTGACCTGCTTAACGTATGTTACGTACCCTTGGTAGCGTACGTTAAGCCTATTCGTTAGTGTACGTAAGCCTCGAAGTCTAGCGTACGCTAACCATGTATCGATAGTCCCTTATTGATCAGTCGACTGACTCATCCGATGATATAACATACGTTACGTACCAAACGTAGCATACGTTATTTATGCCCGATAGCGTACGTAAGCTTCATAGCTTAGCGTACGCTAAACACACATATGACAGTTCCTCACTGGGCAGACGACTGTCTCGATTTGTGATGAAGCTTACGAAATCCTCAGTGATTAATGTACGTTATCCCTATACATAACATGCTCATACAATTATGAATGATCTTGCGGATTAAAACATCTTCGAAATTCAAGGATACGTATATCATCACAACACCATATTCAATCTCGATTTACAATTCTCATGTGAAGTTCGGTGATCTAAGATTGATGCGCTTGATTCCAATATCATCATTACATTCAGACTTCATCTTAAAGATGAACTAACAAATCCAACTTATAAGAAAGGATACAACCTTCGATGATTCTTTCTTAAGTCCGTTTAACAAAAGTGATATCAACTCCAAGTCTACTATCAATATGGCAACATTACTCAATACGGATAATCAATCTCAGTACATTACTCTCATCATTTGACGTAATAGGATTCCAACTATGATGTTTTCAACAATGATATCTCAAGCATAATCATCCCAACTTCTAAACATGATGTTTGGTTGAATAATTCATCAATGGAACTCAATGTCTTGATAGCATGATCATCATATCCTTAAGAACATGAATCCAAGGTTGGAGATAGTATTAACATACCTTAAGATGAAGAAAACACCGAGGCAATAGGTAGAATCCAACTCCGATTGCTTGTGTGTCAATCCAAAATGATTCTCTACTTCAATGATCAAGTATAAGTAATCTTCAATCTTCAATGATCAATAAAAGGTGTTCAAAAGGTGTATAAGGGGGCTGGGATCTCTCTGGGCACGAAGTGTGTTGAAAACCAGGTGAAATAAACGAGCTGAAATGAAATGGGGTGATGTCTCCTATATAATGTTTCTATCCTTACGTACGTTATCCCTCCATACATAACGTACGTTAGCTATTTAGCGTACGCTACCCTAATGTCCTTAGCGTACGCTATCATCACTGATAGTTAACTATCCTTAATCTGAACTCGATTAGGTACGTTACACCATCAGGTTACGTACGTAAGTAACACATATTAGCGTACGCTAGACACATTCCTTAGCGTACGTTAACAATCGTTGACTTCAAAAGTGTCCAGGTTCATCCGCGGGAATCTTATCCGGACCCATGTCCGGCTGGCGCATGTGCTAGTCGCCCAGCTCAATTATTGGCTGTTTAATATACGTTATGCTACATTTGTAGCGTATGCTAACTCTGGAGGATAACGTACGTTAAGCATCCTTCTTAGAGTACGTTATCACGTATTTGCATGGGGAAATTTACATGTTGCCATACTTATGTACAAGGATACAAATACGTGAAATATCATACTTCAATTATCAATATCACAATTCCGAATAATACAGGGTTCAAATACAGATGAAATACTCAATAATTAATCCGGATATTGTATACTCTCCTACTAAAAAGGAGTTTCATCCCGAAACTCAAGACGGAAATAACTCTGGATATCTGGACTTCATGTTATCTTCTATTTTCCAAGTGGCTTATTCCACTTCGTGGCGTGACCACTGAACCTTACCAAAGCGATCGGTTTGTTCGTCAATTGCTTAACTCGACTCTCGAGTATCCTGATCGGTCTCTCTTAAAACATTCCATCCTGAGCGACTTCGATCTCGCCGAAATCAATGACATGACTAGGATATGGTATATATCTCCGTAACTGGGATACGTGGAACACGTTATGAACATGGCTCAATGACGGTGGTAATGCCAATCTGTATGCCAACTCTCCAACTCTCTCAAGAATCTCGAACGGTCCGATATATTTCAGACTCAACTTTTCCTTTCTTCCGAAATGAAAGATTCCCCGAGTAGGAGAAACCTTTAAAAGTACGTGATCTCCAGTACTGAACTCTAATGGGCGACGGCACACGTCTGCGTAAAATTTCTGTCGACTCTGGGCGGTCAACAGCCTTTCGCGAATCAAGGTTATCTTCTTTCATGTCTGCATGATCAATTCTGGTTCCGTCCCGATCAAGTCTGATGAATCGTCCCAACATAGGGACGATCTGCATCTCCTCCTGTATAATACCTCAAACGGTGCCATCTTAATGGAAGCATGCCAACTATTGTTGTAGGTGAATTCAATCAACGACAGATGAACTTCCCAATCAGTTGACCAATCTAAAGCACAAGCCCTCAACATATCTTCCACCGTTTGAATAGTCCTCTCGGATTGTCCGTCTGTCTGTGGATGATAAGCTGTGCTGAAATTCAATTCGGTTCCCAAGGCTTTATGAACTGCTTTCCAAAAATAAGACACAAAGCGACCATCTCGGTCAGAAATAATGGTCTTCGGCGTACCGTGCAGTCGAACTATTTCTGCAATAAACACTCGTGCCAACTTCCCGGGTCCCCAAGTGTCCTTGATGCCTAGAAAATGAGCCGATTTGGTTAGACGGTCAACTATCACCTAAATCATGTTCATTGCTGTCTTGGTTCTCGGCATATTAGTAATAAAGTCCATCGATATGTCCTCCCACTTCCATTCAGGAATCGGGAGCGGCTTCAGCATTCCGGCAGGTCGTTGATGCTCGATCTTAACCTGCTGACAAGTCAAACATTTAGAGACATAATCCGCTACATCTTTCTTCATGTTGCCCCACCAGAAGTTCTGCTTCAAGTCCTTATACATCTTACTGGTGCCCGGGTGGATAGAATAGGGCGTGCTGTGAGCTTCCTTCATAATTGTCTGCTTCAGAACATCGACATCGGGAACGCAAAGTGGGTTCTGAAATCTCAAGACTCCATCATCATGAATTACAAATCCTCCTTGTTTACTTCATCGTGCAACCGAATCATCAGAGGATCATCCAATTGCTTAGATTTGATTTCTTCGGTTAACGATGAAGTTATTTCCATCACACACAGTTGTCCTTGGACTCTTTGTAACCATACTTCAATTTCTTTGCGAATCAATTCTCGTTGGATGCTGGGATGGGAGGTCAGAGTCTCCAGCATCTGAATAGAAACAGGCTTGCGGCTACGTGCATCGGCCACTACATTCGCTTTGCCTGGATGATAAAGAATCTCCAAGTCGTAGTCCTTAATCAGTTCCAGCCATCTACTTTGCCGCATGTTAAACTGTTTCTGACTGAAGATGTATTTGAGACTCATGTGATCCGTAAAGATTTGACAATGAGTCCCGTACAGTTAGTGTCTCCAGATTTTCAAAGCAAAAACTACTGCTGCCATCTCCAAATCATGCATTGGGTAATTCACTTCATAAGGCTTCAACTGTCGTGACGCATAGGCGATTACCTTCTCATTCTGCATCAATACACATCCGAGTCCTTAGTTCAAAGCATCACTGTAAACTATGAATCCTTTAGTTCCCTATGAGAGTGATAAAATCGGTGCCGTCGTCAATTTCTTCTTCAATTCATCAAAGCTAGTCTGGCACATCTCGTTCCACTCAAACTTTTAAGTTTTCTGCAGTAGTCGAGTAAGTGGGCGGGTAATTTTGGAAAACCCTTCCACAAACCGACGATAATACCCAGCAGGTCCTAAGAAACTCCGTACTTCTTTCATGTTCTTAGGAGACTTCCAATCCATAACTGCTTCGATTTTCTATAGATCTACTCGGACTCCTTCTGCTGATACCACATGACCGAGGAACATTACTTCCTTTAGCCAGAATTCACACTTAGAAAGCTTGGCGTACAATTGCTCGTTTCTCAGAAGGTCTAAAATGATCCGCAGATGTTGTGCATGCTCTTCCGGGCTCTTGGAATAAACTATAATGTCATCAATGAACACAACTACAAACTTGTCCAAATACTCTATGAACACTTGATTCATCAATTGCATAAACACGGCAGGAGCATTAGTGAGACGAAACGGTATCACTACAAACTTATAATGTCCGTAACGAGTTCTGAATGCTGACTTCGGAACATCAGATTCTTTAATCCTCAGCTGATGATATCCTGATCTCAGATCGATTTTAGAAAACACTGTTGCTCCTTGCAATTGGTCAAACAAATCATCAATCCGTGACAACGGATACTTGTTCTTAATCGTTATCTTGTTCAGTTCTCGATAGTCGATACACAATCGAAGCGATCCATCCTTCTTCCGGACGAAAAGAACTGGCACACCCCAGGGCAAAACGCTTGGCTGGATATAGCCTTTGTCCAGTAGCTCTTCCAGTTGCTTCTTCAATTCATACATCTCAGTAGGTGTCATACGATATGGCGCCTTAGAAATTGGTGTAGCTCCTCGTTCCAGCTCGATGGTGAATTCTACATCCTGTTGTAGAGGTAGTCCATGTAATTCGTCACGAAACACATCCGGAAATTCGTTCACAACTGGAATGGATGAGAGTTCTACTTTTCCGTCTTCTTTCTTCATTGCGTAGCACCAGTATCCGGTACAGCCCTATTTCAACAATTTGACAGCTTTCATCGCCTTGATCATCTTTCCTGAGCTTTCTGGTTTCCATCTTTCAAACAGTATTTCGGAACCATCGTCAGCTATTACTGAGATATTCCTGTTTTGGTAGTTTACAATAGCTCCATATCGATTAATCCAATCATCTCCGAGTATCAGGTCATCTTCTTTCATCTCTATCACAATCAGATTTGAGGGCCACTCTCTGCCTCCAAATGATACAGGGAAATCTCTAGTTTCTAATCCTCTATCCACTCGGTAAACCCACAATATAAGGCTCATAATTATGAAAACCAGAAATATTCAAACGATTTACACAAGACAAGGATATAAATGAATGCGTAGCTCCTGTAACGAATAAAACGCTAACTGTCTGTGAAAGGATCTGAACAGTACCTGATGCGACAACAGCATCCTGATCGTCTGCCCTCCTCATCTCGCACAGACGTGGGGGAGCGTATCCGACACTCGAGGCTCCCTTGCGGTCGAATTGTCCTCTGCCTCGACCTCGACCGAAATTTTGGGGCAGCTGAACACTCTGCTGCGTCTGCTGAATACTTACTTCCTTCTGAGTTGACTGTGATGTACGGGTTCCATTAAACTTTGTGGCATCCTTGCAAAACATCGCACGATGCCCTTCCTGTCCGCAATCAAAACATGTAATTGGAGTACGGAAACAATCACGCCAAAGATGGCCTGGGCGACCACAATTAAAGCACTTCCTAGTTGTATCCGTCGTGGCTGATACTGCTCCGGAGTTCTTTCCGCTCTTGGATGGGTGCGGAGGTTTCTTGAACGAATAAAAGGATGACTGGGCCTTGCGGGGCCCACTGCTCTTGTGCTCTGTAAAACTACCAGAGACTTTCTGCTTCTTGGATTCTGTAAACTTTTCCATCGTTGCTTCTTTGATTTCATACGCCAATGCTTTATCCTGATATTGACGGAGAGTGGTACATTCAAAACCGGACATGTACCTCTGGATTTCTGGTTTCATTCTCATATCAAAATGGATCATCATTTCCGCGTCTGTTCTGACCAGGTGTCGAACAAATGCCATCTGCTGATTAAACGTTTTAATTGTCTGGGATACTGGCTCGTCTGACGGCTGTGCGTAGAAAAATTCCCGAACTTTGGCTTCCCTCACAGGACAAGGGCAGTACTGAGCTTCCATCATTAATTTAAATTCTGCCCAGTCAGCATCATGATCTACAGGCCGAATGGCTTCCCACCACTCAATAATTAATCCGGATATTACAAATTTAAGCTCAAGAACAACAACTATAATATTTACAATGATATCTCAAGTATGATTACTTTGCTCAATGTTGTTGTATTGTTTGATACCAAGTGGTTTGGTATTTATAGCCATTTCCTTCCAACTAGCCGTTACTGACTTCTGACTTGCTAGCGTGCGCTAGCTTTCTTCCTTAGCGTGCGTTATGGCCTGTAGCGTACGTGTAGCGTGCGCTACCTGTTTATGTGATGAGTCCAGTAGCTTACTGCTCATCCGTTAGCGTGTGTTAGCTTATCCATTGCGTACGTTAATACACATATTAGCATACGTTGATCATCCATTGTAGCGTGCGTTAAGCATATATCCGTTGCATGATTTTGTCAAACTGACCGTTCCACTTTTTGACTTTGCTTCAGCATCTCCCAACAGATTGACTGACTTGAATTCAAACTCCTTAGCGTGCGCTATTCCTCAATCTTAGCGTGCGCTATAATTTCGTCACTGCTTGCGTCATACTATTTTTGAATATCTTCACAATGGTAATAAGCCTTCGATAGCGTGCGTTAGTCTTCATGTGTAGCGTGCTGTCACGGGACGGGAGTTCCGAAGCCCGTGCGGCGTCCCAAGGGCCCTCACACCACGGGACCAGCCTATCCCTCGTAGCATGCCAACTGGTTTTGCCCTGCCATGGGATCATCAGGGAGACGGCATTAGTCCCCGACCAGTTGTGCCCTACCCGCAACGATCCCCTTCATAGTCAAGTCCTCGACTAGCGACAAGCTCTCCGGACTAAACCGGGTCGGCATGCCTGACTCGGCCAGACCGATGCATCCGGGCAAACAACGCCTTAACGCTAATGTCGCCCCCTTTACCCCGCTTGTGGCAAGCTAACCAGAAGGCACGCCTCATTTGGACGGTCAACACAGACACGACATATCGGGTCGTGACATCCTCCCCCACTCAAATCGCAGCACGTCCTCGTGCTGGGGAAGAATGTTTCTTTCCGCACACTGTATTGTCCCACGCACACAAAACGATCGTGGCCATTCACATACGGTACCATACCCTTGATGGACAGGCTCTTCACTCGCGCGCCTCGCGCTAGCCCGCAGTGCACCACGCACATACCGCATCACCAATCGACATCAACCTTCACCCTACGCGCTTCCTGGCGTTAGTACCTCGGTTGAACGGCATTCCCTCGCCGCTGCATTTTTCCCGCATGTCGAGGTTCCCACAGTGACCCATGATGATCCACGCTCTTACACCCCGGTCACCGAAGGGTGGAGCTACCAAAAGTGCGCAATACAAGTGTGTCCACATTCCGGACCGTCTGATCTCACAAGCCTAGGACCACCTCTCATTCAGGCATAGAATCGGTTCATGTTCTCCGCCTAGAAGCCTTGTCAGGAGCCGCACTTTGTCCGTGCCCTCTTTGCACCGGCGTTCACTCCCCGCCCTCATCGGTTTCGGCAGAACTTGACCACACCCGAACCATGCCGTACTGAGAGAGGTTTCGGATCCGATACCATTTGTCATGGGACGGGAGTTCCGAAGCCCGTGCGGCGTCCCAAGGGCCCTCACACCCCGGGACCAGCCTATCCCTCGTAGCATGCCAACTGGTTTCGCCCTGCCATGGGCTCATCAGGGAGACGGCATTAGTCCCCGACCAGTTGTGCCCTACCCGCAACGATCCCCTTCATAGTCAAGTCCTCGACTAGCGACAAGCTCTCCGGACTAAACCGGGTCGGCATGCCTGACTCGGCCAGACCGATGCATCCGGGCAAACAACGCCTTAACGCTAATGTCGCCCCCTTTACCCCGCTTGTGGCAAGCTAACCAGAAGGCACGCCTCATTTGGACGGTCAACACAGACACGACATATCGGGTCGTGACATCCTCCCCCACTCAAATCGCAGCACGTCCTCGTGCTGGGGAAGACAACAAGCCATGTGTGCGCAGACGGTCGCACAGGGTGCCGAGGGACCGACACGAGCAGGACGCCATGGATGGCATCGTGCTGCATGGGGATATTCTGCCTTCGGGACGGCGTGACCGGACGGAGAGTCACGCAAGTAAGCCGTGGGAGGAGCACGGACGCCGCTATTGGAAGCGGATCGCCCAAGGGGCATTGCGGACGGGACATGTCCGGGACTGTCCGGCATAGCCGCGAGCAAGGCGGACGAGCGGCGATCGTGTGGGACAAGGCACGGCAGGACAAGGCCGAGTCTGGGAATAGGACTCGAGGTTGGCGTCCGGACGCGGGCATGGGATGCGGGCGCGGCCGGCGTCTTGTGGCGCGCGCGAGGTGCGAAGGAGACCCTTCCCCCCTATAATAGGCTTAGACGGAAAAAGCCTTGTGGGGGCAGTAGACATTGAAAAGCTGAGGAGTCACTCAGCAGGAAAGACTCGATCGGAAGACGCTAGAAGCGGACCGACTTGGTCCAGGAGGTTCGGGAAGAGTCTGGAACATTGTAGAGACGGGCCCAGGTGGTCGGGCCAAGACGGGCCGGTGCGGGCCGGGCCGGGACGATGCGGGCGGGACCAGACGAGAGGCAGGTCGGGCGCCCGGGATGATGGAAGAACCTTCTAGGACCCTCCTAGAAGGATGTAGTACTTGAAGATTGTGGAGCATTCTAGATTGTACTTGGTAGAATACTCTAGAATGTGTTTGTAAGCCTTGTATGTAGACTTGTGTGGATGATTCTAGAGATAGGTTCTAGAATATGATAGAAGTATGTGGATGTTGTAGATAGGTCTAGAACCCTCCAAATGAGGAGGTGGAATGGAAGATTCTAGGTTCTAGGAGTAGTATAAATAGGCAAGGGGGAGGCTCATTTGCAACCAACCCTCAAAGACTCAACATTCTTGTGTACTTGTAAAGTTTGTGAAATAGTGAAGTTTTCTCTCAACTCCCAAGTGTTTAAACCCCTTCTTACATACTTAGCAACCGAGTGAGTTAGGCTTACTAGCTAGATCGAGGCAATTCTAGTCTAGTGCCACACGGGTCCGATGAGCTTTCGAGTGCTCAAACCCAACCCCGTGACAAGTGGTATCGGAGCCACGCTAGTGGTTCAAGGAGCTTCCGCATTGAGACGTTGCTGAGAGGTTTTGTGCAAGGAGGACCGATGGAGACTACGTCAAGCGTCACCAAAGTTCAACCCGGCCAGGAGAAGGACAAGTCCAAGAAAGGGTCTAGGGACAAGTCCGTGGAAAGAGGTGTTGCCATGGAAGCACGAGTGGCTCGACTGAAGGAAACCATGGGCAAGCACGAGAATGCTCTTGAGGCATGGAGCAACGTGGCCGATCAGGTGACAGAGATGAGCGAGTCGTTGGAGGAGCTTGAGAATCGGGTTACGGGCACCCTTAACGCGTTGCGACGCGACTTGTGTGAAGAGATCCTTGAGGCTGTCAGGAAGGAGGTTCGGTCGATGATCGCAGCCTTTCGAGAGGAGATCATAGGGAGGATCGAGACCATCGAAGGAAGGACTGACAGCATGCGGCGGCAATGGCCCACGGTCGGGACAGTGGTGCGGCACCCCATCGAATCGACATCCCGGCCGTGTTCGTTCCAAGGATCGCGGAATGGTAGGGAAGTGGATGACTTCCTATGGAACATGGAGCGTTATTTTGGTGCATCGGGGATAGTAGATGATGCGACCAAGTTGCAGGCAGCTCCATTCTTCTTAGCGAGATGTGGCGCTATGGTGGAGAAGGCGCGAAACAGAGATCGCGCGTGGTACATGTCGGATGGAGACATGGGAGGATTTCAAGGCCGAGTTCAAGCGGCGGTTTTACCGGAGAATGTTGAGTTTGAGGTCGGGGCTAGGTTGAAGGAGTTGACACACGGCAAGGCGATCAAGGACTATGTGAAGGAGTTCCGGGAGATCGTCTGGAGTTGCCTAGCCTTAGTGAGCGGGAAGCTTTGTTCGCGTTCGTGGATGGGCTAAAACCGTGGGCAAAGTTGGAGGTGCGGCGGGCCAAGGCACGAGCGTGTCAGGCGATTGCGGTAGCGGAGCAGGTGATCGAGTTGAAACCGGTAGGGAGAGCCGGAAGTCGGGAGGGACGAGGACGGCATCGGTACGCGGGACAAGTCGTACCGAGGGTAATGCGGATAGGGCGCGAGGATGGCCGAGGCCCAAGGATGGCAAGCGGTCGGGATGGGCTCGGACTTGCCATGGGTGCGGAGTGCGAGACCATCTCGTAGCGGCGTGTCCGAAGAAGAAGAAATGTGAGATTTCTTTGGAGCACGGAGCATTCGACGAGGCAATGCTCGAAGTTTCGAGGGTAGCCGCCATGGAGTACACCAAGGCACGGGGCGATGCCGAGGTGATGGGACATCGATGGCGCTTGGTGTTGAACTCGGCCACGGGGATGGCATCGCGGGACGGAGCACCGCTTGAGGGAAACTTGTTGTATGCGGCAGAGTGATCAATGGGAAACCCGTCAAGGCGTTGGTTGACACGGGGGCCGATTACAACTACATTGTGAGGAAGCACGAGGTTGGGGCTTGGTCATCGAGGCAGAGTGGATGAAGTCGAATAATGCACCACCCGTTCGAGTTACGAAGTCGCCAATGGGGTGCGACTAAAGATAGGCACGTGGGAACGCGCGTGCACTTCAAGGTGACGAGCATGGACGATCGGGACATAATCGGGCATGGACTTCTGAAGAAGAATAATGTTGGCGTAGTTCCGCACAAGAGGGCGTTATGCGTGTGTGATCAAGCCAAGTGCGGGAAATACGCTTGACCACGAGCCGGGACAAGCCATGTCGGCACTCAAGTACGTGAGGAAGCTTGAAGAGGAGCCGAGTTACCACCTTGGAGCGATTCGGTTCATCGAGGGCGCCACGTCGCCGAGGCGTCGGCGAAATGGGCGGGGAGAATGTCACGGCCGGCCAGTCGACAACGAGCCATGTGTGCGTGAGACAGTCGCCACGAGTGCGAGGGCCGGCACGGCGGGGCGCCATGGATGGCATCGGCCGCATGGGGATATTCGGCCTTGGGACGGCGTGGCCGGACGGAGAGTCACGCGAGTAAGCCGTGGGAGAACACGGACGCCGCTATTGGAAGCGGATCGCCCAAGGGGCATTGCGGGCCAGGACATGTCAGGGCTGTCCCGGCCTTGAAGCGCTTGAGCAAGGCGGACGGCGGCGATCGTGTGGGACAAGGCACGGCCAGGACAAGGCCGAGTCTGGGAATAGGACTCGAGTGGCGGCGGACGCGGGCATGGGATGCGGGCGCGGCCGGCGTGGCCTTGAGGTGCGAAGGAGACCCTCCCCTATAATAGGCTTAGACGGAAAAAGCCTTGTGGGGGTAGTAGACATTGAAAAGCCGAGGAGTCACTCGGCGGGAAAGACTCGGCCAGGAAGACGCTAGAAGCGGACCGACTTGGTCCAGGAGGTTCGGGAAGAGTCTGGAACATTGTAGAGACGGGCCCAGGTGGTCGGGCCGAGACGGGCCGGTGCGGGCCGGGCCGGGACGATGCGGGCCGGGACGGACAGAGACGGGTCGGGGCGCCCGGGATGATGGAAGAACCTTCTAGGACCCTCCTAGAAGGATGTAGTACTTGAAGATTGTGGAGCATTCTAGATTGTACTTGGTAGAATACTCTAGAATGTGTTTGTAAGCCTTGTATGTAGACTTGTGTGGATGATTCTAGAGATAGGTTCTAGAATATGATAGAAGTATGTGGATGTTGTAGATAGGTCTAGAACCCTCCAAATGAGGAGGTGGAATGGAAGATTCTAGGTTCTAGGAGTAGTATAAATAGGCAAGGGGGAGGCTCATTTGCAACCAACCCTCAAAGACTCAACATTCTTGTGTACTTGTAAAGTTTGTGAAATAGTGAAGTTTTCTCTCAACTCCCAAGTGTTTAAACCCCTTCTTACATACTTAGCAACCGAGTGAGTTAGGCTTACTAGCTAGATCGAGGCAATTCTAGTCTAGTGCCGCACGGGTCTGAAGAGCTTTCGAGTGCTCAAACCCAACCCCGTGACAGTGCGCTATCTTCATCAGGTAACTTTACTTTAGGTAACTTTGAACTCGTCTGATCTGCAGACAGGACCCGTTAGCGTGCGCTAACCTTTGTGTCTAGCGTGCGATAGCTTTGTATTTTGATCAGCTTTTTGCGTCTTCGACTCCTCCGCTGTTTTGCTTCGCCTCTTTGTTGTTTTGCTTTGTTTAGCAACTTAATCATCAAAACTCTATTAATGAATATTTGGAATACAATATTCCATCAATCAAAGCCTTTGATCGTTTCGTTAGTTTCACCCATCTTTTCTTTTTCTGTCATTTTCGACTTCTTCGTTTCTCATTTTTCAACTCCTTCGTTTCTCCCCTTTTTTGTATACTTTATTTTTCTCCTTTCCGACTTTTTCGATTTTTATTATTCTCTCCTCCTTTTTACTTTTTATTTTTTCTCGTCATTTCTTCCATGACGCTTTTTATCCGATTTTACTCCTTTCTCCCCCTTTTTGTATCCAGCAAAAAGTGTAAATCAAAATATACCAATTGAATAGAGGATACCAATTAATGATACAATATGATATGATAAAATATATATGCACAAAAATGTAACTCCCCCTTTTTAAAATATATAATACTCCCCCCAGTAAAATATCAATTGTTAAAAATTAATAGTTTTTGTTTTGAGACATAGACGATATTTGGAATAAAAGTTCCTTTGAGAATCCAAGTTTTCTTAGTTTTTATCGTCCGTCGTGGGCTTTTGCAATTCGAAATGTGGTGCCCAATTTTCAAACATTTCTCACAATGGGGTATTCTGAAATTTACGGATTCATTTTTAGAATTTTGTTTGAATCCTATCCCCTGTTTGTTCAATGTAAACTTTTGAACCGTGAACATTTCAAATTTCTCGTTTCCACACGAGAATTTCTTCGTTATGTTTTTGAGCTCGGTTTGAACTTTCAAAAGATCATCCTTTAAAATATTTTTATTTTCAATGCACTGAGAATGATCGGTTTCGATAAACTTTCCTTTTTCAAGAATTTTGGAATTTTCAATTTCCAATGATTTATTTTAAGGGATTTAATCTCGGATAAAGCATTTTGATAATCGGTATGTAATAGCTCAAATACTTCAAATAGTTCGTCGTAAGAATTACTTACTTGGCTTTCGACGTCGCTATCGTCGAATGAACTCCGGGACATGAGAGCGAGGTTATTTTGAATCATGAAATCTTCGTCACTCCACGTTGCAATTAGAACCTCCTTCTTGGGTTTTGCTCGACAATTTTTCGCAAAGTGGCCTGGTTTACCACATAATCGACAATTATTGTCAAATTTCTTAGATTCGCCCTTTTGGATGTCTTGCTTTCTCCTGTTTAATAAGTGTTGGAACTTATTAATATTTTTGGCATAATATGCTGATTCTTCGTCGCTTTCATCAACCGGGATTTCTTCTCTTTTAGACATCTTAGCCTTCATGGCTATTGATCTTTCTTTCGACTTCGGTTTTGCATTCCGAGATTTTAGAACAATCTCATAGTTGATAAGTGAACCAACGAGAGCACTAAAATCAAGATTATTTAAGTCTTTCTTTTCCATTATAGCCGTCACCGTACCGTCCCATTCGCGAGGTAGTGATCGGAGAATCTTCTTTACTTTCTCACTACTCGAAAGTGGTTTTCCAAAACATGCCAATCCATTTGCGATGACCGAAAATCAGTCGAGCATGATCGTGATGGATTCATCGTCCTTCATTTGAAATAGCTCGTACTCGTGAAGGAGCATGTTTATTTCCGTCTCTTTTTGACTTGAGACGTTCCCTCATGTGTGACTTCAAGCATCTTCCATGTTTCTTTAGCGTTATCACACGAAGATATCCGGTTATGTTCTTCCGGATTTAAGGCACAGTATAGGAGTTGAGTTGCCTTACAATTGTAATGGTCATTTTTCCAATCCGCATCATCATATTCTTCGAAAGATTTAAGCGCACCGTCGGATTTGAGAGGAATTTTCGGACCAAGACATATTACTTTCCAAATGTCGATGTCATACGATCGGATGAATATTGACATCTTTTTCTTCCACGTCATGAAGTTCGAGCCATCAAAAAATGGTGGTCGATTTAGAGCAAGGCCTTCGACTGGAGCAATTTGAAATGCCATTTGGATCGACTCCTCATATGTTAAGCCGCTTATAGGAGGAACCTCTCCGATACTAATTGTTGGTACCACTTCGGCATATGCGCTATTGTGCGGAAGCGTATTAAATGAAGTGCGGAAATAAAAGCACACAAGTATTTATAGAGGTTCAGCCAAACATGCCTACGTCCTCTCTCGGTATCTTTTTCTATAGGTTGAAGATAAACCTCTACGCCCCTCTTCTATCGGTCGAGGGATAACCGTTACAAGCTCGTCTTCATCGGTCCGAGTAAACCGTTCTCTTACTTGTCTTTATGTCGGTCCAAGTTAAACCGTTTTTCATTGGACAAGGAATCAACCACTCTAGCTTTCTATCGGTACTAGATAAACCTCACTTAGATATCGATTGCGATTCTAACAATGCCGGATCCTTGATCCTAATAACACTGAATCCAATCGTATCTTTTCTTTTTCCTCTCTTGTATGATTTAGTGTATAACACTCAATCACTCTCAATTAAGCTCAAGAACAACAACTATAATGTTTACAATGATATCTCAAGTATGATTGCTTTGCTCAATGTTGTTGTATTGTTTGATACCAAGTGGTTTGGTATTTATAGCCATTTCCTTCCAACTAGCCGTTACTGACTTCTGACTTGCTAGCGTGCGCTAGCCTTCTTCCTTAGCGTGCGTTATGGCCTGTAGCGTATGTGTAGCGTGCGCTACCTATTTATGTGATGAGTCCAGTAGCTTACTGCCCATTTATTAGCATGCGTTAGCTTCTCCATTGCTTATATTAAATACACATATTAGCGTACGCTGATCATCCACTGTAGCGTGCATTAAGCATATATCCGTTGCATGATTTTGTCAAACTGATCGTTCCACTTTTTGACTTTGCTTCAGCACCTCCCAACGGATTGATTGACTTGAATTCAAACTCCTTAGCGTGCGCTATTCCTCAATCTTAGCGTACGCTATGATTTCGTCACTGCTTGCATCATACTATGTTTGAATATCTTCACAACAGTAATAAGCCTTCGATAGCGTGCATTAGTCTTCATGTGTAGCGTGCGCTATCTTCATCAGGTAACTTTACTTTAGGTAACTTTAAACTCGTCTGATCTGCAGACAGGACCCGTTAGCGTGCGCTAACCTTTGTGCCTAGCGTGCGCTAGCTTTGTATTTTGATCAGCTTTTTGCATCTTCGACTCCTACGTTGTTTTGCTTCGCCACTTTGTTGTTTTGCTTTGTTTAGCAACTTAATCATCAAAACTCTATTAAAGAATATTTGGAATATAATATTCCAACAATCAAACCCAACAATTGGTATCTGAGTGGGTATCTCTTATAGTCGGCTTAACATCCCAGGAAAAAAAGATCCAATGGCGCTTCATTATGCCCCGATCGAAGGCCTCGCCTTAAACCTGCCTCCATTCTTCAATGGATCAAATTTTATGACATGGAAAAAGAAGATGTCAATCTTCATTCGAGCTTATGATATCGAGCTTTGGAAGGTTATTTGCCTTGGTCCAAAGATTCCTACAAAAGCGGATGGCTCTCTCAAAAGCTTCGAAGATTATAGTGATGAAGATTGGAAAAACGATCATCACAATTATAATGCAACACAATTGCTATATTGTGCTTTAAACCCAAAAGAGCATAATCATATTTTCTCGTGTGATACTGCCAAAGAAATTTAGAAAATATTAGAGGTAACTCACGAAGGAACAAATCAAGTTAAGGAGACGAAGATAAATATGCTTCTCCACGACTACGAGTTTTTCATGATGAAAGACGAAGAGTCCATCACAAACATGCTAGACCGATTTTCGATTAATACAAATGGGCTAGCACGCTTCGGAAAATCCTTATCCAGTAGTGAGAAAGTCAAGAAAATTTTACGATCACTACCTCGCAAATGGGAAGAAACAGTTACGGCAATTATGGAATCTAAAGATCTCAGTACTGTAATACCCCAAAAGACGGCTATTACAGTGCCGTGGACCCAACACTGGGACCCACCAGGTGATACCAAAATATCAACTCAAACCAATTAAATCATAACTCTAGTACCAAACTACACTTTAATATTCATTACCTCGACGAGAGGTTTACACACCATATGGCTAAAAATGCCACACACACACATGATCCGAAATGTTAATATAAACCATATAGAGATGGAATATATTTAAGGTACTAATACAATTTAAAATGAGTTGTAGCAAAGCGGAGTAATACTAATACATGGTTCAAAAAATACAACTGAATAAAATAAACTCGGGGCCCCTGAACTAGTATCCTGTAAACCCTTCGCCGCCGCCGTGCTCTCCCTGCGCCATAGCCTTGCCTCGACTTAAAATACACCACAAGTATTTCGCCCAAAACCACAAGGTCGGATATACATGATAATAACTCTCAAGATGTTATACAATTCATATACACTGGATCTCAATAAAACAACTCGGCCGTTAAACTACCCCTCGGGCGTATGAACAACCAATCGTCAAAACGTCGAATCATACCCAATCATATATGGAGTATAAACGACCAGTCATTATGGCTCAAAGACGGACATCACAGTACGCCCAATCCGAAAATGTGTCTGTGCACATGTCCACCCCGTATACGGAATCTAGGATATACGTGGGACATGTACCTAATTAGACTCACGAAGTAATGTCTCGTGTGCACGGTCCAAATGCGGAAACATCAATGCACGACCATCTGTGCTTGGCTAAAAATCCTACACAATAACCAATTGGCACGCAGATATGATTCCAGATATGTCACGATGCAACATGACAACGAAACTCAATCAATTACTCATCCAACGAGGATCAAGACTCACCGAAGTGATAAACAATACTCAACGAGACCAACGACATCAAAGATAGCGAACTTGGGAATACAATTCCACAATAAACGATAGACAAAATCGACAACAATACCTATTATGAATCGTAGATTCATAAAGCAATGCATATATACGAAATGTATAACATTCACAAGAATTTCAAATACCATTATAACCAAGCAAAATAACTTGCCTCAATTCGAAGACGGGAATACTCCTTCCTTCAAAAACGAACAGACGGTCCCCAATTAATAATAATCGCTCGAAATAATCAACCTTGTATGAGATACAATCCATTCAATAACATATTCGCACAACTACCGATATCTAGTTCAATGGAATGGCATCCTAATTTCAATCTGATTAGTTCAACTATCTATATATATATATATATATATATATCTAAATTCCATTTCAAGGATTCATACTAACTTTAATTCGTTCTTACAATCGGTTATTGTTTCACGATGTTCTTAATTACTCGTATGGTTCTAATGGATAAGAATCATCAAGAGCAAACACTAAGTAATCCTTTGCTAATATCATGATGCCGGTAAAACTTCCTAAGAACATCATCAACATTTTGAAAATGATAATTTAAACAACTTTGTTTCATCAATTCATTAAGTCCTTCAAGAACACATCATCACCATGAGGATTACTCAATGACTATTATCATCAGTACGAAACAGGTTCCATGCTTGGAGAATAATCTGAAACTTATCATTTTAGGATTCACCTAGTCTAGGTTGTGATATAACCAAGTTATTCATCACAAGAAAATCACAAAACTACTATAAAGGTGAGTTAAAAATCTCTGCAATTATAACCATGTGTTGATATATACAAGGTTCAACAAAAATGGTGAAGAACCTAAGTTCACATCGTCTAAAATCTCCTAAGCATGATGTTCGATTCAATATACCGGTAGTAACTCAATAATCTTGATAGCATGCTCATGAACATCACTAAGAACATGAATTACAAAAGAGCAAGGCACCACATACCTTACTACGGAAAGAACGATGAAGGAGCGATGAAACCACTCGATGTAATTTCAACATCGGATGCTTGAACACCAATCCTCAATCTTCTACGCCTTCAACAAATCACGAGTAGAGGTTTATATGGGGTGAAAATATCATGGGGTAACTTATCCAAGTCGTAGCAGTCGATTAGAGGCCGAAGTTCAGGGTGAGAAATGAAATGGGGGTGAAGTCTTATTTATAAGAAATGAATCTTAGAGTGCGCTAAACTTCCAGTTTAGCGTGCGCTAACGGGCTCTCAGACTACTACATGCTACTGTCCTCGGCCTTGCGTACGCTAAATAGCCTTAACGTACGCTAATAATGCGATTTAGCATACGCTATACATTCACATAGCGCGCGCTAACGAGTTTTACGAAGCTCACTAACTTCACTGACTGCCCACCGACCTCCATTTAGCGTGCACTAGCAACACTTTGTAGCGTGCGCTAAACCCTGTTGACTCAACTTTCCAAAAGTAGTCTGGATGAGTCCAAAAGGGTCCGTGATTCCCGCGATCCGGTTCCCCACCTACTGATCCTGTCTTGATCGGATTGACTGAGTGTAGCGTGCGCTAAGTTGTAACATTAGCGTGGGCTACCACTCAGTATTATCATGCACTACGAAACAAGTTTAGCGTGCGCTAATCACGAATGAGAACATGCACAACTTAAACTCTATAACATCATACAATCCACAATATTAGATTACGAATGCGTAGAAAAATACATCAATCAGAAATGCGACATAAGAAAATATGAAGAAGGTTCCAATACAGATAAATTACATATCAAATATTCGGGTATTACATACTTCCTCTCTAAAAAGAAGTTTCCTCCCGAAACTTAAGGGGTAAACAACTCGGAATATCACATACTCCTCCTCTAAAAAGGAGTTTCGACCTCGAAACTAAGGGGTAAATAATTCGGGATATCGCTCTCGTATGCTGTCTTCGGTTTCCCACGTAGCCTCATTGACTCCATGTCGGGACCACTAAACTTTCAGCAGGGAAATCGTCTTGTTCCTCAATTGTTTGATCCTCCTCTCAAGTATCTGAACAGGACGTTCCTCATAGGAATGATCATCAGCTATCTCAATCTCCTCGAACTGAAGTATGTGGCGAGGATCGACAACATACTTCCTCAACTGGGAAACATGAAATACGCCGTGGATTCGACTCAAAGCTGGTGGTAACACCAGACGATATGCCAAATCGTCTATTCGTTCCAAAATCTCGAATGGTCCAATATACCTCGGACTTAGCTTGCCTCTCTACCCAAAACGAAAAACACCTCGGGTAGGAGACACTTTGACCAACACATGGTCACCAACCTCGAACTCGAGCGATCGCCGGCGATTATCTGCATATGACTTCTGTCGGCTTTGAGCCGTTAACAAACGACGTCTGATCAAAGCAATCTTCTCACGGGCTGCTGACAACATATCAGGTTCCGTATCCAGAGATTCAGACAGGTCGTCCTAACATAAAGGAGACCTACATCGACGGCCATACAATGCCTTATAAAGTGCCATCTGAATCGAAGCGTGCCAACTATTATTGTAAGTGAATTCCACTAAAGGCAGTTGGGCCTCCCAATCATCCTTCCAATCAAAAGCGCATGCCCTCAACATATCCTCTAGAGTTTGTATAGTCCTTTCAGACTGACCATCAGTCTACGGATGAAACGCCGTACTGAAGTGCAGCTGCGTACCCATCGTACGATGAACTGCTTTCCAGAAGTGTGACACGAATCGCCTATCACGATCCGGTATAATACTCTTGGGGGTACCATGTAACCTTACAATCTCTTTAATAAATAGCTGGGCCAATCTCTCGGGTCCCCATGTGTCCTTAATCTCCAAAAAGTGGGCTAATTTGGTCAGGCGGTCTACAATCACCCAAATCGTATTCATCCCTCGATGACTTGTCGGCAAGCTAGTGATAAAATCCATCGATATGTCATCCCATTTCCACTCGAGAATCGGGAGTGGTTTCAGCATTCCTACGGGTCGCTGATGCTCAATATTGACCTGCTGACAGGTTAAACATCTCGAAACAAACTTTGCAACTTCACGTTTCATATTCCCCCACCAATAACATTGCTTCAAATCCTTATACATCTTGATAGACCTCGGGTGAATGGAGTACGGGGTAGCATGTGCCGCTCTCAGTATAGAGTTCCTCAACTCTTCGTCTGTGGGTACACAAACTCGATTCCTAAATCGTATCAATCCATCATCGTAGATCACAAATCCAGGGGCTTTCCCTTGAGTTACTTCATCCCAAACTCGAGATAAGAATGGGTCCGTAACCTACTTCGATCTGATTATATCATCAAGGGATGATGAAATATAAAGTGTGCAGAGTTGTCCCTAAATACTCTGTAACCAGACTTCAATTTCCGGCCTCACGAACTCTAACTGCAATTCTCTATGAACTGGCAAGCGGGCAAGCATCTGCTCCTGTACTTTCTTACGACTCAAGGCATCGACAACCACATTTGCTTTACTCGGATGATAAAGGATCTCGATATTATAGTCTTTTATTAGCTCTAGCCACCTTCTCTGCCTCATGTCCATCTCCTTCTGAGTAAAAATGTACTTCAGGCTCTTGTGATCAGTAAAAATCTGACAGGTAACTCCATACAGATAGTGACGCCAGATTTTCAAAGCAAATACCACGGCTGCTAGTTCCAAGTCATGGGTCGGATAGTTAACTTCATAGGGTCACAACTGTCTCGATGCATAGGCAATCACCTTCCCTTCCTGCATCAACACACATCCCAGGCCCTGTCTCGACGCGTCACTATACACCACGAATCCTTCCGTCCCTTTTGGCAAAACCAAAACAGGTGCTGAAATCAATTGACTCTTCAGTTCATAAAAACTTTGGTGACATGCATATGTCCACGAATACTTCTTATCCTTTCTCAATAGGTTAGTCATTGGTTGCGCAATCTTGGAAGTACCTTCCACGAACCGTCGGTAATAACCTGCTAGACCCAGGAAACTGCGATCTTCTTTCACGTTCTTCGGAGGTAGCCAATCTCGGATAGCTTCTATCTTTTGTGGGTCTACTCTCATCCCATCGGCTGATATCACATGTCCGAGAAAAATAACCTCACGCATCCAGAACTCACATTTGAAATTTTTTCCATAAAGCTGTTCACGCCTCAACGCATCGAGAACCTGATGGAGATGATGCTCATGCTCTTCATGGTCATGAGAGTAAATCAGAATGTCATCCATAAAAACGACTATAAAGCGCTCTAGATAATTAATAAAAACTCGGTTCATCAACTCCATGAATATCGCTGGTGCATTAGTCAGTCCAAAAGGCATCACTACGAACTCATAATGCCCATAGAGGGTACGAAAAGCAGTCTTCAGAATGTCAGACTCTCGAATCCTCAACTGATGATACCCGGACCTCAAGTCAATTTTAGAAAACATAGCAGATCCCTGAAGTTGGTCCAATAAATCATCAATACGAGGCAATGGATATTTGTTCTTGATGGTTACCCTGTTCAGCTCACGATAATCAATACACAAATGCAGAGATCCATATTTCTTTCATACAAATAGCACTGGTGCTCCCCAAGGGGACGTACTAGGTCGAATATAACCCTTCTCAGTCAACTCTTCAAGCTCATTCTTCAATTCTTGCATCTCGGTCGGAGCCATACGATACGGTGCTTTCGAAAGCGGGGACGTACCTGGATCTAACTCAATAGTAAACTCTATCTCTCGATGTGGAGGTAAGCCTGGGAATACATCTGGGTAGTCTTGGACTACCGGAATGTCGGCTAATTCAACTGGTCGATCTGCTGTCTTGGTCATGTAACGCCAATAACCAATACACCCTTGATTCGGCAGTTTCACTGTTTTCATAGCGTTGATGACTCTCCCGGAATGGCTGGGATTATCACCCTAAAAAATACACTCAACACCATCGTCAGATGTGACGATCACTATCCGCTTGCGGGCACTAAGTATGGCATCATGACGATCCATCCAATCGATACCCAAGATCACATCATCTTTAGGTAAATCGACCACAATTAAATTTGACAACCACTCCCAGTCGTTCATGCGAATCGGATAGTTCTGCCCTTCACGATATCCCACAATTCTTCTACCATTGGGTAGGCCAATTATATAAGGTTCACAATTGGTAACATGATCTAATTGCAAACGACTCAGATAAGAAACAGATAAAAAGGAGTGTGAAGTACGAGTATCAAAAAGAACATAGACAGGCTGAGATCGGATCTCGAGAGTACCTACAATCATGCTGGCTTTGGTATCGTCGGCCTTCTTCATCTCATAGACTCTGGGTTTTGCAGCTCCGGTACCAGATGTACCAGCTTGGTTTCCACGGCCCATCTCTCTGTTTGCCCCGGTAGTCTGATAAGAAGCGAACGGAGGTACACGGTCCTAGGCAGAAGACTGAACTGGAGCATGTGAGGCCACTGGAGTACGTCCCAGTCCACTCCGGCAAAAACGAGCACAATGCCCTGAAATCCCACAAGTAAGGCATACAACGGCCGGTTTAGGGCATTTGGTGCAGATGTGTCCCTTCTCCCCACATTTGAAACATACAATAGACGAACTGGCCGCTCGGGAATGTGATCCTGCTAGTTTTGACGCTGCAGGTTGCCATTCCGCGAAAGTCGGTCCGGTTTGGGGTTTCTTGAATGTCCCTTTGTTACCCTCAGCTTGGTTCTGATTCCTCGACCTCTTGTTGGAAGACTGAGATTGCTTCTTATAGATCTCTTTCAAGGTAAGTTCATAATCAAGGGCCCTTTCAATAAACTCCGGTAGAGTCGTGCAGTGGTGATTAAGTAACTGCATCCTCATTCGGAGTTTCAATCTCTTAAGGAAGTACTTGATTTTACCAGCTTCCGTTCGAACAATGGTCGAAGCGAACGGAAGAAGCGCCTGGAATTTCTCGGCAATCAGTAACACATCATCATCCTCGGACGGGTCCGGATTCAGCAATTCTGACAGCTTAGCCTCACAGAGAGGAGTTGGGTAGTGACGGTCCAATATGAGATTCTTGAATTCATCCCAGTTGCACAAACCATCGTCCGGTCTCACAGATAGCCACTAGGTGTGGGCGCTCTTACTAAGGTAATAAGCCGCCACAGATAGTCGGGTCTCTTCTGGGCACTCCACCATCTTGAACAACTTCTCAAAGTGTTCAATCCAATGGACAATATCAGCAGGCTCAGAGGAGCCTTCAAAAGTCGGGGGTCACTGGCGATAGATGTCGTTGATGATCCGACTCACGGGTCCGACATGTACAGGAGGTGGATGAGGCCCCTGTTGTTAGCCACTAGTAGCTCTCTGCATAGCTTCCATCAATTGACCCATATGGGTCATCTGAGCCATCATGCCCTGCATAACAACATAAGGATCGACACACGCATCCTCGTGTCCAGTGTGGTGCGATTGGTCCATAGAAGGCGAATCACTGCCTGCAGAACTCTGCTCCACATTTGAACGCGTGTTGGCTCATGGTCTCGGGATTCGGAGTCTTCCGCGGCCTCATCCCCCTCTGCCACGACCTCTCAGATTTCTTTCCATACTGAATGAACCAAACAATAAGTATAGTTCATGACCGTATTTATGACCAATCAAAATTCATGCTAACTTAAGAGCAACTTATATATTCAAGAAAACAGTTCATAATGAATTATCGACACTACAAGTTCCACACAGAATATCATATAGACGTCGATTCGAACAGTTGCAATTACATAATCAATCCAGAATTTACCTCGAAACATCAATTAGATAAATCCTGCCACAGATCCTCGAAATATCAAGGTCAACAAAGAGATCCATTCCGATATCAATATCACGCCAGTAATTAAATCATGGGTCATAAGTACATACCGTATTTGGCTCGTAGGGTCAGGCACTTCTATAGGTCACATGTGACACGAAGGTCTCTTGATACTAGTTCACTTCATAACGACTCTTAAAAAAATCGACTCTCTGATACCATCTTCTGTAACACCCCAAAAGACGGCTATTACAGTGCCGTGGACCCCACACTAGGACTCACCAGGCGATACCAAAATATCAACTCAAACCAATTAAATCATAACTGTGGTACTGAACCACAATTTAATATTCATCACCTCGACGAGAGGTTCACACACCATATGGCTAAAAATGCCACACACACATGATCCGAAATGTTAATATAAACCATATAGAGATGGAATATATTTAAGGTACTAATACAATTTAAAATGAGTTATAGCAAAGTGGAGTAATACCAATACATGGTTCAAAAAATACAACTGAATAAAATAAACTCGGGGCCCCTGAACTAGTATCCTGTAAACCCTTCGCCGCCGCCATGCTCTCCCTGCGCCATAGCCTTGCCTCGACCTAAAATACAACACAAGTATTTCGCCCAAAACCACAGGGTCGGATATACATGATAATAACTCTCAAGATGTTATACAATTCATATACACTGGATCTCAATAAAACAACTCGGCTGTTGAACATAACCCTCGGGCGTACGAACAACCAATCGTCAAAATGTCGAATCATACCCAATCATATATGGAGTATAAACGACCAGTCATTATGGCTCAAAGACGAACATCACAGTACGCCCATCCGGAAATGTGTCCGTGCACATGTCCACCCCGTATACGAAATCCAGGATATACGTGGGACATGTAACTAATTAGACTCATGAAGTAACGTCTCGTGTGCACGGTCTAAATCTGGAAACATCAACGCACGACCATCTGTGCCTGGATAAAAATCCTACACAATAACCAATTGGCACGCAGATATGATTCCAGATATGTCATGATGCAACATGACAAAGAAACTCAAATAACTACTCATCCAACGAGGATCAAGACTCACCGAAGTGATAAACAATACTCAACAAGACCAACGACATCAAAGATAGCGAACTTGGGAATACAATCCCATAATAAATGATAGACAAAATCGACGACAATACCCATTATGAATCGTAGATTCATAAAGCAATGCATATATACAAAATGTATAACATTCACAAGAATTCCAAATACCATTATAACCAAGCAAGATAACTTGCCTCAATTCGAAGATGGGAATACTCCTTCCTTCAAAAACGAACAGACGGTCCCCAATTAATAATAATCGCTCGAAACAATCAACCTTATATGAGATACAATCCATTCAATAACATATTCTCACAACTACCGATATCTAGTTCAATGGAATGGCATCCTAATCTTAATCCGATTAGTTCAACTATATATATATATATATTTCCATTTCAAGGATTCATACTAACTTCAATTCGTTCTTACAATCGGTTATCGTTTCACGATGTTCTTAATTACTCGTATGGTTCTAATGGATAAGAATCATCAAGAGCAAACACTAAGTAATCCTTTGCTAATATCATGATGCTGGTAAAACTTCCTAAGAACATCATCAACATTTTGAAAATGATAATTTAAACAACTTTGTTTCATCAATTCATAAGTCCTTCAAGAACACATCATCACCATGAGGATTACTCAATGACTATTATCATCCGTACGAACCAGGTTCCATGCTTGGAGAATCATCTCTAAACTTATCATTTTAGGATTCACCTAGTCTAGGTTGTGATATAACCAAGTTATTCATCACAAGAACATCACAAAACTACTATCAAGATGAGTTAAAAATCTTTGCAATTATAACCATGTGTTGATATATACAAGGTTCAACAAAAATTGATGAAGAACCTAAGTTCACATCGTCTAAAATCTCCTAAGCATGATGTTCGATTCAATATACCGGTAATAACTCAATAATATCGATAGCATGCTCATTAACATCACTAAGAACATGAATTACAAAATAGCAAGGCACCACATACCTTACTACGGAAAGAACGATGAAGGAACGATGAAACCACTCGATGCAAATTCAACATTGGATGCTTGAACACCAATCCTCAATCTTCTACGCCTTCAACAAATCACGGGTAGAGGTTTATATGGGGTGGAAATATCGTGGGGTAACTTATCCAAGTCATAGCAGTCGATTAAAGGCCGAAGTTCAGGGTGAGAAATGAAATGGGGGTAAAGTCCTATTTATAAGAAATGACTCTTAGAGTGCGCTAAACTTCCAGTTTAGCGTGCGCTAACGGGCTCTCAGACTACTGCATGCTACTGTCCTCGGCCTTGCGTACGCTAAATAGCCTTAACGTACGCTAATAATGCGATTTAGCGTATGCTATACATTCACATAGCGCGCGCTAATGAGTTTTACGAAGCTCACTAACTTCACTGACTGCCCACCGACCTCCATTTAGCATGCGCTAGCAACACTTTGTAGCGTGCACTAAACCCTGTTGACTCAACTTTCCAAAAGTAGTCTGGATGAGTCCAAAAGGGTCCGTGATTCCCGCGATCCGATTCCCCACCTACTGATCCTGTCTTGATCGGGTTGACTGAGTGTAGCGTGCTCTAAGTTGTAACATTAGCGTGCGCTACCACTCAGTATTAGCGTGCGCTACGAAACAAGTTTAGCGTGCGCTAATCACGAATGAGAACATGCACAACTTAAACTCTATAAAATCATACAATCCACAATATTGGATTACGAATGCATAGAAACATACATCAATCAGAAATGCGACATAAGCAAATATCAAGAAGGTTCCAATACAGATAAATTACATATCAAATATTCGGGTATTACAAGTACTCTTGATTTTAGCGCCCTTGTTGGTTCGCTAATAAATTACGAGATTATCCTTAAATCATGGAACACGAAGCCGAAACCAAAGGAAAAATATATAGCTTTAAAAGCTAAGAAAATGTCAAGAAATGAAGAAGTTATCCCCGTTGATGACGATGATGAAGAATCGGCATTTTATGCCAAAAACATCATTAAGTATCAAAACTTATTAAATCGGAGAAGAAGAGACTTCAACTCGCAAGTCCGGAATGAGTCAAATCGCTTCGACAATAATTGTCGAAATTGTGGAAAATCCGGCCATTTTGCGAAAAATTGTCGTGGCTCGACTTATAAGAAGGAAGTGGTAATAGCCACCTGGAGTGACGAGGATGAAGAAGATAATATTCAAAATAATCTCGCACTCATGGCAAGGATCTCGTTTGACGATAGTACGACGAAAGTCAAATAAGTACCTCGTCTCACGACGGACTTTTTAATGCTTTCGAACAATTACATACGTATTTTCAAAATTCGCTAAAAGATAATAAATTCCTTAAAATTAAATATAAATGTTTGGAAGACGAAATTTCCAAATTACAAGAAAAAGAAAAATTTATTGAAATTGATCATTCTCTATGCCTTGAAAATGAAAATAAATTAAAGAATGATCTATTAAAAGTTCAAAACGAACTCAAAAATTTAACGAACAAATTCTCTCTCGAAAATGAGAAATTTGAAAAATTACTTAGTGTTCAAAAATTTTCGTTAAATAAACAAGGTTTAGGATTCAAACATAATGATAAAAACGAATCCATAAATTTTAAAGTATCCCAATGTGGTAAATATTTAAAAATTGGGCATCACATTTCAAACCGTAAAAGCCGAAGACGAACAATCAAAATAAAGAAAACATGGATTTCAAAAGGAACCACAATACCAAACATCGTCTATTTACCAAATGAAAAATGACAGAGAGTTGGTTGGATCCCCAAAATTCAAAATTAATTATTTCAAAATAATTGGTATTTAACTCACGGGGGTTATTTTTAAAAGGGGAGATATTTTTCAAGGGGAGTTTTTACCCATTTCTTTGCATATTTAATTTTCATTGAGTTTATGATTTTCATGCACTTTTTGCTAATGACAAAAAGGGGGAGAAGAATTATGAGAAAAATAAAGAAAAAATGTAATGATTGGAGAAGAAGATTAAAAAAGAAAGAAAAAGGGAAGGAATGATGGGGAGAAAAAAACTAATGAAACGGACACAGTCGAAAATTTTGATACGTATATATATATATATATATATATATATATATATATATATATATATATATATATATATATATATATATATATATATATATTTTGAAGGTATAAATCCCATCGAAGAATTGTTATTTTGTCATAATCAAAAAGGGGGAGATTATTGTGACATTTTATTCCACACATTCAATATAGAGGTTTTGATGATAAGTTGCTAAACAAAGAAAAACAACAATTAATCAACAAGGAGTCGAAGACACTCGAGATAGACAGAAAAGCAAAGAAGTAATCATTAGTGAAGCTAATGTACGTTATAGCAAAAACGTAACGTACGCAATGTATCAAGAGAGTGAGTACTGCATTCTGCATCGAAGCAGATAACGCACGCTAATATAAAGATTAGAGCACCCAAGTAAGATATCATAACGTATGCTACGAAGTATGTATATCGTACACTATGCAAACTGAAGTTCAAATTCAAATAAATAAATCCGTTGGATTGATTCTAGAAAGTCAAGAAGCATGCAACGTATATGAAGTTAACATATGCTACAAAATGAGGTTAACATATGCTACAACATGTGATGTCATGGAGCATGACATCATCTCAACGGCTATTTGAGTTTCATATAACGTACGCTACACTAAGATATAACACACAATATGGAAGAGATAGTGGTTACTGGACTGAATCGAACAACAGATAACGTACGCAATGTTTGTGATTAACTTACGCTAAGAGCATTACATACGTTATGGAGGATGCACAGTGCACGCTAAAGCATAACAGGGAGCAACGACTAGTTTGGGTCTCAAGCCTATCAAGTTTTACATCGGTTATAAATAACCGATGTAAACGAGGAGAAATACATCGATTTTCCTCAACAACCGATGTAAAATCACCGGATCTTTCAACTTTTACATCGGGTTTCAAAATAACCGATGTAAAAGTTTCGAAATTTAAATTTTTACATTGCTTTTGACTGATAACCAATGTAAATAGACGCAATTTTTTTTACATAGGTTTTCGGTAAACCAATGTAAATTGAGCGTCGTAAAAAGCATATTTTATAGTAGTGAAATACCAAAGCATTTGGTGTTATTTAAATAACAACTTAAAGCAAAGCTTATATACTTCAGATATCATTATCTTCATTATTGTTGTCGAGCTAAATTGTTAGAGTTCGAGTGTTCGATACACTCAACCAATACACGAGAGAAAAGAAAGAATTATAGATTTGATTCGGTGTTATTAGGATCGTGGATCCGGCATTGTTGGAATCATAATCTAAATCCAAGTGAGGTTTTTATAGTACCGATAGAAAGCTAGAAAGGTTGATTCTTTATCCGATAGAAAAGAAAAACGGTTTATCTTGGACCGACATAAAGACAAGATTGTAACGGTTTATCTTGGACCGGTAGATGACAAGAGTGTAACGGTTTAGCTCGGACCGATAGAAGGCAAGATAGAAAAGGTTTATCTTAAGCCTATAGAAAAAGATACGAAGAGAGGACGTAGGCATATTTGGCCGAACCTCTATAAATCTTGTGCCGTTTATTTTCCGCATTTAAATCCGCTTCCGCAAACGCAAAAAAATTCTATATTCTTAACCGCACTATCTAAACCCCCCTTCTAGTGGCAGTACCAAACCCAACAATTGGTATCGGAGCGGGTATCTCTTATAGTCGGCTTAACATCCCAGGAGAAAAAGATACAATGGCGCTTCATTATGCCCTGATCGAAGGCCTCGCCTTAAACCTACCTCCATTCTTCGATGGATCAAATTTTATGATATGGAAAAAGAAGATGTCAATCTTCATTTGAGCATATGATATCGAGCTTTGGAAGGTTATTTGCCTTGGTCCAAAGATTCCTACAAAAGCTTGATGGCTCTCTCAAAAGCTTCGAATATTATAGTGATAAAGATTGGAAAAACGATCATCACAATTGTAAAGCAACACAATTGCTATATTGTGCTTTAAACCCAGAAGAGCATAATCGTATTTCCTCGTGTGATAGTGCCAAAGAAATTTGGAAAATGTTAGAGGTACCTCACGAAGGAACAAATCAAGTCAAGGAGACGAAGATAAATATGCTTCTCCACGATTACGACCTTTTCATGATGAAAGACGAAGAGTCCATCACAAACATGTTAGACCGATTTTTGGTTATTACAAATGGGATAGCACGATTCGGAAAACCCTTATCTAGTAGTGAGAAAGTCAATAAATTTTTACGATCACCACCTCCCGAATGGAACAGAACGGTTACGGCAATTATGGAATCTAAAGATCTCAATACTCTTGATATTAGCGCCCTTGTTGGTTCGCGAATAAATTACGAGATTATCCTTAAATCCCGGAATACGAAGCCGAAACCAAAGAAAAAATCTATAGCTTTGAAAGCTAAGAAAATGTCAAAAAATGAAGAAGGTATTCAGGTTGATGACGATGATGAACAATCGACATTTTATGCCAAAAACATCAATAAGTATCAAAACTTATTAATGTAACACCCCTAGATCCGACCGGGAATATTACAGCGTCGTGGGCCTCGGAATGGAACCCACAAGGCTAAAAGAAATTTTCGCAAACGTTTACAAATGCCCAAGAGGCCAACGACGGTACTATCTTTAAAACATTTGAAGACTATATAAAATATGTTAATAAAAACCGTTGTAAAATCTCGTTCGAAAGGACAAGGCCTGAAATGCCAGAACTCAACAGTTTAAAAGCATACGTTAAGCTATCGCTTACACGTACCGACAAAATAGTTTAGAAAACGGTTGCCAAAGTAACCTAAGTTACCAGATACCAAAAGACCATTTAAAAATACTCACGCAGCGGAAAAGACAAATAATTAAAAATACTCTAGCAGCGGAATACAACAACTGATCAGGAAACTCAATACATAATTACATGCCCTATACAGTATCCTCCGGGAAGCTCATATCTCCACGACCGCTACAAGCTCGATATCTCAAGAACCTAAAAAGAAAGTCCACGACGGGGTCATCCATAATATCCAACAATGATAACCGTCACATCACATTAATAATTCCATACCAATGAGAATACAAAATAAGAATACGACCAATGCAATCTTATCATCATAACTTTATCAAAATTCACATCTCGCACAGTACCCAAGGTTCTCAAAACATCATCATAACTCACTGTTACGAAATCTACTAACTCTGTCCAACCCAAATCCATCGGGTAACATCATCAAATCTCAACACGAAAACCGATTGTCCATCAAAGACAAATACCAAGGGAAACACGGAACATACCTCGAGATGCATAATACCATGACAATCACGTCAGTCTAATCCGAGATCAGATAAATACATCATACGGACACGGTCTTAACACAAGGCCTACAAATGCATACTCATATGACCACGTCAATATGCTCAAAAATAATAACAATCATGTATACTCAATGGAAATCCCGTGATCCAGCGCCCTCAGCATAGATCCCAATGTGATCCTACAAGATCAACACGAGGTGGATAACCAACACTATACATATGCACAACAACACATGATAACATCAATGATGCGAATCCATATGATTCCATCAACACAACACTGGGTAATCCAACGATCCAACGCCCTCAGCATAGATCCCCATGATGATCCCGTCGGACCAACGCATGGTGGAAAACCTGTCCAATGATCCAGCGCCCTCAGCATAGATCCCCATGATGATCCCGTCGGACCAACGCATAGTGGAGATCCGATCCAGCACCCTCAGCATAGATCACATGATCCCATCGGATCAACACAACATAAACAATACAATTATGTATACACATATGCAACTCAATATGTTCATCAACATGAACAACATATGAATCAAAAACATGAACGACACTATGATGAAACAACTAGGACGACTTCATGTTCAGCAACATGAATGACAACCTGCATGATCAACATCATCAACACTAAACCGAATCAAACTAAGATACTTGTCCCGAGTCCTTCAGGAGAAATCTTGATGTCAAATCATCACCGGCGATTATCCTCAATGCTCGGCGATGCAAACGTACCATGGACTATAGATACTCATATCCTTATCTTTATCGCAACATAACCTTGATACCCGAATATGCCAGTAACCGAGATAAAACATATACATTATGATTTAACTCCCAGAATCAGAAAGACAACATATAATCCAAATCTCCAGAATTTACAGTAATAATCATTGCTATATGCATTATAAACGAAATGAAACTGAAACCATTCATTAAACATTATAACTGAGCAAGTAATAACTTGCCTCGATACCGATGAAGTCGCCACTAATCCCTTGTCGTCGCCTGTAAGTTCATCGGCCCCGATCAATGCAATCCACGAGCATCCTCGAACTTGACCGTAAGGCACGATTATAATCACCGATCAATATTCTCAACCTTTTACCATAATTCTATGCACAACAAGTTCAATAACAATCAATAACCGACATATCCAACCAATCAATCACAACGGTTCAACGACACTTCGATCATATACAAAACCAAATAGTATAACCCAAACCGTTACGAACTCATATCCACAATATGAACCAAAATCCGCTAATCGATATTAACGATCAATATAACCGATCAACAAACCCAACGATTTCACAATATCTCGATTAGACACAAGTCCGAACAATTCAACTCAAACAATTACGAATTCATGACCAAAATACGATTATGGATACGAATGTAAAGGAAATCATATTTGGTGATCAATCACAATCTTTTCGGATTCCAAATTGATATCATGATTCGTATTTCATCAAGAACATACGAATTCTACCACTACAATCAACGAACATTCGATCTTCATATCTAAAAATACCGACAATTCAACATACGATCGTCTTGTTATGTTAAATTCATCAAGGAGTTCCTCAAGAACACTAAATGATTCGAAACCTTGTTCATAGCCATCAAAACAACGTAATTCGATATCCTTTAACAGGTAGATAATCATCCAATTCGAAATCCAAGTCAAGTATCATCATATTCTTCAATATACACTTCACATAACTTCAAGAATCATGACAACAACACCCTAATCATCATTATACGAAGCAAATACTGATAACAATACCAATAATCCGAAATCAAGGTGTAGAGTTCATCAACATACCTCAAGAATATGAATAACACAATCAAACTTTTCAAGAATCATCAATATCTTCATATCCAATCTTCTAATCCATGCTTCCAAGCTCATAACCAAGATAGAAGAGGCTTATTCTCACTTTCATGTGCAGAGGGACGAAGTTGGAGGAAGGATATCGATTTTCTCTCGTGAAGAATTGAAAGAACGAACCTTATTTTATAAACTGCATCGCTCATTACGTACGTTATCAATCGATATTAACGTACGTGATGCACCTTACGTACGCTACATGTCTCTCATAGCGTACGTAACATCATTCCAGAATTCACTGACTTATTTCGTTAAATCGATTACGTACGTAACATATCCTTCATAGTGTACGTAATATGTACATTGACTTGCTACATTGAAACTCCATTTAATGTACGTTATACACTTCCCGTAACGTACGTTAACCTCAGCGTTGACTCGCCCATCCACATCCGCGCCGAAAGCTGCCGACCATGGGACCCACCTGTCGGCCATAGCCTGATCCTGCCCGACATGAACTTACGTTAGCCTATCCACTTAACGTGCGTAATATGTATGCATCTTACGTACGTTAGCTATCTTTCTTAACGTACATAATCCTTGTGCATTAGAGTATGCTAAGTATACATCGTAGCGTGCGCTAACATGGATATACTTAGCCATTTACACTGATCTTGCTTGTCGTCTCAATATACCGAATACGCATACACAACATACTATATCCTCGAATGCAATTGTCGACTAAGTACGACAATTATACTAATACAAATGTCTCAGTCTTTCAATAATTTTATCCATACTGTACAGATTCCACATTGTACAATATAACTCGGATAAAATAACATTAAACAGTCATAGTAGAAATTCAGGACATTACATTCTTCCCCACTTAAAATAAGTTTCATCCTCGAAACTTGCAATCCGTCATAAAGAAAAACAAACCGTTCAACCAAAATATCCCGAAACCATCACGATAACGATCAATCATTATCATTAACGAGTAACCAAAACAGTACACTTACAAATGCGCAAAGTCAACGATCTCCTGAGATACTAGCAAGTGACTCCACCATAAAGCCTCAATACACTTACAATCACGATTCCATGAATCTCAACAAAATATATCATCTTCGGATGAAATGATCTATCCATGCTAAATCTTGTCTGCCTGATTATACAATCAAGTCCCAACCTGCTGAAAAACCAACAGTGTACGATACATCTGTGAAACAACTGCCCAAAGCAATGGCAACAAGTCCCGAAACATCGACACAAAATCCGAATGCTCAAATGATCACCAGCAATGATCAACCAATAAATTAATCGAGAATATCATCGACATGATAAACTCTAATACGAGCAATCCAAAGGTCAACATGCAGCTGAAAATATCATCAACATGATAAACTTCTATATGACCAACCAGAGTTCAAAACACAATCGAGAATATCATCAACATGATAAACTCCAATATAACCAACGAACGATCAATGATAATCGAGAATACCTTCACACGGTAAGCTCCAACGTGATGAACACAGAACCACAGAGACCGATATACGAAAGAGCAAAATTCTCAAAACGTTAAACAAATCATATACAATGGATCTCAACGAAACACAACCGACCGGTGAACATACTCCTCGGCATACGAACAACCAATCACAAACCGACGAACATATCCAATCATACATGGAGCGGGATTAACCACTCAATATACAGAACAACCAGCATGGGGTCACCATCCCCAAATCTACACTTACAAAGAAATCCTTCAAAAATCACTATGGTAAAAATCACACTACTACCATACCAATAAAATCACATAGCACATATATCCCGATTTCATGAAATCTAAAGTTCCAAAATTACATCATGTGCATGGATCTACAACACGCAACATATTTCTCTTATCTGATCAACCAACCGATCATCTCTGGATAACCAAACTACCATACTAAAATTCGAATCTCTTTTCATCGTACCATACTGATGTATTATTCAGTTCGTGAGTCACACTCATAACTTCACCATGATATGCACTATGCACTAAATGCGTATGTATACCAATCACATTTTTAAAACCAGTTTGAAATCATATAGTCTCACCAGGAAGACAAAATTTTCAAAAGTTCTTTCAAGACTTTCAAAACTCAAAACATAAATTTTCGTATGACCACGAAATCAATTTTCGAAAAAATCAAATCAGCTCACTTACATCAAGTTCTCGATGACAATTCTTTTTTTTTGAATACACACGATTAAATGGAATTATGCAAATGCTTAGTTACATCCATACTCTTGTACACCAGTTCGGCTTGTCACCGATCCACTGATATTCCATCATAAAACCACACGATAAAGTTCCACAATCTCAATGTATAGACTCCGACAAAAACTCCTTTTCCACATATGACTCGCAACGTCAACCATTATCCCATCCTGGATCACCTCAATTATGTTATGACAAAATATTTAATAATCGACAGATCAAACACAATGAAAGACTACCCGAGAAGTTTCATTTGAACCAATGAACCAAAACCCCGAAAGGCAGTAATAAAATAGATAACGATTGGTAAAGTGTTTTGCAAATCTCGGGAGTTCTAGAAAACAGAAAAGCTTTCTTTTGAAACATTAGGGTCTCAGCCCGTATCTCGTTCCACATTACAAGAAGTGTATAAATTAGAAAACCCTTTTTGGACTCCAATTCCCGAGTTACAAAACTATTTCAAAATCGATTGGGTCTCGGCCCAAAAATCATTTTCCGTAAAACATCTGTGAAATATTCATTTTGAAAAGTATCATTTTCAAATGCTCAAAAGCAGTTCATATATCTCAAAATGTACTAACATGACTACATGTTCTTCTCAACCATCCACAACATCCTCCCAAATGCACAATTCCGTTCCAAAGTCTACCCAACATACTGATTTCCAAAATCATAGTTTCTCAAGATCATCAATCCTGTCCCAACTCTGTCACCTTATACTGTAATGCATAATATTCTGCTGAATCTCAAAGCATATCAACTTAGAACGGCAATAAATCTCAATGCAATTCAAGAATCCAAATACTTACAGATCGTGAAGCCAATGATTCCCCGTGATACTGGCACATATCTCAACTCAAGAAAATACTCGACACATATATTTACAAAACACATATTTTGAAAAATTAGTTCAACTCGAGAACACAACACATCTCTATCCGAAGAAACATGTTAACACCATTTGGAAAAGTTTACAACAACCCCAGTTCTTCACTGGCAAATCACATAATGCACAAGCCCGAGTGAACAACAAAACTGTTGGTCCCAAGAATGATGAAGACTATCCTCACTGTACCAACACGAGTCTTTTCTAGCACGCTTTGTCCTCACTCACGCGCACCCTGAGAAACTTCCCAGGGGGTCACCCATCCCATAACTACTCCAGGCCAAGCACGCTTAACTTTGGAGTTTCTATGAGATGGATACCAGAAAAAAAGATGCATCTTGTTGGTATGAGTAGTCCAAATCAATTCATTTAACCACTTTCTAGTGCAGATCTCACAGGTCGAATCGCAATCCGCGCCTCGCGCATTTTTAAGCCCATGCAGGCAGGATGCTGGACCGAATCCCAACAATCCTCCCGGTACTGCCAGCATCTCAGCCCCATAGTCTGGAAACCTCCGCGAACTAGATTTGATCACACAGCCCTCTAGCGGCTGGATTCATTCACACAGTCCTCCAACACTTGACATCAACATCTGTTCCAGCTCCGTTTACTTCTGCTGCGCCAGTATCTCAGTTCCAGCATACTAGATTTGATCACATATCCCTCCAGCACCTGACAACCTCCACAGCGCCAACATCTTAGTTCCGGCCAACTGGCAATATTTTGCTGCATGCCCGCCTCTTAGTTCCAACACTTTGGTAGCCTCCACTGTAGGATACTTCGAGGGAATCCGCACCCGTGACCTGCTCTGATACCAATTGTTGGTCCCAAGAATGATGAAGACTATCCTCACTGTACCAACACGAGTCTTTTCTAGCGCGCTTTGTCCTCACTCACGCGCACCCTGAGAAACTTCCCAGGGGGCCACCCATCCCATAACTACTCCAGGCCAAGCACGCTTAACTTTAGAGTTTCTATGAGATGGATACCAGAAAAAAAGATGCATCTTGTTGGTATGAGTAGTCCAAATCAATTCATTTAACCACTTTCTAGTGCAGATCTCACAGGTCGAATCGCAAGCCGCGCCTCGCGCATTTTTAAGCCCATGCAGGCAGGATGCTGGACCGAATCCCAAAAAAAACCCAGAGCTCAAACACTTGTCAACCGACAACTCGAATGACACGACAAAAGCACGACCCAACTCGGCCCGACTGCCTGGGTTTTCTCAACCTAAGCTCCGATACCATATTCTGTAACACCCCCAGATCCGACCGGGAATATTACAGCGCCGTGGGCCCCGGAATGGAACCCACTAGGCTAAAAGAAATTTTCGCAAACATTTACAAATGCCCAAGAGGCCAACGACGGTACTATCTTTAAAATATTTGAAGACTATATAAAATATGTTTATCAAAACCGTCGTAAAATCTCGTTTGAAAGGACAAGGCCTGAAATGCCAAAACTCAACAGTTTAAAAACATAAGTTAAGCAATCGCTTACACATACCAACAAAATAGTTTATAAAATGGTTGCCAAAGTAATCTAAGTTACCAGATACCAAAAGTCCATTTAAAAATACTCACGCAGCTGAAAAGACAAACAATTAAAAATACTCTAGCAGCGGAATACAACAATTGATCAGGAAACTCAATACACAATTACATGCCCTAGCCAGTATCCTCCGGGAAGCTCATCTCTCCACGACCGCTACAAGCTCGATATCTCAAGAACCTAAAAATAAAGCCCATGACGGGGTCAGCCATAATATCCAACAATGATAACCGTCACATCACATTAATAATTCCATACCAATGAGAATACAAAATAAGAATACGACCAATGTAATCTTATCATCATAACTTTATTAAAATTCACATATCGCAGAGTACCCAGGGTTCTCAAAACATCATCATAACACACTGTTACGAAATCTACTAACTCTATCCAACCCAAATCCGTCGGGTAACATCATCAAATCTCAACACGAAAACCGATTGTCCATCAAAGACAAATACCAAGGGAAATACGGAACATACCTCAAGATGCATAATACCATGACAATCACGTCAGTCTAATTCGAGATCAGATCAATACATCATACGGACACGGTCTTAACACAAGACCTACAAATGCATACTCATATGACCACGTCAATGTGCTCAAAAACAATAACAATCATGTATACTCAATGGAAATCCCGTGATCCAGCGCCCTCAGCATAGATCCCAATGTGATCCTACAAGATCAACACGAGGTGGATAACCAACAATATACATATGCACAACAACACATGATAACATCAATGATGCGAATCTATATTATTCCATCAACACAACACTGAGTAATCCAACGATCCAGCGCCCTCAACATAGATCCCCATGATGATCCCGTCAGACCAACGCATGGCGGAAAACCTGTCCAACGATCCAGCGCCCTCAGCATAGATCCCCATGATGATCCCGTCGGACCAACGCATAATGGACATCCGATCCAGCGCCCTCAGCATAGATCACACGATCACATCGGATCAACACAACATAAATAATACAATTATGCATACATATATGCAACTCAATATGTTCATCAACATGAACAACATATGAATCAAAAACATGAACGACACTATGATGAAACAACTAGGACGACTTCATGTTCAGCAACATGAATGACAACCTGCATGATCAACATCATCAACACTAAATCGAATCAAACTAAGATACTTGTCCCGAGTCCTTCAGGAGAAATCTTGATGTCAAATCATCACCGGCGATTATCCTCAATGCTCGGCGATCCAAACTCACCATGGACTATAGATACTCATATCCTCATCTTTATCGCAATGTAACCTTGATACCCGAATATGCCAATAACCGAGATAAAGCATATACATTATGATTTAACTCCCAGAATCGGAAAGACAACATATAATCCAAATCTCCAGAATTTACAGTAATAATCATTGTTATATGCATTATAAACGAAATGAAACTGAAACCATTCATTAAACATTATAACTGAGCAAGTAATAACTTGCCTCGATACCGATGAAGCCGTCACCAATCCCTTTCCGTCGTCTGTAAGTTCCTCGGCCCTGATCAATGCAATCCACGAGCATCCTCGAACTTGACCGTAAGGCACGATTATAATCACCGATCAATATTATCAACCTATTACCATAATTTGATGCACAACAAGTTTAATAACAATCAATAACCGACATATCCAACCAATCAATCACAACGGTTCAATAACACTTCGATCATATACAGAACCAAACAGTATAACCCAAACCGCTACGAACTCATATCCACAATACGAACCAAAATCCGCTAATCGATATTTACGATCAATATAACCGATCAACAAACCCAACGATTTCACAATATCTCGATTAAATACAAGTCCGAACAATTCAACTTAAACAATTATGAATTCATGACCAAAATACGATTATGGATACGAATTCATGACCAAAATACGATTATGGATACGAACTATCCACTTAACGTGCGTAATATGTATGCATCTTACGTACGTTAGCTATCTTTCTTAACGTACGTAATCCTTGTGCATTAGCGTACGCTAAGTATACATCGTAGCGTTCGCTAACGTGGATATACTTAGCCATTTACACTGATCTTGCTTGTCGTCTCAATATACCGAATACGTATACACAACATACTATATCCTCAAATGCAATTGTCGACCAAGTACGACAATTATACTAATACATATGTCTCAGTCTTTCAATAATTTTATCCATACTGTACAGATTCCACATTGTACAATATAACTCGGATAAAATAACATTAAACAATCATAGTAGAAATTCAGGACATTACAATTAAACTGGAGAAGAAGAGACTTCAACTCGCAAGTCCGGAATGAGTCAAATCGCTTCGACAAAAATTGTCGAAATTGTGGAAAATCCAGCCATTTTGCGAAAAATTGTCGTGGCTCGACTTCTAAGAAGGAAGTGCTAATAGCCACATGGAGTGACGAGTGTAGGTCACAAGTCGTCTAGGAATAAGTCTATAGGGGGGGTGAATAGACTTATTGAAACTCTTAAACTCTTTTTCACGAAGATTAAGTTTCTCAACTGATAGATATGCGGAAATCAGCTGATGACGAAATCAAAACTAAGCAATGGAACAATAATGAATGAATGAAACAGTTAAATATGATGCTTAAAACAGTAAAACACGCAGGAAATTTATAGTGGTCTCAAAGGTGGGGTAATCCTCTATTAATCCACTTTTCTCCAAACCAGTTGGAGATGAATCCACTATAATTCTCAACCAGTGATAAATATTACAGTGATTCTACTACTTAGCTACAACAACTTCCAACCAGTGGAAATCACGTTGTTGCAACTTCTCTTTGACTGCCTAGCACCACTTGATTCTTCAAATCCTCGGATGCCTATCAGTATCGCAATTTCAACCAGTGAAGCACCCCGAACTCAGGTTTTAAGACAAGAGTGTTTGTATTCTCCAACTAAGAGCTTTCTTCAAGTATGAACTTTGAGTACTGCTCTTTTCACGATGCTATAGTTTGCTTTTTGATTGCTTTGAATGACTTTGATCGCTTGAGAGTTTTTGTTCGAATCGTTGTTGCTCAACTTCAAATCTTCGGATATATATAGGTGTTGATCTTTGAGCATTTCTTCATAGCCGTTGCCAATCTTTGTAACAAATCCGTCCGTTGGAGAGGGAGACTTCATTGTTTTCTTTCTGAACGTTGCAAGGCTGGATTCCCATATTTTAATCCATCTTTCGACCATTGTGAAGACTTTGCATGTGAGGCGCAGCATCTTTTGAATATAATAAGATTAAAGTCTTCAGTAGTGGGTTTAGATGAATTATTTAATTTATATCATTGCGGGAATCTCTCCAATTTGTCTCTTCACGCTTGCATGTGACTTTCTGTAATATTTGACTATTCAACGAATGCTGACGTGGACTTGGAGTACTTGGATGATCTCTGTAATACCCGAGATTTCTGATATGTATTTGGAACTTGTGATGTTGTAATTATTGCACTTTGATCTGAGTATTATTCTCCGTATTTCATAATCCGGTGTAGTTGAGCGTATGATTTCATGAATGTGATTTATAAATTGTGTTTTTGCGTTTGTAGCGCACGTATCATCTAAGTGTAGCGTACGCTAACTTGGATACATAACGCACGCTATGAAGGGACCTTAGCACACGCTATACGTGATCAATATGATTGAGACGTGTGGTAGGTGAGATCAGGCCGGGGATCTTGGTCGGATTGTGTCGGGATGAACCTGGACGGCTTTCGGGAAAAGCCAAGTCAACGCCTTAGCGCACGCTACAAAGGAACCATAGCGCATGCTAAGTGCCGAGTACAGTGAAGTCAGTAAGACGTTAGCGCACGCTACGAGTATGGACTAGCGCGCGCTAATAACCATTTTCTATAAATAGGACATCATCCTTTTCGTATTTTCAGTCTTTTCTCTTCCCACATCCGAATCCTTATACTTAGAGTATTACTCTCTACATCCTAAACACTTCATATCAGCATCCTAGCTCGTGTTGAAGATTGTAGATCATTGGGGATTGGTGTTCAAGCCTTCGGTGTTGGATTTCTTCGAATTACCTCCTTGTTCTTCACTACTTTGAGGTAGGTGGTTCTTCACCAATATAGTACTAGTATGAAGGACGTTTTGATCATGATTATCTAGTCAGTTAAATTCGTAAGTAGAACATCATGTGTTAGAAGGACATTTTCGACGTTTCGGTATTGATTCATCGTATAAACCTTTGAACCTTTTTAGTGTTGGACTCCTAAACATATTCATGTATCTTCAAAACTGATTATGACCAGTATGGGGAGAGCATCAAGTTCTTATGTTTTTACATGATAGAATCATACGTTTGGGACATGAAATGTATTGGACTTAGGATGTTTCTTGAAGATCAAAGATGAATTATGGTGCTGTGATGATTATACGTACCCTTGTATCTTGTAGTCGTTTAATCCGTAGAGATCTTTCACAAACCGTATGAGCATGATATGCACTGAGATGGCATGTATTAACACTGAAGATGTCATGAGTTTCATCACCCTTAGCTCAAGTTTCTGTCCAGTAATAAACTGCCATACGTAGTTAGCGCACGCTAAGATAGGCATATTAACGTGCGCTACGTTTGGTACGTAACGTACGTTATGTCATCAGCGGGGCGATCGGTGATCGAGAGGGTCATCGATGCGGCTAGCGTACGCTAGACTTGATTAGTTGCGTACGTTAACGGGCAGGCTTAGCGCACGTTACGTTGAGTACGTAGCGCACGCTAAGCAGTCCAGGCAGAATTCATTTTTAGAGCTTTCGGCCGTGAACCGGATTTGTTAGATATTCGTACGACATGAAAGGAATTCTTTATTATTTCTTAGGTCCGAGCCTTGGATAGGGGACGATCGATGGGCGGTGACATACGGACGCGTGTCATTTGTTGGAGTATTTCATTCTTGCCATTTTCGAGGCAAGTATCATATGTTGAGTTTGATTTATATTGGAACCTTGATCATGCTTATGGTTTTGTTCATATTGTCAAATATGAGATGTATTTCTGTAATTTCTCATGGTATTCGTTGTTAATTGTTCGTATTGATGAACATATTGAAATGCATATATGTATGCATAATTGATTGGTTTATGGTATAAATGATCCGAGGGGATCATGAGGATCTATGCTGAGGGCGCTGGATCGAATGTCCACCATGCGTTGGTCCGACGGGATCATCATGGGGATCTATGCTGAGGGCGCTGGATCGCTGGATGGGTTTTCCAGCATGCGTTGGTCCGACGGGATCATCATGGGGATCTATACCAAGGGCGCTGGATCGCTGGATTACCCTGTACTGTGTTGATGGAATCGTGAGGATTCGCATCGTTGGATTCCGGTGACGGAAGTCCGTTTTGCATGTTTTATGATACACTGATGATTTATGCATTATGATACTTGTACTAACATTGTTTTGCTAACCCTTTCGGGGGTGGACATTGTTTTGATGTTCAGGTAGCCGAGGAGCGGGGAAGCAACCACAGTACCGACAAGACGATGAGATGGCTCAGTGATGTGGTTGATGTTTATTGTTATTGTGATTTGTTTTCTTGGTTCATTTAGTAGTCGAGTACGTCTGTTTTAATATGTCATTTCGATATGGTTGTATAAGTTAACTCATTTGATCAGTTGAACCAAATATGTATTTTGAACTTCAGTTGTACGATTGGATTATATTTACATTTCTCTTAAATTAGCCTTGTAAATCCTTACTTAAAGGGTTTACGGTTCCGAATATCTCGGGGTGTTACAGAATATGGTATCGGAGCTAAGATTCATGGATATCTTGGCAGTCGGGTTAGTTGGGTCTATTTACGTTATTTGATTATTGGTCGTTTGAAACATCACTGCGGAGCCAGCATCGTCGTGTGGACCGTGGTTGTAAGTTTCCTAATCTCAAATACTACCGTTTTATTTAATTCATGATTTGTGAACGTTGATGGACTTACTTTTAGAAAGATTGCTCTGGATATTGAGTATCTGTGTTTACAGTATGTTGAGGGGAGGTCGTGGACGCGGACGTGGTCGTGGACGCGGACGTGGAAATGCGAGACAAGAAGATTCGGTATCTACCCCAGAAATAACCGCTAGCCGAACGGATTCCCATTCCGGGGGACAACAGGGATCATCAAATAATAATGCAGATCCTAATGTGCCGGGAGTACTTCAGCAGGTGGTTGCTCAGATAAACCAGTTTGCTCAAGTTGTGGATCGCATGCAGACAGCGATGGGACAGCAGCATAACGTGGATAATCGAGGAGATAAATGGCTTACCGAGGTGATCAAATTGCATCCTCCGAAATTTGACGGTTCTGCTGAGACGCTTTCTTGGGATCACTGGCTGAAGGAATTGGAGAAGATTTTTGCGGGGATTAACTGTCCCAACGATAGAAAGGTCCCGGTCGCCCAGTATCTTCTGACAGGGGAGGCTTTCGACTGGTGGGAGGCCATTCGACCGGAGGAGCATAATGTTGACTGGACGGAATTCAAATGAATGATGGAAGCGCAGTATTGTCCTCGCCCAGTTAGAGAGGCCCGAGTTCGGGAGTTTTTCTCACCACAAAATTCAGAAGCATCTGTGACGGACGTGATTAAGACCTTTAATCACCAGCTGACTTATGTGCATCACTTGGTCAGGACCGAGGCGGAGAGGATTTTCCATTTTGACATGCGAATGAAGCCGGAAATTCAGCAATATATGTCCGGATTTGAATGTACCACTTTGCATGATGCTCGGGACAAGGCGTTGGCCTATGATATGAAGGAGGCAGCAGTAGAGAAATCGACGGAAGCAAAGAAGCAGAAAGTGGCTGGCAACTTCACGGAGAATAAGAGTAGTGGGCCTTGCAGGGGCCAGTCCTCTTTTCATTCATCCAGGAGGCCTCCGCATCCTTCTCGAGGAGGAAAGAAGTTCCGGGCAGCACCAACCGTTTCAGACGCAGGGAAGAAATGCTATAACTGTGGCAAAGCGGGGCATATTCGACGCGACTGTTTCGCGCCTGTTGTGACCTGTTTCGAGTGTGGACAGGAAGGACATCGCGCAACATTTTGTGGGAATGCGACCCGATCTTTTGGTACTCGCACTCCTGTACCGGTTCCGAAGGACACTAGTGTAAACCAGACGCAGCAAAGCGGTTTCCCGCAGCAGAATGTTGGGAAAAAAGAGGCATCCAGCGCTGGGTCTGTTCCTCCGCGTATTTACGAGATGAAGAAGGATGATCAGAACACAGCTGTTGCATCAGGTACGATTCAGATCTTTTTGCAACCAGTTAGTGTCTTGTTCGATTCGGGAGCTACGCATTCTTTTATATCTTTGAACTGTGTTAATCGTTTGAAAATCTCGTGCTTGTATAATTGTGAACCTTATGTTGTGGGATTACCGAGCGGAGAGAAAATTGTGGGAACCCTAGAAGCTAGAGATTTTCCAGTGTCTATAGAAGGGAGGGATTGACTATCGAATCTTATTGTAGTTGACATCTACGGTGACGATTTAATTCTCAGAGACGATTGGCTCAACCGTTATGGAGCTATTCTGAATTACCGAAAGAGAGTTATTTCTATCATTGCTGATGACGGATCTGAACACTTATTCCGAGGATGGAGACCGGGAAGCTCGGGAAAATTGATCAAAGCAATGAAAGCCGTGAAATTACTGAAGCAGGGATGTCATGGACTTTGGTGCTATGCCATGAGGAAAGAGGAAGGAATAGAGCTCTCATCGATTCCAGTTGTGAATGAATTCTCCGACGTATTTCCTGACGAACTACCTGGGTTACCTCCGCAGAGAGAGGTGGAATTCACTATCGAATTAGAGCCTGGAGCCGCTCCTATTTCCAGAGCACCATACCGCATGGCGCCAACCGAGATGTATGAACTCAAGAAGCAACTGGAGGAATTGTCACAGAAGGGTTATATTCAACCTAGCGTTTCTCCTTGGGGAGCGCCCGTTCTCTTTGTCCGGAAGAAAGACGGATCCCTCCGATTATGCATCGATTACAGGGAGCTCAACAAAGTGACGATCAAGAACAAGTATCCCATACCTCGGATCGACGAATTGTTTGATCAACTGCAAGGGGCAAGGGTATTTTCGAAGATTGACTTGCGATCAGGATACCATCAGTTGAGAATTAAGGAATCGGATATACCGAAGTCTGCTTTCAGGTCCCGATACAGGCATTATGAATTTGTAGTGATGCCATTTGGACTTACCAATGCTCCTGCGGTATTCATGCAATTGATGAATCGGGTATTCTTGGAATACTTAGATAAATTTTTGGTCGTCTTCATTGATGACATCTTGATATATTCGAAGGACGCAGAGGAGCATGCCGAACATTTGCGTGTGGTTTTGAGCACCTTGAGGAAGGAACAGCTATATGCAAAGCTGTCCAAATGCGAGTTCTGGCTTAGGGAAGTAACTTTCCTTGGGCATGTGATATCAGCTGACGGAGTTCAGGTGGACCCAAAGAAAGTCGAAGCAATCTTGGAATGGGAAGTTCCTAGTAACGTGAAAGAAGTCCGGAGTTTCCTAGGCCTTGCTGGATATTATCGCCGCTTTGTAGAGGGATTTTCCAAAATTGCTCGTCCGCTCACTCAGCTGTTACAGAAAACTCAAATGTTTAAGTGGGATGAGAAATGCCAGACTGGTTTTGATGAACTTAAGAAGAGACTGACGACAGCACCTATATTAGCGTTACCAAATGGAACTGATGGATTCATGGTATACAGCGATGCTTCAAATCAGGGTCTGGGATGTGTGTTAATGCAAAAGGATAAGGTGATTGCCTATGCTTCTCGGCAATTGAAACAGTATGAAGTTAATTACCCGACTCATGATCTGCAGCTAGCAGCTGTGGTCTTTGCCTTGAAAATTTGGCGACATTATTTGTACGGCACTCGTTGCCAGATCTTTACAGATCATAAGAGCCTCAAGTACATTTTCAGTCAGAAAGAATTAAACATGAGGCAGAGAAGGTGGATGGAATTGATCAAGGATTACGACTTGGAGATCCTCTATCATCCGGGAAAAGCAAACGTAGTAGCCGACGCTTGGAGCCGTAAACCTGTCTCTCTTCGAGTGTTGGAAGCACTTACATCCCAAACCAGCATTCAACGGGAACTGATCCGCGAAGGGATTGAAGTATGGGCACCAGGAATCCAAGGGCAACTATATGTGATGGAACTGACTTCATCACTAGTCGAGGAGATCAAATCTAAGCAGTTGAACGATTCTCTGATCCTTCGGTTATGTGACGAAGTAAAGAAAGGAAAGGCCCCAGGATTCGTGATACAAGATGATGGAGTTCTGAGATTTCAGAGTCGATTTTGCGTTCCCGATGATGATGGTTTGAGACGGACAATTCTGAAGGAAGCTCACAGCACGCCCTATTCTATTCACCCGGGCAGCAGTAAAATGTACAAAGATCTTAAACAAAACTTCTGGTGGGGGAATATGAAGAAGGACGTAGCAGAGTACGTTTCGAAGTGTTTGACTTGTCAGCAGGTTAAGATTGAACATCAGCGACCTGCCGGAATGTTAAAGCCGCTTCCGATCCCTGAGTGGAAGTGGGAGAATATCTCAATGGATTTCATCACCAGTATGCCAAGGACTAGAACGGGAATGAACATGATTTGGGTTATAGTTGATCGACTAACCAAGTCGGCTCATTTCCTAGGAATTAAAGATACATAGGGACCCGAGAGATTGGCGCGAGTATTTATTGCGGAGATAGTCAGATTGCATGGGACGCCGAAGACCATTATTTCGGATCGAGATGGTCGCTTCGTGTCGCACTTCTGGAAGGCAGTTCATAGGGCTTTGGGGACTGAGCTCAACTTTAGCACGGCTTATCATCCCCAAACGGACGGTCAGTCCGAAAGGACTATACAAACAGTAGAAGACATGCTTAGAGCTTGTGCTTTGGATTGGTCAACTGATTGGGAAATTCATTTGCCATTGATTGAATTCACCTACAATAATAGTTGGCATGCTTCTATTAAGATGGCACCATTTGAAGCTTTGTACGGGAGAAGATGTCGATCACCCCTGTGCTGGGATGATTCTTCGGACTTGATCGGGACAGAACCGGAATTGATAATTCAGACTCGAGAGAAGATAGCTTTGATTCGGGAAAGACTGTTGACTGCCCAGAGTCGACAGAAGTCTTATGCAGACGTACGTCGTCGCCCTCTAGAGTTCGACGTTGGGGACCATGTACTATTGAAGGTGTCTCCTACACGAGGGATTTTCCGTTTTGCTAGGAGAGGTAAGCTAAGTCCGAGATATATCGGGGCATTTGAGATCCTCGAGAGAGTTGGAGATTTAGCATACAGGTTGGCCTTACCGCCATCGCTGAGTCACGTTCACAGTGTGTTTCACATATCCCAATTGCGGAAGTATGTACCAGACCCCAGTCACGTCATTGATTTCGACGAGATCGAGATAGCTAATGACGGCACCTTCCAAGAGAGACCAATCAAGATACTTGAGAGTCGGATCAAACAATTAAGGAATAAATCAATACACTTGGTTAAAGTACAATGGTCACGACACGGAGTTGAAGAGGCCACTTGGGAAACGGAGGACAATATGAAGACTAGATATCCGGAGTTGTTTTCATCTTAAGTTTCGGGACGAAACTTCTTTTTAGGGAGGAAGGATGTAATACCCGAGATTTCTGATATGTATTTGGAACTTGTGATGTTGTAATTGTTGCACTTTGATCTGAGTATTATTCTCCGTATTTCATAATCCGGTGTAGTTGAGCGTATGATTTCATGAATGTGATTTATAAATTGTGTTTCTGCGTTTGTAGCGCACGCTATCATCTAAGTGTAGCGTACGCTAACTTGGATACATAGCGCACGCTATGAAGGGACCTTAGCGCACGCTATACGTGGTCAATATGATTGAGACGTGTGGTAGGTGAGATCAGGCCGGGGATCTTGGTCGGATTGTGTCGGGATGAACCTGGACGGCTTTCGGGAAAAGCCAAGTCAACGCCTTAGCGCACGCTACAAAGGAACCATAGCGCACGCTAAGTGCTGAGTACAGTGAAGTCAGTAAGACGTTAGCGCACGCTACGAGTATGGACTAGCGCGCGCTAATAACCATTTTCTATAAATAGGACAGCATCCTTTTCGTATTTTCAGTCTTTTCTCTTCCCACATCCGAATCCTTATACTTAGAGTATTACTCTCTACATCCTAAACACTTCATATCAGCATCCTAGCTCGTGTTGAAGATTGTAGATCATTGGGGATTGGTGTTCAAGCCTTCGGTGTTGGATTGCTTCGAATTACCTCCTTGTTCTTCACTACTTTGAGGTAGGTGATTCTTCACCAATATAGTACTAGTATGAAGGACGTTTTGATCATGATTATCTAGTCAGTTAAATTCGTAAGTAGTCAAACATCATGTGTTAGAAGGACATTTTCGACGTTTCGGTATTGATTCATCGTATAAACCTTTGAACCTTTTTAGTGTTGGACTCCTAAACATATTCATGTATCTTCAAAACTGATTATGACCAGTATGGGGAGAGCATCAAGTTCTTATGTTTTTACATGATAGAATCATACGTTTGGGACATGAAATGTATTGGACTTGGGATGTTTCTTGAAGATCAAACATGAATTATGGTGTTGTGATGATTATACGTACCCTTGTATCTTGTAGTCGTTTAAGCCGTAGAGATCTTTCACAAACCGTATGAGCATGATATGCACTGAGATGGCATGTATTAACACTGAAGATGTCATGAGTTTCATCACCCTTAGCTCAAGTTTCTGTCCAGTAATAAACTGCCATACGTAGTTAGCGCACGCTAAGATAGGCATATTAACGTGCGCTATCGGGAATGAATAACGTGCGCTACGTTTGGTACGTAACGTACGTTATGTCATCAGGCAGGACAGTCGGCTGATCAGAGAGGGCTGTCAGTACACAGCTAGCGTACGCTAGACTTGATTAGTTGCATACGTTAACGGGCAGGCTTAGCGCACGTTACGTTGAGTACGTAGCGCACGCTAAGCAGTCCAGGCAGAATTTATTTTTAGAGCTTTCGGCCGTGAACCGGATTTGTTAGATATTCGTACGACATGAAAGGAATTCTTTATTATTTCTTAGGTCCGAGCCTTGCATAGGGGACGATCGAGGGGCGGTGACATACGGACGCGTGTCATTTGTTGGAGTATTTCATTCTTGCCATTTTCGAGGCAAGTATCATATGTTGAGTTTTATTTATATTGGAACCTTGATCATGCTTATGGTTTTGTTCATATTGTCAAATATGAGATGTTTTTCTGTAATTTCTCATGGTATTCGTTGTTAATTGTTCGTATTGATGAACATATTGAAATGCATATATGTATGCATAATTGATTGGTTTATGGTATAAATGATCCGAGGGGATCATGAGGATCTATGCTGAGGGCGCTGGATCGAATGTCCACCATGCGTTGGTCCGACGGGATCATCATGGGGATCTATGCTGAGGGCGCTGGATCGCTGGACGGGTTTTCCACCATGCGTTGGTCCGACGGGATCATCATGGGGATCTATACCAAGGGCGCTGGATCGCTGGATTACCCTGTACTATGTTGATGGAATCGTGAGGATTCGCATAGTTGGATTCCGGTGACGGAAGTCCGTTTTGCATGTTTTATGATAAACTGATGATTTATGCATTATGATACTTGTACTAGCATTGTTTTGCTAACCCCTTCGGGGGTGGATATTGTTTTGATGTTCAGGTAGCCGAGGAGCGGGGAAGCAACCACAGTACCGACAAGACGATGAGATGGCTCAGTGATGTGGTCGATGTTTATTGTTATTGTGATTTGTTTTCTTGGTTCATTTAGTACTCGAGTACGTCTGTTTTAATATGTCATTTCGATATGGTTGTATAAGTTAACTCATTTGATCAGTTGAACCAAATCTGTATTTTGAACTTCAGTTGTACGAGTGGATTATATTTACATTTCTCTTAAATTAGCCTTGTAAATCCTTACTTAAAGGGTTTACGGCACTGTAATTATTCCGAATATCTCGGGGTGTTACAATCTCTTATAAATTAAGTTGGCTGATGTACAGTCATCTTCTCTGCAGTTTGGACTTCTCTGTCGATGACTTCTCTGATGACTGTTTGAGACGCGCCTGATCAGATGACTTGTCTGATGGTTGGACTTCAGATGACTTAGTCTGCTGATCACTTTACTGCAGTTTGGTCAAACATCTCTGATGAATTTTTGTTGACCAGAACTTCTCTGACTTGACTCGGTTGCACTTCTCTGATGTACTTATCTGTACCTTTGTACTTAGCCTATTTGAGCCTAGCTTATTTGGCCTATAGAAGATACTCATTTGGTTCTTCCTTACATTTTGCCAAGTATTTAACTCAACATAATTTGGCCTATGGAAGATACTCATTTGGTTCTTCCTTACATTTTTGCCAAGTATATAAGACATACATTTGAATATAAAGATGACATCATCAAAATCTAACAAGTATTCCTAACAAATTCCCCCTATTTTGATGATGGCAAAACTTAAACAAATTATTCAAATGAACAGGTCTGCACTTGAGTGCAAGACACAAACTAAAATCAGTCTAGTTTTGAGATAACTAGAGGTTGTCGTTCAAATGACTATTTATATTAAATTTCTGTTTTGTTTACAAGTACATCAGCTTTGAATCGAACAAATACAGGAAATTAATCAAAAAATAAATTATAATTACATCCAAGACCTATCTGCCCCTTCCTCTGCGAACTGCTTGCTTGGGAGGTCTAAATAGTTTTGCACCGATTGGTCTACTTTTGATTGGTGCAAGACCATATTTCCTCCTTATGACTAGGGCAACAAAGTCTTGGTCTTCTTTTGATGAGAACTTGTGCTCTTCACACAGCTTTCTGATTTCTTCTTGAAGCTCGAGCTCGTCAAGCTCATTATCCAAACGGGTCGGCGCTTCCACTGCTCTGAATGGAGGAATCATAGGATAAGCACGCCATTTGGCTGCATATTTAAGCATGATATTCCACAGAGTGTGCCATATAGCATCCATGTAGTTGATGAATGACTGTTGGGGCGAGCATTCTTTATCTTGGAGAATTTCCCATAGATAGAACTGCTCTATGAATTATTTCTTTGCAGCCGCCCAACTAGTCATGAATTCTGCTGGTAAGAATTCTTCAACATGCCACAACTGCTTGCCTTCCCATTCGAATATTTGCTCTTCTTTCTCTCTTGTTCTTCTTTTCTTCTCAACAGGCTGCTCTTCAGGTTGGTTAGGTGCAGATATCTCCTTTCTTTTCAGACTTGATGGTCCTCCTTTAATTTGGAGAATATCTTGCCTCTTCTTTGATCTAAGCTCTTCAGCATGAACAAAAAAAACTTCCTTCTGTCTACTGCCTTCCCCCTGCATTCTTTCTTCCCTGTTTGACTTCTCTTCCCCCTCAAACCTATCTTCCCCCTTTTTGCCAGCATCAACTAGGGTAGTTATCTGCTGCTCCATTCTAAGCATCCAATCTGACATGCCAGGCAGCATCCTGGAATTCGAAGGAGGAGGTGGTTGAGAGGTATTTCTCTGCAGCAGGTGTCAAGTTTGGAGTGAATTGACTCCAGATCAGGAGTGATTTGAGAAGCAAGCAGCTCTCCAATAGTGTCCTTGACAATCTGTCGGATCAGCTTGGTCATCACAGGTGTAATTTGTGATGTATGTGGAGAGTGCTCGCCTGAGCCTTCGATGCCTGCAGGTAGGTGTGCGGATGACCAACCTATCTGAGACTCACTGCACCAGCATACCGAGATGGGGTGCATTGCAGGGTCCCCAATCTGGAGTCTTCAGCCAGGTCTGCATCTAGGCTGGTATATCGGGTAGGTGCCCTAGCCTTGTCTGATGCAGCTTCATTTTCTGTCTCCTTTTCTGGATCTTTCTCTTTTTCTCCTTCTTTCTTTTCTTCCTCTTCATCATTCTCCTTTTCTTTCTCAGCTTCTTTTTCTCTTCCTTCATCCTTACCATCATCATCACTTTTATCTTCATCTTTATCATCCTTTTTATCATCATGATCTTTTTCATCATCTTCTTTTTCTTCTTCATCCTCCTGATCAACTTCTTCTCCTTCTTCTTCTTCATCCACTAATTCCACAGTTTTTTCGACTTCTTCTTCTCCAAATTGTTTTTCAACTGAGATATTTTCTTCTTCTCTTTCTTCCTGTCTCCCCTCTTCATCATCAATAATAATAATTTCTTCTTCTTCGACTTCTTCATTCACTTCTTCTATTCTTATCTATTTTTCTTCGACTTCTTCTTCTTTACCAAGGGATCTGTCAGAGATGCTATACATAATAGAGTGGATAAATTGGTCCATGTTGGTTTTAAAATTGGACATGAACCAATTTTCCTGAAGTAACCAAATTGTGTCTGAGACTTTGCAAAAATGCATCAACACATCTTCTGTGGCTTGGGGATATTCCCAACCACTTGCTTCAATATAAGCTTGAAGTTGAGTGAAAGAAAGTGATTTTAAAAACTTCCATTCTTCAAAAATATGAACAAAAGAATGTTTTAGGGCATGCGGTTTAGCCAAATGAAGTTGCTAAGGATAATTTCAAAATGTTGTTGTCAAGCAGGTGAAAAGTATAATTCGCCTCAGGTATGTTGATGATCAAACCTGCTTCCTCTTCTTTTGAGATGAATTGTGGAGTGAGGAGAGGAACGATCTGGGTCTCCAGGCTGCCCGGAGCAGGCTGGTCCTCCAGGTGAATAGGTGACCTGGCTGCAGGGTTGGGAAATTGCTCTGGCTGCTCCTCTTCACTGAACTGCAATCGCCTGGGCCTCTTTGGAGAAGGTTCTGGTGAGGAATGAATTATGGAGGGCTCACCAGGGGCGGGCCCATTCTATTGAAACGAACAGCAATTGGGGTATCGTCTGACTCGGTATCAGACTGGGCTGCAGGTGAGTTGCGGGCTGCAGCCTGGATGGACTCGTCTGAGGTTACAGGATATCTGTAGGGAGGTTGCTCTGCAGACATCTCCTTCAGGATCTGAGCTGCTTTCCTCTCACCTCCTAGCTTCCTCAGCGTTTCTTGGTATAAATGACCAAGTCTCTTATTAATGTGGAAGGGGTCAGTGTTACCTTTCGCCACACCAAGTTTCTCCAGCATCCAACTAAGCTGCGTTCCGAACGCCAGCTTGGTTCTGAATCTCTTTTCCTCAACTAGCCACTCGGATTTGTTCACTTCACGCACCAATTGCCTGTAAATGTAATCCGACCAGTCAATTGGCTCGTCTTGGATTAGTGCTCCCAGCACCATAAATTTAGCGGACGACAGTTGGTCGTAGCTACCCGCCATGCCCATAATGATTTTGTTCGTGATGTCTAGGGCGTATCGATACTCTTTCTGAAGCTCACTCCTCTTCGCGGTTAGCTTCAGTTTCGCTGGCTGGTCCACAGTCTTAATCTTCAGCCACGTCTCGGCTGCGCTCTGCTTTAGGGCTTCAACCGCCACGCCGCGGGATCTCATCCCGAAGATGTTCCTGATCAATTCTGGGGTAATATCCACTTGGATTCCACAGATAGAACTCCTTATCCCAGATTCGAGCACTTGGGCCTCTCGATAAAAGGCAATAACAACCTCTTTGAACAGATGTTTGGGGCTGATATCCAAGAATGGGTAGATCCCATTCATCTTCATTGCTTTGATGAGGTGGCGCACTTCGTCGTTGTCTAAGTTGGATTCCAGTAATCCTTCAAAGTCGACGACCAGGGAAAAGATGATCTGGTCTTTCACCGCCTTCAGATTAACGCCTTCAAAGTAGGATTCCATTTCTGAAAAATAAGCGATTGCTGAGTGTATGAAAATTCAAAGGGGATTTTTGCTCTGTGAAAAATTAGGGTTAGTAAGTGTGAGGAAGATGAAAGTGAATCGACTTTTTCGTATTTAAAGGAAATGAAAAGACGTTTGTATTTTAATATTCATTTTAAATTAAACGATGGCCCACCTTCTGAGATTTTAAATTTCAAATTTAAATTAAAATAATAGGTGGTCCAGTTTTTGCAAAAACGGACGGTTGGATTTAATTGGTCATGGTGGGAGGTTTGTGTAAACGTGTCATTGTCACGTGTATTTTTGTTGGAATATTTATTCCACACATTATTTAATTTGTGTTTTGATGATTAAAGTTGCTAAACTACAAAACAACATCGAGGCGAAGCAAAACGGCGAAGCAGACGAAGACGCAAAAATTGTAATCTGGACTGCATTAGCGCACGCTAAGGAACATATGTTAGCGCACGCTAACGAGGAGTCAGCTGCATTCCAGCCTAGTATCGAAGTAAGCTGCAGTGAAGTCAGCAGATGGATAGCGCACGCTACACTCTATTATTAGCGCACGCTACCCTCTATTATTAGCGCACGCTACCCTCTATTATTAGCGCACGCTACAAAGGATGATTTGCGCACGCTAAGATGTTTGAATCTGGTCAATCCGAACGTTGGGAAAAGCAGGTCAAAGTCAGCATATCAAACGGTCACTTTGACAATCCATGCAACGGATATATTGGATTAGCGCACGCTACAAAGGAAGTGGTAGCGCACGCTAACTGTTAAGGGCAGTAGCTACTGGACTGAAATATAAAGTGATTAACGCACGCTACATGAAAGCCTTTACGTACGCTAGAGCAAAAATGTGCGATAGCGCACGCTAAGAAGGAAGGCTAGCGCACGCTAGCTAGTCAACTGGCAGCAACGGCTAGTAAGGAGGAAGAAGGCTATAAATACCAAGGAGTTGGTATTATTCCACACAACAACATTGAGCAAAGCATACATACGTGTTATATCATTGTAAACATTATAGTTGTTGTTCTTGAGCTTAATTAAGAGTGATTGAGTGTTATACACAAGATCATACACGAGCGAGAAAAAGAAAAGATACGATTGGATTTGGTGTTATTAGGATCAAGTATCCAGCATTGTTAGAATCGTAATCGATATCTAAGTGAGGTTTATCTAGTACCCATAGAAAGCTAGAGTGGTTGATTCCTTATCCAATAGAAAAGGAAAAACGGTTTTACTCGGACCGATAGAAGACGAGCTTGTAACGGTAATCCCTCGACCGATAGAAGAGAGGCGTAGAGGTTTTGATCTTAAGCCTAAAGAAAAAGATACATCGAGAGAGGACGTAGGCTTCGTTAATAGCCGAACCTCTATAAATCCTCGTGTCCTTTATTTTCCGCAATTTTATTTACGCTTCCGCACAAACGGCGCAAATATCCGATTTGGTACCCAACAATTGGTATCGGAGCCAGGTTCTCCAATACGCGGCTTAACATTCGAGGAGAAAAGATCCAATGGCGTTTCAAATGGCTCCCGTCGAAGGCCTTGCTCTCAACCGACCACCATTTTTTGATGGCTCAAACTTCATGACGTGGAAGAAGAAGATGTCTATATTCATCCGAGCATATGACATCGAGCTTTGGAAGGTGATTTGTCTTGGTCCGAAAATTCCGACAAATTCCAGCAGATGCGCTCAAAACCTTCGAAGAATATGACGATTCCGATTGGAAAAACGACCATTATAATTGCAAAGCGACGCAATTATTATACTGTGCTTTAAATCCGGAAGAACACAACCGGATATCATCGTGTGATAGTGCCAAAGAAATCTGGAAAATGCTTGAGGTAACACACGAAGGTACGTCTCAAGTCAAGGAGACGAAGATAAACATGCTCCTTCACGATTATGAATTATTTCAAATGAAGGGCAGCGAATCCATCTCGATTATGCTTGACCGATTTTCGGTTATCACAAATGGATTAGCATGTTACGGAAAACCACTATCGAGTAGTGAGAAAGTAAAGAAAATTCTCCGATCACTACCTCGAGAATGGGACGGATGCGATTACGGCAATAATGGAATCCAAAGATTTAAATACTCTCGATTTTAGTGCTCTCGTTGGTTCTCTTATCAACTACGAGATTGTTCTAAAATCTCGAAATGCCAAACCGAAACCGAAGGAGAGGTCGATAGCATTCAAAGCTAAAATGTCGAAGAAGAAAGAAGAAACCCGGTGGACGAAAGTGACGAAGAAATGGCATATTATGCCAAAAATATTAATAAGTTCCAACACTTATTAAACCGGAGAAAGAAGGACATTCAAGTGGGCGAACCTAAGAAATTCGACAACACTTGTCGATTATGTGGTAAACCGTGGCCACTTTGCTAAGAAGCCGAGTAAAGCAAAAGGAGGTTCTAATCGCAACATGGAGCGACGAAGATCCCGATGAAGATTTTCTTGAACAAAATAATCTCGCTCATGGCCCGGAGTTCATTCGACGATAGCGACGTCGAAAGCCAAGTAAGTAATTCTTACGACGAACTTTTTGAAGCATTCGAGTTACTACATACGGACTATCAAAATGCTTTAAATGAAATTAAGTCCCTCAAGTCTAAATATAAAACTTTGGAAATTGAAAATTCCAAAATACTTGAAAAAGGAAAATTTGTCGAAATTGATCATTCGAAATGCCTTGAAAATGAAAATATTTTAAAAAATGATCTTTTAAAAGTTCAAGATGAACTAAAACTTTTGACAAAGAAATTCTCGTGCGGCAACGATAAATTTGAACAAATGTTATGTGTTCAAAAATATACTCTAAATAAAGAGGGGTTAGGATTCAAATCACGTTCGAAAAACGAATCCGTTAATTTCAATATACCCCATTGCGAAAAGTGTTTAAAAATCGGGCATCACATTTCAAATTGCAAAAGCCCAAGGCGGACGATAAAAATTAAAAAGATTTGGGTTCCTAAAGGAACAAACGTTTCAAACATCGTCTATGTTTCAAAAGAAAAACCAACTATCGGTTGGATCCCCAAAAATAAATTTTGACAAATGACATTTTACAAAGGGGGAGAAAGAAATAATATTTTTAGGGGGAGTTTATATCCGTATTAATGCATAAATTGATATCATGCATATTTATATTTTTTTTGGTATCCTTTATGTTATTTTTTTGATGAAAACAAAAAGGGGGAGAGAGATATGAATTATGATAAAAATGAGAAGGAGATGAAGAGGAGATAAAAATGAGAAAAATCAAAGAAGTCGAAAAGAAAAGAAAAGCATACAAATAGGGGGAGTTGAAAATTGAAAAACGAAAAACGACGGAGTTGAAAAATGAAGAAGTCGAAAAAGAAGAAAAAGAAAAGAAATGGAGAAACTAACGAAACGATCAAAGCCGAAAACTTTGATTCGTATAAATATCTGAGATATTATTTTTACAGTTATCCAATTCAAGGGTTGTTTTGTAATCATCAAAAGGGGAGATTGTTTGAATATTTATTACACACATTAATTAATTTGTGTTTTTATGATTAATGTTGCTAAACTACAAAACAACATCGAGGCGAAGCAAAACGAAAGCAGACGAAGACGCAAAAATTGTAACTGGATGCATTAGCGCACGCTAAGGAACATATGTTAGCGCACGCTAACGAGTCATTGCATTCCACCTAGTATCGAAGTAAGGCTGCGGTGAAGTCGGCAGATGGATAGCGACGCTACACTCTATTATTAGCGCACGCTACCCTCTATTATTAGCGCACGCTACCCTCTATTATTAGCGCACGCTACAAAGGATGATTTGCGCACGCTAAGATGTTTGAATGGTCAATCCGAGCGTTGGGAAGCGGTCAAAGTCAGCATATCAAACGGTCACTTTGACAATCCATGCAACGGATATATTGGATTAGCGCACGCTACAAAGGAAGTGGTAGCGCACGCTAACTGTTAAGGGCAGTAGCTACTGGACTGAAATATAAAGTGATTAACGCACGCTACATGAAAGCCTTTACGTACGCTAGAGCAAAAATGTGCGATAGCGCACGCTAAGAAGGAAGGCTAGCGCACGCTAGCTAGTCAACTGGCAGCAACGGCTAGTAAGGAGGAAGAAGGCTATAAATACCAAGGAGTTGGTATTATTCCACACAACAACATTGAGCAAAGCATACATACGTGTTATATCATTGTAAACATTATAGTTGTTGTTCTTGAGCTTAATTAAGAGTGATTGAATGTTATACACAAGATCATACACGAGCGAGAAAAAGAAAAGATACGATTGGATTCGGTGTTATTAGGATCAAGTATCCAGCATTGTTAGAATCGCAATCGATATCTAAGTGAGGTTTATCTAGTACCCATAGAAAGCTAGAGTGGTTGATTCCTTATCCAATAGAAAAGGAAAAACGGTTTTACTCGGACCGATAGAAGACGAGCTTGTAACGGTAATCCCTCGACCGATAGAAGAGAGGCGTAGAGGTTTTGATCTTAAGCCTAAAGAAAAAGATACATCGAGAGAGGACGTAGGCTTCGTTAATAGCCGAACCTCTATAAATCCTCGTGTCCTTTATTTTCCGCAATTTTATTTACGCTTCCGCACAAACGGCGCAAATATCCGATTTGGTACCCAACAATTTTAAATAATAAGAATTATCCCACTCGTAATCCAAATTGTATTATAACAATTATTATAACAGATAATATTTAAAGTCGGTCAAAATTAGAAAACTTAGCTGGTTGACCGTTGACCGTTGACTGCTATGCATCAGGTGAATTGACTCCTTTGACTTTTCGCCTGTGGTTTGATCAGATAGGTTCCTTCGCCTGTCCTTCGTCTTCTTGTCTGCATCAGGTAGGGTCAGATTCATATGATCAGCTTCGTCCGTCCTTCGTCTGATCTGCTTCAGCTAGCTTTTTCATCTGTACTAGATTCCCAATCTAGTAATCCAAGTTCTCTGCTCAGCTCCAAAAACCTTTCTTCTGGCAAAGGTTTGGTGAAAATATCAGTAATTTGGTAGTCTGTGCTGACTCTTTCGACTCTGACTCTCTTGTTAAGCACGTGATCTCTTATGAAGTGATGCTTAACATCAATGTGCTTTGTCCTTGAATGCAATATTGGGTTGTTGGTAATTGCAATAGCACTATTATTGTCGCACCATATTGGAACTTCATTTGCAATTATGTTGTAGTCCCTTAACTATTGTCTAATCCAAAGAATTTGAGCACAACAGCTACCTGCAGCTAGGTATTCTGACTCAGTTGTTGATATTGAGTTAGACACCTGCTTCTTGCTAAACCAGGATATCAGTCTTGATCCTAGGAATTGGCACGTTCCACTAGTGCTTTTCCTATTAATTTTACATCCTACGAAATCTACATCTGAATATCCTGACAGCTCGAAATTGTCGTCCTTAGGGTACCACAAACCGACATTGATTGTAGATTTGAGATATTTGATTATCCTCTTGACTGCATCCATGTGTGACTGCTTTGGCTTGGATTGAAATCTGGCACATACTCCTACGGCATAGGATATGTCTGGTCTGCTTGCAGTGAGATACAGCAATGATCCGATGAGTCCTCTGTAGTGGGTTGAATCCACTGATATGCCTCCCTCATCTGTATCTAGATGAGTACTTGTGCTCATAGGAATTTTTGCTGGTTTGGCTGATTCCATTCCAAATCTCTTGATTAGATCTCGGGTATATTTGGCTTGAATGATTAAAATTCCATTTTCCATCTGCTTGACTTGTAATCTAAGAAAGAAGTTAAGCTTTCCCATCATACTCATCTCAAATTCTCCTTCCATAAGTTTTGAAAATTTCTCACACAGCTCTGGATTGGATGAGCCAAATATGATGTCATCCACATATATCTGAACTAGCAATATGTGGTCTTCATGTTCTACTCTGAATAGAGTCTTATCTACTTTCCCTTTGCTGAAACCATTCTTCTCAAGAAATACAGATAAGGTTTCATACCAAGCTCTTGGTGCCTGCTTGAGTCCATATAGAGCTTTCAATAGCTTGTAGACTTTGTCTCATTTGACAAATCCTGAGGGTTGCTCCATATAGACTTCTTCTTCTAGGATTCCATTAATAAATGCACTCTTTACATCCATCTGATAGACTTCAAAATCCTTGAATGCAGCATATGCGAGGAATAGTCTGATTGTAATATCCGGAATTTCTATTACTGTTGTTTAATATTATTTTATCCGAGTTATATTGTACAGCGTGAAATCTGTACAGTAGGGATAAAATAAATAAAGGACTGAGATATCAGTATCGGTATAATTGTCGTATTTGGTCGACAGTTACATTTGAGGATATTGTGTATCAGGTTGTCGTACTTTTGATATTGGGTATATCGTATGATGATATTATTGGATTCAGTGTTTGTGTTCAGTGTGTCTTATGTTCGTTTTTGGTATGTCGAGACGTTGGACAAGAACTGCGGAAAATGGCTAAGTATAGCCTTATTAGCGCACGCTGATATTCATGCTTAACGCACGCTATCGTGCAGGATTAGCGCACGCTACGTTTATAGGTTAGCGTACGCTAGTGCAGACAGATCGGAAAGAATCTACGCGTGGACCAGGCCACTTTCGGCGCACGTTCTGATAAGTCAACGGATGTTGTAATGTAGTGTTAGCGCACGCTAATGCATGTTGATTAGCGCACGCTAACTATACATCGGTCAACAGGGAATCTTGACTTTATTGGTTGATTTCGGCTTATGGGGTCACGAGCATCTTCGTGGTAGGTGTATACTGTAGCAAGTCAACTTCGGATAGCGCACGCTAAGAGCAAGGACTTGCGTACGCTAGACATGATGTTTTACGTACGTTAATGCATGGGCATTACGTACGTAGGTTTTCTGAAGCAAGGCAGTAGCCTCTGGGCTGCGATAGCGCACGCTAACAAAGTCAGTTAGCGCACGCTAAGGCTGTAGCGCACGCTAAACATGAGATGTTAGCGCACGCTAATAATGAATATTATAAAAAGGGACAGAAGGGTGTTATGAATCATTTCGTCCATTCCTTCCTTGTAACCGAGAGAGAGAGTTTTTAGAGAGAGGTTTGAGGTCCCAAACACTGAGAGATGATGATCTTTAACAAGATTAAGATGGAGAGCATGGATTCAAGCCTCGTTCTTCAAGTTATTCATGATTCTTGGAATGGAGTCTAGTGTTCTTATTCTTGGTTCATCCAATCCAGGTAATTTTCGTATCCTCTTGATGATGGTTCGTTTTTCTTGGATGATTTCATGTAAGGAGCATGTTGGATAATCATATGATGATGTTATAGGAGATTCAATGGAATTTTGATAAGAGTTTCGGATGTTAGTTAAGATTCTTCATACTATAAGGATGGTGATTCGTTTAACCCGATCTAAGATGGATTTCTGAATCTTGTTAATTATATTGATCGATTTAGAGGAGTTAAATCATGATACGAGGTTGAATTCCGGATTGAATATGATATGATCCTTGTTATCGAGTCGGTTTGATTGTTGATGTTACTATTGATATATGGACATTAATATGATCCTTGTGATAGTTATGGTTTCGTTTATCTTCAAGAGATATGGAGATTTATGTCTCCCTTCATTCGGATTCGTAGTTGCAAGATGTTAGTCGATGCTTGGAATGCATGCCACTGTACAGCATTAGCGCACGCTAAGCTTACTGGCTAGCGCACGCTAACGGGACAACTTAGCGCACGCTACGTTATGCGTTTAACATGCGCTAAGTAGGCAGACAGTGCAGTATTTTTGTGTTTTGATTATGAATTCGTGATGGTTTGTCTTGTTTGTCTCTGACTGTGTTTATTCGAGGTTGTGTTAAACCGTTGAGTTCGATTGGTTAGTATTGTCAGTTGTTGACCGTTATCGGATATGTGTTATTTGGTTTCTTCGATAGGTTGAGATTATTGATCGGTGATTATAACCGGATATTGCGGTCGTGTTCGAGTATGTCCATTGTATTGCGTTTGATCGAGGCTGAGGAGCTCGTAGATAAAGGTAATGTGTTGGCGGCGACTTCGTGGTATCGGTATCGAGGCAAGTTATTACTTGCTCGGTTATAATATTTAATGAATGGTTTCAGTTTCATTTCGTTTATAATGAATATAGCGATGATTATTATTGTGAACTCGGGTATCCGGATCGCATATCGTTCTTTCGATTACGGGAGGTAAATCATAATGAATATGCTTTATCCCGCTTATTGGTATGTTCGAGTATCGAGGTTACATTATGGTAAGGACGAGGATATGAGTATCTATAGTTCGTCATGCGTTTAGATCGCCCGGCGTGTGGGATAACCGTCGGTGATGATTGGACATCGAGGTTGCTTAGAAGGACTCGGGGCAAGTATTCCATATTGGTCACGGTTTTATGTTATTTATTTTGGTCTCGTACATTCTCTTTCATGTTGTTGAACATGAAGTCGCCCTAGTAAATTGTCATGTTGTCGTGCATGTTATGTTGTTCATGTTTATGAACGTGTTGATTTGCATATGTGTATGCATATTGTATTTGTTCATGTTGTGTAAATAATCCGATGGGATTATGAGGATCTATCTTGAGGGCGCTGGATCGAATGTCCACCATGCGTTGGTTCAACGGGATCATCATGGGGATCTATCTTTGAGGCCGGATCGTTGGACGGAGTTTTCCACCATGCGTTGGTTCGACGGGATCATCATGGGGATCTATCTTGAGGGCGGATCGTTGGATTACCGATTGTGTTGATGGAATCTTGTGAATTCGCATCATTGATTTTATCATGTGTTGTTGTTCATATGTGTATTGTTAGTTATCCACCTTATGTTGATCGATAGGATCAACAAAGGGATCTATCTCGAGGCGCTGGATCGTCGGATTTCCATTGAGTATACATGATTGTTATTGTTGTGATCATATTGACGTGGTCATATGAGTATGCATTTGTAGGTCTTGTGTTAGGACCTTGTCCGTATTGCATTGATCTGATCTCGGATTAGACTGATATGATTATCATGGCACATCATATCTCGAGGTATGTTCCATATTTTCTTTGGTCTTGTCTTTGGTGGACAATCGGTTATCGTCTTGGGATTTGATGATATTATTCGATGGATCGTATTGGTCAGAAATGGTAGATTTCCGTATCGTGAGTTGGTTATGATAGTTTGAGGATCTTGAGTATTGTTTAAGGTACAATACAGATATTATGTTCGAGTTTATTGGTTAATCGAGTACAGGATGTGAAATGTGATAATGGTTATTCTGATGAGAATTTCTTGAGTAAGTAAAGATTACGTTGGTCGTATTCTTATGTTGTATTCTCATTGGTATGTTATTATTAATGTGATGTGACGGTTATCATTATTGGATATTATGGCTGACCCCGTCGTGGGATTTCTTTTAGGTTCTCGGAGCATCGAGCTTGTAGCGGTCGTGAAGAGATGAGCTTCCCGGAGGATACTGGCTAGGACATGTTCTGTACATTGAGTTTCTTGTTTGGATCTTGTTATCCGCTGCTAGAGTATCGTTTTGGTTGGTCTTTTCCATTGCGTGAGTATTTTGAGACACACTTTTGGTATCTGGTAACTGAGGTTACTTTGGAAATCGTTTTCTAAACTTTTGAGTATCGGCTGTTTGGCCTTGCGATTTCAAATGAGTTTTACGACGGTTTTTGATAAATGGATTTTATTAGTCTTTGTAAATGTTTGTGAAAATTTCTTTTAGCCTTGTGGGTTCCATATCGGGGCCCACGGCGCTGTAATATTTCCGGTTAAATCTGGGGGTGTTACAGAATATGGTATCGGAGCTTAGGTTGAGAAAACCTAGGCATTTGGGTCGAGTTGGGTTCTGTTTTTGTTGCGTAATTCGAGTTGTCGATTGACAAATACTAGAGCCGTGAGTCTTTGTTGTTCACTCAGGCTTGTGCGTTATCGGGTTTGCCAGTATCGTATTGGGCTTTTTATAACTTTTCCAAATGGTGTTTACGTGATATATTGTGTTCTTGAGTTGCACTGAGTTTGCAAAACGTGTGTTTTGAAAATACCTGTGTCGAGTATTTTCTTGAGTCTAGACATGTGCCAGTATCACGGGGGAATCGTCGGCTTCACGATCTGTAAGTATTTGGATTTTTGAATTTCATTGAGATTTATTTCCGTTCTAAGTTGATACGTTTTGAGATTCAGCAGAATATTATGCGTTACAGTATAAGGTGACAGAGTTGGAACAGGATTGATGATCTTAAGGAGTTATGATTTCGAGAATCAGTATGTTGGTTAGATTCTGGAACGAAATTGTGTATTCGGGAGAAGGACTATGGATTGTCGAGAAGAACATGTAGTCATGTTAGTTCATTTTGTGATATATATGAACTGCTTTTGAGCATTTGAAAATGATACCTTTCAAAATGAATGTTTTACGGATGTTTTATGGAAAATGATTTTGGGCCGAGACCCAATCGATTTTGAAATGGTTTTATAACCCAGGACTTGGGGTCCGAAAAGAGTTTTCTACTTTTTTTAAACTTCTTGTAATGTGGAACGAGATACGGGCTGAGACCCTAATGTTTCAAAAGACTTTTCTGTTTTCTAAAACACCCGAGATCTATAAAACACTTTACCAATCGTTTACCTATGTTATTTCCGCCTATCGAGGCTTTGGTTTACTTGTTCAAATGGAACCTCTCGGGAAGTCTTTCGCCGTGTTTGATTTGCTTGATTTGTTTCAACGTTTTGTCATATCATATTGGAGGTGATCCAGGATGGGTAAATGGTTGACGATACGAGTCATGTGTGGAAAAGGAGTTTAGTCGGAATTTATACATTGAGATTTTGGAACTCGATCGTGTGGTTTTCCGATGGAATATCAGTGGATATTGGTGACGAACCGAATTGGTATACAGGAGTATGGATATAGTCGAGCATTTGCATACTTTTCATTTTAAAACTTCGAAATCGTGTGGATTCGAAGGAAACTGTTATCAAATACTTGGCACCATCGAGCCAAGTTAATTTTTCGAAAATTGATTTTGTGGTCTTACCAAAATTTATGTTTTTAGTTTTGAAATTTTTGAAAGAACTTTCGAAAATTGTCTTCGTGACAAGAATATATGATTTCAAACTGGTTTTGAAAATGTGATTGAGGTACATACGCATTTAGTGCATAATGCATATAGTGGTGAAGTTCTGAATGAGACTCACGAACTGGATGGTACATCAGTATGGTACGATGAAAGAGATTCGAACGTTAGTATGGTAGTTTGGTTATCCACGGATGATCGGTTGATTTATCGGATAAGAGAAATATGTTGCGTGTTGTAGATTCATGCACATAATAATATTTTGGAAACTGGGGATTTTGTGAAACCGGGACATAGGTGCTACGTGATTCCGTTGGTGCGGTAGTAGCGTAATCTTACCATAGTGATCTTTGAATGATTTCTTTGTAAGTGTAAATATGGGGATGGTGACCCCATGCTGATTGTTTTGGATATTGAGTGGTCGTTCCCACTCCTTGTATGAATTGGTATGTTCGTCGATTTGCGACTCGTTGTTCGTATGCCGAGGGAAATGTTCGCCAGTTGGGTATGTTTATTGAGATCTACGGTGCGTGATTGATTTGTCGTTTTGAGAATGTTATTCTTTCGTATATCTGTTTCTATGGTTCTGTGTTGATCGTGTTGGAGTTTACCGTGTGAAGGTATTCTCGATTTTCGTTGATCGTTCATTGGTAATATTGGAGTTTATCACGTTGATGATATTCTCGATTGTGTTTTGACCTCTGGTTGGTCATATTGGAATTTATCATGTCGATGATAAATTCGATTGATTGTTGATCATTGTTGGTGATCATCTGAGCGTTCGGATTTTGTGTTAATGTTTCGGGATTCGTGTCGTTGTTTTGGGCAATTGTTTTGTAGATGTATTGTGTATTATTCGTCTTATCGAAATTGGGACCTGATTATGTAATCAGGCAGACAGGATTGATTCGGGCAGATTGTTTCATCCGAAGATGATATATTTTGTTGAGACTCAGGGAATTGTGATCGTAAGCGTATTGAGACTGTACAGTGAGAACGCTGGCTAGTATCTCCGGAGATCGTCGACCTGCGTATTTGTAAGTATGCGGTTTTGGTTATTCGGTAATAATGATGATTGATCAGTGTCGTGATGGTTTTGGGATATTTTGGGTTGAACAGTATGGTTGTTCGTTTTATGATGGATTGCAAGTTTCGAGGACGAAACTTATTTTAAGGGGTGTAGAATGTAATATCCGGAATTTCTATTACTGTTGTTTAATATTATTTTATCCGAGTTATATTGTACAGCGTGAAATCTGTACGGTAGGGATAAAATAAATAAAGGACTGAGATATCAGTATCGGTATAATTGTCGTATTTGGTCGACAGTTACATTTGAGGATATTGTGTATCAGGTTGTCGTACTTTTGATATTGGGTATATCGTATGATGATATTATTGGATTCAGTGTTTGTGTTCAGTGTGTCTTATGTTCGTTTTTGGTATGTCGAGACGTTGGACAAGAACTGCGGAAAATGGCTAAGTATAGCCTTATTAGCGCACGCTGATATTCATGCTTAACGCACGCTATCGTGCAGGATTAGCGCACGCTACGTTTATAGGTTAGCGTACGCTAGTGCAGACATATCGGAAAGAATCTACGCGTGGACCAGGCCACTTTCGGCGCACGTTCTGATAAGTCAACGGATGTTGTAATGTAGTGTTAGCGCACGCTAATGCATGTTGATTAGCGCACGCTAACTATATATCGGTCAACAGGGAATCTTGGCTTTATTGGTTGATTTCGGCTTATGGGCTCACGAGCATCTTCGTGGTAGGTGTATACTGTAGCAAGTCAACTTCGGATAGCGCACGCTAAGAGCAAGGACTTGCGTACGCTAGACATGATGTTTTACGTACGTTAATGCATGGGCATTACGTACGTAAGGCTAATTTCTGAAGCAAGGCGGTAGCCTGCAGGCTGCGATAGCGCACGCTAACAAAGTCAGTTAGCGCACGCTAAGGCTGTAGCGCACGCTAAACATGAGATGTTAGCGCACGCTAATAATGAATATTATAAAAAGGGACAGAAGGGTGTTATGAAGCATTTCGTCCATTCCTTCCTTGTAACCGAGAGAGAGAGTTTTTAGAGAGAGGTTTGAGGTCCCAAACACTGAGAGATGATGATCTTTAACAAGATTAAGATGGAGAGCATGGATTCAAGCCTCGTTCTTCAAGTTATTCATGATTCTTGGAATGGAGTCTAGTGTTCTTATTCTTGGTTCATCCAATCCGTAATTTTCGTATCCTCTTGATGATGGTTCGTTTTTCTTGGATGATTTCATGTAAGGAGCATGTTGGATAATCATATGATGATGTTATAGGAGATTCAATGGAATTTTGATAAGAGTTTCGGATGTTAGTTAAGATTCTTCATACTATAAGGATGGTGATTCGTTTAACCCGATCTAAGATGGATTTCTGAATCTTGTTAATTATATTGATCAATTTAGAGGAGTTAAATCATGATACGAGGTTGAATTCCGGATTGAATATGATATGATCCTTGTTATCGAGTCGGTTTGATTGTTGATGTTACTATTGATATATGGACATTAATATGATCCTTGTGATAGTTATGGTTTCGTTTATCTTCAAGAGATATGGAGATTTATGTCTCCCTTCATTCGGATTCGTAGTTGCAAGATGTTAGTCGATGCTTGGAATGCATGCCATCATGCGACATTAGCGCACGCTAAGCTTACCGGCTAGCGCACGCTAACGGGACAACTTAGCGCACGCCACGTTATGCGTTTAACGTGCGCTAAGTAGGCGACAGTGCGTATTTTTGTGTTTTGATTATGAATTCGTGATGGTTTGACTTGGTTGGCTCTGACTGTGTTTATTCGAGGTTGTGTTAAACCGTTGAGTTCGATTGGTTAGTATTGTCAGTTGTTGACCGTTATCGGATATGTGTTATTTGGTTTCTTCGATAGGTTGAGATTATTGATCGGTGATTATAACCGGATATTGCGGTCGTGTTCGAGTATGTCCATTGTATTGCGTTTGATCGAGGCTGAGGAGCTCGTAGATAAAGGCAATGTGTTCGGCAGCAGCTTCGTGGTATCGGTATCGAGGCAAGTTATTACTTGCTCAGTTATAATATTTAATGAATGGTTTCAGTTTCATTTCGTTTATAATGCATATAGCGATGATTATTATTGTGAACTCTGGGTATCCGGATCGCATATCGTTCTTTCGATTCTGGGAGGTAAATCATAATGAATATGCTTTATCCCAGTTATTGGTATGTTCGAGTATCGAGGTTACATTATGGTAAGGACGAGGATATGAGTATCTATAGTTCGTTGTACGTTTGGATCGCCGAGCAGCGGGGATAACCGTCGGTGATGATTGGACATCGAGGTTGCTTCCGAAGGACTCGGGGCAAGTATTCCATATTGGTCACGGTTTTATGTTATTTATTTTGGTCTCGTACATTCTCTTTCATGTTGTTGAACATGAAGTCGTCCTAGTAAATTGTCATGTTGTCGTGCATGTTATGTTGTTCATGTTTATGAACGTGTTGATTTGCATATGTGTATGCATATTGTGTTGTTCATGTTGTGTAAATAATCCGATGGGATTATGAGGATCTATGCTGAGGGCGCTGGATCGAATGTCCACCATGCGTTGGTTCAACGGGATCATCATGGGGATCTATGCTGAGGGCGCTGGATCGTTGGACAGGTTTTCCACCATGCGTTGGTTCGACGGGATCATCATGGGGATCTATCTTTGAGGGCTGGATCGTTGGATTACCAAGATTGTGTTGATGGAATCTTGTGAATTCGCATCATTGATTTTATCACGTGTTGTTGTTCACATGTGTATTGTTAGTTATCCACCTTATGTTGATCGATAGGATCAACAAAGGGATCTATCTTGAGAAGTATTTGGATCGTCGGATTTCCATTGAGTATACATGATTGTTATTGTTGTGATCATATTGACGTGGTCATATGAGTATGCATTTGTAGGTCTTGTGTTAGGACCTTGTCCGTATTGCATTGATCTGATCTCGGATTAGACTGATATGATTATCGTGGCACATCATATCTCGAGATATGTTCCATATTTTCTTTGGTCTTGTCTTTGGTGGACAATCGGTTATCGTCTTGGGATTTGATGATATTATTCGATGGATCGTATTGGTCAGAAATGGTAGATTTCCGTATCGTGAGTTGGTTATGATAGTTTGAGGATCTTGAGTATTGTTTAAGGTACAATACAGATATTATGTTCGAGTTTATTGGTTAATCGAGTACAGGATGTGAAATGTGATAATGGTTATTCTGATGAGAATTTCTTGAGTAAGTAAAGATTACGTTGGTCGTATTCTTATGTTGTATTCTCATTGGTATGTTATTATTAATGTGATGTGACGGTTATCATTGTTGGATATTATGGCTGACCCCGTCGTGGGATTTCTTTTAGGTTCTCGGAGCATCGAGCTTGTAGCGGTCGTGAAGAGATGAGCTTCCCGGAGGATACTGGCTAGGACATGTTCTGTACATTGAGTTTCTTGTTTGGATCTTGTTATCCGCTGCTAGAGTATCGTTTTGGTTGGTCTTTTTCCGCTGCGTGAGTATTTTGAGACACACTTTTGGTATCTGGTAACTGAGGTTACTTTGGAAATCGTTTTCTAAACTTTTGAGTATCGGCTGTTTGGCCTTGCGATTTCAAATGAGTTTTACGACGGTTTTTGATAAATGGATTTTATTAGTCTTTGTAAATGTTTGTGAAAATTTCTTTTAGCCTTGTGGGTTCCATCTCGGGGCCCACGGCGCTGTAATATTTTCGGTTAAATCTGGGGGTGTTACACTGATGGCTTCTAATCTTGCAACAGGTGCATAGGTTTCATCAAAATATATTCTTTCACACTGTGCATATCCTTTAGCAACAAGTCTGGCTTTATTCCTAACAACAGTTCCATCTTCATCGCATTTATTCTTGTACACCCATTTGGTGCCAATAACCTTCTTATGATCTGGTCTGTCTGTTAGTTCCCAAACGTTGTTTCTTTCCATCTGATTTAGCTCTTCTTGCATTGCATTGATCCACGAATAGTATTCCAGGGCTTGTTCTGTAGTCTTGGGTTCTATTTGAGACATGAAGCATGAGAACATAGCCATTCCTGCTGGTAGAGTTGATTGTCTTGTCTTGACTCCATCAGTTAGCTTCCCAATTATTTGTTGGATAGGATGATCCTTGAGCTACTTTGAAATATCTTTTTCTTCTGGGTATGTTGCCCTTGTAGATTTGCTTTGATGAACTCCTTCTTTTTCTGCATCAGCTAGGTTGTGACCTCCTTGGTCTGCAACTGGATCAGCTACCGCCTTGTCATCTGCAGGTTGGGATCTGGTCAGGTCTGCAGATGAGTCTTTGTCAGCTACAGATTGGTCTTCATTAGCAGCAACTGGATCAGCTAGGTTCTGAGGTCCTATCTGATCTGCAGTTGGGTCTTTATCAGCTACAGACGGGTCTTCAGGCTGTTCTGCAGGTGAGTCCATCATTCCTGTGTCATGGACAATGACTTCTTCTAGAGTGGAAGTTTTGAGTTTATCCTCAATTAACTCCACTTGTTTCCTGTACTCAATGGTAGATTCATCAAATACAACATGAGGTGTTTCCTCCACAACTAAGGTTCTTTTATTAAAAACTCTATATGCTTTGCTTCTTTGTGAGTATCCCATAAAGAGACCATCATCAGTTTTAGTATCAAAGGCATTTAGTTGGGTTTTACCATTGTTGTGGATGAAACACTTACAACCAAAGATTTGAAAGTATGCAACAGTTGGTGTTCTGCCATTCCAAACCTCATAGGGAGTTTTGCCATGTCTCCCTACTATCATACTCCTGTTCTGAGTGTGGCATGCTGTGTTGACAGCTTCAGCCCAGAACCTTTTGGGCAGGTCTGCTTCTGCAATCATGGACCTGGCGGCTTCTTTCAAGGTTCTGTTTCTTCTTTCGGCAACACTATTCTGCTGTGGAGTCCTGGCTGCAGAGAGCTCGTGCAGGATCCCATTCTGATCACTATACTCGGTGATTGCTCTGTTGAGAAATTCTCCTCCTCTATCTGATCTGATCTTGATGATTGAGAGAGATTTCTCATTTTGGATTTTTCTCAGCAGCTCAGGTAGTCTAGTCAAGGTTTCACTCTTTTTATACAAAAAAATAATCCATGTGAACCTTGAGTAGTCATCTACCACCACTAGAGCATGCTTTCTCCCACTTAGAGTTCTTGGCTTGATGGGACCGAATAGATCCATGTGAAGTAGATCTAAGATCCTAGTTGTGAGAGTAGTAGGCTGTACTGGCTTGAATGATGCTCTAGTCTGCTTTCCTTTCTGACATGCATCACAGAGAGCTTCCTTCTTGAATACTTCTGCTGGAAGTCCTCTGACCAGCCTCTGAGAGCTAATCTTGTTGATGGCTTTGAAATTTAAGTGACATAGCCTTTTGTGCCACAACCATCCATTCTGAGCTATTGTCTTAGATAGAAAACAGGTATTCGGGGTTCCTGTGTTCCAATCTATCATGCAGACATCTCTCCTTCTGAATCCTTGTAGCTTCACCTTTCCATATAGAATATCTATCACCATGCATTTCCAAATGGTGAAGACTACTAGATTCTTCTCGTCACAGAACTGACTTATGCTCAGAAGGTTATACTTGAGTCCTTTGACATAGTGAACTTTGGATATTGTGATATTTCCTCGGTGCAACTCTCTAAAGCCTTTTGTTTGTCCTCTAGAGCTGTCTCCAAAGGTTACGTCTGGACCTCTTTCTTTGGTGTAATTTGTTAGTGCCTTCTTGTTCCCGATCATGTGCCTCGAGCATCCGGAGTCTACAAACCATTCTTCATCTCCAAAGTTTGAATTTGTGGAGATGTGGTAGTAGTCCTTCCACCTTTTCTGCAATCAGACAAGTAGAGATTTAGGTACCCATATCTGTGTGGGTCCTCTGGGGTTAGTTGGTTTCCTGGAGAATTGATTTCTCCTTGGATTATAAGAATTATGTTGATTACCCCTAAAAAATGTATGAGGTCTGGGTCTATATCTTCTGTTGGGATTGTATACCGGATATGCCTCATGAAATTGATAGTGTGGGCCATGTCTAAATCTTGGCTGAGATCATTTATTAAATTTTTAAGGTCTCCACATTTGTTCATTTTGAAAATTAGGATAACCTTGAGGTTTCCATTTGCCCCTCCCATTTTGAAATCTGTTTTTCAGGAGTCTTTGATAATAGTGGGCGTGTTGTCTAGGCTGTTGCTTCTGCCTTGGCCACTACCTAGTCTCTTGTCTAGGTGACTGCCTGGTATACCTTTGGCTGCATCATAAACTTGTGACTTGGCTGATGCCTATTTTGAAATCCAGGTTTGTATAAAGGCTCAGCAGTCGAGACAATTGTTTCTCCCTTGATAAAAGTAGTTTTAGAACTAGAGGGAGAGTGAGGATCATATCCAAGGCCTGATCTGGAATATAGTGACCTTTTATTAGTACACAGTTCGTCCAGAGTTAGAGACGCCTTCAGGGAGGTTATTTCCTGCACCTGAGTCTTACTTACCTGAGTCAGTTTAGTAAATTCGGCTTTGACATGAGCAAGTGCAGCTGATTTTTCACTATTCAAAATAGTTAATCGCTTTATCTCAGCTGTAGTGACATCAGCCTGGTTTTTCAAATTAACTGCAGCCTGGTTTTCAAGATCAGACTTTATTTAATTATAGGCTGAGTTTTTCAAAATTATTTTTCAGCTGCCTATTCTCATCTTGCAGCTGAGTCTTCTCGGCTGATACAGATAGGTGTGCAGATTTTAGTGTCTCAAAATCTTTAAGTAGCTGATTTACAGATTCGTGCAAGTCCATATCTTGTGACATGGCTGAACTATTATTTGAGTTAGAGGGTTTTGATGTTACCTCTTCATCAGCTAGGTTGGCCACCAGGCAATCATATTCTTCATCATCATCAGAGAAGAATCCGCTGCTAGACTCTACACGCTCTTGATCTTCTCCGACGAGGTCCTTCATTCGGTCTTCTTTTCTGCTCACCTCCTTCTTGCTCTCGTCCTTCTTAAGATCAGGACAGTCGATTTGAATGTGTCCTGTCTTATGGCAGTTGTAACTGTAACACCCCCGATATATTCAGGAATATTACAGCGCCGTAAATCCTTTACATAAGAATTTACAAGGCTGAATAAAGTAAATGACCATAACAGATACCAATTTATGAAATTTCTGAAATAAAATACAACCGTCTGGTTCAATACCGAGAATACAAATATCAAATGAAGAGTTATTAATACATCACTAAATTTCAAACATCATAAACGGACGACGTACTCGAGTACTTATTGAAATAACCAACAAACAACAGCCAGTAAACCCGGTCGGAACATCACTCTGCACCCTCGTCGTCATGCAACTCCAGTGGTTGTTTTCCCGCTCTCCTGGATCCTGAACATACACAAATGTTCACCCCCGAAGGGGTTAGCACAACGATACTAGTACAAGTACAATAATCATACAACAGTGATATAATCAACAATTATATCATAGCAAGTTTCTCCAACGAGAAATATCCACAACACATATCATATCATAACAGTTTCAACATACTGATGGTATTCCAACGATCCAGCGCACACAGCTATAGATTCCCATGATGATCCCGTCGGACCAACACATGGTGGAACTACCTGTCCAACTATCCAGCGCACACAGCTATAGATTCCCATGATGATTCCCGTCGGATCAACGCATGGTGGACATATAATCACAACATATTTACACAATACAATCACATCATAATTGTCATAATATAAACAATTATAATTAGAGTACTTGCCTCGGTTCGTTGACAAGAATAAAACTTCCACGAATATCAAAATACTCGAAGGTCGTCCCCTTCGATCAATCATGTAACACGCTCGAACCTTAACAAAAGAAATAATAAAGAATTTATCTCACGTCGTACGAATGTCTAACAATTCAATTTACGGCCAAAAGCTCATAACATGCAATCTGCCTGAACTTCTTAGCGCACGCTAAGTACTCTGTGCAGCGTGCGTTAAGTCTGCTCGATAGCGCACGCAAACAATAAAACCTAGCGTACGCTAACTATGCATGGTCAGTACTTCACTGATCAGCCGACTGACTCGTCTGATGGCCTAACATACGTTACGTACCAAACGTAGCGTACGTTAACTCATGCTCGATAGCGCACGTTAATCGTCATAGCTTAGCGTGCGCTAACTGTGCATGGCAGTTTACTATTGGGCAGTAAACTGATCTCAACATGATCAAACCAAATGAAATCTTCAGTGTTAATTCATGTTACCTCCATGAATATCGTGTTCATACGGTTATGAATGATCTTACGGATAACAACAACTTCGGATTCAAGAATATGTATACTATTATAAAACCATATTCCATTTCGACTACAAATCTTCATACGACAATTCGAAAGGCTTAACGGTTGATATCGACACCTTTATATCAATCAAAATTATCATACTGTAGTTGTTTAACATTCCATCTATACTAGATAAATCCTTCCATGATCAATCCCTTAGATTCATCTAACAATAATGATGTTAAAGTCAAGTCCATGATTGCTATGAAGTCATCTACTAGATTTGGATTACCAATGATAGAAGCTTCCTCTACTTGTTCATTGTAATAAGATTCGAATCATGATGTTTATAATCAAGGTACTTGAGGCATAACCATCTCTATATTCCAAACATGATGCATGTTGAATAATTCACTAATGAAAATCAATATCTCGTTAACATGATCATCTAATTCTTTAGAATCCAACTCTAAGTCTGGAGATAGGTTGAACATACCTTAATATGACGAAAATCACTGAACCGTAAGGTAGAATCCGACTCCGGTTGGTTGTATGCCACTCCAAGGTGCTACTCCACTTCAATGATCACTCACAAGTAATATCCAATATTCAAGGATCGAGAAGATGTTTTCTAAGTGTTTTAGAAGGGAAATTCTTGCTCTATGGACTCTCAAGAATGAAGTATAGACGAAGGAAATGTAAGCCAAAATGGGTTGTTGTCTCATTTATAATATTCTGCACTTTAGCTAATTAGCGCACGCTAGCATACACTACTTAGCGCACGCTAATAAGCGTTGACTCCAAATCTGTCCAGGTTCGTCCGCGGGAATCTTATCCGGACCCATGTCCCGGCTGGCGCATGTGCTAGCCGCTTACCTCAATAATTCATTGTCTAGCGCACGCAACTCCTACATACGTAGCGTGTGCTAGTAATAGTCGATAGCGCGCGTTAAGCTACATTCTTAGCGTGCGCTATCACGAGTTTGTATGAGAAAATTTGCATGTTGATATACTTCAGTACAAGGATGCCAATGCAAGAAATATCATACTCCAATAATCAAAACCACAAATTCGAATAATACAGGGTTTGAATACAGATGAAATACACAGTAATAAATCCGGATATTACATACTCTCCTACTAAAAAGGAGTTTCGTCCCAAAACTCAAGACGAAAATAACTCGGGATATCTGGACTTCATGTCATCTTCTGTTTCCCATGTGGCTTCTTCCACTCCATGGCGTGGCCATTGAACTTTGACCAAAACGATGGGTTTGTTTCTCAACTGCTTAACTCGACTCTCGAGTATCTTCACCGGTCTTTCTTCAAACGTCCCATCTTGAGCGACTTCGATCTCGCCGAAATCAATGACATGACTAGGATCTGGTATATACCTCCGTAACTGGGATACGTGAAACACGTTATGAACATGGCACAATGACGGCGGCAATGCCAATCTGTATGCCAACTCTCCAACTCTCTCAAGGATCTCAAATGGTCCGATATATCTCGGACTCAGCTTTCCTTTCCTTCCGAAACGAAAGATTCCCCGAGTAGGAGAAACCTTTAAAAGTACGTGGTCTCCCGTACTGAATTCCAAAGGGCGACGGCGTATGTCTGCGTAAGATTTCTGGTGACTCTGGGCGGTCAACAGCCTTTCACGAATCAAGGCTATCTTCTCTCGAGTCTATACGATCAACTCTGGTTCTGTCCCGATTAAGTCTGATGAATCATCCCAACATAGGGGCGATCTACATCTCCTCCCGTATAATGCCTCAAATGGTGCCATCTTAATGGAAGCATGCCAACTATTGTTGTAGGTAAATTCAATCAACGGTAGATGAATTTCCCAATCGTTTGACCAATCTAAGGCACAGGCCCTTAGCATGTCTTCCACTGTTTGAATAGTCCTCTCGGATTGTCCGTCAGTCTGCGGGTGATAAGCTGTGCTGAAGTTCAATTCGGTCCCCAAAGCCTTATGAACTGCTTTCCAAAAGTGAGACACAAAACGGCCGTCTCGATCAGAAACAATGGTTTTCGGCGTACCATGCAATCGAACTATCTCCAAAATAAATACTCGTGCCAACCTCTCTGGTCTCCACGTATCCTTAATGCCTATAAAATGAGCTGATTTGGTTAAACGATCAACTATCACCCAAATCATGTTCATTTCTGTCCTGGTTCTCGGCATACTAGTGATAAAGTCCATCGATATGTCCTCCCACTTCCATTCAGGAATCGGGAGTGGCATCAACATTCCGGCAGGCCGTTGATGCTCGATCTTAACCTGCTGACAAGTCAAGCATTTCGAAACATAGTCCGCTACATCTTTCTTCATGTTGCCCCACCACAAATTCTGCTTCAAGTCCTTATACATCTTACTGGTGCCTGGGTGGATAGAATAGGGCGAACTGTGAGCTTCTTTCATAATCGTCTGCTTCAGAACATCGACATCGGGAACGCAGAGTCGGTTCTGGAATCTCAAAACTCCATCATCATGAATTATGAATCCGGGGGCCTTTCCTTTGATCACTTCATCACGTAACCGAATCATCAGAGGATCATTTGCCTGTCTAGATTTGATTTCTTCGGTTAATGATGAAATTATTTCCATCACGCACAGTTGTCCTTGGACTCTTTGTAACCACACTTCAATTTCTTATCGAATCATCTCTCGTTGAAGGCTAAGCTGGGAGGTCAGAGTCTCCAGCATCTGAATAGAAACAGGCTTGTGGCTGAGTGCATCGGCCACTACATTCGCTTTGCCTTGATGATACAAAATCTCCAAGTCATAGTCCTTAATCAGTTCTAACCATCTTCTTTGCCGCATGTTCAACTCTTTCTGACTGAAGATGTATTTGAGACTCTTGTGATCTTTAAAGATCTGACAGTGAGTCCCGTACAGATAATGCCTCCAGATCTTCAAAGCAAAAACTACTGCCGCTAGCTCCAAATCATGTGTTGGGTAATTCACTTAATAAGGTTTCAGCTGTCGTGACGCATAAGCGATCACCTTGTCATTCTGCATCAATACGCATCCGAGTCCTTGGTTCGAAGCATCACTGTAAACTATAAATCCTCCAGTTCCCTGTGGAAGTGATAGAATCGGTGCCATCGTCAATCTCTTCTTTAATTCATCAAAACTAGTTTGACACGATTCATTCCACTCAAACTTTTGAGATTTCTACAGGAGTCGAGTAAGTGGGCGGGAGATTTTAGAAAACCCTTCCACGAATCGACGATAATATCCAGCAAGTCCTAAGAAGCTTCGGACTTCCTTCACGTTCTTTGGAGGCTTCCAATCCATAATTGCTTCGATCTTCTGAGGATCTACTCGGACTCCTTTAGCTGATACCACATGGCCGAGGAACATTACTTCCTTCAGCCAAAATTCACACTTAGAGAGTTGGGCGTACAATTGCTCGTTTTTCAAAAGTTCCAATACAATCCGCAAATGCTGAGCATGCTCTTCCGGGCTCTTAGAATACACTAGAATATCATCAATGAACACGACCACAAATTCGAATAATACAGGGTTTGAATACAGATGAAATACACAATAATAAATCCGGATATTACAGTAACACTCCACCTTCCAGCTTCTGGCCTTTTGGTTTCTTCTGGGATTCTCCTTATAATTCTTTTTATATTTGGAGTAATTCTTCCTAAAGTTGCTAAACCTTTGCATGATGAATGCCATCTCTTCCTCAAAATCGAGTGGATTTGGAGGTTTAACTAATTCAGATAAGCTTTTTGCGGGGGACTCGGCTGCAAACGCTATTCCCTTCTCTGCAGGCTCGTTTGATGATGAACTTGGGAGTTCGAATTCATAAGCCTTCAGGTCAGAGAATAGTTCTTGAATCTTGATTTTATTGAGATCTTTAGATTCCCTCATGGCCACCGCCTTCATATTCCACTCTGGGCTGAGTGATCTCAGAACCTTCAGGGCCATCTCCCTGTTGCCATAGGATTTTCCCAGAGAGTTGATTTCATTGATGATCTCTGTGAACCTTGTGTCCACCTGGTCTATGGATTCTCCGGTCTTCATCTTGAAGTTGTCAAACTTCTGGGTAGCGATTGACAACTTGTTTTCTTTTATTAGCTCGGTACCTTCGCACATCACAGCAAAGGTATCCCAAATCTCTTTGGCATTTTTGCAATTTTTAATCTTGACCATTGTTGATTTGTCAAGGGTTTGGTATAGTACATCTCTAGCACGGTTGTCTAGGTTGGCCAGCTTTCTTTCTTCTCGGGTCAGCTCCGTCCTCTTCTTTGTGATCTTTTCTGGCTTCTCAGCTGCAATCTCCTCAGGAGTGTTGTCCTTCTTGAATATGAACAGGCCGTCCTCTATGATACACCACATGTCATCATGGATTGAAGATAAGTGTGCCTGCATCCTTATCTTCCAAAGATCATACTCGTCAACTGAAAACACAGGTAATCTAGAATGCATGTGTTCCATTTTACAATGAGGGTTTAAAAAATATATATCCTCGATATATGGATCTGGTTCGTGTGATAAATGAACCAACCTCTCTGATACCACTTGTAGGTCACAAGTCGTCTAGGAATAAGTCTAGGGGGGGTGAATAGACTTATTGAAACTCTTAAACTCTTTTTCACGAAGAGTAAGTTTCTCAGCTGATAGATATGCGGAAATCAGCTGATGACGAAATCAAAACTAAGCAATGGAACAATAGTGAATGAATGCAACAGTTAAATATGATGATGAAAATAGTAAAACACGCAGGCAATTTATAGTGGTCTCAGAGGTGGGGTAATCCTCTACTAATCCACTTTTCTCCAAACCAGTTGGAGATGAATCCACTATAATTCTCAACTAGTGATAAATATTACAGTGATTCTACTACTTAGCTACAACAACTTCCAACCAGTGGAAATCACGTCGTTGCAACTCCTCTTTGACTGCCTAGCACCACTTGATTCTTCAAATCCTCGGATGCCTATCAGTCTCGCAACTTCAACCAGTGAAGCACCCCGAACTCAGGTTTTAAGACAAGAGTGTTTGTCTTCTCCAACTAAGAGCTTTCTTCAAGTATGAACTTTGAGTACTGCTCTTTTCACGATGCTATAGTTCGCTTTTTGATTGCTTTGAATGACTTTGATCGCTTGAGAGTTTTTGTTCGCATCGTTGTTGCTCAACTTCAAATCTTCGGATATATATATATAGGTGTTGATCTTTGAGCATTTCTTCATTGCCGTTGCAAATCTTTGTAACAAATCCGCCTGTTGGAGAGTGAGACTTCATTGTTTTCTTTCTGAACGTTGCAAGGCTGGATTCCCATATTTTAATCCATCTTTCGACTGTTGTGAAGACTTTTCATGTGAAGCGCAGCATCTTTTGAATATAATAAGATTAAAGTCTTCAGTAGTGGGTCTGGATGAATTATTTAATTCATATCCTTGCGGGAATATCTCTAATTTGTCTCTTCACACTTGCATGTGACTTTCCGTAATATTTGACTATTCAACGCATGCTAACGTGGACTTGGAGTACTTGGCTTATCTCTTATAAATTAAGTTGGCTGATGTACAGTCATCTTCTCTGCAGTTTGGACTTCTCTGTCGATGACTTCTCTGATGACTGTTTGAGACTCGCCTGATCAGATGACTTGTCTAATGGTTGGACTTCAGATGACTTAGTCTGCTGATCACTTTACTGCAGTTTGGTCAAACATCTCTGATGAATTTTTGTTGACCAGAACTTCTCTGACTTGACTCGGTTGCACTTCTCTGATGTACTTATCTGTACCTTTGTACTTAGCCTATTTGAGCCTAGCTTATTTGGCCTATAGAAGATACTCATTTGGTTCTTCCTTACATTTTGCCAAGTATTTAACTCAACATAATTTGGCCTATGGAAGATACTCATTTGGTTCTTCCTTACATTTTTGCCAAGTATATAAGACATACATTTGAATATAAAGATGACATCATCAAAATCTAACAAGTATTCCTAACAACGAGGATGAAGAAGAAGATAATATTCAAAATAATTTCGCACTCATGGCAAGGATCTCGTTTGACGATAGTACGACGAAAGCCAGGTAAGTACCTCGTCTCACGACGGACTTTTTAATGCTTTCGAACAATTATATATGGATTTTCAAAATTCGCTAAAAGATAATAAATCCCTAAAATTAAATATAAATGTTTGGAAGACGAAATCTCCAAATTACAAGAAAAAAGAAAATTTATTGAAATTGATCATTCTCTATGCATTGAAAATGAAAATACATTAAAGAATGATCTACTAAAAGTTCAAAAAGAAATTTAACGAACAAATTCTCTCTCGGAAATAAGAAATTTGAAAAATTACTTAGCGTTCAGAAATTTTCGTTAAATAAACAAGGTTTAGGATTCAAACATAATGATAAAATGAATCCGTAAATTTCAAAATACCCCAATATGGTGAATATTTAAAAATCGGGCATCACATTTCAAACTGTAAAAGCCCAAAACGAACAATCAAAATAAAGAAAATATGGATTCAAAAGAAACCATAATACCAAACATCGTCTATTTACCAAATAAAAAATGATCGAGAGTCGGTTGGATCCCCAAAATTCAAAATTAATTATTTCAAAATAATTCGTATTTGTTATAAACATCGAAAGAAAGAGGAAAATATGAGAGAAGATGGAGACACTAATGAAATTGTGTATATCATTATGAAGGCCATAGACCTCTATTTATAAATACATATTTAGGGTTTCAGGGGCATATTAGTCATTCATCAAATACATGACTTATTTACAACACCCCCTCTTGAATGACTATTTACATAAATGTCTACTGGAATAGTTTGAAGAAAAATCCAGCGGGAGAAAAACTTCCAAACTGTTTAGAGTGATCTTCTAACACGCATAACTTGCTGCATCATATTGTTGTTAGGAAAAGTTCTGAGCAATAATTGAATTTGCTCCCCCTCATATCGATCATTCTTGTATGAATATTAATGTGCCGCCTCAGTAAAACCTCATGGGACAAAAACTGAGTGATCATAAGAATATAAGTTTCTCTGTATACAGAATATTCATATAGGAGTATCCATGTGTTGCCTCATCAAAACCTTGTCAAGAAAACCTTGTGGGAAAAACTTGATCGAAGGAAAAGAGTACAACTACTCCTCCGTACTTTATTTCTTGAGATATAATATCGATCTTTGTAATGTCCTCATTATGCCATGAATTTGCCTCGTTAAGACCTTATTAGGAAAAACCCAGCGGGAAAAATCCTAATGAAGGGAAAAGAGCACACTATTCATGTTAATACGCCATCCTAGTTGCCTCGTTAAAAACCTAGCTAGGAAAACCCAATGGGATAAAACCTCAACCAAGGAAAAAAGAGTGCAACGCGTATTTTTATATAAATATGCTTCAGGCATTTTAAAAATCCTCCGCGAATTAGCATAGGTATCATATTCAGTGCAAGTTACAATCTCGAACTCACATGTTGGTGAGACATGTCATCTCTTCTGGAGATTTCATATTAGTTGTGGTTAATCTCATCAACCATAATATTATGAGCTTCATGTGTTGCAATAATTTCATAATGATTGGGAGATGTTATTAGTAAGACTTACTTCATAGATTTTCAGTGGCAGTTTTATTGAGCTCTTCAGGAGTCCCAATTAAGTTTAAACATCAACTTATACTGCTGTAATTTCAAATATGTTATTTATTTTCTTTATGAAACTTTCAGATCGGACAACATCATTTATATCGTCTCTCCCCTTGATCCACACATCACTTGTAGATCACGAATAGATATATCTTCTTCTCACCATACATCATATTGACTCTATGCAAATAGTTGGGATAACTTCATTCTTCTATTATAGCCCACAATTCTTTCAGATCTAGTGGGTGATTGATCTTATTTCAACGCACTCTCAATGCATTATAAATGCAGAGAACCATATAAAAAAAATTCTTTGCAGATAGCATTGAAGTTTTCAATACCTTCTTTGAATGTTGACCATTAGAAGATGAATTAAGCCTTGATTATATATTAGTTCATGTAGAACTAGTAAGATATACAAATGCAATAATTGCACTGAGATGTGATACTTCCGGACCATGAATCTCTTCATCATCATTTGGTATAAAGGTGTCCTTAATAGGATCAGGTGACTGATCAATCATTGATGAACGCATTTCATTCATGTAAATCGTTCTATACATTCTAGGTATAAGTGTGTTGATATATAATAATACACTTTTCAAGTGTTTGTAACCCAATATATATTCTAGATATTTCAATACGATCTCAAATTATCTTTTCAAATATTCAAGTGTCAGTTGGATCTCTTCTGGAGTTCCAATCAATTTAAGATCATTCATATCTATATATGACATTGAGTCATGGTTATTTCAAATTCGACTATAATATTTGAATCTATATAAAGACACTTGCAATTTGAAGGAATACATATATTTAGATTTTGATTTATATGCTTCAGGCATATCATCCTTCTAGGATTTTATATATTCATAAGACAAATTTTCATGTACTTCCAAATCTCACTCAATCTCTATATATAATTCAATTCACGAGTGGTCTTATAAAAAATATAATCGTTGTAAGCAATTTGATTACAAAAGTCGTGCTTCATATCTCATGTTTGCATGAGTAATGCTTAAAACCGTTGGTAACTCTTCAAGAGTTCCAATCATCATAATCATATAATGTATGAATATTAATCAATATTCAACAAACTTTATTCAATATGGTATTTTGAACTGCAGGCCAAATAACAAAGTATTGACATTAATCTAAATCATATTAGATTGTTTTGTCCATCTTGACCAACTATTTCATTTCCTACATTAATCAACTTAGATCATCATGATCTTTATTTGTATCAGGTGCTATTGTTAAATCTATTGATATAGGCTCCAAATTTCATTGTAACAAACTTCGTAGAACGTTCTATAATTTAATTCTCTTCAAGAGTATGCTCTTCAAGAGCGACGTCTTCAGGACGCTGAATTTTGTCACTAATGTTTATTTTTTGATCTCTGGAGATATAAGGAGATATAAAATATAGTTCTCACCATTTAGGTGGGCTAGCCTTAAACTCAATTGTAGCACTTGCATGTGTCTTCCAAGACATCAATTTCTAGCTGAATTTATTTAAACTCTTTTGGAGTATATATATATATATATATATATATATAATTGATTGCAGTTTCTGCAAAATTAATAATCATTTGAACTTCAAGTTCATAATTTTTCAAATAATTTTCTTGATCGGTTGATATTTTCCTCCCCCTAATGTCAAGAATGATACTGTTTTACAATATCAATCTTATTCATATCACCCATCAATACTTCAGGTATTATCATAAAGAGGACCATACTGACATATTTTAATATTCATTTTGGAGACATAAAGGGGGGATATGTACATTGAATTACTTGTCGGAACTCAAAACAATACACTTTTATCGATATCAAATCATAAATTATTCAAATATGTAAACTTTAAGTTTACTGTGATGATGATTCAAATTCAAAATAAGAATAAAGACAACTATGTCAACCTCAAATTCGTTCTTGAATGAGTTTGTGACATAATCAACCTTTATTTTATTGAATTTTTAATTCGATAATCTACTTCAAGAGATATAAATAATATTCTATTTTTAAACATTAAAAGATAGTAGTAGTTTCTCCTTCAAGGAGATATATCTTTCAAGAGCATTTATTTTTCTCAACTGCATATTTATACTTTATCAATGATAAAGGTATCATCATCAATATTATATGTAATAACTATCGTTATTACTCTTATTCCAGAAGAAAATGCAATAATTATTATGCAATTAATCCAACATCTATAGTATGTTGATGAAAATTGGTCAAATCAAAATAATACAATTTTACAATTTTAAGTGTATAAATATACTTCATGATATTTACTAGTAATCTGTGATATTTATCATACAATATGTGTGAATTTGTGTTCATACATCTTCAGGATATATATCATAAATAAACATGTAGTTAAATAAAATATAAACATGATATAAATAGACTTTAACATCAAACATGTAATTTTAAACATGTAAATATTAAAAGTATTGGGATTAATATGTCATTTACATTGATAATTTCTCTAATACCAATTTCTTTTCTTCAGAAATTGTATATGTCATTTGTCTCACTTGTTATCTCGGAATCTTATACATTTCAAGTGATAGTTTAGAAACCCATAAATTTATCGATACTTAGAAGATAATAGTGCATAATCTTCAACCCTTTAGGGAGAAATTTAGTGGTTCTTCATGAACTGTCAATAAATTTGGTACTACCTTTTTTTTCCACACAAAAGGTATCATTTATTTCTAAAGATATCATGCATATTTGCACTTTGATGAGACAATAAATTATGACCACTATTTAATCCCAAGAACTTGGCATTCGATTCACAAAAAAAAGAAATAAGATAAACCAAGAATTTGAATGATGTAAATATATTCAGGATATTTGACATTTTTATCACTAATTATATAGCAATGATCAATTCAAATCATACTTCAGGTATGACATCATATCTCATATTGATAAAAAAAACTCATAATATATTATTTGAGATAATAAAATATTAAATTACACGATATATAAGATTAGATATTGACATATAAACTTAAGATTATCACTTTTGTGTCCTTATCATTAACAAGTGATAATATCCAATCCACGGGATAAAATATAAAAGTAATTATCCTCTACAAGGATAAATTCTAAATTTTATTTACTTCGAGAGATAAACTTTGAGCCATGTAATATTGAAGTTTTTAATTTAATATTGTTCAGGGAACAACTTGATAGGAATATTCGACCACTCACTAATCTTGCTACCATTGGAGCACACTCGGATTATGATTGTGGTGTATATCATATATGATACAATCTCGATAGAGAATATTCTCAAATTATATTAATATTTTTTATTTGAGATATAAGTTATATTTTCCTTCAGGGATAATATCATGTTACATCAAGAGCATAATGATTTAATTATGCTATTATATTTATAAGTAACAAATCAATATTCTTCAGGAATATTGTATTATCATATAATTCATGTATAAATAAGAATTATTCATTTAGAATAGTAATATTCTTCAAGAATATTACAATTAATTGTGCTACTTCGGGAGCAGTAATTTTAAGATCCATAATTGAATATATAAAGGGAAAAAAATAGTACGAGAATTAATCAAGGCTCAAAATAACTAAACTAAAATAGTTGCTTCTTCAAGAGCACTTACAATATTCTTCAGGAATATTATTTTGTATTTTTCATTAGGAATTGCACAAATTATTGGATCTCATAGTGTTCTTCATGAACACATCGTATTCAACTAGAATATGATGAGATAACGTTGTCCTTCTTCAAGAACTACAACAAATCTATAATCTTCTGAATTATTAAGTATTGTTGAATCGTGTTTCTTCTGAAAATAAAGAGGAATATGATTTGATAATAGATTTCGAGGTCATCATATATATTATTTATATATTATGCACACGAAAATATAAAATATAATAATTAAAGAATATATATTTTTTTCTCGAAATCATCATATGCAAGAATGTTTTTGAAGGAGTAAATAGAATTAATATCGTTCACAAATGCAAAAAAACACTATTTCTGTTCGGACTTTTTTTTTATGTATGCAATACATTTTAGAATCCAATCTCCACCGTTGAATTTGTAGATCTGTTTGTGTAACACTCCCAATCCGCTCAGGGATATTACACGCCATAGAACCTTTCCTCAAGGATCCGCTCAAGGCCGAACTCACTGCCCAGAAATACCGGCATCGTTACGTATGTAACCGGCCAAGGCTTACGTACGTAACCGGCCTTACGTACGTAACTGCCGAGCCCTTTCGGCCGTAACTCGGCCAGGGCTGGCCTGGGCCCAACCTGCCCGGCCAGGACCAACTCCGACGGCCCGGACGACCCCGAAACCCGAACCTGAATACGAATCGAAGATACGGTTACGAAGTACTCGCAAAGACGAATTCGAGCACTAAGAGAACACACGATTCCGACCACCCGAAGGCTCGAAATCCGACAACGGAAAGTAATTACCCCAAATTTTGGGAAATTACGAAAACGGCCCAAAACGTCCGAAATACACGATACACGATCGAAACACCAATACGAAGCTCGCAACATGAATAATAACATTAAATGAACTTACGAGAAACTCGAAACAACAGTTTCGGACGAAATTCGCAAGAATCGAACTCAAGTGCGGAAAAACCGCTTAAGAACACGGAATTCAACAAAATGACAGCGAAACGAACTCGGATGACAAATGCAGAATTAAATACTCTCGGAATGACCAAACGATCACGAGAGAGTCGTCAAAATGGGCTCCCGCCAAAAAAAAGAAAATCACTGAAATCCGAAATTGCGGGTATTACAATTTGTCAGGAAGATACTGTAAAAATTTCATGCTGATTCGACTGTTGACAAAGCGGGAATCGTGATTTTTGCGTGGTCTTGCAGTGCAGAAAATCTACTCGATTTTTTTTATTTCGAAAATCTGAGAGAAGTAAAAAAATTACTGGTAGAATATCGTGCTGATAAAGAAAGAGAAAAATATGAAAGAATATGAAGACACCAATGAAATTGTGTATATCATTATGAAGGCCACAGACCTCTATTTATAGGTACACATCTAGGGTTTCAGGGGCATATTCGTCATTCATCAAATACATGACTTATTTACAACAGTATTTAACTCAGGGGGTTATTTTTAAAAGGGGAGATATTTTTCAGGGGGAGTTTTTGCCCATTTATTTGTATATTTAATTTTCATTGAGTTTATGATTTTCATTAAATTTATGATTTTCATGCATTTTTTGCTAATGATAAAAAAGGGGGAGAAGAATGACGAGAAAAATGAAGAAAAATATAATGATGAGAGAAGAAGATTAAAAAAAAGAGAAGGAATGATGGGGAGAAGAAAAATAATGAAACGGAAAAAGCCGAAAACTTTGATCTGTATATATTTTCTTTATTTTTGCAGGTATAAATCCCATCGAAGAATTGCTGTTATGTCATCATCAAAAAGGGAGAGATGTTGGAACATTTTATTCCACACATTCAATATAGAGGTTTTGATGATAAGTTGCTAAACAAAGAAAAACAACAATTATTCAACAAGGAGTCGAAGACACTCGAGACGGACAAAAAAGCAAAGAAGTAATCATTAGTGAAGCCAACGTACGGTGTAGCAAAGACGTAACGTACGCAATGTATCAAGACAGTGAGTACTGCATTCTGCATCGAAGCAGATAACGCACGTTAATACAAAGATTAGAGCACGCAAGTAAGATATCATAACGTACGCTACGAGGTATGTATAACGTACGCTATGCAAACTGAAGTCGAATCCAAATAAATCAATCTGTTGGATTGATTCTAGAAAGTCAAGAAGCATGCAACATATATGAAGTTAGCGTACGCTACAAAGTGAGGGTAACATATGCTACAGCATGTGACGTCATGGAGCATGACATCATCTCAACGGCTATCTGAGTTTCATATAACGTACGCTACACTAAGATATAGCGCACGCTATGGAAGAGACAATGGCTACTGGACTGAATCGAACAGCAAATAACGTACGCAACGTTTGTTATTAACGTACGCTAAGAGCGTTACATATGTTATGGAGGATGCATAATGCACGCTAAAGCAGAACAGGGAGCAACGGCTAGTTTGGGTCTCAAACCTATAAATACCAAAGCATTTAGTGTTATTTAAATAACAACTTCAAGCAAAGTTTATATACTTTAGATATCATTATCTCCATTATTTTTGTTGTAATCGAGCTAAATTGTTAGAGTTCGAGAGTTCGATACACTCAACCAATACACGAGAGAAAAGAAAGTTGTAGATTTAATTCGGTGTTATTAGGATCGTGGATCCGGCATTGTTATAATCATAACCTAAATCCAAGTAAGGTTTTTCTAGTACCGATAGAAAGCTAGAAAGGTTGATTCCTTATCCGATAGAAAAGGAAAACAGTTTATCTTGAACCGACATAAAGACAAGATTGTAACGGTTTATCTTGGACCGGTAGAAGACAAGAGTGTAACGGTTTACCTCGGACTGATAGAAGACAAGGCAGGAAATGTTTATCTTAAGCCTATAGAAAATGATACGAAGAGAGGACGTAGGCATATTTGGCCGAACCTCTATAAATCTTGTGTCATTTATTTTCCGCATTTAAATTCGCTTCCGCAAACACAAACGAATTCTGTATTCTTAACCGCACTATATAAACCCCGTTCTAGTGGTGTTACCAAACCCAACAATCAGACGATAATAAAAGGTGATACAAATAATTTTCTAAGTTAGATCTTTCATTATCTTATTTTAATTGAGGGATAAAAATTGAAATCGGTTTGCTGGTTTTCAAATTCAATATTTCTTTCTAAATTAGTTTCAATACTTGATAAGTGGAAATGTTGAACTAGCTTTATATTTATGTATTCACTTCAATATATATATATATATATATATATTTTGTCAACTGATCGAAAGTTGTAAGAGAAAATAAAATAAAAAAATAACATGAGAAATGAATTTTCTTTTTTTAAAAAAATCAGTTAGTATATGTGCACCATTATAATTCACATGCCTTCGTCTATGATTACAACAGCTAACAACCTCATGTTCATAACGTCCTCATGTTCTGGTGCCTTTTATATGTTTGATTTCCATTTAAGAAGTAATATTCCCAGTTTTTATAAAAAAAAATTCAATTATTTATAGGGATATAGGTAATATTTGAATGTTATTATAGTAAATATTCTTAGTTTATAAATTTGTTAATTCAAGTGGTAAATAGGGTTAATTATCTGAGAGTTGGGGAAGAATTTGCATTCTTTTAGAATTAGGTTTATTTTTATAATAAAAATACTAATTTTTATTTGTATTTTATTATTTTTTTTATGTGGAACCACAATGTAGTTTTTAGGTAAATTCTTATTTGTACAACATTACTTGAGTGCGCTTGCACGATATTTTTTAATAATAACATATAAAGCATAATTTGTATAAAAAGATTTATAGCATTTATACAATATATTTAAAAATACTTTTTTATTAAAGATATTTATAATTTTATTACAATTTTCTCTTCGTTCATGCAATCACGAGCATTTTCTTATTTTAATGATATTAATTTTGGAAGATAGAATCCAACATTTGATAAATTTTAAACCCAATTCTTATTATTATCAGTCTTAATAGTTTATACTCCTCATATAAATTAAATTTTAATTCATGAAGATTGATATTATATATAATCGGAATGATTAGGAATGATTAGGATATTAATGAGAGTAAGAAATAATTTTAATTGGACAATAAAATATTTACCCAAATTGATTGACAAGTGTTAAATAAGACTTACAAATAATATATATAGATATATTTTTTAATATTTTATTTTAAATTTAATCATAGGAAATCGATCGTACAAGAGATATCAACATTCAAGATTAGGCATGTAATCAAAGTGAATCAATCGAATATGGTCAGACTCGAGCACGAGCTCGATTGAAAAACTCGAAGCTCAAGCTCGAGCGTTATTTTTTTGGAGCTCGTGCTCGATTGGAGTTATATAATGTTAGTAAAATAGTTTAAAAATATGATTTTTATTAGCTAATACTAATTTTATTTAGACCCCTAATTATTATTAATCAAAAATTGTCCTCGCTTCTACATTACATACATACATGCACTCTTTTCTTTCTCTCTCTAAAGCTGGAAAGATCGTCTCTCAAATATAACAATAATAACTGGTCAAGAGAGAAAATAGGAGGGGGGAGAGAGAAAAGGTAAAAAATCGACAGAAAATCACGAAAATTTGTGAAAAAAGTGGGGACTTTTTTTTTTTTTAATTTTCTTTCTCCTTTTACAAGTATCCTTTCACATTCTTCCCATCCTCCGGCGGCGGTTTTGCCTGCCGGAAAACAGGAAATCTGGCATGACGTCGACCTTCTTCTTCTTCTTTTTCTATGGATCATCGTCGTACGCGTAGAAGTTTTAATCCACCCACATTTTTTTTTTTTGGTTCTATTTCTTGAATCTTGATCGATCCATTGTGGGTTTCCCTCGTCCAAGGTTCGCCTTTTTTTTTATGTAAGTTATATCATGCATGGAATTTGTGTTCTGTGTTTCATCATGGCTTGTTTTCAAGAAATATTATGATTTTAAAATCGTAATATTAAAATTAAGAGATTATTGTGATTTAAAATCGTAACATTAAAATTAAGAGATTATTATTAAAAATATCAGTTTTGTTTGTTATATTGTTATTGGCATGGAAATTAAGATATTATTTGGAATTTATCTGTGAGATTTCTGTATGAGGGCTCAACTATGTGAGTTGCTCATCACTGGTTCGTTTCGTGGAAACAGCCTCTTTGCAGAAAATCAAGGGGCGCGCACACACGTACACACGCGCGCACACACGTACACACGAGTCACGACTCCGCCTCCCCGTGCTAACCGGGAACGCTTAGACGATCGGGGTTTTACGTTTTATTCAATTCTTTGATATATAAAAATCTATTTATCATTTGATTTGCATGTTTCTCTAATTTCAAGAATTTTTGCAAGTAATAAAATCTTGAAATTACATTTTTTTTTTTAATTTCTTGTATTGTAAAATTCTTTGGAATTATGAAATATTTGATTTAAGGTTTATAGGTATGATACTGGTAATAATATTGTTGACTAATGGATTTAGTATGGACTTTAGTCAAAGGATGCTGTGATTATGAATAGTGTTGCACTTATACTTTTTGAATATATGTTTGGTTCATGTTATTTTATTAATATATATGTGTTCTACTCTTTCAAACTTCATGATTATGAAGAAAATCATTCCAACAGTTCATTTAGAAACCATATGGATTGATTTCACCATTCATGATTAATAAGTTTTTTTTTTTATTAATTGTATGTGTGTGTGTGTGCGCGCGCTCTTGTACGAGCGAAGGGATTGAGGAGTTTATGTTATATAAGACACTATCGTAATATCGGGCCGTTTGGTAATATCCGATTTTCCTATTGTAGACATCTGCATTTTTTGGTTGCGTTTGTATCTTTTTTAGCCGTTTATTTACCTCGATTCCTGGCAGACTGAATTGTGTCGGTTTCTAGCCGGCAGGCCCGGCACAATGGATCACCTAAAGACTCCATTCAAGGGAGTCGCAGATGATGTTAAAGGAAGGCTAAAATGCTACAAAAAAGACTGGCTTGATACATGTGGTTCTGGTGCAAGGTGCATTTTTTTTTTTTTATTTGAAAGAAATTGGGTTTATTATGAAAAACTACCCCTGATGTCTAGTTTAATGTCAGTCTACCCCCTTCAGGTTTGTGTTTACCTAACAAATACCCCCGTCTCAGCTAACATGAGCATTTTGATTTTATATGGTCAATAATTTTCAAGTTTGACTATGAATTTATCTCAAACTATAATGATAAAATATTTAACAAAATTATATTATGAAACTTTAGATGGTGAAGTTTCATAATATAATTTTATTAAATATTTTATCATTATATTTTGAGATTAATTCTTAGTCAAACTTAAAATTATTATCATATAAAGTCAAAATCTTCATATTAAATTTTTAGACGATGATATCTTCCTAAGTAATTTTTAAAAGATAAAACAAATGTCAAGAGGTACTTGTGGTTTTGAAACATAATTGAATTTTTTTTTTTTGTAATTAGGCTAAACCTCAGGGTAGTTTTTGCAATTATGCATATATATATTTGCATAAAGGTGCATTTCTCTTGTTGTTTTCTTGTTTGAAAGAAATTGGGATAATTATAAAACCTACCCCTGATGTCTAGTCTAATATCAAACTATCCCTTCATGTTTATGTTTACATAACAAATACCCCCCTCACCAATCTGTATAAGATAAACAAATGTGAAGAGATACTTGTAATCTTGAAACATAACTGAAGTTTTGTTTTTGTTGTAATTTGGCTAAACCTCAGGGTAGTTTTTGTAATTAATACAAATATACATATAGAACAAAAATAGCTCAATTTCTTTTCTTTATTTGTTCCAATTCACCACCAGGATTTTGGCTCCAACAGCATACATTTTCTTCGCTTCTACTCTTCCCGTCATTGCCTTTGGAGAACAATTAAGTCGAGAAACAGGTCGCTCGTAAATTACTAGCTAGTCGTTTGGATTATCCTTGGCTTCGTCTTATGGAGTACTCGCGAACGCTAGAAAAAAAAAAGTGATTGTCGGCTTCTACGTAGAAGAACGCTCGATGTTCTTTCCACCTAAAAGCGGACAATCACTATTTTTTTTTAGTGTTTGCCAACACTCCCTAAGCATATTTTCCTCAAAACAACAATATTATGACATTTTGTGTGTGTGTGTGTGTGTTTGTATATTAGATGGGAGGTTGAGCCCGGCAGAGACACTTGTTTCCACTGCTCTATGTGGCGTCATACATGCGATTTTCGGGGGACAACCATTGTTGATTTTAGGAGTTGCAGAGCCCACAATTATAATGTACACCTACTTGTACAACTTTGCCAAGAGCAGTGTAGGGACAGAACTTTATTTAGCCTGGGCAGGGTGGTAAGCATAATTTTTCATATTTTTTTTTTTTTTTTGCCTCGAAAATTAATTTAAAAAATTCATAGAGCCGAGCCGTAATAAAAAATATGCTTATAATTTTGATTAAACAGGGTATGTGTCTGGACAGCCTTGCTGCTCTTTATTCTCGCTATATTTAACGCTTGTACCATCATCACTCGATTTACGAGGGTGGCTGGGGAGCTTTTCGGCATGTTAATCTCGGTTCTATTCATTCAAGAAGCCATCAAGGTACTGTTTTTTTTACTCCTAATTTCACTGAATATTACGTACCCCGTATTTAATCATGTGCTTGATCACCTATCTTGAGTCGAGAAATTCAAAAAAATTCTTGGAGGGAAACTTTTTTTTTTTTTTTTTTTTTGTATTTGAACTTATAGCTTGTGGTAATGCTTGCATAATATTCTAAAATTAGTCTTTATTCTTCTGCTCTCTCTATCATTCACAGGGTGTGGTTAGTGAATTTCACGTTCCGAAAGGTGAAAATGCCTCGGAAGAGCAATACCAGTTTCCATGGCTTTACACAAATGGATTACTCTCGATTATATTCTCTTCGGGCGTGCTTATGACATCCTTAAAGAGTCGAAATGCTCGGTCGTGGCGTTATGGTACAGGTAACGAGAGGTTTATTTTGTATAGTAAACTTTAGTGCAGACTAACTTTAACATTTTTTTTCCCTAATGTTCGGCTAATGATTTTGTGCAGGCTTCTTTCGAAGTTTTACGGCAGACTATGGGGTCCCACTTATGATTGTGGTATGGACTGTATTATCTTATGGTGTACCGGTGAAAGTTCCTTCTGGAGTTCCGAGGAGGTTGTTCGGTTCGCTTCCTTGGGAAGATGGATCGTTGTATCATTGGACGGTGATTAAGGTACTAAAAAATCGAAAACGATGTTTGATTTTATTTTAAAACAGTCTTAAGTTTGAATGTAATTTTAAGAGATAACCGGAGGTTTTTTGTAGTTAGGCTAAACCTTAGGCATATTTTTGTAACAAGTGCCCGCACCTTTTATATTCCGTTGCACTAGTCCCGCAGTATTCTTACTGGTCGCTTTTGTAATATTCGGTTTGATGTAGATCAAGATTGTAAAATCTCATGAATTTGCAGGACATGGGAAAGATATCGGTGGGGTATATTTTTGCCGCATTTATACCGGCGGTGATGATCGCGGGTCTTTACTTTTTCGATCACAGTGTGGCTGCACAGATGGCACAACAGAAGGAATTCAACCTAAAGAATCCACCTGCTTACCATTGGGATATCTTTCTATTAGGCGTCATGGTATCCGATTTAAGTTGCCTCGCCGAGCATTTTCTAGGATTAATTACGAAAACTACACCCGATGTTTAGTCTAATTATAAAAAAAGCCCACCTATCCTTAAAGAAATTACAAATGGCCATTTGAGATTTGTATTCGCATTACGAATAACCACCTTTTGGCGCCTCTTTGAGAGTGTAGTTTTTCATGACAAAAGTAGGTGTTATTCGTAATTTCAAAAAATAGCTAGGTCTTTTTGTAATTTACTTAAAAAAATACACCTGCTTACCATTGGGATATCTTTCTATTGGGCGTCGTTGTATCGGATTTAAGTGGTGCCGGATTTAAGTTGCCTTACCGAGCATTTTCTAGGATTAATTGCAAAAAGTACACCCAATATTTTGTCTAATTACAAAAAAGAAAAACTTATGTTTTTAAAAATTACAAAGGCCCTTCAAGATTTGTGTTCACCTTATGAATAACCACCTTTAGGTGCCTCTAGAGAGTGTAGTTTTGCAAGACAAAAGTAAATGTCGGGGTGTCATTTGTAATTTCGAGAAATAACTAGGTGTTTTGTTATTAGGCTTAACCACGGGTAGTTTTCGCAATTATCCCCATTTTTATGTCTTCTCCATTACTATGAATACTTTTAACTTTTGTGATCTCAGACTTTGCTTTGCGGTTTGCTTGGACTTCCTCCTTCGAATGGTGTACTTCCACAATCTCCTATGCATACACGGAGTCTTGCAGTTCTTAAGAGACAGGTAGAGTACGAGTATTATATGCTTTTGGAGGAAACTATTAATTTTCTTTGCATAATCTTTGCAACTAAAACTCATCGCCGTCTCATGATATTTTCCATATAAATGGAAAAACCTATGATGTTGACGGTTTTGGAATTTCGTTCTATTTCTCCTTCATATGAAGGTTGCGACAGGAAGGGCATCCGGCGTAAAACTTTGCCACTTTGTTATTTGCATGAGTTATGGTGTTAAGTAATTTTAGACAATTAAACGACACTATAATCTTCATGCCACCGACCCCAACATAGTTGGGATTAAGGTGCTGTTGATGATGATGATGAATCTTTGCAACTAAACTAATAATAACATGTTTTGAGGATTTTTTTGTGATCCATAGATGATTCGGAGGAAAATGGTGAAACGTGCAAAGGAGGGCATGAAACAACAAGTGAGCCACTCGGAGATATACGGAAGAATGCATGCGGTGTTTGTCGAGATGGAAAGTGCTCCATCTGTAAGTTCTTTTTGATTTTTGCAATTTTTTAGAGCTTTTGCAAACATAAGCCAAAAGAAGTGTTTGTTGTTTAAGTTGTAGAAGCGCTTTATTTGTGTTTGAAATCACGAATCAAAAGCGAAATCACGAATCAAAAACAAAAGTCGGCATTTGAAAACGCTAAAAGCTAACCTTTTTTTCCCCAAAGTCAAAAGCTAACACTTACTTCTTATTTAAGGCAAGAAGAAGTTTGTAGCAGTTGCAGTTAGAAACTAACAAGTCGAATCCACTAACACTTCCCTTACTTCCAAATATGGCTAAATTTTAATTATCATAACTTCTACCTTGCTGCAGCATACTGTAGATAAGGAGTTAGCAAATCTGAAGGAAGCTGTCCTGAAACATGACGATGAAGGAGATACGAACGACACATTCGACCCTGAAAAATGCGTCGATCTCCACTTACCCGTCCGAGTGAACGAGCAAAGAGTTAGCAATTTCCTGCAATCCGTGCTTGTTGGTCTCGCCGTATGCGCTATGCCCGTGATCAAGATGATACCTACTTCAGTTTTATGGGGATATTTTGCCTACATGGCCATTGACAGCCTCCCGGGTAATCAGTTCTGGGAGAGGATGCTCTTGCTCTTTGTTCCTCCCAGACGACGTTTCAAGTAAGCAATATATATCTGTTCATTGTCTCTCAGACAGCATATGAATAACTCGATTAACTGACGAGTGATTCTTTTCGTTGGCAGAGTTATCGAAGAGTTGCACGCTTCGTTCGTCGAGTCGGTACCGTTCAAGTACATTTTCATATTCACAATGTTTCAGTTGGCCTATCTTTTGATGTGTTTCGGGATTACATGGATACCTATCGCCGGAATATTGTTCCCGCTGCCGTTCTTCCTTTTGATAAGCATAAGAGAGCACGTTTTGCCGAAGATGTTTCCACCTCATCATCTTCAAGAACTTGATGCTGCCGAGTATGAAGAAATTGTCGGACATCCAATGAGGGTACATTGTTTTATTTTTCCTTCTAAATTTTTACAACAAAAAAGATCTTGTTCTGAGATCGACGCTGATATACTTTTTTCCTTTTTGATAAAACATTAATACCTGAAATAATATAATAGTATTGTTTTTCAAATAAAAAGTACTCCCTCCGTCCCATACTTAATGCAGCATTTGCCAAAAACGTCCGTTTCATACTTAATGCGGCATTTCCTAAAATGAAAATAAAACAACCAATAAACAACCGCCACTCTAAAAAAAAAATACAATTTTATCTCCTTCTATAAACAACTCCCACATTAAACTTCGTGCAAACAGTAAATGTTGCATTAAGTATAGACGAAGGAAGTACTGTATCAAGTATTACTTGAAGCAATATGAGTATTAGATTTATGTACCTATTCAGCTTTGGGTTGCACATTACCCCCATGAACTGTGTTTGATTTCACTTTGCTTCTTGGACAAATCAAAAACCGACACGTGTCTACTGTTCATGACACGTGTCTACTGTTCATGACACGTGTCGGTGCATGATAGAACGTGAGATGGCTTGGGGGGGAGTTAAAAATTGCATTGTTGGTTGGTTGGTTGGGGTGGGGGGTGGGGGGGGGGGGGGTAAAGTGCAGCAAAAAAAGTTTTAGTGGGTAAATTTCAAAAAGAACCTCATAGTTCAGGGGGTTCTGTGTAATTAACTCTTATGTTTGAAAAAAAAAAGTCTTTTTTCTTCTTTTTGTCACATTTTAAATGCCATGCATAATAAGATGCTCTGTGAAAAAAAAAACAGGATGGAGAATTGCCTGATGCTGATGGTGAAGAAGATTCTGATTTGTCGTCTGCTGAAATATTAGATGAGATGACGACCCACAGAGGCGAAGTTAAGCGCAGGTCGATGAGCTTCAGCGACAGGCAGTTTCAGGTTGATAGCTCATAACCAAAACAGGAATCTCTTGGATTATTTCAAACTTTAGTCTAATTACGAAAAAGAACCCAATATCATTCAAAATTACAAATACGCCCCGTGATGTTTGTATCTACATTGTTTAGAACTGCACAGTCAGTAATGAATATTTGTGTGGAAATTACCAACCTAAGGTGTTTGTAGTTTCGAAGATAATCGGGGTCATTTTGAAATTAGATCGAACGTCAAGGGTACTCTGAAAAAAAAAAAAAAATGCTTTGTTGCATTATGTTATTACAGGTTCTCCCAGGAGAATCTGCTGGAATGTAAGGAATGCTGGTAGTAAGACTTGAAATTTTTGGCAGATAAAGGAAAATGGAGATAAATAGACTAGTATCCTCGGCCCAGAGTCTATCACTGTTTGCATTTTCAAGTGGCTAAGGAAGCGAGAGAAAGGTGACGCCGACATAAAGACCATAAGAGATCAAAATTTCTGCTAAAAATCCAGTTTACGTTAATTTTTCGGAGAATGATAAAGATCAGATTATTTTACTTTGAGGACTCTAGGAACGGATTTCTTTTTTTTTTTTTTTTTTTTTTGAGGGGGGGGAGGGGGGAGTATATTTGTTCATCAGTTAGGAAATTAGACAGGTGTTTTGAGGAAGACTGATAAACATTGTTTTTTTCTTTTATTTTTGGTAGTTAGATTAAATGTCTTCAACACTTGGTTTTTCTCCATGATTTCCCTTTCAGTAAAAACATGATTTATTGAGGTGGTTGAGGAAATGCAAAGATGAATATAACTTGTGCTTTAATTTGATGAAGGCAGTCCGGAGACGGTTTGCCAACTTTTCGGGACGGCATGGAATGATCCAACGAGATCGGTATTTTTGCCCACCCCTAAAAGAGTTACGTACTTTTACATGATTATTAACTTTTGATCCTCAACTCACTTGTCGCGGAAACGACGAGAAATCACTTCCTCTAAAAATTGCAAACTCACTTACGAGAGAATGTAAAAGTACGAAGATGTTTGTTTTAGATTCCTGATACTACTTAGTGGTTTGATTTTAACGCACAAATAATGCACTTAAATACGAGTGTGTTTGGCAATTTAGCTGATAAGCTAGATGATGATAGCGTACCAGACAGAGTTTTTCTAAAATAAGCTTAAAAAATAAACTAGGTTATTTTTCTTAAACATATACTACAACTAATCCACCAAAATCTCTATTAACTTAATTTGTACCTCTTATTTGCAAATACTACTAACTTCCAATTTCCAACTATTTGCCGCTCTCTCGCATCCTTTTCTAAATATCCATATATATATATATATAGTGTAACTTTATTTTCAGAACTCTGTTAAGTGCGAGAACTGCGAGAACCACCTTTTGTACTCCTAATAATACATAATGTACATCATGTCAATGCATACAACCCCTACTGATCATAACCCCTACTATATAGTAGGGGTTATTATAGTAGGGGTTATCATCAGTAGGGGTTATCTCCCGTAATAAAATTTGTATTTTACTATAATACCCTTTTGAATTAATAATATTTTTTAATATTTAAAAAAATCTCATTGGTTTAGAGGAGTTCTCGCAGTTCTCTTAAGAGAGTTCTGAAAATAAAGCTCCCCTATATATATATATATATAAAATTTATTAATTATCTTATATTTTATTACGTCCTTTTCTAAATTCTGTATTTGTGTTATTGTGATAGAATACTTGTGACAACTTTTTAAAAAATCCATGAATTTCCACAAAACATTTTATTGCATAAAAAATGTCTTAAAAATTCTCAAGATTCTTCAGTGGGCTAGGATATAAAAATAAGATTAAATATGAAATAATTTCTCACACATCTACCTGAATTTGTTGAGCATTTATTTAACTTTTAGCTCTTTCAACCCAGAGTTAGTTGCACTTAAGCTGCAAGAAAAAGATGATCACCATCTCTTATAAGATCCAATTCTTCAATCAAGGCTCCATCTTTTGTAAGAACTTTTGTAGTATGAATGCCAAACTTCTGATACCCCAAATCCAACAACTCTCGAAGATTTCGGGGCAAAAGCACCACCTTTTCTTCTACATCTCTCCGATCCGCACATCGTACGAACACTCTAGCGCGATCGCGTGGCGTACCAAGACCGGTAGAAGGTGAAAAAAGTGCCCTTGTTTCTGCACAAGATTATGATATATAATGTAACTTTCTTTGATATGCTAATGCAAATATTTTTCAGGGATAATTACAAGAACTACCACTGAGGTTTGGGATATTTAAAAAAAAAAAAAAGCAATCATTTAAAATTGCAAAATCTACCCTTGAGGTTCCGTTCGCTTTTACATTTCCCCCCAAAACTTTAGTGAAGCTACCGTAATTTGTGTTAGCGTCATACTATTCTGCCCCTCAACTTTAGAAAATATAACAAATAGACGAAATCTTTCGTCTGGCTATTTGTAACTATTTGTAATATTTCAAAAGATTGAGAGATGTCACTGTAAATGTAGGATGAAAAGTTGGGGTTATTTGTAATATTCAGAAAAGTTGAGGGATGTAGATGTAAAAATATTTGACGACGTCAATTTCCATTAGCTTCACTAATGGTGGGTCCAAAATGCAAGATTGATGTAACCTCAGGCCTGTTTTTTGTAATTTTCAAAGTTCGCTGGTTCTTTTTTGTAATTAGCCAAATCTCAAGGGTGGTTTTTGTAACTAACGAAAACCTTCTCAAAGTTTCATATTCATTACTGTTTCTGGCAACACATCTCAAACAAGAATCTTTAAATTACCTGCATTTTGTGTACGGCCGGTTGTGAGGATCCCTGCAAGCGAATTGTTAAGATAATCCGCCCTCCGTCTTAGGCGACGACTGGCTTCAAATTCCATCCCTCTACCATTTGCTGTTTTATCTTCCCTCGAGTACTTTTTAAGGTAAGGCAGGTCCGGAAACTCGGGAGCTAAACTCGTGCATTTCATTTGGTCCGTGCTCCGTTTTTCGGACTGAGATCCTTGTTTGGTCCCAAAGAAGGCGTTTATCTCTTGGTGGCCTTGATAATCGGCTAAGGCTCTCGGGGTCCATCCATGCACATCCTTCTTATCTATATCGGCTCCTCCTTGTTCGACCAAAAACTTCACGATTTCGATATTTTCTTCGGATATAGCTTTATGAAGCGCTGTGGTTCCCTCGCTATTGAGCAATGTGACATCCCCGCCAAATCTGATGATCTCCTTGAGTAAGTCTATGTTGTTCATCTCGGCAGCATAGCACGCGAACTCGCCCACGTTGCCCGAAGACAATGTGGCCCCGTTATCGACGAGTACTTGTATCACGGGCTCATGCTTTCCCAATATTGCATCCCAAAGTGGAACGTTTCCTTCAGAATCTGCATAAAGTTCAGATTGTTAGTAGCCAGAAGAATATTTTAGGTTGCAACGTGTAAAATATGCACATGTTCCCAATGTGTTTTAACTTTCACTACTGAATATAATAAGGTTAATTGCAAATATTATAAGGTTTATCCCAATTTACAACTAGGACTGGATCGGGCCGAGCTGAGCTGAATTTTCGAGGACCAAACTCGAACTCGGGCCGAGTCGGGTCGAGTCGGGATTTTGAAAGTGTAAATCCGAAATGAGCTCGGACTGTTCGGGATTGATCCGAGCTTCGAGCTTCTCCGTGCTTGTTCAAAAAAAAATTGTCAGTGAAATGTCACAAAAAAAAAAAAACGTAATAAATTTTGTCGGGGGGGCTTCCGGTTTTTTCGCATTTTTTTCAGGCTCATTTGAGGACATATTCAAAAGAAGGCAGAAACTGAGATCCAAGCTCGGCTCGAAATTATATTTTCGAGCTGGGTTCGGTCCGCGCCCATTTTTTCTTAATGAAACCTGCGCAGTTCGGGTTAAGTCCCGGGCCTTTTCGCTTTCGAGCCTAAAATCCAGCCCTTATTACAACTACCACATTGAGGTATATATTTTCTCAACAAGTACCCCTTTCGAAGGTGCAATGGTGTTTGTATTTTGGGAAGATGGCCGGGTTTTTTCTCTTGTGTAATTACACGGAACATCAAGGGTATTTCTTGTAATAAGACCGAACATCAAGGGTAATTTACTATTCTTTGGTTCTTAAACCATAATAATTACGAAATTTCGCAATGTTGTATAAACCATATTTTATATATAGAGAGAGAGGATGAATCAAATGAGAATGACTTTTGATTAAGAAATAGGAATAAATCTGAACCATTGATCTTTGTGTGAGCGCATATATAGAATAAATATATGAATTTCATGCATCCAAATGCTAATGCCTTAAAATTATGCACTACATGCATAAAAATGATGATGCATTAAAACAATGCATTACATACATAACATTTCAGTGAGAATAAATCTTGGTCATCCATTTAATCAAGATGTAGGGACGAAATTCATTCATATTTTTTAACTTAAACCATATTCTCACTAGAACCACCTCCTTTATATAATATATATATATTACCTCTTCTATTAGGATCTGCTCCATAATCTAGAAGTAGAAGCACACATTCTAAACTTCCATTTGATGCTGCAATTTGCTGAAACATACATACACCATTAAGGTCTTACCGATATACCATTCGGAGATTAAAACACGAATGCTTAGCAAATACCATCCATTTCATAGACGTACCAACGGAGTTCGTTTATTGCGGTCCGATTCATTCGGATCCAAACCTCGCCTTAGCAAATGGTGCAACAATAGATCGTCCTCTCTCATAGCTGCAAAGCTTAAGGTGAGAGGCACGTCCATCATCCTCCCGTGGGCTAGCATGTGCTCCGTATCAATCAAAATCGCTTGCATCTCAGGGTCTTTCTGCTCTTTCAGATGCTGCAGTGCACACAAAAAGTTATACAGCAAAGTGTTGTTGTCATATGTGAAAGAGATATAATATCAAAACCACCCGTTTTGCATTTTTCCACCTGTCGTTAGTGGAGCTCATGGTAAATGGGGACTTGATCAAACATTTTTACGGTTACCTAGAAAGCACGGATACTTCTGTGAGCATGACACACCCGCACCGGATACGTCTTGTATATGATACTTTACCCGATACTCCGTCAATATGTATATGTATATTGCCAGATTTTTTTCAGTTAAAAGCTACGAGATTATTTTTCTTATTGCTGAATGTTTATGAGACTTGTCACATTTTAGATTTGAATATTTATAATTTCACTTAAAAATAGTTAAAATATTTTTCTGTGTGCTTAATCGGTATATATTTTCAATTATTTAAAAAAAAAAGTACGTGTGTGTGTGTATATATATATATATACTGCATCCGTACCCTTAAACTTTAAAAATATGCCGTATCCTCATACCCGTGTAGTATCGTATTCGTGTCCCGTACCCATATTGGTGCTTCATAGACGGTTGCATTCCTCAAACTTTTTTCCACATAATATAAAAGAACCCAACTTTTTGTCCTACATTTTTACCTATACATCCCTAGTTGGGGCTATTTGTAATATTTGAAAATTTAAGGGGTGTAAATGTAATTGTTAGATATTTGATGAAGTTGGCAGATCAGTTGGGGGGAAAATGTAAGACAAAATCAAACATTAAAGGTGGTTTTTGTACTTTCCGAAGTTTTGCAAACACTATACTTTTCACTTCTATATAAAAAAACACACACTTCCTCTGAAAGAAAAGCAGAAGCTTTAGCAAACACTCTCTTAAAGGAAATCAACTTAAGCTCACCTAAACCCGTTTAGGTGACACTTATTTTACCTGAAGAAGATTGTTCATGATTATGGTCCCGTCTCCAACGTTAGTTTGAAGAATACTCAACAAAGAAGTACGGTTCAGCCTTAAAAGCTGACTCAATCGTCTCGTGCGAACGGTAAAAAGCTGTGGCCTATAGCAAAAGACTCCTATTTCTCCACAGACATCCCCCGTCTTGCAGTTTCGAACAACCTAATAATATAAATCATTATTGAACATTATCGAAGATGCAATCCCTCTATGGATGCATGCAAACAAAATCAGCTTCAGATAAAGACGACTATGATCTATACCCGGTCCATTGCATTTTTCTGTGAAATAAGCTCCTGTCACCAAGGAAAACAGTAAACGCTTCTTCAGAATATTCATGTAATGATACTGATACATGATTTCATAAGAAAAAAAGAGGGTATTCAGGAGATAGAGATTATGAGAGAGAGAGAAGGAGAGAGAGGGAGAGAGAGAGAGAGAGAGAGGGGGCCGGGGAGAGAGAGAGAGAGAGAGAGAGAGAGAGAGAGAGAGAGAGAGAGAGAGAGAGAGAGAGAGAGAGAGAGAGAGAGAGAGAGAGAGAGAGATTACCACTGCCCCATAAACCAAAATGTACAAATCCGTAGGTGTCTCATTTTGTAACATGATATCTTCCCCAGGGGGAAAATACTCGGCCTTCATCTCAGAAACCTGCAAGTTTTGTTATATAAGTAGATAACTAAGAAATGATGATATATTATTTAAAGAAATATAACGTACCAGAAATTCCATACAACGTCTCTCTCTCTCTCTCTCTCTCTCTCTCTCTCTCTCTCTCTCTCTCTCTCTCTCTCGGCAACAATTCATAAAATGAGGTTTTATCGGTGATTACCAGCTGAAACAGAAGGTCGTCTGATATCCCTTGGAACAAATACACTCTTTCAACAAGAGAATAAAACAGATAATTCATAACACTCGAGCGAATAGCTTTCGGAAGCACATCAAGTGTTTTTTGCTGATGCAACCCTTCCGTGTCCGTGCGGTACCTAAGGCTCAAGTGAGCTATCATTTGATCTCCAAGCCGAGGAGACAGATGGTTCCTTTTGGCAAAGCTTGAGGCAGTTCGAATACTCTCCCTCTGCATGAAAAATGGTGTGTCATCATAATTTTCTATATGTGGTAAAAAAAACTATCCCTGAGATTTAGTCTATTTTGGGTTAGTTGCAAAAACTATCCCTGAAGTTTAGTCTAATTACACGAAAAACCCAGTGTTCTTCTACAATTACAAAAGAAAACTTCAGGTTCGTATATACCTTACAAATAACCCCATCTGGACCGACACCTTACGAGGGTGCACTTTTGTATGGGAAAGATTGATGTGGGGGGCGTTTGGAATTTTGAAAGACAAATAATTTTTTTCCATAATTAGCTAAACCTCAGGGTTAGTTTTGTAATTATCCCTAGATTTTTTTGGATATAGGATACATTAAATAATTTTCTTTTATTTTTTGGCACCGTGTTCATTATGGTACTGAAACATCGGACAAATTCCACGAGTATAATAATGACATCATCATATACGCATATATATTTGAAACACCGGACAAAGACATAGTACGAAATAGAGTTATAGAACTTACGAATTTCCTAGTTCTCGAGGTTGCTTGGACGATCAAGTTGGTCATGTTTCCTATGATGTAAGCATTTAGCCCAAGATTGAAAAGCATGTAAAAAATGTCGAATATCATTTCACCCGTGTTCATGGGATGTAAATCGCCATATCCGGTAGTTGTAGCTGTGACAATGGACCAATAAACGGATATAATGTAACGGTCCCATAACGACATCTCATCAAAATTTTCTATGGTGGAGCCTATCCACGTCCTTTTTGGGTTACGATAACTTTGGGCAAGAAAATAAAAGAAGCAACCAGCACAATGAACCTCAAAAAGCACTACCTAAGACAGAGCAAGCAAAGCTTTATTAGTTACATTGCAAATGTTGTGCTTTGTTATTCGGGTAACAATTTTTCGTATCTAACGATACTTACAAGTGTAAGCTTTACAATTCGAACCACAAAATAGTCATAGCTCGTGTCTTTCTCGCATCTGCAGTATAATAAGAAAACGTCAATGAGTAAAGATATAAAGCATTATCATAGGGGAAAATTTTAAGAAAGCCTACTAGCACTTGTCATCATCATCAACTCCACCTTAATCCCGACTATATTGGGGTCAGTGATGCCAATTAATTGTCTAAAAAATTAGTTAACACTACGATTCATGCAAAAACAAAGCGGCAAAGTTTTTCTCCGGATGTCCTTCCTGTCGCAACCTGCAACCTTCATATAAAGGAGAAATGAGATGAAATTCCAAAACCATCAACAGCATAGGTTTTTCCAGTTACATCGAAATACTATGAGACGGTGATGAGTCGAGATAATTGCTATAGTCATTCCACATTACGTGATTGATGTTGTAAAAATCAACATGTACATCACGAAACACGACTCTTCTGATAAAATACTTTTTCACAACTTATTCGCCAAGCACTTGATTTAACTCTTTCAGTTTTCAGCTTTGCAAAAATCACTTTTTCTTTTGGCAAAAGCAAAAGTTTCCGTACCTCTGGAACATCGCACTAACTCTTCTGAGGCGCCAGAGACGAAGCATACTAAGGTAACCATACGATTCGACATTTGACGGCAAGATTTTCCGAGCAAGTTCCGAAGGTATTGTGGATATCACATCCAAGATCAACCAGGTTTTTGCATACCTCAAAGCAATCAGCTTTGGGCTATCAATGATAATATAAGTTTCTTTGTCGAGGCAGGCAACAAAGAACATGAGGACGATGTCGATGGCGAAAAATCCATTTACGACATTATCCGTGATGGCTAGAGCTTTATTATGTCTCATATTGAAACCGAATTCGAAAGGAGATATCCATGCTGTGTAGAAGACTATTACTGTCAGGAATGTGTCCCAAGCTCTGCATTTATGGGAAAAACATGCACCCGATAATTCTCAACAACATAAGTGAGCATAAATCTAAACCCCAAACTGAAAAAGTTAAAGTCATTAAACCACATGAACAAGCTTTCACACACACACACACACACACTAAACAATGAACAATAATGAGGAAAATGACAAGAAACAAAAGAATTTGATTTAAATTTTGCTCAAAAGATGCAAGTCTTCTAGCATTGTTAAAATTTCTCAAAGAACAACGTGCAACTGTAATTTTGGCATTATCACAAATAGACCTGGCAATTCGTTCATGTCGTGTATTTTCGTGTCGTGTACTTTCGTGTTCCGTGTACCAAAAACCCAAACCCATACACGACACTAAATGAATTCGTGTCATGTCGTGTCGTGTACCGCGCAAATTCGTGTCGTTTCGTGTCGTGTTTTCGTGTCAGGCACATTATATAAAATAAATATTAAAATATTATAAAAAATAATGATTTTATTATTTTAATATTATTTTTATAGGTTTTAGTAGACAAAATGAAACGAATGGCAATTATATTTTCAAATTTTAAAGTTTACTATAGACAGAATCCATAAAATCTATATTTTTATTGAAATAAATATAAAATATTATATTTATTTATTTATTTATTTATTAATTTCGTGTACATCGTGTCGTGTCGTGTACCCTAAGGGTAAACACAAAACCGACACTAAATCTCGGTCGTGTACTTTCGTGTTCGTGTATTTTCGTGTCGTGTACTCAAAATGCAAACCCAAATACTAAATTTTCGTGTCGTTTTCGTATCGTGTTTTCGTGTCGTGTGGTAAATTGCCGGGTCTAATCACAAATACGTCATATGCGCAAAACCCACATGCAAAATACAAAAGTACATACGTTTTTTTTACATATGTCAACCTTCCTCAATATTGTATATTTTTTAAAGTTTGACTCGAAATTATGTTACTCGAAATTACAATATATGACTCGAATTTATTCGAGCAAAGGTCAATTTCGACAATTTGAGTATCGAGTTCTCGTTAAACTTGAAAAAAAAAAAAAATGCCGTAAAAAATCAAAACAAGTTTTCACCAATAATTTAGCCTAGAGCCTCCAAATGGAACGGCCATCACTCATATCAAACAAAAAAAATATATAGATAAATACCTGTAGCGGGGATCGAGGTAAGAAATGATGTAAGGACGAGGATTGGCCCTGCGGAAGCTATGGGCGCCAAGGGCAGGCAATACACCTGTACTGAACATACTATGTTTTTGATAGCTTCCTTCATCTCTTGATAATTTCTCAATGTCGCTCTCTACTTCTCTCATCACACACATTGAACCCCTCAATCTTCCCACCATCTTTTTTTTTTTTTTTTCTCTTCCTCTTCGTAATTATTAAGGTAGTTGGTCAAAGGTTGTGATTTCTGTTGGCGTTTTTATAGACATATTCTGTTACAGCAGTCATGCTTCTTTACCGAAATATATGTAAAGTTTTTGATGATTCATGCAATCGGATTCTAATCATCGACGCTTAATGTGGTGTTTGCAGTTAAGGTTGGGCCCACCACTTTTCTTTAAAAGAAAAAAACATAAAAAAAAATGAACAGGTTGGGTACTAGGGGTGTTCAAAACCGGATATCCGGACTTTCGGATATCCGAAAATTCGGATAGTAGATATCCGATATCCGTATCCGAAATTTCGGATATCCGGTTTTCGGATATCCGAAATTTCGGATACGGATATCGGATATCCGAATATCTGGAAAAAATAAAAATTTTATTCGGATATCCTTATATTCGAAAAAAATATTCGGATTTGGATATCGGATATCCGAATATCCGAAAAAAACTTCAGATATGGATATCGGATATCCGAATATCCGAATATTTTTTATTATTTAAAATATAAATATCTTGCACTCTTTTCCTTAGACCAAGGTTTTTTTCCCACTGGGTTTTGTTACCTGGCAAGGTTTTTAATGAGTCAACGATATATGAATGTAAACATTAGGGGGAGATGTAGATTTTTCCAACTCTCGAGATCGATGTAAAGGTCACAAGGAAATGATGATTATAAAGAAACTTAATCACATGTGTTGTACTCTTTTCTTTGACCAAGGTTCATTTTCTCCCATTGAGTTTTGTTACTTGGCGAAATTTTTAATGAGGCAACGACTACTTGATTGATGTACAAATCAAGGGGAGATGTAGACTTGAGGGGGGGTCTTACATCCACACCGTACGTTATACTCTTTTCCTTCCAAGGATCATTTTTCCCACAGAGTTTTATCACTTGGAAAGGTTTTTAATGAGGTAACAAGATGTACGATTTTAGGAATCGATGGAATGGTCACCTTAATAGCGCTATGATTAATGTAACGATCATATTAAAGGATAGATTTAAAGGACGAAGTCTAAACTTGATGTGTCTAGATGCTGTACTCTTTTTCCTACGATCAAGACATTTTTCCCACTGTGTTTTCTTGACGAGGTTTTAACGAGGCAACATGACATGCGCTTGTAGACTGGGCACAAGGGGGAGTGTTAAAGTAATAATACCCAATGTGTGCATAAGTCTGTTAGTTTACGGGCTTTCCTAATTAGAGTAAAATTAGACCTATTTGTATGTATTTCTCTCTACTTAAAAAAATATCATCAATAAATAATACACAATTTTTACCCTACTTTTCCGTTCAATTATTTTCCTTTGAACGCTCTTCCATTATCTAATGTAATTTTCCCACTAATTTGTTCACAACTAAACTCGTAAAGGCCCATTACCCGTTTGGGGACAAAGCCCAAAACCTATAACCCCAACGTGCAACAGTCATAAATTGCTCGGGTTCCACACACATTTCAAAATTCAAAACCAAAAAGATCTGCGGAACACGTGACAGACACGTGATGCATCACCCCAATTTAATCCAACGGTCCAGATAGTCGCGTCAGCTCAAAGCTACCCGATTAAGCTGAAAACTAAAAACCTCTGACAAGACCTAATATATATATATATATTTATATATACACACAAACTACGCGATTAACTCAAGATCTCTTCCTCCCGAAATCACCTTTTTTTTCATCTATTGACAGAAGCAGCAAGAAAATCACATGGTAAAGTCCCTCTCTCTCTTGTGTTTTTAATTTTATTTAGATATTTATTTATTTTATTTTTGTGTGGTAAATGGTGTTTATGGATTTATGTTTATGTGTTTTTGCTGGATTTTTAGGCGTTGCCAAATCAGCAGACGGTGGAATACCCAAGCTTCAAGCTTGTAATTGTTGGCGATGGTGGCACTGGTGATTTTTCTTTTTTCTTTTTTTTTTTGCTTTATATATGCGCTTTTGTTCTCACGTCGATGTTGGTTAGGTTTGATTGAAATTTATATATTCGATGAATCATCGATTAATTTGAAGATTTAATGCCTTTTTTTTTTTTTCATCAGAGAATATTGCTAATTTTGTTGTTCGTGCTAATGTGATGATATTTCGATACTTGTTTATTGGTAGATCTATGGGTGTAAATCAATCCAAACAAACCTAACACGTCTGTTCAAACTTGCGTGAAATTCTATCGAGCTCTAAATATTTGTTTAAGATTGATTTGCTCTGTAAACAAGCCTAGCTCGACGAGCTTTATACGATCTGCTCACGAATTGAGCTTGAGTAGTTTGATTTTTTGTATATATTTTTTTGAATTTTATTTGAATCGCGTGCCGATCGATTGTGTTCAAGCTTTGTTCATTATGCAATGTTAGTAATTTCGGGCTTAGGGTTTATATGAAACAACAATGGAATTTTTAGATCAGCACATTATTTTCGTCATGGAATATTGCTAATTTGTTGTTTGTGTTAGTGGGATATTGATTATATGATTTTTCCTTGCTTTGGCAATTTTTGATATTTAATTTTCTCTAGCTTTAATTTCAGATATGAAACTGCAATACTATCGCCGTTCGGTTTTAGTTAGTCTAAACACGAAGTTAAATTTACAACTTTGACCATTATTATTTTTAATCATATGTTTGTAAAAATTTAAAAAAACATAATATTTTAGAAATACACATTGAGACAAATTCAAGAGTATCTTACATGCTAACATTTGTTTTTATATTAGTAGTACAAAGTACAATCTTCGATCGGACATGGATAATTTAAATAATGAAGTGTTGCAAGTAAAAGAGAACAGGAAAAATATGTATTTTAGGAATTAGGGTTCACTTGAAATGGAACTCCAATTTCAAAATCAGGGATTAGAAAAGAAAAGATCTATGTTTAAATTTATGTGGGTTTGTTGTCTGGCCCTTACATAAGTCTACATGAAGTATACAAAATAACACCAAGACAGAAGGAAAAAGATAAGAGGAATTTGTTGATTCGCGTTTTGTAATTTTTGACTCGTGGCTTAAGAAATTCGCTCCTGATTTTACAGGGAAGACCACTTTTGTGAAAAGGCATCTCACTGGGGAATTCGAGAAGAAATATGAACGTAAGACTGACTATCATTATCTTTGCTTTGGTTTCAAATTTCAATATGAAAAAAATCATGTACTTTTTTTATTTCACTTTCTAAATTCTTTATCTTTTTTGTTTTTAAATAGCTACAATTGGTGTGGAAGTTCATCCTTTGGATTTCTTCACTAACTGCGGGAAAATCAGATTTTATTGCTGGGACACAGCCGGTCAGGAGAAATTCGGTGGCCTTAGAGATGGATACTAGTATGTGAATATCTCATTAGATAGATTTCAAATTTAGTAATTTGCTGATTTGCTCCGACTGCATTTCCTAGAGTTGCCGAAATGAGACCTTATCAGGGGCGTAGACCCCCCTTCTTTCGTGGAAAATACTTGCCGTTTGAGAAATTATTATTATTAATAAAAATAACAACACAATAATAATAATATTATTGCGGCTAGGGTTGATAAGCTCCTTGCTGGTTAGTGTAGCCAGAGCTGATGTAATTTTATTTCTGTTGGGTTGTGAGTGACTTGCGACTTTGTTTTCTCTTCCTTGTGGAAGAATTTCGGTGGCACTAACATGAAACTGTTTCAATCTTCTTTCAGCATTCATGGACAATGTGCTATTATTATGTTTGATGTAACAGCACGATTGACTTACAAGAATGTCCCGACATGGCACCGTGATCTTTGCCGGTATGTGCTGTCAAACTACTTTTAGCTTGCTTTTGCAGTTGTGGGAGCTGAATTTTGTGTAACATGGATATATATACAAATTTGCCGATTTTAGGGTTTGTGAGAATATTCCAGTTGTGCTCTGCGGAAACAAGGTTGATGTCAAGAACAGGCAGGTGAAGGCAAAACAGGTTACTTTCCACCGGAAAAAGAATTTGCAGTACTACGAAATATCGGCAAAGAGTAATTACAACTTTGAGAAGCCTTTCTTGTATCTTGCCAAGAAACTTGCTGGGTATGCAGAGTAGTTAACTGAATATTTTTTTTCAAAACTTTTGATTTTAAATGTCTGTACATGTCGAACTGTAACTTTACCTAATAATTGTTATTTATTATGGATGTGTAGGGATCCTAACTTGCATTTTGTTGAGACGCCGGCCCTTGCTCCACCTGAAGTTATGATCGATATGGCTGCACAACAACAGTAATTATCTCTCCCATAGATTTTTTTTTCTTTATGAAATCAAATGTGATGATTATCATGGCTGATGGAGTTTAATTCTTATTTATTTTTCTTATTGTTATTCTTATTTTAATCTACTTTATATTAATTTTCTCGCACTTTTCAAACTTTTCACTAATCTTGTACCATTATTCTCAATAGCTGTATGATTTTTCACTTGATTTGATTTGATTTTTTTTACTATTTATATTTTCGTAGCTTATTTGTAGATCGACTAATTATCGTGCATTCCTTTTCTTTTATAAAATCAAATCGGGACACAAGCAAAACACTCAAAAGCAGAAAAGAAATTCTTATTCGTTCCTGCTTTCAGTTGCTTTGAAGATGTTTGATTTCTAATGCCCTATTTATTCTTGCAGGCATGAAGCTGATATTCTTGCAGCAGCTAGTCAGCCTCTTCCTGATGAGGATGATGATGCATTCGACTGATTCGACACTGCTTAGCTCTGTATGTTGCATGTCTTTTTTTTTTTCCATGTTATTGATGGGACGATAGGATTTTTTTTAAGCCCATCGAGTTTATGGTTTAAACTTTTAATGATATTTGTAGTCGGTGTGCCAGTGTCGTTTTGACTGTTATCGGCTCCTCTTGTGGGAAAGATGTTTCTCATCTTCAAAATGTTTTGAGGATTTATTTGTGTTGCGTATCCTGTATCGACAATTCGTATCTTTTTGGTTGCTATTGGCTGTTTTTTGACTTTGGGTTTAAATAGTGTTCCCTGTTTTTATAATCCGTGAAGCGTTGTCTAGTTGGATGGCAATCGGTAGGCGTAATTTGGGCATTGTCTACCGACTTATTATATTTTATATCTTGTAGCTGTTAAATTTTACTTCTTATTTGAACACATATAAGAATTATGCTCTGATGAGCTTTTCTTGAAAAATACAACTTTGAGTTGGCTTACCGTCAGTCATGATAGATCTCGTAATTCACATAAAGCTTCATCTTCAAGGAGAAAATTGAAGGAAAAAAATATGAATTTTGTATGGAGAATGAATGAAATTAGAATATTATGATGTTTGATTTAAATTTAGGGTGTTGGACCATCTTTTACCATAAAAAGAACCATCAAATAAATCTCAGCCGTTCATTTGGAAGAAACCCTTGATCTAGGTCCTTCCATTTCCTACGGCCTGTGTAAGTGGACTGGCACACGGATAGCTTGTGCACCGCACCATCCAGCTGTTATGCAAGTCCTCACATCTGGAGCGCATGGAAGCTGCGTCCCATTGGGTCGGGAGCTGACCTCTTCCTCGTGGTGCGTTTGGCCCGCGCCATATTTTTTGCACAATTTTGAGACACCTTCCCTATTTCCTCTATCCGATCCCTTCGAAAATGGGTTCTGAACTGGTCATCAACGAGATACAAAGTAAAGAGATGTTTTTACTCAAAAATAAAAATTTTAATTTTACATCCAAAAACACATTTTCGGCCTAAACCATCCTATATACTCTTACTATATATATAAGTTGATTATACGCAAACCGTAAATATTATCTCATTTTTTCTTCCCCCCCCACCCCCCCCCCCCACCCCCAACACACACAAAGTAAAGGGATCTGGATCCATCGTTGGATCACACGTGCGCACACACACCCGTGCGGGTGTGTTCTTTGATCTCCTTTTTCCTCTTTCACGCCTCTCCCCATTCTCTATTTTTTTCTTTCCCGCATGATTATCATCTGGGTTCGTTGAAATGCAACTCCAGCTTTATGTCGAATTCAATGGCGATGAATCTGTTCTTGGTCAAATGGGATGAATTCACAAGGCCCAAGTACCCTCCTGGGCTGCCCAGTGTCGGTAGCGAATCTTGTGGAGAAAGAGGCTCTGGTGTTTTCGGGTCGAAAAAGGGAATCGGGTCTTTGTAAATGGCTGACCCGGAGCTCGAGACTGGGAGTTTGGGCTCTCTGGTTGATTTCTTCTTCACGTTTTCTTTTTTCTTTCTTTTTTTTTTTTTTTTTTTATGGTGAAACCTCAACTGTCGGCGTCGGCACCATCTATCTCTGTTTTTCTTTTCTTGATTTCTCCTGCAATTTTGGTCCCAATTTGTAGGTTATTTTTTCTTGTTTATATTTTCCCAAATTTTAGGTTTTTTTATTGTCCATATTTTACGAATTTTCAGAAGAAATATATTAATAATAATTTTTTTGGGTTATATTAAATTTTGTAGGAGTTCTGTTTGCAAATATGTTAGGATACTCACATGTGTGAGTTTTTAACATTTTTGATAACCCATTGGTACATCAAAATAACCGTCGGTAATTTAGAATACCTGTCGATATTCGTTGATCGACCAGAAAAAAATTCGGCAATGGTTGCCGGTGGTCGGCCCACGGCAACTGGAGGTCGTTGGCCGTCGGTCAGCTGCCGGCTGTGGTCATCCGGTCGGGGTGGTCGATTGTCAGTCCATTGTGTGTAAAATACCCTCTTATGTTTTTAAATTTAAAGTAAGGGTGTAAATAGATATTCAAAATAATATTATTTTATATATGTATTTTAAGTATAAAAAGAGTTGGCTTTTGGGTAGCAAAATTAAAGTTATTGGGTTTTGGGAAAAAACACGTACCTTTGGGTCATTCCCCCATAAATTAAATGTACGAGGCATTATCCAACCCGTGCGATGCACAGTCTTTGGTTGAATATCTACGTGTTTTGTACGTAATGTTGGGTCAGACGGTTGAATGAGCAGATGGCAGAATTTAAATGCCTTTTAGAGAAGTTTATGTTTTTTTATTGTTATTGTCCTTTTATTTTAGTCTATGTAATTAGTTATATGAAATGAGGCTTTACTAACTCGTATGTTGTTTCGGGGTTGTTTTTGGTTTATTCAACCCGTGCGATGCATCGATTGTATCTAAGATTTCATAGCTAAAATTTAACCATCTTGTAATTTATACTATCATTTAAAAGTTCATTTTAATCACCTTGTGTATTAGAAGGTGCATTTGCATTGTGATGTTTATCATAATTTTTGTATTTAAATTAATTTATTTACATTAAAAGTTACAATTAAAATAATCTCTTCATATGTAATTCCACCCCAATAATTACTGCCGTTTACAAACTGATGTTTCTCTACTCAAAATACCATTCTGCAATCTCTTTGCTAAAACCAAAAATTAATAAATGAAAATATAAAATTATGATAATAAAAATTAATAAATGAGGCAATTGTTTGCCTTACGTAACCTCCAAATACGGTACCATCTTTTGAAGTTAGGTATAATTATAATTTTTAAAAAAAAAATTATGTATTTTGTTAGATTCTTTTATATTATATATTTAAATAAGTGATATAAATCCCCTTCCACATTAAATTAAGGGGGATAAATTTTATATAGTATAGATTAGTGTCAAAATCCGACGTGCATCAACCGTGATCCCTAATTATCGATACTTTTTTATATATGAAGATTTTCTCGCTCCATCAGAGTTATTCACGGTTAGAGCATGCATAATGTACAAGGCATTGGACACTTAATTTTATGCAACTGCATACATTATCGACTGAATCAAATTCTCGATTCCCTTTTAATTTTTGCCCGTGAATTAATTCTTGTTTCACTTTTTGAATTAAATTACCGATTCCCTTTTAAGTTTTGTCCGTGAATTAAATTCTTGTTTCGTTTTTTATACCACCATACCCTCTCTTTTTACACAAATTTAACACCAAATGTCATTGGTGGACCCACTCAAAATAACTTTATCCAACTAAAAACAAATTTATTCCACTTTATCACTACCCCTACCCTCAAACTTTTGCCCTACATTATTTCACTTTATCAATTTTCTTAATCAATGTGCCAGTGTCACTTCGAGAATTTGATTCCCGAACTGAGGGAGTGTGTTGTAATGCATACTTATTTTTTCTCTCATTGCACAATTAAGATAATACACTGCGTACATAATTTTCTAGCAATACACTGTTAAAGATAATACACTGCACACATAAATTATCTACGATCATGCATACTTATTTCTATACAGAAACATATTTAATACGAACAATTGGACACTTAGGGGCTGTTTACCAACTCTGTCATTAAGATCTGAGTGGAATAAGTTATCTGTTTGGATTATGCTGTCTGTCTGGATAAAGATGAAATGCTGTTTACCTGCATTGCTGAATCAACTGTCTAAATGGCAGAAATGACCATTTTAGTCCCTCGATATATATAAAAATATTAAATATTTATATCCAAAATAGTTCAACATCATACAATTATAAATTGCATAATATCATAATAATATAACATAATATATAGTTATAATAGTCATTTGGTTCCATTAAGATGATAGCTTACCGAATAAGGAGCTGGGGGATCACTGTCCCATTAAGCTGTTATCTTATTGATTAAGCTCCTGGTAAACACATTATCAGCTGTCCGAAAAAGCTATCAGAGACTAATAAGCTTCATTAAGCTGCTAGTAAACAGGCCCTTAGTTGTATGCAAGTGCGTTCATATCTGACTGTATTTTTAAAACAAGGAAAGATTTGCATACCATATGTGAGAGAGAGAGAGAGAGAGAGAGAGAGAGAGAGAGTACTATATTTTGGAGGACGATAGAAGAGAAAGGGATTATAAAAATTCAAATTTTACCTAATTGCCCTTAATATAGGAATTTAGAAGGTGTATTGAATTAAGATTCCGTTGGATTTTTTTGGATTTTAAAAGTCTGGAGCTATTCACTCTGAATTTTAAAAAGTCTTTAAAAATCTTGAGGTATTCAATCGGGATTTTGAAAAGTTCTTAAAAATCTCGAGGTATTCAAAACTCATAGATTTTAAAGATTTTAAAATCTCATGGATTTTATAGGATTTTCATTCAAAAATACAAAGAGAAAAATCCTCCAAAAATCTTACCTCATCACACGAGATTTTGATGAATATTTTCACTTTTCTTCTCTCTGCGCGCGACCCTCCCCTCTCCAACATCCACATTGACTCCCCTGATCCCCAATCAATTAGACACAATTTCTTCATCTGTCCTAATTTCTTATTTTCATATTTGAATTCATTTATTAATAATAAATTATTATTATTACTGTATTTATTGTTATTATTATTTATTATTATTATTTATTTATTTATTATTATTATTATAATTATTATTTTTTATTTTTATTTTTATTTATTATCATGATTTATTATTATTATTATTATTATTATTTGAGGCTAGCTGATTCTTGTTTCAGGATTTCACATTTCTAAAGTAGATGAAAATCCATGTAATTCAATCACAAAAAATCTGTCGGAGTCTGTGGAATTAAAAAATCCACAAAAATCCACGGACTTTTTAAACTCCAAAAAAATCCCTCAAGAAGCTCACTACTAATATCGATGGTTAAGTTTAACCATTCATTAATATGAATCAAGAGTCGAAGTTTGGCCCTGTGTTTCCATTTTAAGAGGGGTTTTCATTGGATCCACTCACTACACACACACACACACTAGCAGTAACATGTTGATATATCCATTTATGACAAGGGGGGCACAATGAAGAAGTTAAAGTTAAACCGTGTGATACCAGGGAGCGGCCATCAACTGTAACCTCTCTCTGGAAGTCAGACGACTGAATCGTCTCAAAGTTCAATGCCAAGACAAGGGCAGCAAACCCTGGCATCATCTTTAAACCATTGGAAGCAAAAACGACGCAATGCCTCCAACCGTTTAGCCCTGGAAAATAAAGTACACATTTCAAATCCGGTCAATAACATCCTCGAACAGTAAGCTAATGTGCACTGTTTCCAAAGTTGAATGGAGGAAATCCACAAGTCATACATATGGGGATGTTTTATCATCTGATATTCGTGTGAGTGTCCACAATATGTGTCATGAGACGTCAGAATAATCAAGGAAAGAAGTAAACGCAACATCGGACACCAAATGGAGCAAATAAAAAATGTATTGCGTAATTGGTCAAGAAACGGAACTTTTAAGAATCTTTAGGAACTTGTCAAATACCATAACAATGCCGTTGCTCCTCAAATAGTATTTTTGGCATGCAGATTTATGTTCCCATATTACAGGAACTGGAAATCATTAAAGAAAAACAGCAAACCCTAAAATACATTTTATAAATGAAATAAGAATTCGATACATTTCCCTTACTTACAAAATGCAAAGTGTCTGTGCATGGGTTGAGATAGTAATGTTACCAAGACGGTAGACACAAAGAGTTACACTTGATTTTTCTTCTTACAATGGCGAACCTAAAAAAACGACGCTTCAATTCCTCTATAAAACAAAGAGACGATAAAAAACAATTTATCGTACTCCTATCTAGCACAAAGAGCATTTTTAGTGGAAATTAAGTGCCTCAGCTCCTTCAAATGTTCGTCATTTGAAATATGGAGCATAATACGAAGATTTGTCAACATTGCTTCCTGTTCCCAACTCAAGGGACCAGAAGCATACAAAGCTTCAAGAGTGGCTCGATAAGCATGCAACTCTAACTCACGTATACTAACCTTTAACTCCTCTTTATCTGCCTCGGTGCCTGAATCATAAAATGACTCGGCATCACTACCAAGGACTTCCGCCCCTTGGCAATGAACCGGTATAGAACGATTATACGAGGTTTTTAACTGGTTAGTGATACTACAACTACCAACAGAACAAGCATCACTCTCAGAACTATGTAATTCAGAATTTCTGACCCCGAGAACATGTTTTTCCCTTTCGTTATACCCATGTGATATTATTTCAAAGGAAGCATGCATGTCTTTTTCAACCTTTTGAAAAACAGGGGGCGAAACTACTGGCTGCTTTCGGACATCTTTCTCATCTGATCTTAGTTTCTGCGCACATCCATTATGTGATTCGAAAACTGAGGAATCGTAATTGTATGTCCTCTTTAGGGATTTTGGAGGGTGCCCCGGATCATCTTGAATGGTTGTGGGGTTCTTTTTGGGTTGATTGCTAGCCTTTGCGTTATATTGTGGAACCTGGAAGCTCGTCTTCTGTAAACAATTTGATGTTGATGGTTTGCTAGCTATTACATCAACGCCCGATTGGGAACTCTGAGAACAGGAGGAACAATGAGACAGAGAGCAATTTTTAAGACCAAGAGAATAATGCATAGTTGCACAAAACGAGACTTATTCAGACGAGAGGCAAACACATTTCATAAGAGAGTCATCATCAACAGCACCTTAATCCCAACTATGTTGGGGTCGGTGGCATGAAGATTATAGTGTCGTTTAATTGTCTAAATTTAGTTAACACCATTACTCATGCAAATAACAAAGTGGCAAAGTTTTACGCCGGATGCCCTTCCTGTCGCAACCTTCATATGAAGGAGAAATAGAACGAAATTCCAAAACCGTCAACATCATAGGTTTTTCCATTTATATGGAAAATATCATGAGACGGCGATGAGTTTGAGATAATTGCTATTGTCATGTCACAATACGTGATTGATATTGTAAAATCAACACATACATCATGGAACATGACTCAAAACCAAATGGAGACAACCGAAAAACCAAATGCAAATAAACAGTGGAAAAAATGGTTCAGTGATAAAAAAAGAAAAGAAAATAGGAATGTACCTTTCCCATTAGAACCCATTTGTCATCATGCCAGGTTCGCCTCATCCTGATACGCAAGCTGTCAATAACTAAATCCCGTGAGCACCCGAGTAGCCTAACTAGATATTGCTTTTGTAATGCGGCAGCCTGCCGATGGTTTCTATTTCCTTTAGTTTCTTTCCTGCCTCCCAGAATATTCAAAACCGCACCAACTTTCCAGGAATATTGACAAAACACCTCAACAATGTCTCCAGCAACGTAACTATCGACACCTTCAACCAAAGGAGGGCATGGTCTCACAAACTTCCTTGAAACCATCTCCGTAATTCGGTTACTTGACGTACTAAAATTAGAATCATACTTGACAAGATATTTATGGCCACTAATAGATAGTACCTCTGCAGTGTGCCACGAAGCTGGCACCTCATTATCGTTCATAACCTCTACTTTATCCCCTATTTTGAATCTCATAACGAGGGGTCTCTTTTGCAAATATACAAAGCCTGCGACAGAAAAGAAAATAAGAATTAGTGAACAGCACGTCAGGTTTGGAATAAAATATCATAGTTATCGATTGATATCAAACGCAGAATCGGACTGTACTAAATCTGGATATCCTGATATATCATAAATTACATCTCAAAATCTCATACGGTCAAGCCCTTGCAATCATACGGGGCAGATTTAAAAAAAAAAAAAACTATGATATATCGATCGTTTTAGATTCGAAGTGTGAAAACAAATGCTTATCGTCACCAAGTGATGATAAAAAACTAGCTGTCAGAAAAAAAAAATCAGAAATGTTCAAGATCACTTCATAGCACACACACACACACACACACACACATATATATATATATATAAATATATATATATATATATATATATATATATAAGGATATGATCTTCTACATAAATTTAAAAAATTTACTAAACCTCAAAGAAATATTACCTTAAATTCCACAAAAAAAAAAAGAATCCTTACTAAATTCCAAAAACATCAGTTCTCTTAAACTAAATTTACTAAGAGGGGAGGGGGGGGGATACAAAAATATTAAAAAAAAAAAAACGTAAAATCTGTCTAAAACGTCGAAATAAAATAAATTTTTCAGACAAATAACAAAGTAATCAGAATAAATACATAAATAGAACACGAAAACTGACACAATCCTTAAAGGAAAACAACTAAACCTCGATCAATTAAGGGAGTTAAAGTTTGAGAAATAAAAACCTTAAATCTGAGAACGATCACTAACCTTTATCTTCGAATTGAAGAAGTTTACAGAACCAGAGCAGTCCGAATTAAGTGGTTTTGATCTCTGATTCTATCAAGAACAACACATTTGATTTTCAGATTAATCGTCTAGGGTTTGTTTCTCTTTGCTAAATGACAAATCAATTGGGGCCAAATCAAAAGGAGGAGGAAAAAAACAATGGTAAATATGCATCCGGATGGAGGGTATTTTGGGTATTGCGAAGTTGAGAGGTGCGTAATGCGTGCAGTTACGGAACAACTACCTAATTCGTGTTTGGAGATGAAAAGAATATTAATTAAAACCTCACGCGCCTCCTATTAACGTGTGATACACTTCTCTCACCAACTCGTGGGACCCGTATAAAATTGGCGCATGTGTGTATAAATATATATGTACATTTCATGAAATATTGCTGAAGTATTAATTTCATATTTGGAAAATACAAGCACTGGAATCAATATATAAATATACTGGACTATTCTATGTTTTGAGATGAAATTTCAGACTTTAGCATGGTGTCGGAACAGACTCTCTACACGTGCGATCGCAACGGCCCACGAATGTTCTAGTTCCGCGCAACCCGAGTTAAGAAGTTCAGGCTGTAAGTCTTGGCTCCGGCTACGCGTGAGGGAGCGTGTTGAAACATTAATCTCACATTGGGAAAACACGAGTCTTGCAATGTAAAATGATCCTGGACTACTCATCTCATTGCCAATTAATTTTGAGATAACTCTCGAGACTTTAACAAATATGATACACTTTAAAAATATTTTGGTGGTAAAAATGTAACATCCCAAATATTAAGATATTGAGATACACTATTTGGTCTTATTATAAGGTTGATCGGATCCAAAATATAAGTCCATTTCTATTTTTTTTAACTGTTTCGGACCATTTATAAAATAAGTACCATTTATTTTATCTCTACAAAAAATAACAAAAAAATGATGGTTCATATCCTAATACATACATCACTATTTCCTTCTCATAAATACTTTATTAACATATTTTATAATTCCTTGTAAAAAAATTATAAGCTCGTTTCAATCATATGAAATGATGATTCATATTACAACGCATACATTACTATCTCCTTATATTACTCTATTAATATAATTAAGAATATACTCACTTTGTCCCATAAGAGTGTGTTCACTCTTTATGGCCACGAATTTTAATAATAGTTAAATAGTGGTAGGGTCCCACTTTCTATTGTAAGTGTATGCTAATTATTGTTGTTGATTAGTTAGGGAGGAGGGAGTAGGGCTGGGGGCGGGGCGGGTTGGGGCGGGGCGAAGGTAAAACCGCATCCGCCCCGCAATTTTTGTGCGGTGCGGGTTTTTGCGGGGCGGGGCATTTTTGATATTGAAAACCGCACAAAATCATAGTTTTGCGGGCAAGGCAAATACAATATTTATATAAATATCTAAGTGTTTTCCTTGTTATATGCGCGGGGCGGTTTTGCGGGCGGTTGGGAAAAAATAAACCGCATTCGCCCGCAATTTGGTGGTGCGGGTTTTGTGCGGGCGGCGAAATCAACATTTGAAACCGCCCGCCTCGCTATTTTGCGGTGCGGTGCGATGCGGGGCGGGCGGGGCGGTTTGTTTTGCCCAGCCCAAGGAGGGAGTGGTCACCTAGTACCCTAGGTGCCACATCACCTCTATCCAATAAAAACTCTCCAACTCAAAACTACCCAATTTTAACCTAACACTACCCTAAGTGGAGGGAGTGGTCACCTAGTACCCGATTTTTTTTTTCATACATAAAATCACATACAATATTTAAAATAAAAACATACCATTTCATTAAAAAAAACATTACATAATACTTAAAAAAAACTACAACTTAAAAATTGAAACTACAACTTAAAAAAAAAAATATTACATAAGTTGAAATTAAAAGAAGTTGAAACTACATAAGTTGAAGTTAAAACAAGTTAAAATAAAAATTCAAAGAAAAAAGAACAAATAAATAAAGAATATAGAAAAAGAAAAACAAAACAAAACAAAACTAAAGTGCAAAGGACTAAATAATTTTGTTTATCTTATTTTCTAATAATATATTTTAAAATAATATATAAAATATGAGAAATTTTTAATTTTAAAATATGAAAAACAAAAAATAATAAAAAGTAAACAAAGAATATAAAAGGAAAAAGAAAAAAAAAAGTGGAGGGGGGAGCTCGGCTTCACATACCGATTTTTATACCCGAATTTGGTACCCTAGGTGGTGGCGGCGGTGTTACCGCTCGGGTAAGGGTACCCGAATCCCTTACCCGAGACCACTCCCTCCTCCCTTAAAGAATAAAAGGTGTGGGCCATATTTGGTATTGTTGTCAACAAGTTGAAAAAGTAAAGTAAAAATATAAAATGTATTTATAGAAATGGAATAGGCACACTCTTATGGGGGCGATAATGGAAAATTGAGCACACTCTTATGGAACAGAGAGAGTATATTTTTATATTCTTAATTAACTTATTATGGCATTAATAAATTAATTACAAGAAATTTATAATACGAACCGGCATGAGTAAATATAAAAAGAGTAAAAATGGGGAAGATACTTATATGATATTCATGAGTAAATATAAAGAGAAGTAAAATGGGGAAGATGCTTATATAATATTCCCTCCGTCCCACAATTACACGACAACCCTATGGCCTTGATGACATAAAAAATCTATTTTTTATAATATCCCATCATAATTCAATATATTTTCTTATAAATTTACGATTAAAATTAATAATTTTGACGAAAAAAAAGTCCAACGAGTAATTCGATACGGGGTGGAGTAAGTCGAGATAAATATAATAGGAGAGAAAGATGGACAGAATATATTTTGATGATGGCTGGATTTTTTGAACAAAGGTTTCTATTTTTTAATCCTATATGGTTCAATTTTATTTAATTTGGTTGGTAACTTTAAAGGATGCACATGGAACTGTTTGATTTGATTTGATTCGGTTCGATTTTATATAAAACCGAACATAAATAAAAATATCGATTTTTAAGTTCTTAAAAATGCAACCGGATCATTGGTTTTGGTTCTTTATGTTTTAATTTCGATTGTCCGTTTTTGATTTTTTCGGCACTTTTTCGTTTTTTTTTTCACACTCCTATTTATGCCACATTTATAAATTACTCCATTTATTCCCTTGAAAAAAGTACTATCAAAATCTGATTGTCTTACTTGAATAAGATACTTTCAAAATACAAGTCTAATCTAATAAAAGTTTAGAGTGTTCCTCAAAGTTAAGGTTTTTCGTTGTATAAATTACAATATTCATTGACTGAAATTAGTTAAAAATGAGCGAGAATTGATGACTTTAAATTGTACTCTCACAAAGTAATTTTTTGGGACAAAAAAAATAATTACACAAATCTAACACAAATTAAATAATTGTGGAACTGAAAAACTTGCAATTAATAATTTAGTCACCTTATACGTAAATTTATAAACAAACACAAACATTTATTTCATATTTCAATAGTCCAAACAGCAACAGATTAATAGAACTCAATATTAGGGCTGCAAACGAACTGAGCATGCTCGCGTCAAAGCTCGACTCGAGCTCGTGAATACTTAGCTCGCGGGCATTTAAATATTTTTTTTTTATAATTTTGTTATATAAGTATGTATAAATATCCATAATATTTAATTATGTATTTATTAATAATATTAACAATTATATTTGTTAAATTGATAGTTTTTTTATTATTTTTAACAAAAAATAAAAAATAAAAAAAATAAAAAATAAAAAATAATTAAAAATAAAAATTATGCTCGTGAGCGCTCGAAATACTGCTCGAGTTGAGCTCGAATTTTGCAGCTTGTTCGAGCCCGAGCTCACTTGAATAGTAACGAGTATCGCTCGTTAAAACTAAAGCTCGACTCGGCTTGATTCGTTTGCAGCCCTCCTCAGCATCAACCGTAGAAGAACAAACACATCAATGTAGAAAAATAAGTACCTCGTTTCGCAAAGATAGTCTCATTTTGACTTCGACATAGTTTAAGAAGTTATAGTTAATCATGTTGGAAAAAGCAATATATAATTGTATATTATCAAATATACCCCTGTAATAAATAATGGTTTTTATATTAATGGTAAGAAAACATTGTTAATAGGGGTAGAGTAAAAAATGAAAGATTTTAATACATCCCAACAAGAAATGGGACTAAAATTCGACCAATATGGGAACTAACATATATAAAAAGTATTTACCAAAGATTCAATAACTCATCGGACCAACGTCCTGTGAAATACTGATTATCTTTATCTGAATAATAAATATTGTTTTTAATAGCAATCCGGATCGTAATAATTATTAAATGGTGCAATTAATACTATTTTTGCAATTAATACTATTTTTGCTCATTTCAATAACAATTTAATATAATACAACTATTTTTAGTTACTTTCAAGGTAAAGTAGTTACTTATTTTCCTATTGTGCTTCAATTGTATTATTATTGACTATTTTTTACCAACACAATAAATAAATAAATTACTTTTACTTATTTTATAAGTAATACTTTTACTTTTTTAATTTATAAGTTATCAATTTTTATTTTTGAAATGTAATGTTAAATATATCAAAAAATGTTACTCTTAATTTATTTGTTGTTATATATTTATTTTATATATTTCAATCATTTAAAATAGATATTTTATTCTAAAAAAATTTCAAAAATTTAATGAATTTATATTTTAGTATTCAATTTGTTACTTTTAACAATTTTTTATCATGTTTAAATTTTAGTGTTCCATTTCATACGGAGAAGATTTTAATTTTTTCTATGTTTTTTCTGATTCTATATTTAAACATAACTAAAGTACAATATAACAAATAATATAAACCATACTTCAAATAAAAAATTGAAACTGCAATGTAAAATAATAATAAGATGAAACGTTTTGTACATTCTTAGACTTTAGTGAAAATACATTCTTGACGCAACACATTGGTGCTCGTACTGTGGATCATTTTTTTAGTCGTATTAGTTTCGCTTATCACAGAGGAGTGGGGTCCAATTGGTCTCTGCTCCCACTAATTTCTCAGAATCCTTTTGAGTTTTCAATAAAGTGATTTTACTAAAAAAAAAACAAAAAAAAAAAAAAATAATAATAATAATAATAATAATAATAATAATAATAATAATAATAGATTTAAGATCATTTGAGGACTAAACTTTTTTTACATACGACTAATCTCCATTCTCTATCTTTCCTCCATCTTTATTTGATCTAATGAATAAGATTAATCCCAACAATTTAAAAAACCCACTTTTATCATTTTTTTTCAAATATCAATATCTTTCAAACCGTTAATCGTTAAGTAAAAAAAATATACTTTTACGACGAGCATTTAATTATCTTTCTATAGACGGGCACTTTGATATACTTTCGAGAAAAAAATTTTTTCGTTTTTTTCACGTTTTTTTCGTGGCCGAAAAAATCACATGTGATATATCACATATGATATGTAATATCATATCATATGTGATATGTAATATCATATATGATATATCACATATAATTTTTCCAGCCACGAAAAAAAACGTGAAAAAAAGCGGGAAAAAAAAATTGTCGAAAGTATATCAAAGTGCCCGTCTATAGAACGATAATTAAATGCTCGTCGCGATGGTGTAATTATTTTCGCTTAACGATTAACGATTTAAGAGATATTTAAATTATAAAAAATGTGTGAAATATTAAATACTTTTAATCTCAACCATTGATTTCTTTTTGAATAGATGATGAGGATGAGTCCCTTAGTATGTAAGAAAAGTTTGGTATTTAATATAACTCTACTCATAATAATAAGATTTCCAGTGCTAACATATTTTGTTTTAGTTGTAAACCATTTTATCTTTTAAATTAAAAAAAAAGAATTATATCTTAGAATAAATATACCTATTTCAAATGATTGAAATATATAAAGTAAATATAGAACAACAAATAAATTAAGAGTAACATTTTTTGATATATTTAAGTTTAACATTACATTTCAAAAATAAAAATAATAACTTATAAATTAAAAAAGTAAAAGTAATATAAAATAAGTAAACGTAATCTATTTATTTATTGTGTTGGTAAAAAGTAGTCAATAATAATAAAATTAAAACATACTAGGAAAGAGTAACTACTTTATCTTGAAAGTAATTAAATGTAGTTGTATTATTTAATTGTTATTGAAAGGAGCAAAAATAGTATTCTTGGCATGTGCCATGGACACGCACTAGAAAAACCGAAAATATTTACCAAAAATTCAATAACTCATCGGACCATCGTCCTGTGAAATACTGATTATCTGAATAATAAATGTTGCATTTTAATAGCAATCTAGATCGTAATAATTATTAAATGGTGCAAATTAGGCCTGTGAGTAGACCTAAATATTCGATCCGATTCGACGGATTTGGCTCGAAGAAACTCGATTTGGGATCAATTCGACCCATCCAATATAGGGCCGAACCTTGATTTTGGATTCGACTCAAATCGGATCGAACATTCGGCTCGGCCCGATATTCTTATAACCCCGGCCCATTCTTCATTTTTTACAAGACCGGATCGAACTATTTGCGAACCCAGAACTATTTGCGAACGTTCAATCCGAAATACCGAATCAAATCAAATCGATTAATGAACCAAACAAAAAAGATTTTCAAACCCAAATCGAACATTTGTTGTTGATATTCGACCGAATCGAATATGGTTAAAAAAATCGAGCCGAGCCGAACTCAATAAAAGTTCGGTAGGATTCGGCTCGGTAACTAACAACCCTAGTGTAAATTAGCAACAACGACAAACTAAAGTTCCAACTTAAGTTAAAGGTTAATTCCCTTGCGCATAAGCATATCACATCTTTTGCTAATTAGTCCAAATGAGATGCAACTTTATGATAAAGAAACCTACTGCTAATTTAGATTATCGAATCTAGAAAACCTAGGTATTCCTTTTTTCTATGGGCCAATGAATTTAATCACAAAATACAAAAAAAATAGCTACCAATTTAGCCCTCACGGATGGCTAAATGGTCAATGTAAAAATCAAATTAATTTCTCATAAACTACAATCCACAAAGAAAAAAAAAAGTGTAAGCCCACGTTGACATGAAGATTATAGTGTCAATGGTCTAGAATTAGTTAACACTATAGGCAAAGTTTTATGACGGATGCCCTTCCGGTCGCAACCTTCATACGAAGGAATCATACGAAGGTTTAATGAGCAAAACCATCGAAATCATAGGTTTTCCAATTATATGGAAAATATCATGACACATAATTACTATAGTCATGTCACGTTACGTAATTGGTATTATGAAATAAAAATCAACACGTACATCATGGAATATGACTCATTAAACCTAATAATACAACTACAAACAAATCAAGTCTGCCATTATCATGTTATAGATATGTAAAACATTTCACTTAGTCAAACAATAGAAAAAACTCACTACATGTAGTTCACACCGGGGCCGGTTCTAAGATTCTAACAGCCTGAGACAAAGAATTAAAATGTGGGCTCCTTTAATTTAATATGTGAATATATCTTTTTGCGCCGAATAATTTGGCAAATTCAGAAAATGTCGCCAGAATTGGAAAACAACAGTATAAATTAGGTCCGTTATGAAGAAAATTTCTATAAATGTGACCTGAATGACCCCGGGGCCGATGGCCCGAGGCGGCTGCCAACCTGGCTCCCCTTGGAACCGGCCTTAGTTCACATCACATGCAATATGCTTGATTTGCCTTCACAATGACGAATGTTGTGTTATAGTCCTATTCATTTAGATCCTGGAAATGCACAACCTTATGATGATTGATGAGTAAATAGATAGCGAAGTAATGCTGCCACCACTCCAACACTCAAACCATTTCCCAGCAAAGCATAACTGCGATCGCATGAGCAGATGAAGTCAGCTCAGTGTTTGTACCACTCAGAAGTCGGAACCGAACTATTATTCGGTGGAGAAAGAAGAGAAAGATAAGGATGCGACTGGATATATTTTTTGGGAAAATATCTTTTCCACTAGTTGCTAGAGAAATATTGATGAAAATTATTTCGAGGGATTTTTTTAGATGTTATTGGATTCAAAGAATCGTACACAGTGCATAACTCAGCTTCACCCTTATTTTCGTAAAGAGGGTGGGTGGTCCTGGATTCGAAGCCGTGAAGTAATGAAAGTTGATGTGACATAGAAGGAAAATAATAACTGGATAGGATTGATGGATAGAAACATATGAATAGGTTAAACGAAAATGTGCAGTAATCATTTGTTCTTCCAAGAAAAGTGTGTATATGCAATTAGAGAGAGAGAGAGAGAGAGAGAGAGAGAGAGAGAATGGGAGTGAGTCAAAGTGAATAGTGTGTTAAAAAAATCTTGGTGTGCGATCACATTTGGGGCGAAAAAGTTTCGCTAGTGGAATAAAATGATATTCTTTTTGTATCCAACCACAACCCCAGTTACCGGTTTGTGTGTGTGTGTGTGTGTGTGTGTGTGTGTGTGTGAGTGTGGACCCTCTTGTCTGAAGTGAAGCTTCTGCTGCTCTGCGTGCGTGTGTGTGTATGTGTGCGTGGGCGCGTGTGTATGTGCATGTGTGTGCGCGCGCACGTGTGAATAAAAGATTGATAGTTTAATAACAGAGATCCTGTGCACTTAGGCGAAAGCCTAAAGACACTGTTGCTAAATGCTGATTTGGTTTCAAAGATTTTACCAAATTAGGAACACAGAAATATAATACATACCGTTGCCGAAGGCTAACATGTTTTGGAAATTGGAACTCCTCAGGAAAAGAGTGTAGATTGGCGACCTAACAATTGTGTTGCAGACCACAAAATTAAATGACAAGGAAATGGTACCACCCTACAATCCTAGAACTGTTCTGATATCATAAAAAATAACAACACCGTGCATACCTCTCTGGGCGTGAAGTATCTAAGACGAAGCTCTTGCAACGAAGAGATTTCGTTTTTCATTTTTCCCTGCAAGATATGTATGGCAAAAAAAAAAAGGTAAAACTTTTTTATTTTAGTCAATTTAACGAAGGGACAACTCGTTTTAATCCTTATATATTCACTTATTTTTTAAATTTCTTTTCCAGTCGGTTAAAATTTTAATTTATATAACAAAAAACTTTAATTTGAAGGAATATTATATATATTTGTTTAGAAATTAAAATTTTATATTGGAAGTACACTCTTCTGTGGGACAAAATTATGTTTTGAAAGTAAGGATCGAGTACTATTTTGAAAGTGTTCTCCACCTTTTGGGAAATCTCTGAATTGGAACTCATTATATTAAAACATGAAAAAACAGATTATGGGCTGTATCGGCCAGATAATGGAAATAACTGTAATAGTGTTGGGTCTACTTAATTCGGGTGAAAGTAAGATTCATCTATGATGTACTCAAATAAACGTTGGAAGTCCATCAGATCCCGATTCATACCTGAACAGTTGCCAAAAGTGAACCAGTTCCCTTCACATATCGAAAATAACTTTTGGTGAAGCAACAGCAGCGCTTTGATTCAGAGAAAACAATATCTAAAATCTATCAAGGAATCGTTCAAATGGCATAGTAGTGATAGAAATGGAATTGATATGCTGACATGGAACAGAGTATTAAGGATACCCATAGCGCCACCCCATCTCTCAACTAGGCTAGCTGGAACCAAATACTCATTCAAAGGATTATCAACGAGCGCATTTCCTCCTTCAGCATCCTCCGGAATTTCAGAAACATTAGCAAGTATCACGCTCGATTCTGAAATAACTTCACCTTTAAAACTCTCCACTTCCAGAAAATCTTGTATAGGTCGACATGTTTCAAGTAATTTATTCCGATATGCATGTGACTCTGCTTCTTCACTGGTCACTATGCTTTCTTCAGGCCCAAGTATTGGGCCCGGAGCCCAACAAAGCATATTATTGAATTTTGCTGTTTGAAAAGATATAGGTTTCCGCTTCGCCTGCAATTTTTTGATGTATGAGAAATGTATCTAAATAAACACCTCAGCCAACCAAATACAGAAAGTGCACAAACTTAATTTCATGTGTTTCTTTCATATTGTTGGATGTACACTTCTGAAGAACGTGGAAAATAAAAGTTATCTCATTTAATCCGGGTAAAAAAAAATACATGTCAAAATTCTATCTCAACCTTCAAATGTATGCAATATTACTTACTACCAATATATAATGTTATAAAATTAGACTCGGTAAAGATTAAGAATGTCGCTTTACCTGCAGAGTGCAGAATCCACTCAAAAGAACTAAACACGCATGCCAAAGCAGAGAGATGAGTGTAATGCACACATAAATATTAACACACAGGAACAGAGAAGAACGGATAGTATATGTGGATGTCGTACGTGTGGGGAGGAGAGGAGAAGAAAGACACACACACAGGGGGAGAGAGGGAGGGGGGGAGGGAGAGAGAGAGAGAGAGAGAGAGAGAGAGAGAGAGAGAGAGAGAGAGAGAGAGAGAGAGAGAGAGAGAGAGAGAGAGAGAGAGAGAACCAGACAAAAATAGCGAGGCCGGGAATATGGTACGCCAAACTGCAAAGGGCTGAGAATGAATTCTTGAGTGTCAAAATGATTTTCTCGCAGCATTGTAATCATCCTTGCATGTGTATCAGATGTCTGCAGCAAACAATTAACAATATTGGTGCAAAAATGACTAGGAGAAAGGTACATCATCATCATCATCAAAAACAACAACTGCACCTTAGTCACAACTATGTTGGGATTGGTGGCTTGAAGAATATAGGAGAAAGATACAACAATGTAACTTAAAACTATATGATACATAATCCCAAGCCAATCCAATATTAAAGAATATCTACCGAGCATATTTGACTACACACTTTTTCTCCTTAACAGAAAAGGCACGTAGAGAAACAACCTACCTCAAAGCCAACAACATTCTCCACAAATAGCATGACTGGAGGCGCCAAAGTTTGTGGTATCAGTTCAATAATCTTCAAAAAAGAAGAAGCTCTAGCATCATTTGAACCCTTCTGGAGACCTTAACAAGATGGATTTTAGAAGCCATGGCCAATTGACAGGAAAAAACTAACCCGAACAACAACAACAACATCTGAGCCTTAATCCCAAAATGATTTGGGGCCGGTTAACATGAATCATCCTTTGAAACCGACAACAACCAAAAAAAAAAACATAAATGAATATACGACGTGTAAGAAAAATCAAATCGACCCTAGAGAAAGGAAAAAAATAATAACAATAATAAGAATAAGAATAATAAAAAAAAAGAATCAAACTCCATCATTCACCCGTATACTTTCCCTGCACATATAAAACAACCCGAAGAAGTACATAAAATTATAAATAGACAAACTCGTAGATGTTGCAATAAGTAACAGAGAGAGAGAGAGAGAGAGAGAGAGAGAGAATGTACTCAATCACCTTGTCGTGTGTATGGTTGGCAAGGTGGGGACAAAAGCCACACATCAGCCGCATACCTGTCGAGGTCAACAGCACTCAACGTCTGAATATTACCCTAATATCACCAAATGATTGACAATGTTATTCACGGTATTAGCATAAACTGAGATCAAACTATCAACTTTCAGTTAACACGACTTCAATGTTTTTAATGTTTTACATGTTATAAACTGTGATGAGGTAAAATCAAGAGAGATGCAAGATCATTGTTTATGATGGTTTGGCACTGTACGACGTGGGCTTATAAATGCTCTTGTACATCGAGTGGAGTGATGAACTTGATTCCTTCTAAAAGAGCACGAGGGTGACCTCATAAGAAGTGGCTAGAAGTCATACATAAAGATATGGAGGCTAAGAGGCTTAATGAAGATATAACTAAAGAGAGATGCACAAGACCCGACATGTTCTATTTCTGGTCCATGTAGTCTATGCGAATTTATTGGGATATTAGGCTCGCTATGTTTGTTTGTTAGTATAACTTATGATGAGGAGCTCGAGGTAGCTGACCTCAAGCCTTATGTTCAAATTGGAGCTTCAGTGAGCTAAGCATTAGTTTATGTTCATAAATTAACACACTTAGCCATCTCATATCATTCAGGACCAAATGACACTTGCAGTCTATCAAACATTCACCTTTTTTTTTACATCACAATTCACATAAACCTAACGACGAATAAACAATTCAAAAGAAAAATGCACAAAAGCCAATATATAGCGAAACGATGAAATGCGAACGCCTACCTGGTGGGGACGGTGCCCAAAATTGTGCTCATATACATCATTTGCGACGTCGTTAATGTCGAACGCTTCCACCACCACAGCATCCACTCCGGCCATCATCAGGGAATATCTCTTCCAGAATCGAGAAATTAATGATATAATAATAACAGTAGAAGATTAAATCTTGTATATATATAGATATATTCGGGATTTTGTTTTGGTAAAAAAAAAAAAAAAGGAAGAAAGAAAGGTATTTTACCAAGCCACCAATGCCGCTGTAGAATTCCAGGACTCGCCATGGCTTTCCCTCTTCTTTACTTGATTCTCCCATTTTCTTCGCAGCGGTTTATGGCGTTAAGCCTGATATTTAATTCTCCAGAAAAAACGCGAAGACGAGGCTGTAACCTAGAAATCGTTGATCCAAGTAGCATTTTCAGTTCATGAATTTTTTGCTGGGGGTTTTACACGGGTGAGCATGGGTCGGTTTTAGGCTAGAACCCGGCCAACCCGATTTTTGTATATTCTTCAAAAAAACTTAAAATATACATTGGATAGGAATCGAACCTGGGACCAACGCGCGGACTACCAGCATCCTAACCAGCAGACCAGGACACTGTTTTTGTCTATTCTACATAATGCATATACATATAAAATTTACAAAATGCATATATATTAAATGATATCGGTTCGGTTCGGTTCGGTTTTAATGGTTCGGTTTTTAGTGTATAAACCGAATCCGAAACCGACTTTGCGGTTTTTAAAAATTTTAAACTCAAACCGATGGTTTTGATTTGGTTTCGGTTTTTCAGTTTCGGTTTCGTCGGTTTTTTTCGGTTTCTCGGTTTCTCGATTCGGTTTTGCTCATCCCTTTTACCTAATTACTACTATTAGCGATTTACAGTTTACGAACGAGTGTCGGTAGTACCCCATCCCATGTCGGATGCACTTGCATTCAGGCTCAAGCGCTTAGCTACACTCGTTACTACATACGATGTATGAGGCGATGTTGGCACAGTCGTGGGCCGTTGGGCCTATTAGGCCTTCTGTTTGTTTCTTACTTGGACTATTAGCATAGAGCTTAATGGCACCAAGTTGAGCTTTAGTGGAAGTGAGAACTTTGAGTGGGATAACTATTTTTGTTGGTATTTTTATTATTGTTTTACACGTGTTACATTATGTTGTATTCTTTGTGATTTTTGTGTTTTTTCTTAGGATTTGCGTTCTCGTATTTTGGGTGATTTTTATAATTTTTGAATATTTTTTTGTATTTTTATAGTTGGAAATAAAAGGTAGCAAAAATGGGGTGAGGAGCACCCGAGCACCAAGGGAGGGTCGAGTCACTCGGTGCCGGAGGGCTCCACTTTTCGGGTCTGAGCCCTCAATCAGGCCAAGTCGAGGGGAGTCAAAAAGCTCCCAAAAGAAGACTGAAACCGAAGCATGACTCTGTTGGACCCACACGGCATTGGTGTCCGGCCAAAGCAAGGGAAAGTAATCAAAGACAAATTGAAAACATAATTTGCCAAGTCAAAATTGGTGAATGTGCAGTAAAAGTAAAGTTGCATTTTATCTTCTCATGTTGTGCAGTAAAAGTAAAAGTGTGAAATATATATATTCACACCTAATACTTTGCCTATAAAATAGAGGAACGTGAGCATGAAGAATCACTTGAAGCAGGAGGAAAAATAAGGCTTCTGTAAGTTGAGTTGAAGAAAAAAAAAGTGAGAGAAAATATCTAGTGAGAAAAATAGAGAGTGTTGCAACTCAAGAGAGTGTGAGAAAATACACTTCGGTAGTTATCATCTCTATCGTTCCTTTAATATTGCTAGTTTGCAATATTTGGATCATAGTGGGTCTCACAGAAAACACTATATTGTATCTTTTGAGGGTTCAAGCGAGGGAAGAGTATTATAATTATTCTTTGATATATTGGAATATTTTTCGGAGCTTGTCCTATGGTTTTTCCCTCGATGTTAAATGGTTTTCCATGTTAAATACTGGTGTCTTTTATTTTCAGTATATTTTGTGTGTGATTGCGGTGTTCTTTCCGTGTGTTCATCCAAACTTGTTTCCGCACAAAGGTTCTGCTGGGGAAAATTATTTGTTGTTTTATAACAACTGACACCGATTTTCCCAACAACTGGTATCGTAGATCGGGTAACTGGGTTCTAACAATAAACTTTTTTTGCGGTTAGTGTAGAAATATTTTTTTTGTGGAAAAGATGCAGAGTTTGAAGTTTAGTATTTAAAAGTTCGATGGGAAGATGAACTTTGGCTTGTGGCAAGTACAAGTCAATGATATCTTGATCCAATCTGGTATACACAAAGTACTAAAAGGTAAACCAGACTCTTTTTTGGAGAAAGATTCCAGCAAAGATTCTGACAAAGGAACAAGCACATATAGTATGAGCAATGAAGATTGGGAGGAAATAGATCTGAAAGCAACAAGTGCCGTTCGGCCATGCTTGGCCAAAAATATTCTTGCAAACGTGCAGGGAAATTTGACGACCAATGAGCTTTGGGAGAAGCTGGAGGAGATGTACCAGACGAAAAGTCTCTAGCCGAGTATATCTGAAAGAACATTTTCATACACTACGGATGAGTGAAGGTACATCAATCTCGGATCATTAAGTGTTCTCAATGGGGTTGTCTTTGAACTGGAAACACTGGGGGTTCAAATAGATGATGAAGATAAGGCTTTGAGGCTTATCTGGTATCTTCCATCGTCTTATGAACACATGAGCCAATTTTAATTCATGGGAAGAAGATGTTATTATTTGAAGTTACTGGTAAACTCCTTTCGGAGGAGAAAATGTTGGGTGGAAGAAATAATATCACACCTGAAAGCTCAGCTTTGGTAGCTGGAAATTGGAAGAAGAAGAAGAAGAAGAAGAAGAAGAAGAACTCAACAAAGGAAAGTCTTGAATGCTCTGTAATGCCCGCGATTCTTGTTCCAGTTATTTTATGTTTTTCTTCGGATATTTCCCGGTTGCCGACCGCCGATATTGTTTTCTCGACGACTAATTTTGTGTTTGTGACCGTATGTAGTGATTTGTTATCCATCGTTTTCATTTCGAATCGATGACGTTGTCCACTGGCGTTTTGTCGTGTTCGTTCCGTGCATTTTCGGATAATCAAGTCGTCGAGTCATGGCGTGCGGGCACTGCCGAACGGGTGTGGGTACTGGTCGGACGGGTGCGGACGCTGGCCGGACAGGTGCAGCAGGAACCGGCATAGCGCACGCTACTATCAAAAGGTTGCGCGCGCTAACTCGGCAGGAATAACGCACGCTAACCGGCCGACCAACGCACGCTATCGGGCTGGGTAGTGAGGTTCTGAGGTTCTGGGTTCGGGAAGGATCGGTAGGTAGCGCACGCTACTGACGGTCGTTGCGCGTGCTAATTGTAATACCCGAGATCTTTATTCCGGATTCGTTGGATTTTTTGGGTTTTATCGGATTGTCATTGTCCTCATCGTAGGAATTTCGTGCCATGTTTGGTTGTGACTTGATGGGACATGTTTTTGGAGGCATTTCGGATCACTTTGTGAGTTTTTGAGTTTTTGTGGTGTAGCGCACGCTAATGCTTGAAGCATAGCGCACGCTACTGCGTGGTGTTTAGCGCACGTTACTGAATTTGTAGCGCACGCTAACTGGCAGTCCGGAGACAGTCCAGTAGCTACTGGACTGGTACTAGAGCTTTGTTAGCGCACGCTAAGGCCGATAGCCAGCGCACGCTATCGACTGCTTAGCGCACGCTCTCTCTTCTTTCTAGCGCACGTTACCCGGTAGGTGCGCTTCATCCGAGGGCTACCGGATGGTTTTGTGACCCGTTAGCGCACGCCTGACTTTAGCTAGCGACGCTAAGCGTGTTATAAGCGGTTTCTCGAGCGTTGACCGTTAGCGCACGCTAATGCAGGTGTTTAGCGCTAATGACAATCGGCCCAAGATAAATACCGACGGCATTAAGTCGTCATTTTCCACTTCTCTCCATCCCTTCCGACTAAGTGAGATCCAGAGGCGATTAGATCGATCTTTTTCTTCTAGCTTCATCTCTCGAAGGATTTGTAGATGTTTAACAACATCTAATCGTCTTCTTGGTCCAGATCAAGGTAATCTCTTCTTAGAACCCTAGTTTCTTGAATTTGGGGTTTTTCCTTGGATTTGTGATTCTTAACCGATCTCATCCGATCGGTTGTGTATTTTTGGTTGTCTTCACCGTAATCTTGATTTTGTTAACCGTTCATCAATTTTTTATCGCCCGGATCAACGATTATTGATTTCTTTGAGAATACTAAGATCCTTGTCGTTTTTAGGATCGTTTCGGATTTCGATTAGTGTTATTGATTCGTGGTGATGATATTTTTGTAGTATTCGTGGGTGTCGAAGTCTTGATCGTTTTGGAGGTTCGAAGGTTGCCCGATCGTGCCCGTTAAATCGCTTCGCCGCTCGTGATATCGCGGCAAGTTTCTTGTCCATACGTTTCCTGTTTCGTTGGCGTAATTAATGGTAAAGGATTTCGTGCGAAACCCAATGTTTAATGAACGTAAAAAGGGATCGGTATATTCTCGATAAATGTTGTCTTTCAACGATAATTTATGTACTTCGTGAATATATGTGTTCTCGGAATATGTGTGTTGGTTTTATATGTTGAAAAGATGATATGATCACTTTGAATGAGTTTATTAGACCGTAATCCTTTGCCGGGGATTACGTAATGTTATGTGTACTTGTTCGTTAAGAATGTATTACGTGGGATATTAGTTGTTACTCCTTTGAAAGGAGGTTGTGATGTTTAAGTGTTGCTTGGCTTGATGTTCTGCTCATTGTTATGTGATTGCTGAAAGTGATGTGCCTCCGGGTAGGATTGTTGAATCTCCGGGATCCATACTTGCTAGTATGGGTCGGGCGTGACCGTAGGGTTATCCAATCCGGGTATGTCTTGCGGGGACTCCGAGGTTCGGGGCTTGCTAGCCCGATGCCGAGATAACTTGTGGGGGTTATCATCGGGTATGTCTTACGGGGACTCCGAGGTTCATGGCTTGTTAGCCCGATGCCGGGATAACTTATGGTTGTGGTTTGGAATGGTTCTGTGACTATTGTCACGAGGACATGTGATTTGGTATGGTTTCCTATTGGATTATTCACTCGGGTATGTTCTACGGGGGCATCTGAGGTTCGTGGCTTGTTAGCACAGGACGTGAATAATCCTTAGGAACATGTGTTATGTGATTCGGGTCGGGGACCCTGTGGCTTATGATTTGGGTCTTGGACCCCGTTTGTTGTGAATTGGGTTGTGAAACCGCGTTTTATTATTGGAGTCGTATTTTGGAAAGACGATTTTGGGTCGTGCCCCCAAGTGTTTTCGAAAGACTTGAGAATTCCTTATTTCCAAATGTTTTCAAACTCCCGAGACCGTAAAATGTTTTGTAAGAGATACATGGTATTATTTCCTACCCTTTTTATAAACCAAACTGTTTTGATTAAGTGAATTATCCCGGGAAATATATTCAAAATTATTATATTCTTGAAGCACGTTGTGTATGGCTTGTACTTCTGTTTTATACTTGCACTAGCAAAACAGTGGAGTTTTGCTAACCCCCGAGTATTCGGGGGGTGGATGTCTCAGACAAGGCCCGTGTACTTGCAGGTAGCTGGGGAGCGAATCACAGGATCGATACGAAGGATGATGGGAGACGAAGATACTAATCACGCGAAGACCAATTGTAGAGTCGTGTTGGTTATCCCTCCGATGTGTTGTTACCCCGATTTATGGGATTTGTATTTGTATTTCAGCCCCTGCGTGGGAATGAGTTTTGGGAAAGAATCTTGTACGTAATGTTGTGTATTGTGTTATGGTAAAAGACCAAATCGGTCTAATGGTCCTTTATGTAGCCATGTCGGCATGTGAAGTGATGCATTGTTTTGTATTTAGCCTGGTAGATCCTCGCGGAGAGGGTCTGCGGCGTTGTAATATTCCCGAGTGGTTTGGGGGTGTTACAGAATATGGTATCGGATCTTAGGTTGAGGAAACCTAGGCTGTCGGGTTGAGTTGTGTGTTGTCGGGTCTTGTCTTGTCAGATTTGGTCTGATTGAGTGGTGTCGCGGCGCGTCGTCTGAGTTGTCGGTCGTGATTAGTATCGAGGCGCAACCATCATCTTCGTGCGATCTGTGGATGTAAGTCTCCCTATTTTGTTGTGTCTCGTGTTATACGAGTTTATGTGATTCTGTGTTATTATGTGGAGTTTAATTATACCTCGTGAATACTTACTCCATACTTGTTTGATTCTCGTATTATGTTGGAACAAAGAGTAGTACCGGTATGTATGTATATATATATTTACATCTTTGTGTAAAATCGTTTTTACAGGAGTGATGTTTTGGATTGGTTACTCAATAAAAGTTTATCAATGTGGTATTTCAATTTCAAATATTTTGGGGAAGTCACGTAAATTCTATTTAAAAATATCCTTCGAGAAGGAAAAATGATATGATTTTCGTATGATGACCTCGAGACCAAAGATTTTGAGAATTCAAACTACACATATTATATTTTCATCTTGCATTGAAAATTTTCAAAATTTGATTTTTAAATGCTTAAACGAGGTCTATCAATAGATTACTTGAGACGTGACTTTCGCCTTCAACTTTTCGACTAAACGATATGTAGTGAGAATATAAATTGTTGGTGTTGGGATTCGTATGTTGTTGTTTATTTGTAACCTTCGGCTTTTGGCCTTATTTGGTATATGTTTATGAATGTGTTGCTGGATGAGAATAGCTGGCGCGCGCTAACGTGGCATGGCTAGCGCACGCTAAGTCTTTGTTAAATCATACCCTAATCGGTCTGAGCAGAAGCTCGGAAACTACATTCTGGCCGTAAATCTAACTTTTGCGATTGTTAAATGACCGCTTGAGACCGTACTCTATGTGTGTTGTTCAGAATAACAATTGTTGTGTGTGATTATGTGTAATTTGAATCGTGTTCTTGTCATTGCGTGTGTAAAGTCCAAAATGACTTTTTAGGTACTTTTACCAAAATAGTGTGTGTTTCAAAATGACCTTCGGGTTTGTAAATTTGAATTATTGTATGGGCCTTTTGCTAACTCTTTTGTCGGGTGACTTAACATATATTTTGAAACCATTGAGTTTCGCGTCTACGCCTTGTAATTTCAAATGGTCTTTGATGATGGTATTTGGTATTTGGAAAAATGACTTTTGGGGAGTATTTGGAAAGTATTACCGTCATCTACTTTTGGCATTTTGGAACGTTTTTGAAAATAGTTTTCAACTTGGTGAGTTCCGCGAAACCGTCTGAGATAATGATTTTGATATAATGGATGATTTCAATTTCATTGCATTTATAAATCTTATAACAACGACATTATAAATGAAGATTTTTGGTATAATAGTTTGTATATTGTGCTCTAGCTGGAATTAAATGGTAATATGTATATGATTTAATGATGTTGGATTAAAGACAGAGATGTGAATATCTTGCTATGTGTTATGATCTTTCGTTACCATAGGTTGTTGTTTGTTAGTATGCCGAGGGGCAGAGGTCGTGGTCGTAAGTGGTCTTTGATGGCCATGGGGATCAGATGCGGAATCGAGAGAATGTCGTTGAGAATGATTTTAGTTTGGGTGTTGCTACTATATTGCAACAAGTAGCGACTCAGATGACTCAGTTGACCCAGGTGGTTCAACGTAGCATTGACGCGAGTCAGAACGTCGGTGTGAATCAATGGCTTCGCGAGGTAGTTCGTATGAATCCCCCTCGATTCGCCGGTGTTGCGGATGTGTTGGGCTGGGATGGTTGGATTTTCCAGTTGGGAAAGATTTTCGAGGCTGTCGAATGTCCTGAAGAGCGGAAGGTACCTATCGCTCAGTACCTTCTCGACAAAGATGCCACTAATTGGTGGGAAGCTGTTAAACCTCGTGATCGTGATGTCACGTGGGCGGAGTTCCAAGCACTTATGGAAGCTGAGTTCTGTCCGAAACCGATTAGAGAGCAGAGGATTCGCGAATTCTACTTGGCAGAACCGCAGGATATATCGGTGTCGCAAGCTATCATTGATTATAGCAAACAACTCAGTTATGTGCGAGATCGGGTGAGAACCGAGGAAGAGAGGATCATTCACTTTGACAGACGGATGAAGCCGGATATTCGTGTGTATATGTCGGGATTCAATTGCACTTCATTGAGAGACTATCAAGATCGAGCCTTAGCTCGTGAACTAGCTTCATTATCGTCGGAGCGTGTGCCCGAGTCGAAGAAGCAGAGGGAGTTCGATGATCGTGTGGACAGTGCAGGAGTCGGTGTTTCCAATTTGCAACGTAGTAGTCTCTCCGCTGTAAAGCTCCATCGCTCGATGCGTGGAACTGGGAGTTCCAAGTCGTCTACTCTGACTCCTGGTAAAGCCAGGAGATGTTTTAACTGTAATGTGGCGGGACATGTTCGTGCACATTGTCCTTCCCCACCAGTAACGTGTTACAGGTGCGGACTCGAGGGACACCGGGTTCAATTTTGCGAGATGGTTACCGAGCATTCCGAGGCAGGGACTTGAGCTTTGATATCAGGATCGACACCGAGTAGTCCCGGAGGGGCGTGGTCTATCAGTTGCACGTTATATTTTTTCCCTTGCTTTGTTGTTTCGAAATTCAGAGATTGACTTCTTTTATTTGAAGTGGATCGGATTTTGAACTCTGTACTCTCGACTCTGTCGAATCGTTTATATTCGTTGATATTTTCTGATCTTGTCCTGTCTTGTGCTTTTATTGATCGAACGAGTTGTGGTATTATTTCAGAATAACCCGTTTGTCGTTGTGACCTTCCAATTGCTATTTCATTTCCTGTGGATCCCATGTGAATGCACATCTTATTGTCTTCACCGGATCGTATATTGTTTTGAGTCGAGATGCGAACTTTGGGGTTGTTGTTTTGAGTATTATTGTTCGTCATGATTCGAACATGACTGATTGACTTTTGTGCCTCGATCGTTGTAATTCAATCGTTTGATTGTTCGGTTTTTGTTGATCTCGTTTCGTGATTGTTGAGCGTTAGGACTCCATCGTAATTTCCTTAAGTTCAGGAAATTAGTTTTGTGTCCGATCTTTCAACCTTTGGGCTATGGAATTTCGTATTGGTTCAGCGTATAGCTCGTGTTTTGGTTGATGTACTGTTGAATTGTTCAACCGTATTGATTTTTGTTCGTCGTGTTTTGTTATTTCAGTAACGGATATCGTGTGTTATCTGAGTTTGTTTTGCGTCGTTCGTTCCATGTTTCAAGTTTCGAGGACGAAACTTCTTTTAAGAGGGGTAGAATGTAATACCCGAGATCTTTATTCCGGATTCGTTTGGTTTTCTGGGTTTTATCGGATTGTCATTGTCCTCATCGTAGGAATTTCGTGCCATGTTTGGTTGTGACTTGTTGCGACATGTTTTTGGAGGCATTTCGGATCACTTTGTGAGTTTTTGAGTTTTTGTGGTATAGCGCACGCTAATGCTTGAAGCATAGCGCACGCTACTGCGTGGTGTTTAGCGCACGTTATTGAATTTGTAGCGCACGCTAACTAGCAGTCCGGAGACAGTCCAGTAGCTACTGGACTGGGACTGGAGCTTTGTTAGCGCACGCTAAGGCCGATAGCTAGCGCACGCTATCGACTGCTTAGCGCACGCTCTCTCTTCTTTCCAGCGCACGCTACCCGGTAGGTGCAGTTCTGTCCATGGGCTACTGGACTGGTTTTGTGACCCGTTAGCGCATGCTACAGCTTTTGGCTAGCGCACGCTAACTGTGTTATAGGCGGTTTCTCTGGAGCGTTGACCCCGTTAGCGCACGCTAATGCAGGGTGTTTAGCGCGCGCTAATAACTGTCCAGTATAAATACTGGACAGCAGCATTAAGTCGTCATTTTCCACTTCTCTCCATCCCTTCCGACGGAAGTGAGAACCAGAGGCGATTAGGACTGATCTTTTTCTTCTAGCTTCATCTCTGAGCGGATTTGTAGATGTTTAACAACATCTAATCGTCTTCTTGGTCCAGATCAAGGTAATCTCTTCTTAGAACCCTAGTTTCTTGAATTTGGGGTTTTTCCTTGGATTTGTGATTCTTAACCGATCTCATCCGATCGGTTGTGTATTTTTGGTTGTCTTCACCGTAATCTTCAGATTTTGTTAACCGTTCATCAATTTTTTATCGCCCGGATCAACGATTATTGATTTCTTTGAGAATACTTAGATCCTTGTCGTTTTTAGGATCGTTTCGGATTTCGATTAGTGTTATTGATTCGTGGTGATGCTATTTTTGTAGTATTCGTGGGCTGTCGAAGTCTTGATCGTTTTTGGAGGTTCGAAGGTTGCCCGATCGTGCCCGTTCGTCGTTTCGTCGCTCGTGATATTGAGGCAAGTATCTTATCCATACGTTTCATGTTTCGTAAGCGTAATTAATGGTAAAGGATTTCGTGCGAAACCCAATGTTTAATGAACGTAAAAAGGGATCGGTATATTCTCGATAAATGTTGTCTTTCAACGATAATTTATGTACTTCGTGAATATATGTGTTCTCGGAATATGTGTGTTGGTTTTGTATGTTGAAAAGATGATATAATCACTTTGAATGAGTTTATTAGACCATAATCCTTTGCCGGGGATTACGTAATGTTATGTGTACTTGTTCGTTAAGAATGTATTACGTGGGATATTAGTTGTTACTCCTTTGAAAGGAGGTTTTGATGTTTAAGTGTTGCTTGGCTTGATGTTCTGCTCATTGTTATGTGATTGCTGAAAGTGATGTGCCTCTGGGTAGGATTGTTGAATCTCCGGGATCCATACTTGCTAGTATGGGTCGGGCGTGACCGTAGGGTTATCCAATCCGGGTATGTCTTGCGGGGACTCCAAGGTTCGGGGCTTGCTAGCCCGATGCCGAGATAACTTGTGGGGGTTATCATCGGGTATGTCTTACGGGAACTCCGAGGTTCGTGGCTTGTTAGCCCGATGGCGGGATAACTTATGGTTGTGGTTTGGAATGGTTCTGTGACTGTTGTCACGAGGACATGTGATTTGGTATGGTTTCCTATTGGATTATTCACTCGGGTATGTTCTACGGGGGCATCTGAGGTTCGTGGCTTGTTAGCACGGGACGCGAATAATCCTTAGGAACATGTGTTATGTGATTCGGGTCGTGGACCCTGTGGCTTATGATTTGGGTCTTGGACCCCGTTTGTTGTGAATTGGGTTGTGAAACCGCGTTTTATTATTGGAATCGTATTTTGGAAAGACGATTTTGGGCCGTGCCCCCAAGTGTTTTCGAAAGACTTGAGAATTCCTTATTTCCAAATGTTTTCAAACTCCCGAGACCGTAAAATGTTTTGTAAGAGATACATGGTATTATTTCATACCCTTTTTATAAACCAAACTGTTTTGATTAATTGAATTATCTCGGAAAATATATTCAAAATTATTATATTCTTGAAGCACGTTGTGTATGGCTTGTACTTCTGTTTTATACTTGCACTAGCAAAACAGTGGAGTTTTGCTAACCCCCGAGTATTCGGGGGGTGGATGTCTGTGTGCGTCCGTGTACTTGCAGGTGTAGGGGGGAGCGAATCACAGGATCGATACGAAGGATGATGGGAGACGAAGATACTAATCACGTGAAGACCAATTGTAGAGTCGTGTTGGTTATCCCTCCGATGTGTTGTTACCCCGATTTATGGGATTTGTATTTGTATTTCAGCCCCTGCGTGGGAATGAGTTTTGGGAAAGAATCTTGTACGTAATGTTGTGTATTGTGTTATGGTAAAAGACCAAATCGGTCTAATGGTCCTTTATGTAGCCATGTCGGCATGTGAAGTGATGCATTGTTTTGTATTTAGCCTGGTAGATCCTCGCGGAGAGGGTCTGCGGCGCTGTAATATTCCCGAGTGGTTTGGGGGTGTTACACTAATCGGCAGATGTAGCGCACGCTATCAGCCGCCCAGGGCACGCTACCTGGCCGAGCAGTTTAGTCCAGAAGGTTTTGGACGGGTCGACTAGTGCACGCAAGCACCCGCGCAGTGCGCGCAACCGAGGTCGGACAAGAAGTCTCTGGATTGCGGCTCAGGGCGACAGCGCACATGTCTATCGCATGATGGCGGCCCCCGGCCGAACGTTCTCGACCTAGATTGTCCGTTAGCGCACGCTAGTGCGCACCAGCATATATATGGTCGAGTAGTCCAGTTTCAGTCATTTTTCCCATTTCCCTTTTTCTCTTCCGCGGCTGGAGCCTTGGGGAACTTGAAGGCATGATGTTAAACAATTAATCCATGAAGTTCCTGAGCCTATATCATCGATTGATCATCCCATAACATCCTTCGATCCAACGAATCAAGGTTAGTTTTCCTAAAATCTTAATTTTGGGAAATTTGGGGATCTTGATATTTTTCGTTCGATCGAGACGTGTTAACTCAAATTACTGATGGATAATCATAAATTGAGTTATATTATGTTGTTTCTATTATTATTCCATGGTTTTATTGTCTTTGATTCGTAGTTTTATCGAACTCCAAATTTATGCATACAAGGTGTTCGATATAAGTTCTTAGAGGGAGGTTTCGGGTGTCTACGATTATTCTTCCTCGTACGATCGTTGATTATTGGTGATATAATGTTAGGGTCAAGTTCCTTGCAAAGAACCCTAGTCAAAACTCTTCCGTTTGTCGTTTCCCGATCTATCGTGTTATCGTTGTTTTCGCCCGAAGTATTGTGGGTGTTCGAGGTTATCCGATTGAGCCGTGTTCGTCGGAGTATCCGAAATCAATATCTTGCATATACATTTCATGTTTCATATCCATAGTAGTTGGTAATTGACTATGTGTGCGATTGAAATGTTTTTAATGAACTTATTGTTAGGCGTATTTTTATACGCTTATTTATCATTATTTTGTAGTATTTTGGAGAGTGAAATTGTCTAAATGAGCATTTAATGCCTTAATTTTGTATGATTGACAGGAAATTGAAGTCCGGGAGCTAAAACGAGGCAAACGGCAAAACGGCAACTGACTCGAGCCGCAGACAAGGAAGCGGCCACAAGACAGAAGACACCCACCAAGGCCGAGTAATCAGATTGTGCCGCGGCACGGCCAGGTGAGCCGCGCACGTAAGAGATTGATGACGCCTGTGTTTCAGTGAAGGCTCTGTGCATGGCACAGGTTTAGTGCGCCGCGGCACACTTGGCGGTTTTTGTATGTCCGCGCGGATTTTGGGCCGTTCCGAAGCCAGTTTTCGACCGACTGATACAAACGCGATTTGGAGATGTGATGAGCTATAAATAGGGTTTAAGACCCTAATTAATTATCTTTTGATCTTGAATCTTTTGGAGCTTAAGCTTGGAGACGGCAGAAGAAGAGAGAAGCAGAAGACTTCAAGGGCAGAGGGCGGAAGCTGAAGAATGGAGGAATCCGAGCTTCATCTGCGTTTGAATTTTATGCTTTCATTTATTTATTCTGTAATTTCAATTATTAGTATGTCAGGCTAAAGCCCTAATCTAGGGTTTTGATGAAATCTTTGTTTTGACGAATTGATTGAGATTATCCAATTAATTACCTTTTTATTGAGTTTTCCCAATTGTGTTTAATGCTTGCAATTATCTGGCCAATAGTTGTACTGATTTAATCATTCAGTTCGAATCGGGAGAGGAGATTTGGTGAGGAACTATTGGTGAGGACCGTTTTATTCTGTGAGATAGGAATATACTCATAGGAACTACGTGGCCTTTGGGAGATTTCATGCTTTTTGCCTATTGACGAATTAATTCACCTAGGGATAGAGTGCGTTATTCGCCTTTAGATAAATCTATTGACCTCGGGAGAGGCGATAGAATATATTAGCAATCTTCGCCTTCAATAAATTGGGAAAATTATTTATTACGGATAATCGAGAGTAAATTCGGATAAACTAAGGTGGATTCATGACCCTAGACTTATTCATCATTTGATTTATTTTATTCAAGCTATCGTTTCTACTAGTCTTTTAGTAATTCCTTTAGTTATTAATTGCAAAAACCCAAATTCAATTGTTCAAATAAAATTGGAATACGAAAAAATCGGTAGTTAGAGATTCAGTCCTCGTGGGAACGATACTCTACTTATCACTTTATTACTTGTAAACGATGACGTGCACTTGCATGTAAGGAATATCGTAACAAGTTTTTGGCGCCGTTGCCGGGGACTGAAATTTTCTAATATCGATTTAAGTATTTCCAGTCTTAATTTGAACGTTTTATTTTTATTTTTTTGTGTATTTAATTTCGTTTACTTGTTTTTCCTTTCAGGATCTTTTGTGTAGTGCATGAGAAAACTCGGTAACGAAGGCCTACTACATTTGGATACCGAGCTCGAGCGCACTCTAAGAAGGAACAAAAAGGAGAAAAGAGAGTTGCAGATGACGGTCAACATGGCCGAAACTATCGAAGTCCAAGGAGGAGATAACCAAGTGCGGCAAGTTCAACCGGAACTAGCTCTTCGAGATTATGCCATGCCGCAGATCAATGCTAATTTTTCGGGAATTCGGCATCCCACTATCCAAGCCAATAATTTTGAGATCAAGCCGGCTATTATTCAGATGGTGCAGGCGAGCCAATTCTGCGGACTGCCGAATGACGACCCGAATGCCCATATTGCTTCTTTCCTTGAGATATGCGACACGTTCAAAACTAATGGTGTCACCGACGATGCCATCCGATTGAGGCTTTTCCCTTTCTCTTTGAGGGATAAAGCGAAGTTTTGGTTAAATTCCTTACCGCCGGGGTCGATTACAACATGGGAGGGGTTAGCACAAGCCTTCCTTGCCAAATTCTTCCCACCTGCTAAGACGGCGAGGTTGAGAAACGAAATAACCACCTTTGGTCAATACGAAATGGAATCGCTCCACGAGGTGTGGGAGCGATATAAAGATTTGCTACGAAGATGCCCTCATCACGGCATTCCTGATTGGCTTCAGATTCAGACGTTCTATCTTAGTTTGAGTGCTTCTACACGCACTCTAGTGGATGCAGCCTCTAGTGGGGCCTTGATGGGAAAGAGTATGGCCGAGGCACACTCACTTTTGGAAGCTATGGCCGCAAACGCATACCAATGGCCATCGGAAAAATTGACACCGAAGAGGGTTATGGAAGTTTCAAGTAATGATCCGATTTCCACCTTGTCAGCTCAAGTCGCCGCTTTGACCCAACAGCTCCAAGCATTTTCGCACGCACTAGCCCCTGTTACCATAGAGACATGCAATTGGTGTAACGGATCACATCCGAGCACGGAGTGTCAAGTTGGAAATCCGTTCGAGCAACATCAGATGGAGCAGGCTCAATTCGTGGGAAGTGGGAATCGGCAGAATAACCCGTACTCCAACACTTATAATCCGGGGTGGCGCAATCATCCAAACTTTTCATGGAAAAACGGACAGAACTCACACCAGCCCCCGTTCGCTCAGAATCAACAGCAGCCCCCTCCCGCTCCCAAAGTGTCTCTCGAGGTAGCACTTGCAAAATTGGCGGCAAATACGAGTCAATTTATGACCCGTACGGAAGCTACATTGCAAAATCATTCCGCTTCCATTCGGAACTTGGAGGTCCAGCTGGGCCAAATTGCTAATGTGTTGACAGCTCGCCCGGAGAGAGCATTTCCGAGTACAACAGAGACAAATCCTAGAGAGAGTATAAACGCAATCAGCTTAAGAAGTGGGAAAGAGGTGCTGGATCATCCCGAGCGGGGTGAAAAGAAGAAGGAAATTGAGGAAGAGAAGGATTTAAAGCCAGAGGAGTCGAAGGATTTGAAACTTTCAATAAAGTTGCCGGATAACTCGAAGACATGTGTGTCCCCCGTCCCGTTTCCGCAGAGATTACAGCAAAGAAGGGCGGACAAACAATTTTCTAAGTTCCTTGATGTGTTTAAAAAGCTTCACATAAACATTCCGTTTGCCGACGCATTGGAACAGATGCCGAGTTACGTCAAGTTCATGAAAGAGATATTATCGAAGAAAAGAAAGCTTGAGGAGTTTGAAACGGTCGCCTTGACAGAGGAGTGCAGTGCAATTCTTCAAAAGAAGCTCCCACCTAAATTGAAAGATCCGGGAAGTTTCAACATACCGTGCACCATGGGGAATCTTTCGTTTAATAAGGCACTATGCGATCTTGGTGCTAGTATCAACCTCATGCCTCTGTCGATTTTCAAAAAGCTGGATATTGGGGAAGCCAAGCCAACAACAGTCTCCTTACAATTGGCGGATCGATCGATAAAGTATCCGAGGGGAGTGATCGAGGATGTATTAGTCAAGGTTGATAAGTTCATCTTTCCGGCCGATTTCATCATACTCGACATGAAGGAAGATGAAGATATTCCAATCATCTTGGGACGACCATTTCTAGCGACGGGCCAAACCCTTATAGACGTGGAAAAAGGGGAGTTAACTCTGAGGGTCCAAGACGAGCAAGTCACTTTTCAAGTATTCAAATCGTCTCCATGTCCCGGAAGTGTTGATAAAAGGTCACAAACTGAAAGTGTGGATGTTGTTGAAAGAGGAAAGCACCGAAAAAATCGTCGTTTGGAAAATTCAGATTTTGTGTTAAATGATCCAAGTCTTAAGAAGGATGTAGAACGAGTGGCGTTCCTCGAGCATGAGGACAAATCTGCCGATCTTGAGTGCGTTTGTGAAGGAGGAGAGTAAGCCGAAAGCCCAGCGGAAAATTAGTCATGGAAAAACCGGGTGTTTCGGGAAGTTATTCACGTCGAAACCTTTTCGCAAACAACATTTGATGACCGAACCGAAAGTCGAATCGCTAACGACCAATGGTCATAATTTTAACAAAAATATGAACGGTTCGATGAACGAGGCGGAAACCAAATGTAGTTTGCGAAAAGCGAACTAATGTTTCCCAATAGGTCCGGCTGAAGACTATAAACTTAGCGCTTCTCGGGAGACAACCCGAGTTCGTAGTTGTAGATTTTTGCATTCCTTTATCTTTCTTGCATTTTTGATTTTTATTTTTCCTTCATTTTTGTGCTTCAATTTGCTTCTGCCTCTCGCTGTTAACGAGTTCTGCTCAAAATTCTGTGCAGAAAAGTCCCAGGGAAGGAACTGAAGTCTGAGCCGCGGCACAGGTATTGTGAGCCGCGACACACATCAATCGTAAGGGGAGGCTAAACCAACTGTACCCTGTGCCGCGGCACGGCAAAAATGAGCCGCGGCACACTTGAGCACTGAGCCGCGACACACGAAATCTGTGCCGCGGCACACGACAAAACGAGAACATAGGTAAAAGGGACTGTACCCTGTGCCGCGGCTCACTTTAGCCGTGCCGCGGCACACTATGCGGAATCTGAAAGGGCCTGGTAGCTTATAATTCTCAATCGGCCGAACACCAGGTGCGTTTTCTTCTTCCCTTCTCCTTCCCTCCCCAGCGCGCGATCCGGCCGACGTTTTCTTCCATTTTTTTCCTGCAATTTCTTCGTGCAATCTTCACAAAACCAAAAGGTACGTTCCAATCGTTAATATCTACTTGTTTATGGTTTAGATTTGAAGTTGTTTATGCTTTGAATGGATTGAACATGTTATTTTTCCTTCAAAAAGTTTTAGGATTGTTTAGAGGATAACATGGTAGTTTTAATCAATTGTTCATGGTTAGTTTGGAATGTGAATGAGTTGAGTGTGTTGAGTTGATGATAATTGAATTATGTTTCGGTTCTTGGGGGTTGAATCGAGCTATAACCATGTTTATTCTTCAAGTAAACTTGTGCCCTCAAGGTGTTTGATAAATTGCCTAAATGAAAAATTTTCTTTGGAAAAGCAATCGTTTGAATTTTCGTGCAACGTATACGTTTTGAATTTACAGCAAGCCCAACCCTTACATCCAGGTTAAACGTTTAAGTCCAATTTCATCCTTCTCTCACGTATGCGCTATTTTGTTAAATTCGGGATTTCTGGCAGGACATCCTTAGCCGAGCGTAGATCATTGTTATTATTGTTTGCGTGAATAAACCCTCGTGTTGTACTTTTCAGGACTGATTATGGCGAGAACAAAGAAACTGAGCAAGCGAGCTAGAACCCAGTCATCCCCTACTCGAGGGGAGACCTCTCGTGGTCGAGCCGAGGCGGAGGGGCACCAATTTTCGGACCCTGAAATCCACAAGATATTCAATGAAAAGATCCGGCCACGACCACTTATTCCAGAGAGGGGTTTTACTCCAGCTCCTTGTAATATCCGCAATTTTCGATTTTCGGTAAATTTCTTTTTTCGGCCGAAGTCCGTTTTGACGACTCGCTTTTGACCGTTTCGTCATTCGGAGAATATTTAATTCTGCACTTTTTGTCATCCGAGTTCGTTTCGGTGCTGCTTTGTTGAGTTCCGTGCTTTTTAGTGACTTTTCCGCGCTTGAGTTCGGTTCTTGCGAATCTCGCTCAAACTGCTGCTTTGGGGTTTTTCGTAAGTTCATTTAACGTTGTTATACGTGTTGTGAGCTTCGGTTTGATTATTCGTTGTCGTATGGTGATTTTCGGGCATTTGGGCCATTTTCGTAATTTCCCAAAGTTTGGGGTAATTACCTTCCGTTGTCGAATGTCGAGCCTTGGGTGGTCGGAATCGTGTGTTCTACTAACTCTTAGATTCGTCTTTGTGAGTACTTAGTAACCGTATCTTCGGTTCGTATTCGTGTTCGGGTTTCGTGTCGTTTTGTTGAATTCGGATTACTAAACGACTTTTCTAAGTATGAGTTCGACTTTGTTAGATCACCATTAATTTTTGGTAACTCCAAAATTCTGAATCATTGCAATATTATAGAGCATCGAGTTAGCTTTCCAATGGTTCAAACGGTGAGTCAATCTGAGTCGGACGAGAGAGTTATGGTCGTTTTAACTCACCCGCTCGTTATTGGCCGATCATCGCCGGCAGAACTTCGGCCGTGTCGTCCGACACGGCCTGCGTGCACTCGTCCGGATAAGCCGAAAGTTTCGTCTCAGACCCGACCGTGTCGTCCGACACGGCCCGTGCCGAACTCTTCCGGATAAACTGTAGCGATCGCCGACACGCCCGACCGTGTTCCAGGACACGGCCGAGTCATGCCGAAGTCGCCGCTTGGACGGGTCACTATCGTAGGCCCTTCGGCGCCGCGACCGTGTCATGCAGACACGGTCGAGTCCTGTCGCCACCGGTAACACGACCGTGCCGATCGGCACGGCCGTGTCCGGCAGCGCCAACCCCTATAAAAGGCCCCGCAGACGCTTTTTCTTGCCATTTTTCACCTTCTTATTCTCCTCTTCCGCACCGGGCGTGTTCTAAGATTGAAGCCATGTTGTTTAACAATAAATCCATGAAGTCTTGGAGTTCATATCATCAATCATCCATCCTATAACATCCTTTGATCGAGCGAATCAGTCGATTTTCTAGAAATCTAATTTTGGGGATTTTGGGTATTTTGTTCGATTTCGTCGTTTAATCCGATTTAACTTAGGATTGTGATGGATTGATGATTATTTAGATGTATTATATCATTTCCTTGTTATTCCATGGTTGGATCGTATCGATTCGTTGTTTTGGTCGAGTTCTTGATCGACGCCTTAAAGGTGTCCTAGAAATGTCATAGAGGGGTTTTCGGGCGTTCTACGATTATTCTTCCTCGTATGATCGATGATTTATTGATTATATGTTGTTAGGTCGAATTCTTGTGAAGAACTCGGAACCCTTTCGTTCGTTGTCTTCTTCGGGGTCCGAGCTTCCCGGTCGAACCGTGTTCTTCGGAGCGTTTGGTAGCGGTTATTAAGGCAAGTATCTTACTATACGACTTGTATCTTGCGACTAGTAATCACGTATGAGATTTATGATGATTTTTGCGTGCCTTCGTAAATATGTTCCGTTTGAGTTGGTTGTGTTTTCCGAAATTTGAAGGCTTTGTGACGATAGTTGTTGCGAGTGTTGAGGTTGTGTTATGTGCGTGCAATGTATGATTTTTTGGTGATCAAGGTGATTGATTAATTGTGCTCATTGTTGAATGTAATGCGAATGTGACGTGATGGAATGCTAAGTTCACTCGTGCGGGTTCGACGGGGCCTACGAGGATTCATGGCACAGGTCCATGGGATCGGAACTTAGTGTGTGGTGCTGAGGTCCAATCGATGCGTCCGACGAGGCCTACGATGATTCATGGCACAGTCCATTGAATCGGGACACAAGACGCCCAACCGTGCGGGTTCGACGGAACCTACGGTGACACGTGACACGGAGTTCACGGGGTCGGACTTTGTTGTGATTGTTGTGTTTGCTTAATCCGTGGGTTGTTGAACCTACGGAGACTCGTGGCAAGCGATCACGAGTCATGAGCATGATTGATTGTTGTGATTGTTGTGTTTGCTCAATCCGTGTGGGTTGTTGAACCTACGGAGACTCGTGGCAAGCGATCACGGAGTCATGAGCATGATTGATTGTTGTGATTGGTTAAGTCCGTGCGGGTTGTTGCACCTACGGAGACACGTGACAGGGGATCACGGTGTCACGAACCATGTTTTGTAAATCAAACTTTTTGTAAGAAAGTTTTAAGAAAAGAATGTTGGGCCGAGCCCCATGAGATTTATGGAAATGTTTTCGCACTGTAAATTGTTGTAATACAATTTTGAGATTTGGGTTAAGGCCCTTAAGTTTTTCGAAAGGTTTTGTGAATCAGGACATGAGGTCTTAAGGTTTTGAAATTCTAAAAATTCCCGAGATGATAATCTTATTTTCGAATGCTTCATAGCTTATCTTCTCTTGTGAAAACCTCCCGGGAATATTTGATACTTGATTATTAATTGCTTGTTACATTTCGTATGATTTGATACTTGCACTAGTAAAACGGTGGAGTTTTACTAACCCCGATGTCGGGGGGTGGATGTCTGTTTTGCGTCCGGTACATGCAGATTAGGGAGCGGATACAGGATTGGCACAAGAGGATGACGAGCTGCGATACAAATCATGAGTTGAGAGTTATTTTGATTTTGTTGTGTTGTCGAGTTGATTTCGGTCTTCCGTGTATTGTATTTCGACCCTGTGTGGGTAATGTTATTTAAGTCAGTTTTATCGATTGGGTTGTGTGACCTCATCGGTCTGTGTATTCACGTGTAAGTGACCATATCGGTCCGTATCATTTTATTGTTTGACCCTGGTCGGGCAAGCATTTGGTCGTTTATGGATGTTTAGCCTGGTAGATCCTTGTGGAAAGGGTCTACGGCGTGTAATATTCCCATATGGTTTTGGGGATGTTACAATTATGGTATCAGAGCTTAGGTTTGCGAAAACCTAGGCTGTCGGGTCGTTTCAAGTCGTGTTTTGTCGAGTAATGTGTTGTCTTGTCGTTCGAGTCGTCAGGTGACAAGTTGAGTTGTGCGTGGTCACAACGTGTCGGTTATGTTGTCAGGACGAGATTAGTATCGTGGGCGACTGTCACCTCCGTGCAACCTGTGGATGTAAGTCTTCTCTTTTATGCGAAGTACCTGTGTATCTCGATTTTATCTTAGTGAGTTAATTGCGGTGCATGATTTTCTTTACACAGTATTGTGTAATATAATTGTGTTTAGTACTTGTGGCATATAGTATGTGTATAGAACTGGGCACATTATTGTTTTATCTTTGAACCACCGGGTGGTGTGGTATGGTGTGGAAGTTGTAAACCTTGATGGATTTCGAAAAGGTATCGGCGACTGAGTTTTATTTTGAAAATCGATTCCCTTAACCGAGTTTTGACATTATGGCCTTGATCGTTTTGGCGAAATTCTTATGACGGTATTTAGTATTTTGTAAATGGCTTTTGTGAGTTTTTGAAATATTACCGTCATCGGCCCTTTTGGCGTTTTTGTAAATAGTTTTTATCCTGGTGGGTTCCGGCGCGGGACCCACAACGCTATAATGTTCCATGTAATTACCTGAGATTTTTGGGCATTCTAGCCCATTGAATTATCTTTGAAAATCTTGAGTATCCTAGAAATAAATTTCGAGACGTACATTTAAAATGAATTGTTTTCTCATGGTACTTCCAAGGTGCCACGATATGTTTCCGAATTCTTCTACCTCGAGGACCAAAATGTTTTGAGATATTTTTCAATGTTTTATAAACACTTTTACTTAGACCCGAGGGTCGAATATTTTCGAAAGTTTTTCACGAAAAGAAAGTGTCCTCATTTTTATCGAATGCGAAATAGTTTTCCAAAGTCTCGATAACGATGTTTCACGATTGTACTTTTTTTTTGAAGGGTGATACTCAAGATCAATCGGTTTTTCCAAAATTATTTTCAAAAGGAGGTTTTCGTTTTTAAAAACCTATCCATTCCCGTTTGAGGGCTGGGTATGTAAGTATGATGTTCACGTTGTCGTTATGATGTTTGCTCCCGAGTATGATCGAATTGGTGCCATGAACGTCGAGGCGTTGCCACGCATTTGCTGTACTAGCCCTCTGTGAGAGGTGTGAACCGGTGTTTACTGTTTATCGCCTCGTGGCGATTTGCGTGTTGTCGCACGAGTGTGAGATGTTGAAGCTTGGGTTTGTACGTTTGTGTACATGTGTGATTGTTTCATAATGTTTGTAATTATGTGCCGATTATCGTTCGGGCCGTTGATGTCGCTGAACGATAGTGTCGTTGTTGTAGTTTTTGTGTGTGTATTACTTTTCGTTGTTATTAGTTTTATATGATATGTGTTCTGATTCTTTATTATGCTGAGTTGGCATCTCCTGTATGTTGTTTTGCGGTGTTATGTTCCATTGTATCTAGCATATGTTTTTTCTTTATGGCGTGCCGAGGCATTTCGAACGTACATGCCGGGGCATGTACGTGCCAATTGTCCTTCTCGTCGTTAATGCTTTTCAAGTGTGGACCCGAGAGACACAGGATCCGCTTTTGCGAGTTCCGAGTCTTTGGGCGCGAACTTCAGATAGATATGAGGATCGGATCCGAGAGGCCCATGGGAGATATTTCTGCCGTTTGCTTTTGTGATGTCACCTTACTCCGGTTGTTGTGAGTTGCGGGAATGACATTTCTTTTATAAGAGGTCGAATGTAATGCTGTATCGCTTTTGACTTGCATTTCCTCTTTCTCAGTCTATCGACTCGTTTATGTTCGTTGACATTTTCTCGAGCTTGTCCCGCCTTGCTTTGGTTGATCGAACGAGCGTGGTATTGTTTCGGAATAACTCGTTTGTTGTTGTGACTTTTCAATTTCTACTTCCTTTCCTGTGGATCTTATGTGAAGGCACATGTTGTTCTCACCAGATCATATATTGTCTCGAGTCGAGATGTGAACCTTGGAGTTGTTGTTTGAATTTTCTTATCCTTCGTGTTTCGAACATGATTGTTCGATTTTTGTTGTCTCGATCGTTGTGGTTCGATCGTTTGTTTGTTCGGTTTTGTTCTCGTTTCGTGATTGTTGAGCATTCAGGCTCCTTCCTAATTCCCTTAAGTTCGGGAAATTAGTCTCGTTTTCGATCTTCCAACCCTTGGGCGGTGGGATTCCGTATTTGTTCAGCGGTTGGCTCGCGTTTTGATTGATGTACCGTTGGGTTGGTCAATCATATTGATTTTCGTTCGTTGTGTTTTGTGATTGTCGGATAATTGACTTGGCTATATTATCCGTTTGATGACGCTTGTCATTTGTTGGTTTTATTATATCCCTAACGGCGATGTTGTGTTGGTCGCCGTGGAGCGTGTTTTCACGCCGTATATTCCTTTGCGTTGTTTGTAACATTTCGCCGTTGGGCGTTAGTTACGCATTCTTGTGTATCTTGTTGAGTTCTTCCTGGCGGAATATTTCTTCCCCCTACTTGTTTTAAGTTTCGGGACGAAACTTCTTTTAAGGAGGGTAGAATGTAATATCCGCAATTTTCGATTTTCGGTAAATTTCTTTTTTCGGTTGAAGTCCGTTTTGACGACTCGCTTTTGACCGTTTCGTCATTCGGAGAATATTTAATTCTGCACTTTTTGTCATCCGAGTTCGTTTCGGTGCTGCTTTGTTGAGTTCCGTGCTTTTTAGTGACTTTTCCGCGCTTGAGTTCGGTTCTTGCGAATCTCGTTCGAAACTGTCGTTTGGGGTTTTTCGTAAGTTCATTTAACGTTGTTATACGTGTTGCGAGCTTCGGTTTGATTATTCGTTGTCGTATGGTGATTTTCGGGCATTTGGGCCATTTTCGTAATTTCCCAAAGTTTGGGGTAATTACCTTCCGTTGTCGAATGTCGAGCCTTCGGGTGGTCGGAATCGTGTGTTCTACTAACTCTTAGATTCGTCTTTGTGAGTACTTCGTAACCGTATCTTCGGTTCGTATTCAGGTTCGGGTTTCAGTGTCGTTTTGTTGAATTCAGGATTACTAAACGACTTTTCTAAGTATGAGTTCGACTTTGTTAGATCACCATTAATTTTTGGTAACTCCAAAAATTCTGAATCTTTGCAATATTATAGAGCATCGAGTTAGCTTTCCAATGGTTCAAGCGGTGAGTCAATCGGAGTCCGAGAGAGTTATGGTCGCTTTAACTCACCCGCTCGTTATTGGCGATCATCACGGCCGAACTCGGCCGTGTCGTCCGACACGGCCCGTGCCGTACTCGTCCGGATAAGCCGAAAGTTTCTGTATCAGGACCCGACCGTGTCGTCCGACACGGCCGTGCCGAACTCTTAGGATAAACTGTAGCGATCGCCGACACGCCCGACCGTGTTCGGACACGGCCGAGTCATGCCGAAGTCGCCGCTTGACGGGTCACTATCGGTAGGCCCTTCGCGCCGCGACCGTGTCATGCAGACACGGTCGAGTCCTCGCTGCCGGCCAGTAACACGACCGTGCCGATCGGCACGGCCGTGTCCGGCAGTACCAACCCCTATAAAAGGCCCTGCAGACGTTTTTCTTGCCATTTTTCACCTTCTTATTCTCCTCTTCCGCAGCTGGGCGTGTTCTAAGATTGAAGCCATGTTGTTTAACAATAAATCCATGAAGTCTTGGAGTTCATATCATCAATCATCCATCCTATAACATCCTTTGATCGAGCGAATCAGGTTAGATTTTCTAGAAATCTAATTTTGGGGATTTTGGGTATTTTGTTCGATTTCGTCCGTTTAATCCGATTTAACTTAGGATTGTGATGGATTGATGATTATTTAGATGTATTATATCATTTCCCTTGTTATTCCATGGTTGGATCGTATCGATTCGTTGTTTTGGTCGAGTTCTTGATCGACGCCTTAAAGGTGTCCGGTAAAATGTCATAGAGGGGTTTTCGGGCGTTCTACGATTATTCTTCCTCGTATGATCGATGATTTATTGATTATATGTTGTTAGGGTCGAATTCTTGTGAAGAACTCGAGTCGGAACCCTTTCGTTCGTTGTCTTCTTCGGGGTCCGAGCTTCCCGGTCGAACCGTGTTCTTCGGAGCGTTTGGTAGCGGTTATTAAGGCAAGTATCTTACTATACGACTTGTATCTTGCGACTAGTAATCACGTATGAGATTTATGATGATTTTGCGTGCCTTCGTAAATATGTTCCGTTTGAGTTGGTTGTGTTTTCCGAAATTTGAAGGCTTTGTGACGATAGTTGTTGCGAGTGTTGAGGTTGTGTTATGTGCGTGCAATGTATGAAATTGAGGTGATCAAGGTGATAGATTAAATGTGCTCATTGTTGAATGAAATGCGAATGTGACGTGATGGAACGCTAAGTTCACTCGTGCGGGTTCGACGGGCCTACGAGGATTCATGGCACAGTCCATGGGATCGGAACTTAGTGTGTGGTGCCGAGGTCCAATCGTGCGGGTCCGACGAGGCCTACGATGATTCATGGCACAGTCCATTGAATCGGGACACAAGACGTCCAACCGTGCGGGTTCGACGGAACCTACGGTGACACGTGACACAAAGTTCACGGGTCGGACTGCTTTGTTGTGATTGTTGTGTTTGCTCAATCCGTGTGGGTTGTTGAACCTACGGAGACTCGTGGCAAGCGATCACGGAGTCATGAGCATGATTGATTGTTGTGATTGTTGTGTTTGCTCAATCCGTGTGGGTTGTTGAACCTACGGAGACTCGTGGCAAGCGATCACGGAGTCATGAGCATGATTGATTGTTGTGATTGTTGTGATTGGTTAAGTCCGTGCGGGTTGTTGCACCTACGGAGACACGTGACAGGGGATCACGGTGTCACGAACCATGTTTTGTAAATCAAACTTTTTATAAGAAAGTTTTAAGAAAAGAATGTTGGGCCGAGCCCCATGAGATTTATGGAAATGTTTTCGCACTGTAAATTGTTGTAATACAATTTTGAGATTTGGGTTAAGGCCCTTAAGTTTTTCGAAAGGTTTTGTGAATCTGGACATGAGGTCTTAAGGTTTTGAAATTCTAAAAATTCCCGAGATGATAATCTTATTTTCGAATGCTTAATAGCTTATCTTCTCTTGTGAAAACCTCCCGGGAATATTTGATACTTGATTATTAATTGCTTGTTACATTTCGTATGATTTGATACTTGCACTAGTAAAACAGTGGAGTTTTACTAACCCCCGAGTAATCGGGGGGTGGATGTCTGTTTTGCGTCCAGGTACATGCAGATTAAGGGGAGCAGACACAGGATTGGCACAAGAGGATGACGAGCTGCGATACTAATCATGAGTTGAGAGTTATTTTGATTTTGTTGTGTTGTCAGAGTTGATTTCAGTCTTCCGCTGTATTGTATTTCGACCCCTGTGTGGGTAATGTTCTTTAAGTCAGTTTTATCGATTGGGTTGTGTGACCTCATCGGTCTGTGTATTCACGTGTAAGCATTTGGTCGTTTATGGATGTTTAGCCTGGTAGATCCTTGTGGAAAGGGTTTACGCACTGCTACAAAATATACTTTTTACGACGCTCAATTTACATCGGTTTAACGAAAACCGATGTAAAAATTAAAAATACGGTCAATTTACATCGGTTATCAAATAAAACCGATGTAAAAAATAAAATTTTGGTCAATTTACATCGGTTGTTCAAATAACCGATGTAAAATTATTATATATTTACATCGGTTGTCCAAATAACCGATGTAAAAACTAAAATTACTATATTTTACATCGGTTGTTATAATAACCGATGTAAAATTATTATATTTTTACATCGGTTGTTCAAATAACTGATGTAAAATTATTATACTTTACATCGGTTGTTTAAATAACCGATGTAAAAACTAAAATTACTATTTTTACATCGGTTGTACAAATAACCGATGTAAAATTATTATATTTTTACATCGATTGTTCAAATAACCGATGTAATATTTATATATTTACATCGGTTGTCCAAATAACCGATCTAAAAATTAAAATTACTATTTTTACATCGGTTGTTATAATAACCGATGTAAAATTATTATATTTTTACATCGATTGTTCAAATAACCGATGTAAAATTTATATAGTTACATCGGTTGTTAAATCAACCGATGTAAAAACTAAAATTACTATTTTTACATCATTGTTCAAATAACCGATGTAAAATTATTATTCTTTTACATCGATTATACAAACAACCGATGTAAGATTTTAAATATTGTAATTTACATAAGTTATTCCAAATTCGATATGAAATAAAGTATTAATTTTACATCGGTTATAGAATAACGATGTAAAAATTAAAAATACGATAAATTTACGAAGTTATTCCAAAATCGATGTAATTAATACTTTTACATCGGTTTTGGAATAAAAATAAAAATGGTAAATTTTACATCGGTTTCTCTAAAACGGTCATAAAATTCTTTTTTAAAAACATGTATTTTTATTTATGATGATTCTTTAAAATATAAAAGAAATGAAAAATAAAAATAAAAATAAAAAATCATTTTTTCAAATAATAATACAAAAAGAATAAAATTGATAATCCAAAACCGATGTATAAAATAGTAATTTTACATTGATTTTGAATAACCGATGTAAAAATTAAAATTAGGTTAATTTACATTAGTTATTCCAAAAACAATGTAAAATTAATACTTTTTCATCAATTTTAGAATAACCCATGTAAATAATAAAAAGGGAAAAATTTTACATCGATTCTTCTAAAACCATCATAAAATCCTTTTCTTAAAAATATGTATTTTTATTTACGATGATTCTTTAAAATATAAAATAAATGAAAAATAAAAAACAATCTAAAAAAATCATTTTTTCCAAAATAATACACAAAGAATCAAATTAATTTTTTATTTTTATTTAAAAGGTAGATACCAAAATGTATTTAAATATAATATAAATATAAAGTGTTCAAACAAATAACTATAGCCTAGTGGTTGGGACTTGACTCCCCAACCCCAAGGTCGAGGGTTCGAATCATTATGGTGACAAAGTGCAATATATTGTTATTTCAGGTGCGGGTTCGGGTCGGGTCGGGTCTGAGTGGGTTTCGGGTTGGGCCTTGAAGGATTCGGGTTGGGGTCGGGGTGCCAAACCTTCCATAAAAAACATAAGACATTTTACTTCGGTTCTTTTTAAAATCGATGTAAATTTAAGACATTTTACATCGGTTTTGAAAAGAACCGATGTAAATTTAAGACATTTTACATCGGTTCGTATCAAAACCGATGTACAATGTAAATATTTTTACATCGGTTTTAAAAAGAACCGATGTAAAATGTGAATGTTTTATGACGGTTTTGGAAGAACCGATGTAAATGTATATTTTTTATGACGGTTTTGGAAGAACCAATGTAAAACGTGAACTTTTACTACGGTTTTAAAACCGTCGTAAAATGTGCCCACTTTCTACGACGGTGGATTTTACGACGGTTCCAAAACCGTCGTAGAAACCCTTCCAGAACCGTCGTTAAAACCCCTTTTTGTAGTAGTGACGGCGTGTAATATTCCCATATGGTTTTGGGGATGTTACACTCCTCAGGACGGGGAATTGCTCACTATGATTGATGAGATGGGGTGGGCCAGATTTGCCGCACCTCCCGAGCCAGCGGTTATCTCGATCGTGCAAGAGTTTTACGCAGCGCACTGCTGAAGCACATTCGGGCAGGGCATACGTTGCCGTCATTAGAGTCTCGGACTCAGGTCGATGTCCGAGGGGTTATAGTTGATTTCTCCACGGCTGCTATTCGGAGGCTGTTTGGGCTTCCGGTGGTTGATGAGTCGGCCTATGACCGAGTGATGACCAGCCTCACGAAGGAGGCCCTGCTCGAGACCATTGCACAGCCCGATACCGACTGGGAGCAGCGAGCACAGGGTTCCTCCACTTTCCACTTCAGGAGCTCGCGCCTCAGCCGGCTCGGGCATGCCTGGATTTATTTCATCTGCGCACGCATTGACCCCACCTCCCAGATCCGTACTGTCTTTCTCTCCCGCGCCCGGACACTTTATGCTATCACTTCCGGGTTGCGTTTCGATGTGGCCCCCATCCTGGTCCGTTCTATCTTCCAGTGTATCCAGGGGGGGCCAAGACGGGGTTGAAGCACCCCTCTCTCATCTGCGCTTTATGCCGGCAGTTGGGGCTGACGTGGTCAGACGACGAGCCGATGCTTGCCCCCCAGGCCCCGATCGACCACCGCATCATATCGCACTTTGACCAGTGGGGAGGAGCGCCGGCGCACGCTCGGGGGAGAGGATTTCTGCTAGAGGAGGCCCACGATGGGTCCCCTGAGCCGATTTTGTTGACACATGGAGATGCCGGCCCGCCACCCGACAGAGCGAGGTTGCAGGAGTTGTTTGATGGGCTGAGGGAGGATTTGAGGAGACAGAGAGAGGAGCAGAGAGAGGATCTGAGGAGAGAGAGAGAGGAGCTGAGAGAGGAGACGAGGAGAGAGAGAGAGATGAGATGAGGAGAGAGAGGGAGAGCTTGATGGCTGCCATGCGGGAGGAGCAGCGGACGGAGCGGGAGAGCGTTGTTGCTGCCGTCAGAGCCGAGATGCGAGAGCAGGCCCGCCGGGCCAGCCGACGAGAGGCGAGGCGTCTTGCTGCGAGAGATGCTTATCATCAGGAGCACCTCGCCGCATGGACGGCCCATATCATGCATCCCGACGGGCCATTTATTGCGCCCGCCCGGCCAGCCACACCACCCTCCTCACCGGACGATGCCGGCACCAGCTCCTGAGCAGACTGGAGGGGAGTACTTGACCTTTTACTTTCATTGCATATCATTTTTTTTGTCCATTGAGGTCAATGTACGTCCTAAGTTTGGGGGGGATTTACTTTCAGTTGCTACATTCATTGCTGTACTTTATTTTATTACTGTACATTATTTCGTTGCACTTTTCATTACTTTGCGTAAAAAATTTTTAGATAGCCTTGCTTGTCTTAGTTTTTCTTTATTCGTGAATTTTTCGTGCTTCTATTTGTGTGATACTGATGTTACGACACTGTTTTTCTCTCTGAAGAAATGGTCGAGTTCTAGTCGAGTTGTAGTCAGTAATTTCTGTTCTGCTTAGTATTCATTTAGGTCCAAAATTTTTCATGATTGTAGAGGTCTTGGCAGATAAGAGACGATACATACTTGTTTTAAAATCACCGTCAATACGTTTGGTTACATTTTTCGGTTAGTTAGTCGTCCAGTTTCATTAGTCGTGTTGGCACTTAGATTGAGTTTAGAGTCGGTCAGTTTTTTTTCCCAAAAGTCGAGATAATGTTGTTCTATGAAGGGAAGTCTAGTAACCGGGGGCATTCGCGTGACCCGTTGTTTACTCTCGCGTAAAACGACGACCCTGATTAGACTAGTGATTTAGATATTTCACATGTGCCAATGAGAGGGAGCCTAGTAACCGGGGGTATTCGCGTGACCCGCTGTTTACTCTCGCGTAAAACGGCGACCTTGATTCGGACATGCGAAAATTATACATTCGAGTTGTTTCTCCGCTGTAGACGGGAACTTAGTAACTAGAAGCATCCATGTGCCCCATGAGTGTCTTTTACGTCAAACGGTTTCCCAATACATGAGAATGGAAGTTCCACCCTAGGATTATCCCGATGAAACATCCCGAGATCCTAACCTAGTGGTCAACTCGAATCAACTTCTTGAACATATATATAAGGGAATACTGTCCGAGGTTTAATTGTTATGAAACTCGTGAAAATTGTGCCTTTATACTGTGGAACGGGACGAACTAGCTTGTTTATTTTAGCCTTTCATATTGACGATCGATTTGACTCACGTTTTGTTAATCTTTGAGCTGGATTTTCTTCATGAACAAGTGATTAGGACTGAACTTGATTACTTTGCGGAATCATTATTCTGAGTGCAGCTCGCTTTTATGACACTCGTATTATTTAGAGAGAATTACAGGATAGTATTGATTAAGTTGAACACTATGAGTTGCACGATGATTCACGACATTCTTTTATTGAATTTAATTCTTTTTGCTTGAGGACAAGCAAAGGCTTAAGTTTGGGGGTATTTGTTAGGCGTATTTTTATACGCTTATTTATCATTATTTTGTAGTATTTTGGAGAGTGAAATTGTCTAAATGAGCATTTAATGCCTTAATTTTGTATGATTGACAGGAAATTGAAGTCCGGGAGCTAAAACGAGGCAAAACGGGCGAAAACGGCAAATCTGGACTCTGAGCCACGGCACAAGGAAGCAGCGCCGCGACACAGGAAGACACTCAGCCGAAGGCCGAGTAAACTGTACTCTGTGCCGCGGCACAGCCCAGGTGAGCCGCGGCACAGAAGAGATTGATGACGCCTGTGTTTCAGTGAAGGCTCTGTGTAACGCACAGTTTAGTGCGCCGCGCACACTTGGCGGTTTTTGTATGTCCGCGGATTTTGGGCCGTTCCAAAGCCGTTTTCGAATGACCGGACGCGATTTGGAGATGTGCTGAGCTATAAATAGGGTTTAAGACCCTAATTAATTATCTTTTGATCTTGAATCTTTTGGAGCTTAAGCTTGGAGACGGCAGAAGAAGTGGGAAGCAGAAGACTTCAATGGCAGAGGGCGGAAGCTGAAGAACGGAGGAATCCGAGCTTCATCTGCGTTTGAACTTTATGCTTTCATTTATTTATTCTGTAATTTCAATTATTAGTATGTCAGGCTAAAGCCCTAATCTAGGGTTTTGATGAAATCTTTGTTTTGACGAATTGATTGAGATTATCCAATTAATTACCTTTTTATTGAGTTTTCCCAATTGTGTTTAATGCTTGCAATTATCTGGCCAATAGTTGTACTGATTTAATCATTCAGTTCGAATCGGGAGAGGAGATTTGGTGAGGAACTATTGGTGAGGACCGTTTTATTCTGTGAGATAGGAATATACTCATAGGAACTACGTGGCCTTTGGGAGATTTCATGCTTTTTGCCTATTGACGAATTAATTCACCTAGGGATAGAGTGCGTTATTCGCCTTTAGATAAATCTATTGACCTCGGGAGAGGCGATAGAATATATTAGCAATCTTCGCCTTCAATAAATTGGGAAAATTATTTATTACGGATAATCGAGAGTAAATTCGGATAAACTAAGGTGGATTCATGACCCTAGACTTATTCATCATTTGATTTATTTTATTCAAGCTATCGTTTCTACTAGTCTTTTAGTAATTCCTTTAGTTATTAATTGCAAAAACCCAAATTCGATTGTTCAAATAAAATTGGAATACGAAAAAATCGGTAGTTAGAGATTCAGTCCTCGTGGGAACGATACTCTACTTATCACTTTATTACTTGTAAACGATGACGTGCACTTGCGTGTAAGGAATATCGCAACACTTATAAAAGAATCAATATATTCTTGATAAAAGCTTTCACAAAGATCTACTTGTGTGTTTGTAAATGAATATGTTCTAAGAATATATATTAGTGTTGTGCATTGGGATGCCTTGGTTGCGTATGGTACCGTTGTGTGTAGTCATACCATTTGTGGACTTAAAGGTTATGCCTTTTGGCAAGAGGTGTGCGTGTGTGTGTGTGTGTGTGTCTGTATGTCTGTGGTTATGTGTGTTTATTCATGAGTATGCGATGTTATATAATATTGGTTGTAAGTATGTGTCTAGATATAGTGGCCATTCCTAGCAAGTACCTTGATTTACATTTGATGTACTCCGGGGGAATGTGTTTTTAGTGATTGTGATTTGTGCCATGCGATTATTGAGTTGTGTGTGAGCCGAGTAAAACCAGCGAGGGTTCCGTGGGATCTGTTTAGACTTCGAGTTTTGCGGATCACTCGGTTGGGTCATACACTGGGGAGGGCCTGACGAGGACTCTCTGGGGTGTGTATCCCGTATGGGTACAGTGCCAGTACAGCTCGGGAGGTTGTTTCGTGATGATGATTATGGCATGTTGTTGTTTTCGATAATTGTGATATGTCCGGAATATCAATGCTTTCATTCTCGGTGTGAGATACGTCATATGTAAAGTCTTGGCACCTAGCTAGGATAACACCAATATAGCATCATATATGATTCTTTCTTGGTTGAGACATTTTTGACATAAGGCTGCGGGCGCTGTGATTGTTTCCGTGCATTGTGGTTTGGTTGTGTATTGAGTTTGACCATTGGGTTATTCACTCGAGTATGTGACGTGGATGATTTGGTCCTAGACCCCGTGTTTTGTTACCGAATTTGCCTTCTTGAAAAATGATTCTTTGGCTCGTGTCCCTATGTGGTTTTTGATAAGTTGAGGATTCATTAGTCCAAAGTGTCTTTCTAAAACTCCCGAGACTTTTAAAATGTTTTTCAAAGTGTCTATATGTCTCACTCCATATTTTTACGGTTTGAACTATTTTATCTAGTGAAATATCTCGGGAAGTCTTCGTTGGGTTGAATTGTGGAATTAATTAAGTTATTCTTGGAGTATGTTGTGTATAGCTCGTATTTGTACTTTATACTCGCACTAGCAAACCAGTGGAGTTTTGCTAATCCCCGAGTATTCGGGGGGTGGATGTCTGTATTGCGTCCAGGTATTTGCAGGTTGTTGTGGAGCGAATCACGGGATCAGTACGAAGGATGATGGAAGACGATGATACTAATCACATGATGACCATTTGTTGAGTATTTTTGGTAGAGTCTCATTGTTTAGCTCTCCGTTGTGTAGCCTTCCCGTTTTATGGGTATGTTGATGTATTCCAACCCCTGCGTGGATATGAGTTATGTTTGTTTAATGTGTTGTGTTGTGGTAAAAGACCAAATCGGTCTAATGGTTCGTCTTTAGACATGTTGGCATGTATTGTTTATCGTGTTTTTTTGTATTTAGCCTGGCAGATCCCCACGGAGTGGGTCTGCGGCGCTATAGTATTCCCAAATAGTTTGGGGGTGTTACAGAATATGGTATCAGAGCTTAGGTTGTGGAAACCTAGGCTGTCGGGTCGAGTTGTGTGTTGTTTAGTTTTGTCTTGTCAGATTTTATCTGACTGAGTCGTGTCGCGACGCGTAGTCTGAGATGTCGGTCGTGATTAGTATCGAGATGCGACCATCATCTTCGTGCGATCTGTAGATGTAAGTCTCCCTACTTTGTTTTGTCTCGTATTATATGAGTTTGTGTGATTTTGTGTTAGGATGTGGAGTCTGAATGCGAATTGTGGATATGTAGTTCATGCTTGTTTGATCCACGTATTGCGCCGGAATGAAGAACGGTGCCGGTGAGTATATATATATATATATATATATATATATATATATATATATATATGTGTGTGTGTGTGTGTGTGTGTGTGTGTGTGTGTGTCTATTTACAGGGATAATGGCCTTGGTGAGGTTACGCAAGAAAAATTTGACAACGTGATAACTTAAAGTTTTAAATGTTTTTGGGAGTCACATAATTTTAATTTTAAAACATCCTCCAAAGGAGGGAAAAAAAGGTTTGATTTTCGTATGATGACCTCAAGGCCCAATTTTTTTTGAGAATTCAAACTACCGATATTTCGTTTTCATCTTGTATTATAAGTTTTCAAAACACAATTCTTAAAACTCCAATGAGGTCTATAAATGTACTCAAGATGATGCGACCCCCACACGACACGCTATGGTAACCGACACCGCTAGATGAATTCGTTCCCAGGATGTTTCCAAAATAAGCAAAATGGGGCTTTACTTCCAAACCTCTACGTGACACGCCGTAGCAACTCGGAAGGGGTGGAATATAAATACTAACAAGATTGCACTTGATAAGTATATAAATCACACAAGGGATGTTTTGGAGACACACTCAACAAAACAAGAAAGCACTCACAAAGGTTTGTTAATACAAACACTCTCAAATTCATAAAATCTTTGGTGTCCTCTTACAATGAAACTTCAAGGCTATTTATAGCCAAAATCTTACACCTAACTCTAGTGTGAACAAGGAAACAACTAGAAACCTACAAAATAGAAAAATCAACATTCAAAGATCCTAAAATATGATACAAAGTCAGTCAACATATGTTTAGGTGACAAAATATCAAAGACCAAGATTTTAAGGTGTGAAAACAAGGACAACAAGTCACCATAAATCTGATGCTGTCTGTTTTATCATTTCTGAGCTCCAATGTCTCCGAATTTGGTCCTATGGTCTGAACAATATCTGTAGCTCTCTTTCTTAGCTTTCCATAGATACCTGAATCACCTGAATCGGATTTCGGACGAGTAAGTTATGGCCAAAATACGAGACTGCTGCGTGTCAGTCTTACGCGCGGGAATTTGATCCTTGTTTGTTTGTTCGTCTTTTCCGATCGTCTTCGACATTAATATTACACGACTCGATTATATACAACTCAAAATATAAAAATACAACTCAAGAAATACAATTCAAATTAAAATACACCAAGATAAAATAAACGAAAAACTTATTGTTCGACAACTTCGACACTACTCACGAATTTGTTGTCTTTGATAACATAGTTATTTTTAAACATATCAATGATGAGTGTCGATAAATTATTTTTGAACTTCTTTGATCGAGACCTCGTTATTGGTCCAGTCGGCATGCTCAAGTCCTCATCCGGGTTCTTCATAATATCTTGATTCACATCATTCCCCCGTTCCTCAAAAGGATTCGTCCTCGAATCTGGTTCAAAGAGTACTTGTTTACGTCCCTTGTTCTTCATTCTTGCATTGTGTTCGTTGCGCTTCTCAATTTGTTCACGAACTTTGGCATGTAATTGCTTCACCATATCCGCCTTTTTCTTGCCATCAAGGTTACTCCTGTCATCTATTGGAATAGGCAACAAGTCTAAAGGAGTTATTGGATTAAAACCATACACGATTTCAAATGGCGAAAATGTCGTAGTAGAATGTACGGTTCGATTATAGGCAAACTCGATAAATGGTAAAGATGTTTCCCAATTTTTCAAATTTTTGTTAACAATAGTTCGCAACAATTGACCAAGCGTTCGGTTAACAACCTCGGTTTGACCATCAGTTTGGGGATGACATGTTGTAGAATAAAGCAATTTCGTCCCCAATTTTGCCCATAAGACTCTCCAAAAATGACTCAAAAATTTGGTATCTCTATCGGATACGATGCTTTTGGGCATACCATGCAAACGAACAATTTCTTTGAAAAATAGATTAGCAATATGTGTGGCGTCGTCCGTTTTATGACATGTAATGAAGTGTGCCATTTTGCTAAATCTATCAACTACAACAAAAATGGAGTCACAACCGGATTTCGCCCTGGGTAATCCTAATACAAAGTCCATAGAAAGATCAACCCAAGGTTCGGAAGGTACCGGAAGTGGCATATACAAACCATGCGGTAACACTCGCGATTTTGCTTTCCTACAAACAATGCATGAATTTACAACTTTAAAAACATCATGTTTCATTTTTGGCCAAAAGAAATGTTCATGCAATATTTCGTAAGTTTTAGAAATCCCAAAATGTCCCATTAGACCTCCACTATGTGCTTCTCTTACCAATAATTCCCGTGTTGAACAAAAAGGAATGCAAAGTTTATTTTCACGGAACAAGAATCTATTATCCCGATAAAATTTTTCTACTCCTTTTTTCTACTTAAGCGACATAAATATCATGGAAATCTTTATCCCCTCATATGCTTCTTTCAATAAATCAAATCCCAAAAGTTTACAAGAAAGTGTATTGAGTAATACATACCTTCTTGACAAAGCGTCGCGACAATGTTTTCCTTACCTTGTTTGTATTTGATGATGTAAGGAAAGGATTCAATTTCCTCTAACCACTTGGCATGTCTCTTGCTCAATTTACCTGTCCTTTGAGATGCTTTAAGGATTCATGATCGGTATGAATCACGAACTCCTTAGGCCATAGGTAGTGTTGCCACGCACGTAGGGCTCGAACCAAAGCATACAATTCCTTGTCATAGGTCGGGTAATTCAATGTAGCTCCTCCAAGTTTCTCACTAAAATAGGCTATCGGCCTTTTTCCCTGCATTAATCGCTCCTATTCCTACTCTGAAGCATCACACTCAATTTCAAAAGTGTTAGAAAAATCGGGTAATGCTAAGACAGTGCGGTGCACAATTTATCTTTCAGTGTTAAATGCTTTTTCTTGTTCATTTCCCAATTAAACTTAGCATGTTTCTTGACAAGTTCGTTTAATGGGCCGCAATTGTGCTAAAATCTTTTACGAAGCGTCGGTAAAACCACTTAGGCCATGAAAACTTCTTACCTCGGACGCGTTCGTTGGTGCAAACCATTCTCGGATAGCCTTAACCTTTTCTTCATCAACTTTTATGCCGTCAAGACTAACGACATATCCAAGAAAAATAACTTCATTCATGCAAAGTACATTTCTTAAGACTAGCATATAATTGTTCCCTTCTCAAGGTAATTAAAGCTAATCTTAAATGTTCAACATGTTCTTCAACATTTTCTTGTAAATGAGTATATCATCAAAGTATACAACAACGAATTTTCCGATGTATGCACGTAAAACATGATTCATTAATCTCATAAAAGTACTTGGTGCGTTCGTTAGTCCAAAGGGCATTACCAACCATTCGTATAATCCGTATTTAGTTTTGAAAGCCGTTTTCCATTCATCTCCTTCTTTCATACGAATTTGGTGATATCCTTTCATTAGGTCGATTTTAGTGAAAACACATGAACCATGTAATTCATCTAACATATCATCTAACCTTGGAATAGGGTGTCGATACTTAACCGTGATATTGTTTACCGCTCGGCAATCGGTGCACATTCTCCACGTTCCATCTTTCTTTGGCACGACGATCACAGGAACGGCACAAGGACTTAGACTCTCCGGATACCCAAGACTTAACAACTCCTCGACTTGTCTTTGGATTTCATTGGTCTCTTCGGGGTTGTGTCGGTATGCCGGTCTATTTGGAATGACCGCTCCAGGCACAAAGTCTATTTGATGTTTAATCCCTCGGATTGGTGGCAACCCTGCAGGTAGTTCTTCAGGAAAAACATCAACAAATTCCTGCAATAAAGATTCAATAGAACTCGGAATTATCCGGTTCCCGGGGTTAGTAGTAGCGCAAACTTTTCGGAAAATAATCAAGTATATGGGTGCATTTCCTTGATATCTTCTTCAAGTTCCTTTGCACTTACAAGAATGCATTTTCTCAAATTTTCTTTTTCTTTCTTTTTTTCATTTTTTTTCATTTTTTTCATTTTTCTCATTTTTTTCATTTTTTTCATTTTTTTCATTTTTCTCATTTTTTCATTTTTTTCATTTTTCTCGCTTTTTTCATTTTTTTCATTTTTCTCGTTTTTTTCATTTTTTTCATTTTTCTTTTCCTTTTCTTTTCTCGATTTTCCTTCAACTTCCTTTTCAAGACGAAGTTGATCTTCTTGTATTTGTACCTTAGTCATGGGAGCTAAGGTAATTTTCTTCCGTCCTTCTCGAATGAGTAACGATTTTCCTTCCGCTCAAAGTAGCATCTCGATCAAAATGCCATGGTCTTCCCAACAAGATATGGCAAGCATGCATCGAACGACATCACATAGGATTTTGTCTTGATACCTTCCGATGGTGAGAGCCACTAGTACTGTTTATTAACTCGAACTTCCCCACAATCATTTAGCCAATGTAAACGATACGGTTTAGGGTGTCTTCTTGTTGGGAGATCGAGTTCTTCCACTAGCATAGCGCTAATGACATTAGTGCAACTCCGTTATCTATTATCACACTACAATTTTTATTTTTAATAAAACAACGTGTGTGAAATAGATTTTCTCTTTGTTCGTTAACTTCCTCCTCTTTGCTTGAGAACTTAACACCCTCCGAACAACAAGTGCGGGTGCATACTCATACGTCTCATCATCACTCTCCACCTCTCTTGTCTCTTCTTCTTCTTCTTTTTCGCTTTCCGTTTCAATCTCCCCATCCCGAAGTACCATCACCCGTTTGTTGGTGCATTCGGATGCTATATGTCCACGACACTGGCACTTATAGCATTGGATGTCCCGGTTTCTCCTTTGGGTGCTTTCGACGGGTTTAGGTTTCCCATCAAATTTTGGTTTGCTAGTGCTCCCAACTTCAAACTTTCCTTTCAAGACACTCCCTTCTCTTTTATCAAAATTTTTAAATTTGTGCGAACTTACTTGAGATTGTTGTTTCCAAGAGGTAGAGTATCCCGTGGAATAGTTGTTATTGCTCCTCTTCGTAAGCTCCGCTCGATTTTTACCGCCGCATATACCATGTCCTCGAATTCAACAAAGTGTTGTTTGTCAACTTCTTTAGCTATATCGGCTCTCATCCCGTGTAAAAACCGCGCCATGGTGGCCTCTCTCGATTCCCGAACATTGGCTCGGATCATCAACATCTCCATTTCCTTTCGAAAATCTTCAATGTTTCTCGAGCCTTGTTTTAAAGTTTGTAAGCGAGAAAATAGTTCCTTAAGATAGTAATTAGGAACAAATCTTTTCCGCATAACAACCTTCAATTCTTCCCAACCGCTAACCGGTCTCTCCGACTCCTCCTTCTCTCTCACAAGTTGGTCCCACCAAATGCTTGCATATTACAAAATTCGGTTATTGCTAACCTCATTTTCTTCTCATCGGAATAGTTGTGGCAATCGTAAATGGTCTCCAACTTCCTTTCCCAATCGAGATATGTGTCCGGATCACTTCTCCCTTCGAAAGATGGGATTTTCATTTTGATGTTTCGTTTCGGACATATCTTCCTCGTCTTCCTTCATACTCTCTCCTTCCTCCTCGTCCTTCTCGCCCTCCTCGATGTACAAACCTCGGAGTTTCCTCCTCGGAATTCATCGAATCTTCATCATCATAGCCTCCAAATCGAATGGGTTCCGGTCCCCTTCGTACGGGCTCCTCTTCTCTACCCTTCGTAAGAGTAGCAATTGTTTCCTCTTGTTTATCTAGTCTTCCGACTATTTGAGCAAGTTGTTGTACAATATTTTGAAGGATAAGATTTTGCTCGTTTCCTTCGGTTCTCGACATTTTTTTCTTTTCTTTTTTTTATTTTTTTTTTTTTTTTTCCTTTTTTTTTTTTTTTTTGGGTATTAAATTTTTTTTTTGTTGTTTTTTTTTTTTTTTTTTTTTTTTTTTTTTTTTTTTTTTTTTTTTTTTTTTTTTCCTTTTTTTCTATAAAAAAATTTCCTCACAAGATCCTCACGTGTATCGCTCGATCGCTCACACTCGCGTATCTCTCGTTTGGCTTTTTCTTAATTCCTCACAAATTTTTTTTTGCCTTTTTCCACACAACTTACAAGGTGATTTTTGGTGATTCAAATCAAGTTTCTTCTTGAAAGAACTCAAATCCCACGATCCCAACGATTGCGAATGACGATAAGATAAAAAAATGGAAAGATGGGAGCAAAAGATTTTGGAATAGTTTAGAATATGGAGCGAACGAAAAGTATGATAATTGTTTGATAAGATCGATCAAAATTCGTTCTTCTCTTCTTCCTTGATAATTTTTTTTTCTTCTTTTTTTTTTTTTTGGTAATGAAATGAATGGATTGATATTTGATATTCGATCCGCAAGCTTAAAATCACCAGACGCCCGAAGGCTAAGGAACAAGTTCTTCCCCTGGCCTCGGCTTGAAGAGTTATCAAAAACAATCAAAACCTTCACGACTTATAATTTTTTTTTTTAGTAATGAAATGAATGGATTGATATTTGATATTCGATCCGCAAGCTTAAAATCACCAGACGCCCGAAGGCTAAGGAACAAGTTCTTCCCCTGGCCTCGGCTTGAAGAGTTATCAAAAACAATCAAAACCTTCACCACTTATATATTTTTTTCTTTTCTTTTTTCTTTTTTTTGTGGGAAGAAGATGGAAGATTTAGAAGATAAAGGAAATAATAGGATGATAAGGTAGGAAGATTATGGTAATGAAGGAAAATAGATGATACCACTTAGTTTTGGAATAACCTTGCTCCGAAGCCAACTGATGCGACCCCCACACGACACGCTATGGTAACCGACACCGCTAGATGAATTCGTTCCCAGGATGTTTCCAAAATAAGCAAAATGGGGCTTTACTTCCAAACCTCTACGTGACACGCCGTAGCAACTCGGAAGGGGTGGAATATAAATACTAACAAGATTGCACTTGATAAGTATATAAATCACACAAGGGATGTTTTGGAGACACACTCAACAAAACAAGAAAGCACTCACAAAGGTTTGCTAATACAAACACTCTCAAATTCATAAAATCTTTGGTGTCCTCTTACAATGAAACTTCAAGGCTATTTATAGCCAAAATCTTACACCTAACTCTAGTGTGAACAAGGAAACAACTAGAAACCTACAAAATAGAAAAATCAACATTCAAAGATCCTAAAATATGATACAAAGTCAGTCAACATATGTTTAGGTGACAAAATATCAAAGACCAAGATTTTAAGGTGTGAAAACAAGGACAACAAGTCACCATAAATCTGATGCTGTCTGTTTTATCATTTCTGAGCTCCAATGTCTCCGAATTTGGTCCTATGGTCTGAACAATATCTGTAGCTCTCTTTCTTAGCTTTCCATAGACACCTGAATCACCTGAATCGGATTTCGGACGAGTAAGTTATGGCCAAAATACGAGACTGCTGCGTGTCAGTCTTACGCGCGGGAATTTGATCCTTGTTTGTTTGTTCGTCTTTTCCGATCGTCTTCGACATTAATATTACACGACTCGATTATATACAACTCAAAATATAAAAATACAACTCAAGAAATACAATTCAAATTAAAATACACCAAGATAAAATAAACGAAAAACTTATTGTTCGACAACTTCGACACTACTCACGAATTTGTTGTCTTTGATAACATAGTTATTTTTAAACATATCAATGATGAGTGTCGATAAATTATTTTTGAACTTCTTTGATCGAGACCTCGTTATTGGTCCAGTCGGCATGCTCAAGTCCTCATCCGGGTTCTTCATAATATCTTGATTCACATCACAAGACGTGACTCTCGCTTTCAAATTTTTAGTTTCATGATTGTTAGTCTAGAAGTACGTGATGATGTTCTCGTTGTTTGGGCAGTAGTGCCAGTTCTATGATTAAATAGTGATGTGAATACTGAGTCGTTCGGTATGTATACATTGAGATAGCCCTCTTTAATGAGAGGTGAAATCTCATTTTTGAATGATATGTCTTTTGATGATTGCTCATGAGGTGTTGTAATTATGTGAATCGGTGGCTTTGAGAATCGTATGTTTTTATGACCCTCGATTCTAGTAATATCGTATTTATATTCGCGATCATGTTGCTGAGTTGGAGCAGCTAGCGAACGCTAAGTATGAGGCTAGAGCACGCTATCGTGACTCGGGTAGCGCACGCTAAATCTTTGTTGTAGCGCACGTAAATCAGACTAGGCAGAGGCTAGGGAACCGCATTTTTAGTCGTTAAGTCTAACTTTTGCCACCAATCACCTGTGACTGTATTCTATGTGCGTTGTCCAATGACGACAACTGTTGTGTGTGAATATGTGTTATGACTTTTTTACGTATTGTTGTAATTCGAGTACATGATTTTCAAAAATCCTTCACACCATAAAATTTTTATTTCAAAACCCAATACGATTTTTATTTTCAAAATATATAGTGAAAGATGAAAAATCTTACTCGATTTAAATTTCAAACTCGGATTTGAAAATGTTTAGTGTATGTACGAATGATTTGATGATCTTGCGTGGTTACCTTGTTTATTATTAACGGTGATGATGACGCGTAGTGGCATGGTGATTTTGATAATGCCGGTTGCAAGGAAATATTGTTTTGCAAATAGTTTCAAAATGAGACAGTTAAAGTCTTGTTTACAAGTTTTGATAAAACAGCCCGAGGTACCAAATATACTTTTAAAGTTTGTTTTGAATGAGCATACAAGTTTAAAGATTTCCAAATGACACCTCGTGGGTTTTCTTATCACGCTGCTATTAGTTGTTCTATGTGATATGTCGTGCTGAGTAGGCACTTTAGTACATTATTTTGTAAAGTTGTGCCGTCGTATTGAGTAAGTATCCATTTAGTATGCCGAAGGGCAGAGGACGCGGCTGTGACCGCGGTGCATATGGTCATGGATATCATATATGGGACCAATAGGATATTGCTAGGAAGGCTTCTCTTCTAGCACTTCATTCTCGTTGTTTAGGTTTCAGGGACGAAACTTCTTCTAAGGTTATATGGTGTAATACCCACATTTTTTTTCGCTCCCGTTTTGTTCGATTTTATCGACTCGATTGTGCTCGTTGATGCTTCTGACCTTATATTATTTCTCACATTGGTTATTGAGCGAGTTCTAATATTATTCCAAATTGATCTGTATATCATTGTGACCTTCCCAAGTTCGGATCAATTTCGTGTGAACCGTGTGCGAAATTAACACCTCGTGGTTCCTACAATTTTATTGATGTCTTGGTTTGAGGTGTGAACTTCATAAATTGATGTTTGATCGTTGTTGTTCTATCATTGTTATTTGTTTGTTGTTGTCCGATCATTACTGTTTGATCTCGTAATCGTGATTGTTGAGCGTCTGGTCCACTTCATAATTTCCTTGAGTATTGGGAAATTGTCTTGTATTTGACCTTCTAGAATCCTTGAGTTATCGTAGTTTCATACTTTTCAGCGTTGGCCTCGTGATTTGATTTTTGTGCTCCTCGATTTTGTCTACCGTAGTGGTTCATGTTCGTTACCTTTCGTAAGTGTTCTTGCGTATTGGATCGGACCACAGTAGCTTCGTACTGCATGAAGCACTTGTGTGCTATCAGTATCAGATAACGTGCGTTATCTAGAGTCACCTTGCTCTTGTTTTAAGTTTCAGGCCGAAACTTATTTTAAGTGGGATAGGATGTAATACTCGATTCTTGTTCCAGTTATTTTGGATTTTTCTTCGGATATTTCCCGGTTCCCGAGCACCAATATTATTTTCTCGACGACTAATTTTGTGTTTGTGACTGTATGTGGTGATTTGTTATCTATGTTTTCATTTCGGATCGATAATGTTGTCCATTGGCATTTTGTCGTGTTCGTTCCGTGGTGCGGACGCTGGACGGACAGGTGCGGCAGGAACCGGCATAGCGCACGCTACTGTCGGAAGGTTGTGCGCGCTAACTCGGCAGGAATAGCGCACGCTAACCGGCCGACCAACGCACGCTATAGGGCTGGGCAGTGAGGTTCTCAGGTTTTGGGTTCGGGAAGGATCGGTAGGTAGCGCACGCTGTCGACGGTCGTTGCGCGCTCTAATCGGTAGATGTAGCGCACACTATCGGCCGCCCATCACATGCTACCTGGCCGAGCAGTTTAGTCCAAGAGGTTCTGGACGGGTCGACTAGTGCGCGCAAGCACCCGCGCAGCGCGCGCTACCGAGGTCAGACAAGAAGTCTCTGTATTGCGGCTCAGGCCGACAGCGCACATGTCTAGCGCATGATGGCGGCCCCCGGCCGAATGTTCTCGACCAAGACTGCCCATTAGCGCGCACTAGCTCGGAAGCCTGGCGCACGCTAGTGCGCCCCAGCATATATATGGTCGAGCAGTCCAGTTTTAGTCATTTTTCTCATTTTACTTTTTCTCTTCCGTGGTTGGAGCCCTAGGGAACTTGAAGGCATGATATTAAACAATTAATCCATGAAGTTCCTAAGCCTATATCATCGATTGATCATCCCATAACATCCTTCGATCCAGCGAATCAAGGTTAGTTTTCCTAAAATCTTAATTTTGGGAAATTGGGGATCTTGATAGATTCCGTCCGTTTGAGACGTGTTAACTCAGATTAGTGATGGATAATCATAAATTGAGTTATATTATGTTGTTTCTATTATTATTCCATGGTTTTATTGTCTTCGATTTGTCATTTTGTCGAACTCCAAATTTATGCATACAAAGTGTTCGATATAAGTTCTTAGAGGGAGGTTTCGGATGTCTACGATTATTCTTCCTCGTACGATCATTGTCTATTGGCGTTATAATGTTAGGGCCAGGTTCCTTGCGAAGAACACGAGTCGGAACTCTTCCATTCGTCGTTTCCCGATCGATCGCGTTATCGTTGTTTCCGCCGAATTATTATGGGTGTTCGAGGTTGCCCGATTGAGCCGTGTTCGTCGGAGTATCCGGTATCAATTATCGAGGCAAGTATCTTGCCTATACATTTCATGTTTTGTATCCGTAATAGTTGGTAATTGACTATGTGTGCGATTTAAATGTTTTTAATGAACTTATAAAAGAATCAATATGTTCTTGATAAAAGCTTTCACAAAGATCTACTTGTGTGTTTGTGAATGAATGTGTTGTGCCAAGAATATGTATTAGTGTTGTGCATTGGGATGCCTTGGTTGCGTATGGTACCGTTGTGTGTGATCATACCATTGGTGGACTTAAAGGTTATGCCTTTTGGCAAGAGGTGTGTGTGTGTGTGGTTATGTGTGTTTATTGATGAGTATGCGATGTTATATAATATTGGTTGTAAGTATGTGTCAAGATATAGTGGTCATTCCTAGCAAGTACCTTGATTTACATTTGATGTACTCCGGGAGAATGTGTTTTTGGTGATTATAATTTGTGCCATGTGATTATTGAGTTGTGTATGAGCCGAGTAAAACCAGCGAGAGTCCCGTGGGATCTGTTTAGACTTCAAGTTCTGCTGATCACTCGGTTGGGTTGTACACTGGGGAGGGCCTAATGAGGACTCTCTGGGGTGTGTATCCCATGTGGGTACAGTGCCAGTACAGCTCGGGAGGTTGTTTTGCGATGATGATTATGGCATGTTGTTGTTTTCGATAATTGTGATATGTCCGGAACATCACAACACTTTCATTCTCGGTGTGAGATACGTCATATGTAAAGTCTTAGCACTTGGCTAGAATGGCACCAATATAGCATCATATATGATTCGTTTCTTGGTTGGGATATTTTTGACATAAGGGTGCGGGCCCTGTGATTGTTTCCGTGTATTGTGGTTTGGTTGTGTAGCGAGTTTGACCATTGAGTTATTCACTCGAGTATGTGATATGGATGATTGGGTCGTCGACCCCGTGTTTTGTTACCAGATTTGCCTTTTTGAAAAATAATTCTTTGGCCCGTGTCCCTGTGTGGTTTTTGATAAGTTGAGGATTCATTAGTCCAAAATGTCTTTCTAAAACTCCTAAGATTTTTTAAATATTTTTCAAAGTGACTATACGTCTCACTCCATCTTTTTACGGTTTGAACTATTTTATCTAGTGAAATATCTCGGGAAGTCTTCGTTGGGTTGAATTGTGGAATTAATTTAGTTATTCTTGGAGTATGTTGTGTATAGCTCGTATTTGTACTTTGTACTTGCACTATCAAAATAGTGGAGTTTTGCTAACCCCTGAGTATTCGGGGGGTGGATGTCTGTATTGCGTCTAGGTACTTGTAGGTTGCTGTGGAGCGAATCACAGGATCAGTACGTAGGATGATGTAAGACGACGATACTAATCACATGATGACTATTTGTTGAGTATTTGTGGTAGAGTCTCCATTGTGTAGCCTTCCCATTTTATGGGTATGTTGATGTATTCCAACCCCTGCATGGGTATGAGTTATGTTTATTTAATGTGTTGTGTTGTGGTAAAAGACCAAATCGGTGTAATGGTTCGTCTTTAGCCATGTTGGCATGTATCGTTTATCGTGTTTTTCTGTATTTAGCCTGGTAGATCCTCACGGAGAGGGTCTGCGGTGTTGTAATATTCCCAAATGGTTTGGGGTGTTACATGCTAGAGGTGCGGGCAATCTGGGCACCTTAAAAGAAATTGCCCAAAAGGGGGAGGAGGTTCGGCACGCAAATAGTGTTTTTCTTGCTTTTGCAGAATATGAATATGGTGATGTCATGTGATGCCTATTAAGGGCACGAACAACCTATGGTATGGCGCAGATACCAGGACAAACGATGTTTTTATTTGAGGTCCCATAATTGCGCATATGGCACTGGTTTCACAGTTGTGCAGGGTACGTGGCAGATGACACTTCCGGAAAAGTGAAACGTGGAAGTTGCACCATAAATTTTCTGCAGGTTTTTCGACATGTGCCGAAAGAAGGAAATCTTGAAATATGTTGATTTCAAGTGGCTATGTTCTTTATGGTGGAACATGATAATTCTTAGTTGTGAGGGTTATGACTGTAATATCCGCAATTTTCGATTTCCGGTAATTTCTTTTTTTTCGGCGGAAGTCTGTTTTGACGACTCGCTCATGTCCGTTTCGTCATTCTGAGAATGATTAATTCTACACTTTTTGACATCCGAGTTCGTTTCGGTGTCGTTTCGTTGAGTTCTGTGCTTTTTAGCGACTTTTCCGCACTTGAGTTCGATTCTTGCGAATCTCGTCCGAAACTGTTGTTTCGAGTTTCCCGCAAGTCCGTTTAACTTTGTTAGACGTGTTGTGAACTTCGGTTTGGTTATTCGATCACGTATCGTGATTTCCGGGCGTTTTGGGCCATTTTGTAATTTCTTGAAAGTTACGGGTATCCGTATCTGTAATTGTTGTCTCGACCCGTTTCTTGGTCGCGTATGACTAATTATGGTATTACGCTTTCATTTCGAGTCGTTTATGTTGTCCGCGAACTTTTCGCCGTGTTCGTTCCGCACGTTTTGAAATCGGGTCGCCGAGCCACGCGGTTGCGGGGTGGCCGGACGGTTGCGGATCGCCGGACGATTGCGGGCACCGGCCGGACGGGTGCGCGAGAAGCGTAAGCACGCCTTCTGGCCGGAAAGGCTGCGCGCTAACCGGGCAGTGTAGCGCCGGTGCGGGTAACGCTTCTGTGCTCGGGCACAGGCGATGGGGTTTGAGGTTACGGACTCGGTCGGGGATCGGCGGTAGCGCACGCTACGCCGGCGTAGCGCGCGCGCTAGTCGGCGGCGTAGCGCACGCTGTCGGCCGGCTAGCGTGCGTTACTGCCGGCGATTGATCCGGTGGCTCTGGGCCAGTCGGCTAAGCGCGCAGTATCCGGCCGTAGCGCACGCTAGCGGAGTTGGGTCGGCAGGTTTGGTCGGCGGGGTTGGTCGGGTGATGCCGGGTCGTGTGGGCCACTGGCCGAGGGTGCTCGGCCGATCTGGCGATAGCGCACGCTAGTCCGGAAGGCTAGCGCACGCTAGTCGCGATATAAATATGGTGGCAGTCACATTTCACTTCGTTTTTCATTTCCTTCCTTCTCCATCCGCGAATGGCGATTCATGGGCGACGAAGCCATGTTGTTTAACAACAAATCCATGAAGTCCTTGAGTTCATAACATCAATCGATCGTCTGTTATCAACCTTTGATTCAATAATCAAGGTAATCTTCCTTAGAACCCTAATTTCGTGAATTTGGGGATTTTTGCATTTTCGTCCGATTCGTTCCGTGTTGTTGATTAATTCATGATGGGTATGATTAATCTTGATAGTATTCTTGTGTTTAACATCATTTAATCCATTGTTCTTCGTCAATCAAGTATATTTCTTGATTTCCTTGAATTGACTTTTTGGGGGATTTGTCCCGATCTCGTTTTCATCCGTTTCGATGGATCGATTATGGTTAAATGATGTTGTTAAACATATTCTATGGATTGTATATCCATATTTCAACTTGGAATTCCGTTTTGGGTTTTGACGAACGAATCGTGTTCTTGGCCGTTTTGGGGAAATCGTGAACTTTCGTCATTCGTTCTTTGAATTCAACGGCTTTGAGTCGTGTTATGGAATTCATTTCATTGTTATTATTTGTCCTTCGTAGTTTATGAACGTGAGTTGGCGTTCGGTGGAGTCGGCGGGTTCGTAGTCGGTTCGGGCCAACCTACTTGGTCGATTCTCCGCGTTGTTCTTATTCGAGGCAAGTACCTTGTCCATACATTTCTTGTTTCGGATATGATGATTGGTGATCGTCTTGGTTTGTTTGTTTGTTTGAAATGAGTTTTCAAAAGATTTGGTTAGCCTCGTTAAAGGCCCCTTTCAAAACCGTGTGTGTTTTGTGATTGGTGTGGTTCGTGAATAACTATGTGAATTCTATGTATATGCTTGGTGTTCATGTTGCACTTGGTATTGTGTGTGGGCGTATATTATTTCATTTCGGTGCGTTGTGAATTGACGTGGTGTTTTGCTAAGTGTTTGATGCCTCAGGCGAATTGTTTGAATATCCTTGATGTGATATGTTATTTGTGTGAATGTGTGGATATGGTTGAAGGTCTACGGTGGCACATGGCATGTGATCATGTGGCCGAGGATGCAACAAGTGATTGATCCAACCGTGAGAGCTCGAGATAATCTACGGTGGCACATGGCATGTGATCATGTGGCCGAGATGCAACAAGCGATTGATCCAACCGTGAGATGTGTGTGATTTGTTTCGCTAGCGGCTCGGAGGGTCCTTCGAGGCCTCGAGTGGGATGTCGGTGGTATCGTCCCGGTCTAGGCGATGCGCGTGCGTGATTATGTTTCGTTGATTTTACGTCCATTGAGGACACGTGATGTTGGGCTCGACCGTAAATTGTTGGTGATTTCCTATTTGCGAAAACAAAACCTTTGGTGTGACCTATTGATTTTGGAAAGAGAAGGATTTTATAATCCTAAATTGTTTTCTATTAAAACTCTCGATGGCATTTTAAAGCTGTTTTGTAAATTGTTTCCCTTATTTGCGATCTTTCGGTTTTGGAAATGTTTTCTCAAACCCTTGCCTCGGGAAGTACTTTTCGCTTCGTTTGGATCTTTGAGGATCCTCGGTTATTGTTATTCGTGGAATGTGAATTGTATGGCTCGTATTTGCACTTTGTATTTGCACTAGCAAAACGGTGGAGTTTGCTAACCCCAGAGTATTCGGGGGTGGATGTCTGTTTGCATTCATGTTTTGGAGCATAACACGAGTCGGCACGAAGGATGATGAAAGATGATCGATACTAATCACATGAGGAACCGTACATCGTGTGTTGGTTCGGTTGTACTTTATTTTCATTTCTTTGTATTGTTCCCGTTATGCAGGTGTAGTTGTATTTTGTCCCTGCGTGGGCATGAGTTGTATTTGAGTTGTATGTATTTGTTGAAAGACCAAATCGGTCTCGAGTCATTTTAGCCTTAAAGGCGAGGTTTAGATGTTTGATTTTAGTTATCGGCTGGTAGATCCTCGAGGAGAGGGTCTACGGCGTGTAATATCCCCGAGCGGATTTGGGGTGTTACATAAATGGTATCGGAGCTTAGGTTGTGAAACCTAGTGTCGGGTCGATGGTGTCTATCGAGTTTTTGTCTCGTCGGATTTTATCCGAGTCGTGTCATGACGCGTCGTCCGAGTTTGTTGGTCGTGATTAGTATCGTGGGGCGATCATCATCTTCGTGCGACTTTGTGTTGTAAGTCTCCCTTCTTTGTGTTGTGCCTCGTGTGACATGAGCTATTTTTATGATTTATTTGCTAAGTGACGGAATCCTCTTATGGATTTTGATTTCTTGATACGTGACTATTTGACTCTCATATTTCTTTCATGTGAGGAGTAGTTCTTTGGATTGTGCATGTTGGACTCTATTTCTTTTTTATTGCGTGAGTTCCTTTGTGATAGCTTTCGGTATCTTACCGACTGAATTTTATTTCGAAAATCGATTCCTTTAACCGAGTTGTTGGCCTTGACCGTTTTGACGGTAGTTGGGTGTTTTCAAATGATTTTGTGAGTTTTGATAAGTACTACCGTCATCGACCTTTTTGGGCATTCTTGTAATTGGTTTTTAGCTGGTGGGTTCGGCGCGGGACCTACGGCGCTATATTGTTCCTTGTAATTACCTGAAAATTTTGGGGCATTCTAACCCATTGAATTATTTTTAAAAACCTTGAGTATCTTAGAAAATTAAAATTCGAGACGTACTTTTAAAACGAATTATTTTCTTGCGGTGTTTTCAAGGTGTTTTCTAATGCCGCAATACATTTCAAAAATTTTTCGGTTGAGGACCAAAAAAAAATATTTTTGAGATATTTTCAAATGCAGTTGCTTAGACCCAAGGGTCGAATATTTTTGAAAGTTTTTCACTAAAGGAAAGGTGTCCTCATTTTTGTTCAAACGCAAGATGATTTTCAAAGTCTCGATAATGGTGTTTGCACTACTTTTTGTAAAATGATACTCAAGATCAACTGTTGTTTCCAAACTGTTTTCAAAAGGTGGTTCTCGTTTTTAAAACCTATCATTCATGTTTGCGGACCGGAAATGCGTGTATGGTTTTCGAACTTTCGTTACGGTGTCAACCCCGAATTGTGATTGAATTGGTGGCGTGAGTGTCGAGTCGTTCGCCACGCATATGTTTTGTTGGCCCTCTGTGAGAGGTGTGAACTGGTGTTTACTGTTTATCGCCTCGTGGCGATTTGCGTATTGTCGCACTAGTGTGGGTTGTTAAAGCCTGGATTTTTATGCGTTATACACATGGGTGATTGTTTCATGATGTTTGTGATTGTGTGATGGCTGTCGTTCGGGATGTTGTAATCTTCGAATGATGCCGTTGTTGTTGTGATTTTTGTATGCGTTGATATGTTATGCTGAGTTGGCATCTCCGGTATGTTGTTTTGCGGTGTTTTAATCCATTGTATCGAGCAGTTGTATTTTCGGTATGCCGAGCCGAGGTGTTTCAACCGTGGTGTGCCGGGGGCATGCACGTACCAATTATCTTTCTCGTCACAGGATCTAGTTTTGCGAGTTGAGTTCCGAGTCTTTCGTGGCGCGAACTTCAGCACAGATATCAGAATCGGCTTTGAGAGGCCTCTGAAGGATGTTTCTGTCGGTTGCTTGTTGTGTCGTCACCTTGATTTTGCTGTTGTGAGTTGCGGGGGCGACCTTCTTTTATAAGAGGTCGAATGTAGTACCCGTGTTGTTTTTAGACTTCTGTATTTTCTCTTTCTCCAGTCTATCGATTCGCTCATGTTCGTTGATCCGTCGAACTTGTTTTGTATTTCGGGTTCATCATTCGAGCAGTGTGATCTTGTTTTGGGTCAATCGGTTATCGCTGTCACTTTCCGAATTCGGTTCGATTCTTGTGAACCTTGTTCTAAGTAACATCTTTAGTTCTACTAGTTCTTTTATTCGAAGTGGGTGGATCTTGAACTTTTACATTTTCGACTTTGTCGACTCGTTTATGTTCGTTGACATTTCTGAGCTTGTCCTGCTCCTTGCTTTTGTTGATCGAACGAGTGTGGTATTATTTCGGAATAACTCGTTTGTCGTTGTGACTTTTCTATTGCTATTCCCTTTCATGTGGATCTTATGTGAATGCATACGTTGTTGTTTTCACCGGATCATATATTGTCTCGAGTCGAGATGTGAACCTTGGAGTTGTTGTTTGAACTTTATTGTTCTTTGTGATTCGAACATGATTCTTCGATCTTTGTTGTCTCGATCGTTGTGGTTTGATCGTTTGATTGTTCGGTTTATATTGACCTCGTTCCGTGATTGGCGAACATTCAGGCTCCTTCGTAATTCCCTTCAATTCGGGAAATTAGTTTCGTTTTCGATCTTCCAGCCCTTAGGCGATGGGATTCCGTGTTTGTTCAGCGGTTGACTCGCGTTTTGATTGATGTACCGTTGGGTTGGTCAATCATATTGGTTTTCGTTCGTTGTGTTTTGTGATTGTCGGATAATTGACTTGGACATATTATCCGTTTGATGACGCTTGTCACTTGTTGGTTTTATTATATCCCTAACGGCGACGTTGTGTTGGTCGCCGTGGAGCGCGTTTTCACGCCGTATATTCCTTTGCGTTGTTTGTAACATTTCGCCGTTGGGCGTTAGTTACGCATTCTTGTGTATCTCGTTGAGTTTTTCCTGGCGGGATATTTCTTCTCCCTACTTGTTTTAAGTTTCGGGACGAAACTTCTTTTAAGGAGGGTAGAATGTAATATCCGCAATTTTCGATTTCCGGTAATTTCTTTTTTTTGGAAAGTCTGTTTTGACGACTTCGCTCATGTCCGTTTCGTCATTCTGAGAATGATTAATTCTACACTTTTTGACATCCGAGTTCGTTTCGGTGTCGTTTCGTTGAGTTCTGTGCTTTTTAGCGACTTTTCCGCACCTGAGTTCGATTCTTGCGAATCTCGTCCGAAACTGTTGTTTCGAGTTTCCCGCAAGTCCGTTTAACTTTGTTAGACATGTTGTGAACTTCGGTTTGGTTATTCGATCACGTATCGTGATTTCCGGGCGTTTTAGGCCATTTTGTAATTTCTTGAAAGTTACGGGTATCCGTATCTGTAATTGTTATCTCGACCCGTTTCTTGGTCGCGTATGATTAATTATGGTATTACGCTTTCATTTCGAGTCGTTTATGTTGTCCGCGAACTTTTCGCCGTGTTCGTTAAAATGCGTTTTGAAATCGGGTCGCCGAGCCACAGCGGTTCTGGGGATGGCCGGACGGTTGCGGGATGGCCGGACGATTGCGGCACCGGCCGGACGGTGCGGCGAACCGCGTAGCGCACGCCTACGGCCGGAAAGGCTGCGCTTAACCGGCAGTGTAGCGCCGCCTGCCGGTAACTAGCGTCTATCTCCGGGCACAGGCGATGGGGTTTCGAGGTTCGGACTCGGTCGAGATCGGCGAGTAGCGCACGCTACGCCGCGTAGCGCGCTAGTCGGCAGCGTAGCGCCGCCATCGGCCGGCTAGCGTCGTTACTGGCCGGCGATTCGATCCGGTGGCTACTGGGCCAATTAGCGCGCAGTATCCGGCCGTAGCGCGCTAGCGGGAGTTGGGTCGGCGAGTTTGGTCGGCGGGGTTGGTCGGGTGATGCCGGTCGTGTGGGCCCCGGCCGAGGGTGCTCGGCCGATCTGGCCGATAAGCGCACGCTAGTCCGGGAAAGGCTAGCGCACGCTAGTCAGCGATATAAATATGGCCGAGATCACATTTCACTTCGTTTTTCATTTCCTTCCTTCTCCATCCGCGAGTGGCGATTCATGGCGGCGAAGCCATGTTGTTTAACAACAAATCCATGAAGTCCTTGAGTTCATAACATCAATCGATCGTCCGTTATCAACCTTTGATTCGGCGAATCAAGGTAATGTTCATAGAACCCTAATTTCGTGAATTTGGGGATTTTTGCATTTAAATCCAGATTCGTTCCGTGTTGTTGATTAATTCATGATGGGTATGATTAATCTTGATAGTATTCTTGTGTTTAACATCATTTAATCCATTGTTCTTCGTCGAATCGAAGTATATTTCTTGATTTCCTTCGAATTGACTTTTTGGGGGATTTGTCCCCGATATCGTTTTTCATCCGTTTTCGATGGATCGATTATGGTTAAATGATGTTGTTAAACATATTCTATGGATTGTATATCCATATTTCAACTTGGAATTCCGTTTTCGGGTTTTGACGGAACGAATCGTGTTCTTGGCCGTTTTGGGGGAAATCCGTGAACTTTCGTCATTCGTTCTTTGAATTCAACGGCTTTGAGTCGTGTTATGGAATTCATTTCATTGTTATTATTTGTCCTTCGTAGTTTATGAACGTGAGTTGGCGTTCGGTGGAGTCGGCGGGTTCGTAGTCGGTTCGGGCCAACCTACTTCGGTCGATTCTCCGCGTTGTTCTTATTCGAGGCAAGTACCTTGTCCATACATTTCTTGTTTCGCGGATATGATGATTGGTGATCGTCTTGGTTTGTTTGTTTGTTTGAAATGAGTTTTCAAAAGATTTGGTTAGCCTCGTTAAAGGCCCCTTTCAAAACCGTGTGTGTTTTGTGATTGGTGTGGTTCGTGAATAACTATGTGAATTCTATGTATATGCTTGGTGTTCATGTTGCACTTGGTATTGTGTGTGGGCGTATATTATTTCATTTCGGTGCGTTGTGAATTGACGTGGTGTTTTGCTAAGTGTTTGATGCCTCTGCGAATTGTTTGAATATCCTTGATGTGATATGTTATTTGTTAGAATGTGTGGATATGGTTGAAGGTCAACGGTGGCACAAGGCATGTGATCATGTGGCCGAGGATGCAACAAGTGATTGATCCAACCGTGAGAGCTCGAGATAATCTACGGTGGCACATGGCATGTGATCATGTGGCCGAGGATGCAACAAGCGATTGATCCAACCGTGAGATGTGTGTGATTTGTTTCGCTAGCCACTCGGGAGGGTCCTTCGAGGCCTCGAGTGGGATGTCGGTGGTATCGTCCGGTCTGGCGATGCGCGTGCGTGATTATGTTTCGTTGATTTTACGTCCATTGAGGACACGTGATGTTGGGCTCTGACCCTGTAAATTGTTGGTGATTTCCTATTTGCGAAAACAAAACCTTTGGGCTGTGACCCTATTGATTTTTGGAAAGAGAAGGATTTTATAATCCTAAATTGTTTTCTATTAAAACTCTCGATGGCATTTTAAACTGTTTTGTAAATTGTTTCCCTTATTTGCGATCTTTCGGTTTTGGAAATGTTTTCTCAAACCCTTGCCTCGGGAAGTACTTTTCGTTTCGTTTGGATCTTTGAGGATCCTCGGTTATTGTTATTCGTGGAATGTGAATTGTATGGCTCGTATTTGCACTTTGTATTTGCACTAGCAAAACAGTGGAGTTTTGCTAACCCCCGAGTATTCGGGGGGTGGATGTCTGTTTTTGCATTCAGGTTTTGGAGCATAACACAGGGTCGGCACGAAGGATGATGAAAGATGATCGATACTAATCACATGAGGAACCGTACATCGTGTGTTGGTTCAGTTGTACTTTATTTTCCGCTGCTGTATTGTTCCCGTTGTACGGGTGTAGTTGTATTTTGTCCCCTGCGTGGGCATGAGTTGTATTTGAGTTGTATGTATTTGTTGAAAGACCAAATCGGTCTACTGAGTCATTTTAGCCTTAAAGGCGAGGTTTAGATGTTTGATTTTAGTTATCAGCCTGGTAGATCCTCGAGGAGAGGGTCTACGGCGTGTAATATCCCTGAGCGGATTTGGGGGTGTTACAATGACTGTTGGTGTAAACAGTATTTTGTGTTGAACGTGACAGTTCTCGATTTTGAGAATTATGTCTATCGGTGTAGACAGAGATGGACAATGACGGTTCATGTATGACTTTTACTTGATGGTGAGCTCTGCTCTCTCCGAAACTGATTCGAGGATATTTTCCCTTTGGCTAGAGGGGGATATTGTTGGACCCACACGGTATTGGTGTCAAGCCAAAGCAAGGGAACAAAATCAAAGGCAAACTGAAAACATAATTCGCCAAGTCAAAGTTCGTGAATGTAAAGTAAAAGCAAAGTTCTATTTTTTTTATTCTCATGCGGTGCAACCAAGTTGAAATGTGTGAAATATATATTCACAACTAATACTTTGCCTATAAAATAGAGGAATGAGAGCATGAAGAATCATCTGAAGCAGAAGGACAAATAAGGCTTCTGTAATTTAAGGTGAAGAAAAAAAAAGTGAGAGAAAAATATTTATTGAGAAAAATAGAGAGTGTTGTAAATATAGAGTGTGGGAAAATACACTTGGGTAGGTATCATCTCTATCATTCCTTTGATATTGCTAGTTTATAATATTTAAATATGAATGAGTCTCACGGTAAACACTATATTGTATCTTTTGAGGATTTCAAGAGAGGGAAAAGTATTATAATTATTTTTGATATAGTGGAATATTTTTCGGAGTTGTCCTGTGGTTTTTCCCTCAGTGTTAGAGGGTTTTCCACGTTAAATACTAATATCTTTTATTTTTTGTATATTTTGTGTGTGGTTGTGGTGTTCTTTCAGTGTATTCATCCAAACTTGTTTAAGCACAAAGGTTCTGATGGGGGAAATTATTTGTTGTTTTTGTTGGAAAAATAGAGGAAATGGGCTGGTTTGAGCAGCCCACTTGAGAGGTAATTTTGAGTGGGCTCGACTACGAGCTAAAGTCGGAACTTAGTTGGAATACGTAGTACTCTGTACGAGGTTCCAAAACATATAAGAACACTCAAAATGATTGAGGTGTGAATGAGATATAATGCTCCAAAGTGAACCCTTTAGAAATGGGTTTGGGATGCTATCCCACATTGGAAAAAGAAGGGAAAAATTGTGAGTATGTAAGGAGATGTGGACAAAATCATGTTCAAAAAGTGAGACATGAGTGGATGTGTGACTAGACGCCCCTCCCTCACACACACACACGCGCGCGCGCGCCGCCGTCGCCGTCCGTCCGGCTCGGGTCGGCTCAGGTCGGTCTCGGTCGAAGGGCGATTTGGGCGAAATGTCTCGGCGTCTCGAAATTATCTTTTTACTACAATTTTATTCGGTAAAAATTTATTTTAATGAAAATTCCTCAATTATAAATTCTGAATTTTTCGGATCCGGATAAACATCAATTTAGTTGACAATTATCGAATTAATATAATATGATAACTATCAAGTTATTTGATAATTATCGGACTAATATATTAATAGATTAGGATAAGTGTTGAAGAGACCAATCCTAATTAGAGTTCCTCCAGCACATGTCCCATCTTTACCTATAAATACAGATGTGAGGGGTCCGATTTTAGAAGAAATTTTCGTCCATTTTTTCAGCCAAAAAATTCCGACTATGTTTTTTTTTCGGAAGTAATTTCTCTTCGTATTTTTTATCGCGTCGGTGGTAGTTCAGGTTTATTCTAGTTCACTGAGGGTGCGATGATCAATTTATCAACGCATCGAGATGTTGTTTTATCCTAGCAGGCAGACGCTATATACACTGTGGTGGAGGCGAATTTGCTTTAAGGAGACAGATTTTCTGGATTCAACATCGCCCATATTCGGATTTACCTCCTTTGATTAATTATATATATACATATATATTATTTAATGCTTTCGTCATTAACGAATTTGTCTCCTACTTGGTTTTCAAATTTGTAGCTCATGCAGTAGATTCAAAACATGGATCCGGTGGCGGTGATGATGGAAGAGAACGGAAGAAAGCACTTAAACTTCCTGCAAAGAAGATTGATGTTGGAAACGATGCAGAAAAGTAAGTTTTCCTCATCATTAATATTCACGTGATTAAGTGTGCATGTTTCTTATTTAATTTGGAATGAGATATATAGAATGATTCATGCGTTGGATAATCGATGTTGGCAGTTTGTTTTTATGGTAAATATACCAACAATCTTAGCAAATTAAATTATTTCGTAGCATAAATTTCGAAATCATGAATATCGTATTTGTAACACCCCCAAAACCATCCAGGATATTACAGCGCCGTGGGCCCCGCGCCGGAACCCACCAGGCTAAAATCCATTTTAAAAAACGTTCAAAAACACCAAAAAGGACGATGACGGTAATGTTTTCAAATACTCACAAAAGTCATTTATAAAGTATCAAATACCGTCATGAAAATATCGTTAAAACGTTCAAGGCCAAAATGCCAAAACTCAATTTAGGGAATCGATTTTACGAAATAATCCAAGTTTACGAAGTACCCAAAAAGCCATTTTTAAATGTACACACGATTTGATAAAAATACCGGAAAGACATGTTGAAATATACACACGCAACGGATAAAACACAGTTCAAAATATATATTTGCAGCGGAAATAAAACAACCAGAAAAGAATACTCGATTCCCAAAATAATGCCACGGCCAATATCACCCGGGAAGCTCATCTTTTCATGACCGCTACTAGCTCGATCTCCGAGTACCTAAAAATAAAGCCCACGACGGGGTCAACCACAATACTCAATAATGATATCGATCACATCACATAAATAATTGCATACCAATGTAATAATACTGTAAGAATACTACCAACGTAATCTTACCGTCATAACTTTACCAATCCAAAGCAATCCTTACCATAATCCACATTTCGCATTCTCAAATGATGAAATGAACTCAACAACAGTCATTTGGACTGAACCAAAACAATACTCAAAATCCTCAAAAACATCATCATAACTCATAAGTGGAAAATAATCTATCTGTGCCAAATCCTGTCCGTCGGATCGCACAATCAAATACCAATCCTGATAAGAACCAATCATACACAATACATCTGTAGATCAACTACCACAAAATAATGATAACAAATCCGAAACATCGATGCACAGCCCAAACGCTCATACGATCAATAACCAGATCAACCAATACGTCAACTGAGAATATCACCAACATGAAAAACTCCAAGCAAGACCAACGAAGAATCAACAGCGACCAAGAATCTTATCAACATGATCAGCTCCAACATGACCAACAAGGATCAACGATGACCGAAAATACCATCAACTAGGTAAACTCCAGAAACAATCAACAAAGGACCAATTAACGACCGATAATACCATCACCAAGGTAAACTCCAAAAACAATCAACAAAGGACCAATTAACGACCGAGAATACCATCAACAAGGTAAACTCCAAATGATCAACAATAATGGATCTCAAGAAAATAACTTTGACTGTCGAACATACCCCTCGGGCGTATGAACAACCAGTCACAAACCATCGAACATATCCAATCATACATGGACTATGAACGACCAAAACAATATGGCTCAAAGATGGACGTCACAGTACGTCCGATCCGGAAATGTGTCCGTGCACAAGCCACCCCGGGTATCGATTAAATACCCATGTGGTCTTGTACCTAATCAGTCTCACGAAGTAATCTTCTCGTGTGCACAGCCCAATGTGAGGACATGACCCCATCACACGTCTATATGTGCCCGCCCTAAAAATCCTACACATAACCGATCAGCATGCAGATATGGCTCCAGATATGTCACGATGCAACAAGACAATGAAACTCAAAGAATCACATATCCGATAAGGATCAAAAGACTCACCGAAGTGAACAAAGACACAGATAATGAAAGATCGACACAACCGACAATATCCAAAACAACCATCCTGGAATCGCAATCCCCATAACTGAACAATACTTATATTACCTCAAAGCCGAAAACAATGTCCTTTCTACAAACAAACATCCCTAAACAAATACTCAGTTATACGAATAATGTTAAATAAGGTACCGTCCATTTAATACCAATAAACCTTTATCCCGATACTCATGTCATCACGATAACTACCTTCGATATCCGACATTCCATAACACAGATTAAAGATAACTCACATATATGTCTTCAATCAAACACAATTAAATCATATACATTATGATTTATCCCAAACCACGGCACGATAAACAAATCATCATCCCGATAGTTTACATCTATAATAGCATTGCTATATGAATTATAAATGAAAATGAAAGCGAAATCATTTATTAAATATTATAAACTGAACAAGTATAACTTGCCTCAATACCGATACCACGAAGCCGTTACCAAAACCATTGCCTTCGTCTACGAGCTCCTCAGCCCCGACCAAAAGCAATCTACAAACTCTTCAACCTCAACCGCAACACAATGGTCGTAATTACCGATCAATTATCACCACCTATTGCAATAATCGATTAACACGCATTCGATAATAATCAACAACCGGTATAACCAATCCACAATCCTAACGATTCGAAAATATCTTGATTAAACACAAGTCCGAACAATCTAACTCAAACAATTACGAATTCATTCCCATGATTCCGCAAAGTCGATATATCGATTCGATAAGGCGAGTATACAAACTTAACTAAAATATTTCAATCAATTTCTCTTTCAAAACTTCAATCAAACACCTTGAAGGCGGAATTCAAAGGTATATTCGAATCATCAATCAATAAACACCAACTACATCAAGAACACGAAGAACACAATCACAAACATATGTACCCTTCAACATTATATGATTCTAGCCATCGATACGAACTAAACAACCCAAATATATCAAGAATCTCAAACATCCCAAAATATTAGAGTTCAAGCCAATTACCTTCAATCTGGCGAAAGAATCAAGAATGATGTTATAATCCTTGTTCCAAGCTTTCCTAGACGTTATCACTTGATAAACCAACTCAAAATCTGAGGTTTAGGGGTTAAAAACCGAGTTTGGGTGATTTGGGACGAAAGGGGATCGTGTAGGAAGGATTGGGAATGAAATTCCCGACTGCTGTACGTTTTTATATGTCCAGGCACGTTAGCGTATGCTAACTTCATCAATAGCGTGCGCTACCTGTTCTCAGAATACAGACAGTATAGTTTTTGCCATTTTGAGCATAACTCACTCACCCGGACTCCGATTAACTCACCATTTGAACCATTAGAAAGATAACTCGATGCTCTATCATACTATTATGTTTCAGAATTTTTGGAGTTTTCAAGAATTGGTGGCGATTTTCCAAAGTCGAACCTTATACGCATTACTTTCCAAACAAGTGTCCAAATCTCATTTCTACTAACGTTTCAACATATAATCTTCTTAATCATATCATATAAACCAAGAATCATAATCACTTGCATGATCATCATCATACGAAGTAAATAATAATGGCAATATCAAAACCCGAAATGAAGGGAGATATTAACCAACATATCTCTTGAAGAAGAACAACACCATTCCAAACCACACGAATCATATCAATATCCGCATATCAACAATATCATCAACATAGCTCAGTAATCCATATCATAATCATATACTCATCAGCTCATATACATGACGATTATCAACTCAAGAACATCATATACAATTCAAACAAAATCCCAAAGTGAAGAGTAATTACCTCTTTGAAGGAATGAATTGAATCCCAAGGTTGAATCCGTTTCCAATCGTTTCCAAACCCCAATGTTGTTAAGGACGATCAACTCAAGTGTTTGGAACCTCAAACTTCTCTCTAAGAACTCTCTCTATCGAAATAAGGGAAAGAATGGCTGAAAATGCATCTTAACACCCGGCTGTCCCTTTATATACTGCACATTACTAGCGTGCGCTAAAACTTGTATTTAGCGTGCGCTACATCCCTAGCGTGCGCTATCCTTCCTTGATAGCGTGCGCTATTGGGCAGTCCAGAGGCTACTGCCTTACTTCGCACATCATCTTACGTACGTAATGCACATGCAATAGCGTATGCAAATAGGCGTTGACTTACTACAGTGAAATGCTCAGTAGCGTACGCTATTCTCCAACAATAGCATGCGCTATTCCTCGTTGACCCGATATTCTGCACCTTCCCCGAAGATGCTCGGGGTCCACACGCCGAAAGTAACCTGACAAAGCCAAGATTACCCTTTGACCGATCTGATATTAGCGTACGCTAACCATATGCACTAGCGTGCGCTAAATGCCGATAATAATTAGCCTGGGCCTACCTGTCGGCCACCTTCCGAACCTTATCCAGAATGCCTTACGTACGTTAGGGGTCCTCCTTAGCGTACGTAATTTAGATCTCTTAGCGTGCGCTAAGTTTACATCGTAGCGTGCGCTAAGCATACATCGTAGCGTGCGCTAACGTGGCTGTACTTAGCCATTTTCAGCTATTCTCGTCCAACGTATCGACATACATAATACGAACATACGGCATACTGAATACATATACCCAATTCGATAACATTCTCATATGATATACCCAATATCAAAAGTACGATAACCTAATACACGATATCCTCAAATGTAATTATCGACTGAATACGACAATTATACCAATACAGCTGTCTCAGTTCTCAATCTATTTTATCCATATTGTATAGACACCAAGCTATCCAGTACGTCTCAGATAAAATAACGCGAAAAATTTATACTGAAAATCCAGATATTACATACTAAAAATCTGGGTATTACAGTATTTGTGCTTTTTCACATTTATGGAAAAATAGTTTTATAGTGGAAATTAATTTAAACATGTTTGGATCTGCTCAAGCTCTTGAAAATGCTGATTTATTATTTTCGAAATTATTAAAAGATGTTTGGATCTTCTCATGGGCGTCATGAGATGTCGGATATGATGCTCCACCGGGCGGACTCCACGATATGCGAAAAGGCATTGACTTAGTTATCAACATGAATCGGATTTTGGTTTTTGGGTCCAATTTTGAGAATTTGATTAAGTAATTGGATGGTTTTGCAAATTTTTAAACTTATTGAACTTGAAATAGCTGATTAGAATAAAAAAATTGTGTATTACAAATCGATCATTATTTAGAAAGTGTTTATGGTTAATATAAATGAGAAGAATTTATATTATTTGTTGCCATGCGTTTTGCTAAATAAGATTGTGATTATATTTGCTATTATATAATCATGCATATGATAATTTCGATAAGGTATAGCATTGCTTGATAAGAGCCGAATCAATTATTAATTGATTATTCGATTAAGATGTTAAGATTATTTGGTTTAATTAAAATATTAACTAAATAGGATTTGTTAATTGAGTTTAATCATTTTATGTGACTAATGGCATTATATGGCACGTAAGCTATGTCAATAATTTAATTGTTAAATTATATAGTTAACAATTATTTGACCTTTAAATTTATGGAATAGAGTTATATCTTACGTGAATTGTGTGATTTTCCATCAATTTTGTACACTCCTGACCGAGACAAGGAAGTATCAACCATATAATTGCATATTGGGTTGCACGAATGATTATTCCAACATCATTTTATAATTAATCTTGTTTAGTTATCATTTGATTATTTGCAAATAAATAATCATTGGAATGTTAAACTCTCGTGAATGCTCGGACGTTAAAAAACTAATGGGCCTTGTACCTAGTGAGTACAGGTTGTGGGTCGGCTTGATAATTATAATTTTTTGGTTGGATTTGTTCTTTATGTTAAATTATATATTCTCGTATTGGTGTCGTTCTACTGCGGCAGTGACACACGAGCCTATTACGGTGATCCATGTGATACCTAACACGGCAAATATTGATATTAGCTCCATATGCTGAAAATTCGGAGAAATTCAATAATTGAACTTTAGTGCTAAAAACATAAAAGTTCTTTTATAGAATATTAAAACCAGAGAGGTTTTAAATGATGATGAAACCTACTCTTTTGAGAGTTTGTAATAAGAAATGTGATTACTATATAAATATAGTGATACATTTGTTACGTGTACTCGATAATGAGTAAGGATGAGGCTAAAAAGAGAAATTTACACTCTAAAAGCTCGAGATACAAAACCAACTTAATCCGGAAATTAAGATGGTTGAATTGTATTCTAACGGAAATGCAAAAACGATGTTAATCAGTTCAAACTATATCTGAATATGAGGATATTAGTCATGTGGATACTAGTTAACTTAAAACAAGATCCCATGCTAGGAAATAATTGAAATTTCCTATTAGCTCTGAAATGTAGTAAAATAATTTTAGAAATACTAAAATGTGGGGGTGTCTGGCTAAGGCAAAAGTTTCTAAGCCAAAGTAAGTGAAGGTTTGACCCAAGACGGTCGACTGCATCTTCACTGGGTACGCACATGATGCATGATGCGCATAAATCCGTAGTGCAAAAATCTGATAGTCTGACATATCAATATCGAGTTAAGGGAAAGAGTGTATCAAACGCATAACTGATTTAAAAACTAAATCAAATATGAGATACCGTGGATTTATCAATGTGAAATGAATCACTAAGTGGTTTTAAAGGATGAAGCAAAAAGGCTTGAACTTGGAAAATCACTACGTCTGAAATTTCTAACATGCGTGCTAGAAGATAACTGACAATGCTACATACACTCTTCATATGGTCATATAAGATAAAGAATAATTCCGTTGTGCAGAATTTTGTTTAATGTTCGGTAGATCTTCCTCTGGAATAGATACCGCTAAGATCCAACGTAAATTCGAAAATAAAATTAAATGGATCCATGGATATATAAGAGGCGAAACTACTAACTGAGGTTGTAGTAACGTGAAAGCCTAAAATAATGTGAGATATATTCTCGAGTAACGAGAACAAAGTTCATTATTATGATATATATTATTGCTGCTTTGCAGAATGTAGGAATATATCAAATGAACATACATGCAGTCTTTCTAAATGGCGTTTCTGAGAAAAGCCAACTTGGAAGAACCATAGGCATATGTGCCTAGCGCAACGGCTGAAAGTCTGCAACTCAGTGAAATTATTTTGAATCTAAATTGACACTAAAACAATGGCATACAATCTTTGACATTGTGGTGTCAAGCAATGACTTCAAACGATGTGATCAAAACTCCGACTTGACAACATTCAAATATGGTGATTAAATGACCAAAAAGCACCAATTTGGGGGCGCTCAAATTTGGTAATGTAGTTAATGAAAAATTGCTAATTTTGGGGACGCTTAAAATTAGTAATTTGATCTTGAGAAATTGAAGTCTCGGTTAATAGTTGATAATATAACTTCAAAACGTTAAAAATACCAATTTATAATGTCAAAAAGATTCAAGATGATGAATATGTCAAGTGTGTATATGTCGAATACACATGACGACTATGTCACTTTAAGAATGAATTTGAATGATCGAGTCATTGATGTAAGTACTGACAATGGGATCAATTCAACAAAGTCTGAAAAGATAAATATATGAGACTAAATAGTTGATTTTAAGATGTAAAATCTCAAGTCGTTCATAATGTCTCATATGAGGTCAGTCATACTATGATGACATGAATCTTGGAAAGATCAACGGAATCAATTGGAATGCCAATGGATATGGTGCGGCTATCCAAGTACAAAGGTAACTGATTTTTCAAGAGTAACTACAAGTCTAATGTACTAAGTGATACAAGACTAAACACAGTCTATATCGTGAGTAGACTATGTGGATACACGAGTAATCTGTAAACTAATCATCAATTGGTGATTACAATGATATAAAGATTACTTGTGTGTATATACTGCATGACATGAGATATTCAAAAACTATTAAAATGATATAGCAATGCAAAATGGATATTTGACATTATGAATTTAATGTCTAAATAGTGAATATGTTTCACACTAGCCAGTGCAGCAGTGGCATGAAAATCTTTAATATAGATGGGTATTGCTCGATTTACAAAGGAATATGAGACAAATATGCATAAGAGGCATAATGCAATACCAATTTCTAGACGATATTCCAAAATGGGCAAAGCTGTGACCGCAATATGTATTTATTGTGATAGTTAATCTATTATTGACAGGGCACAGAGCAAAAGTATAATGGTAAGTCTCGTCATATGAGGCAAATACATAATATTATTTTGCTATCAACATTGGTTATCACTATTGTCTACGATTCGTCAAGAGATAACATCGCGGATCCGCAACCAAAGGGTTATCAAAAGACCTTGTTGATAAATCATCAAGATGAATGGGTCTATTGCCATGAGCTAATAGTTTTATGAAGGATACCCAACCTAAGCGGACTGGAGATCCCAAGATCTAGGTTCAATGGGACAACCAATTCATAAAACTGGGCACGATCACTGTGGGGGTTACCCCAAACCGACCATTCCTAGGATGAAAATAGTGATACCCGTAGGGAGAGGTTAAGCTTATGCTTTTAATGATTCTTAAGTCGACAACATATAGTCGGGTGGAGTAAAATACGGGTTTACTCAAAATACTTAACGAGAATCACCTATGTTGGAGTGAAGAGGGGCCACTTCAAAGGAGAATTGCAAGGCACAATTCTCTAGAAACTCCCACAGAATCAGGACGGTGTCCACGGCCAAAACAGGCACAGTAATGAGAACAGAACAAATCAGGGAGGGCACTTGTGAAGGATATACGATCACTTACACATGCGGTCGGACATTTCAAAGGCATCTAGTCATACTGTCTAGCCATCAGAAGAATATATCTTTTCGAAGGAAGGTTCAAGGAGCATACTCTACCTATCCTATGCAATGCCTAACCGCAGTAACTATCACCAAGTCAAACTCCGTGTCTGACGTGTGTTGTTGGACCATCAATCTCATTCATGTGGGGGATTATTGGAAAATAGAGGAAATGGGCTGGTTTGAGCAGCCCACTTGAGAGGCAATTTTGAGTGGGCTCGACTATGAGTTAAAGTCGGGACTTAGTTGGAATACGTAGTACTCCGTACGAGGTTTCCAAAACATATAGGAACACTCAAAATGATTGAGGTATGAATGAGATATAATGTTCCAAAGTGAACCCTTTAGAAATGGGTTTGGGATGCTATCATACATTGGAAAAATAAGGGAAAAATTGTGACTATATAAGGAGATGCGAACAAAGTCATATTCAAAAAGTGAGACATGAGTGGATGTGTGACTAGGCGTCCCTCGCGCGCACAAACACACACACACACGCGCGCCGCCGCCGCCGTCCGTCCGTCTGTCCAGCTCTGGTCGGTCTCGGTCGAAGGGCGATTTGGGCAAAATATCTCGGCGTTTCGAAGTTATCTTTTTTACTGTAATTTTATTCGGTAAAAATTTATTTTACTGAAAATACCTCAATTATAAATTTCGAATTTTTCGGATCCGGATAAACATCAATTTAATTGATAATTATCGAATTAATAATAGGATAACTATCAAGTTATTTGATAATTATCGGACTAATATATTAATAGATTAGGATAAGTGTTGAAGATACCAATCCTAATTAGAGTTCCTCCAGCACATGTCTCATCTTCACCTATAAATACAAATGTGAGGGGTCCGATTTTAGAATTTCAGCCAAAAAATTCCGACTACGTTTTCTTTTTTCTTTTTTTCGGAAGTAATTTCTCTTCGTATTTTTTGTCGCGTCAGTTCAAATTTATTCTAGTTCGCTGATGGTGCGATGATCGATTTATCAACGCATCGAAATGTTGTTTTATCCTGGAGGCAGACGCTATACACTGTGGTGGAGGCGAATTTGCTTTAAGGAGACAGATTTTCTGGACTCACCATCGCCCACATTCGGATTTACCTCATTTGATTAATTATATATATATATATATATTATTTAATGCTTTCGTCATTAACGAATCTGTCTCCTACTTGGTTTTCAAATTTGTAGCTCATGCAGTAGATTTAAAACATGGATCCGGTGGCGGTGATGATGGAAGAGAATGGAAGAAAGCACTTAAACTTCCTGCAAAGAAGATTGATGCTGGAAACGATGCAGAAAAGTAAGCTTTCCTCATCATTAATATTCACATGATTAAGTGTTCATGTTTCTTATTTAATTTGGAATGAGATATATAGAATGATTCATGCGTTGAATAATCGATGTTGGCAGCTTGTTTTCATGGTAAATATACCAACAGTTTTACAACTGATGCCGATTTTCCCAACAAACTCCTTTAGGAGATGGGGATTGGCCCTTACGTCAAGGGAAAAAAAGGATCTATCTAAGTAGGTGCATAGAGCTTTATGTCTGTCCGTCCAAAAAGAAGATCAAGAAATAAGGACAATTATGATCCATTTCCTAGCCTAAAATGGAGACTTTCCTTTCTCCTGAACCAAGACAGTGAAAAGAGAGCAGAAGAGACGGAATCCAGATCGACTCCATCTCAACCACTATTCAAAATGGGACAAGGAAAAATGAGTGACGAAGAGCTGACGAGTGAGTCGGACCCCCTTTGGAAATAAGGAGAATGAAGATTGGACGAGGACATGGAAAAAACTACAAGGCCGGTTATGGTGAGGATAATGCTTCTAGTATGCTTCTATTAGCTTGTGCACCATTTATAGGGTGACCCAATCTCCATTCGAATTAACAAACAACAAATTACGTATGTAAAGAATGCTGTTGACACGTACAAGTCCAAGTAGAAAGCGGCAAGCTAATAAGCATGATTTGATGAATATCATTCAATTTTATTGTGATTATGCACTTTCCTCAGTTCACGAAGACCATAGGAGCAGATAGGGCTGTCGAACAGTTCGGTTCCGGTTAACCAGACCGAAATTTCGGTTAACCGGAACCATAATTGCCCAAAAATGAGAACCGAAAATCGGACCATATAAAATTTCGTTTAACCGGAACCAGACCGGTTATTTTTGGTTCCAGTTCGGTTAAACCGCAGAACCATTTTTTTTTAAATGACCTGTTGCACGGGTTAAATTATAAATTATAAAATTAATATTTAATATATATATAATATATTATTATAAATTTTTAACAAAATATAAAATATTTATTTAACAATATTAGGGTTTTAAAATTTTAATTTACAAAAATTAAAATAATAAAATATATAAGTATAAAATATAAAAATAATATTTAATAAATATATTATAAAATCAGTTTTTGGTTCGGAACCGTTCGGTTCCGGTTCCGAACCGAAAACCAAAAAATTATGTAATAAGAAACCGAAAATCGGACCTTTAACCGATTATACGGTTCCGGTTCTAACCGAGAATCGGGAACCATTTAGACACCCCTAAGAGCGGTATTTGAAGGCAAATCTATGCATCTGTATGACATTTTCCTCGGTAGCCTCAGAAGTAGATCTAGCCAACCTTTGCCTTCCCATTCCTTTGATTTGGCACTTCTCTATGAACCGTGTAGTCCCCCACTCGACTAATCGAGGCCGAGGCTGGACCGAGATGCCTACGGAAACATTTGACACGTCAGGGTTGGACGTCCTAGCAACTTTTGCACCGTGTCGATGGTAGTCGACCTAAGACACGACCGATCGAAATCGAGCATCGTGTGACCCAACCGTGCGGCCGAGAAAGTGACTGATGCTAATTCCTTTCAATTATTGGTTTAAAATCGATTAAATGACGACATCAAACTGCACCCAAAATATGTGTTGTATGCAACAACTGCAAAATTTTGACTTTCGACAATTATACATAACTCCCTCAAGACTGTCGCATAGTTTACTTCGAAATATGAGAATGATACTACCTCTCAAAGTCTCATCCACCGCAAAGTAATGTTAGAGATAAAGAACCAAAATACTCAATTCCAAAAAACAAAATTTCAAAAGAAATGAATTGAAAAAAACGAAAACTTTAATGAACTCGGTTACATATTTGCTTTGATCATTGATCTGGATGCTAAAACGTCTTCTCTCCATATCGTACATATCATCATAACACGACGAGCGATGTATTTTTTTTCTATATCGCACCTAAAACACAAATGTAGTTAGATTCATAAACGTACGAGTTACTAAAATGAATCATTAATTAGGAAAAGATGGAGTTGAAAAATGCCCGGAAATGGGTATTGGGATCGACATCTGGCCCAAAATCGACATTGGCTATGCGATACGGGTCGGGCTATGGTCGTACTGAGCTGGATTGTGGGCTGAGGTCGGGCCAAATCACATAGGGCTTGGGCTTGTTTACATATGGGCCTGCGTCTGCCTCGTATTTTGGCTCTAATTGAAAATACTGTACAATAACCAAAATATTGGGTAAGACCCTGTTCTTTTGGACTTATTTTGATTTTGATTCGATTGATTTAGTTCGATTCGATTCGATTCGAGTCCATCGATTCGATTTAGTTCGATTGATTCGATTCAATTCTTCTTCTTCTTCTTCTTCTTCTTCTTATTATTATTATTATTATTATTATTATTATTATTATTATTATTATTATTATTATTATTATTATTATTATTATTATTATTATTATTACTACTAGATGTCTTCCCGTGCGACGCACGACGTAAAATATTAAATATTTTATTATATTAGTAATATGTGATTGAATTTCAATAATATTATCAATTTATTAGAAAATATACGTGGGCCAATATTTACTATTATCGTTGTTGTTGTTGATTACTATTATTATTTACCATTATTATCAGTGTTATTATTATTATTATTATTAATCTTAATTATTATTATTGTTATTATTACTAATAATATTTACTATTATTAATAATAATATTTATTGTTATCGTTGTAATATTTTTTATTATTATTAATAATATTTATTATTATCGTTGTTGTTGTTAATTACTATTATTATTATTTACCATTAGTATCAGTGTTATTATTATTATTAATTTTAATTATTATTATTGTTATTATTACTAATAAAATTTACTATTATTACTAATAATATTTATTATTATCGTTGTTGTTGTTGTTGATTACTATTATTATTATTTACTATTATTATCAGTGTTATTATTATTATTATTAATCTTAATTATTATTATTGTTATTGTTACCAATAATATTTACTATTATTATTAATAATATTTATTATTATCGTTGTTATTGTTGATTACTATTATTATTATTTACCATTATTATTAATGTTACTATTATTATTGTTATTATCATTATTGTTATTAATATCATTAATATTATTATAATTTACCCTTATCAAATAGATCTCAATTTATCATTTATATTATATTTATTATTATATTTATTATTATTATTATTATTATTATTATTATTATTATTATTATTATTATTATTATTATTATTATTTATCCTTAATATATATTCCAGTTCAGTTCAGTTCAGTTCAGTTCAGATTCATTCAGTCCAAAAGAACAGAGCCTAAATCCATTAAGGGTCGTAAAGTAATTTTATTTTCGAAAAAGGATTAATCTAATATCTTATTATTCAGAGTTTTCTATTGAGAAATTGCTCAATTGGAGCCAAAGAATTATAAATTTTGAGGAACAATTTTGTGAAGATTTTTAAAGTGTTGAGAATTGCATGTGTTGTATAAAAATCTCGAACATGGAACAATACATAATATATGCAAGGGAAATACGATAAAACATATGGTGCAGTAAGATATTAGTGGTGTTAGGGATTTTGGATCATATTTACTGCATAATATTGAAAGGATTGTGATAACAAACTACACATCGAAAAATACGGATACAAACTTGTAATGAGAAGATTTGCAAAATGAACCTCACAAGGAGACTGATATATCTACAATAAAACATCTAAAAAAAAATACTCTATTAAGGAATAAACTCTATTTAGGAATAAAAATTTATGGTCCCAACTTGGGACTAGTTATAATTTGGAATAAACTCCATATTGTCATAATTCATATATTTTCAAATCCCAACATAAGGAAATACACCTCCATTTAGAAATAAATCATAATAAAATACATATATATATATATATAATTTTAAGTTGATCTAAAATACTTGTTCAAGATTGATTGTGACAAAGATTTAATATTTTGTGTTGTAACCATATCCTTCAACTTGCGTGTGCCCATTAATTCATTTCGTCAAATGACCATCTTAGCATTGAGCAAAACATTTCCAGAAACATCGAGTAAGTTTAAAAGGCCTTGTGAAATTTTTGTCTTACATCTATCATCCTCCGGATTATTTTCCTCATTTTCTTGCCTAATTCCTTCAATAATTTCTTCATCGGTTAAAGCATAAATAATTTTCTTACCTAATTCCTAAGTTTACAACATATTAGATATATGTATCTACTAATTATAATATTTATATATTATACATGCACTTTAAAATTTAAAAAAAATTCTTCTTAAAACTCTATTTAGGAATAACCTCCATTTAGGAATATTTTTTTATGTTCCCAAGGATATGACTTTAGAAAGGTTTTACTGTACCTCATGTTCTCGACTTGGTAAGTATAGTACTGCATTTTTTTTTAAGTGTGTTTTCTTGTTAGATGCTTTGCGAGGCGGGTTGAGTCAAGGAGATGTAGGGTGAGTGGAAAAATGAAAATGCACTCGCCGCGTGAATGTGCTGTGTGACTAGTTGAAATTGAAATTTTAAACCGCTTCGTCTCGTTGTTTTACGTTGCACTTGGATAATAAATTCATAAAAATGGATATGAAAAAGGAATTTTTAAATTTATATATATATAGGGGCGCGTTCTATGCAGTACTAATATTAGATGCAGTACTTTACAGTACTAATTTATACATGAGTTTTGTACTAATTATGCATGGAATATATGCATTTTGTGCATCAAAATTTCAATGCATTAATATATTTGATGCATATAATCTAATATTTTAATGCATCGATATTTTGATGTATATATTGCATATTTGAATGCATTGAAATTTTGATCCATAAAATGCATATATTTCATGCATAATTAGTACAAAACTCATACATAAATTAATAATATAAATTACTGCATCTAATATTGATACAGCATAGAAATTAATAATATAAATCACTGCATCTATTTATACATACCAAGGGTTAAATGAGTAAAACTACAAATTTCCATCACCGAACTTGCATTCTATAATTATCTGTAATTGTGGAAAAAACTCGGGCCTGTGTTCCGTGGCTAGGTTTTTTCTCTCACAACTCTTTCTCTCTCATCGTCGCGTTTTTTGTTGAAAGAAGCAGCCGCCGTTAGCCGCAGCGTTTATCAGGTTCTCAAAACCCTGGCACCGAGCGCTTACATCTGTGCAATTCTCTACATTATTTCTTGAATATTATTTATCGCGCTACAATTGGTAGATAGTTAATTGTTTCGGATTTCCCTTTCTGGTTATCGGCGGGTTTTGAGGCATACTTGAAGTTCTCCATCGTAATTGCATTTTTCATGAATATTGGTTGCTGATTTTTCGGTTTTCAAAGTATATTTACTTGTAATACATCCGTTGGAAATAAATTTCCCTCAGGGTTTAGGGCTGGGAGAATCTTATTTATCTAAGTTATTATCTGTAATCTCTCATGTGTATGTCTTTTGGAATGTTGATGTGCTAATTGCTTCGTTGTGTACGATATATGCTTTGAGGTATTTCGTGGTGAGAATATGTGGGTTCTCTTTCCCTGTGATTTCTTCTTTTCACGTACGCAAGACTTTATTTATTGGTTATGAGGTTAACTTACACGCAGATGCAGGGTTTGCCTTCGCCCTTCTTTTCGATCTGGTTACGGCCAAGTGATATTAATGTTGTGCTTTAAAGAAGGATTTTGTTTATTATTTCTGCAGAGGTTGTAATCCTGCTGTTTTTCCTTTTGATTTGATATTAGCATGGACTATTGATGTTAGTGCCAGCTAGTGAAGCTTGACTATGGAGAAAATGAATAAGAATAAAGTGCTAGTGTTTTTGGATGTCTCCATCGATGGGGATCCTTTTGAGAGGATGATTTTTGAGGTACAATCATGTTACTGTAATTTGTGAGCTTAGCTTCATTTTCAACACCGGTATATTTGAACGTAACCGGATGATATGATCCTATGCTATTGTTGCTCCGAATGCAGCTCTTCACTCATGTTGCTCCCAAGACTGCTGAAAACTTCCGTGCACTTTGTACTGGTAACTTGTTTGTTTTTCTAGTTTTTATATCGACTCTATATGGTCTACATTTTAAATTTATGTAGCTTTCCTTTTTCGTTCCCCTCCTCCTCGTAAATCTATTAAAGTTAACCTTTTCATAATAGATGAGTTTTTTTTGGAGTTTTAAACTCTTGTAAAATTTTGGCCTCATCGTGCAATATGATAAAGAGTTTTTTGAGAAATCTCCCTTTGTTTTTTTGGGTTCTATTTACTCCAGTTCCCTTTTATTGTGATATATATGTTCTTCTTCACCTCATGTGTGAACTGGCCATTTCTTCAGGAGAAAAAGGTGTCAGCCTTAAAACTGGGAAGCCATTACATTATAAAGGAACCTTTTTTCATCGTATTATCAAGGGACATGTGGCTGAGGTATGTGATTTACTTTTTCATTGTTGTCACTCAGAAATGTGAGCTCAATATGATCAAGTTGCTCTTTGCTATTCTATTGGTAGATAAATGCAAAATGGTCTCTTCCTAGTCAGATATCCTTGTTTATTGGAGAGGCTGATGATCAGTTGATACGATTGCATGTCTGTGATGTAGTTTTAAGGTTGTATTTACTAAGTTGTCTAATCTCATGATTCTTAAAATGTTGCCATAAATAGCATCAAATGCGTAATTTTTGTATTAAATAATGATTGACATCCTTTAACTGTTTCTTCAGGCAGGGGACTTTCTTCGGCAAAATGGTATGTTGTGACGTGTTTGATATAATCTTGTTACCTGTATTGTTCTTTGAAACGGTCAAGTGGAACTTATCATCAATATTGCAGGGAACTATGGAGAAAGTATATATGGTGGGAAGTTTCCAGGTGAGATACTGTTCTAGTTCCTCCTTTTATGAAACTTTTTTATTTGTCATCTGGTTGGAACTGATAATTACTTGCATAATTCCATGTATCTAGAACATTTCAAATCAAAATTGTTCTTAATAAGATAAAACAATTGCCAAAAAGTACCAACATGTTCATATGTTTCTTTATTTTCAACTTGTTGTTGTCTTGAGAACAAGTGGGTTTCCTTTCTATTGCCTATGAAGGTTGAGGCAGAGTTTGACCTTATTCTCGCTGCATTGGAGCTTCAGTTCACATGATATTGGAACACTTGTTTTCTCTTAAAATGGTAGGGAATCTTAATGTTACGCCTGGCCTTGATTGGCCACTCTTTGATTTTCTGCCGGACATTTGCTTTGATATTGAAATATCTTTTTCCCTGTGCTTGTTATTTGTCGATGTTTATTATGTCAGAATTGTGGAATCGCTCTTGGCTTGGATCCTCCTTTTTTATGAGAATGCCTTTCATAATTGAATTTTTTTAAAGATAAGATGGCAGAACTTTCATGATGTACGTGATGTTTTTATAATATCAATCACGTAATGTGACATGACTATAGCAATTATCTCGACTCACATGATATTTTCCATGTACATCTCATGATATTTTCCATGTAACTGGAAAAGCTTACGATTTTGATGGTTTTGGAATTTTATCTCATTTCTCCTTCATATGAAGGTTGCGATAGGAAGGGCATCCCCCACTTTGTCTTTTGCATGAATTGTAATGTTGACTAATTTTCGACAATTAATTGGCACTATAATCTTCATGCCACCTACCCCAACCTAGTTGGGATTAAGGTGCAGTTGATGATGATGATGGAGATGGCAGAACTTTCGGCATCATGCTGATGAATTTGGAGCATTAGGGCTATATATTTCACTTATGATACGTGTGAAAATTGAAAAACATATGTGAGTCTTGTATTTTGAGGTCTTGAATTTAGTATGCTTATCAATACGTGTTGGGTGTTTTTCAGGTACCCAAGTACTTGTATCTTCTCACTATTACTTGATGTTATACAATACGCATGCCTTATTTAGTCATCTTTCATTACTGACATAAGTCAATGGTTCAGCTGTTGGGTAGAATCCTTCCCCTTGATTGAACATTGAACTTTTTGTTGGTTCTTTAGCTGATCCGAAGCCTGTCAAGTCGTGTTATTTACAGCTTATGCGAATGTGTATCGAAGTTGCTTGACCTTGATGAAATTTGTGTTAGCATGAAATCTAAAATCTTGATGATGTCGAATCCTAATTTTTCGTCCTTTTTTTGCCATGGTATTTACTTTTTGTGCAGACTGCTCAGCATTGTCATTGTCACTATGGTGTTATACCAAATTGAGTTGATAACCATTGACCTGAATACTATTGGCTCCTCTGCGCTATACTTTCGATTATTAGAGACATGGAGTTATTTTTCCCATCCAATATAAATACGGTTTTCCTGTATTACTTTTGAGCTCGCACACTTTTTAGGTCCCTCTTATTTTTAGAAACTGCTGAACCGACTCAAAATCACACCATCCATTGATTTTTCTCTTTTGGTGAATGCTACCAGCATTTTTTCGATCCGATGTTGGGTGACGATGTATTTATTTCAGTTTCATGCACCCCCCTCACTATTAGTAGTGGCGAACTGTTTGGTGAATGCTACCAGCACTTTCTCGATTTCAAGTTGTAATCCTCCTGTTTCCTTTTGACTTGATATTAGCATGCACTATTGATTTCGGCATCTTCCCTTCTATGCTTCTGTTTTTTGCTGAATAAGTGAAACATAGTGATGCATTTTCAACTGTTTCTTATATCTAAATGAGCTGGTACATTTCAGAATGCCTCTTGTAGAGGCTCAAAATTATATGGCCCTACGGATGTGGTAAGTGCATCAGAGTTTGTGGTCTATGTAGTATTATTACCATTGGTTGCACTGTTCTTCTTTTTGGACTTGGATGATGGCATTATGTTACTATGTCTGCTTGTATTAGTTGCAGCTTGCAAAGCAATCTGCAACTTTTGATGTCGCTTGTATTTCTCATGCTGGGCACAATTTCACTATTTTCTGCTTTGCTTGTAAATCAATGGATGTTGTTTGGCTTCGGAACAGGGTGCATCACTTTCATGTGAATTGTCTTTATTATCTCCTTCCGGTTTTAAGAGTAGCTACTAAAACATTATTATTTTTTCAGATGAGACCCCCAAACTGAGACATGATGCCCGTGGTTTGTTGTCTATGGCAATTAATGATCGTGATGAACGAGGCTCTTTGTTTGTTGTCACCTTTAAGGCTGATCATCGTCTTGATTGGTTTGTTCTTCTTTCTTGTTACTTTTTACTGAGTTCCTGTTAAAAAATTACGCTGAATCCATGATGTTCTCCAAATAAGGGCCGCGAATACCAATTACCTGTCCATTGTTAATTTTGGATCATGGCAAAGTATCCATAGTGAATTTTTGGGAGTCTTTTCGTGGTGCCTAGCAGATCCTTTCACAAACACATTGTAACATAAATAATATAGCAATATCTATTTGTTCATTTCAATTCTAGGTAGCGTTTATTCCTTCTAACTCTGATTGAGCATCTTTAATGTTTTTCTTCCCATATTTTATTTTTGATTTCTCATCACTGATGTTCAACTCCAGGCAAATATTTTCAAAGATATTCTCCTGTGGCACATGAATTTAGGTGATGGGTGAATCTACGTTGCGTTCTGTATTAGAAGTCAAGACTTACTAATTAACCAAATATTTTGAGGCAGAGAGATCAAATCTATTGGGCAGTTATTTTAATCTGGCATGCTTGGCATTCATGTTATTTTGTATTTGTGTTACATCTGATTGATTTCTGATCAGCAGCAAAAGAGTTGTCTTTGGCAAGCTTGTCGATGGGTATGAAGTGTTGACGAAGATCGAAAATGCAGGAGATGATGAGGGGATACCTGCTGTGATGGTGAAAATAGTCAATTCAGGAGAAATAGATGATGGTAGGAATTTTGCAATGTTCCAAGTTTGCATATTTTTGTGTGGGGTCTATTTTTAATTGTTAAATTATGGAGCTATGATGGAGTCTGAACTAGCCGTTGTTTTTTATTTGATTACTTTGTCTTGCAAGTCGCAACTCATTGCATGCTGAAGATCATCAAATCTTTAAGGTGGATTTTTATACTGCTTTATATGTTTGGATTGCATTGATTCCTGATCTGTACAGATAAAAAGAGGGCTACTAAGTTGAAGATGGAGAAGGATGCTACAGAGGAAATTAATCACGAGTTGAAACGCAAGCGGAAGCACAAGAAATCTTCGAAGAAGAGGAGGAAAAGAAGAAGATATTATACATCCGAATCGGATAGCTCAACAGATACTGATATAGATTCTTCTGAATCTGATGCTGATTCTGACTCTTATACTTCCTCATTAAGTGACACGAGCTCTTCGAGTGAAGACAGGCGTAAGAAACGGAAGAGATATAAGAGAGGCATAGTCAGATACAGACGTGGGAAGAAGAAGGATAGACGACATGAAAAACGACGGAGGCGGCAGAAGAAATCAAAACGTAAATCTAAAAGGTAGGCATAGTTTATTGGTCAACCATACTGATCATTTTCTATTTGATAGTAGATGTTCTATTACACACCTACTTGTTAAATATTAGATTTTCAAATTGAAGATAAAATTGCTGTGTTTGAGTTGCATGTGAAGATTGTAAGCTTTTGCCTCTTGAATGATGTCATCTTCATGTGCAAACCATGATTTCTCTAAATGATGTTGTGAAGTGCAACGTTCTGAATAGTTGTGGTTTACCTGCTGCAGTGACTTGCTTCGAGTATGCATAATGTGGTTCATCTAATAATTTTTGTTGTACTGTATTTGTGCGGCTTGTTTCTTTCTTCGGCGCAGGCTGCTGGAACTATACATGTGAATTGTTAGTCATCACAGGCCAGTACTGTTGACTTGAGACTTATTTATAATATAATGTTGCAGGGGTAGTGTCTCAGATAGTGAGAGCGATGGTAAGACTGGAAGTAGCTCTCAAGATGATGTTGCAGTTGGAGCATCAGATGTCAAGCATAAACCCTCTAGTAAGATAGTTATTTCATCCTTTATTTGTTCCTTTATATTTCTGTAAAATTTCATTCTTATTATTTGACGGTGCCATTTTCCTGAAGGCAATCAATCTCCTCTTGTTGAGCGAGAAAATGATAAAGTTGGTCATAAGAAAGGGGAGGCAGTTGACATGTCTGAGAAGGAGGAGGGTGAGTTCGCAAGGGAAAATGCAGAGCATCAAAATAATGATGTCGGAATGGGAATGGATTCTGACAGAAGTGCTGATAGACACCCTGATGTAGTAGATGATCTTCCAACCAAATCTAGGTGTGCATTCTATTTCCCCTTCACGTTCATGCTCCTCTGTTATTTACAGAAATCATTATAAAAGACTTCCTCGAGGCTTAGTTTAATTGCAAAAAATCCATTCATCTCCCAAATTTTTTATTTTAATTTTTCAAACCGTACCTTAAAATGGGCGAGATATTTGTCACATTCTAATACGTTAAAGCGGTATCCCCCCCTCCCTCCCAACACCAATCTGGTGATTTATTTTCTTTTTGTTTGACAGGAGTGCAAGCTTAAGTCCTATAAGAACTAAGACTAAGAGTATGAGCATTAGTCCTAGAACTGATGTCAGAAGTCCAGATGTTGCTGCAGAACACAGGAGGAGCCGGAGTCCCAGTCTTAGCAGAAGCCCACTGCCAATCTCCCGAAGCAGGACTAACACTCCAGCTAGAAGCGAAAGCAGCAAAAGCCCAATACGGAGCGAAAGGGAAAGAAGTGTCAGCATGAGCCCCACACGTAGGCTGCATTCTCGTCGAAGCCGTAGTAGAAGTGCTACATTTTCTCCTCCCAGAAGAACCCCACCAAGAACCTCATCCAAGAGATCATCTATAAGCAGGGGCTCAGGTAAACCTTCTAGAAGGACCGTAAGCAGAAGCCCGGTCAGATTGCCCCGTAGAAGTATCAGCAGAAGCTCTGGTAGAGCCCCTCCACCTAGGAGAAGCCGCAGTCCAAGCCCAGCCGAGGCACGTAGAAGGGGTTATCGCCCCAGCTACTCAGGAAGTCCTGTGAGTGCAGGCCATAGGGCGAAGTCGCCTGTTTCTGATCGTGGTAGGAGTTCATCAAGAAGTCCTTCGGTTGGTGGATCACCCAAACGCATTCGAAGAGGAAGAGGGTTTAGTGATCGATACGGTTATGTGCGGCATTACAGGAGTAGGAGTCGCTCCCCTGATCGTTCTCCTGTAAGGTCGTATCGTTATGGTGGTAGAATTGACCGTGACCGGTAAGGAAAATTTGTATACCTGCCTCCCACTTCTGACCGTTGAGACCCTCATAAACTCTCAGCTTGTAGCAATAATACTTAAAGCAACTACCCATGTGCTTTCGGCTAATAAGGAAAATCAGTTATTTTCAATATCACAAATAATTCCTCATCAAGAGTGTACATTGTAAAATATAAACAAATATGAAGGGGAATTTGAAATTGTGAAAGTCCATTTTTTATTTAAAAACTAAAAATTAGATAAAACTAAGTGCATTTTTACCTGTATTGTCTAGATTCCAGAACATTTCTTCTGATCTTTAATGTCAGTTTTTTTCTCTCTTAAATGTCTGGTAGGTACTCAAGTTACAGAAGATCACCCAGACGTTATAGGAGCCCACCTCGAGGGAGAACACCTCCAAGGTCCGTGATCATTTTATTGTATATGTGCGCTTTTTTATGCTTTCCTGTTGTCAACATTGCAAGCAGCCTTATTTGAAGTTTATCATTTCCACCTAATTGTTGAGTTGGGTTATCTTATTTATCCTGAATGTCCGTGTGTATCCTTTTGTGAGGTTTCTTGAAGTATATTCATGTCTAGCCTATGATGAGGTCAGTAAGTTATATTGGTTTGCATGGTTGAAATGTTCAAACTTTTCTGTTCTATTGACACGGTTAACATAATACTTATCTTTGCGTTCTCTGAGGTATTCATGGTTATCCAATTGCCTGAATGTTTACCTCCACGTGTTTATAGTCAAAATGTGGCTAATTGAATTAGGGTTAATCTAATTACAAATTCTGTAATTGAATAACCCAGCTATTTTTCAGAAAATACAAGTATCCTTTTTATTTTTTATTTGTTTACAAATTGCACTAGGGGTGTGTGCAAAAAAACCGATTAAACCGAAAAACCGCACCGCACCATAAAAACGTACCGAAAAACCCAATAAATCGCTTAAACCGACATATATGGTTTTTATTTTTTATAAAACCGAAACTTCGGTAACGGTACGGTATTTGACTTAAATACCGAAAAAAAAACGTACCGTACCGTTATTTATATTAAATATTTTTATGATAATATATCATATATATAGTAGTTACAAACTCACATGAATATAGACGTATAACAAATTTATTGAAGTTCAAGACACTTGTTTTTTTTTTTTTTTTTTTTATCCTCCGAAATAGTTGAATGAAAACTTGAATAGTAAATTAGTTATTGTCTTAAGGTTAGTGTGATTTTTTTGGTTTAGCTATTAATTTGGATCAGCTATTTATGGTACCTTGTTGAATTAATTTATTCGAGTATTTTTGTCTTATTAATGCTATCAAGTATCAAGTAGAAAAACCGAAAAAATACAGTACCGATGTAAACCAAACCGAAATACCGAACTACCAAACCGAAAAAACCACAAGTTTATGGTATTAAATCATAATAAACCGAATATAATTGGTATGGTATCGGTTTTACCCTAAAACCGTACCATACCGTACCATGCACACCCCTAAGTTGCACCCTCGATATTCGGGTATCTGTAAAGAAAATACAAGATTTGATTGGATCCTCTATATTTACATTCCGTGATTTCTTGTGAAGTTGGAGAGAGAAAGAGATGCGCTCACAGATGATGTATGCAAAATTGCAAATGAATGTGTAGATGCATTTCTTCTCTCTCTCTCCAACTCCAGAAGAAATCCACACAAGTCAGTGTAGTTACAAACTAAATGTAGAGAATCAATTTGTAAGACCTCAAAAGGTGTGTTTGTTGTTATACCTTAACCGGGTAATTGTAATTTTGGAAGGTAACTGGATTTCTTTTCCTTTTTGTAATCAGGCTAAATTTAAGGGTAATTTTTGTAAGAGTAAATTACATTAAACCCCTGAACTATGAGTTGTTTTTCCCACTTTATGTACTGCACTTTGTTTTGTTCCTTTTGCGTTGTTCTTGAACCATGTGTTCTGCTTTGATTCTCTATGGACCATCTCACATTTTATCATGTGCGAACATGTATAATGAACAATAGACATGTGTCAGTTCTGGATTGGTCCAGGCGGCCAATTGAAATAAAACGCACAGTTGAGGTTGGATGTTGGTTTTGTTTGCTACTCTCTAATTTTATGTTGAACTCGAAGCTAAATCATTCCGTGCGAAATTTGTTTTCAGATACAGGGGCAGGAGGAGTCCTAGTGCATCTCGCAGCCCCACACGCTACCGTGGTGGCCGTCGTTATAGCAGGAGCAGGAGCCCCGTCCGGAGCCGATCTCCGGTGGACAGGTACCGTGGTAGCCCACCACGCGCCGGGAGGGGAATATTGCCTTCGCCAAGCAGGAGCCGAACTGAATCAGTGTCCCCACGCGGTTCACAATCTCCGAGGGCGTCCCATAAAGGCCGTTCGAGGTCGTCGTCTGGTAGCCCCCCTACACCTCGGAACTTGGTTCCGTATGGAGGCGATTAAGGTATCGTGGTGGTTGCAAAGGGTAGTAGTGATGGTTGTGGATTCGGAGTTCTTTTATAACTGTGTACTTTGTTGAAATTTGCCGATGCCTTTCTTTTTTTTATCTTCAGTTTGTGTGGGGGGTAACAGTGTAGTCTGTCCGTGTTTTCGGAGTTTTTTTTAATCAAAATTGAGCTTATATGATTCTATTCTATCGGTTATGCATCTACTTTAAATAAATTTGGGCTTAGTTTGGAGATAAGATGGACCCTAGGGAATGGGGTCGTAAATATATCAAGATTTTGGTTCGATTGGTGATCTGAATTTGTTTAATTTGGGTTCAGATTAGAATTTATTTTTATTATTTATATTATATTTGATTTCGAATACAAATAATTATATTCGATTTGAATATCATGAATCCTATTCTTATATATATATTATAATATATACTTATAATCGTATAGAATATTTACTTATTATAATTTATCAAATATGATTATATATTGTATATGTAATTCTTATATTTATAGTTATATATTTAAGTAATTCAAATGAAAAATACCAAAAAAAATTGAATTTGAGGATATTTGAATATCCATAAGTCCACATTGAATCGAATCTGAATTGAGTTTTAATATTTGAAAATAGATTCAGTGGATATGGTTTGAATCGGGTTCGTATTTGAATATATTAACATAAGTTGTAGTTTTTTATATAACGTTGTAAATTTATTTATATATATATATATATATATATATTCATACATGCTTAGATTCTAGATCTATACATTATTGGAAAGAACAATTATTAATACTTAAATACTACAGTGATTGTTTTATACTCCTTTCAATCTAAGAATAGTAAGAAATATTATGAGACAAAAAAAAAAAAAATACAAAACATACACCAATTTGCAGTGAATTATATTCAACTTAAATTGTATTATTTGACATCACCGTTTAATTTTTGAAAATTAAATTGGGTTTTGGATTCGCATGTATGGTTCGTAGTATGTATTCATAGGTAATTAGGATTGTACTACAATAAATAAAAATTGAATTTTGTAAATTACCAAATTACTCTGTTGGAAAAAAGTATGTCAGGCTTGTGGAAACTGTCGGCCATCGTGGGCCGTTGGAGAACAAGCCGTCTGAGGACCAAAAAAAGAAAATTGGGCGGAATGCCGTTGGAGAACAAGCCGTCTGAGGACCAAAAAAAGAAAATTGGGCGGAAAAATTGCCCATTCGCTAGTCTTGCCGGGGGCCGATGACCCGCCAACGACCGAAAAGAAGCTGCCCATTTGCCGCAGTTTCAACGATAATGCACACAAAAAAAGCGGCCCGGCGGCCGACCGACAACCACAGAAAACTGAACTATCCGACAACCCGAAAATTCTCCGGTGGTGGTGGAAATTGTGTCAAGAAGTTTGGTTGTTCATTTAATTTAATTTAATATTAAAGTGTATTATTAGGAAATTCATCATTTTTAAATGTAATCTAATGCAAAACTAATACCATAATATTATTTTGTAACAATATGATTATTCGGTCGTAGTATTATATTTCGACAATCATAATTGGTTAGTTCTTGATTTAATATTCTTATATATATGTATATCTGTAAATAACTCTAATAATATCATATATCTGTCATCTAGCCACCCCCCACCCCACCCACCCCCCCCCCCCCAAAAAAAAAAAAAAAATTACATTAATTGGGCCAGTGCAAATAAATAAAGAAAGAAAGCCGCCGCCCATGGTCTCAGGCAGCCGTTTTCTGAAAATGTATTGGGCCTTGGCCCTAATCTAATGTAAGCAAGCACCATCATTTTCCCGCCGTAGCCATCTCAATTTGAAATTTCCATTTATTTATTCACACGAAAAGTAATAAAAAATAAAATACAAACAATTAAAAAAAGAAAACAGTTAAAAGAATATATAATAATAATAAATATATTAACAACAATATATCGGCATCTTTCACACACACTCACATTCGGAGTGAAAATTAAACCCCAAAAATAAATAAAAAGAAGTGAAGTTTTAGAGAGAGAGAGAGAGAGAGAGAGAGGGACAGAGATAGAAGGTAAGAAGAAGATGCGGAGGCTGAGCATTAAGCTTAAAATTAGGGTTTCTGAAAATGGACTCCCCTGAATCTTCCAAACCGACCACCACCGCCACCACCAATTGTGAAACTGCGCCTGCTCAAGTACATGACCCTAATCTTTGTTTATACTTGCGTGTGTGCGCTCGAGTGACTATTTTGATTATATCTCTGTGTTTCTAAGTTACATTTTTCCACGTGATTGATTGTCGACTTTGTGTGGACTTCGTGGGTGATGGGGACGCGAATCGTGGTCTAATATTGGAAATAAAAAAAACGGAAAAAGAGAGTAAAATTGTTTAATCATATACAAAAAAAATTCGAGAAATGTTGAGGTTGGTTTCCGGCGGGACGAATTTAGGTTGTCCTTTTTTTCCCCTTATATTCTCTCGGCGCATTGATTTCGGAGTTATTTCTCGGCGAGGCGTTTGGTGGGCAATTAAATTGAAAGGATATGTTGCATTGACATAGGAATGAATGTCTGGTGTTGTCCTCGTTTGAAACTTTTACTAGCTTCTGCAGGATTGTACGGTTGTCAGGCAACATAGTTTATTTTTTTTAAGGAATGAGATAATGTGGCATTGATATTAGTACATTTTTCTTGCAGAGGCTGATTTTGAGTTAAGTTTCTTGCAATTTATAGTTCTATTTTTCCATTGGTACTTGCAATTATGCATTTAGAATGATTTGGGTTGAGGACGCTATGTATATGCACATGACCATAGTTGAGTATTATTAATCATATGATCTCTTTGACGCATGCATGTCAAATGCTTCTAGGTTTTGACCAACTCAAGTTTTGATAACCATAGTTCGCATGAATTGAAAATTCTTGTTGTGGGTAAATTTGGTGGATATGTATGAAGATGATTCGTTGGTCAGGGACTCATGGTTGTTCAGCCTAGTAAGCATTAGTCTTGCCTGCCTTTCTGTTTGGTCCTTTCTTGTACTCAATCATGTGAACTTGCTAAGCACTTCATCTCTTCTACGTAAATGCTTAAGTTCTATAGTACGTGTGATGATGCTAAATTAAGTTATCTCATTCTTCATATTGTACGCTTGATATCCCAAAACAAATATCACGGAAAGAAAACTAATGGTTTTACATTGTATTGTATAGTTGTTGCAATTTGTGAGAAATGACGAATGAGGTGTTTTAATTTATTATCTTAAAAAGCTGTTTTTTTTTGTGATTTCTTCCTCAACCATTGTTTCCTTGGATCTCAGGACTCGCCTGTCTTTAACTTTCTTAGCAACCTTTCCCCCATACAGCCAGTGAAGGCACCATCCGTTGCACAAGGTTTTCCAGAGCTGAATTCACCTCCCATTGTATTCACATCACCGCGACTCAATACCCAAAGACGGTCAACTTTTCTTAAAAGGTCTTATATATTCGTTGGATTAATATCAAGTTTCCTTTTTTTTTTGGTTACCTTCATTTCAATGTAAAAGGAAATGATCCTAGAAGAATAATTTTGATGATGTAAATTTAAGCAGGGCACATTTTCCTAGAGCCCCATGTGCAAATTTTGCTGGACAGGATGAAGATGGCAAGAATGGTGTTGCTACGGTCAAGGGATGTGAGAAATTGAATATTCAACTTAGCACTAGGCTAGAAAAAGGCACAGATAGTAACAGCCCTGAGAATGACCTGGCTGGAAGCCCCTCAGGATGTCCGGAGCACTTCTTGACTGATATTGTGGATGTGGACTCTGCCGATACGAAACTTTCAGATAATTCAACTTGTGCAAAATCGGAATTCATTAATCAGCTGCCAGATGTCAGAACAGACTCAAAGGAGATTTTAGTAGCACTTGAGTGTGAAACTAATTCAAGGACAAGTGAGCAAATAGAAACTGAAGAGGTGCTTGAAGGAATTACATCAATTGATGTGAGCGCAGTGGAAAAAGATACAAAGCAGATTGATAGTGTTCCCTTTGATCACTTTCCAGCGATTGAACATGAGTTGCGTGTTGGCCATGCTTTGGCCAATCGGACTGAAGAAGATTCCATGACTGAGGTCAGTGGTGATGAGTGCAAAGTGGTCCATTATTTGCGTTGCCAAAAATGTGCATTTTCATGTTGTTTTTGTTATCTGATAATTTGCAATTGCAGAATGTGGATGCCAAGCAGGCTGCTCGGTCAGATCAATCACAACGTTTGCTTTCAGGATCAAGGGATGTTGGTAAGTTTAATGAAATGTGTGTTGCTCAAGCTAATGAGGCGGCTTTAGCGGAACCGGTTCTAAGGAAAGTGCAAATTGATAACGAGGTTTGAATTTTGTGCTATATGAATATATGAAATTAATTTATATATTCTACTACATATATGTGGCTTCTTTGGAGTTGCTTTTATGCCTTCTATTTTCCTTTGAGATGCAAAAACTATTGATTGTTTTTGGTGATACAAATTTGAAATATCTAATCTTGTATGCATCTTCATATTCTTAAAGATTTCCAGATCCACCACATCCTTCAAGATGACTAATTTGCATCTTCTGCTTATTGGAATCATACAGATTGCATAAAAAGCTAATTTACATCTTCTGCTTATTGGAATCATACAGATTGCGTAAAAAGCGAGCCTGCTCTCAATATAAGACCATTCAAGTTCTTTTTGATGGATTATTGGTACATGTGTGTAATTATCTTGGTTTGGATGTCAATTTACTCCTACTGCTTGGTTGTTTCTGAATTCTGATTTAATTTGAATTCCAAGCAATTTTTCTTTTTACATCTCAACTGAAAGAAATGTTACATTCTCAGAAATGATTGTGAACGCATTTAAGTAATATAAGTTTGAATCCATTTTAGCTTTTATTTCTCAATCTTTGCCAAACTTATTAGGCTTTTCAACACCGTGGAGTACGTAGGCGTTGTCTCCAGTTTGAAGATGCTCACCACAAGGTAATTTCCAATCAGATTGCTCAAAGTACTTCAGACAGTGAGGGATTAAGACCACTATCCTTAGAGACGACATCAATTCCCATCCATGGGAAACTTGATGAAGTGATCCAGCCCATGTTAAGCCCTAGAAATTGTTTGAACTCTACCGTCCAGATTCCCAAGCCTTCAGGTATTGGCTTGCACCTGAATAGTATAGTCAATGCTGTGCAAGCAGGACCTGGTTCAAAAATAAATGTGAAATCAGCTCAGTGGGGTAATTTCAGTATTGTGGGAAAGAAGTCCATGCACACGAATGATTACTCACACAGCTCTTCTATATCACCTGTGGTGGAGAATGTTTCAGCATGCACTGCTGGTAATATGCATGAAAGTCATGCCTCAGCTGGAGTTGCTTCACCTATGTCTTTGTCACCATATGTTGTCAAACCATCAAACGACTCTATCGTCTTAAATTCAATAAGGGACCAGTCAACATCAGGTAATAAGAGGAAGTGTATTGAAAAAGTTGATGGTCCCGAGGAGCTCAACAATTCGAGCCCCCAAAAGAGGTAAGTCTGACTTTTTTCATGCCATATATTGTTGTGTTTTTTTTCTGTGCTTTCAGAAGAAGAATCAACTTTTGCAATATTTCCAGGATGAAATTATTGGACCATAGTGACGGTGATGGTTGCAAGCGTTGTAATTGTAAGAAGAGTAAATGTTTGAAGCTGTAAGTATATCCAAGTTTTTACCACTTATACCTCGGAGCTTCCATTCCACCTCTTTGTATTTTGTTTATTTGCAGTTACTGTGATTGCTTTGCTGCCGGGATATATTGTGCGGATCCTTGTGCTTGCCAAGAGTGCCTTAACAGACCGGCATACGAGGGAACAGTTATTGAGACACGGCAAAAGATCGAATCACGGGATCCTCTTGCATTTGCTCCTAGAGTTGTACAACGCATCACTGAGCAACTTTCAAATAGTTGTGGGGTATTGTTGCGATCAGAATCTTAACCAAGAATCATCAGCAAAATATTAAGTGAAATATTTGGCTTATTTTGTAGGAAGAAGGAACCAATTTCACACCATCCTCGGCGAGGCATAAAAGAGGGTGCAAGTGCAAGAAGTCCATGTGTCTAAAAAAATACTGTGAGTGCTATCAGGTATAAGTTGTGTAGTTGTGCATTGTATTGTACCCGGATTTTGTTATAAACCTTCAGTTGCATTAATTTCTTTTAAAAATCTTACTGAATGAGTTTCTCTGTTCTTTTTGAGCAGGCAAACGTTGGATGTTCATATGGATGCCGGTGTGAAGGATGCCAAAATATCTTTGGCCGAAAGGGAGGTATTATTTGCTTAAAAAATCCGTTTTGGGTCTAGTCTAATATGTTGCCTCTTGCCTTTTGATTTATGTAATGGTTGGTTGATTTACCTAAGCATTTTGCAGTATCTTTTGATTAACACAAGCTTGTGAGATTTATGTCATGAAACAAATATCAGGTCCACTTTGCATAGGACTGAATTTGTTTCAAGATCTAATGATGAGTAGTTTTATTTGATAGCTCTATCAAACCCTTCGAGTTTGCATTGAATAATTTTTTAACTGCGAAAAATCACTTCCAGCTGATCTAGACATTCTACGTTTCTCCCAGAATATTGCCCGATTAAGGATGTTTTCAGTGAAGAAGAAACTAACAAAACAATAGATGGCTCAATTCTTGAAAAATGCGAAATAACAGCATCTGGAATTCGTATAAACCATGCTGAGGTTTTCAATGCTCACAGTTTGACTCCCCCGACTCCCGCATTCCAGTTCTCAAAGTAAGATCATTAGATATACAGATACATGCCTCCTTTGAGTTCACATAAGATGAACTTTCTATTCTGTGTGCGCTAACTCTTTTTCCTTGTTTCTCTTTCACAAAATTACGTAGCCATGGAAAGGATGCATCGAAAGTTTGGTTCCCTTGTGGAGAGTTCTCGGAGTCACCTGAATCAAGTTTCACATACGTAGCGCCATACATGATTTCTCCACGGTCTCCTACAAACCCAGATAATAATGGCATGATCGCTGAGGACCCACAGGAAATCAACATTCTTGATCTGGCTTCTTTTGAGAGTTGCACAGATAATTCGATATCTCAACCCTTTTCTGTAAAAAGACCTCATTACCCTCCAGGGGGTTCCCTCGGGTGGCGTGGCTCGCCAAACACCCCGGTGCCTCAATTCAGCGGCACTAAACTTCTTCGGGAACTTGAATTGTCTAATAGTGTCCAAGACGATACACCTGAGATATTAAAAGACAGTCCTACCCCTCTCAATGGGGTGAAAGTCTGCTCCCCGAATAAGAAACGTGTGTCTCCGCCTCATGGGAGGCCACATGAGTCTGGTTCGGGCTCGTCAATGGGCCTCCGGACTGGGCGTAAATTCATATTGAAAGCTGTTCCCTCATTTCCACCTCTTACCCCGTGCATTGATTCCAGGGCTGTTTCCATTCAGCAGGCAAACTCTCCTCAAGATCGTAATGTTAATAAATGAAACAAATTTTTTAGAAGGTAAATAGCATGGCTGGCTTGTACATTAGTTGCACAAAAACTACTCTTGAGGTTTTATCTAATACACAAAAAAAACATTTTATTTTAAAATTACAAATACCCTCTTGAGGCTTGGTAACACCTAAAGGGTTAGTTTGTAATTTTGAAAAATATCAATTCTTTTATGTTAATAGATTTAATTTTAAGGGCATTTTTGTATGTAACTCTTAATTTCACTGATTAGTATTTCATTTTTGTTGTGATATCACCGGGTCAAAGCTTTCGGCTAGTAACGTGGATGGGTGCCTTTGTTCAAGATCCTTAATCTTGCATGTTTTTATGATCAGATATGCTTATATCCGTGGACATCGAACTCGAAAGCAATTTTCTGTTCATCATGTTCTGCCAGTCAAAAGTCTTGTAAGGTACCAAAAATATTTCATATGCAAGACGGGACATGAAACCGACTATCCGGACATGTTATTGAGCTGTTGATGTTGCAGTTGTTTATACACTAAGGTTTGAACTTTAAAGAACGGCATCAGCAGAGGCGAAATTTCTGCTCTTCATATTCGTTTAGTCCAAAGTGTCGAGAAGTTCTTGAAAAATATGATTGTAAGAGAAAACGTTCTATTTTTTCCCCAACTTCTAATGCACAATGGGAAATGCTAGAGTTTGTGAAGGTAAGTATGGGCTCATCTTTTACACTAGTGAAGGTGATTTTATAGACTTCTTAGTTATTTTTTAATTTAAAAAATCGGCTTTCATAAATGGGTCTTCTAAGGCCGACTCATGTGAAACCACTGGCGATAGCCAGTGGCCACGAGTCTCTTCACTAGGGATGACACCTGAGTTCGACTCTTCACCCCTTACTCGTATGGAGTCGATTTTTTTTTTTTTTTTTAAGGGATGTCTCATATGAGACCTGTTCTTCTAACAATTCATTTTTGCTGTTGTTTCTTTCTAAATATGTGAAAAGATAATTCAATTTAGGTATATGATATATTGTACCTGGGGGTGGGTTGAGTGGTGTAGGTTTTTTAGTTTTAAGATTTTGGGTTATGTTAATTGGACTTAATTTGCTAATTGGATTCATTTGGTTAATAAATGCAGTTTTTTAATGTTTATAAGTGTGGTGGTAATTGGTGTAAATAAATATAAGTTGGAGGGTGTAAACTGGGTGAAAACTATGCCTACTTATATTGGTTCGAACAAAAATAAAAAATCCGTCTACTGGATGTAGTTTTATTTATTTATTTATTTATTATTTTTTTTTTAAAAAAATCCCCCCACCCCCTTCCCTTACAATGAGGATCGAACCCAGGACCTCTAAGTCTCTGGAAGGCTCTCCAACCACTAAGCCATTTGATGTTCTCAATTGTATTATTCAAAGATAAAAAGGAGGGTGAGAAAAATTACGTGGTAAAAGAGGTAAAAGAGAAAGTGATAGTTTTTAGTTTTTTATATATAAAGAGAAGAGGGGGATTCTGTGAATGGGATGGTGTGATACATATAGCGCATAATAAAAATATTTTATTAATTTAGAAATAATAGTTCAAATAAACAGACGATAACGAATACATAAAATCTGAATGTGATTTATACAATAAATATGTCATTTATGTCTAACTAAAGTGACTGCGAATTTTAGTGTTGAGAAAAAATAAATATTGTTGGTGGTCGGACGACAGTCACAAGGATTATCACATTGACGTCTAGTCGACAATTAGTTGCCAACTAGTCGACGAGTCGCCGCAGGAAATAAGGCGCTGAACGACTTTTTGAATTAGATGTTGCCGGGTTAAAATTGGTTTCAACCTGGCACCAACTCAAACCCGACCCAATTTTTTACTTCAAAAAAAAAAAAGTTCAGAATTAGAAATCGCTCTTTCTCACACGATTAAAGAACACGTTTGAAACCCTCGTCTTCCTCGTCTTCTGTATAGATCCCAGATCCGTTACAAATTGATCCGTTTGAAACTTCCAATTTGTTCGGCGTCGCCTTCCTCGTCTTTTTTCCGGCATTCTTCTCCTTCTCTTCGGGCTTCTCGTCTCCTTTATTTATTAGTGTATGTTTATATATTATATTTATATATGTATATCTATATATCGGTCATTGGTCGACTAAAGGACATATATATATATATATGTGTGTGTGTGCGCGCGCGCGCTTGTAGTTACTAATTATTAAACTAGTATACAGTTAATACTAATATAATTAATACTGTTTTTTTAAAATTTAAATTTTAAGTAAAAATCTATCATTTCTTATTTATTAAAAATAATATTTTCAATTATATTAAAGAACTTATAAATCATAATCATATTATGAAATATGGATATTAAATTGAAACTTGGTATCATGCTAGTTTGTTGAATTTGAACTTATATTAGGTATAAGTGTGAATTAATTTTTTAATACCAAATCATAAAATTGACAAGTTTTATATCCCCATACATAAGATTATAAGTTTTTTGTTCCATTTTTCTTAAAAAGACTAAAATGTCCTCCCAAAAATTGTAATGTTGACCCTCTTTTCTTTTTGTATTTTATTTAATTTAAACTATTTTTTTTCCTTTTCATTTTCCTCATCTCCTCTACCGATTGATATTAATGTCCAACAACCAAAATTTAACTACAACTTATACATCAAAACAACACAACCATTTTTGACAAAGGGTCTCTCGAAAATCTTATAAAAATCACAAGATTATTTGAAAAGAAAAGTCGACATTCAAATAGGACTTTATTTGTCGTGCTTCTGGGTTCATAAAGAAGGTATGCATCAATACTTTACCGCTCGGATTCCGTATACGATGGCTGCACACGATGGCAAGCCACCGTGTGCAACGGTCGTGTCCAACGACCGTGACATCGTGTGCACAACTAACGTGTCCACGATCGTCTACAATCGTGTGCAGCGATCGTGTTCATGGCCAGAAACTTGCACACGATCGCTGCACACGGTAGCATCCGACCGTGTGCATCGGTCGTGTCCAAGGCAGACTGTGCTAGGATATTGTTCGCTTAGTTTTCTGAATAGTTATTCATTTTTTTGTAATCAGATATCATGGCAGCGCATTTTGATACATCACGGTGGTCATTGGGAGCGATCGACATATGTAGGCGGGGACTCATTTTTTGTCAACATCGACACGAGCAAAGTTAGTCGTGCAAACCTCGTGGGGGTTATCAGAGAGGGTTTGGGTGGTCCAAATGAGTCCGATTACAAATTATGGTACTTGACACACATGGCCAAGGGAAACAAAGTAAAAGTCCTATTACGGGGTGATATAGAGATCAATTACTAGTAGAATATAAATAGGATCCTGAGGTCTATGTTGAGAACGTCAGTTCCTCCACTCCCAAGGTAAATATGGGATGTAGTAGCTCGAGAGTAGAGCCGGCAACATAAATTATAACATACCTTCCAAAGATTATCAATACGAGGAAAATGAGGAAGACGAAGAAGATGAGGAAGGTGAGGATGTGCATACATCCGAATATGAAGATTGTTGTAAAGACTTGCTTGAGTCACTATCTGTGGAGTTTCTTGCTTGGGTTCGCCAACCCGCCCAAATGGATAAGATTATGAGTCGTCGGAACTTCTCATTCGACCATCGATTGGCGAGTGAGCATGAGAATCAACGTTCAATGCGTAAGGATCATTCCATTTTTGGACCCCGGTAGGCCGGGACTTTGGGTTGGGTCGAGCAGCCTCCACTGTCACCGGTCAGCTAGAGGTGAGGTCTACCTTTCGGTCCAAGACAGAGTTGAGGATAACTGTAGGAATGTATCATCTGGAAAATATGTTACAGTGTATCACTGATCGTTCCGGCGATAAACGTATAGTGTTTGTCTGTAAGAGTGGGAGAAACAATTGTCAGTTTAGGTTGTGTGCTATTGAGGGTGCAACCATTTGGAGAATTACTAAGTTGACATTGGAGCACAGCTGTCACCCTGACTTGAATCGTGCTGCCGCGCGGTCGGTCACTTCTGAGGTTGCCGCCCATTATTTTGCTAAAAGATTGGCCGGTGAGGGGGTCACTTTGAGGCCAAATGAGATGATTGCAGAGATGCGTAGGGAGTACGGCATCGACATGCTATACAGTTTTGCTCTCCGGACGAGGAATATAGCGATAGAGAATACATACGGCGACTTTTGTGTTGGAGCAAGATCGGAATATGCGCCGTGTTGCGGAAGCATAAATATAAAGTGCGGAAATTAAACGACGCACGGATTTATATAGGTTCAGCTATAAACGAGCCTACGTCCTCTCTCGGTATCTTTTTCTATAGGTTGAAGATAAAAACCTCTGCACCTCTCTTCTACCGGTCGAGGGATAACCGTTACAATCACGTCTTCTATTGGTCCGTGATAAACCACTCATACTTGTCTTTGTGTCGGTCCAAGTTAAACCGTTTTCCTTTTCTATTGGACAAGGAATCAACCTCTCTAGCTTTCTATGGGTACTAGATAAACCTCACTAAGATAGCGATTGCGATTCTAATAATGCCGGATCCTTGATCCTAATAACACCGAATCCAATCGTATCTTTTCTTTTACCTCTCGTGTATATGTGTATAAACAATCAAACTGACAATATAAGCTCAATATCACAACAACAATAATACCAATATGAATATATGATCAATGAGTTGTTTGCTTGAAGTTGTTGTATGGAATAATACCAAGGATGTGGTATTTATAGCCTTCATCAACCAAACTAGCCGTTAGCTCTTCAGACTGCGTTACGTACGCTATCTTCACTATATTACGTACGTAAGCTATTTTACGTATGTTAACCTCAAGGGGTTACGTACGTTAGCATCGCCCAGATTCAGTCCAGTAGCCTTCGCCTTGAACATTACGTACGTTAGTCAACACCTATTACGTATGTTAAGGATACGTCATTGCAGACGTCATATATCCGTTGCTGCTTTTCTGACTTTGACTCTCCCAACGTTCATCTGATTTGAACACCATTACGTACGTTAAATTCCACTTCATATTGCTCCTTCTTTACGTACGTTAAGCATGCAATTTCCATTTTTTTGCACTTCGTTTCCTTCGATGCTTTGCTTCGTCTTTTTGTTGTTTTGTTTTGTGTATCAACTTTAATCATCAAAACACTATTAAGCATGTATGGAATAAAATGTTCCAACAATCTCTCCCTTTTTGATGATTAGAAAACAACACTTCGTCAATGGGATTTACCTGTAAAAATACAAATATATGTATATGTGTACGGACCAAAGTTTTTGACTTTGTCCGTTTCGTTAGTTTCTTCTCCCATTTCTTTTTCGACTCATTTTCTTTTTCTTTTTTCCTTTTCGAATTTTCAAATTTTCATCATCTTTTCGATGTCTCCTCATTTTACTTTTCAATTTCATTTTTTCGACTTTTCTTCTCCTTTTCTCCTTTCAACTTCCATTTTTCTTTTCAATTTCAACTTTTCGACTTTTCTTCGATTTCGATTTTTCTCCCCATTTCAGGGTTAATCTCATTCTTCAATTTCTCCTTTCTCTCCCCATTTTTATTTTCATCAAAAAGTGTAAAAAAAATATACTGATATAAAATATGCATGATACCAAATGATGAATATAACAATTTAGAAAAAAAGGGTATTAACTCCCCCAGAAAATATTACCTCCCTTAAAAAAAATTATTACTCCCCATAAGTAAAATATTTTGAAAAAGAAATCAATTTTTGGGGATCCAACCGAGAGTTGGTTTTTCATTTGAAACATAGACGATATTTGAAATAATTGTTCCTTTAGGAACCCAAATCTTTTTAATTTTAATCGTCTGGCGTGGACTTTTACAGTTCGAAATATGATGCCCGATTTTCAAACATTTTTCGCAACGGGGTATTTTAAATTTAAGGATTCGTTTTTAGAATGAGGTTTGAATCCCAACCCCTGTTTATTTAAAGTAAACTTTTGCACCCAGAGCATATTTTCAAATTTCTCGTTTCCGAGAGAAAATTTCTTCGTTAAATTTTTGAGCTCGGTTTGCATTTTAACAAGATCATCCTTTAAAATATTTTCATTTTCAACACACTTTGAATGATCGATCTCGATAAATTTTCTCTTTTCAAGAATTTTGGAATATTCAATTTCCAATCATTTATTTTTAAATTGAAGCGATTTAATTTCGGATAAAGCATTTTGATAATCCGTATGCAATAATTCAAATACTTCAAATAGTTCGTCGTAAGAATTACTTACTTGCTTTTCGACGTCGCTATCGTCGAATGAACTTCGTGCCATAAGAGCGAGATAATTTTGATTGATAAAATAATCATCTTCGTCGTCATAGCTCTATGTTGCAATCTCCTTCTTGGGTTTAGCTCGGCAATTCTTTGCAAAGTGGCCTGGTTTACCACATAATCGACAATTATTGTCGAATTTCTTAGATTCGCTCATTTGGATGTCCTTCTTTCTCCGGTTTAATAAGTGTTGGAACTTATTAATATTCTTGGCATATGTCGATTCTTCGTCGCTATCATCCACCGGAATTTCTTCTCTCTTTGACATCTTAGCCTTCATGGCTATTGATCGTTCCTTCGGCTTTGGCTTGACACTTCGTGATTTTAAAATTATCTCATAATTAATTAACGAACCAACGAGTGCGCTAAAATCAAGCGTATTGAGATCTTTAGATTCCATGATCGCAGTCACGGTGCCGTCCCATTCGCTAGGTAGTGATCGTAAAATTTTCTTGACTTTTTCACTACTAGATAATGGTTTTCCAAATGAAGCAAGTCCATTTGTGATGACCAAAAATCGGTCGAGCATATTGGTGATGGACTCGTCACCTTTCATCATGAATAACTCGTAGTCATGGAGAAGCATATTGATCTTCGTCTCCTTGACTTGAGTTGTCCCTTCGTGTGTGATTTCAAGAATTTTCCTTATCTGTTTAGCACTTTCACACGATGAGATACGATTGACCTCTTCTGGATTTAAGGCACAATATAGAAGTTGAGTAGCCTTACAATTTAGATGGTCGTTCTTCCAATCCTCGTCATTATATTCTTCGAAACTCCAAGAAAAATGATCTTCCAAATCTCGATGTCATACGCTCGGATGAATATTGACATCTTTTTCTTCCATGCCATGAAATTTGCGCCATCAAAATTGGTGGTCGGTTAAGAGCAAGGCCTTTGACTGGAGCAAATTGAAATGCCATTTGGATCATCTCCTCGGATGTTAAGTCGTGTATTGGAGGTACTGCTCCGATACCAATTGTTGGAGCAAGATTGGAATATGCGCCGTGTTGCGGAAGCATAAATATAAAGTGCGGAAATTAAACGACGCACGGATTTATAGCTCTCGGTATCTTTTTATATAGGTTGAAGATAAACTCTGCACCTCTCTTCTATCGGTCGAGGGATAATCGTTACAATCACGTCTTCTATTGGTCCGTGATAAACCACTCGTACTTGTCTTTGTGTCGGTCCAAGTTAAACCGTTATCCTTTTCTATTGGACAAGGAATCAACCTCTCTAGCTTTCCATGGGTACTAGATAAACCGCACTAAGATAGCGATTGAGATTCTAATAATGCCGGATCCTTGATCCTAATAATACCGAATCCAATCGTATCTTTTCTTTTACCTCTCGTGTATATGTTGTATAAACACTCAAACTACCAATATAAGCTCAATATCACAACAACAATAATATCAATATGAATATCTGATGAATGAGTTGTTTGCTTGAAGTTGTTGTATGGAATAATACCAAGGATGTGGTATTTATAGCCTTCATCAACCAAACTAGCCGTTAGCTCTTCAGACTGCGTTACGTACGCTATCTTCACTATATTACGTACGTAAGCTATTTTACGTACGTTAGCCTCAAGGGGTTACGTACGTTAGCATCGCCCAGATTCAGTCCAGTAGCCTTCGCCTTGTACATTACGTACGTTAGTCAACACCCATTACGTACGTTAAGGATACGTCATTGCTGACGTCATATATCCATTGCTGCTTTTCTGACTTTGACTCTCCCAACTTTCATCTAATTTGAACACCATTACGTACATTAAATTCCACTTCTTACGTACGTTAAATGCCTTATATTACGTACGTTATTACTCCCTTTTTTACGTACGTTAGGCATGCAATTTTCAGTTTTTTGCACTTCGTTTCCTTCGATGCTTTGCTTCGTCTTTTTGTTGTTTTGTTTTGTGTATCAACTTTAATCATCAAAACACTATTAAGCATGTATGGAACAAAATGTTCCAACAATCTCCCTCTTTTTGATGATTACAAAACAATATTTCGTCAATGGGATTTACCTGCAAAAATACAAATATATGTATATGTGTACAGACCAAAGTTTTCGACTTTGTCCGTTTCGTTAGTTTCTTCTCCCATTTCTTTTTCGACTCCTTCTTTTCTTTTTCTTTTCTCTTTTTCGAATTTTCAAATTTTCATCATATTTTCGACGTCTCCTCATTTTACTTTTCAACTTTATCTTTTCGACTTTTCTTCTCCTTTTCTCCTTTCAACTTCCATTTTTCTTTTCAATTTCAACTTTCCGACTTTTCTTCGATTTCGATTTTTCTCCCCCTTTCAGGGTTAATCCCATTCTTCAATTTCTCCTCTCTCCCCCTTTTTATTTTCATCAAAAAGTGTAATAAAAAATATAATGATATAAAATATGCATGATACCAAATGATGAATATAACAATTTAAAAAAAAGAAGGGTATTAACTCCCCTGAAAATATTATCTCCCTTAAAAAAAATTATTACTCCCCCTAAGTAAAATATTTTGAAAAAAAATTATTTTTTTGGGGATCCAACCGAGAGTTGGTTTTTTATTTGAAACATAGACGATATTTGAAATAATTGTTCCTTTAGGAACCCAAACCAAACCAAACCAAACCAAACATACCCAGTGTATCCCGCTCAGAGCAGGGTCTGGGGAGGGTAAGATGTACGCAGACCATGACCCTACTTATTACGGTAGGGAGACTGTTTCCGTGAAGACCCTCAGATTAGTGCACAGCAACATATTGAGTGAAAAATACAAAGGGAAGCATATGATACGAAAAACTCATTACCATACCTGAGTCCATGGCTTAATCCACATGGGACTTACCTAAGAGGAATTTGGCTACTTCACTCCCGATGAACGCTGCTCAAACAGAAGAGAGGTTGACTCCGCGCACAGCTCCCTGTAAAAAACACACCACACGCAAAAGGCAATAGGATAAAATATACGATAAATGTAAAAATGCAATGCTCTAGGTCAAAGCTAACCGAGACAACCCAACCCTGATGCTCTCAACTACAGCACCACTCCCAACTAAAGAATCAACAACTCTGATCTGGCGCCTCCAAGCGCACCTATCAACAGTCATGGTCTCGAAAAGGTTTAAGGCCTTCAAATCTAATCTCAGCTGCTCCTCCCACGTCCTCCTCGATCGGCCTCTCCCCCTCTCCCCGACAACTACTAAACTCTCGACCCTCCTCACCGGAGCAGATGCCTGCCTCCTGCGGACGTGGCCAACCCATCTTAATCTCCCTTCCCTAACTTTCGCTGAAATGGGCGCCACTTCTTGTAATACCCGGTTGAAATTCATGTCATTTCAAACCTCTTCATTGTGCGAATTGTGTTTTGTTGGGCGAACCCTTGTAATCATTGTTTGGAACCACCGTTTTGGGGTTTCCGTACTTCCATTTCGTGTTATTGTTTCCCAGATATTGAGTCCTATTGCTTTTATTCTCTTCCCGGGCCGTTTTTCATCATTTTAGGACCCGAGGGGGGTGTGGGCCGCGGCACAAGGAGTGTGCGCCGCGGCACACACATTTTCTAGACCTGGCCGAGCAGACTGTACCCGGTGCCGCGGCACATGCCGCGAGGCGCGACACCTTCTTGAGTCGCTGCGGCACACTCCGAAGTCATGCCGCGGCACACATCGGGCGCGGCACACTCGTGTTGCATCTTGACAGCAAACGTCTGCCGGTGCCGCGGCGCACGCCCGGCCGGCGCGGCAAGCTGCCGAGCCACAGGAGCGATTTTGGGCTGTCCGCGGCACACTTACCGAGCCGCGGCACACACAATGCGGTCATTGCATAATTATGCTTTTGAGCGAGATGCGGCTCATTTCCTCCATTTTCTTCAACCCACACGAGAGAGAGAGCTTGAGGAGAGAACTTAGCATCATCAATCATTAGAGTATTGAATTTGTAACATTTTCATACGGTGCGGAACCTAGGATCATCGATCTATCGCGTATTCTTCGGATCATAGAGCTTGGATATTCAAGAGGTAATTTCTTCAACATCTTGGTTTTCGATTTTGTATTGGGTAATGATGTTTTGGATGTTAAAATCATGGTGTATGAAGTGATATACACATGATTATGGGCATATTTGATTATTCATCGGATTATTGAAAGATTATTCAAGAACACTTTGAATATTGTGTTGGATTTTGGGGGTTTTCATAGATTCGTCCGATTTATCCGATTTGAAGCTTGAGAACCTTGAGATTATGATGTATCTATACCGTATGCATGCTTTTCCTACGATTTCACGGACTTGATTGTGCCGTTTTCGGACTTGTGGGAGTTTGGGCGATTTTTCCAACCTTTAGTTGTTTACCCGTGTATTTTCATGAATCGTAGACGAGTTTGGGAGTTTCTTCATGTAATTTGAGTATGGATAATTAATTACCATATTCCTTGCGAATCGTTTAGGTGCGGAAGCGCGTTCTTGGACCTACCGAACTCATACCCTTCCTCAGTTCGATTTCTCGATGTCTCAAAGGCAAGTATATATTTATGATTGTACATTCGACTTTGAAAGTAAGAAATATTGATGGTATGATATGAACGAACCGTTTCTACGGCATTCATAGATATATTGATGGCATGATATGAGCGAACCGTTTCTACGGCATTCATATATGAATTGATGGCATGATATGAACGAATGTTTCTCGGCATTCATACATGTATTGACGGATGATATGAGCGAACCGTTTCTCGGCATTCATATACGTCTCGATGTGACGCTATGAGATTTAGTTATTAGGAATACTAGTCTTGAATTAATGAATTGACGGTTACTTTTACTTTATTGTCGAGAGTATTGTGTTTCATACTTGATATACTTGCACTAGCTATTCGGCTAACCCCTTTATGGGGAAATACGTTTATGTATTTCAGGTTCCAGGAGAGCGGACAGGCAGGTATCGAGTCGGCATGAAGATGGTGGGCAACTGTGATACTGTGTCTTTCTTCCAGTTATGTTTTGAGTTTTCCATTCCGTGTTGTTGTACTGGATTGGTTATTGAATACTCGAGTATTGTTTTCTAATATCCTTGATGTTAGGCTATGTTTGCCGAGGTATTGATTCGTGTTGTGACGTCTTTGAATACATTGGTTATGTTTTGAATACCCTTTGTATTGTTTTTCATTTCATTGTGTGTAGACCTTCTCGGTCAAAGTTTATAGTTCCGCGTATGTTTAGCCTTGTGGGTCCCACGGCGGGACTTACGGCGTTGTAATATTCCCTGAATAACTTGGGGGTGTTACAGAATATGGTATCAGAGCTTAGGTCTATGGATACCTAGGCTGTCGGTCTTTTGGGTCGAATGAGTCGTCATTTGTCCACAGTATCACTACTCTGCCATCATCACAGTGCGACCGATACTGGTAAGACCTCTTACTCTTCTGATGATTCCTTATTCATTATGCTTCTTTTATTGGTATTCTTGAGAATCGATCACCTTAATGACGTGCGATTGAATTGTGCTTACGTACCTTGTGTGTTCTTCAGTATGTCAGCTGGTAGGGGCCGTGGCCGTGGTCGTGGCGCGGCCGTTTCCATTAGTTCAGTTGCGGGGTCGACCAACCCCAGTTTGTCAAACTCGGTGCATCCTGACACCGAAATCGGCACGACAGATCAAGCGGTCGAGAACAACGCGGACGTTGGAGTGGCGAATGCACTTCAACAATTGGCTACTCAGATGACTATTTTAGCCCAAACTGTTCAGCTGAATAACCCGAACCCAAACACGGATGCCTTGCTTCAGAATGTAATCCGTATGCACCCTCCACAGTTTGGCGGTGCCACAGACCCGTTAGGCTGGGAAGATTGGCTAGCAGAATTGGAGAAGATTTTCGAGGCGGTTGATTGCCCCGAGGTGAGGAAAGTACCGATTGCTCAGTATTTCCTCACTAAGGAGGCCGCTACTTGGTGGAAGGTCATCAAGCCATAGGATCGTATTGCCATGTGGGATGAATTTAATGAGCTCTTGGAGGCCGAGTTTTGTCCTTGGCTGGTGCGAGAGAGCCGAATCCGAGCCTTTTTCGAGGCTAAACCACAAGATATTCCCGTTTCGTAGGTGATCGTGGAGTACAACCAATAATTGATCCATGTGAAGGATCAAGTGTGTAACGAGCGTGATAAGATCCGTTATTTTGATATGCGGATGAATTTGGACTTACGGCGGTACATGGCCGGATTTGCTTGTACCACACTGAAAGAGTATCAGGACAGAGCTTTAGCCCATGATATGTTGAGCCCCGACAACGATACCGTTGAAGAACCGAAGAAGCAGAAAGTGGCGGGAAATTTTTCTGGCTCTAAGGGTGGCAACTTTCATAAGTCACAGACGACTAGCCGTTTTGCCGGACAGTCGTCACGTTCTAATAAAGGAAAGAGGGGTTACCGTCCCACTCCGGGTACCACAAATCGCACGGTGACTTGCTATAATTGTGTCCGTCCAGGCCACTTTAATTCGGAATGCAACTTCCCACCATTGAAGTGTCACACGTGCGGACAGATGGGACATAGAGCGGTTTATTGTTTCGAGCCAAATCAGACTTTGGACACTCGGGATTCTGCCCCAACACCACTTGATCAAGGTATAAACCAGCGACAATCTTTTGGTCAACCTCAGCAGAATTTTGGCAGGGGCCGGGGACGGGTCGAAACGGCGGGAAACTTTAGCGTTGGTTCGGTGCAACCACGGGTTTATGAGATGCGTCGAGCAGACAAACCCGACGCGGCGGTGGCTTGGTACCATCCATATTTTATCTTATCGATCAGTGTACTTTTTGATACGGGTGCTACACATTCTTTTATTTCTTTGGAGTATGTACGCCGTTTGAATATAACTTGTTTGATCGCTTGCGATCCCTTTATCGTGAAAGCGCCTAGCGGGGATAGAATTGTGGGGAATCGGGAGATTAGAGATTTTCGGTGATTATATCCGGTATGGAATGGTTATCGAATCGATTGTAGTTGATATGGAAGGCGAGGCGTGATCCTCGGCGAGGATTGACTTGATAATCACCAAGCGATTATGAATTACCGTACCAAGGTTATCACCATGATGACTAAAGATGGATCCGAGTACTCATTTTTGGGACGTAAGTCGGGCCAATCCAAGTTACTTATCGGTGCCATGAAGGCCGTAAAACTTTTGAATAAAGGTTATGCGGGCTATTGGTGTTATGCTTTGAAAGCGGAAGGAAATGAAGTCGATTTCTCTTCGATTCGGTTGTTAATGAGTATCGATGTTTTTCGGATGACCTCCGGGATTACCGCGGATCGAGAGATAGATTTTTCCGTGGACTTAGAGCCGAGATGCGGCCCGATTTCTAAAGTACCTTATCGAATGGCACCTTAGAGATGCAAGAATTGAAGACTCAGTTGGGAGAACTTTTGGAAAAAGGGTACATCAGACCGAGCGCTTCGCCTTGGGGCGCGCCTGTTCTCTTCGTGAGGAAGAAGGATGGTTCACTACGTTTGTGCATCGACTACCGTGAGCTGAACAAAGTAACCATCAAGAACAAATATCCTTTGCCTCGTATAGACGATTTATTCGATCAATTGCAAGGGGCCGCGGTTTTCTCGAAGATTGATTTAAGATCCGGGTATTATCAACTCAGAGTGAGGGAGTCCGACGTTCCGAAGACGGAGTTTCGGACGAGATATGGGCATTATGAATTTGTAGTTATGCCTTTTGGGTTGACTAATGCGCCGACAGTATTCATGCAGTTAATGAATAAAATATTCATCGAGTAACTCGACAGGTGTGTAGTCGTCTTTATTGACGACATCTTAATCTATTCTCGAGATAAGGAGGAACATGCCCGACACTTGCGTTTAGTTTTAGACATTTTGAGAACCGAGCACCTCTATGCAAAATTCTCGAAATGTGAGTTTTGGTTGGAAGAAGTTATGTTTCTCGGTCACGTGATTTCGGCCGAAGGGGTTCGTGTAGACCCGCAGAAGATTGAGGCAGTGCTAGATTGGGCACCGCCTAAAAATGTTAAGGAAGTTCGTAGCTTTTTGGGCCTTGCTGGGTATTACCGTTGGTTTGTCGAGGGGTTCTCGAAACTCGCTCGGCCGCTTACGAAATTGCTCCAGAAGACCGAAAAGTTTATTTGGACGGATGAGAGACAATAAAGCTTCGATGAACTGAAGAGACGTCTGACTTCAGCACCGATTTTAACTTTACCACATGGTAGCGAGGGCTTCGCAGTCTATAGTGACGCTTCGGGTCAAGGCCTGGGCTGTGTACTTATGCAGCATGATAAGACGATAGCTTTTGCGTCACGACAATTAAAGCCTTACGAGATGAATTATCCCACTCACGATTTAGAGTTGGCCGCAATTGTCTTCGCACTCAAGATTTGGCGGCATTATTTGTATGGTTCACCGTGCCGGATTTATACCGATCACAAGAGCCTAAAGTACATTTTCAGTCAGAAGGAGCTAAATATGAGACAGAGACGTTGGTTAGAGTTGATAAAGGATTATGATTTGGAAATTCTTTACCACCCCGGAAAAGCCAACGTCGTTGCGGATGCTTTGAGCCGCAAATTGGCATCTCTTCAAATGCTCGAGGTTCTTACATCATGAGACAAAAATTCGTCAGGATTTAATTGAGCAAGGGATAGAAGTTTGGATTCGGCGAGTACGGGGACAGTTGTGTACTCTCGAAATTACTTCGTCCTTGGTTGACGATATCAAAGGGAAGCAGTGGAGTGACCCGATGATTTCTCAGCGAAGGAAGATGTAATTAAAGGAAAAGCTCTTGGTTTTATGGTTCACGAGGATAATATTCGAGATTTGAGGCGAGACTTTGTGTTAGAGCGATTTAGAGTTGAGGCAAAGAATTCTCAGAAGCTCATGCTACGCCTTACTCAATCCACCCCAGGACGAGTAAGATGTACAAAGATTTGAAGCGCAATTTTTGGTGGAATAACATGAAGAAGGATGTTACGGAGTTCGTACTACGGTGTTTGACGTGTCAACAAGTCAAGATCGAATATCAACGACCAGCGGGGTTGTTGAAACCACTTCCCATTCCCGAGTGGAAGTGGGAAGACATCTCGATGGATTTCATCACTGGCATGCCGAGAACTCGGGCCGGAATGAATATGATTTGGGTAATTGTCGATAGGTTGACCAAGTCTGCACACTTCTTGGGTATTAAGGATACTTGGGGACCGGATAGACTAGCTCAAACTTTTATTGCTGAGATCGTGAGGTTACACGGTGCCCCCAAGACCATTGTTTCTGATCGAGACGGCCATTTCGTATCGCATTTTTGGCAAGCCGTTCATCAGGCTCTGGGTACGGAGTTGATATTGAGCACTTCCTTTCATCCTCAGTCGGACGGTCAGACAGAGAGGACGATTCAGACATTAGAAGATATGTTACGAGCTTGTGCCTTGGATTGGAGTAATGATTGGGAGCTTCACTTACCGTTGATCGAGTTTGCTTACAATAATAGTTGACATGCGTCGATCAAAATGGCACCCTTCGAGGCACTCTATGGTAGGCGATGTAGGTCGCCATTATGTTGGGACGAGGCTTCTGAGCTAGTTGGGACGGAGCCAGATATGTTGATGGAGACTAAGGAAAAGATTTTTATTATCCGGGACCGATTCTTTGTTGCCAGTCGTCGAGAAATCTTATGCGATACTCGTAAATCGACCCTTGGAATTTGACGTAGGAGATCATGTCTTGCTCAAGGTGTCGCCGACCAGAGGAGTTTTCCGCTTCGGGAAAAAGGGGAAACTTAGTCCGAGGTATATCGGACCCTTCGAGATTTTGGACAGAGTTGGAGATTTAGCTTATCGCTTGGCATTGCCTCCAGTTTTGAGTCACGTCCACAGTGTTTTTCATGTGTCTCAGTTGAGAAAGTACGTACCGGATCCGAGCCACATTATCGACTACAGTGAGATTGACGTAGCCGAGGATATTACCTTTCCGGAGAAACCCGTGCAGATCCTTGAGCATCGCGAGAAACAACTTCGGCATAATGCCATTCCACTGGTTAAAGTGTAATGGTCGAGGCATGGAGTCGAGGAGGCGACTTGGGAGACGGAAGAGAAGATGCGGGTGGAATACCCCGAACTATTTATTTCTTAAGTTTCGGGACGAAACTTCTTTTTAGAGGGGGAGAATGTAATACCCGGTTGAAATTCATGTCATTTCAAACCTCTTCATTGTGCGAATTGTGTTTTGTTGGGAGAACCCTTGTAATCATTGCTTGGAACCACCATTTTGGGGTTCCCGTACTTCCATTTCGTGTTATTGTTTCCCAGATATTGAGTCCTATTGCTTTTATTCTCTTCCCGGGTCGTTTTTCATCATTTGAGGACCCGAGGGGGGTGTGGGCCGCGGCACAAGGAGTGTGCGCCGCGGCACACACATTTTCTAGACCTGGCCGAACAGACTGTACCCGGTGCCGCGACACATGCCGGCAGGGCCGCGGCACACTGCCGAGTCATTGCCGCGGCACACCTGTCCGGGCCGCGGCACACTTGTCCGGGCCGCGGCACACTCGTGTTGCATCTTCGGCCAAAAACCGTCTGTACCCGGTGCCGCGGCGCCACCGGCCAGACGCGGCTGCTTCCGAGCCACAGGAGCGATTTTGGGCTGTGCCGCGGCACACTTGGTGAGCCGCGGCACACAATGCGGTGTGCATAATTATGCTTTTGAGCGAGATGCGGCTCATTTCCTCCATTTTCTTCAACCCACACGAGAGAGCTTGAGGAGAGAACTTTGCATCATCTATCATTTGAGTATTGAATTTGTATCATTTTCATTCGGTGGGAAGCTCGGATCATCGATCTATCGCGTATTCTTCGGATCATAGAGCTTGGATATTCAAGAGGTAATTTCTTCAACATCTTGGTTTTCGATTTTGTATTGGGTAATGATGTTTTGGATGTTAAAATCATGGTGTATGAAGTGATATACACATGATTATGGGCATATTTGATTATTCATCGGATTATTGAAAGATTATTCAAGAACACTTTGAATATTGTGTTGGATTTTGGGGGTTTTCGTAGATTCGTCCGATTTATCCGATTTGAAGCTTGAGAACCTTGAGATTATGATGTATCTATACCGTATGCATGCTTTTCCTACGATTTCACGGACTTGATTGTGCCGTTTTCGGACTTGTGGGAGTTTGGGCGATTTTTCCAACCTTTAGTTGTTTACCCGTGTATTTTCATGAATCGTAGACGAGTTTCAGGAGTTTCTTCATGTAATTTGAGTATGGATAATTAATTACCATATTCCTTGCGAATCGTTTAGGTCGGAGCGCGTTCTTGGACCTACCGAACTCATACCCTTCCTCAGTTCGATTTCTCGATGTCTCAAAGGCAAGTATATATTTATGATTGTACATTCGACTTTGAAAGTAAGAAATATTGATGGTATGATATGAGCGAACCGTTTCTACGGCATTCATAGATATATTGATGGCATGATATGAGCGAACCGTTTCTACGGCATTCATATATGAATTGATGGCATGATATGAGCGAAGCTGTTTCTCGGCATTCATACATGTATTGTGGATGATATGAGCGAACCGTTTCTACGGCATTCATATACGTCTCGATGTGACGCTATGAGATTTAGTTATTCCGGAATACTAGTCTTGAATTAATGAATTGACGGTTACTTTTACTTTATTGTCGAGGAGTATTGTGTTTCATACTTGATATACTTGCACTAGCTATTCGACGGCTAACCCCTTTATGGGGGAAATACGTTTTATGTATTTCAGGTTCGGGAGAGCGGACGGGCGGGTATCGGGTCGGCATGAAGATGGTGGGCAAGCTGGCAATCTTGTGTCTTTCTTCCAGTTATGTTTTGAGTTTTCCATTCCGTGTTGTTGTACTGGATTGGTTATTGAATACTCGAGTATTGTTTTCTATTTTCCTTGATGTTCCGGCCTATGTTTGCCGAGGTATTGATTCGTGTTGTGACGTCTTTGAATACATTGGTTATGTTTTGAATACCCTTTGTATTGTTTTTCATTTCATTGTGTGTAGACCTTCTCGGTCAAAGTTTATAGTTCCGCGTATGTTTAGCCTTGTGGGTCCCACGGCGGGACTTACGGCGTTGTAATATTCCCTGAATAACTTGGGGGTGTTACAGAATATGGTATCAGAGCTTAGGTCTATGGATACCTAGGCTGTCGGTCTTTTGGGTCGAATGAGTCGTCATTTGTCCACAGTATCACTACTCTGCCATCATCACAGTGCGACCGATACTGGTAAGACCTCTTACTCTTCTGATGATTCCTTATTCATTATGCTTCTTTTATTGGTATTCTTGAGAATCGATCACCTTAATGACGTGCGATTGAATTGTGCTTACGTACCTTGTGTGTTCTTCAGTATGTCAGCTGGTAGGGGCCGTGGCCGTGGTCGTGGCCGTTTCCATTAGTTGATTGCGGGTCGACCAACCCGATTTGTCAAACTCGGTGCATCGACGACACGAGTCGGCCACGACGATCAAGCGGTCGAGGAACAACGGGCGTTGGAGTGGCGAATGCACTTCAACAATTGGCTACTCAGATGACTATTTTAGCCCAAACTGTTCAGCTGAATAACCCGAACCCAAACACGGATGCCTTGCTTCAGAATGTAATCCGTATGCACCCTCCACAGTTTGGCGGTGCCACAGACCCGTTAAGTGGGAAGATTGGCTAGCAGAATTGGAGAAGATTTTCGAGGCGGTTGATTGCCCCGAGGTGAGGAAAGTACCGATTGCTCAGTATTTCCTCACTAAGGAGGCCGCTACTTGGTGGAAGGTCATCAAGCCATAGGATCGTATTGCCATGTGGGATGAATTTAATGAGCTCTTGGAGGCCGAGTTTTGTCCTTGGCTGGTGCGAGAGAGCCGAATCCGAGCCTTTTTCGAGGCTAAACCACAAGATATTCCCGTTTCGTAGGTGATCGTGGAGTACAACCAATAATTGATCCATGTGAAGGATCAAGTGCGTAACGAGCGTGATAAGATCCGTTATTTTGATATGCGGATGAATTTGGACTTACGGCGGTACATGGCCGGATTTGCTTGTACCACACTGAAAGAGTATCAGGACAGAGCTTTAGCCCATGATATGTTGAGCCCCGACAACGATACCGTTGAAGAACCGAAGAAGCAGAAAGTCGCGGGAAATTTTTCTGGCTCTAAGGGTGGCAACTTTCATAAGTCACAGACGACTAGCCGTTTTGCCGGACAGTCGTCACGTTCTAATAAAGGAAAGAGGGGTTACCGTCCCACTCCGGGTACCACAAATCGCACGGTGACTTGCTATAATTGTGTCCGTCCAGGCCACTTTAATTCGGAATGCAACTTCCCACCATTGAAGTGTCACACGTGCGGACAGATGGGACATAGAGCGGTTTATTGTTTCGAGCCAAATCAGACTTTGGACACTCGGGATTCTGCCCCAACACCACTTGATCAAGGTATAAACCAGCGACAATCTTTTGGTCAACCTCAGCAGAATTTTGGCAGGGGCCGGGGACGGGGTCAGAACGCTGGAGGGGGAAACTTTAGCGTTGGTTCGGTGCAACCACGGGTTTATGAGATGCGTCGAACAGACAAACCCGACGCGGCAGTGGCTTCAGGTACCATTCATATTTTATCTTATCCAGTCCGTGTACTTTTTGATACGGGTGCTACACATTCTTTTATTTCTTTGGAGTATGTACGCCGTTTGAATATAACTTGTTTGACTGCTTGCGATCCCTTTATCGTGAAACTGCCTAGCGGGGATAGAATTGTGGGGAATCGGGAGATTAGAGATTTTCCGGTGATTATATCCGGTATGGAATGGTTATCGGATCTGATTGTAGTTGATATGGAAGGCGAGGACGTGATCCTCGGCGAGGATTGACTTGATAATCACCAAGCGATTATGAATTACCGTACCAAGGTTATCACCATGATGACTAAAGATGGATCTGAGTACTCATTTTTGGGACGTAAGTCGGGCCAATCCAAGTTACTTATCAGTGCCATGAAGGCCGTAAAACTTTTGAATAAAGGTTGTACGGGCTATTGGTGTTATGCTTTGAAAACGGAAGGAAATGAAGTCGATTTCTCTTCGATTCCGGTTGTTAATGAGTATCCCAATGTTTTTCCGGATGACCTCCCGGGATTACCGCCAGATCGAGAGATAGATTTTTCCGTGGACTTAGAGCCAGATGCGGCCCCGATTTCTAAAGTACCTTATCGAATGGCACCTTCCGAGATGCAAGAATTGAAGACTCAGTTGGGAGAACTTTTGGAAAAAGGGTACATCAGACCGAGCGCTTCGCCTTGGGGCGCGCCTGTTCTCTTCGTGAGGAAGAAGGATGGTTCACTACGTTTGTGCATCGACTACCGTGAGCTGAACAAAGTAACCATCAAGAACAAATATCCTTTGCCTCGTATAGACGATTTATTCGATCAATTGCAAGGGGCCGCGGTTTTTTCGAAGATTGATTTAAGATCCGGGTATTATCAACTCAGAGTGAGGGAGTCCGACGTTCCGAAGACGGAGTTTCGGACGAGATATGGGCATTATGAATTTGTAGTTATGCCTTTTGGGTTGACTAATGCGCCGGCAGTATTCATGCAGTTAATGAATAAAATATTCATCGAGTAACTCGACAGGTGTGTAGTCGTCTTTATTGACGACATCTTAATCTATTCTCGAGATAAGGAGGAACATGCCCGACACTTGCGTTTAGTTTTAGACATTTTGAGAACCGAGCACCTCTATGCAAAATTCTCGAAATGTGAGTTTTGGTTGAAAGAAGTTATGTTTCTCGGTCACGTGATTTCGGCCGAAGGGGTTCGTGTAGACCCGCAGAAGATTGAGGCAGTGCTAGATTGGGCACCGCCTAAAAATGTTAAGGAAGTTCGTAGCTTTTTGGGCCTTGCTGGGTATTACCGTTGGTTTGTCGAGGGGTTCTCGAAACTCGCTCGGCCGCTTACGAAATTGCTCCAGAAGACCGAAAAGTTTATTTGGACGGATGAGAGACAATAAAGCTTCGATGAACTGAAGAGACGTCTGACTTCAGCACCGATTTTAACTTTACCACATGGTAGCGAGGGCTTGCGATCTATAGTGATGCTTGGTCAAGGCACTGGGTGTGTACTTATGCAGCATGATAAGACGATAGCTTTTGCGTCACGACAATTAAAGCCTTACGAGATGAATTATCCCACTCACGATTTAGAGTTGGCCGCAATTGTCTTCGCACTCAAGATTTGGCGGCATTATTTGTATGGTTCACCGTGCCGGATTTATACCGATCACAAGAGCCTAAAGTACATTTTCAGTCAGAAGGAGCTAAATATGAGACAGAGACGTTGGTTAGAGTTGATAAAGGATTATGATTTGGAAATTCTTTACCACCCCGGAAAAGCCAACGTCGTTGCGGATGCTTTGAGCCGCAAATCGGCATCTCTTCAAATGCTCGAGGTTCTTACATCGCAGACAAAAATTCGTCAGGATTTAATTGAGCAAGGGATAGAAGTTTGGATTCAGCGAGTACAGGGACAGTTGTGTACTCTCGAAATTACTTCGTCCTTGGTTGACGATATCAAAGGGAAGCAGTGGAGTGACCCGATGATTTCTCAACTGAAGGAAGATGTAATTAAAGGAAAAGCTACTGGTTTTATGGTTCACGAGGATAATATTCTGAGATTTCAGGGCAGACTTTGTGTTCCGAACGATTTAGAGTTGAGGCAAAGAATTCTCCGAGAAGCTCATGCTACGCCTTACTCAATCCACCCCAGGACGAGTAAGATGTACAAAGATTTGAAGCGCAATTTTTGGTGGAATAACATGAAGAAGGATGTTACGGAGTTCGTACTACGGTGTTTGACGTGTCAACAAGTCAAGATCGAATATCAACGACCAGCGGGGTTGTTGAAACCACTTCCCATTCCCGAGTGGAAGTGGGAAGACATCTCGATGGATTTCATCACTGGCATGCCGAGAACTCGGTCCGGAATGAATATGATTTGGGTAATTGTCGATAGGTTGACCAAGTCTGCACACTTCTTGGGTATTAAGGATACTTGGGGACCGGATAGACTAGCTCAAACTTTTATTGCTGAGATCGTGAGGTTACACGGTGCCCCCAAGACCATTGTTTCTGATCGAGACGGCCGTTTCGTATCGCATTTTTGGCAAGCCGTTCATCAGGCTCTGAGTACGGAGTTGATATTGAGCACTTCCTTTCATCCTCAGTCGGACGGTCAGACAGAGAGGACGATTCAGACATTAGAAGATATGTTACGAGCTTGTGCCTTGGATTGGAGTAATGATTGGGAGCTTCACTTACCGTTGATCGAGTTTGCTTACAATAATAGTTGGCATGCGTCGATCAAAATGGCACCCTTCGAGGCACTCTATGGTAGGCGATGTAGGTCGCCATTATGTTGGGACGAGGCTTCTGAGCTAGTTGGGACGGAGCCAGATATGTTGATGGAGACTAAGGAAAAGATTTTTATTATCCGGGACCGATTGCTGGCTGCCCAGAGTCGTCAGAAATCTTATGCTGATACTCGTCGTCGACCCTTGGAATTTGACGTAGGAGATCATGTCTTGCTCAAGGTGTCGCCGACCAGAGGAGTTTTCCGCTTCGGGAAAAAGGGGAAACTTAGTCCGAGGTATATCAGACCCTTCGAGATTTTGGACAGAGTTGGAGATTTAGCTTATCGCTTGGCATTGCCTCCAGTTTTGAGTCACGTCCACAGTGTTTTTCATGTGTCTCAGTTGAGAAAGTACGTACCGGATCCGAGCCACATTATCGACTACAGTGAGATTGACGTAGCTGAGGATATTACCTTTCCGGAGAAACCCGTGCAGATCCTTGAGCGTCGCGAGAAACAACTTCGGCATAATGCCATTCCACTGGTTAAAGTGTAATGGTCGAGGCATGGAGTCGAGGAGGCGACTTGGGAGACGGAAGAGAAGATGCGGGTGGAATACCCCGAACTATTTATTTCTTAAGTTTCGGGACGAAACTTCTTTTTAGAGGGGGAGAATGTAATACCCGGTTGAAATTCATGTCATTTCAAACCTCTTCATTGTGCGAATTGTGTTTTGTTGGGCGAACCCTTGTAATCATTGCTTGGAACCACCATTTTGGGGTTCCCGTACTTCCATTTCGTGTTATTGTTTCCCAGATATTGAGTCCTATTGCTTTTATTCTCTTCCCGGGTCGTTTTTCATCATTTGAGGACCCGAGGGGGGTGTGGGCCGCAGCACAAGGAGTGTGCGCCGCGGCACACACATTTTCTAGACCTGGCCGAACAGACTGTACCCGGTGCCGCGGCACATGCCGGCAGGGCCGCGGCACACTGCCGAGTCATTGCCGCGGCACACCTGTCCGGGCCGCGGCACACTCGTGTTGCATCTTCGGCCAAAACCGTCATGCCGGTGCCGGCGCACGCCCGGCCGGCGCGGCACCGCCGAGCCACAGGAGCGATTTTGGGCTGTGCCGCGGCACACTTCGACTGAGCCGCGGCACACAATGCGGTCAACTGCATAATTATGCTTTTTGAGCGAGATGCAGCTCATTTCCTCCATTTTCTTCAACCCACACGAGAGAGAGAGCTTGAGGAGAGAACTTTGCATCATCTATCATTTGAGTATTGAATTTGTATCATTTTCATTCGGTGGGGAAGCTCGGATCATCGATCTATCGCGTATTCTTCGGATCATAGAGCTTGGATATTCAAGAGGTAATTTCTTCAACATCTTGGTTTTCGATTTTGTATTGGGTAATGATGTTTTGGATGTTAAAATCATGGTGTATGAAGTGATATACACATGATTATGGGCATATTTGATTATTCATCGGATTATTGAAAGATTATTCAAGAACACTTTGAATATTGTGTTGGATTTTGGGGGTTTTCGTAGATTCGTCCGATTTATCCGATTTGAAGCTTGAGAACCTTGAGATTATGATGTATCTATACCGTATGCATGCTTTTCCTACGATTTCACGGACTTGATTGTGCCGTTTTCGGACTTGTGGGAGTTTGGGCGATTTTTCCAACCTTTAGTTGTTTACCCGTGTATTTTCATGAATCGTAGACGAGTTTCGGGAGTTTCTTCATGTAATTTGAGTATGGATAATTAATTACCATATTCCTTGCGAATCGTTTAGGTGCCGGAAGCGCGTTCTTGGACCTACCGAACTCATACCCTTCCTCCGTTCGATTTCTCGATGTCTCAAAGGCAAGTATATATTTATGATTGTACATTCTCGACTTTGAAAGTAAGAAATATTGATGGTATGATATGAACGAACCGTTTCTACGGCATTCATAGATATATTGATGGCATGATATGAACGAACCGTTTCTACGGCATTCATATATGAATTGATGGCATGATATGAACGAACTGTTTCTACGGCATTCATACATGTATTGACGGATGATATGAACGAACCGTTTCTACGGCATTCATATACGTCTCGATGTGACGCTATGAGATTTAGTTATTCCGGAATACTAGTCTTGAATTAATGAATTGACGGTTACTTTTACTTTATTGTCGAGGAGTATTGTGTTTCATACTTGATATACTTGCACTAGCTATTCGACGGCTAACCCCTTTATGGGGGAAATACGTTTTATGTATTTCAGGTTCCAGGAGAGCGGACAGGCAGGTATCGGGTCGGCATGAAGATGGTGGGCAACTGTGATACTGTGTCTTTCTTCCAGTTATGTTTTGAGTTTTCCATTCCGTGTTGTTGTACTGGATTGGTTATTGAATACTCGAGTATTGTTTTCTATTTTCCTTGATGTTCCGGCCTATGTTTGCCGAGGTATTGATTCGTGTTGTGACGTCTTTGAATACATTGGTTATGTTTTGAATACCCTTTGTATTTTTTTTCATTTCATTGTGTGTAGACCTTCTCGGTCAAAGTTTATAGTTCCGCGTATGTTTAGCCTTGTGGGTCCCACGGCGGGACTTACGGCGTTGTAATATTCCCTGAATAACTTGGGGGTGTTACACTTCTAGCGCGTTCCTGAAGACCCCGTTCGAGATTCTATCTAACATTGTGCGACCACACGACCAGCGTAACATTCTCATTTCAGCCGCTTCCAACTTGCTCTCAAGCGACTTCTTCATCGCCCAACATTCAGAGCCATACCACATTGCAGGTCGGATTGCTGCTCTATAGAATTTACCCTTCAACTTTAGAGGGATTTTCTTGTCGCATAGGACCCCTGTCGCTGCTCTCCACCTTAACCACCCCGCCTTGATGCGATGAGTGACATCATCTTCACACTCACCTTCCTTCTGAATGATCGAACCCAAATACTTGAACTTATCCGTACGGGGAACGATCTGATCCGCAATCATTACCTCTACATCTTCCTCGTTGGCCTCACCACTAAAGTTACACCAGAGATACTCTGTCTTAGACCGGCTCACACGCAAGCCCTGGGATTCTAACATAGACCTCCATAGCTCCAACTTCGAGTTCACCTCCCTCCTCGACTCCGCCACTAACACAATGTCGTCAGCAAAAGGCATGCACCACGGGACGCCTTCCTTTAGGAACCCAAATCTTTTTAATTTTAATCGTCCGTCGTGGGCTTTTACAGTTCGAAATATGATGCCCGATTTTCAAACATTTTTCGCAACGGGGTATCTTTAAATTTAAGGATTCATTTTTAGAACGAGGTTTGAATCCCAACCCCTGTTTATTTAATGTAAACTTCACCGAAAGCATATTTTCAAATTTCTCGTTTTCGAGAGAAAATTTCTTCGTTAAATTTTTGATCTCGGTTTGCATTTTAACAAGATCATCCTTTAAAATATTTTCATTTTCAACACACTTTGAATGATCGATCTCGACAAATTTTCCCTTTTAAAGAATTTTGGAATATTCAATTTCCAATGATTTAATTTTAAATTGAAGGGATTTAATTTCGGATAAAGCATTTTGACAATCCGTATGCAATAATTCAAATGCTTCAAATAGTTCGTCGTAAGAATTACTTACTTGGCTTTCGACGTCGCTATCGTCGAATGAACTTCGTACCATAAGAGCGAGATAATTTTGATTGATAAAATCATCATCTTCGTCGTCATCGCTCCATGTTGCAATCTCCTTCTTGGGTTTAGCTCGGCAATTCTTTGCAAAGTGGCCTAGTTTACCACATAATCGACAATTATTGTCGAATTTCTTAGATTCGCTCATTTGATGTCCTTCTTTCTCCGGTTTAATAAGTGTTGGAACTTATTAATATTCTTAGTATAATATACTGATTCTTCGTCACTATCATCCACCGGAATTTCTTCTCTCTTTTACATCTTAGCCTTCATGGCTATTGATCGTTCCTTCGGCTTTGGCTTGACACTTCGTGATTTTAAAACTATCTCATAATTAATTAGCGAACCAACGAGTGCGCTAAAATCAAGCGTATTGAGATCTTTAGATTCCATGATCGCAGTCACGGTGCCGTCCCATTCACTAGGTAGTGATCGTAAAATTTTCTTGACTTTTTCACTACTAGATAATAGTTTTCCAAATGAAGCAAGTCCATTTGTGATGACCGAAAATCAGTCGAGCATATTGGTGATGGACTCGTCACCTTTCATCATGAATAACTCGTAGTCATGGAGAAGCATATTGATCTTTGTCTCCTTGACTTGAGTTGTCCCTTCGTGTGTGATTTCAAGAATTTTCCATATCTCTTTAGCACTTTCACATGATGAGATACGATTGACCTCTTCTGGATTTAAGGCACAATATAGAAGTTGAGTAGCCTTACAATTTAGATGGTCGTTCTTCCAATCCTCGTCATTATATTCTTTGAAACTCTTAAGAGATCCGTCAGGTTTGATTGGAACTTTCGGGCCAAGACAAATGATCATCCAAATCTCGACGTCATACGCTCGGATGAAGATTGACATCTTTTTCTTCCATGTCATGAAATTTGCGCCATCAAAAAATGGTGGTCGGTTAAGAACAAGGCCTTCGACTGAAGCAAATTGAAATGACATTTGGATCGTCTCCTCGGATGTTAAGTCGTGTATTGGAGGTACTGCTCCGATACCAATTGTTGGATCAAGATCGGAATATGCGCCGTGTTGCGGAAGCATAAATATAAAGTGCGGAAATTAAACGACGCACGGATTATAGAGGTTCGGCTATAAACGAGCCTACGTCCTCTCTCGGTATCTTTTTCTATGGGTTGAAGATAAAAACCTCTGCACCTCTCTTCTATCGGTCGAGGGATAACCGTTACAATCACGTCTTCTATTGGTCCGTGATAAACCACTTGTACTTGTCTTTGTGTCGATCCAAGTTAAACCGTTTTCCTTTTCTATTGGACAAGGAATCAACCTCTCTAGCTTTCTATGGGTACTAGATAAACCTTACTAAGATAGCGATTGCGATTCTAATAATGCCGTATCCTTGATCCTAATAACAACGAATCCAATCGTATCTTTTCTTTTACCTCTCGTGTATATGTTGAATGTATAAACACTCAAACAGACAATATAAGCTCAATATCACAACAACAATAATATCAATATGAATATCTGATCGATGAGTTGTTTGCTTGAAGTTGTTGTATGGAATAATACCAAGGATGTGGTATTTATAGCCTTCATCAACCAAACTAGCCGTTAGCTCTTCAGACTGCGTTACGTACGCTATCTTCACTATATTACGTACGTAAGCTATTTTACGTACATTAACCTCAAGGGGTTACGTACATTAGCATCGCCCAGATTCAGTCCAATAGCCTTCGCCTTGAACATTACGTACGTTAGCCAACACCTATTACGTACGTTAAGGACACATCATTGCTGACGTCATATATCCTTGCTGCTTTTCTGACTTTGACTCTCCCAACGTTCATCTGATTTGAAGACCATTACGTACGTTAAATTCCACTTCTTACGTACATTAAATGCCTTATATTACGTACGTTATTTCTCCTTCTTTATGTACGATAAGCATGCAATTTCCAGTTTTTTGCACTTCGTTTCTTTCGACGCTTTGGATCGTCTTTTTGTTGTTTTGTTTTGTGTATCAACTTTAATCATCAAAACACTATTAAGCATGTATGGAACAAAATGTTCCAACACTTTGATGAGTCATCAGAGGATGCTGTCTTATCTGTATTTGTTGAAACAGAGTAATCCAGAGACGATTTATGATTTGCAGACGACTCGTGAGGGAGTGCTTTGCCACATGTTCGTTGCATTCGGACAGAGTATTGGGGTATTTGATACATCATACGTGCCTTCTGCCGGTGATTATAGTTGATGGGACCCACTTGAAGGGAAGGAATAAAGGAACTTTATTTGCGGTCGTCACATTTGATGGGAACGAGCAAGTCTTTCCTCTTGCAGTTGGTCTTGGTCCGATAGAGAACGACGAGTCGTGGACTTATTTTCTGTATAACCTGCGCAGATGCTACAACCCTATGGAAGATTTACTGATTGTGAGTGACCAACATAAGAGCATTCAAAATGCTGTTCGAGCTGTCTATCCGACTGTATTCCATGGGTTATGCTATCAACATCTTGCAAAAAATCTTACCTCCTATGGTTCTCATGCTATAAGACTCTTTAAAACTGCAGCCTACACGAATTGTGAAGAAGTTTTTGAAAACTACTTTTCAAGACTACATATGGAAAGCCCTAATGGGGCTCACAGACGCCTTTCTGAAATTGGGCCAGAGAGGTGGGATAGGTCGAAGTGTCCGATACGACTCTATAACTTCTTGACATCCAATGTTGAATGCTTTAATAATCGTATGTTGTGGGCAAGGCGTTTACCTATTTGCTCGTTACTTGAGATATTTCGCCTAATTTTAGAGAATTGGTTTGATGAGAAGCGGGGAGAAGCTGCATCAAGGAACATGAGTTGACAATGCACACTTTTGAAAAGCTCTCTAACTCTGTGCAAGCTAGTATGACTCTTACTGTTCGAGCTACCGCCCCACTTGTTTATAAAGTCGAAGAACATAAAGTTTCTTATGTGGTCGGCCTTCAAACCTGGACATGTTGTTATCGGGAGTTGATTTGGATCAGATTCCATTTGTGCTCTAATGTGCACATCATTCAATATTCTTGTCTATGTATGTGACATAATTGCTTATTGTAACAGGTGCGCTGGTAATGGTTTGTCTGTGTATGATTTCGTTAGTCGTTACTTCAAGCAACAGGGCCTTATAGAGACTTATAAGGAGCATATCAATCCTATCCCACATCCTGATGAGTGGAATGTCCCACTGGAGATCTCATCCATCGTTTGCTTACCTCCAGAGGAGGTACGACAAGCCGGCCGACCAAGGATGAGTCGTGTATGGTCCGCTGTTGAAAATTTGGCCGCATGTAGAGGGCCTCAGGTGTGCGGTAGGTGTAAGGGAACCGACCACAATAGAAAATCTTGCAAAGCATTCATTCCCGTAAGTGGTGTGGATTTGAATATCCCTCCAGAAGAAACTCAAGAAATGGATGAACAAACGAGGCAAAGGCGTCGGCAGAAGAAGAGATGTAGCATTTGTCGTAATGATGACCATGACATAAGGGGATCTCCATACCATGAAACTTAAATTGCTTATGTATTTTGATATTTGTGACTATCTAGCAACAATCATGTGCTGATATTTTGATCCTCCATGGACTATGTATTGATTCATTATTCTGATTATAAGTTGAAATGAAATGTATAATTTTGTCTCTATTTTCTTTATCTTTGAATTGAAATTTAAGTGTTCAATGATGTAAAGAAAATGCGTAACTTTTGAAATAAAGGTGAATATGGAGGCAAACATTAACCATAATAAAATAGCTCAATTTAAAGAGCAATAGTTTACACCCAAAGCATATAACTTTACATAACAAAAGTTCATCACTGTGACCATAACAACTATAATTCATCACAATCACACTAAAATATCTAAGATTACCTTAAAAACCACAAGCACTTGGATCCCTTTTTCCCCATCTGCTGCTGTTTCTTTAGTCTTGTATCTTCTATATCAGCTTCATCTCCATGAACTTCTAAATGAACTTCAGCATCTTCTAAAATAACCTCGTTTCCATCTACTTTTTTACTAGTCTTCTCAGAAATCTCTAAATCATCATCATCATCACCATCTAGTATACTAGAGTGCTCGCAGTGTTTTTAAATAGGCCCTGTTTCATAAAACACATTAATTCACAGTACAAAACTACACATACAACAAAATCAACTATTTGAATTCGCACTACATAAACAAAAAACTTACTCTAAGCATTGAGTATCTCTCTCTTTGCCTAGTTCTGTATGGTGGGTTGGGAGGAGGTATCCTCCTTCTTTTTCTTGGTGGAGGTGTTCCGATTCCTCCTAAATCACTTTCTCGTAATCGGACGCTCATTTCGCGTACTTGATTTTAATGGATTTTAATTGATTCTAATTATTTAGGGTTTATAGTGAAAAATGGGGGGACTAACGCGAATGTTCAGTTATTTCACTCTCGGTCCAGGAAGATGAACTTATAGTGAAAAAAAGGGACCCATGATGGGCTTTTATAATAAACATAATTTGATGTTGTCCTCTGTGGTGCACACGATGGTGACCCACGATGGACACGATTGTGTGCTCCGATCGTGTGCCATATTGGCAACTACGTGTCACTGTGTCCACGGTGTCACCATGTCACTGTATCCATGCCTGCACACGATGTGGCACACGATCGTACCCACGATGGGACTAGCCATCGTGTGCACAAGAACATCAACATTTCTCACTAATTTCTAAAATTACTCGTCAATTTACGTGTTGTTACTTATATAGTAACAAGTATTTGTTAACAATATACTTATTTAAAAAGTTATAGATTGAATTAACATAATCTATTGCATATCATGTGTAGTCTATATGTTCTTCAATGTATTAGTTCGTACATATAAGTTCATCATCTGTATGAAATATCTCATATACTAATGAATTACACGAAATAACAAATACGAGTTTGCATAAGAAGTCATGTAGTAATTAATGTTTGAACAAGCAATTTTAGAATCACAAAACATCCTTCTAGATAACACATTAAATCAAATTGGCAAAAATACCAAAAGTTCATGTGCACACGATGGGGCACACGATCGTGCCCACGATGGGACTAGCCATCGTGTGCACACGGTCATGGCAGCCATCGTGGGCACACGACATCAACAGCCCATGACCGTGGGCAGGATGCACATGACCGTAACCCACGAAGGGCACGATCTTGTGCAGCCATCGTGTGCAACACAGAGATGGTCTGGATTTACCAAATGCACCATAAACCAGTTTTTTCCAGATTTAACATCACAACACATCAATCTTGCCAAAATATATCTGAATTAAAATTAAAATGCATACTCATCAGTATCAGAAATACATTAACCTACATTACGTCCAACGACAACATAAATATCTTAGCAGCTAAACCATATCGATATTTCTTAATATATTTCTCAGTAATTTCCTTGATTTGATGCCTTCCGGCTGGGTTTGCAGAGATGAGTCTATCCAAGTACATGCACGTGAAAAGGCCACAACTGTGATTGTCGGTTTGTATGAACTGCAGTTCTTGTGGCATAATTTTGAGACTCATCTCCGTGTCATTCTTTTTCTTCAATTGGTTGTTCAGCCAGTACCCAGATTGAGCTAGCACATGAGGCATCAGACGAGTAATTGGTCGCAGTTGGTTGAATCGGTATCGACCATCTTGGTGTTGGTGTGACAAGGAATCATATAATTCCACGGTCCATGTTATGATGTTAATCTTGGTGGTCACCAAGTGGCTCTGGTCGAGGTAACAAATGGCAATGATCTGTTGAAATAAAATATGTAAATATATAAGATCATCACATCAAACATAGCGAATCATTTATAAATATCAATTTCAAACTTACTTCGTCGCAATTTGACCATGGAACCGCATTTGGTGTATCAAGACCTGTCATGAAGTCCTTGATGGATTTAGGCATTTTTCAATCCTTGTAAACTGCTTCCCTGTCACCTTGATACCAAGTGGATCATTCGGATGAAGTTTTGCAAACTCGTTGGCCATAACTAACTACAAAAAGCCAAACCACCAAATAAAAAAACTTCCACATCACACCAATGATATACAGACGAGTAATTTATAGAACTTACGTAATATTGGGAGCCGGCAAGTACAGTTCCAACTCTACCGACACCAACACTGTGGACTCCGCTCCGAATCCTCGCTCGAGTGGCAAGCATATAACAATTTATCACCTCGACATCAAAGTCTTCACGGCAAGACTCTACCCGGTCAAATAATACCTGGGTGAGAACATGCCAGTTCTCCAAACACCGCATGATAGCATCACGTGGCTGCTCCTTAAAATGTAGGTACAACTTCTTCATAGCCTCACTATTTCTTGGAGGCGCCCCCACAAAAGGCTCCCGAAGAGCAACAGAGGGTCGACGCACTCGTGGTGGAAGACTATGCTCACCCAACTACTGCGGCCCGGCACTCTCATCAACTTCATCACCCTCAGCATTCCTCTCACAACTATAACGATCAGAGATCTGTACAATTAGCTGCTCGATCTGAAAAACTAGATGCTCGATCTGAAATGGACGCTGCTGCTGAGAACTACTACTCTGGCAAGGTAATATCGTACTATAATGATGCTCGTCCTGAAACCAATCGAACATTGTACCATACTGCTGAAACAACGCGTCAAATGGCTGGTACTAATGCTCGTAATCCAGAAATGGCTGAAGGGGCTGCTCCGTCCGCTCAAAAGAATGTTGAATATGAGAATGATGACTGTGCTGGATCTCAGAATGGTGACTAGGCTGACTCTGAGAATGGTGACTGTGGGTGGCACCAGAGACTGAGTGACGCGGAGGGTCAGGAATCCTCCGCTGGGCGCTGCTAATAGATGTAGAATGACGAGGCCGATCGGGAAACCTATCATGGCTCCCAGCAGAGTAGTACATCAAGATCCTAGTGTTGGAATTCCGGATACGTTAACGAGTGCAAAGCGGAATAATAAAACTCAATATAAAGAATCCCAAACAGGATCGATCAAGTAATGTATATACGAAAAATAAATTGACGAAGATAAAGGATTAAAGTCCCATACCTTTGAAGCCTTTGATAATATCTTCGCAATATGATGATGATCACGAACCCAAGCATGAGCACGAAATCTCTTCGTCCCAATCACTGAAAATACGATGTCTCTACTTCACACGCGTCGGATGTTGCCCGGAAAAATTAATGAGACTCTGTTCTATCAAGAACACGATTAGGAAAACTCATAGGAATTTTTTTCTATTATTTTTTCTCACTTCATTTCACCTCAAAGATGATGAAGAACTTGAAAAAAAATTCCCTCTCCTTCTCTCACCCTTTCGGCCGAACACTCCAAGTCTTTTGGTGGTGGTGATGTTGTGATTTTTTAATGAGTATAAAGGAATCCCACCATATAATGTCATGCTAGCATTATTAGTTGACATATCATGGTGGGATCACTCATCAGAAAACAACATAAGAGGAAACCACCAAGAGAGGGGGCGGCTCATGTGAAGGTGGGAGGAAACAGGCCGAGTCACTCGGCTCGTGTACTGGAAGTTCGTCAAATGACTTCGTTAAAAACACTTCGTTTAATCTCCAATGTATTTATACTTAATTAATTAATCCAATTAATTAATTATATCAAATACAAATATATTTCTCTAAGAAATATTATTTATGAATTAAATTAATTACCCATTAACTTAATTTCAATTCATAAGACCACTATTTGATTTATCCAATAAATCATAATTAGATATCCAATATCTAATATTAATAGAGAGATGATAAATTCATTTTTATCCGTCAAAGATCCTGATGCGCGACTCTGTAGGTTCGTCTCAGCCGGCATTGGGAGAAACCAATGAGTGCGGGCAGTACTAAGCCAGCCTAGCGGGCCGCACTGTAAACCCCAACTGAGAACGAATGAAGGGATCATTCCAGAACCATTATGTCGTGAATACCATATACGTATAGACCCTTCATCAGATGTCCCGGTCAAGTCTTCGGGTCACGGTAAAGTCAAATCCTACTGTTGACTAGACACTATACATGTTTAATGCAAATCAAGACCGACTAATTACTAGTGTATCCAATAATACTAGATCCGATTGCTTTGGCCAAAGACTTGTGATCTTATTTGCCATTAGCCGTATAGGACATTCACTTGCTCACTAACAGGAGATAGAATCATTTCTTGGTGTACAGTAAAGACTGCTACCTGCTCGTATAGTCCGCACTTCGAGGTTGACCCAACGATAAAGCAAATGGGTCTAACTACTCTAATGACAAACCACAGGCACATCTCTTACTGAACCCTCAAGTCAAAGGTCCACGTATACTATCACAACCTTTCAATTTGTCATCGACTCTCCAAGAGTGAATACAGTGTGACTGAATCAAGTATGAGTCGTGTTCGAGTACACTGGTCCCACCAATATACTTATAACTATGATATCTATACATGCACATGTCCCAGTATCAGTTATACAAGTCTTACTCAAAACTTTAATGCCCAATTAAGTTTATCGACTTGCGAACGGTCAACGTAAATAAGCTTTAAATATTTCCAATGCATTTTCTCTTATCCGATAACGAGAGTGGAATGTTCGATCTTATTTACATGGACTTCACTTCAATATTTACCAAATCAAGAATACATTTGAAATACAATAAATAATGAATGAATCATATTACCTTTTTATTGATGATTCCATAATTACAAGTACAATGCCCCTTCTCTATCATCCTCTGAGTGGCATTCGAGGGCATATTCCTAACAATCTCCCACTTGCACAATTCCATACATTATGGTATCCAATACCCATGTTCTTCAGATGTCTTTCTAAGACAGCTTGAACTAACGGCTTAGTCAGTGGGTTAGAGTCATTGTCTTCTGTGTCTACTCTTTGCAACGAAACATATCCTTTGCTAACCATCTCTCGATCGAGGTGATACTTTATATCTATATGCTTGGTGCTGTGATGAGCCCTTGGCTCCTTGGCTTGGGAGACAGCTCCAGCATTATCACAGAATAGTGATATAAGCAGCTCCGCGTTAGGCACCACTTGAAGTTCTTGCACAAACTTCTAAGCTTCCTTGCTAGCCTCTGAGGCGGCTTCATACTCTGCTTGGTAGGTGGAATCCGCAGTAGCGCTTTGTTTGGAGCTTCTCCAAGATACTGCTCCTCCATTGAGAGGAAACAAATACCCAGATGCTGACTTACACTCGTCTTTGTCTCCTTGAAAATCAGAATCGGTGAATCCAACCACTTTTAGTTCTCCACCACCGTAAGTAAGAACCATATCATTAGTCCTTCTCAAGTACTTAAGAATGTTCTTAATGGCAATCCAGTGTTCCCTTCCCTGGTTTGCTTGAAAACGACTTACCACACTCACAGCGTAGGCTAAGTCCGGTCTCGTGCACAATATAGCGTACATGAGGATACCTACTGCCGAGACATATGGTACCTTACTCATCTCTGTTTTGTCTTACTCATTTTTAGGACACATTTTCTTGGTGAGATGAATTCTATGTCGCATGGGAAGGAACCCTCTTTTAGAATTATCCATATTTAATCTTCTCAGGATATTTTCTATATAGAGGGCTTGGGAAAGTCCTATCATTATTCATGGTCTGTCTCTGTAGAAACGGATACCTAGAATATAGGAAGCTTCTCCCAAGTCTTTCATGGAGAACGTTTTAGAAAGCCAAGCTTTCACAGTGCTGAGCATTGCTACGTTATTTTCCATAAGTAGAATATCATCTACGTATAGTACTAAGAACGCAATGTTGCTCCCACCGACCTTTTTGTAAACACGCGGATCCTTCTCGTTTTTTCATGAAATCAAAGTCCTTGGCTGCTTCGTCAAATCGAAGGTTCCAACTCCGAGAAGCTTTGCTTCATCCCATAAATGGCTCGTTGCAGCTTACACACCTTATGAATATTAGCTTTGTACACAAAACCCTTAGGCTATTCCATGTAGATTTCCTCCCCGAGGTATCCATTTAGAAAAGCCGTTTTGACGTCCATCTGTCATATTTCATAACCGTAATGGGCAGCAATGGGAATCATCATGTGAATCGACTTGATCATAGCTACGGTCGAGAAGGTATCATGATAATCGATCCCTTCCTTTTGGGTACAACCCTTTACCACAAGCTTGGCCTTATAGGCGTCAACCTTGCCATCCCCACCAGTCTTTCTCTTACAGATCCATTTACTTCTAATATGCTTCATGCCAGTTGGTAGATCTACTAGAGTACAGACCTGATTGGCATGCATCGAGTCTATCTCAGCTTCCATAGCTTCTTGCCATTTATCAGAGTCCACATCCACTATTTCTTGGTCATAGGTGACAGGGTCGTCCTCATAGATATCAGGTACGTCGTGGAGACTCATTTCCTCGACATGTATATAACCATACCTCTCAGGTAAGTGAGACACCCTATCAGACCTTCGAAGTGGAGGTTGTGTTACAATAGGTTCAGTTCGATATCCCTGATCATATGTCTCCTCAGGACTTTCATTGTGCTCTTCCAAAGAGACATTTATACCCGAGACACCTTCCTCAATGAATTCATCCTCAAGGAAGTGCGCTTGTAAAGCCACGACGACCCTATGGTCTTCTGGCATGTAGAATAGATAACCATCGAGTCCTTTGGGTATCCTATGAAACGTCTCTTGATGGTCCTCGCTTCCAGTTTGTCCACCTTAGCCTTCTTGACATATGCCGGACATCCCCAAATCCTTTTGTGATTGAGACTTGGTTTCTTACCCTTCCACATCTCATGCGGAGTGATAGAAACGAATTTGGAAGGACATTTATTAAGGATATAGGCAGCGGTAAGTAAGGCGTACCCCCACAGGTAAATTGGTAAATCAGTGTAGTTCAACATGGAGCAGACCATGTCCAACAAAGTCCAATTTCTCCTTTTTGAAACAGCATTTAATTGTGTGGTTCCTGGCGGCGTGAATTGTGAAACTATTCCATGTTCCTTAAGGAACTCATCAAACTCGGTGCTCATATATTCGCCATCTCAGTCCGACCGAAGTGTTTTGATATGACATCTAGTCTGTTTTTCAACTAGGGCCTTAAATTCCTTGAATTTTGTAAAGGCTTCGGATTTATGTTCCATCAAGTACACAATCCCATACCTAGTATGATCATCTCTGAATGTTATGAAATATTGATATCCATCTCGGTCTGCTTCCAAAGCACCACAAACGTCGGTATGTACCAACCCAAGTTTCTCCGTAGCCCTTTCAAATGTCCCTGTGAAGGGGGACTTAGTCATCTTGCCTCTAAGGCAGAATTCACAAGTTGGATAGGGTTCTTCACCCAATGTACTTAAAAGTCCATCTTTCTTCATTTTGTGAACCTTGGTCTGACCAATATGACCAAGTCTAAGGTGCCACATAAGAGCTTGATTAGTATCATGCTTGCCACGTTTCCTAGTTATAGTGTTCACTGTTGATTTATTTTGCAAGTTCTGATGATATAAACCATTCAACAATGTAAATGTACCAACAATTTTATTTCGAAATTATATTTTACAACTATCATTGCCAATGAGTAAAGAAAATCCTTTCCGGTCCAAGACTGGAATGAATACAATGTTTTTATGCCCCTTGGGCAAAACCAGTACTTCATCTAACGTCAAAATAAAACTGGATTCCAAACCCAGTAGGAGTGATCCAATATCGGTTGCCTCGACACTTTGTCCGCTTCCGACAGTGACCATCACTTCCCCAGCTTCAAGCTGCCTACTTCGTTCCAGATCCTAATTCATAGTACAAATATGAGAAGTAGCACCTGAATCTAGAATCCATGAAGCAGAATATACAGCAGCAGAACAATTGGTTTCAAAAACAAAAAGTTCTGTACCTGATGCGCCATTGATCTTGGGACAAGTCCTACGCCAGTGGCCCAGCTCACTGCATTCAAGACATTTGTCCGTAGGTTTGGGACCGCCTACCTTCTGAACCTTTAGGGCCTTGCCCTTGCCTTTCTGCACCCCTTTCTTGGGTTTATACTGCTCGTAGGTCTTTTTCTTTTTGTTCTTGGACCTCCAAGGCCCAGAAGAAATCACAAGAGCAGCCTCCTCGGCTTAGTCTTCATGTTAGACTGTGCCGTCACCAGTTTGTTCATTAGCCCAGCTAATGTACACGAAATTTCATTACAGTTGAAATTCATTACAAACTGCACGAAGGAGTCAGGTAGAGATTGAAGGATGATATTAATTTGGAGGGATAAATTCATGTGAAAGTTGAGCACCTCGAGCCTCTCAATCATGGAGATCATTTTGAGGACGTGGTCTCCCACTTTCTCCCATTCTTTCATCCTAGCACTGAATAACTGCTTTGATATCTCATATCTAGCAGTCCTACTGTGCTCTCCATAAATCTCGGTCAAGTGTGCCAGAATCTGCCTAGCATAAGTCATTTTCTCGTGCGCTCTCTGCAGCTCATTAGTCATTGAGCCCATCATAAAGCCATGGACCGGCACATCATCCTTGACCCATTTTTCATGGACATCAATTTCTTCCTGATTACCCCTAGTCTGGATTGGAGTCGGTGGAATGTACGCCTCTAAGACGTATCCCAGAGACTCCATGCTGAGTACAATCATCAGATTCCGCAACCAGTCAACGAAGTTGGGGCCAGTTAGGAGATTCTTTTCAAGTAGTATTGCAAGTGGGTTCTTTGCCATTTTTAGAGAGATATTGTTTCATTTCTCTGCATTGAATTAGTGACTTGTTTTATTATGACCGAGTATAGAATTTAAGGGCTTGTATAATTCTTGTCTCGGCTCCCACTAATTTTATCGGAATTACACACTCCCATGTTATAACCCGGAAGTTATGGTTAGACTTCTTAGTGGTGATCGAGTTCCTTACAAATTTTAACAGACGCAACCTGTCAGGTTTCTTGGCTATTAATTTCTGTAAAGTGGTGTCCAACACCTACCCGTCCAACAGATGATTCGATCTTCTTTTACGCCTGGTCTTCATACCCTCAACCTATCAGGTTTCTTGGCAATCTGGACTATCTAAGTTGTTGACCATCAACGTCTATCAGTCTGACTATTGAATCTCGCCTGGCAACCTATCAGGTTTCTAGGGGCGAAATTTATCACCAACCGAAGGCATATAATGTAATACCCGGTTGTAATTCAGTCAGTATCATTCAGTATTTATCATTCAGTAATTGTCACTTAGTACTTTTCACTCATTAATGATCATTTGTCACACATATTCAATCATGGTATTCATCGTTCAGAGTAATTATATCGTGTATCAATCGTCATTCATCATCAATCTAATTGGAGAATCGTGCGGTGTTTACCATCGTTGTCATTTCATAGTGTGCTGTGTTTGAAGAGTAGTGCACGCTACGTACTCTCTTTAGCGTGCGCTAATTGAGTACGGGTAGCGCACGCTACCTCTCAACACTAGCGCACGCTAGTATGTTTCAAGCAGGCAGTCCAGAAGGCACTGACTGCAGTTGGATTATAAGTAGCGCACGCTACAAATGGTAAGTAGCGCGCCAAGAGGCCGAGTAGCGCACGCTATGCACTGCAGTATAGCGCGCCAAGATCGGATCAGGTTGAGTCCAATGGCTACTGGACTGCATTGGATTAATTCATAGCGCACGCTAGGAGTGATTTTTAGCGTACGCAATCGATATTGTAGTGCATGCTAAATATTGATTGTAGCGCACGCTACCGCGATCAGATCAGAGGACAGAAGGTTCTGGACTCCAGTACTGGGCATCAGATAATTCGTTAGCGCACGCTAACATTTTGGGGTTAGCGCACGCTAAGTGTTCAGCTGTAGCGCACACTACAAGAAGGTACATAGCGCGCGCTACCGTTTTCGGACAGTGAGTACTGGACTTACCAAAATACCCGTTAGCGCACGCTAAGAACTGAGGCTAGCGCGCGCTAAACTGGAATCCCTATAAATTGGACAGTGTAGCCGGATTTCGGCATTTGTCATTTCTTCTCATTCTCTCATCGGTTCCGGACGATTTGGAGCGATTTGGAGAGTATTCTTCGAGGTGTAATCATCAATCATCATCTTCAAGTCTTTGAGTTGGATTAATCATCACTTCATCATCTCCAAAACATCAAATCAAAGGTATTAATCTCTTGGATCTAGAATTTCGAATTTTTGGGTTTTTTTCTTCCGATTTCTTCGTGTAAGATTGAATTCTTGTTGGAATATGTTAGATATGGATTATCTACCTTGGATAAATATATTCCTATGGATCTAATGGCTATTTTAGGGGTTTTATTTCAAGAACCCTTGGGGTTGACTTCGGTTAATTTGGGGATTTCTGATTGATGTTGTTGTAATCTTGAATTGTGGATTCCTATTGGATTATTGATGCCATTGATATGGTTTTGCTGGTTTGAATCAATCATTTGAAAGTTGGTTTCGATAATTTGGGTATTGATATCCTACGGGAAGGATATTTACAACGTATTCGTTAGAGTGCATCTATGAGTTTGGATATTGTTGTATCGACGTTTGAGTTGGTTAAATCGTGTTTGATACGTGTATTGAACGGATTATTGGTAATTGTGTTATTCAAGGTTGTTCGAGCGACCGACATTTCATTTAGGACGTTGTTCGTGGTCGGACATTGTTCATCGGTGTTGTGTAAGTTAATTTTTACTCGGTTAAAAGGATATTCATTCCTTTCGTTTTTGTTCATTCATAAAGTACTAACCATATTCATTCCTTTCGTTTTTGGACTGTGCACACGAGTCGATTGCTTCGTGAGACTGATTAGGTACAAGACCACACGTGTATTCGATCGATACTCGTTGGTGGCTTGTGCACGGACACATTTCCATCCCGGGCGTAGTGTGGCGCCATTTTTTGAGCCGTATTGTCAGTTGATTCATATAGCATGTTTGATTGCGTATGTTTTCAACAGGATTGTGATTATTCAACTCTTGAGGATTGTTGTTCTGTGTAACTAACCCCGTTGGGGGATATTGTTTTTCAGGTCATGACAAGACAAAAGCATGGGAAGAGCACGTTGACGGCGAGGAGTCCCAGTGATACTAGTAGGGGGGCCCAGTCTTTTCAGTCATTTATGTTTCCTTCATTTTATTCCGCTGCAGACATTCCGTTTGAATACTCATTTTACTCAGTGTTGTATATTTTATCTCCATATAAAATATACATGTATTCTGTATTATCTTGGGTGTGTTGTATGAAACTCCTCATCGGAGTAATTAATGTTGTAATGTGGTTCGGTACTACATTTACCCTATATAATTCATTCATCATTCGCCTGGTGGGTCCCAGTCGGGGTCCACGGCACTGTAATATCCGCCTAGTTTGGGGCGTTACATATAATGCACTCAAGAATTTATCAACCTCTACCAAATATACTACCCCGATAACTCGGAAGCATAGCACACCAGCTCGGGTATCAATTTTCTACGAGATTGATGGAAGGTAGGAAACCTCGTAACCTTTTCAAGCTTAGTCTGTTTGAAGTCCGGAGAATTTCGCGATTAATGTTACACTTTGCACATTAATTCACTTATAAGCGCGTTTGTGTTTGTCAAACATTCAAAATGAAAAACAGTAAATAGCAACCTAGTTACTACCAACATGCAGTTCATGGACCGTTCCTAGAACAAAAACATCATAATCTAATTACATGTCTTCAGTCTTGAATCTTCGTCTTCTCGAACGGATCTACCTCCGATCTTCGTCATTGCATATATATTTTACATTTGAAAAATTGCATCCTATACAAATTTTTCTAGTAAAATAAATAGGCTAAAAACGGCTTTTACAACCCAATCGAATAAAACCGAACGATTCAAAAACTAGGTCCATGAACCACATCCCCATTAAAAAACATTCATCCAACAAATACTAAATAAATGGATTGTAAATTAAATATAATGATCCAATCAATATAATCAACTATTAAATAGAATTGATCCAATCAATTCTCACAATCGGTAATATGAAAACGTTCAAAGTAATTCGGTCAATCACATGTATACCATTTAATTAATTTTCCCTTATAAAATGATATACAATAAATCATTTTAATTATATTAAATCCAATTTAAAAATGGAAATTAATTTTCAGGGATACATAAAGAAAAAACGAGCCCGAAACAAGATGGAAGAGGGTTGGACCGCGGTCCGAACAGCCTGGATTGCGGTCCGAATCGCTCGGATCGCTTCAGGCCAAGACTGTGTCCGGATCGCGTCCCAAACGGCCGACCGCACGGCAGCCCCTGCACTGCTTGTGTGCCGTCCAACGGCCATACGGGCCTCGATTTCCGACTGGATATCCAATAGCTATATTTTTCAACATTCATATCTTCAATATAAATCATATATCCAAGAAATTAAAGATTTATATTTAGACATAAATTTACGAAAAATATAACAACAACGAATGAATAAACATATACCAAGATTATGACAAAAATGATTCCAAATCATTCACCATACTATCAAGCATTCCAAATGCTAAAATAATTCGTATATACGGTATCATTGACCTCGCTCTGATACCACTATTGGGATTCTGGATACAAAATGAGTGCACAACGGAATAATAAAACTCAATATAAAGAATCTCAAACAGGATCGATCAAGTAACGTATATACGAGAAATAAATTGACGAAGATAAAGGATTAAAGTCCCATACCTTTGAAGCCTTTGATAATATCTTCGCAATATGATGATGATCACGAACCCGAGCACGAGCACGAAATCCCTTCGTCCCAAATACTGAAAATACGATGTCTCTACTTCACACGCGTCGGATGTTGCCCGGAAAAATCAACGAGACTCCGTTCTATCAAGAACACAGCTAGGGAAACTCGTAGAAATTTTTCTCTCTTATTTTTTCTAACTTCTTTTCACCTCAAAGATGATGAAGAACTTGAAAAAAATTCTCTCTCCTTCTCTCACCCTATCGGCTGAACACTCCAAGTCTTTTGGTGGTGGTGATGTTGTTGTGATTTTATAATGAGTATAAAGGAATCCCACCATATAATGTCATGTTGGCATTATTAGTTGACATATCATAGTGGGATCACTCATCACAAAACAACAAAAGAGGAAACCACCAAGAGAGGGGGGGCTATGTGAAGGTGGGAGGAAACGGGCCGAGTCACTCGGCTCGTGTACTGGACGTTCGTCAAATGACTCCGTTAAATACACTTCGTTTAATCTCCAATGTATTTATACTTAATTAACTAATCTAATTAATTAATTATATCAATTACAAATATATTTCTCTAAGAAATATTATTTATGAATTAAATTAATTACCCAGTAACTTAATTTCAATTCATAAGACCGCTATTTGATTTATCCAATAAATCATAATTAGATATCTAATATCTAATATTAATAGAGAGATGATAAATTCATATTTATTCGTCAACTATCCTGATGCGCGACTCTGTAGGTTCGTCTCAACTGACATTGGGAGGAACCAATGAGTGCGGGAGCACTTAGCCAGCCTAGCGGGCCGCACTGTAAACCCCAACTGAGAACGAATGAAGGGAAAATTCCAGAACCATTATGTCGTGAATACCATATACGTATAGACCCTTCATCAGATGCCCAGTCAAGTCTTCGGGTCACGGTAAAGTCAAACCCTACTGTTGACTAGACATTATACATGTGTTAATGCAAATCAAGACCGACTGATTACTAGTGTATCCAATACGACTAGATCAGAATGCTTTGGCTAAAGACTTATGATCTTATTTGCCATTAACCGTATAGGAATTCGCCTGCTCACTGACAGGAGATAGAATCCTTTCTTGGCGTACAGTAAAGACTGCTACCTGCTCGTATAGTCCGCACTTCGAGGTTGACCCAACGATAAAGAAAATAGGTCTAACTACTCTAATGACAAAGTAAATGCCACAGGCATATCTCTTACTAAACCCTCAAGTCAAAGGTCCACGTATACTATCACAACCTTTCGATTCGTCATCGACTCTCCAAGAGTGAATACCCTGTGAATGAATCAAGTATGAGTCGTGTTCGAGTACACTGGTCCCACCAATATACTTATAACTATGATATAAAGACATGCACATGTCCTAGCTTCAGATATACAAGTCTTACTCAAAACTTTAATGCCCAATTAAGTTTGTCGACTTGCGAACGGTCTACGTAAATAAGCTTTAAACATTTCCAGTGCATTTTCTCTTATCCGATAATGAGAGTGGAATGTTCGCTCTTATTTACATGGACTTCACTTAAATGTTTATCAAATCAAGAATGCATTTGAAATACAATAAATAATGAATGAATCATATTGCCTTTTTATTGATGATTCCATAATTACAACTACAATGCCCCTTCTCTCTCATCCTCTAAGCGGCATTCGAGGGCATATTCCTAACACCTAGAACGCCTATGCATAGGTCCAAAGAAATCCACGATCCCAAAAAGCACCCGGAGAGAAACTCGAGCAATAAATCCTGTCTTAGACTCATCATACAAGATCGCCTTCAAACAGCGATCGAAGTACTCACCCCTGCTCGTGTCCTGGGTGTGGTCCGGACAAGGAAGTCCGTGGATACAACACACCCTCTCTAGCTGCCTCTTCCAGTCAGATGTCTCTACACCATCTACTGGTGAGGTACTCTATCGGCGTCGCTTCGACACTTTAAGTTAGGAGTATGGCCTCGAATGCCACTCAGAGGATGTTGAGTGAGGGCATTGTACTAGTTATTATGTAAATCATTATCATAAGGCAAATGTTTGTTTCTTTATTTACTGCAGTTACTGGCATTCCTGACTCGTAAATATATATATAGAAATTAGTCCGTGTATTTGAGAGCAAAACATTCCACTCCTTATTGGATAAGGGGATCGGCACTGGAAAGGTTTATAGCTTAAATACTTAATCATTCGCAAGTCGATGAAACATGACTGGGCGTTAAGTTTATGTGAAGACTTGTATGACGTGTTCTTTGACGTGGAGAGTGCCTATAGAACACTAATGGTTAGTGGGAGCACACGTTATAGGTATGCTAATTGGATTAGCATACTCGAACCGACTCACCCTCAATTCGTCACACGGATTTCACTTCGGGACAGTCAATGACGGAAGGTTAAGATTTTGGTAGGGATGTGCTTGTGATGTTAAGATTTTCATTAGAATAGTTCGACCTAGAAAATCGGAAGGTGGAGGTCAACCTCGACGTGCGTCTTGACGGGAAAGTAGCAGGTCCTACTGAATACCAAGATAGAATTCTTTCTCCTTTTAGTGAACGGGTTATATGTCCTATGCGGTTATTGGCAGATGAGATCATAAGTCTTTGGCCAAAGCATTGGAGCTAGTTGTATTGGATACACGAGAGCTCGATGATGTCGATTTGCATTAACTCATGCATAACGTCAAGTACAGATAGGGTTTGACTGACCGTGACCCTATAACTTGATCGGGACATTTGAAAGAAGGGTTTATACGTATACTGGTATTCACAACAGAATGGTTCTTGAATGATCTTAATCATTCATTCTCAGTTGGGGTACAGTGTAGGCTGCCAGGCTGACTACGTGGTGTTACTACTCTTTGGCTCCTTCCATTGCCGACTGAGACGGACCTACCAAGTCGCACAATAGGATTGACGACGGAATGAATCGAGCGTATTCTCTCTTTATAAATATTAGATATTGGATATCTAATTTATTGGACATTGAATGTCTAATTAATTTTGGTACATTGGATGTCTAAATTAATTTATTGGATAAATTAATTAACGGCCTAATGAATTAAACAAATTACTGGGTGATTAATTTAATTCATAGATATAATTATTTCTTGGAGAAATTAATTATATTATTTTGTATTTAATATGATTAATTAATTGGATTAATTAATTGATACAAATACATCGGAATGGAATTGGAGTTTATCTATTTGGACTCACGAGAGTCCGAAACGGACCAAACTCGTCCGATTCCTTCTAGATGGCCTCCCCCTTCCACCCACTTTCCTTCTTGGTCTTTGTCTCCAATTTTATAATTGGAAGACCAAAGAAAATAAGAGATATGGTATCCATTTTTGTATTTGAAAAGTGATTTGGGGAGATATGACGAAAAATAAATTGAAGACCAACTCTTGATTCCTTGGTGTGTGTAAACTCACGGTTTTGGCAAGGAAAGAAAGAGAGAGAAATTTTTCTCCAAGTCTTCATCTTCTTCACTTTGTTCTTGAGTTTTTTCTTAGAGAAAAATCGAGAGATATAAATTGAGATATATAGATTAAACACTTAGAGTGATATAATCTTGATTAGCAAGCTCCTATAACCTTGTTCTAGCAGTATCCTTGGAGGATAATGAGGTATAGTCATTCTGTTCGTTTCTCCGGCGCGTGGCAAGTAGAGACGCGGTGCTTTCGGCGTTGGATCATCCAAGAGATTGGAGCGGATTGGATTCATAGGGAAATCACTTAAAGCTTGGGGAATCGCTTTCTCGGAGTACACCATTTAAGAAACAGACTACGAGGGCATAATTTCTGATCTTCCTTGTTTTCGTTTTATATTCGTATATACGTAGCTTGATCGATCCTCGTAGGGATTCAGATTGAATTAATTTTTGTTTTACCGCTTCCGCTGGGCCTTTGATTTAGGCACTGAATCCCAACAGTGGTATCAGAGCGTAGGTCTTGCGATCGTATATACGATATATGCATTTGGAATGCTTGATTGGATGGTGAATGATTTGGAATCATTTATAGTCATAAATGTGGTGTATGTTTTTCGTTCGTTGTAATTATATTTTTCGTATATTTATGTCTAAATATAAATCTTTAATTTCTGGGAAATGTGATTTATATTGAAGATATGAAAGTCGTAAAATATTGATATTGGATATCCGGTCGAAAATCTAGCCTCGTATCGCCGTTGGATGATTTTTCGGATGGGGGATGGAATCTGCCCGGGTGACCCGACCGTGCCATTATTCGCACGGCCGTGCTGTGCAGCGCTCTTGAGATCGCCGGTAACCCGACCGCAGCAGTGTGCTAGTCTTGGAGACTGCCGGGGTAACCCGACCGCGCCAATCGGCATGGGTCGTGCCAGGTAGGCCAGTCTTGGAGTGCCGGGGTAACCCGACCGTGCCAATCGGCACGGGCCGTGTCCGGCAGGCAGTTTCCTCCCGACTCGATTTTTTCGTGTATTCCAAAAAATTAATCTCCCGCATGTTAAATTGGATTTAAAATGATTAAAATGATTTATGGTATTTCATTTTATAAGGTAAATTTGATTAATTGGAATATTTGTGGGTGACCGAATACTTTGAACGTTTTCATATTACCAGTTATGTGAATTGATTGGTTTAATTCTATTTATTGATTGGATCGATATATATTTATACACTGTATCCATTTATTTAGTATTTATTGGATGAATGCTTTTGAATGGGTATGTGGTTCATGGACTTAGTTTTGAATCATTCGGTTTAACAAAATAGTGGGAGTGTGTAAATGCTGATAAAATAGTGGGAGCCGAGTTAAACACTAACGAATCTCAAATTATTCTCTGCAGTTAACAAAACTCTCAATATGACAATGAACCCACTCGCTATACTACTTGAAAAGAACGTCCTGACTGGTCCGAACTATGTTGACTGGCTTCGGAACTTGAGGATTGTCCTAACTATGGAAATGCTGGGATACGTCTTGGAGGCAGACATCCCAGCGGCTCCTGCAAGAACCCGAGCCAATCAGGAAGATGTCGATGCCCATGAGAAATGGGTAAAAGACGACATAAGAGTGCGAGGGTACATGTTAGGCTCAATGACCAATGAGCTTCAACGTGCTCATGAAAAGATGACGTCTTCACGAGCCATCTTAGCGCACCTGGCTGAGCTCTATGGAGAGCATAGCCGAACTGCTAGATATGAGATATCAAAGCAATTATTCGGCGCCAGGATGAAGGAAGGAGAGAGGGTTGGGGACCATGTCCTCAAGATGATCTCAATGATTGAGAGATTGGAAGCTCTTGATTTTCAGATGCATGCATCTCTCCAAACTGACCTTATCCTGCAGTCACTTCCTGACTCCTTTTCACAATTTGTCATGAACTTCAACTGCAATGAGATTGCATGTAACTTAGCTGGGCTAATGAACAAACTGACGACTGCCCAGTCTCAGATGAAGACAAAGGGAAAGGAAGCTACACTTGTGATTTCTTCTGGGACTTGGAAGTCCAAGAATAAGAAGAAAAAGAACAAGAAGCAGTTAGGTCCAATAGCCAAGATCGACAAAGGAAAGGGCAAGGCCCCAATGGTTCAAAAGAGCAAGGGGGCCAAGAAAACGGATGTATGCCTCAACTGCGGTGAGCTAGGCCACTGAAAGAGGTACTGTCCAAAGCTTGACCGTAATGCGCCTTCAGGTACGGAACTACTGGTTTTAGAAACAAATTGTTCCGTAACTGTATATTCTACTTCTTGGATACTTGATTCCGGTGCGAGTTCTCACATTTGTACAATGAATTAGGATCTGGAACAAAGTAGGAAGCTGGATTCAGGGGAGGTGATGGTCACCGTCGGAAGCGGGCATAGTGTCGAGGCTTCTGATATCGGATCCCTTATGTTGGATTTAGAATCTGGTTTTATTCTTACTTTAGATGATGTACTTGTTTTGCCCAAGGGGCACAAGAATATTGTATCAATTCCGGTCATGGACCGAAAGGGATTTCACTTCTTTATTGGAGATGGGTCCTGTCGTATTTATTTCAGAAATAAATTGGTTGGTACTGCTACATTATTAAATGGTTTATACCATTTAAATTTAAAGAATAAAACAACTGTGAACACTATAACTAGGAAGCGTGGTAGGGATGAAACGAACCAAGTACTTAAGTGGCATCTTAGACTTGGTCATATCGGTCAGACCAAGGTTCATAAAATGGAGAAAGATGGGCTTACAGGTCCATTGGGATCAGATCCCTATCCAACTTGTGAATCTTGCCTTCAAGGCAAAATGACTAAGTTACCCTTCGCAGGACTTTTGAAAGAGTCAAAAACTTGGATTGATCCATACCAACGTCTGTGGCCCTTTTGAAGTGGCACGAGACGGCTTTCAGTATTTCATTACATTCACTGATGACCATACCAGGTATGGATTCATGTACTTAATGAAACATAAGTCTGAAGCTTTTGATAAATTCAAGGAATTAAAGCCCTAGTTGAAAATCAAACAGGTAACCGTGTTAAGACTCTTCGGTCAGACCGGGGTGGTGAGTACATGAGTACCGAATTTGATGAATTCTTAAAAGAACTAGTAATAGTGTCAAAATTCACTCCTCCAGCTACTCCACAAATTAAATGGTGTATCAGAAAGAAGGAACCGAACCTTGTTGGACATGGTTCGCTCCATGCTTAACTATACTGATCTACCGATTTATCTGTGGGGTTACGCGCTCCTTACTGCTGTGCATATCTTGAACAGATGTCCTTCCAAATCCGTTCCTAAGACTCCCCATGAGATGTGGAGAGGTAGGAAACCAAGTCTTAATCACATTAGGATTTGGGGATGCCCTACTTATGTCAAGAAGACTAAAGTAGAGAAATTGGAAACTAAGTCTATGAAAGGTCGTTTCATAGGATATACAGGGGATTCCATGGGATATCTATTCTATATGCACGAAGATCATAGGATCATCGTTGCTATACAAGCACACTTTCTGGAAGATCAGTTTATTCAGGAAGGAGGGGCAGGTAGAAATATTTCTTTGGAAGAAATAAAAGAAACACCAAATGAGACACCTATGCAAGATATTAGAACCCAACCTTCTGAAATACAAACACAACCTCGCAAGTCTAGTAGAATTTCTCAAATACCTGAGAGGTATGGCTATCTGCATCAAGAGGAACTGGTGTCCATGAGATGACAGAAAGTAGTCAAGAGAATGATCCTTCTACATACGACCAAGCGATGGTAGACGTTGACTCCACCAAGTGGCAAGAAGCTATGGAAGCTGAGATAGACTCAATGCATGCTAATCAGGTCTAGACTTTAGTAGATCGTCCTAAAGGCATAGTGCCTATTAGAAACAAATGGATCTATAAGAGAAAGACTGATGGAGATGGCAAGGTTGATACCTATAAGGCCAGGCTTGTGGCAAAGGGTTACTCCCAAAGAGAAGGAATCGATTACTTCGAGACCTTATCGCCTGTAGCTATGATTAAGTCTATTCATATGATGCTTGCTATAGCAGCCCACTTAGATTATGAAATATGGCAAATGGATGTGAAAACGGCATTCCTAAATGGATTCCTCGAGGAAGAGATTTACATGGAACAGCCTAAGGGATTTATATCTCAAACCAATATTCATAAAGTATGCAAACTTCAGCGTTCCATTTATGGACTGAAGCAAGCTTCACGGAGTTGGAATCTTCGTTTTAACGAGACAATCAAAGAGTTTGATTTTGTCCAAAACGAAGAAGAGCCCTGTATTTACAAGAAGGTTAGTGGGAGCAAAATTGCGTTCTTAATACTATGTGTAGATGACATTCTACTTATAGGAAACGACGTAGGAATGCTCAGTTCTGTGAAAGCTTGGCTTTCTAAAGAGTTCTCAATGAAAGACTTGGGAGAAGCTACCTATATCCTGGGTATTCGTCTCTACCGAGATAGAGCGAAAAGAATGTTAGGTCTTTCCCAAGCCCTCTACATAGAAAAGATCCTGAAGCGATTTAGGATGGAAGATTCTAAAAGAGGGTTTCTACCTATGCAACATGGTGCAAAACTTTCCTTAGAGATGTGTCCTCAAAGTGAGGAAGATAGAAAGGAAATGAGCAAGGTACCTTATGCTTAGGCAGTAGGTAGACTTATGTATGCAATGATTTGCACTAGACCGGACATTGCCTATGCTGTGAGCGTAGTAAGTCGGTTTCACCAAATCTGTATGTGAACATTGAATCGTCAGAAAGAACATTCTTAAGTACCTAAGGAGGACTAAAGACTTGGTTCTTACATACGGCGGTGGAGAACTAAGAGTGATGGGTTATACAGACTCAGATTTTTCGGGGGACATAGATGCTCAGATGTCCACATCAGGGTATATCTTTACGCTGAATGGTGGGGCAGTTTCTTGGAGAAGTGCCAAGCAAAGTTCGACTGCTATCTATACATGTCAAGCCGAATATCAGGCAGCCACGGAGGCTTCTAAAGAAGCTTTTTGGATAAAGAAGTTCACTGAGGAACTTCAAGTGGTTCCTAACGCAGAGAAGCCCGTGACACTGTTTTGTGACAACGACGGAGCTGTTGCACAGTCTAAGGAGCCTAGGGCTCACCACAACACCAAACGTATTGCGAGAAAATATCATTTTGTTAGAGAAATGGTTCGGGATGGGAATATTACACTGCAGAGAGTAGACACAGCAAATAACGTTGCTGATCCGCTTACCAAGCCACTATCTCAGAAGGTCTTAGAGAGACATCTAGAGAGTATGGGTATTAGATACCATAGTTTGTGGCATTGAGTGCAAGTGGGAGATTGTTAGGAATATGCCCTCGAATGCCACTCAGAGGATGAGAGAGTGAGAGCAATTGTATTATAATTATGAATATTATATTTAATAAGGCAATTATTATTTCTATATTACTGTATATCCACTACACCATATATGGGCTTCAGTCACACCTAAAAAAGTGTGTTCATAGCTCAAAAAGTGTTGGTAAAAGAAAAAAAAACAGGCTACAGCTACACTTTGACCAAATTTGAGGGTGTTACAAAAATGGCCGCTACCATAGGGGTCTACGCTAACACTTTTATAATTTCTCGTAACACTGCGGAAAGGTGTAGCTGTAGACCCCTATGCCAACACTTTTTGGTTCTGTTCCTACACCTTAAGAAGTGTTGTTGTAGACCTATGCCAACACCATTATCTATATGGTGACACCATTAAAAGTATAGCTGTAGACCTATGGCTACACCTGTAACATAAAATTGTGAAACACTTCGATATTGTTGGTAACACCCTTTATCATTATGGCTACACTTGTTTCTTAAACAATTTAATATCTTTGGCTACACTATGTTATTCTTTTACCAACACGTAAAGAGTATATTTTTGGGGTCAATGTCAATAGCTACATTTTTACATGTCTTTTACCAACACTCTAATGCTAAAAATCAACATATGGTATTTAAAAATAGAGTTACCCATTAAAAAATAAATTCAAACATCCCAATACATAAAAAGTTATCAAACAACCATCCAAATACATAAACCATCCGAAATAACTACATAAATCCCAAATGAATATAAGGATGTTAAGAATCCTATCGCAATGATTCGAATCACCAAAGGGCCGAGTATATCCACCCGTTACAAAAATGGTGATACTCATCACAGTTTGCATCCATGATAATCTCAACAACACGTTCAAAACCTGCGGTAGAAAAAAAATGCCGCTTAGGATCTGTTTATCAAACGGAATCTGAATTCCAATTTCGAAATCTTGAATTTTGAAAACTAAAATAATAAATACAGATATTTTTAGCATGAGCAAATATTAGTTTATAAGCTTATGGACTAATTATAAAATTAACCCTAAGGTTTTGCCTAACTACACAACAATTGTAGGCTTCTAGCAACCGAACAAAAATTTGATGTCCGAACAATTGCGGGGTTTGTTCAACTGAGTAATCGTGCACATATTGACATGAATATAAACAACATAAGACAGGATATAAAAGTTAGTATTGGGAGACATATACCTTATGAAATTAGAAATCTAAAAGAAAAGAAGGGCCTCAATAAAACCTGGAGGATGGAGGATAAGGCCAGAAATACCCTCGGACAGGTGGAGCAGACTGAGAGCGACAAAGAATGAAGCTGCTAGCGGGCGTCGAAGCAGCTGACAAGTGATGAACCAAGAGCCGTCGCCGAAATAATAACAATGGTAAACGCCTAAAATTGCAACGATGAAGAAAAGTAACATTAATACGTGAGATAAAACATTGAAGACGAAATCAATCCGGATACCCAAGTGAATTACAACAAGAAGAAAAGAAGATCACAAAAAATATAAAATAATCGCACAAAAGGAGACAAAAAATTACACACTCACTGGGATTTGGAAGAAGAAAAACCTTGATAAACGCTTCAAATTACAACGGTGGGGAAAAGGAACAACAGGACATAAAAGGAATCATTCGTAGAAAAGAAAACCCGATAAATGATGAGGCAGAATCGACCACCAACAAAAGGAAAAATAAATAAGAAATTAGAAAGGGCAGTTCACCCTCTTAGAGCAGTATGAATATTGCAATAAGTACAACTCTAAATAAAGTCATTAACAAGAGACTATATACCAGTAATTTGTTCCTCAAACAAATGAGCAAACATGTGATTGAAGCAAGGCATATATCTCCTTTAATACCATAGTACTAGGCACAATGAGGGAGAAACACTAATCCAATACCAAGTAATCACCAATCAACAACTTTCCTAAAATATGAGAACCCTAAAAGAAATTAATTATATAATGCAGAACTATCAAAATTACAACATATACAAATCTTATTATGTGCTGTGCACATAGAATGCATAAAGTTGTATTTGCATTAATTAACCGTAACCCTGCACTTATCATGGTGTTATAATGAATACGAGAAATGAACTACCCTTCATTATCAAGACAAGAAGTCGAGGTTTCGAATGCGGCTGCCTCACATACCAGTATACCGCTAGCCTATTAACAAATAGAAACAAAGTCAGCAAATCATGTGCCAGTTAATGACAATAAAAATGATAATCTAGGAAACTGAGAGTTTTTTTAGGTCATATTTGAAAGAATAAGGGTACAAATTCTGAATTCCCAACACAAAATTGTTGAAAGATGAAAGTGGTACAAATGCAATATTCAAAATAACAAATTTATAGGAAGCGAAGGGAATAGATCATACAATGCTATTAGGCTCAAAACCAAGAAAGGTTTCAATATATATAATGTCAGCTGATTCTGTTAACCATAACTTTGTAAGGTGAATTATTACATTGTCAAAAGAAAGGATGTTATTCATGGAGTTAATGTTGATAATTACACAAACAATGGCACATACAATCACCTACAATCAAAATCTGAAGACAGCAACCATAAATACCCCAAAAATGTGCCACTGTGAGCATGTTACATTCACAAGCTAAGAAAGATATCTCAGCCTAACGCTCATTAATTCAATTAGCAGCACAATTAAATTTTGCTAAAGATGTTCGAACCTGCTGTCCCTCGAGCCAAACTCGGTATGGTACTGTTGTTTCCAATCCAAGTTCGTTCGCCAGCCTACAAACCAAGGACCTTGTTCCAGTCAATGGAATCACAGAATCCTGATCAGTGTTGTTGAGATAACATAAAGAAATTCCTAATGACATAAAGCATAAAGCTAAGAAGATGGGTGGAATTAGGCAACTAAATTTCTATTTATTTTTCATATAAAATTATACCAGTACTGATCTCACAAGTGATTCTATGATTAATATCGTAGGTTTGTCTAAGTCAAGCATATCGTAATCCAGTATGCTGCAGCAGAGGGGGAGCACTCTCCTCATATTTGAATTTTTGTTATCTATTTACAATTTTAACACTTCAACAGCTATAGACTTTAAGAAACTTGAGAAGAAGGAAACAAGAAAAAAAGAACTGCAACGTTTGAAAACAACGAGATTTACAGCAAGAATTAATGAAAATCACGTGTCGTTACCCTTTAAAATGTGCACTACCATGGTTATGAAGTCGTTGACAAGTCGGAGTGTTGGGTTTTCAAAAAAAATCGCTGGACGATTTACTGAGTGTAGACGGTAAATCCTTTTAACTGGAAATATGACCAAAAAATCCAGCTTTTTACCCAGAAACACACCCGTAAAATTAGATCGGAAATTAAAAATGGTTAAAGTGAATGAACATGTACGCGTTTTCCTATCTCGTTTACATGTTTTATTTGCTCATCTACTTTAATTATATTTGGATGTTATTATGCAGTGATTGTGATCTATCATGGATATGTGTTGAATCTGAACTTTATATTCTATTAGTTTTTTATAAACACTATGAAGTTGTTGTGTATTTAGTTATATATTATGTATTAAATTTACCTGTGTTGAATCTGAACTTGGTGTCGTGATAACCTGCACACCACCCCTATCAGATTTAACCTAAATAGAAGGTGTACAAATAATCGAATGGTCAGAACAAAATGAGTAGAGTAAAGGACATTTCACATTTCACCCCTTGAAGTTTGTATTCACAAAAAAGATACGCCCCCCTCTTTCTTATGAGACCAGTTTGTAAAAACATAATCAAATGTCACGGGCATTTGTAAAGTTGAAAGAAATCTATGTTATATTACAATTAGCTAAATCAAGTGGGTAGTTTTGTTGCTTTTTTATTTTCCAGTTAACCCCATATGTATATAAATTATTTTAAGAAAATATTAAATAAAGGGATTAGAATTACCTGCTGCAGACATCCCATCTGCTTACTCCAACGATCTTAGCACGCATAGCCCTTTCCACATCACGTCGGTTCAAGTAATATATAGTCTCATCTTCAACGCATATAAATCTAGACAGTACGAAAGTACGAGTGCAATTGCAAGAGGGGCGCAGCAAGACAGGGCCGTCTTCAGTAGAGCCAAGAGAAAAAGCCCGGGAATGCCAAGCTAAAACGACGGTGCTGCCGTCGGTCAATGAAGGGAAGGCCTCCAATTGACTCGGCAATGCCAAGCCAAAAAAGACGGTGCTGCCGTCGATCAAGAGATGGGAATGCCGTCAATCAACGAAGGGACCGCCTCCGTGAGACTCAAATCGAATTCAAACTCGAAAGGCCAGGGACTGATCGCAACACACTAGCACTGCATAATGTCAAAATAACTAAAGCTCGTAACCGTGAAAAGGCAAGCATAGAAAAGACTGGAGTTGGGTGTTTCGGGCCGAGAAAATAACCGGATCAAAACTATCATCGGACATACTATAGAAGTCAAGCATCCAATCACTTTGCCTCGAACGAAACCCGAGCGTGGGGGATAACCAACACTCCTCACAACAGCGTGAGTCCAAAAATCCTGGGAGGATTTCGTTGCTAAGCTCAAAGCTGTCAAATCTATGAGTATAATCTGACCACGAATTCCAAAATGTGTGATAATCACAAACCGAAACCAAACCAAACCTTAAGAATCCAAATAAAATCGAACGGTCAATGTGTTACGGTAGCAAAGATAAATCCAACAAAAGATAAAGCATCAATGGTCCAAACAAGACTACAAAGTGATTGTACCATGATTAAAATGGCGCCCACCATCCAAATTTCATCAAAACAAAAATTCAGAAGAACGACCAAAATCACCAACTCAAATTGTGATAGCCGAACATCATCGCAGATTCGAAATCACATAACAGTAAAAATTGGTGCAAATTATTCAGCAAAAAGAATGGCCAAACCAACTCGTATTTCGAATGAACAGATGCCGCGCCAGAGATCCGCAGCATGATCGAGGGTCATTGATGTCAGCCCAGATATAAAGCCCGACTCTGAGACGCAGTCCGAGCAAAGTAAATAATGAGGCTTCTTCCGCGTCTGTAGAGAAATATGGAGGAAGAAGATTTCCCAGATTAAGAATCTGATACATCATATGATTCAGAAGAAGAAAGTGGTTTGGAGTTATTTGGTGATGATGAGAATCAGCCAAAACCAGAGTCTGAAGGCAAGGGTTCAGATATTATGGGAGCAGAGGGAACCCTCGGTCGTGATTGACTCAGCAAGAGTGAGTGAGTCGAATCGGAACCCAACTCAGAGAGTAGAAAAAGCAAGCCGCGACGAGAAGATAGAGTCGGACGGGTCGAGTCACTGAGTTGAAAACGATGGCATGCCAGACGCGATGGTGTGAAAGAGATCTGGAATAGCGGAATCGTAGCCCCTTGGCGAGACGAACAACGCACTCCCAAAACATCCCTCAGATCGCGAAGGGAAGGACTGCAAACTGCATCCGCGTATGGATGGAGACGGCCCCAAATTCATAACGCGTGAAAATCAACTCTGGGAACCGGATCTGTGCAGGCAGAGGAAGAACGGCTCTCGCGGCGTCGATTCAAGCCACTCAATAGACCGGAGGCTAAAATCTGGACTGCAAAATCACGAGAAATTGCGAAGACCCCAGAAATCGGAAGGAACGAAAGCTAGAAATCCAAAATTGCGATGAACTGGGAAACTACTAGACAAAGAAAAAGAAAGAACAACTATAACGTGCGGCCGATTGCCGGCACAACAATGCAAGTGAGAGGAAGAAATCCCCTAGTGTGTGCAAATCGCACCTAGTGAGTGTGAATCTCCTCTGCCGGAGAAGAAAAAAGAAAAAATTGAAAGTGAGTTGCCCTTATTCGTTCATCCCTTTTCTTTCTTCGCGTTTGAGAGAGAGAGTTGAGAGTTGAGAGTGAATTGACCCGTATTTGGATAAAGGCGGCCCGCTTAGTTTTTATTGATTTTTAAAGCCCAACGACAACACATTTTTAAAGACCAGTTACACCGACTTCAATGTTACCATAGATACTAAATAACGTCTACAGTAATAGTGACTCATAGCAATGCTAACACCAAAAAAAAGTGTAGGCCTAGATCACTTTCAAGACATATATGACTACACTTTTGCTTGTAACACTGAAAAAAGCATTGTTAAAGCCCATATATGGCGTAGTGATCATTGGCATTGTGATTTGGTATATAGAATAATAGTCCTTGAATTTGAGAGTGAACATTCTACTCCTTATGGAGATAAGGAGATAGGCACTAGAAGTGTTCAGAGCTCGAATGCTTAACTAGTTCGCAAGTCGATAAAACTTAACAGGACATTAAGTGTTAATAAGACTTGTATAACGATGCTAGGACGTGTGCACGTCTTGATAGCATAGTTATAAGTATATTGGTGGGACCAGTATACTCGAACACGACTCATACTCGATTCAGTCACACGGTATTCACTCTCAGAGAGTCGATGACGAATCGAAAGGTTGTGATAGTATACGTGGACCTTTGACTTGAGGGTTCAGTAGAAGATGTGCCTGTGACGTTTAGTTTGTCATTAGAGTAGTTAGACTCATTTGCTTAATTACTGAGTTGACCTCGAAGTGCGGACTATACGGGCAGGTAGCAGTCTTTACTATACGCCAAGAAAGGATTCTATCTCCTGTTAGTGAGCAGGCGAATGTCCTATACGGTTAATGGCGAATAAGATCATAAGTCTTTGGCTAAAGCATTCTGATATAGTCGTATTAGATACACTATTAATCAGTCGGTCTTGATTTGCATTAACACATGTATAGAGTTTAGTCAACAGTAGGGTTTGACTTTACCGTGACCCGAAGACTTGACCGGGACATCTGATGAAGGGTCTATACGTATATAGTATTCACGACATAATGGTTCTGGAATGATTCATTCATTCGTTCTCAGTCGGGGTTTAGAGTGCGGCCCGCTAGGCTGGTTAAGTGCTGCCCGCACTCATTGGTTCCTCCCAATGCCGGCTGAGACGATCCTACGGAGTCGCGCAATAGGATCATTGATGGATAAATGTGAATTAATAATCTCTCTTATAATATTACATATTAGATATCTAATTTTGATTTATCGGATAAATCAAATAGCGGTCTTATGAATTGTAAATAGGTTACTGGGTGATTACTTTAATTCATAAATTATATTTCTGAGAGAAATATATATTTGTGTTTGATATAATTAATTAATTGGATTAATTAGTCCAAACACATTGGAAATAAAACGGATTCGTTTGACGAACATCCAGTACACGAGGGATTCGTTTTGACGAACATCCAATACACGAGCCGAGTAAATTCGACCCGTCTTCTTGGAAATTTCCCTTAGGGCCGCCCCCTCCCTCTCTTGTCTCTTTTATACTTATTTTATGTCACTAGGTGACATATGTGAGGTGTATTTGATACCCTCAATCATGTGTTAAAGGAAGACTTTCATTTTTTTATAAGAAAAAGTCTTTAAAATAGAGAGAGAACTCCTTCTTCCTTGAACTCAAAATCACGAATTTGAGAGAGAGAGTAAGGTTGAAAACTTCATCTTGATCTTAGAGACAAGATATAAGAAGAATACATTGAGATAGAAAATTCCTACAAGCTTCCCTAGCCGCATTCTTGAAGAAAGGAAGCTTGTCGATTTTTCCATCAAGTTACGACGTGTGAAGTAGAGGCACCTTGCTTTAGGTGCTTGGAACGAAGGGATCTTCATCATCATCATACGAAGATGTTTCAGAGACATCATAGGTATGAGACTTTGATTCCTTGATCTTCGTATTTTTCTTTTCGTATATACGTTACTTGATCGATCCTCTTAGGGATTCCGTTTATTCTTCCGCTGTGTTTATTTTCTGTGAAATCCCATCAGACATAACTCTCAATATGACAATGAACCCACTCACAATTATACTAAAAAAGAACACCTTAATCGGACCAAACTTTGTGGATTGGCTCCGCAATATGATGATAGTCCTCACTATAGAGGCTGTAATATTCGCAATTTTCGATTTTCGGTAAATTTCTTTTTCTCGGCGGAAGTCCATCTTGGAGACTCTATTGTGACCGTTTTGTCATTCCGAGAGTGATTAATTCTACACTTTTTGTCATCCGAGTTCGTTTTTTTGTCGTTTTATTGAGTTCCGTGTTCTTAAGCGACTTTTCCGCACTTGAGTTCGATTCTTGCGAATCTCGTCCGAAACTGTTATTTCAAGTTTCTCGTAAGTTCATGTAACGTTGTTATACGTGTTGCGAGCTTTGGCTTAGTGTTTCGATCGTGTATCGTGTATTTCGGACCTTTTGGGCCATTTTCAAAATTTCCCAAAGTTTGGGGTAATTACTTTCGTTGTCGTTATTCCGAACCTTCGGGTAGTCGGAATTATATTTTCTTTTAACATTTGAGTTTGTCGCTGTGCACTCTTATGTATGTCCTCGTCTTGTGTTGTTGTTGTCGTTTCGCGGTTTCGTCGCGCTCGTACTCGACGAGCTGAACTTAGCAATTCTAGGACTGCTAAGTGACTTACGTATGCTATGCTATATGCATAACGTACGTTATCATCTTGAGCCTTACATACGTTAAGCCTTTTCATTACGTACGTAAGGGGTATTCCAGTTCAGACAGTGAGTTCTGGCCGTCGATAGCGCACACTATGTGTTGGCCCTAACGTGCGTTAACTGTACGTATTACGTACGTTAAGCCGTTGCCGTAACATACGTAATGGTCTTCGTTATTTCGGACAGGAAGTTTTGGGCATCGATTGCGTACGTAATATTTCAAGCCTTACGTACGTAATACCTTTAACGTACGTATCCTTTGTGTATAACGTACGTAATGCAGGCACGGGTTTATATACCCAGGGGTTGACCGTATTCATCATTTTTCACTCTTCCTTCCTTCCTCCGCGGCTGTGGCGACTTGTGGCGATCGGAGGACGATTTTTGGGGTCTTGTAACTCCAAGTTTACATCTTTCTTGAGTTCTCGGTGTTGATTAACAACATCAATCCGTGTTCTTCGTATTTTATTTGAGGTAATCATCTTGTAAACCATTCCTTTATATTTTGTGAATCTTCAAGATTCGGGTTGTTCTTCATGAATCGTGCTGTTGTATATCATCAATCGGTTGTGTTGATCCTCTCCCCAGGTTTTGATTCGTATTTCTAACCGTATTCGTATTCGGATCTTGATGTTCTTTGGGAAATATTGAGCCCCAAGTGTCCGATCCTTTGTCTCTACGAATTCTTGTTAAGAGTTTCGTGTGTTTTGCATCTTCCTTGCGATCGACCTTATAGTGATTAAGTTGTTCTTGTGTTACCTAGTTGGAAGATTCGAGGGATTCCGGTCGAGCTTTCCCGTTGATTCGCGTGCTTTCGATTTGAGGCAAGCACCTTGTCCATACATCTCTCGTTTTGTGGATATGATGATTGGTGATTGTCTTGGTATGTTTGTTTGATTGTTTGAGATGAACTTTCAAAAGATTTGGTTTAGCCTCGTCAAAGGCTCACTTTCAAAACGTGTGTGTTTTGTGAATGTTGCGTCTCGTGAATGGTTAAGTGAACCCTATGAATATGCTTGGTGTTGTTGTTGTGATTTGATAATATATATGCATATATTATCTCGTTTTGGTACGTTGTGATTTGACAATGGTGTCATGCTTTGTGTTTGTTGCCTTTGGGTGAATTGTTTGGATATCCTTGGTGTGATATATTATTTGTGTGAATGTGTGGATATGGTCGAAGGTCTACGGTGATGTTGTGCGGCGATTTATACGCCTCGACGGCGATCGACATAAGGGCCGAGCGACCAAGCCTACTACAGATGAACCAAAGCAGACTTATCAAATGAGAGTTCCAGATCACGGTCAAGTATCGAGCGATCGACAACCAAGGCGATCGTATCTTGGCACCTAGATCAAGCGATTGACGTCCAAAGGCGATCGTCTCTTGGCACATAGCGGTCGACTCCAGTGCCCGACCGAGACGACCGTCTTATGCCACATGTAAAGCCAACATCCGTCAAAGTCTACGAAGACCGAGTCTCGGATGAAGACCCACGTACAGATCCACAAAAGGCGCCGCAAGGAAAGGCTTTTTGACTCCAGCCCATCACCAGCTGTAGGTGACAAGGACAACCTCTCACCTACCGACAGACCTGCCGAAAGGTCCTAGATGGGACCTCCCAAGACTGCGACGTGTGACACGGGTTGTCTTCTCATTGGTTCACACAGTTGGCTGCCAGTAGCAGCTGCGGACTTTAGGGAAACCGACCCATGTGCTGAGACGATCGTCCGTTTAATTTATTGCAGGAAAGGCGATCGCCTGTTTGGGATTAAGACATCCCAACTACCTCCTCTTCTATAAGTAGGAGACTTCCATCATTTGGAAAGGGACTTTTTGGGCTCCAGAAAATCTCTCTCACAGGCTTCTCAGGGATCTCTCTCTCTCTCAGAACCTCTTAACCGAAAGACGGTCGGCAGAAACGAGAACTCCCTACATCTCAAGAGCTAGATAGCTAGGGTTATTACACATTATAATTGTATTCGTACATTAATATCTGTACTCCCAAGCGGAATTCTTATTAATAATATCTCGCGAGAGCATTCAAGCCCGGGACTAACAATCCCCGCAAATCTTGTGTTACTCATACTCCTTGTATGTGCTCTCGCATTTTGTTTGTTACTCACCCATAGCCATATCCAGCAAATCACTCCGAAGAATATTTTGGGTAACAACAATTGGCGCTAGAAGGAGACCATTTACCCTCATTTTCATTCCTACCGCTTCAGAGAACACCCACTGTTCTCCGGAGTATATACTTGAAGAAACACTCACTATTCTTCAAAGAAAAACCCTCAAGATAATGACGTCTGCCACCACCTCGAAGAGAGCCACCTTACGGGCCGTCGGACACCATATTCCGGCCCAAACCGAGTTCCGACCTACGGCGGAAGGCAGTCGCGGCGACGCCAGACTCTCACTCCCGCCTCCAAGGGACGGCCCCAGTCTCTCACTCGATCAGTTCCAAACTGCAGAACAGATCGAGGAGGCCATGGCCATCCTAAGGGAGCGATGGAGAGCATGCGACGCGCCCACTATTACCCCATCAGCCATCCGCCGCGCGGCCAAACGAAATCTCAACGGGTTACTTATCGAGCAATCCTCAGAAATCCCCAATTCACAAGAAAAGGCACTCGCGAGGCGGGACAGTTCCGTCTTTAGCCGGCTTGGAGGTGACCCATCATGGCGACCGGGGCAATCTGGCCCCAGCCATGAGATGTCGGAGCCCGAATCCGTCACCAGGAGTTCGGCATACCCGACTCCCAGAAGGCAGGCCATCCATCTGGCTCCCACTCGACGAAAAGCTGAGGTCGGCGGCAGAGACCTCATCTCCTACCGCGGAGCCAGGAGATCAGTACACGATCGCATCGGCTCCCGCTCCGAGAGCCAAACCACGAGCAGCCAGGCTACAGCGATGGCCAAAATGCAGTGCCAGCTCGATGATATGAAAGAGCTCCTAGAAACTGGGGCAGGAGCCAGGAGAAAGGTCGTCAGACCGAGTGAGCCGCTCACGGTCCAGATCGAGCTTGCCCCCGTGCAACCAAAGATCGCTCCTCCTCAAACACCTTTGTCTGAGGGGAGATCGGACCCCGAGACTCACTTGAGCAAGTTCCGGATCTACATGACCGGATGCGGGGCGTCAAACGCGACGAGATGCCGAATGTGTAACACCCCCAGATTTAACCGGAAATATTACAGCGCCGTGGGCCCCGAGATGGAACCCACAAGGCTAAAAGAAATTTTCGCAAACATTTACAAATACCCAAGAGGCCAACGACGGTACTATCTTTAAAAATTCACAAAGACTTATAAAATCCATTTATCAAAAACCGTCGTAAAAACTCATTTGAAATAGCAAGGCCAAACAGCCGACACTCAAAAGTTTAGAAAACGATTTCCAAAGTAACCTCAGTTACTAGATACTAAAAGAGCATTTTAAAATACTCACGCAGCGGAAAAAGACCAACCATAAAGATACTCTAGCAGCGGAATACAAGAACCAATCAAGAAACTCAATGCACACAACATGTCCTAGACAGTATCCTCCGGGAAGCTCATCTCTTCACGACCGCTACAAGCTCGATACTCCAAGAACCTAAAAATAAATCCCACGACGGGGTCAGCCATAATATCCAACAATGATAACCGTCACATCACATTAATAATTACATACCAATGAGAATACAACATAAGAATACGACCAACGTAATCTTACCGCCATAACTTTACTTACTCAAGAAATTCTCATCAGAATAACCATTATCACATTTCAAATCCTGTACTCGATTAACCAATAAACTCGAACATAATATCTGTATTGTACCTCAAACAATACTCAAGATTCTCAAACTATCATCACCAACTCACGATACGGAAATCTACCATTTCTGACTAATACGATCCATCGAATAACATCATCAAATCCCAAGACGATAACCGATCGTCCATCAAAGACAAGGACCAAAGAAAATACGGAACATACCTCGAGATATGATGTGCCACGATAATCATATCAGTCTAATACGAGATCAGATCAATGCAATACGGACAAGGTCTTAACACAAGACCTACAAATGCATACTCATATGACAACATCAATATGCTCAAAAACAATAACAACTATGTATACTCAATGGAAATTCCATGATCCAGCGCCCTCAGCATAGATCCCAAGATGATCCTACAAGATCAACACGAGGTGGATAACCAACAATATACATATGCACAACAATAACACAATACTGGGTAATCCAACGATCCAGCGCCCTCAGCATAGATCCCCATGATGATCCCGTCGGACCAACGCATGGTGGAAAACCTGTCCATCGATCCAGCGCCCTCAGCATAGATCCCATGATGATCCCGTCGAACCAACGCATGGTGGACATCCGATCCAGCGCCCTCAGCATAGATCCTCATGATCCCATCGGATCATTTACAACATAAACAATACAATCATGCATACACATATGCAACTCAATTTGTTCATCAACATGAACGACATATGAATGAACGGCACTATGATGACACAACTAAGACGACTTCATGTTCATCAACATGAATGACAACCTGCATGATCAACATCATTAACACTAAACCGAATCAAACTAAGATACTTGTCCCGAGTCCTTTAGGAGCAATCTCGATGTCAAAACATCACCGGCAATTATCCTCAATGCTCGGCGATCCAAACGTACAATGAACTATAGATACTCATATCCTCGTCTTTACCATAATGTACCCTCGATACCCGAACATACCAATAACTGAGATAAAGCATATACATTATGATTTACCTCCCAGAATCGAAAGAACAATATGCGATCCGAATACCCAGAGTTCACAATAATAATCATCGCTATATGCATTATAAACGAAATGAAACTGAAACCATTCATTAAATATTATAACTGAGCAAGTAATAACTTGCCTCGATACCGATACCACGAAGCTGCTGCCAAACACATTGCCTTTGTCTACGAGCTCCTCAGCCCCGATCAAAAGCAATACAATGGACATACTCGAACACGACCGCAATATCCGGTTATAATCACCGATCAATAATATCAACCTATCGAAGAAATCAAATAACACATATCCGATAACAATCAACAACCGACAAAACTAACCAATCGAACTCAACCGTTCAACACAACCTCGAATAAACACAGTCAGAACCAACCAAGTCAAACCATCACGAATTCATAATCAAAACACAAAAATACTGCACTGTCTGCCTACTTAGCGCACGTTAAACGCATAACGTAGCGTGCGCTAAGTTATCCCGTTAGCGTGCGCTAGCCAGTAAGCTTAGCGTGCGCTAATTCTGTACAGTGACATGCATTCCAAACATCGACTCACATCTTGCGACTACGAATCCGAATGAAGGAAGTCATAAATCTCCATATCTCTTGAAGATAAACGACCCCATAATTATCACCATGATCATGTCAATGTCCATATATTAATAACAACATCACAATCAAACCGACTCGATAACAAGGATCGTATCATGCTAAATCTGGAATTCAACCTAGTATCATGATTCATCTCATCTAAATCAACCAATATAATTACCAAGATTCAGAAATCCTTTTTAGATCGGGTTAAATGAATCAACATCCTTATGGTATGAAGAATCTTAACTAACATCCGAAACTCTTATTAAAATTCCATTGAATCTCATATAACATCATCATATGATTATCCAACATGCTCCTTACATGAAATCATCCAAGAAAAACGAACCATTAACAAAGGAATACGAAGATTACCTGGTTTTAGACGAACCAAAAAGAAGAACACTAGAACTCCATCCAAAGAATCATGAACAACTTGAAGAACGAGGCTTGAATCCAATCTCTCAATCTAATGTTGTTAAAGACTATCATTATACAGTGTTTGGGAACCTCAAATATATCCCAACTCTCTCTCTCTCTCTCTCTCTCGACTGAAAGAAGAAAAAATGACGAAATGCTTCTCAGCACCCTTCTGTCCCCTTATATAATATTCATTATTAGCGTGCGCTAACATCTCATGTTTAGCGTGCGCTACCGCCTTAGCGTGCGCTAACTGACTTTATTAGCGTGCGCTATCGAAGCCCAAAGGCTACTGCCTCGCTTCGTAAACTAGCTTACATACGTAATGCCCATGCATTAACGTACGTAAAACATCCTGCTTAGCGTATGCAAGTCATCTACCTTAGCGTGCGCTATCCGAAGTTGACTTGCTACAGTACACACCTACCACTCGTGTCCCCACATGCCGAAAGCATCCGCGATTATCGGGATTCCCTTGACCGATCTGGAGTTAGCGTGCGCTAACCATACAGTTTAGCGTGCGCTATCCCTACACGACAAACACTCACTGACCTTATCTGGACAAGCGTCGAACATGGCCGGGTCCACCCGCCGAAAGCTAAGATTCCATTATTGGCGATCTGATGTTAGCGTGCGCTAACCAACATATGTTAGCGTGCGCTAACTGAATATAAAAATCAACCTGGGCCTACCTGTCGGCCACCTTCCGGAACTAACCCAGCAAGTCGTACGTTAGGGCTCCTCCTTAGCGTACGCTATCAATACTTCGTAGCGTGCGCTACCTGTACCCAGTAGCGTGCGCTAATGAACACTTAGCCATTTTCCGCAATTTCTGTCCAACATCTTGACGTACCAAAAACGAACATGAGACACACTGAACACAAACACTGAATCCAATAATATTCTTATACGATATACTCTATATCGAAAGTACAATAACCTGATACACGATATCCTCAAATGTAACTGTCGACCAGAAACAACAATTATACCGATACTGACATCTCAGTCCTTTATTTATTTTATCCCTACTGTACAGATTCCACGATGTACAATATAACTCGGATAAAATAATATCAAAGAACAGTAGTAGAAATTCCGGATATTACAGAATGTTCCCATTGACATTGGACAATCTTGACCATAGGTGGTACATCTCATTGCCACTGCGCTCCATCAATTCTTTTGAAAAACTGGTGAGCGACTTCACGTCGTACTTTGCCGCCAAGGTCACTCGACCAGAGGGTCCCCACTGCATGATGAAGATCAGGCAGGGGAGAGACGAGTCCAATGAAGATTACATCGATCGGGTAGACGAAATAATCCTCATCGGTGAGCCCATAAGTGACGAGATCGCCCTCTACTCGGTCCTAGGGGGATTCGATGGTCTTTCACCCATGTTCAGGCACCTTACGAAGGACATTCCCCCAACCTACGCGATCTTCCGCGCCAAGGACACAAACTTTATGGCCAGGCATAGGTTGCTCACCCTTCACCCAGGCGAGGGGGCAGAGACGGCGATCGCCAAGTCCAACAAGGCGATCGCCAAGTCACCCGGTGATTCCAAGGCCTTTGAGGATGTGGAAGCCCATCTTCTCCACAACCTCAATCTATCTCCGGCCTATATTTATTACGCCATCAAGGTGCGCGAACGGCTAAGCAAGCCAAAAGCGATAAGGGACAACGTTCATCCAGACCACGATAAATTTTGTGCTTTCCACAAGAGTCCCGGCCACAACACCAACCAATGTCGCGACCTCCTCAGACAACTCTGGAGATTGTTCGAGTAGGGCAAGCTGGATAGTTTAGTGACTTAGCCGGAGCCCCGGGCAGAAATGACCAAGGTCCGCGATCGGCGATAGAACGACGACCGTCAATCTCCCAATCCAATCACTAGAATCAAATGCGACGAGCTAGAGGATTCGTACGAGCCAATCCCCCCGATTAAACTCGGCAGCTGGATCCATATGCTTCGATCAAGAGGTGGAAACTTCGGAGGTCTTTCCCCAGTTTCCACCATGTCAAACCAAAGGCTACTGCCTAAACAACGCCTCCAAAAAGATGATGACTCGCTCGCCCTCTAAAGTTCGTCATCTAACATGATGGACCCAGGCGAGCGATCATCTCCCCCAACACAACGTATACCATGTAATATCCGGAATTTCCACTACTGTTGTTTAATATTATTTTATCCGAGTTTTGTTGTACAACGTGGAATCTGTACAGTATGGGTAAAATAATTGAAAGACCGAGACATCTGTATTGGTATAATTGTCGTACTTGGTCGACAATTGGATGTAAGAAGTATATGTATTCAGTATGACGTATGTTCGTATTCTGTATGTTGAGACGTTGGACAAGGATAGCTGAAAATGGCTAAGTGTAACATTATTAGCGCACGCTAATAATCATGAGTAGCGCACGCTATCGTGCAGGTTTAGCACACGCTACGGATATAAGATAACACACGCTAATGCAGTCAGATCGGAAGGAATCTGCGTGTGGACCAGGCCACTTTCGGCGCACGTTCTGATAAGTCAACGGATGTTTGTAATGTAGTACTAGTGCACGCTAAACCCTAAAGGTTAGCGCATGCTAATGGTATATTGGACAAAAAGGAATCTTATCCTCGTCAGCACTTTCGGCGTGTGGACCAGTCTTTGGAGCATACAGACAAACGAGTCAACTGATATTAACGCACGCTAAACGCAAGGACTTGCGTACGCTAGAGAGTGTAAGTTACGTACGCTAATGCATGGGCATTACGTACGTAAGCACATGTACGAAGCCAGACTTTAGCCTCTGGACTGCGATAGCACACGCTAACAAAGTCAGTTAGCTCATGCTAAGGCCGTAGCGCACGCTAAACATAAGGTTTAGCGCACACTAGTAATATATATTATAAAAAGGGACAGACGGGTGTTATGAAGCATTTCGTCCATTTCCTTCCTTTCACCCGATAGAGAGAACCTTGGGAGGACATTTGGAGTTCCTAAACACTGAGGGATGATCCTCTTTAACAAGATTAAAGATGGAAATCATGTATTAAAGCTTTGTTCTTAAAATCGTTGGTGATTCTTGGAAATAGATTCAACCTTGGAAATCAATTCATTCCTTCATAAAGGTAATCACTCTTCATCTTTGAATTTCATTTTAGATTGAATATTGATGTTCTTGAGTTGATGATTATTACATAAACAAATTGACAAGCATGATTATGAGATGGATTACCGGAGTATGATGATATTAATATGATTCGTGTGGTTTGAATTATGTAGTTCGTTTTCTTGAGATAAGTTGGTGAATCTTTCTTCTCCTTTGCGGATGTTGATATCATTGTTGATGATTAATCTCCGTAATGTTAGATTAGGGGAGTGTTGTTAAGGTTCTTGGTGTTCATGATGTTGATATTTGAGGAAGAAGATGATATTTGAATATAAGAATTGGATTAAGGGTTGGATGATTACTTATATGTTAAAGGATATCGGATTTCGTTGTTTTGATATCTATGAGCATGATTTAGAATCACTTAGTGTTCTTGATAATCGCCATATGTTGATCGTGTTAGGAGTATGCCCTCGAATGCCACTCAGAGGATTTTGAGTGAGGGCATTGTACTTGTTATTATGTAAACCATTTATATAAGGCAAATGAATGTTTCTTTATTTACTGGAAGTTACTGGCATTCCTAACTCGTAAATAAACATATAGAAACTAGTCCGTGTATTTGAGAGCAAAACTTTTCACTCCTTATTGGATAAGAGGGTCGGCACTGGAAAGGTTATAGCTCAAATACTTAATCGTTCGCAAGTCGATGAAACTTGACTGGGCGTTAAGTTTATATGAAGACTTGTATGACGTGTTCTTTGACATGGATAGTGCCTATCGAACACTAATGGTTAGTGGGAGCACACGATATAGGTATGCTAATTGGATCAGTATACTCGAACCGACTCACCCTCGATTCGTCACACGAATTTCACTCCCGGACAGTCAATGACGGAATCGAAAGGTTATGATAGGTATTCGTGAACCTTCGACTTGAGGATTTAGTAGGGATGTGCTTGTGATGTCAAGATTTTCATTAGAGTAGTTCGACCCTGTAAACCGGAAGGCGTGGGTCAACCTCGACGTGCATCTTGACAGGCAAGTAGCAGGTCCTACTGAATACCAAGATAGAATTCTTTCTCCCGTTAGTGAGCGGGTTATATATCCTATGCGGTTATTGGCAGATGAGATCATAAGTCTTTGGCCAAATCATTGGAGCTAGTTGTATTAGATACACGACAACTTGATGATCTCGATTTGCATTAACGCATGCATAGCGTCAAGTACAGATAGGGTTTGACTGACCGTGACCCCATAACTTGATCGGGACATTTGAAAGAAGGGTTTATACGTATACTGGTATTCACGACAGAATGGTTCTTGAATGATCCCAATCATTCGTTCTCAGTTGGGGTACAGTGTAGGCCGCCAGGCTGGCTAGGTGGTGCTACTACTCTTTTGTTTCTCCCATTGCTGACTGAGACGGACCTACCGAGTCGCGCAATAGGATTGACGACGGAATGAATCAAGCTAATTCTCTCATTATGTGTATTAGATATTGGATATCTAAATTTGGGACATTATATGTCTAAATCGATTTATTGGATAAATTGATTTACGGCCTAATGAATTAAATATATCACTGGGTGATTAATTTAATTCATGGATAGAATTATTTCTTGGAGAAATTAATTATGTTATAATGTATTTGATATGATGAAATTAATTGGATTAATTAAACTATACAAATACATCGGGACGGAATTGGAGTTTATCTGTTTGGACTCTCAAGAGTCCAAAACGGACCAAACTCATCCGTTTTCTCCATGGGCCGCCCCCCATTTCTAGCCACCTTCTTTTTGGACTTATGTATTCATTCTTTTATGAATGATAATTGTGGAGGTGTTGTTAGATTCCCACATGCATGAGTTGTTAAAGGAAGTGGGGAGTTGAATAAATGATGAAGGATGACAATCACTCATGGATTCCAAGCCATTTTCAACGTGAGTTTTGAGAGGAAAGAGAGAGAAGTCATCTTCATCATCTTCTTCTTTATTCATCAAACTCTTGATTTTTCTTGGAGAAAAATTGAGAAATAAAAGAGAGAGTAAGATTAAAACACTTAGAGTGTAGTAATCTTTACATATATAGATTCATCACTTAGCTCTAGCCGTATCCTCGGAGGATAGCAAGGTGATCGTCATTCCAGTCGTTTCTCCGGCGCGTGGCAAGTAGAGACGCGGTGCTTTCGGCGTTGGATCGTTCAAGGGCTTGAAGCGGAATAGATTCGTAGAGATCAAGCAAAGCTTGGGGAATAGCTCAAGAGAAGGTTATCCATCTAATCAACGGACTACAAGGGTGAGTTTCTATATCTCTTGTGAATTCGTTTTTTGATATTCGTATATACGTAGCTCGATCGATCCTCGTAGGGATTCAGATCGAATTAATTTTCGTTTTACCGCTTCCGCTGGGCCTTTGTTTTAGGCACCGAATCCCAACAGATCAGTATCTGAAAAACATGCATATGTACAGCATTAGCGAACGCTACGTTTACTGCCTAGCGCGCGCTAACGGGAGCAACTTAGCGCACGCTACGTTAGGTGATTTGTTGGAATGTTTATTCCATACATTATTTAATTTGTGTTTTGACGATTAAAGTTGCTAAACAACAAAACAACATTGAGGCGAAGCAAAACGACGAAGCAGACGAAGACGCAAAAAGCTGAAGTGAAGTCAGCTGATGGGATAGCGCACGCTACACGTTATCATTAACGCACGCTATCGAAGTCTTGTTACCGTTGTGAAGGAATTCAAACACAGAATGACGTATGCAATGAAGTCAGCATTAGCGCACGCTACAAAGAAGGAATAACGCACGCTAAGCAGTTTGAATCAAGTCAATCAGAATGTTGGGAAAAGCAGGTCAAAGTCAGCATATCAAACGGATACTTTGACAAGTCATGCAACAGATATATTGGATTAGCGCACGCTACAAAGGAAGTGGTAGCGCACGCTAACTGTCAAGGACAGTAGCCACTGGACTGAAACATAAAATGATTAACGTACGCTACATGAAAGACATTACGTACGCTAAAAGAAAAAATATGCGATAACGCACGCTAAGAAGGAAGAGCTAGCGCACGCTAGCTAGTCAACTGGCAGCAACGGCTAGTTTGTGTAAAATGCCTATAAATATCATTCCTATGGTATTGTTTGAGGACAACAACTTCAAGCAAACGAGATATTCATCTGAGAATCATATACTTACATTGTTGTTGTAATATTGAGCTTATATTGTTAGTTTGAGTGTTTATACATTCAACATTATACACGAGCGAGAAAAAGAAAAGATACAATTTGATTCGGTGTTATTAGGATCAAGGATCCGGCATTGTTAGAATCACAATCGCTATCTTAGTGAGGTTTATCTAGTACCGATAGAAAGCTAGAGTGGTTGATTCCTTATCCAATAGAAAAGGAAAAACGGTTTTACTCGGACCGATAGAAGACGAGCTTGTAACGGTAATCCCTCGACCGATTGAAGAGAGGCGTAGAGGTTTTGATCTTAAACCTATAGAAAAAGATCTTGAGAGAGAGGACGTAGGCACGTTTGGCCGAACCTCTATAAATTGCTGTGTCGTTTATTTTTCGCAATTTATTTACGCTTCCGCATAAACGGCGCAAATATCCGATAATATACCAACAATTGGTATCGGAGCGGTACTCCAATACGCGGCTTAACATCCGAGAAGAAGATCCAAAATGGCGTTTCAAATGGCTCCCGCCGAAGGCCTTGCTCTCAACCGACCACCATTTTTTGATGGCACGAATTTTATGACTTGGAAGAAGAAGATGTCGATATTCATTCGAGCTTACGACATCGAACTTTGGAAGGTGATTTGTCTCGGTCCAAAAATTCCAACGAATTCCAACGGTACGCTTAAAACTTTGGAAGAATATGACGACTCCGATTGGAAAAATGACCATTTCAATTGTAAGGCAACTCAACTCCTTTATTGTGCCTTAAATCCGGAAGAACACAACCGGATATCATCGTGTGATAGTGCCAAAGAAATCTGGAAAATGCTTGAGGTAACACACGAAGGTACGTCTCAAGTCAAAGAGACGAAGATAAACATGCTCCTTCACGATTATGAATTATTCCAAATGAAGGACGACGAATCCATCTCGATTATGCTCGACCGATTCTCGGTCATCACTAATGGATTAGCATGTTTCGGAAAACCACTTTTGAGTAGTGAGAAAGTAAAGAAAATTTTCCGATCACTATCTCGAGAATGGGACGGTACGGTTACGGCAATAATGGAATCAAAAGATTTAAATACACTCAACTTTAGTGCTCTCGTTGGTTCTCTTATCAACTACGAGATCGTTCTAAAATCTCGGAATGCCAAACCAAAACCAAAGGAAAAATCTATAGCCTTCAAGGCTAAGGTGCCAAGAAAAAAAGAAGAAATTTCGGTGGACGAAAGTGATGAAGAAATGGCATATTATGCCAAAAATATTAATAAGTTCCAACACTTATTAAACCGGAGAAAGAAGGATATTCAAGCGGGGGAATCGGAGAAACCCGACAACACTTGTCGATTATGTGGCAAACCAGACCACTTCGCTAAAAACTGTCGTGCAAAGCAAAAGGAGGTTTTAATCACAACATGGAGCGACGAAGACCCCGATGAAGATTTTATTGAACAAAATAATCTCGCGCTCATGGCCCGGAGTTCATTCGACGATAGCGACGTCGAAAGCCAACAAAAGGAGGTTTTAATCGCAACATGGAGCGACGAAGACCCCGATGAAGATTTTCTTGAACAAAATAATCTCGCGCTCATGGCCCGGAGTTCATTCGACGATAGCGACGTCGAAAGCCAAGTAAGTAACTCCTATGACGAACTCTTTGAAGCATTTGAGTTATTATATGCGGACTATCAAAATGCTTTAAATGAAATTAAATCTCTCAAGTCTAAATATAAAACTATGGAAATTGAAAATTCCAAAATACTTGAAAAAGGAAAATTTGTCGAAATTGATCATTCGAAATGCCTTGAAAATGAAAATATTTTGAAAAATGATCTTTCAAAAGTTCAAGATGAACTAAAAATCTTGACAAAGAAATTCTCGTGCGGCAACGATAAATTTGAACAAATGTTATGCGTTCTGCCAACTCCCCAACTCTCTCAAGGATCTCAAATGGTCCGATATATCTCGGACTCAGCTTTCCTTTCCTTCCGAAATGAAAGATTCCTCGAGTAGGAGAAACCTTCAAAAGTACGTGATCTCCAGTACTGAACTCCAATGGGCGACGGCGTACGTCTGCGTAAGATTTCTGGCGACTCTGGGCAGTCAACATCCTTTCACGAATCAAAGCTATCTTTTCTCGAGTCTACACGATCAACTCTGGTTCTGTCCCGATTAAGTCTGATGAATCGTACCAACATAGGGGCGATCTACATCTCCTCCCGTATAATGCCTCGAATGGTGCCATCTTAATGGAAGCATGCCAACTATTGTTGTAGGTAAATTCAATCAACGGTAGATGAACTTCCCAATCAATTGACCAGTCTAAGGCACAGGCCCTTAGAATGTCTTCCACCGTTTGAATAGTCCTCTCGGATTGTCCGTCAGTCTGCGGGTGATAAGCTATGCTGAAGTTCAATTCGGTCCCTAAGGCCTTATGAACTGCTTTCCAAAAGTGAGACACAAAACGGCCGTCTCGATCAGAAACAATGGTCTTTGGCGTACCATGTAATCGAACTATCTCCGAAATAAATACTCGTGCCAACCTCTCTAGTCCCCACGTATCCTTAATGCCTAGAAAATTAGCTGATTTGGTTAAACGATCAACTATCACCCAAATCATGTTCATTCATGTCCTAGTTCTCGGCATATTAGTGATAAAGTCCATCGATATGTCCTCCCACTTCCATTCAGGAATCGGGAGTGGCTTCAACATTCCGGCAGGCCGTTGATGCTCGATCTTAACCTGCTGACAAGTCAAGCATTTCGAAACATAGTCCGCTACATCGTTCTTCATGTTACCCCACCAGAAATTCTGCTTCAAGTCCTTATACATTTTACTGGTGCCCGGGTGGATAGAATAGGGCGAACTGTGAGCTTCCTTCATAATCGTATGTTTCAGAACATCATCATCGGGAACGCAGAGTCGGTTCTGAAATCTCAAAACTCCATCATCATGAATTATGAATCCGGGGGCCTTTCCTTTGATCACTTCATCACGTAACCGAATCATCAGAGGATCATCTGCCTGTCTAGATTTGATTCCTTCGGTTAATGATGAAGTTATTTCCATCACGCACAGTTGTCCTTGGACTCTTTGTAACCACACTTCAATTCCTTCTCGAATCATCTCTCGTTGAAGGCTAAGTTGGGAGGTCAGCGTCTCCAGCATCTGAATAGAAACAGGCTTGCGGCTGAGTGCATCGGCCACTACATTCGCTTTGCCTGGATGATACAAAATATCCAAGTCATAGTCCTTAATCAGTTCTAACCATCTTCTTTGCCGCATGTTCAATTCTTTCTGACTGAAGATGTATTTGAGACTCTTGTGATCCGTAAAAATTTGACAGTGAGTCCCGTACAGATAATGCCTCCAGATCTTCAAAGCAAAAACTACTGCTGCTAGCTCCAAATCATGTGTTGGGTAATTCACTTCATAAGGTTTCAGCTGTCGCGACGCATAAGCGATCACCTTATCATTCTGCATCAATACGCACCCAAGTCCTTAGTTCGAAGCATCACTGTAAACTATAAATCCTCCAGTTCCCTGTAGAAGTGATAGAATCGGTGTCTTCGTCAATCTCTTCTTTAACTCATCAAAACTAGTCTGACACGACTCGTTCCACTCAAACTTTTGAGTTTTCTGCAGGAGTCGAGTAAGTGGGCGAGAAATTTTAGAAAACCCTTCCACGAATCGACGATAATACCCAGCAAGTCCTAAGAAGCTTCAGACTTCTTTCACGTTCTTTGGAGGCTTCCAATCCATAATTGCTTCAATCATATGAGGATCTACTCGGACTCCTTTAGCTGACACCACATGGCCGAGGAACATTACTTCCTTTAGCCAGAATTCACACTTATAAAGTTTGGCGTACAATTGCTCGCTTCTTAAAAGTTCTAATACAATCCGCAAATGCTGGGCATGTTCTTCCGGGCTCTTAGAATACACTAGAATGTCATCAATGAACACGACAACAAATTTATCCAAAAATTCGATGAACACTCGGTTCATCAATTGCATAAATACAGCAGGTGCGTTAGTGAGACCAAACGGCATCACTACAAACTCATACTGTCCGTAGCGAGTTCTGAACGCTGATTTCAGAACATCAGATTCCTTAATCCTCAGCTGATGATACCCTGATCTCAGATCGATTTTAGAAAATACTGTTGCCCCTTGCAACTGGTCAAACAGATCATCAATCTGTGGCAACGGATACTTGTTCTTAATCGTCATCCTGTTCAGCTCTCGATAGTCAATACACAGTCGAAGCGATCCATTCTTCTTTCGGACAAAAGAATCGGCGCTCCCGGTAAACGCTTGGCTGAATATAGCCTTTGTCCAGTAACTCCTCCAGCTGCTTCTTCAGTTCATACATATCAGTAGGTGCCATACGATACGGCGCCTTAGAAATTGGTGTAGCTCCGGGTTCCAGCTCAATGGTAAATTCTACATCCCTTCGTGGAGGTAGTCCATGTAATTCGTCAGGAAATACATCTGGAAATTCGTTCACAACAGGAATGGATGAAAGTTCCATAATTTCGTCTTCTTTCTTCATTGCATAGCACCAGTACCCGATACAGCCTTGTTTCAACAATTTGACAGCTTTCATCGCCTTGATCAATTTTCCTGAGCTTCCCGATTTCCACCCCTCGAACAATATTTCGGAACCATCGTCAGCGATCAGCATTCCTCCTTCGGTAATTTACAATTTCTCCAGATAGATTAAGCCAATCGTCTCCGAGTATCAGGTCGTCTCCTTGCATTTCTATCACGATCAGATTTGAGAGCCACTCTCTGCCTCCAAATGATACAGGGAAATTTCTAGTTTCTAAGTTTCCGACAATCCTCTCTCCACTCGGTAAACCAACAATATAAGGTTCACAAGTATGAAAACCGGAAATATTCAAACGATTTACACAAGACAAAGATATAAAAGAATGCGTAGCTCCTGTATCGAATAAAACGCTAACTGGCTGGGAAAGGATCTGGACAGTACCTGATGCGACATTAGCATCCTGATCGTCTGTACTCCTCATCTCATACAAATGTGGGGGAACAGATCCGGCACTCGATGTCCCCTTTCGGTCCCATTGTCCTCTGCCTCGTCCGCGGCCAAAATTCTGAGGCATCTGAACACTTTGCTGCGTCACATTGGAATCGGCTTCCTTGCGGGTATTTGTGGTGTACGGGCTCTAAAAGTCTTTGCAGCCTCTTCACAAAATACTGCTCGATGTCCCTCTCGTCCACAATCAAAACAAGTCACGGCAGGTAGGGGGCAATTCCGCCGATAGTGCCCCGTCTGGGCGCAGTTAAAGCATTTCCTGGTAACATCAGTAATAGTTGATGTCGCTCCAAAGTTCTTTCCGCTCCTAACTAGGTGCATAGGTTTTTTGAAAGAGTGAAAGGATGACTGGGCCTTACGGGGACCGCTGTTCTTGTGCTCTATAAAAGTACCAGAGACTTTCTGTTTCTTAGATTCCGAAAATTTCTCCATAGATGCTTCCTTGATCTCATACGCCAACGCCTTATCCTGGTATTGACGGAGTGTGGTACATTCAAAATCGGACATGTACCTCTGGATTTCTGGTTTCATCTTCATATCGAAATGGATCATCATTTCTGCATCTGTTCTGACCAGATGTCGAACAAATGCCAGCTGTTGGTTAAAGGTCTTAATTTCCTGGGATACTGGCACATCTGAAGGCTGAGCGGAGAAAAACTCCCGAACTTTGGCTTCCCTCACAGGACGAGGGCAATACTGAGCTTCCATCATCAATCTAAACTCTGTCCAATCAGCATCATGGTCTACAGGCCGGATGGCTTCCCACCATTCGGACGCTTCCCTTATCAGAAAATATTGAGCGATAGAGGCTCTCCGGTCGTCTGGGCAGTTAATTCCGGCAAACATTTTCTCCAGTTCCTTCAACCAATGGTCCCAGGTGAGAGTCTCAGAAATACCGTCGAATTTGGGTGGTTGCATCTTTGCTACCTCTTACAGCCACCGATCACCTCGATTTCCCATGTCTGGGATCCCTTGCTGTCTCTCTCCCTGCTGTAGTCCCACCGCCACTTGCATTCGGTCCACGACTTGGCGGCCCAGGTCATCTGGTTCACCAGATTGTGAAGGATCTCTGTCTGACGAGTTTCGGTTCGTTATTAATAGATTGTTGCGGCTCGCCTGAGCTATGACTGGCCTGATTAGAAGGTGATGCTTCCCTTTCAGCATTTCTTCGTCCGCGTCCACGACCGCGACCACGTCCACGTCCGCCTCTCAACATACTGTAAGCATAAATACTCAATATACAGGAAACAACATCATTCTAATATTCGATTATAAAGGGACATAGCATGTAAAGAACGAGATAGAGTTTATGAACTTACAACCACCATTCGTATGAAGACGTAGGCAGTGCAGTGATGTCATTCACGGCCGGTTACCTCAAAAGACATAAATGATCCCTATTTTAACCCAACGGCCAAGATATCCATAATCTTAGCTCCGATACCATATTCTGTAACACCCCCGATATATTCAGGAATATTACAGCGCCGTAAATCCTTTACATAAGGATTTACAAGGCTGAAGAATTGAACAGACATTACAAAGTACTAACAATTGGAAATAACGGAATTAAGATACAACGGTTCTGACGAAGTACTGAAAATACAATTGTTCAACAGAAACTTAATAATACATCACCAAATTCAAATTCCTCATAAATGACTTCGTACTCGAGTACTTATTGAAATAACCAATTATCAACAGACAAATAAACCCGGCCGGAACATCACTCTGCACCCTCGTCGTCATGGAGCTCCAGTGGTTGTTTCCCGCTCTCCTAGATCCTGAACATAAATAAAATGTTCACCCCCGAAGGGGTTAGCACAACGATGCTAGTACAAGTACCACAACATATCTCACGAAGAATAATAACGTAAACAACAAAAATACCAACGAGTCTTCTCCTACGAGAAACTCAGAAATGACATACACAACTGATAATCACAACATGATATCAGAACATACACATGGTAATTCCGTCGATCCAGCGTTCACTGCCTAGAACCCACGATGATCCCGTCAGACCAACCCGTGGTGGAAAAACCCGTCCGATGATCCAGCGCACGCTAGCATAGATCCCCCGATGATCCCGTCGGACCAACGCGAGGTGGACATACAACAATGACATACATGCACGACAATATGTATAACAACAATACGTAAAACAATTAAGGTACTTGCCTCGATTTGAAGATAAGAACAATACTTCCACGAAAACGAACACTCGAAGGTCGTCCTCCTCAATCAATCATGTAACAAGATCAAACCTTAACAAAATAAATGATATAGGATTTATCTCACGTCGTACGAATGTTTAACAATTCGATTTATGGCCAAAAGTTCATAAAATGTAATCTGCCTGGATTGCTTAGCGCACGCTAAGTACTCTATGTAGCGTGTGTTAAGTCTGCTCGATAGCGCACGCAAACAACAAAGCCTAGCGTACGCTAACTATGCATGGTCAGTACTTCACTGATCAGTCGACTGACTCGTCTGATGTCCTAGCGTACGTTACGTACCAAACGTAGCGTACGCTAACTCGTGCTCGATAGCGCACGTTAATCTTCATAGCTTAGCGTGCGCTATCTGTGCATGGCAGTTTACTGCTGGGCAGTAAACCGTTCTCATCATGATCAAAACAATGAAATCTTCCGTGATAATTCATGTTACCTCCATGAATATCATGTACATACGATTATGAATGATCTTACGGATAACAACAACTTCGGATTCAAGGATATGCATACCATTATAAAACCATATTCCATTTCGACTACAAATCTTCATACGATGATTCGAAAGGCTTAACGGTTGATATCAACACCTTTATATCCATCGAAATTATCATGCTGTAGTTGTTTAACATTCCATCTATACTAGATAAATCCTTCCATGATCAATCCCTTAGATTCATCTAACAATAATGATGTTAAAGTCAAGTCCATGATTGTTATGAAGTCATCTACTAGATTCGGATTACCAAATGATAGAAGCTTCCTCTACTTGTTCAATGTAATAAGACTCGAATCAAGATGTTCATAATCAAGGTACTTAAGGCTTATTCATCTCAATATTCCAAACATGATGTACTAAGGATAATTCACTAATGAAAATCAATATCTCGTTAACATGATCATCCAATTCTTTAGAATCCAACTCTAAGTCTGGAGATAGGTTGAACATACCTTAATATGACGAAAATCACTGAACCGTAAGGTAGAATCCGACTCCGGTTGGTTGTATGCCACTCCAAGGTGCTATTCCACTTCAATGATCACTCACAAGTGATAACCAATATACAAAGACCAATAAGAAATGATCTAAGTGTGTAGGAGGACTATTATAGCTCTCTGGCCTCTCAAGAATGAAGAATGGACGAATGAAATGTAAGCCAAAACGGGTTGTTGTCCCATTTATAATATTCTGCATTTTAACTGATTAGCGCAGGCTACTAAGCTTTCCTTAGCGTGCGCTAATAAGAGTTGACTTCAAAACTGTCCAGGTTCGTCCGCGGGAATCTTATCCGGACCCATGTCCCGGCTGGCGCATGTGCTAGCCGTCCAGTTCAATAATTGAGTTCTTAGCGCACGCAACTCCTACATGCATAGCGTGCGCTAGTAGTAGCCCGATAGCGCGCGTTAAGCTACATTCTTAGCGTGCGCTATCACGAGTTTGCATGAGAAATTTTGCATGATGTTATACTTATGTACAAAGATATCAATGCAAGAAATATCATACTCCAATAATCAAAACCACAAATCCGAATAATACAGGGTTTGAATACAGATGAAATACACCGTAATAAATCCGGATATTACATACTCTCCTACTAAAAAGGAGTTTCGTCCCGAAACTCAAGACGAAAATAACTCAGGATATCTGGACTTCATATCAGCTTCCGTTTACCAGGTAGCTTCTTCCATTCGGTGACGTGACCATTGAACTTTGACCAAAACGATTGGTTTGTTCCTCAGCTGCTTAACTCGACTCTCGAGTATCTTGACCGGTCTTTCTTCAAACGTCCCATCCTGCGCGACTTCGAACTCTCCGAAATCAATGATATGACTGGGATCTGGTATATACCTCCGTAACTGGGATACGTGGAACACGTTATGAACATGGCACAATGACGGCGGCAATGCCAATCTGTATGCCAACTCCCCAACTCTCTCAAGGATCTCAAATGGTCCGATATATCTCGGACTCAGCTTTCCTTTCCTTAGAACGAAAGATTCCTCGAGTAGGAGAAACCTTCAAAAGTACGTGATCTCCAGTACTGAACTCCAATGGGCGACGGCGTACGTCTGCGTAAGATTTCTGGCGACTCTGGGCGGTCAACAACCTTTCACGAATCAAGGCTATCTTTTCTCGAGTCTGCACGATCAACTCTGGTTCTGTCCCGATTAAGTCTGATGAATCGTCCCAACATAGGGGCGATGTACATCTCCTCCCGTATAATGCCTCGAATGGTGCCATCTTAATGGAAGCATGCCAACTATTGTTGTAGGTAAATTCAATCAACGGTAGATGAACTTCCCAATCAGTTGACCAGTCTAAGGCACAGGCCCTTAGAATGTATTCCACCGTTTGAATAGTCCTCTCGGATTGTCCGTCAGTCTGCGGGTGATAAGCTGTGCTGAAATTCAATTCGGTCCCTAAGGCCTTATGAACTGCTTTCCAAAAGTGAGACACAAAACGGCCATCTCGATCAGAAACAATGGTCTTTGGCGTACCATGTAATCGAACTATCTCCGAAATAAATACTCGTGCCAACCTCTCTGGTCCCCACGTATCCTTAATGCCTAGAAAATGAGCTGATTTGGTTAAACGATCAACTATCACCCAAATCATGTTCATACATGTCCTAGTTCTCGGCATATTAGTGATAAAGTCCATCGATATGTCCTCCCACTTCCATTCAGGAATCGGGAGTGGCTTCAACATTCCGGCAGGCCGTTGATGCTCGATCTTAACTCGACAAGTCAAGCATTTCAAACATAGTCCGCTACATCGTTCTTCATGTTGCCCCACCGTAAATTCTGCTTCAAGTCCTTATACATTTCTTGGTGCCGGGTGGATAGAATAGGCGAACTGTGAGCTTTCTTCATAATCGTATGTTTCAGAACATCATCATCGGGAACGCAGAGTCGGTTCTGAAATCTCAAAACTCCATTATCATGAATTATGAATCTGGGGACCTTTCCTTTGATCACTTCATCACGTAACCGAATCATCAGAGGATCATCTGCCTGTCTAGATTTGATTCCTTCGGTTAATGATGAAGTTATTTCCATCACGCATGATTGTCCTTGGACTCTTTGTAACCACACTTCAATTCCTTCTCGAATCATCTCTCGTTGAAGGCTAAGTTGGGAGGTCGGCGTCTCCAGATTCGAATAGAAACAGGCTTGCGGCCGAGTGCATCGGCCACTACATTCGCTTTGCTGGATGATACAAAATATCCAAGTCATAGTCCTTAATCAGTTCTAACCATCTTCTTTGCCGCATGTTCAATTCTTTACATTGAAGATGTATTTGAGACTCTTGTGATCCGTAAAAATTTGACAGTGAGTCCCGCATGAGATAATGCCTCCGGATCTTCAAAGCAAAAACTCTGCGCTAGCTCCAAATCATGTATTGGGTAATTCACTTCATAAGGTTTCAGCTGTCGCGACGCATAAGCGATCACCTTATCATTCTGCATCAATACGCACCCAAGTCCTTAGTTCGAAGCATCACTGTAAACTATAAATCCTCCAGTTCCCTGTAGAAGTGATAGAATCGGTGCCGTCGTCAATCTCTTCTTTAACTCATCAAAACTAGTCTGACACGACTCGTTCCACTCAAACTTTTGAGTTTTCTGCAGGAGTCGAGTAAGTGGGCGAGAAATTTTAGAAAACCCTTCCACGAATCGACGATAATACCCAGCAAGTCCTAAGAAGCTTCAGACTTCTTTCACGTTCATTGGAGGCTTCCAATCCATAATTGCTTCAATCTTATGAGGATCTACTCGGACTCCTTTAGCTGACGCCACATGGCCGAGGAACATTACTTCCTTTAGCCAGAATTCACACTTATAATGTTTGGCGTACAATTGCTCGCTTCTCAAAAGTTCCAATACAATCCGCAAATGCTGCGCATGTTCTTCCGGGCTCTTAGAATACACCAGAATGTCATCAATGAACACGACAACAAATTTATCCAAAAATTCGATGAAAACTCGGTTCATCAATTGCATAAATACAGCAGGTGCGTTAGTGAGACCAAACGGCATCACTACAAACTCATAATGTCCGTAGTGAGTTCTGAACGCTGATTTCAGAACATCAGATTCCTTAATCCTCAGCTGATGATACCCTGATCTCAGATCGATTTTAGAAAATACTGTTGCCCCTTGCAACTGGTCAAACAGATCATCAATCTGTGGCAACGGATACTTGTTCTTAATCGTCATCCTGTTCAGCTCTCGATAGTCAATACGATCAGGCGATCCATCCTTCTTTCGGACAAAAGAACTGGCGCTCCTGTGGCAAACGCTTGGTGAATATAGCCTTTGTCCAAGAACTCCTCCACCGCTTCTTGATTCATACATATCGGTAGGTGCCATACGATACGGCGCCTTAGAAATTGGTGTAGCTCAGGGTTCCACCAATGGTAAATTCTACATCCCTTCGTGGAGGTAGTCCATGTAATTCGTCAGGAAATACATCTGGAAATTCGTTCACAACAGGAATGGATGAAAGTTCCATAATTTCGTCTTCTTTCTTCATTGCATAGCACCAGTACCCGATACAGCCTTGTTTCAACAATTTGACAGCTTTCATCGCCTTGATCAATTTTCCTGAGCTTCCCGGTTTCCACCCCTCGAACAATATTTCGGAACCATCGTCAGCGATCAGCATTCCTCCTTCGGTAATTTACAATTGCTCTATATAGATTAAGCCAATCGTCAAAAAAAAAAAAAAAAAAAAAAAAAAGTATCAGGTCGTCTCCTTGCATTTCTATCACGATCAGATTTGAGAGCCACTCTCTGCCTCCAAATGATACAGGGAAATTTCTAGTTTCTAAGTTTCCGACAATCCTCTCTCCACTCGGTAAACCAACAATATAAGGTTCACAAGTATGAAAACCGGAAATATTCAAACGATTTACACAAGACAAAGATATAAAAGAATGCGTAGCTCCTGTATCGAATAAAACGCTAACTGGCTGGGAAAGGATCTGGACAGTACCTGATGCGACAGTAGCATCCTGATCGTCTGTCCTCCTCATCTCATACAAACGTGGGGGAACAGATCCGGCACTCGATGTCCCCTTTCGGTCCCATTGTCCTCTGCCTCGTCCGCGGCCAAAATTCTGAGGCATCTGAACACTTTGCTGCGTCTGTTGGATACTGGCTTCCTTCTGGACTGGCTGTGGTGTACGGGCTCTAAAAGTCTTTGCAGCCTCTTCACAAAATACTGCTCGATGTCCCTCTCGTCCACAGTCAAAACAAGTCACGGCAGGTAGGGGGCAATTCCGCCGATAGTGCCCCGTCTGGGCGCAGTTAAAGCATTTCCTGGTAACATCAGTAATAGTTGATGTCGCTCCAAAGTTATTTCCGCTCCTAACTAGGTGCATAGGTTTTTTGAAAGAGTGAAAGGATGACTGGGCCTTATGGGGCCCACTGTTCTTGTGCTCTATAAAAGTACCAGAGACTTTCTGTTTCTTAGATTCCGAAAATTTCTCCATAGCTGCTTCCTTGATCTCATACGCCAACGCCTTATCCTGGTATTGACGGAGTGTGGTACATTCAAAATCGGACATGTACCTCTGGATTTCTGGTTTCATCCTCATATCGAAATGGATCATCATTTCTGCATCTGTTCTGACCAGATGTCGAACAAATGCCAGCTGTTGGTTAAACGTCTTAATTTCCTGGGATACTGGCACATCTGAAGGCTGAGCGGAGAAAAAATCCCGAACTTTGGCTTCCCTCACAGGACGAGGGCAATACTGAGCTTCCATCATCAATCTAAACTCTGTCCAATCAGCATCATGGTCTACAGGCCGGATGGCTTCCCACCATTCGGACGCTTCCCTTATCAGAAAATATTGAGCGATAGAGGCTCTCCGGTCGTCTGGGCAGTTAATTCCGGCAAACATTTTCTCCAGTTCCTTCAACCAATGGTCCCAGGTGAGAGTCTCAGAAATACCGTCGAATTTGGGTGGTTGCATCTTTGCTACCTCTTACAGCCACCGATCACCTCGATTTCCCATGTCTGGGATCCCTTGCTGTCTCTCTCCCTGCTGTAGTCCCACCGCCACTTGCATTCGGTCCACGACTTGGGCGAACTGAGTCATCTGGTTCACCGATTGTGAAGGATCTCTGTCTGAAGAGTTTCGGTTCGTTATTAATAGATTGTTGCGGCTACTTTGAGCTATGATCGCTTTGATTAGAAGGTGATGCTTCCCTTTGGCATTTCTTCGTCGCGTCCACGACCGCGACCACGTCCACGTCCGCCTCTCAACATACTGTAAGCATAAATACTCAATATACAGGAAACAACATCATTCTAATATTCGATTATAAAGGGACATAGCATGTAAAGAACGAGATAGAGTTTATGAACTTACAACCACCATTCGCATGAAGACGTGGCGGTGCGGTGATGTCATTCACGGCGGTTACCTCAAAAGACATAAATGATCCCTATTTTAACCCAACGGCCAAGATATCCATAATCTTAGCTCCGATACCATATTACGTAACACCCCGATATATTCGGGAATATTACAGTAGTAAATCCTTTACATAAGGATTTACAAGTGAAAAGAATTGAGCAGGACATTACAAAGTACTAACAATTGGAAATAACGGAATTAAGATACAACGGTTCGACGAATCTTGAAAATACAATTGTTCAACGAAACTTAATAATACATCACCAAATTCAAATTCCTCATAAATGACTTCGTACTCGAGTACTTATTGAAATAACCAATTATCAATGCACAAATAAACCCTAGGAACATCACTCGCACCCTCGTCGTCATGGAGCTCCGGTGGTTGTTTCCGCTCTCCTAGATCCCGAACATAAATAAAATGTTCACCCCGAAGGGGTTAGCACAACGATGCTAGTACAAGTACCACAACATATCTCACGAAGAATAATAACGTAAACAACAAAAATACCAACGAGTCTTCTCCTACGAGAAACTCAGAAATGACATACACAACTGATAATCACAACATGATATCAGAACATACACATGGTAATTCCGTCGATCCAGCGTTCACTGCCTAGAACCCACGATGATCCCGTCAGACCAACCCGTGGTGGAAAAACCCGTCCGATGATCCAGCGCACGCTAGCATAGATCCCCCGATGATCCCGTCGGACCAACGCGAGGTGGACATACAACAATGACATACATGCACGACAATATGTATAACAACAATACGTAAAACAATTAAGGTACTTGCCTCGATTTGAAGATAAGAACAATACTTCCACGAAAATGAACACTCGAAGGTCGTCCTCCTCAATCAATCATGTAACAAGATCAAACCTTAACAAAATAAATGATATAGGATTTATCTCACGTCGTACGAATGTTTAACAATTCGATTTATGGCCAAAAGTTCATAAAATGTAATCTGCCTGGATTGCTTAGCGCACGCTAAGTACTCTATGTAGCGTGTGTTAAGTCTGCTCGATAGCGCACGCAAACAACAAAGCCTAGCGTACGCTAACTATGCATGGTCAGTACTTCACTGATCAGTCGACTGACTCGTCTGATGTCCTAGCGTACGTTACGTACCAAACGTAGCGTACGCTAACTCGTGCTCGATAGCGCACGTTAATCTTCATAGCTTAGCGTGCGCTATCTGTGCATGGCAGTTTACTGCTGGGCAGTAAACTGTTCTCATCATGATCAAAACAATGAAATCTTCCGTGATAATTCATGTTACCTCCATGAATATCATGTACATACGATTATGAATGATCTTACGGATAACAACAACTTCGGATTCAAGGATATGCATACCATTATAAAACCATATTCCATTTCGACTACAAATCTTCATACGATGATTCGAAAGGCTTAACGGTTGATATCAACACCTTTATATCCATCGAAATTATCATGCTGTAGTTGTTTAACATTCCATCTATACTAGATAAATCCTTCCATGATCAATCCCTTAGATTCATCTAACAATAATGATGTTAAAGTCAAGTCCATGATTGTTATGAAGTCATCTACTAGATTCGGATTACCAAATGATAGAAGCTTCCTCTACTTGTTCAATGTAATAAGACTCGAATCAAGATGTTCATAATCAAGGTACTTAAGGCTTATTCATCTCAATATTCCAAACATGATGTACTAAGGATAATTCACTAATGAAAATCAATATCTCGTTCACATGATCATCCAATTCTTTAGAATCCAACTCTAAGTCTGGAGATAGGTTGAACATACCTTAATATGACGAAAATCACTGAACCGTAAGGTAGAATCCGACTCCGGTTGGTTGTATGCCACTCCAAGGTGCTATTCCACTTCAATGATCACTCACAAGTGATAACCAATATACAAAGACCAATAAGAAATGATCTAAGTGTGTAGGAGGACTATTATAGCTCTCTGGCCTCTCAAGAATGAAGAATGGACGAATGAAATGTAAGCCAAAACGGGTTGTTGTCCCATTTATAATATTCTGCATTTTAACTGATTAGCGCAGGCTACTAAGCTTTCCTTAGCGTGCGCTAATAAGAGTTGACTTCAAAACTGTCCAGGTTCGTCCGCGGGAATCTTATCCGGACCCATGTCCCGGCTGGCGCATGTGCTAGCCGTCCAGTTCAATAATTGAGTTCTTAGCGCACGCAACTCCTACATGCATAGCGTGCGCTAGTAGTAGCCCGATAGCGCGCGTTAAGCTACATTCTTAGCGTGCGCTATCACGAGTTTTCATGAGAAATTTTGCATGATGTTATACTTATGTACAAAGATATCAATGCAAGAAATATCATACTCCAATAATCAAAACCACAAATCCGAATAATACAGGGTTTGAATACAGATGAAATACACCGTAATAAATCCGGATATTACATACTCTCCTACTAAAAAGGAGTTTCGTCCCGAAACTCAAGACGAAAATAACTCAGGATATCTGGACTTCATATCAGCTTCCGTTTACCAGGTAGCTTCTTCCATTCGGTGACGTGACCATTGAACTTTGACCAAAATGATTGGTTTGTTCCTCAGCTGCTTAACTCGACTCTCGAGTATCTTGACCGGTCTTTCTTCAAACGTCCCATCCTGCGCGACTTCGAACTCTCCGAAATCAATGATATGACTGGGATCTGGTATATACCTCCGTAACTGGGATACGTGGAACACGTTATGAACATGGCACAATGACGGCGGCAATGCCAATCTGTATGCCAACTCCCCAACTCTCTCAAGGATCTCAAATGGTCCGATATATCTCGGACTCAGCTTTCCTTTCCTTCCGAAACGAAAGATTCCTCGAGTAGGAGAAACCTTCAAAAGTACGTGATCTCCAGTATTGAACTCCAATGGGCGACGGCGTACGTCTACGTAAGATTTCTGGCGACTCTGGGCGGTCAACAACCTTTCACGAATCAAGGCTATCTTTTCTCGAGTCTGCACGATCAACTCTGGTTCTGTCCCGATTAAGTCTGATGAATCGTCCCAACATAGGGGCGATGTACATCTCCTCCCGTATAATGCCTCGAATGGTGCCATCTTAATGGAAGCATGCCAACTATTGTTGTAGGTAAATTCAATCAACGGTAGATGAACTTCCCAATCAGTTGACCAGTCTAAGGCACAGGCCCTTAGAATGTATTCCACCGTTTGAATAGTCCTCTCGGATTGTCCGTCAGTCTGCGGGTGATAAGCTGTGCTGAAATTCAATTCGGTCCCTAAGGCCTTATGAACTGCTTTCCAAAAGTGAGACACAAAACGGCCATCTCGATCAGAAACAATGGTCTTTGGCGTACCATGTAATCGAACTATCTCCGAAATAAATACTCGTGCCAACCTCTCTGGTCCCCACGTATCCTTAATGCCTAGAAAATGAGCTGATTTGGTTAAACGATCAACTATCACCCAAATCATGTTCATTCATGTCCTAGTTCTCGGCATATTAGTGATAAAGTCCATCGATATGTCCTCCCACTTCCATTCAGGAATCGGGAGTGGCTTCAACATTCCGGCAGGCCGTTGATGCTCGATCTTAACCTGCTGACAAGTCAAGCATTTCGAAACATAGTCCGCTACATCGTTCTTCATGTTGCCCCACCAAAAATTCTGCTTCAAGTCCTTATACATTTTACTGGTGCCCGGGTGGATAGAATAGGGCGAACTGTGAGCTTTCTTCATAATCGTATGTTTCAGAACATCATCATCGGGAACGCAGAGTCGGTTCTGAAATCTCAAAACTCCATTATCATGAATTATGAATCTGGGGACCTTTCCTTTGATCACTTCATCACGTAACCGAATCATCAGAGGATCATCTGCCTGTCTAGATTTGATTCCTTCGGTTAATGATGAAGTTATTTCCATCACGCACAGTTGTCCTTGGACTCTTTGTAACCACACTTCAATTCCTTCTCGAATCATCTATCGTTGAAGGCTAAGTTGGGAGGTCAGCATCTCCAGCATCTGAATAGAAACAGGCTTGCGGCTGAGTGCATCGGCCACTACATTCGCTTTGCCTGGATGATACAAAATATCCAAGTCATAGTCCTTAATCAGTTCTAACCATCTTCTTTGCCGCATGTTCAATTCTTTCTGACTGAAGATGTATTTGAGACTCTTGTGATCCGTAAAAATTTGACAGTGAGTCCCGTACAGATAATGCCTCCAGATCTTCAAAGCAAAAACTACTGCTGCTAGCTCCAAATCATGTATTGGGTAATTCACTTCATAAGGTTTCAGCTGTCGCGACGCATAAGCGATCACCTTATCATTCTGCATCAATACGCACCCAAGTCCTTAGTTCGAAGCATCACTGTAAACTATAAATCCTCCAGTTCCCTGTAGAAGTGATAGAATCGGTGCCGTCGTCAATCTCTTCTTTAACTCATCAAAACTAGTCTGACACGACTCGTTCCACTCAAACTTTTGAGTTTTCTGCAGGAGTCGAGTAAGTGGGCGAGAAATTTTAGAAAACCCTTCCACGAATCGACGATAATACCCAGCAAGTCCTAAGAAGCTTCAAACTTCTTTCACGTTCATTGGAGGCTTCCAATCCATAATTGCTTCAATCTTATGAGGATCTACTCGGACTCCTTTAGCTGACGCCACATGGCCGAGGAACATTACTTCCTTTAGCCAGAATTCACACTTATAAAGTTTGGCGTACAATTGCTCGCTTCTCAAAAGTTCCAATACAATCCGCAAATGCTGCGCATGTTCTTCCGGGCTCTTAGAATACACCAGAATGTCATCAATGAACACGACAACAAATTTATCCAAAAATTCGATGAACACTCGGTTCATCAATTGCATAAATACAGCAGGTGCGTTAGTGAGACCAAACGGCATCACTACAAACTCATAATGTCCGTAGCGAGTTACGAGCCGATTTCGAACATCGATTCCTTAATCCTCGGTGATGATACCCCGATCTCGGATCGATTTTAGAAAATACCGTTGCCCCTTGCAATGGTCAAACAGATCATCAACTGCGGCAACGGATACTTGTTCTTAATCGTCATCCTGTTCGGCTCTCGATAGTCAATACACAGTCAAGCGATCCATCCTTCTTTCGGACAAAAGAATGGCGCTCCCTGGGCGAAACGCTTGGCTGAATATAGCCTTTGTCCAGTAACTCCTCCAGCTGCTTCTTCAGTTCATACATATCAGTAGGTGCCATACGATACGGCGCCTTAGAAATTGGTGTAGCTCCGGGTTCCAGCTCAATGGTAAATTCTACATCCCTTCGTGGAGGTAGTCCATGTAATTCGTCAGGAAATACATCTGGAAATTCGTTCTCAACAGGAATGGATGAAAGTTCCATAATTTCGTCTTCTTTCTTCATTGCATAGCACCGATTACCATCTGACCTTGTTTCAACAATTTGACAGCTTTCATCGCCTTGATCAATTTTCCTGAGCTTCCCGGTTTCCACCCCTCGAACAATATTTCGGAACCATCGTCAGCGATCAGCATTCCTCCTTCGGTAATTTACAATTGCTCTATATAGATTAAGCCAATCGTCTCCGAGTATCAGGTCGTCTCCTTGCATTTCTATCACGATCAGATTTGAGAGCCACTCTCTGCCTCCAAATGATACAGGGAAATTTCTAGTTTCTAAGTTTCCGACAATCCTCTCTCCACTCGGTAAACCAACAATATAAGGTTCACAAGTATGAAAACCGGAAATATTCAAACGATTTACACAAGACAAAGATATAAAAGAATGCGTAGCTCCTGTATCGAATAAAACGCTAACTGGCTGGGAAAGGATCTGGACAGTACCTGATGCGACAGCAGCATCCTGATCGTCTGTCCTCCTCATCTCATACAAACGTGGGGGAACAGATCCGGCACTCGATGTCCCCTTTCGGTCCCATTGTCCTCTGCCTCGTCCGCGGCCAAAATTCTGAGGCATCTGAACACTTTGCTGCGTCATTGATATCTGGCTTCCTTCGGATTTGTGGTGTACGGGCTCTAAAAGACTTTGCAGCCTCTTCACAAAATACTGCTCGATGTCCCTCTCGTCCACAGTCAAAACAAGTCACGGCAGGTAGGGGGCAATTCCGCCGATAGTGCCCCGTCTGGGCGCAGTTAAAGCATTTCCTGGTAACATCAGTAATAGTTGATGTCGCTCCAAAGTTATTTCCGCTCCTAACTAGGTGCATAGGTTTTTTGAAAGAGTGAAAAGATGACTGGGCCTTATGGGGCCCACTGTTCTTGTGCTCTATAAAAGTACCAGAGACTTTCTGTTTCTTAGATTCCGAAAATTTCTCCATAGCTGCTTCCTTGATCTCATACGCCAATGCCTTATCCTGGTATTGACGGAGTGTGGTACATTCAAAATCGGACATGTACCTCTGGATTTCTGGTTTCATCCTCATATCGAAATGGATCATCATTTACGCATGCATTACGACCGGATGTCGAACAAATGCCACTGTTGGTTAAACGCCTTAATTTCTGGGATACCGCACATCGAAGGCCGAGCGGAGAAAAATCCGAACTTTGGCTTCCTCACGGGACGAGGCAATCGAGCTTCCATCATCAATCTAAACTCTGTCCAATCAGCATCATGGTCTACAGGCCGGATGGCTTCCCACCATTCGGACGCTTCCCTTATCAGAAAATATTGATCGATAGAGGCTCTCCGGTCGTCTGGGCAGTTAATTCCGGCAAACATTTTCTCCAGTTCCTTCAACCAATGGTCCCAGGTGAGAGTCTCAGAAATACCGTCGAATTTGGGTGGTTGCATCTTTGCTACCTCTTACAGCCACCGATCACCTCGATTTCCCATGTCTGGGATCCCTTGCTGTCTCTCTCCCTGCTGTAGTCCCACCGCCACTTGCATTCGGTCCACGACTTGGGCGAACTGAGTCATCTGGTTCACCAGTTGACGAAGGATCTCTGGTACAGCAGGTTTCGGTTCGTTATTAATAGATTGTTGCGGCTCGCCTGAGCTATGACTGGCCTGATTAGAAGGTGATGCTTCCCTTTCAGCATTTCTTCGTCCGCGTCCACGACCGCGACCACGTCCACGTCCGCCTCTCAACATACTGTAAGCATAAATACTCAATATACAGGAAACAACATCATTCTAATATTCGATTATAAAGGGACATAGCATGTAAAGAACGAGATAGAGTTTAGGAACTTACAACCACCATTCGCATGAAGACGTAGGCAGTGCAGTGATGTCATTCACGGCCGGTTACCTCAAAAGACATAAATGATCCTTATTTTAACCCAATGGCCAAGATATCCATAATCTTAGCTCCGATACCATATTCTGTAACACCCCCAATATATTCAGGAATATTACAGCGCCGTAAATCCTTTACATAAGGATTTACAAGGCTGAAGAATTGAACAGACATTACAAAGTACTAACAATTGGAAATAACGGAATTAAGATACAACGGTTCTGACGAAGTACTGAAAATACAATTGTTCAACAGAAACTTAATAATACATCACCAAATTCAAATTCCTCATAAATGACTTCGTACTCGAGTACTTATTGAAATAACCAATTATCAACAGACAAATAAACCCGGCCGGAACATCACTCTGCACCCTCGTCGTCATGGAGCTCCAGTGGTTGTTTCCCGCTCTCCTAGATCCTGAACATAAATAAAATGTTCACCCCCGAAGGGGTTAGCACAACGATGCTAGTACAAGTACCACAACATATCTCACGAAGAATAATAACGTAAACAACAAAAATACCAACGAGTCTTCTCCTACGAGAAACTCAGAAATGACATACACAACTGATAATCACAACATGATATCAGAACATACACATGGTAATTCCGTCGATCCAGCGTTCACTGCCTAGAACCCACGATGATCCCGTCAGACCAACCCGTGGTGGAAAAACCCGTCCGATGATCCAGCGCACGCTAGCATAGATCCCCCGATGATCCCGTCGGACCAACGCGAGGTGGACATACAACAATGACATACATGCACGACAATATGTATAACAACAATACGTAAAACAATTAAGGTACTTGCCTCGATTTGAAGATAAGAACAATACTTCCACGAAAACGAACACTCGAAGGTCGTCCTCCTCAATCAATCATGTAACAAGATCAAACCCTAACAAAATAAATGATATAGGATTTATCTCACGTCGTACGAATGTTTAACAATTCGATTTACGGCCAAAAGTTCATAAAATGTAATCTGCCTGGATTGCTTAGCGCACGCTAAGTACTCTGTGTAGCGTGTGTTAAGTCTGCTCGATAGCGCACGCAAACAACAAAGCCTAGCGTACGCTAACTATGCATGGTCGATTTCACCGATCGGGCCGATCGACTGCTCGATGTCCTAGCGCACGTTACGTACCAAACGTAGCGCACGCTAACTGCGTGCTCGATAGCGCACGTTAATCTTCATAGCTTAGCGTGCGCTATCTCGTGCATGGTACATCACGGGCGAGAAATTGTTCTCATCATGATCAAAACAATGAAATCTTCCGTGATAATTCATGTTACCTCCATGAATATCATGTACATACGATTATGAATGATCTTACAGATAACAACAACTTCGGATTCAAGGATATGCATACCATTATAAAACCATATTCCATTTCGACTACAAATCTTCATACGATGATTCGAAAGGCTTAACGGTTGATATCAACACCTTTATATCCATCGAAATTATCATGCTGTAGTTGTTTAACATTCCATCTATACTAGATAAATCCTTCCATGATCAATCCCTTAGATTCATCTAACAATAATGATGTTAAAGTCAAGTCCATGATTGTTATGAAGTCATCTACTAGATTCGGATTACCAAATGATAAAAGCTTCCTCTACTTGTTCAATGTAATAAGACTCGAATCAAGATGTTCATAATCAAGGTACTTAAGGCTTATTCATCTCAATATTCCAAACATGATGTACTAAGGATAATTCACTAATGAAAATCAATATCTCGTTAACATGATCATCCAATTCTTTAGAATCCAACTCTAAGTCTGGAGATAGGTTGAACATACCTTAATATGACGAAAATCACTGAACCGTAAGGTAGAATCCGACTCCGGTTGGTTGTATGCCACTCCAAGGTGCTATTCCACTTCAATGATCACTCACAAGTGATAAGCAATATACAAAGACCAATAAGAAATGATCTAAGTGTGTAGGAGGACTATTATAGCTCTCTGGCCTCTCAAGAATGAAGAATGGACGAATGAAATGTAAGCCAAAACGGGTTGTTGTCCCATTTATAATATTCTGCATTTTAACTGATTAGCGCAGGCTACTAAGCTTTCCTTAGCGTGCGCTAATAAGAGTTGACTTCAAAACTATCCAGGTTCGTCCGCGGGAATCCTATCCGGACCCATGTCCCGGCTGGCGCATGTGCTAGCCGTCCAGTTCAATAATTGAGTTCTTAGCACACGCAACTCCTACATGCATAGCGTGCGCTAGTAGTAGCCCGATAGCGCGCGTTAAGCTACATTCTTAGCGTGCGCTATCACGAGTTTGCATGAGAAATTTTGCATGATGTTATACTTATGTACAAAGATATCAATGCAAGAAATATCATACTCCAATAATCAAAACCACAAATCCGAATAATACAGGGTTTGAATACAGATGAAATACACCGTAATAAATCCGGATATTACATACTCTCCTACTAAAAAGGAGTTTCGTCCCGAAACTCAAGACGAAAATAACTCAGGATATCTGGACTTCATATCAGCTTCCATTTACCAGGTAGCTTCTTACATTCGGTGACGTGACCATTGAACTTTGACCAAAACGATTGGTTTGTTCCTCAGCTGCTTAACTCGACTCTCGAGTATCTTGACCGGTCTTTCTTCAAACGTCCCATCCTGCGCGACTTCGAACTCTCCGAAATCAATGATATGACTGGGATCTGGTATATACCTCCGTAACTGGGATACGTGGAACACGTTATGAACATGGCACAATGACGGCGGCAATGCCAATCTGTATGCCAACTCCCCAACTCTCTCAAGGATCTCAAATGGTCCGATATATCTCGGACTCAGCTTTCCTTTCCTTCCGAAACGAAAGATTCCTCGAGTAGGAGAAACCTTCAAAAGTACGTGATCTCCAGTACTGAACTCCAATGGGCGACGGCGTACGTCTGCGTAAGATTTCTGGTGACTCTGGGCGGTCAACAGCCTTTCACGAATCAAGGCTATCTTTTCTCGAGTCTACACGATCAACTCTGGTTCTGTCCCGATTAAGTCTGATGAATCGTCCCAACATAGGGGCGATCTACATCTCCTCCCGTATAATGCCTCGAATGGTTCCATCTTAATGCAAGCATGCCAACTATTGTTGTAGGTAAATTCAATCAACGGTAGATGAACTTCCCAATCAGTTGACCAGTCTAAGGCACAGGCCCTTAGAATGTCTTCCACCGTTTGAATAGTCCTCTCGGATTGTCCGTCAGTCTGCGGGTGATAAGCTGTGCTGAAATTCAATTCGGTCCCTAAGGCCTTATGAACTGCTTTCCAAAAGTGAGACACAAAATGGCCGTCTCGATCAGAAACAATGGTCTTTGGTGTACCATGTAATCGAACTATCTCCGAAATAAATACTCGTGCCAACCTCTCTGGTCCCCACGTATCCTTAATGCCTAGAAAATGAGCTGATTTGGTTAAACGATCAACTATCACCCAAATCATGTTCATTCATGTCCTAGTTCTCGGCATATTAGTGATAAAGTCCATCGATATGTCCTCCCACTTCCATTCAGGAATCGGGAGTGACTTCAACATTCCGGCAGGCCGTTGATGCTCGATCTTAACCTGCTGACAAGTCAAGCATTTCGAAACATAGTCCGCTACATCGTTCTTCATGTTGCCCCACCAGAAATTCTGCTTCAAGTCCTTATACATTTTACTGGTGCCCGGGTGGATAGAATAGGGCGAACTGTGAGCTTCCTTCATAATCGTATGTTTCAGAACATCATCATCGGGAACGCAGAGTCGGTTCTGAAATCTCAAAACTCCATCATCATGAATTATGAATCTGGGGACCTTTCCTTTGATCACTTCATCACGTAACCGAATCATCAAAGGATCATCTGCCTGTCTAGATTTGATTCCTTCGGTTAATGATGAAGTTATTTCCATCACGCACAGTTGTCCTTGGACTCTTTGTAACCACACTTCAATTCCTTCTCGAATCATCTCTCGTTGAAGGCTAAGTTGGGAGGTCGGCGTCTCAAAGATCTCGAATAGAAACAGGCTTGCGGCTGAGTGCATCGGCCACTACATTCGCTTTGCCTGGATGATACAAAATATCCAAGTCATAGTCCTTAATCAGTTCTAACCATCTTCTTTGCCGCATGTTCAATTCTTTCTGACTGAAGATGTATTTGAGACTCTTGTGATCCGTAAAAATTTGACGGTGAGTCCGCATGCATAATGCCTCCAGATCTTCAAAGCAAAAACTACTGCCGCTAGCTCGAAATCATGTGTTGGGTAATTCACTTCATAAGGTTTCATTTGTCGCGACGCATAAGCGATCACCTTATCATTACGCATCAATACGCACCCAAGTCCTTAGTTCAAGCATCACAGTAAACTATAAATCCTCCAGCCTCGTAGAAGTGATAGAATCGGTGCCGTCGTCAATCTCTTCTTTAACTCATCAAAACTAGTCTGACACGACTCGTTCCACTCAAACTTTTGAGTTTTCTGCAGGAGTCGAGTAAGTGGGCGAGAAATTTTAGAAAACCCTTCCACGAATCGACGATAATACCCAGCAAGTCCTAAGAAGCTTCAGACTTCTTCCACGTTCTTTGGAGGCTTCCAATCCATAATTGCTTCAATCTTATGAGGATCTACTTGGACTCCTTTAACTGACACCACATGGCCGAGGAACATTACTTCCTTTAGCCAGAATTCACACTTATAAAGTTTGGCGTACAATTGCTCGCTTCTCAAAAGTTCCAATACAATCCGCAAATGCTGCGCATGTTCTTCCGGGCTCTTAGAATACACCAGAATGTCATCAATGAACACGACAACAAATTTATCCAAAAATTCGATGAACACTCGGTTCATCAATTGCATAAATACAGCAGGTGCATTAGTGAGACCAAACGGCATCACTACAAACTCATAATGTCCGTAGCGAGTTCTGAACGCTGATTTCAGAACATCAGATTCCTTAATCCTCAGCTGATGATACCCTGATCTCAGATCGATTTTAAAAAATACTGTTGCCCCTTGCAACTGGTCAAACAGATCATCAATCTGTGGCAACGGATACTTGTACTTAATCGTCATCTTGTTCAGCTCTCGATAGTCAATACAAAGTCGAAGCGATCCATCCTTCTTTCGGACAAAAAGAACTGGCGCTCCCAAGGGCGAAATGCTTGGCTGAATATAGCCTTTGTCCAGTAACTCCTCCAGCTGCTTCTTCAGTTCGTACATCTCAGTAGGTGCCATACGATACAGCGCCTTAGAAATTGGTGTAGCTCCGGGTTCTAGCTCAATGGTAAAATATACATCCCTTCGTGGAGGTAGTCCATGTAATTCGTCAGGAAATACATCTGGAAATTCGTTCACAACGGGAATGGATGAAAGTTCCATAATTTCGTCTTCTTTCTTCATTGCATAGCACCAGTGTTGGTCCCTTTCTAAAGTATACTCGATACAGCTTGGGAAATGTTTAAGCAACAGGCTGTATGGTTTTTCGAATCTGAATGCGTAGCGGAAGTCTTTAATTTAGTAAGTTGCCGTCGATACAGCAACTTGGTTTATTCTCCTGTTAGCTTGATGCGTACAGGGATTTTGCAGTGTATACTAGTATAAATCACAGTTATGAAAACAGTAACGGTGAAAGGTAAATAACACAGTATTTAAGTGGTTCGAGGTAAACCCCTCTACGTCCACTGGTCCTCCACACAGGAGTAAAATGTTTATTATAAATACTGCGTACACAACTATGTATTTATAATCAAACCTATCCTTGTATCGTTCACACAGATTGATACAAAGAATGTCGCTTTCAACCGTTCACACAGATTGGTTAAAGCTTCCTTCTTGACTAGCTTCTTCACACACAGTTCCAAAGCTTCGTCCTCTTATTCGTCCCACACAGGTCAGAATAACTTGTTGAGTTCACACAGAGCTCAGTTTTTACACAAGGTAAAAGGTAGGTAACCAGGTAAGAACAGCAGCTTTGAATATCAAGATCTTGAGCTGATGATAGCTGTTCTTGATGTTGAGCACTGTATATCTCTCTTGATCTGGATTGCAGAAAGTTTCTGGAGATATGTTTTGCTCTGATGTATATAATAATAGCTTCTTCACTTGGTGATTGAAATCGTATATTGATTGCTTCTCTTAATTGCTTCTTCTACTTGTTGATCTTCAAATTCTGGGGATATATATAGCATTCTTTGGATATATCCGTTGATATAGATCCGTTGGGCAAGATTTGATAGTTGACTTGAATAGACCAGGATCCGGATATTGCGGGATTTGAAGATCTCTGACAGCTTCAGTATTTAAATACTTTGTCCTTTCAGTATTTAAATATTTCTTTATCAAATGGTACTTGACTTTAGTGAATACTAAGGATTCCTTTCCAAACGGTCTTCAGTCCTGATCCGATGTGAATGCTGTATCCACTGGTGCTGTAGGCATAATGGAATAGTCAGGCGCTGTATGGAAGGGCGCTGTATTGAGGTTTCGAGACAGCTTCCATACTTGGTGCTTACTTAGACTTTGTTGCTGTATCTTGGTAGCGCGAGAGCTTTGCTGTATGCTGGCGCTGTGATAAGGTCTTCGATACAGGATTGCAGCTTCAACCGGCTTTCGATACAGGACTTGCTGTATCAAGCTTTGTTGTTTGGCAATTATCAAAACAAAATTACTTATCCCAACAACCAGTACCCGATACAGCCTTGTTTCAACAATTTGACAGCTTTCATCACCTTGATCAATTTTCCTGAGTTTCCCGGTTTCCACCCCTCGAACAATATTTCGGAACCATCGTCAGCGATCAGCGAGATATTCCTCATTCGGTAATTTACAATTGCTCCATATAGATTAAGCCAATCGTCTCCGAGTATCAGGTCGTCTCCTTGCATTTCTATCACGATCAGATTTGAGAGCCACTCTCTGCTTCCAAATGATACAGGGAAATTTCTAGTTTCTAAGTTTCCGACAATCCTCTCTCCACTCGGTAAACCAACAATATAAGGTTCACAAGTATGAAAACCGGAAATATTCAAACGATTTACACAAGACAAAGATATAAAAGAATGCGTAGCTCCTGTATCGAATAAAACGCTAGCGGCCGGAAAGGATGCGGGCCGATTGCACGATGCGACAAAGATCTCCGATCGTCTGTCCTCCTCATCTCATACAAGCGTGGGGAACAGATTCGGCACTCGATGTCCCCTTTCGGTCCCATTGTCCTCTGCCTCGTCCGCGGCCAAAATTCCGAGGCATCGAACACTTTCTTTGAGTGCATTGGATCTTGGCTTCCTTCTCGACTGGTTGTGGTGTACGGGCTCTAAAAGACTTTGCAGCCTCTTCACAAAATACTGCTCGATGTCCCTCTCGTCCACAATCAAAACAAGTCACGGCAGGTAGGGGGCAATTCCGCCGATAGTGCCCCGTCTGGGCGCAGTTAAAGCATTTCCTGGTAACATCAGTAATAGTTGATGTCGCTCCAAAGTTCTTTCCGCTCCTAACTGGGTGCGGAGGTTTTTTGAAAGAGTGAAAGGATGACTGGGCCTTACGGGGCCCGCTGTTCTTGTGCTCTGTAAAAGTACCAGAGACTTTCTGTTTCTTAGATTCCGAAAATTTCTAAAAAGCTCCTTAAATGATCTCATACGACAACGCCTTATCCAGATATTGAAGGAGAGTGGTAAATTAAAAACCGGACATGTACCTCTGGATTTCTGGTTTCATCCTCATATCGAAATGGATCATCATTTCTGCATCTGTTCTGACCAGATGTCGAACAAATGCCAGCTGTTGGTTAAACGTCTTAATTGCCTGGGATACTGGCACATCTGAAGGCTGAGCGGAGAAAAACTCCCGAACTTTGGCTTCCCTCACAGGACGAGGGCAATACTGAGCTTCCATCATCAATCTAAACTCTGTCCAATCAGCATCATGGTCTACAGGCCGGATGGCTTCCCACCATTCGGACGCTTCCCTTATCAGAAAATATTGAGCGATAGAGGCTCTCCGGTCGTATGGGCAGTTAATTCCGGCAAACATTTTCTCCAGTTCCTTCAACCAATGGTCCCAGGTGAGAGTCTCATAAATACCGTCGAATTTGGGTGGTTGCATCTTCGCTACCTCTTGCAGCCACCGATCACCTCGATTTCCCATGTCTGGGATCCCTTGCTGTCTCTCTCCCTGCTGTAGTCCCACCGCCACTTGCATTCGGTCCACGACTTGGGCGAACTGAGTCATCTGGTTCACCACTTGACGAAGGATCTCTGGTACAGCAGGTTTCGGTTCGTTATTAATAGATTGTTGCGGCTCGCCTGATTAGAAGGCGATGCTTCCCTTTCAGCATTTCTTCGTCCGCGTCCACGGCCGCGACCACGTCCATGTCCGCCTCTCAACATACTGTAAGCATAAATACTCAATATACAGGAAACAACATCGTTCTAATATTCGAGTATAAAGGGACGTAGCATGTAAAGAACGAGATAGAGTTTAGGAACTTACAACCACCGTTCGCATGAAGACGTAGACAGTGCAGTGATGTCATTCACGGCCGGTTACCTCAAAAGACACAAATGACCCCTATTTTAACCCAACAGCCAATATATCCATAATCTTAGCTCCGATACCATATTCTGTAACACCCCCGATATATTCGGGAATATTACAGCGCCGTAAATCCTTTGCATAAGGATTTACAAGGCTGGAGAATTGAACAGACATTACAAAGTACTAACAATTGGAAATAACGGAATTAAGATACAACGGTTCTGACCAAGTACTGAAAATACAATTGTTCAACAGAAACTTAATAATACATCACCAAATTCAAATTCCTCATAAATGACTTCGTACTCGAGTACTTATTGAAATAACCAATTATCAACAGACAAATAAACCCGACCGGAACATCACTCTGCACCCTCGTCGTCATGCAGCTCCAGTGGTTGTTTTCCCGCTCTCCTAGATCCTGAACATAAACAAAATGTTCACCCCCGAAGGGGTTAGCACAACGATGCTAGTACAAGTACCACAACATATCTCACGAAGAATAATAACGTAAACAACAAAAATACCAACGAGTCTTCTCCTACGAGAAACTCAGAAATGACATACACAACTGATAATCACAACATGATATCATAACATACACATGGTAATTCTGTCGATCCAGCGTTCACTGCCTAGAACCCACGATGATCCCGTCAGACCAACCCGTGGTGGAAAAACCCATCCGATGATCCAGCGCACGCTAGCATAGATCCCCCGATGATCCCTTCGGACCAACGCGAGGTGGACATACAACAATGACATACATGCACGACAATATGTATAACAACAATACGTAAAACAATTAAGGTACTTGCCTCGATTTGAAGACAAGAACAATACTTCTACGAAAACGAACACTCGAAGGTCGTCCTCCTCAATCAATCACGTAACAAGATCAAACCTTAACAAAAGAAATGATATAGGATTTATCTCACGTCGTACGAATGTTTAACAATTCGATTTACGGCCAAAAGTTCATAAAATGTAATCTGCCTGAATTGCTTAGCACACGCTAAGTACTCTGTGTAGCGTGTGTTAAGTCTGCTCGATAGCGCACGCAAACAACAAAGCCTAGCGTACGCTAACTATGCATGGTCAGTACTTCACTGATCAGTCGACTGACTCGTCTGATGGCCTAGCGTACGTTACGTACCAAACGTAGCGTACGCTAACTCGTGCTCGATAGCGCACGTTAATCTTCATAGCTTAGCGTGCGCTATCTGTGCATGGCAGTTTACTGCTGGGCAGTAAACTGTTCTCATCATGATCAAAACAATGAAATCTTCCGTGATAATTCATGTTACCTCCATGAATATCATGTACATACGATTATGAATGATCTTACGGATAACAACAACTTCGGATTCAAGGATATGCATACCATTATAAAACCAAATTCCATTTCGACTACAAATCTTCATACGACGATTCGAAAGGCTCAACGGTTGATATCAACACCTTTATATCCATCGAAATTATCATGCTGTAGTTGTTTAACATTCCATCTGTACTAGATAAATCCTTCCATGATCAATCCCTTAGATTCATCTAACAATAATGATGTTAAAGTCAAGTCCATGATTGTTATGAAGTCATCTACTAGATTCGGATTACCAAATGATAGAAGCTTCCCTACTTGTTCAATGTAATAAGACTCGAATCAAGATGTTCATAATCAAGGTACTTAAGGCTTATTCATCTCAATATTCCAAACATGATGTACTAAGGATAATTCACTAATGAAAATCAATATCTCGTTAACATGATCATCCAATTCTTTAGAATCCAACTCTAAGTCTGGAGATAGGTTGAACATACCTTAATATGACGAAAATCACTGAACCGTAAGGTAGAATCCGACTCCAGTTGGTTGTATGCCACTCCAAGGTGCTATTCCACTTCAATGATCACTCACAAGTGATAACCAATATACAAAGACCAATAATAAGTGATCTAAGTGTGTAGGAGGACTATTATAGCTCTCTGGCCTCTCAAGAATGAAGAATGGACGAATGAAATGTAAGCCAAAATGGGTTGTTGTCCCATTTATAATATTCTGCATTTTAACTGATTAGCGCACGCTACTAAGCTTTCCTTAGCATGTGCTAATAAGAGTTGACTTCAAAACTGTCCAGGTTCGTCTGCGGGAATCTTATCCGGACCCATGTACCGGCTGGCGCATGTGCTAGCCGTCCAGTTCAATAATTGAGTTCTTAGCGCACGCAACTCCTACATGTATAGCGTGCTCTAGTAGTAGACCGATAGCGCGCGTTAACCTACATTCTTAGCGTGCGCTATCACGAGTTTGCATGAGAAATTTTGCATGATGTTATACTTATGTACAAAGATATCAATGCAAGAAATATCATACTCCAATAATCAAAACCACAAATCCGAATAATATAGGGTTTGAATACAGATGAAATACACCGTAATAAATCCGGTGCAGCCGATGGTGTGGCCATGTATCTCAGTTCGGATGCTGGTTCGACTACTCCTACCTTCTCCAATTCAGTTCATCCCAGTATCGATGGTCATCAGGACCAGTCGGACAGTCACGGGAACTCCGTAGTGAATAATGCGGATGTAGGTGTTGCCACAATATTGCAGCAACTGGTGAACCAGATGGCTCTCTTAACTCAGGCGGTCCAAACAACCCACCTCCTGCGGCGGATACCGGGATAGAAAAATGGTTACAAGATGTGATCCGAATGCGCCCTCCCAAGTTCATTGGTGCTACAGACCCAGCTGGTTGGGAAAACTAGATTAATGAGATGAACAAGGTTTTTGTGGCAGTGAATTGTCCAGAGGCATGTAAACTGTCAGTTGCTCAATACTTTCTAACAAGAGAGGCTGTTAGATGGTGGCAGGCAGTTGAACCCCAAGGCCACGTGGTTACTTGGAACGAGTTTAAAGAATTGATAGGGGTTGAATATTGCCCGTGGCCTGTCCAAGAGGTCAGAATCTGAGCTTTCTTCGAGGCTAAATCCTAGGACATTCCCATATCTCAGGCAATAATCGAGTTTAATCAACAGCTAAACCATGTGAAGGGTCAAGTGAGAGAGGAGAGAGATAAAATCCGACACTTTGACATGCAGATGAAGCCGAAAGTTCGACATTACATGGCATGATTTGCTTGCACTACACTGAAGGAGTTACAGGACAAAGCATTGGCCTATGATATGTCCTTCACGGCTACAAAGATGGCAAGTGAAGGTAAGAAACAGAAGACCTCCGGTAACTTTTCTGGCGGTAAGAGCAACAACCAACAGAGGTCTAAGTCAGCAAAATACTCATCCTAAAAGTCTTTCCATACATCCGGAGGCAATCAGAATTTCAGAATCGGCCCTAGTATTGCCAATTGGGTCGTGACGTGTTTTAACTGAGGCCAGCAGGGCCATATCAGCTGTGATTGCAGCCTACATCCTTTGAAATGTTATAGTTGCGGCCATGCGGGCTACAAAGCCACATTTTGTACTGAGGGGGAAAAGACACTTGGAGATCAGGCATCCGCTCCTACGTATGGTGAACCAATTGTTAATCAGAAGCCATCAATGGGTCAGCCGTCTCAGAGTTTTGGTTAGGGGAGAGGACGAGGTTAGTCCGTTAGAGATGGAGCCTCCAGTGCTGGTTCAGCACAACCACGCATTTATGAGATGAGGAGAGCTGATTATCCATAGGCTGCAGTGGCTACAGGTACCATTTATGTTCTTTCTCATCTAGTTATAGTGCTTTTCGATTCCAGTGTTTCTCATTCATTCATATCTTTGGATTGTGTGCGTCGATTGAGTAGTGATTGCTTGTCTACTTGTGAACCTTTTGTGGTTAAATTACCTAGTGGGGATAGAATTGCGGGGGATAAGGAGGTTAGAGACTGTCCGGTGATAATTGCAGCGAGAGTGTGGCTTTCGAATTTGATCGTCGTGGATATCATCGATGAGGATTTGATCCTCGGTGATGATTGGCTTGGTAGACACTGAGCGATAATGAATTATCGCATGAGGGTTATATCAATGTTGGCTGAGAATGGTACCGAGCATTCATTTGTGGGACACATGAAGAGGGCTCAGAAACTTATAATCAGCACCATGAAGGTGGCGAAACTCATTAAGGAAGATTGTGTGGGGTACTGGTGTTACGTTATGAGAGAAGATGATGGGAGAGTTGAACTTTCCTTGATTCTTGTGGTGAATGAGTTTTTGGATGTTTTTCCAAATAATTTGTCGGGACTACCACCGGAATGTGAGATCGAGTTCACAGTTGCTTTAGAACCAAATGCGGTCCCAATTTCTAAGGTGCCGTATCGCATGGCACCTTCGGAAATACAGGAGCTGAAGAGTCGGTTGGGGGAATTATTGGGGAAGGGATACATCAGACCTAGTGCCTCACCTTGGGGTGCACCAGTCTTGTTTGTGAGGAAGAAAGATGGTTCACTGTGTTTATGTATCGATTATCAGGAACTAAATAAAGTAACTATTAAGAATAAATATCCCTTGCCTTGCATCGATGATTTTTTTGACCAGTTACATGGAGCTATGGTATTCTCGAAGATCGACTTGAGATCTGGATACTACTAGCTCCGAGTGAAGGAGTCTGACATTCATAAGAATGCTTTTCGGACGAGGTACGAGCATTATGAGTTTGTGGTTATGCCATTCGGGCTAACCAACGCGCCGATAGTATTTATACAGCTGATGAATAAGATATTTATCGAGCACCTTGATAAATATGTAGTCATCTTTATCGGCAACATCTTAGTATATTCTCGTGATGACGAAGAGCACGCTCCGCATTTATGACTGGTGTTGGAGATTTTGAGGGCCCAACGTCTTTATGCAAAATTCTCGAAATGTGAATTTTGGTTGAAGGAATTTATGTTTATCGGTCATGTAATTCGGCTGAAGGGGTTCGTATAGATCCCCAGAAGATCGAGGTAGTGTTAGATTGGGCACTACCTAAGAACGTGAAGGAAGTTCGTAGCTTTTGGATCTTTCCAGGTACTATCGACGGTTCGTCGAGAGATTCTCCGAACTTGCTCGACCGCTTACACAATTACTCCATAAGTCCGAAAAGTTTGAATGGAACGATGAGAGACAGCAGAGTTTCGGAGAGCTGGAAATATATTTGACTACGTCTCCGGTTTTAGCCTTGCCTCAAGGGAACCGTGGGTTTTTTGATTTATAGTGATGGTTCGGGCCAGGGACTCGAGTGCGTCCTCATATAATATGAGAAGATTAGCTTTTGCATCATGGCAGTTGAAACCGTACGGAATGAATTATCTTACTCACGATCTGGAGTTGGCTGCCGTTGTGTTTGCACTAAATATTTGGCGCCATTATTTATACGATTCTTCGTTATTGATTTATACCGACCATAAGAGTTTAAAATACATTTTTAGCCAGAAGAAACTGAATATGAGACAACATAGTTGGTTAAAATTTATAAAAGATTATGACTTGAAGATTCTTTACCATCCGGGAAAAGCCAATGTTGTGGCGGATACGTTGACCTAGAAACCGGTATCACTTCAGATGCTTGAGGTTCTCACACTTTGAATGAGAATTCAATAGGAGTTGATTGAGTAGGGGATTGGGGTATGTATTTAGCATGTTCAGTCAGTTGTGTACCCTTGAGATTACTTCGTCCTTAGTTGATGACATCAAAAGGGAGCAGATGAATGACTCGATGATCAGTAAACCGAAAAGCCCCCATTTTATGGTCCATGAGGATAGAATTTTGAGATTCTAGGGAAGACTTTGTGTCCCGAATGATTTAGAGTTGAGACAGATAATACTTCGAGAATCCCATGCTACTCCTTACTCCATCTATCCCGGAACGAGTAAGATGAATAAAGATCTTAAGAAGAATTTTTGGTGAAATAATATGAAGAAGGATGTTGTGGAGTTCGTATCACAGTATTTGACATGCCAACAAGTCAAAATCGAGCATCCGCAACCAGTAGGGCTGTTGAAATTGCTTCTTATTCCTGAGTGGAAGTGGGAAGATATCTCAATGAACTTTATCACTAGGATGCCGAGGACAAAAACTGGAATGAATATGATTTGGGTGATCGTCGATTTATTAACCAAGTCAGCACACTTCCTTGATATTAAAGATACTTGGGAACTGGAGAGGTTGGCTCGGACATTTATAGCGGAGATTGTGAGATTGCACGGTACGCCTAAGACTATTATTTCATATGGGTATGGCCATTCTTTGTCGCATTTTTGGCAATCGGTACATCAGGCTTTGGGTACCAAGTTGAGGTTTAGTACATCTGCCATTTGCAGTCAGACGATCAGACCGAGCAAACGATCCAGACATTATAGGATATGTTACGGGCGTGTGCCCTAGACTGGAGTAGTGATTGGGAGTTACATCTACCATTGATCGAGTTTACTTACAATAATAATTGGCACGCATCGATTAAAATGATACCTTTCGAAGCACTGTACGGTAGACGGTGTAGATTCGCACTTTGTTGGGATGAAGGCTCGGAGTTAGTTGGGACGAAGCCGGATATGTTGATGAAAATTAAGGAGAAAATTTCTACCATTCGAGACAGATTGTTGACTGCTCAGATTCAACAAAAATCCTATGCTGATATTCGTCGTTGACCCTTGAAATTTGACGTGTGAGATCATGTTCCACTCAAGGTATTGCCGAAGAAGGGAGTTTTCCGTTTTGGGAAGAAAGAGAAGTTAGCCCGAGGCATATTGGGCCATTTGAGATCCTAGACAGAGTCGGTGAGTTAGCTTAACGCTTGGTGCTATCTCCAACTCTGAATCACGTTCATATTGTGTTTCACGTTTCTCAACTGAGAAAGTATATTCCGGACCTGGGTCACATCATTGATTATAGGGATACTGAGATAGCAGATGATGTCACGTTCGAAGAAAGGCCGATGAAGATCCTTGGACATCGTGAAAAACAACTTTGGCACAAAATCATTTTGTTGGTTAAGGTCCAGTGGTCAAGGCATGCAGTTGAAGAAGCGACTTGGGAAATCAATGATAGCATGCGTGCTAAGTATGCTGAATTGTTCATCTCTTAAGTTTCGGGACGAAACTTGTTTTTAGAGGGGGGAATGTAATATCCGTATTTTTTATTATATTGTTAGTAATTTCCATTTTGGTGTATTTTCTATTTTTAGTGACTCGTTTGTAATCGTCTTGACATTTTGAGAATGTTTAATTTGTATGTTTTGTCATCCGAGCGTGTTTCGGAGTTGTTTTACTCAATTTCGTGTTTATTAGTAATTTTTATGCTTTTTAGTTCGTTTGGCGAGGTCATTGTTCAAAACTATTGTTTTGTGTTTCCCATAAGTTCGTTTAACATTGGGAGACGTGTTGTGAGCTTCAGTTTGGTTGTTCGACCTCGTATAGTGATTTTCAGACGCTTTGAGCCGTTTTGTAATGTCCTAAAATTTAGGGAAATTACTTTTGTTGTCGTATGCCGAACATTCGGGTAATCAGAATCCTGTTTTCTTAAAGCGCTTAAGTCCGTCGTCTCGAACTCTTAGTAAACGTGTTTTCATATTTCGTCAATCGTCGCTTTTCGATTTCGTGTTATTCTTTCCTAGTGTAATCAGCTCTCAACAGTTCTGAGCTGTATGGGGCTTACATACGTTATCAGTAAGGAATAACGTACGTTATGTGTATCTTGTTTATGTACGTTAGACTTCAATAGCGTACATTAAAGCCTTTAGAGAATCGAGCAAAGACTTCTGGCAGGCCATTACGTACGTAACAAGCAGGGTGCTACATACTCTAAGTGTATAATGTACGTTAAATTCTCCTAGTTTACGTACGTTAGAGAAGACCGATTTATATACATGTGTCAACGTTTTCTCTGTGGGTTTCATCCATTTCTTTTCCTTTTCGCGGTCGGGCGATCATTCGGCATTTTTTGGGGCGATTTTGGTTCTTCAATCTTTCGGTTATCAACTTTCTTGCATTTTGGGGTAGATTAACAACATCAAATCGTGTTCTTCACCGACAAACCATGTAATACCCGGTTGTAATTCAGTCATTATTATTCAGTAATTATCATTCCGTAATTGTCACTCAGTAATCTTCACTCATTAATAATCATTCATCATTCATATTCAATCATTGTATTCACCGTTCAGAGTATTTGTATCGTGTATCAGTTATTATTCATCTTCCTACCTGGTTGGAGGATCGAGCTGTGTTTATCATCTTTGTCATCTTCATAGTGGGCTGTGTGTGAGGAGTAGCGCACGCTACATACTCTCTTTAGCGCACGCTAATTGAGTACGGGTAGCGCAAGCTACCTCTCAGCAGTAGTGCACGCTACCTCTCAGCAGTAGCGCACGCTAGTGTGGTTCAGGCAGACAGTCCAGTGGGCACTGGACTGCAGTTAAGTTGTAGTAGCGCATGCTACGAATGGTAAGTAGCTCGCGCTAGTGAATTTAGATAGCACACGCTATGCAGTCAGTGAAGTGTGCGCTAAGGTCTATCAGGCAGAGTCCAGTGGGTACTGGACTGAATTTGGAATAATTCATAGCGCACGCTATGAGTAGATATTAGCGTACGCTAATGGGGTAGTAGCGCACGCTGAATTATGGGTGTAGCGCGTGCTATCGCGAGCAGATCAGAGAACAGGAGGTTCTGGACTTTAGTTACTGGGCATCAGATATTATATTAGCGCACGCTAACATTTTGGGGTTAACGCAGGCTAACGAGGCAGTCAGTAGGCACTGTACTGTCCGGTTAACTCGCTAGCGCACGCTAAATATCAGGGCTTAGCGTGCGCTAAACTGGAACAGTATATATTGGACAGTGTAGTCCAGATTCATCATTTGTCTTTCTCTCTTCACTCCTTTGACGATTTCGGGCGATTTGTAAGCATCTCTTCGAGCTGCACTCACCTATCATCATCTTCAAGTTTCGGACTTGGATTAATTATCATTTCATCCTCTCCGATTCATCAAATCAAGGTAAATGATCCTTGAATATAGAATTTCGGATTTTGAATGTTTTCCTTCCGATCTCTTCGTGTAAGCTTGGTTTTAAGTTGGAATATGTTAGATATGGATTATCTACCTTGGATAAATGTATTCCTACGGATTTAATGGCATATATTTCGGATTTCATGAATTGTTGGGGTTTGATTCAAGAACACCTTAGGGTTGACTTTGATATTTTGGGGGTTTTCTATTAGATATTGTCGTTAACTCAAGTTGTGGATTCCTATGGTATTATTGATATCATGGAAGACATTTTGTTGGTTTGAACTACTCATTTTGGAGATTGGTCTCGTTATATTTGGAATTGGTTATAATCAAGGATGAATGTTTACAACGTATTCGTTACAATGCCTCTATGAGTTTGGATATTGTTGTATCGACTTTTGAGTTGGTCGTGATTCGTGCTTGATACGTATATTGAGCGTTTGTCGGTATTCATATTATTCAAGGTTGTTCGAGCGACCGACATCTCAGTGTAGGACGTTTGTTCGAGGAAGAACATTCTTCACCGGTATTGTGTAAGTTAATTCTTACTCGGTTAAAAGGATATTCATTCCTTTCGTTGTTGTTCATTCATAATCATAACTCATTCATAATGTATTAACCGTATTGAGACTTGTAATTGTCGAATAATCACTTCATTCACGAGAGCAGCGGTTCCAATCATTTCATTGAGCTATCATTCACTTCACTATTATTTCATCTCGGTGAGTCATTCTTGACTTTGTCGGATTGTTATTCATTAATATTCTTCATGGTCATTCTTGTTCATATGACCTTCTGGGTTCATATTGCGTGGCCGGGTGGGGATGTGTGGAATTTTTAGTTGGGCACATGATGGTCATGTGTTCGGGTTCACCGACACAATGGACTGTGCACACGGTAACGTACCTCCGTAAGACTAATTATGTACAAGGACGGGTGTGTCCGGAAACTCGTCTTGTGCACTTGTACATACCATTACGGGCGTACTATGATGCTCCTCTTCAGCTTAATTTCATAATTAAGATATATCATGATTGTGTTTATTCAACTCTTGAGGATTGTTGTTACGTATGGCCCGGCCGTTGGGGATCTTTGTTTTAGTCATGGCAAGGCTAAAGCACGGGAAGAGAACGTTGACGGTGAGTCCCAGTGATACTAGTAGGGGCCCCAGTCCGTTTCAGTCATTCATGTTTTCTTCATTTTTATTTCCGCTGCAGATTTCCGTTGAGATATTTATTTTCATTTAGTGTTGTATATTTTATCTTCATATAAAATATACATTTATTCTGTATTTTACTGGGTGTGTTGCACCTGAAACTCCTCATCGGAGTGATTAATGATATAATGTGGTTCGGTACTACAATTATATTATTTAATTCATTAACTGTCATTCGCCTGGTGGGTCCCAGTTGGGGGTCCACGTCACTGTGATATCCGCCTAGTTTGGGGTGTTACAGAGTTGGTATCGGAGCGTGGTTTTGAATACTACCTTCCGAGTCATGTCTCATTTGAAATCATCGCTCATCAGACTAGTATCATTGGACTTTCGCGTCACATGTGACCTGTGCAAGAGCCGAGCCCATCAGACCAAAGAACAGTAAGATTCCTAACGCCATGGTATAATTTCTGGCAATAAGAATCACTCATTCATCATTCAACAGTCAACAATCCTCAATCATCATTTTCATTTTTGATCATGTCGATCATGTTAACTCATTAATCACTCAGTTCATTTCATTACTCAGTTGTTGATCTTAAGGATCGTATCATTAATCTTGTTAACTTGTTCAAGATAATCATTTCAAGAACTTCATCAGATAATAATGTCACCCCAGTTGATCATTCATGTAATCATTGTATTAGAGCGTGTACGCTCATTATTATCATTTCATAATGTAATCATAATGCGGTATTCATGCGAGATCTATAACTATCATGTGACTTTTATACTTCAGTATGGAGAGAGCTGGCAGAGGATGCGGGGGAAGAGGCTGCGGTGTGGGCCGAAACCCGAGAGCTCGTGTGAATACACGTGCGAATGCGAGGAATAATGAAAATTCATCGAGCAGCGATGCTGCCAATCATTCACCCAGAAATGATCATTCACTGTCAGGGAGTCGTACCCGGGACACAGCTCAATCAGAAGGTGTTCGGGTTGATCCACTCGCTTTTATGCACGGCATGATGGCCCAGATGACTCAGATGGCACGCCTCATGGAGACAATGCATAACTCAACCGCTCAGAATCAGCAGGCTCCTCCGCCGCCACCTCAGAGGCAGGAGAGGGGTGTGAGCAGTATCATTGGCGACATCTCTCGCCAGAGACCACCTACTTTTGAGGGCTCATCTGAGCCGGCGGATATTGTTCACTGGCTTGAACATTTCGAGAAGTTGTTTGCTATGGTGGAGTGTCCCGAAGGACACAAAGTTTCAGTTGCGGCTTACTATCTGGGTAAGAGCGCTCATTCATGGTGGTTATCGTTGAAGCCCACCGACGGATCTTATACTTGGGATCAATTCAAGACTCTCATGATGGAGAGGTATTATCCGGACCCACTCAGAGAGGCCAAGTTATTAGAATTACTCACTCCCAACCTCTCAGCGAACGATGATGTTCTCGCCATCGCCGAGAAATTTCAGGAGCTATTTCCTTTCGCCTCATCTATTATTCACTCATAGACGGACAAGATCAAGTATTTCAGCAAGAGGTTGAAACCTCGTATGCGAATGCAGTTTTTTAATCAAAATTGCACCACTATGGACGAGTTCATCGAGAAAGCTCTTACTTACGAGCTTACTGCTAAAGAGATTGCTAAATAACAACCTTCATCTGCTAGCAAGAAGTCAAAGAATCGTAATCAGTCTGAAGGTAGTCCGGCAACTTTCAAGAAGCCTAGTGCGGGCTCTACTTTTTCTGAGCGACCTCCTGTGGTGCCCAGACCCGCGGAATCTCAGTCACGAGCGGCCAGTTTGGCCATCACCTGTTTCAACTGTGTAGAACAGGGCCATTTCAGCACCAAGTGTCTGAGGCAGACTATCACATGCCATAATTGTGGGATTGCTGGGCATAAGGCCCGTTTTTGCCGAAGGGACTCTAAACCTACTCCGGCGATATCTCAGGCCCCGAGGCAGTCAGCGGTCCAGAATCAGGCCACTCAGTCAGCGTCGTTCAAGATGACAGGAGCAAATAAAGGCAGAGCCAAGAGCTATCAGACGGTAGCATCCGGTTTGGGGGCCGGCAAGCCCCGAATTTATGAGATGAAGAAGACCGACGATCCAGAGGCCCGGATGATCTCAGGTGCACTCGATTTTCTATCTCAACCTGTGTGTACCCTTTTTGATACTGGTGCATCGCATTCATTCATTTCCGAGTCAAGTTTGAGTAGACTACGTCTGGGTAGTGCTACTAGTTGTGAGCCTTATGTCATTGGCCTACCTGATGGTAGAAGAAGTATCGGGAATCGTGAGATTAAGGATTGTCCGATTCAGCTTCATGGCCGTGATTGGTTAGCAGACCTAATCGTGGTAGATTTACCAAGAGACGACATCATCTTGGGTATTGATTGGATGGATCGTCGCGATGCCATCATTAGTGTCCGTAAGCGTATGGTCACTATCATTTCAGACGATGGGGTCGAGTGTGTATTTCAGGGAGGTAATCCCAGTTGTTCCGGGAGAGTCATCAACTTGATGAAAGCAGTGAAATTACTCAGTCAGGAGTGTGTTGGTTATTGGTGCTATATGACCAAAACCGAGAAATCATCAATAATGTTGGAGGATATTCCGGTAGTGAGAGAATATGCTGATGTTTTTCCAGACGAGTTACCTGGTTTGCCTCCACAGAGAGATGTGGAATTCACGATTGAGTTGGAGCCTGGTACGTCTCCAATATCGAAGGCACCGTATCGGATGGCCCCGACCAAAATGCAGGAACTGGAGAATCAATTGGAGGATTTGACTGAGAAAGGTTATATCCGACCGAGTGCGTCCCCATGGGGAGTATTGTGTCGAGATTTATACACCTAAACAGGCGATCGGCACAAGGACCGGGCGACCAAACCAGAGTCAAATAGACCAAGGCAGACTTGCCGATCGAAGGACCCAGAACAGGACCAGCGCCGTGCGATCGACTGCCAAGGCGATCGCCTCCAGGCAACTAGCGATTGTCCCAGGTTCCCGATCATGGACGACCGCCTCATGCCATGTGAAGCCAGCATCCGTTAAGACTGCGAAGGTCGAAACTCGGAACAGAGACCCACATGCAGATCCGGAAAAGGCACCGCAGAACATGGATCGTTGATCCCAGCCTGTCATCATCTTATCACCTACCGACAGACCCGCCGAAAGGTCCTAAGTAGGGCCTCCCAAGACAACGACACAAACGCGTATTGGCCTCTCATTGGTTCGCACTTCTAGCAGCCAGCAACTTCTGCGGATTTTAAGGAGACCAACCCATGTGCTAAAGACGATCGCCCACTTATTATAATACAGCAGAGGCGATCGCCTAGCGACTCCCAGTCCTATAAATAGAGAACCTCCAGCAACTGGGGAAAGGGTTTAGAATTTTAGACTCTCTGCTGCGTTGTTGGCCTCTCTCTCTTGGCTACGCTATAAACTTCGGACATCTTTCTATCTCTCACTCTCCGAACCTCTTAACCCAAAGACGGTCGGCAAAAACGAGAACAAGAACTCATAGAGCTTCAAATATGGTTCTTCCGGCAATCACCAGCACTCAAGAGCTAGATAACTAGGGACTTTTACACTCATTGTAATTGTACTCTTACATTAATATTTGTACTCCAACGTATTCGTATTAATAACATCTCGCGAGAGCATTCAAGCCCGGGCCTAACAAACCCGGAAAATCTTGTGTTATTTACTTCCCCACGGACGTACTCTCGCATTTTGTTTGCTACTCATACATTCCAGCAATATCATCTCCGGATAATATTTTGGGTAGCAACAATTGGCGCTAGAAGAAGGGCTTCAACCTTCATTTTTATTCCGATCGTCTCGAAGAACACTCACTGTTCTCTGGGGCATATACTTGAAGAAACACTCACTGTTCTTCAAACAAAAACCTTCAGATTCATGACGTCTGCCACCACATCGAAGAGATCCACTCTCCGATCCACCGGATGCCTTATTCCGGCTCAATCCGAGCCCCAACCCACGGTGGAGGGTAGCCACGTCGGTGCGAGACTCTCGATCCCGCACCTGAAGGATGGCCCCAGCCTTTCGCTCGACCAGTTCCAAACCGCGGAATAGATCGAGGAGGCTATGGCCATCCTATAGAAGCGACAGAGAGCATTCGATGCGCCCGCCATTACCCCCTCAGCCATCCGCCGCGCGGGCAAACGGAAGCTCAAGGGGTTACTTTTCGAGTGATCGTCAGGAAGCCCCGATTCACGAGCAGAAGCGCTCGCGAGGCGGGACGGTTCCATTTTCATCCACCTAGGCAGCGACCCATCATGGCGGCCGGGGCATTTTGGCCCCAGCCATAATACGACGGAGCCCGAATCCGTCACCAGGAGTTCGGCTTACCCAACTCCCAGAAGGCAGACCATCCATCTGTCTCCTCCTCGCCAAAGAACCAAGATCGGCGGCGACGACCTAATCGCCTATCGCGGAGCCAGGAGATTGGTACACGATCGCCTCGGCTCCCGCTCCGAGAGCCAAACCATGAGCGACCAAGCTACGACGATGGCCGCAATGCAACGCCAGCTCGATGGCCTGAAGGCGCTCCTAGAAACCGGGGCAGGCGCCAAGATAAAGATCGCTGGGCTGAGCGAGCCGCTCGCGGTCTAGATCGAACTCACCCCCGTGCAGCCAAGGATCACTCCTCCTCAAAAACCTTTGTACGGGGGGATATCGGATCCCGAGACTCACCTGAGCAACTTCCGGGTCAACATGACCGGATGTGGGGCATCAGACGCGACCAGGTGCCGAATGTTCCCGTTAACATTGGGCGAACTGGCCTGTAGGTGGTACATCTCACTGCCACCGCGATCTATCAGTTCCTTTGAACAACTGGCGAGCGACTTCACATCGTACTTCGCCGCCAAGGTCACTCGACCATAAGGTCCCCACCGCATGATGAAAATCAGGCAGGGGGGAGACGAGACCGACGCAGACTACATCAACCGGGTGGATGAGATAATCCTCAACGGCGAGCCCGTAAGCGACGAGATCGCCCTCTACTCGGTCCTAGGGGGATTCAATGGTCTTTCGCCCATGTTCAGACACCTTACGAAGAACATCCCCCCGACCTACACAATCTTCCACGCCAAGGCCATAAACTTTTTGGCCAGGCGGAGGTTGCTCGCCCTTCGCCAAGGCGATGGGGCAGAGATGGCGATCGCTAAGTCTAGCAAGTCGGTCGCCAAGCCACCCGGTGACTTCAGGACTTTCGAGGTTGTGGAAGCCCATCTCTACCACAACCTCAATCTATCTCCGACTTATATTTTCTATGCCATCCAGGGGCGCAAGCGGCTAAGCAAGCCGAAGGCGGTAAGGGACCATGGTCATCTGGACCGCAACAAATTTTGTGCTTACCACAAGAGTCCCGGCCACAACACCGATCAAGGCCGCGACCTCCTCAGACAACTCTGGAGATTGTTCGAGGAGGGCAAGCTGGACAGTCTAGTAACTTAGCCGGAGCCCCGGGCGAGAAGGATCAAAGTGCTGCAATCGGCGTCAGAATGACGATCGCCAGTCTCCCAGTCTGATCGCCAGAATCAAACACGGTCGCCCGAAGGCTAAAGTACAACAAAAGGCTACTGCCCAAGCAACATCTCCAAAGATGGAGGACTCGCTCGCCATATAAAAGTTCATCATCTAACATGATGGACCTAGGCACGAGACCGCCTCCCTCAGCACAACGTATACCGTCGAGGATCACCATCTAACATGACGATCCGAGGTAGAAGAGTGCAGCCATGATCCTGGAGGTCGATGGAACCGACAACTTCGTCCATGCAAGGTTCCTTTGGGCTGCGATCGCTCGCCCTTCGTTTAAATACGAGGAGGGCGTAGCCGAAGGACCCTCCAAACAAATCTGTGGACACGCTCGCCAGCCCTCAAAGGTTCATCATCTAACATGGTGGACTCGGACAATGCGACGCGTCCCTACCCCCGTCACAACGTATACCGTTGAGGATTGCCATCTAACATGACGATCCGAGGTAGAAAAGTGCTAACAAGATGCGGGCGTGGAGTCGATTAATCCGACAACGCCCCGCGCAAGGACTCCTCCAGATCAAGACCGCTCGCCCTTCGTTTACATACGAGGCAGGCGCAGCCTAACAGAGGACCCTCACAATAAAGTGAGTCACGAGACAAACCTACAGGTGGAATGTCCCTCGCGCACAAGACACGGTCATGGAGGTCGGTCCATCGAACTCCGCGACCGTGCACGGTTCCTCAAAAAAGAAACAATCAGCTTTCCACGAGGGATCTGCAAAATTGAAGATCACAAGAAGAAGACCAAAGATAGCTCGCCAAACGATCAAGTCGCCCAAATCCGAGATCAAAGTCCGCTCAACAGATCGCCCGTCTTTATCCTAAACGATCGCCAATGGAACCACCTCACCCCATGTCTTCAACATCGGAGCAAGCTGGGGGAAATTGTTGTGTCGAGATTTATACACCTCAACAGGCGATCGGCACAAGGACCGGGCGACCGAACCAGAGTCAAATAGACCAAGGCAGACTTGCCGATCGAAGGACCCAGAACAGGACCCAGAGCTGTGCGATCGACTGCCAAGGCGATCGCCTCCAGGCAACTAGCGATCGTCCCAGGTGCCCGATCATGGACGACCGCCTCATGCCACGTGAAGCCAGCATCCGTCAAGACTGCGAATGCCGAAACTCGGAATAGAGACCCACATGCAGATCCAGAAAAGGCGCCGCAGAACATGGATCGTTGACCCCAGCCTGTCATCATATTCTCACCTACCGACAGACCCGCCGAAAGGTCCTAAGTAGGGCCTCCCAAGACAGCGACACAGACGCGTGTTGGCCTCTCATTGGTTCGCACTTCTGGCAGCCAGCAACTTTTGCGGATTTTAAGGAGACCAACCCATATGCTAAAGACGATCGCCCGCTTATTATAATACAGCAGAGGCGATCGCCCAGCGACTCCCAGTCCTATAAATAGAGAACCTCCAGCAACTGGGGAAAGGGTTCAGAATTTTAGACTCTCTGCTGCGTTGTTGGCCTCTCTCTCTTGGCTACGCTATAAACTTCGGACATCTTTCTATCTCTCACTCTCCGAACCTCTTAACCCAAAGACGGTCGGCAGAAACGAGAACAAGAACTCATAGAGCTTCAAATCTGGTTCTTCCGGTAATCACCAACACTCAAGAGCTAGATAACTAGGGACTTTTACACTCATTGTAATTGTACTCTTACATTAATATTTGTACTCCAACGTATTCCTATTAATAACATCTTGCGAGAGCATTGAAGCCCGGGCCTAACAATCCCGGTAAATATTATGTTATTTACTTCCCTACGGACGTGCTCTCGCATTTTGTTTGCTACTTATCCATTCCAGCAATATCATCTCCGGATAGTATTTTGCGTAGCAACAGGGAGCACCAGCGTTGTTTGTCAAGAAGGACGGTTCATTTCGTTTGTGTATTGATTATCGGGAATTGAACAGGGTGACGATTAAGAATAAATATCCTCTACCCCGTATTGATGATCTTTTGGATCAACTTCAGGGAGCTGCAGTATTTTCCAAGATCAACTGAAGATCTGGATATCATCAGTTGCGAATTCGAGAGTCGGATATCGCAAGGACGGCGTTTCGAACACGCTATGGTCATTATGAGTTCGTGGTAATGCCGTTTGGGTTAACTAATGCACCTGTGGTATTCATGGAATTAATGAATCAGGTTTTCATCAACTATTTGGATCAGTTCGTGGTTGTCTTCATTGATAACATTTTTATTTATTCTCATGACCGTGAGGAGCACGAATTTCACCTTCATTAGGTTCTCGACGTATTGAGACGAGAGCACCTTTATGGGAAGTTTTCCAAATGTGAGTTCTGGATGTCCGAGGTGACGTTTCTCGAACATGTAATTTCATCAGACGGAGTTCGTGTTGACCCTCAGAAGACGGAGGCGATCCGAGATTGGCAACCTCCGAAGAATGTTAAGGAAATCCGAAGTTTTCTCGGATTAGCTGGTTATTATCGGTGATTTGTGGAAGGATTTTCTAAAATTGCTCAACCCATGACGAACCTTTTGTGGAAGGATAAGAAATACACGTGGTCCGACGTGTGTCAGCGGAGTTTTTAGGAACTTAGGAGTCGTTTGATCTCAGCACATGTCCTTTTCTTGCCGCAAGGGACGGAAGGATTTGTGGTTTATAGTGACGCGTCCGGACACGGTCTTGGATGTGTATTAATGCAGAACGGGAAAGTTATTGCTTATGCTTCACGGCAATTGATGCCTTATGAGGTTAATTATCCGACCCATGACCTGGAGCTAGCAGCCGTGGTGTTCGCATTGAAGATTTGGCGCCATTTTCTTTATGACGTTACCTGTCAGATATTCACCGATCATAAGAGTTTGAAGTACATATTTACTCAGAAGGAGTTAAATATGCGATAGAGGCAGTTGTTGGAACTAATCAAAGATTATGATATAGAGATCCTATATCACCCGGGAAAGGCGAACGTTGTCGTCGACGCCTTGAGTCGTAAGTCCGTTCAGGAGCAAATGCTTGCTCGTTTGACTGTTCAGAAGAAACTTCAACAGGAACTCTTAAGATCCGAGGTCGAAGTTTGGTTACAACGAGTACAAGGGCAACTTTGTACGTTAGAGATTTCATCGCCACTTGAGGAGGCGATCAGGGTGAATCAGGGTTCGGACCCATTTTTGTTGCGCATTCGAGATGATGTGACTCAAGGGAAAGCCCCTGGATTTGTGATCCACGAGGATGGACTTTTGCGATTTAAGAATTGGTTATGCGTTCCGGCGAATGATGAGTTAAAAAACTCGATTTTGAAAGAAGCTCATGCTACCCCATATTCCATTCATCCAGGGTCTAGCAAAATGTACAAAGACTTGAAACAAAATTACTGGTGGAGTAATATGAAGCGAGAAGTCGCGGAATTTGTTCCAAGATGTTTAACCTGTCAGCAAGTCAAGATAGAATATCAGCGACCGGAGGGTATGCTGAAACCGTTCCCTATTCCAGAATGGAATTGGGAAGATATTTCTATGGACTTCATCATGAGTTTGCCAACGAGTCGTCGTGGCATGAATACAATTTGGGTAATTGTGGACCGCTTAACTAAATCAGCTCATTTCCTTGAGATTAAGGATACGTGGGGTCCTGAGAGACTTGCCCAGTTGTTCATCAAAGAGATAGTGAGATTGCACGGTACTCCTAAGAGTATCGTTTCTGATCGTGACGGGCGATTCGTGTCATATTTTTGGAAATTAGTTCATCATGCTATGGGAACTGAGATTAATCTCAGCACAGCTTTTCATCCTCAGTCCGACGGACAATCAGAGAGGACTATTCAGACGTTGGAGGACATGTTGAGGGCATGTGTTCTCGATTGGAAGGACGATTGGGAAGTCCAACTACCGTTGATCGAGTTCACGTACAATAATAGTTGGCATGCTTCGATTAAGATGGCACCTTACCAGGCCTTGTACGGTCATTGTCGATCTCCTTTGTATTGGGATGACTTATCAGAATCAGTCGGCACCGAGCCCGATATGCTTATAGCTGCCAGTGAGAAGGTAGCTTTGATCAGGAGTCGTTTTTTAACCGCTCAGAGTCGAAAGAAATCATATACATATAACCGTCGTCGGCCATTAAAGTTCGAGGCGGGTGACCACATTTTGGTCAAGGTATCCCCGAGTCGAGGTATCTTCCATTTCGGGAAACGGGGGAAGTTGAGTCCGAGATTCATTGGACCGTTTGAGATTTTAGATCGAGTAGGCAATTTGGCTTATCGATTGGCCTTACCTCCGGCGTTGAGCTGAATTCATAATGTGTTTCACGTCTCTCAGTTGCGGAAGTATGTTGCCGACCCGAGTCACATACTTCAGTTTGATGAAATCGAGATCGCGGATGATCATTCGTATGAGGAGCGTCCTATACGAGTCTTAGAGCGGCGAATCAAACAGTTGAGGAACAAGACAATTCCTTTGGTTAAGATCCAGTGGTCTAGACACGGAGTCGAAGAGGCTACTTGGGAAACCGAGGATAGTATGCGGGAGAGTAATCCCGAGTTGTTTGACTCTTAGTTTCGGGGACGAAACTCTTTTAAGGGGGGTGTATGTAATACCCGGTTGTAATTCAGTCATTATTATTCAGTAATTATCATTCAGTAATTGTCACTCAGTAATCTTCACTCATTAATAATCATTCATCATTCATATTCAATCATTGTATTCACCGTTCAGAGTATTTGTATCGTGTATCAGTTATTATTCATCTTCCTACCTGGTTGGAGGATCGAGCCGTGTTTATCATCTTTGTCATCTTCATAGTGGGCTGTGTGTGAGGAGTAGCGCACGCTACGTACTCTCTTTAGCGCGCGCTAATTGAGTACGAGTAGTGCACGCTACCTCTCAGCAGTAGCGCACGCTAGTGTGGTTCAGGAAGACAGTCCAGTGGGCACTGGACTGCAGTTAAGTTGTAGTAGCGCACACTACGGATGGTAAGTAGCGCGCGCTAGTGAGTTTGGATAGCGCACGCTATGCAGTCAGTGTAGCGCGCGCTAAGGTCGATCAGGCAGGGTCCAGTGGGTACTGGACTGAATTTGGAATAATTCATAGCGCACGCTATGAGTAGATATTAGCGTATGCTAATGGGGTAGTAGCGCACGCTGAATTATGGGTGTAGCGCGCGCTATCGCGAGCAGATCAGAGAACAGGAGGTTCTAGACTTTAGTTACTGGGCATCAGATATTATGTTAGCGCACGCTAACATTTTGGGGTTAACGTACGCTAACGAGGCAGTCAGTATGCACTGTACTATCCGGTTAACTCGCTAGCGCACGCTAAATATTAGGGCTTAGCGTGCACTAAATTGGAACAGTATATATTGGACAGTGCAGTCCAGATTCGTCATTTGTCTTTCTCTCTTCACTCCTTCGACGGTTTCGGGCGATTTCTGGCGATTTGGAAGCATCTCTTCGAGCTGCACTCACCTATCATCATCTTCAAGTTTCTGAGTTGGATTAATCATTATTTCATCCTCTCCGATTCATCAAATCAAGGTAAATGATCCTTGAATCTAGAATTTCGGATTTTGAATGTTTTCCTTCCAATCTCTTCGTGTAAGCTTGGTTTTAAGTTGGAATATGTTAGATATGGATTATCTACCTTGGATAAATATATTCCTATGGATTTAATGGCATATATTTCGGATTTCATGAATTGTTGGGGTTTGATTCAAGAACACCTTAGGGTTGACTTTGATATTTTGGGGGTTTTCGATTAGATGTTGTCATTAACTCGAGTTGTGGATTCCTATGGGATTATTGATATCATGGAAGACGTTTTGTTGGTTTGAACTACTCATTTTGGAGATTGGTCTCGTTATATTTGGAATTGGTTATAATCAAGGATAAATGTTTACAACGTATTCATTACAATGCCTCTATGAGTTTGGACATTGTTGTATCGACGTTTGAGTTGGTCGTGATTCGTGTTTGATACGTATATTGAGCGTTTGTTGGTATTCATGTTATTAAATGTTGTCCAAGCGACCGACATCTCAGTGTAGGACGTTTGTTCGAGGAAGAACATTCTTCACTGGTATTGTGTAAGTCAATTCTTACTCGGTTAAAAGGATATTTATTCCTTGCGTTGTTGTTCATTCATAATCATAACTCATTCATAATGTATTAACCGTATTGAGACTTGTAATTGTCGAATAATCACTTCATTCACGAGGAACGACGGTTCCAATTATTTCATTGAGCTATCATTCACTTCACTATTATTTCATCTCGGTGAGTCATTCTTGACTTTGTCGGATTGTTATTCATTAATATTCTTCATGGTCATTCTTAGGGGTGTTCAAAACCGGATATCCGGACTTTCGGATATCCGAAAATTCGGATAGTAGATTTTGATATCCGATATCCGTATCCGAAACTTCGGATATCCGAAATTTCGGATACGGATATCGGATATCCGAATATCCGAAAAAAAATAAAAATTTTATTCGGATATCCTTATATTCGAAAAAAATATTCGGATTTGGATATCGGATATCCGAATATCCGAAAAAAACTACGGATATGGATATCGGATATCCGAATATCCGAATACTTTTTATTATTAAAAATATAAAAAAATAAAAATTTTAGGATTTTTCGGATTTTTCGGATATCCGAATATCCGATTTTTCTAAAAACTACTATCCGATATCCGAATCCGAAGTTCCGGATATCCGAACTTCGGATATCCGAATTATCGGATATCCGAAACTTCGGATTTTCGGATATTTCGGATCGGATATCGGATATCGGATATTTTTGAACACCCCTAGTCATTCTTCTTCATATGACCTTCTGGGTTCATATTGCGTGGCCGGGTGGGGATGTGTGGAATTTTTAGTCGGGCACATGATGGTCATATGTTCGGGTTCACCGACACAATGGATTGTGCACACGGTAACGTACCTCCGTGAGACTAATTAGGTACAAGGACGGGTGTGTCCGTACAATCGTCTTGTGCACTTGCACGTACCATTACGGGCGTACTATGATGTTCCTCTTCAGCTTAATTTCATAATTAAGATATATCATGATTGTGTTTATTCAACTCTTGAGGATTGTTGTTCTGTGTAACTGACCCCATTGGGGGATGTTGTTTTCAGGTCATGGCAAGGCTAAAGCACGGGAAGAGAACGTTGACGGAGAGGAGTCCCAGTGATACTAGTAGGGGGCCCCAGTCCGTTTCAGTCATTCATGTTTTCTTCATTTTTATTTCCGCTGCAGGTTTCCGTTGAGATATTTATTTTCATTCAGTGTTGTATATTTTATCTTCATATAAAATATACACGTATTCTGTATTTTCCTGGGTGTGTTGTACTTGAAACTCCTCATCGTAGTGATTAAAGATATAATGTGGTTCGATACTACAATTATATTATTTAATTCATTAACTTTCATTCGCCTGGTGGGTCCCAGTTGGGGATCCACGGCACTGTAATATCCGCCTAGTTTGGGGTGTTACAGTTTTGTCATCCGAGCGTGTTTCGGAGTTGTTTTACTCAATTTCGTGTTTATTAGCAATTTTTCTGCTTTTTGGTTCGTTTGGCGGGGTCATTGTTCAAAACTATTGTTTTGTGTTTCCCATAAGTTCGTTTAACATTGGGAGACGTGTTGTGAGCTTCGATTTGGTTGTTCGACCTCGTATAGTGATTTTCGGATGCTTTGAGCCGTTTTGTAATGTCCTAAAATTTAGGGTAATTACTTTTGTTGTCGTATGCCGATCCTTCGGGTAATCGGAATCCTGTTTTCCTATAGCGCTTAAGTCCGTCATCTCAAACTCTTAGTAAACGTGTTTTCATATTTCGTCAATCGTCGCTTTTCGATTTCGTGATATTCTTTCCTAGTGTAATCAGCTCTCAACAGTTCTGAGCTGTATGGGGGCTTACGTACGTTATCAGTAAGGAATAACGTACGTTATGTGTAGCTTGTTTATGTACGTTAGACTTCAATAGCGTACGTTAAAGCCTTCAGAGAATCGAGCAAAGACTTCTGGCAGGCCATTACGTACGTAACAAGCAGGGTGCTACATACTCTAAGTGTATAACGTACGTTAAATTCTCCTAGTTTACGTACGTTAGAGAAGACCGATTTATATACATGTGTCAGCGTTTTATCTGCGGGTTTCATCCATTTCTTTTCCTTTCCACGGTCGGGCGATCATTCGGCATTTTTTGGGGCGATTTTGGTTCTTCAATCTTTCAGTTATCGACTTTCTTGAGTTTTTTGGGGTAGATTAACAACATCAAATCGTGTTCTTCGCCGTCGATCTGAGGTATAATCTCTAGAACCCTAATTTTTGGGAGTTGAGAGGTTTTCGTGATTTTATCCGATTAGCTCCGAATTGTTCTTTGATTCTCGATGTATATGATTAATCTTCATCGTATTCATATTTTCCTTATGAATTCATGGTAAATTTTAGTACGTTTGTGACCTCGTAGTGAGTTTGTATGAATTTTCATAATTCGTAGGAGGGGTTTCCGGGCGTATTTCAGTTCCCATTCTACTCGTGTGGTTGTTGATATTTATTTTACGGAGCGTTTAGGTACGGAATAGTGAAGTTCCTTCAATCGTGCTAGTTTACCGTCTCGAAGCATTCCATCATGTCTCAAAGGCAAGTAGTTCTTATGAAGCTTATATTCTTAAATGTAAAAAAGTACTATATATGAGTGTGAGGGTTGTACGTTCACCCCGGGAGGATCCGATAGGGCCTTGGAGGGATCCACGTGTGGTCGGGTCTACGAACATTGGGGTTAACCACTCCGGGAGGGTCCGCCGGGGCCTGGGAGGGATCCACGCAAGGTTGGGTCCATGGTTGATCATGAGGATTTTTACTACGGTGTCATATTTTGGATTTTGCATTTCTGGAAATCATTAACTTGGTTTTTGAAAATATTGATGCATGTAATTTGAAATTGTAAGATGTAAGGATTCATTTGTATTACTTGCACTAGCTATTCCACGGCTAATTCCATTTGGGGGAAATACGTTTCATGTATTTCATGTACGAAGCGAGTACCGGGGCAGTATGACGGTGACGGCCATACGTGATACTATGATGAATTATGTCGTTTTCTTCGAGTCCTATCTTTTGAGATTATTGTTGTCATGAACTGTTAGTTGGTACTAGAGTACTATATGAGTTTTTTCTCTCATTGATTATGTTGGACATTGTTGTCTATTGTGGTTTTGAGTATTGTCATTGGAGTTTCATCGGCTGATCCGATTGATTGATGGAAGTTTTGTTATTGTTACAAAATTATTGAAGTTTTGAAATGAATTGTGTATGAATTTAGCCTTGTGGGTCCCAAGTAGGGATTTATGGTGTTGTGATATATATTGAATAACTTGGGGGTGTTACAGATTCCACATATAATGGATAAATTATGTTTCATTAACAAGTTGATTATTCTAATAACGGAAATTGGATAGAGCAAAGGTGGAATTTTGTTTGACTATTTTAACTACTAAGAATTCGAATAAATAAGAAATTATTAAAGTAGCGGATAAAATAGAATAAGATTCCCTTTATTGCATCGTTCCAATTCAATTATGATTCGATGCAACACCTATTTCTCATTTAATCCCTTTTAATTCTTATTCTGAAATCAACAACAATCTCTATTGTCCATATTGTTTCTTAACTTGAATTTAGTTAAGGCAAGCTCTTAAATAAACCTATCTAGAAGAAATATTTTAAATAAGCTCTTTAAATCTAAATCTTTGAATGCATTGTAAACCAAAACGATAAAATAAATCAGATATTAAGTTCACAAGCTTGACCTAAGTGATTCTGACTTTATGTCGCCAAATTGATTAAAAGTCAATTATTACTACTTGTCAAATCAGAAGTCACAATTATGGATTACACTTCTAACTCTAATTCTAGCATGAGATATAAAACCCCACTAATTAATGGCCAAACTAATTCAAGAAAATTTATGTCAAGAAAATAGAGTATTCATCATAAATATGAAGAAAAAAAGAAAACAAACGCTGAGGTTCATCGCCACCTTCAGATTAATTAGGTGGAGGCTTTACTTGTTGCTTGAGCCCAAAGTAATGAAGTCCCAAGTTTGGGTTAACACTGTGCTAGTCAGTGTCTGCAGATATACCTACTGTCAGCGGGCTGCTGCTTAATGCAAGCCCAAATTACATTTAAATCCCATTTAATGTCTGAAATACACAATATTATTCCACAAGTGAAAATTACACACTATTTTCTAACTGTCATGGCTCTCGGCGCACGCACGCGCGCACACACACACACACACACACACAAACACACACACACACATATATATATATATATATATATAATATCATCTCTAATAAACGTAGGAAAATATTACACACTGTTTTCTAACTGTCATGGCTCTCGGCTCAACACACACACACACACACACACATATATATATATATATATATATATAATCTCTAATAAACGTAGGAAAATATTAGAGAAACCAATGAGCCAATCTAGTGGGTTTTACCTCACTACTGTTTGGATTCTTGAATCCGGTGATGCTACCAACGACAATGAACTTTGGGACACCAACTCATGTAAGTTTTGATACGACCGACAATGACACGAAGGAGGTGATATAATAATCCCTACTTTACAAATTCTCATACACATCCTTTATTTCAAGCGACACCAAATGGGAAAAAAGTCGGATACAATGCAGAGTGACGGTTCTAATGCTGCTCCATTACAGCCAATGACTCCTAAAGCACCAGATTATCTACAACCCATGCCTCATTATTCTCTCAAAGGCATATCATATATTTTGCAGAACATGCTCTTTAGAAAAAAAGTAGATTAGGACATTTATATGTTAGAGATACAAAGCAAAATATCCCATTCTTACAAACAATCCAAGGTGATCTTTTTGTACTCTCCATCCAAAAATCACACCATTCATGGATTTTATGGCTTAGGTTGACTCATTTGCGAACTTCTACGAAGTGTTAGCGCATTTGATCGCATACGAAATCCTTCCATCTGAGTCATATTTGAACAGAAGCTTTGGCCCGATTGGTCGTTGCCAAGGTCCGGATGTGTAGAAGCATTGACAAATGCCATAGCAAGTCATTCATCCTCGGCCTTAGTCCAACTCCAATAAATATATCTGCATCAGATGACTGCAAGAATAAATAATCCATCTCCATCTTGACACACAGCAGAACAAGAAAAAACAGGCAAACATCAATAGACAGACTTACACGTGAATTTTGCATTGCTTCATTACTCTAATCAATTCAATTCGATGGCCATTGCTTCATTACTTATGGGACTGTGATTGATGGACTTTGCATTGCTTATTAGGCTTACTACTGCCTTTTATCCATTACTCTACTGCCTTGCAAAGTCCATCAATCATAATCCCGTAAGTAATGACGTTTAGCTCACACAGCCTTTCTCTTACCATCTCCTAAACAATTCTTCTAAAAAGAAAAAAAAAACCTTTAACAAAAGGTTGAAGATCCACAAATTATATAAGTTTCCATGCTTGAACACAATATGAACACAACCACGCTTGAAGATCCAATACTCTTATAAGTAAATACAATATGAACACAACCACGCTTGAAGATCCAGAATGGAAAACCCGAAATCAACCCGGTTAGCGAGGCAAAAAATAGTTGATGGCAAAAATCATATATTGCAGATATCTTTGAAAATATATTCATCGACTGGGAAAAAAATATATATTGCAGATATCTTTGAAAAGGTTAATGGCCGCTAAATACTACTCCTACAGACTGAACGCGCGAGAAGGCAATTGGGTAAATTGTATCACAGTGGAAAGATGCCTCATTCTGGAGATATTCTCATACAAACAAAAAGCATAATCCAACCCTCTAATATATTTCCCAGCCCGAGCTTCATTTTCTCTGTACCGAAACTACGACAGAGAGAGAGAAAATAATGAGCTGTGAGAGAAGAAAAGCGGCTAAAGCTGATTTATAACTAAATATGAGGAAGAAATTATAGATCGAAACACACTTTGTCTTCATTTTTTTGCCCTAACTGTGGAAGAATATGGACGGTACGACTCTCTTTGGATTTGGACTGCCACACGAGATTTTTTTTTTCCTTTTCGAGAATTAAAAGAGCATCTTTTCCCTTGGGTGGATTCGTAAGGGGGTGGCTAAAAAATAGGATGCCATCTTCACATTTGAAGTTCAGAATTTGTACTATTTATCCATCATATTTTTATTTATGTTCACATTGTATGTTCACGATTGAATTTAATTATTAACTATATATATATATATTAATTTTTTCATAAGTATTATTTTTATTAGCAAATGAAATATTATTTTAAGACTACAATCATTATATATCTCTTCGGCTTTCAATGAGTAGTAATTGCATCTGTTCTCATCCGTTACTAAACTCTAAATCTAAAATTTATTAATTGCAAAAAATTTACCTTTTTATATTCACGACTTTTGGGATGTTTTACTATTTATATCACGATTTTTAATGAATATTAATAATTAAATCTGTGTTTTGGTTATATAGCTGTAATAATTATAATTATTATCCTAAACAGACTAATTATTACATGCAGGTTTAATTATTCTTATACTACAAAATACAACATACAAAAAATGGAGGCTGCACAATTTTCGTAGAGACATTTACTCTTCCTATCATCATGAATTCTTCCTCTTGCCGATTGAAATTCTCCTTCAAGGCTCTTCAATTCATGTATATAAATGTGTGTTTCCTTTTGTTCATTTGACCTTGCTTCATCTTTCTTCTCCTGCATCACTTAAATATTATACATCATCAGTGCATTTGAAATTATTAATAATCTACAAACTATGGCAGAATTCTACAAAAATAATATGGAATTCATATACCCTTCGGCTTCCAACTAGTAGTAATTCTCATCCGTCAGGAACCGCCGGGTTTTAAGCCCGGTCCGAAACCGCCTCCCTACGTCAAGGGCAAATTACGGTTCATCCTCATGTGAACCGTGAACCGGCCGACCGAGGTCCGGAACCGATGGGCTTAGGCCCGTGAGCAGGTCTAGTGGCGCCTCATTCAATTTAATTAGGATAGAGCTTTACTTGTTTCTTGAGCCTAAAGTAATAAAATCCCGAGCTCTTGTTGACACTGGGGTCAGGGGTGGTCACGGTCTACTTAACCCAAGCCCGAATAACATTAAAAGTATATTTGATGGCCCATTCTCATCCTTGCGGCATAAAAATACTTCAAATATCTAAAATAAATATTATATTCCCCAAATGAATAATTTCCATCCAAAGTGTAAATATGTAGAGAAGTATCGAGTGCGTACAAAGTAAACTCGTTAAAATTGTATATAATTAACAATGGAAATTTCACACTATTTTCTGCCTTCTGTCAAATATTTCTAAACGTAAATCAATTTTTGTTCTCAAACATAAAGTATACCCAAGCAAAAGGACTCAAAACTCTTACACTGAAAAGTTTTAGAAAACAGCAATATCAAGAGAGAACTCGTGATTATGGCTCGAGTGGATCAACGAAAGTTGGATTCTTCAGCAAATTCTAGCAACTTTCTTATACGCGAATGCAACAAGATTCATTATCCTCATGATGGATGTTATTCTTTCCACTCAAATGTATATATACGGTATCAAATTCACTCATATCAAAGAATAATGTGTCATTGTTGTATGTTTGCTTAAAAATTAAGTCTCTACTACTAAGAAAGATAAAGCTCATGCACAAATCCAAATGTCTTTTTTTTCAGTTGTAACATGGTTTTGGGCATAAGTAGAATAAAGAAAAATGATAAGACTTGCTAGTCAAGATCAATTGTGAAATTAGATTTATTCTTACAAACTAATGAATAATATCTCTTCATTTGCAACAAAGCTCTCAAACCATCAATAAAGTCATCTTGTACTTCTAAAAAGTACATAAATATACATTTGACAATATCATATCGCCATATAAGAACAAACATATCATTTTTTTAACTTTTAACTTCCCATTTCTTCGTTCTCTCGAAATTTTTCGAGTTTGTTTTTTTCGTACCAATTTCTTTTTTTTTTCAACTGAACTTTTCAGTTTAATTCACATTCCTTTTCGACTCACCATCTTCACAATGATTTCATTAATCGTGAGCACAATTTATCATATACACAATTCATAATCAAATCTTTGATCAATGGTCCAAATTGATGAGTCTTCAACAAAAATAGACAATGACTAAATTAATGTGCTTTATCAAAGAACGAAGCTTAGACTCAACTGCAATTCTAAAAATGAATATAACATGGGGATAATATAAACTATAAGGGTTAATCCTAGTTACCTTTATAATTTTAATACACGAGTTCATAGTTATAATCTCAAAATATATAAATGATCAAGTTTTAGAATGAACACATTAAGTTCGACCACACGATGTTGGGATAAACAATCCTGTATCATGTTTTGAGAATGGCCATCATACAACAAAGGAGTTGAAGGAGATGAAATGCCGCTAAGTATGGAAGCTGTCTGGAATCTCCATACAGCCCCCTTCATACAGCACTGAAGATCTCATATAGTCTATCATATAAAGCCTACAACTACAGCAAAAGATAATATGTCGGATACAGCAGTCAAATTGTAAGATGTTTTACTTAGGAAAAGTAAAACACATCCGACATGACTGACTAAAGAAAGCTTTAAACCGTTGTGAAATACACTTTATTTATTCATAAAGTATTAACGGTTAAAGCAACATTTATTGCTGATAGGACAACATTTAATGCAGCCGGAATGAGACAAGTTTGAACGCGCTGAAGAGCATTTAATGCGAAGTCAAAAAGAATGTTTGAAGTATTAAATACGATCTGCTCTAATTTGAATATTCAGCAATCCGCCAATCAGAAATGTCAACATCTCACCTACCTGCAATGGCTACATTTATAATGGATGCATTTTCCAAAGGTTATAAGTACCTCCAAGAAGAGGACACATACAGACGAAGAATTCATATATCGCAAAAGCTCTGACAAATCAGTCTGACATTCTAGCAATTACAATATAGTATATTTCGTGAGTATACAACAAGTATTTAAGCAAAGAAATATACAAGTCCTCAATGCGAACAACACAGCATACAACAAACATATATCAAAGATCAAGCTGTTGTTCAGAGAATTCTTGTGTATTCCGACCTGTGTGGGAAGAATAGCATTGTAGACGAAGCTTCAAACTGTGTGTGAAGAAGCAAGTCAAGAAAGAGCTCAAGCCAATCTGTGTGAACGGCAAAAAGCTTCAGTTCCTGTAACAATCTGTGTGAACGTTATAGAGACAAGGTTTAGTTATTGTCACGTAGTTGTGTACGTAGTGATTATAATAAACGTTTGACTCCTGTGTGGATGACAAGTGGACATAGAGGGCTTTACCTCGAACCACTTTAAATTGTGTGTTATTTACCTTCTGTCTTTATTGTTTTTATAACTATACTTTATATAAGTATATGCTGTTAAAACCCTGTATGCACTAAGCAAACAGGAGATCGCCTAGTTGTTGTATTTACAATAACTCACACCTACACTTCCGCTACGCAAACTCACTTTAGAAAACCGTACAACTTGTAGTACTCTATTCCCAAGCTGTATATTGTATACTTAGTGACCATTAAATGGTATCAGAGTGGTTGATTCTAAAAAAAATAGTCATATTTTTAATCGAATCAGATCCAAAAACCACTTATTTTTGTAAACATTCTTATATTTTCTATTTTCGCAAATGGATACCTCAATGATAAACAAGGTTCTTATGTTTTTTATTAACGAATTTGATGACTGGAGAATCAGGATGGAAGCCTATCTTGCTGCCATGCACGAGGAGATGATATTTGTCATCCATGAAGGGCCCATAAAGATAATTAAGGTAAATCCTGCCGCAAGGATAGAAGGACAACCTCATGCTGAAATGCTCGAGAATGAGTGTGAGCAATGGACGACCGACGATCAAAAGCGTGTGAACCTCGACAATGTTGCTAAGAATGCGCTGTTTGTCACTCCTGACAAAGGCACATTCTCGAAGGTAAAGAGATGTAAGACAGCTAAGGAAATCTGTGAGAAACTCAAGATGATTTGCGAGGTAACTGAGCTCTCAAAAGAAAATAAAATTCAAAACTTACTCAGCAAATTGAATCCTTAGAAATGAAATCTTCCGAAACTCTTGAGGAGCTTGACCTCAGATTCACTGGTATTATCGGTGAACTTGAAGCATTGGGTAAATTGTATACCCAAAAGGAGAAAAACTTGAAAATCTTTAGATCACTCCCTGCCCGATGGTACATTAAGACTACAGCTATGTGTGTGTCATGTAATCTTAATGATATTTCTACTTTTGACATATTCTCTGACCTCAAAGCTTTTGAGTACGATATTGATAGGAGAGAGAAGGCCGAAGAGTCACCTGCCAAGACTATAGTACTGGTTCCTGTATCTGACAGGAGACACATCTCCGGACCTAGCACATCCAAGTCTGCCCACAAGACTGTTGACAATGACGATGATATCCTGTCACAAGATGAAATGACCCTTCTTATGCATAAATTCAAAAAGTTCATCAAACAGTCTGGAAAGACTCCCTTCAGGCACAATCCATTTCACAAGGTAAGTTCCGAATCTTCTCCGTCTAGTGATTCTAACATGTGCTATAACTGCAGGAAACCCGGGAACTATGCGAATAAGTGTCCGCATCCAAAAGTGCAAAAGTTGCCAGAAGCCGAGCAACAAGAAAAGGATGAAAGGAGGCGTGTTTGGAAAAACAAGCTCAAGGCCGTGATTGGTGAATCAGAAGCCTCGCCCGCATCAACTAAAACCGATGAGTGTCGTCAGACAGTTACTGACAGTGACTCATCCAATGATGAGATCAACGATAAACTCTATATGTGCTTTATGTCCAAAGAAATACAGGACGACGAAGACAGCGATGATGAGGTGATCTCAACATCAAATGCTCCTGTAAATGTATCTCATACTTTTGGAAACATGATGAATGAATTCAAAAACATTCAAAAGGCCCATGAGACTCTGAAACGAGAAAATATACAGATCCAACTTTCAAACTTAAAGCTAAAATAAGAAAATGACTTGCTGAAAAATAAATACGAAAACATGTCTATTGATCGCGAAAACAACAAGGTCACATTTGAAAAACTCATGGAAAGCAATCATCAACTTGCTAAAGATCTAAATGAGACCAAGTCTTATAGTGAAAGCAAGACAAATGATTATGCTTTGCTCAAAGCCAAAGTAAAAACTCTCAAAAAGCGATAAGGAGAATAAGAGACCATCTTGAAATCATTTTAGAAATCCTCTAAATGGATGGAAGAAATTCTAAGCACCGAGCAACATGCTCATGATAAAAGTGGATTAGGGTATAACTCATTCTCCAACAAAGGGAAAACTAGTATGGTGTTCGTCAGGGGTGTGGAACCCATTCCTGTACCTAAAGAGACCCCAAGTCCCGCAAAGGTAACAGTAGCCCCGCGTACAACAAAGGCTACCATTCCGCCACCAATATCATATCATCGATAGCGGAAACCTCAGCCTCAAGGACCTGTAAGGCATAACCAACAGCATGATCCTCGAGCATATCAAAAGCGCCAACAGCCGTTCAGAAAGAAGGTTGTATCTAAATATCAAAAGCCTGCACAGCAGTACTTCCAACAGTATAGTGCGCCTAGATATTGAATACAGAAGCCGTGATATCCATCTAGAAAGCAGGTCACTGAGCAGTATAATCAACAACTCTAGGAATCCAACTGGAGACGCATAAGGCAAGCTGTAAGGCCTGAGAAAATGACTCCACCTCCGAGACGGCAATCGCACTAGAATAATAATAATAACCCTCGATTTTAAATGCACAATTACCAAGGTTATAGCAACTACGTGCCTGCCCCACGTAGACATCGCAAAACTGGACCAAAAGTAACCTACAGTAAACCAATTGCTGTTAGGCAAATTTCGGTGCCAGAAGGCACTAACATTCATGGACCCAACAATCAAACAGGACCTAAATCTACTTAAATTTTGTACCTGCAGGATATCAAAGAAGAGGATATCTGGTACTTTGACAGCGGATGTTCTCGACACATTATTGGAACAGAATCGGAATAATGCGCTGTTTGTGCGGAAGCGATTATTAAAGTGCGGAAATTTAAATGACACACGGATTTATAGAGGTTCGGCTATAACCGAGCCTACGTCCTCTATCGGTATCTTTTTCTATAGGTTGAAGATAAAAACCTATGCACCTCTCTTCTATCGATCGAGGGATAACCATTACAATCACGTCTTCTATTAGTCCATGATAAACCACTCTTACTTGTCTTTGTGTCGGTCCAAATTAAACCGTTTTCCTTTTCTATCGGATAAGGAACGGCACTAGATAAACCTCACTAAAATAGCGATTGCGATTCTAATAATGTCGGATCCTTGATCCTAATAACACTAAATCCAATCATATCGATTCTAATAATGCCGGAACATCACTATGCACCCTCATCGTCATGCTTCTCCAGTGGTTGTTTCACTGCTCTTCTGGATCCTGAACATAAACAAATGTTCACCCTCGAAGGGGTTAGCACAACGATGCTAGTACAAGTACCACAACATATTATTCAACGATTCACGAAGACCAAAACTAACATAAATGAGAAAATACGAACGAGCCTCTTCCTGCGAGAAACTCATAAATATCATACACAAATGATAATCACAACATGACATCACAACATACACATGGTAATTCCGATGATCCAGCATTCACAGCCGAGATCCTAAGATGATCCCGTCAGACCAACACGAGGTGGAAAAACCTGTCCGATGACCCAGCACATGCTAGCATAGATCCCAAGATGATCCCGTCGGACCAACACGAGATGGACATACAACAATGACACATATGCACGACAATATGTATAACATCAACACATAAAACATAAATAAGGTACTTGGCTCGAATCGATGACAAGGATAAAACTCAGATGAATATCAATACACTCGAAGGTCACCCCTTCGATTCATCATGTTGCAAATCTCGAACCTTAAAGATAAAAAATAATATGGAATTCCTCTCACGACGTACAAACATCTAACAATCCAAATTACGGTCGAAAGTTCATAAAACGTATCATGTCTGACCTGCTTAACGGACGTTACATACCCTTTGTAGCGTGCGTTAAGCCTAATCGTTAGCGTACGTAAGCTATGAAGCCTAGCATACGATAACCATGCATCGACAGTTCCTCTCTGATCAGTCGACTGACTCGTCTGATGATATAATGTACGTTACGTACCAAACATATTGTACGTTAATGCTACCCGTTAGCGTACGTAAGCTACAGAGCCTAGTGCACGCTAAACGTGCATCCGCGATCTCCTCCTGTTCGGACAAGCGACTCGCATTAAAAACTTCGGTGTTAACGTACGTTAACTCCATACATGATACACTCATGAAAACTTGAATGATCGAATGGTGTTCAATGTCTTACAATTTCGAGGATAAGCATATTATCATGATGTCGTACTCCAGTCTTGATTACAAATTCTCATACGTAATTTGGAAGGTCTATGGTTGATATCAATATCATTCTATCATTCAAACTATCATCTTGAAGATTGTTAATAGTCCACCTTTACAAGATACAACAAATCCTTCCATGATCAACCTCCTAGGTTCGTCTAAAAATGATGTTAATACCAAGTCCGTGATTACTATGAAGACACTTTCCAAATTTGTATTATTAATCTCAGGAAACTTCCTTTACTTGTTCATCGTAACAAGATTCAAATTATGATGTTCTTAACCGATGTACTTAAAGCATAATCATCTCAACTTCCTAGACATGATGTTGGTTGAATAATTCATCCATGGAACTTAATATCTTGATAGCATGATCATAATATTCTTAAGGATACGAATCCAAGGTTGGAGATAGCATTAACATACCTTAAAATGAAGAAAACACCAATACAATAGATGGAATATAACTCCGGCTGCGTGTGTGCCAATTAAAGATGATTCTCCACTTCAATGATCAAGTATAGTAATCTCCAATCTTCAATGACCAAGTATTAAGTAATCTAAAAGTGTAAAAGGTGGCTGGGAACTCTCTGGGGATGAAATATGTTGAAAGTCAAGTGAAAGAAACGAATGAAATGAAATGGGGTGATGTCCCGTTTATAACTTTCTAACCTTAATGTACGTTAGCCTTCATGCATAACGTACGTTAGTCGCTTAGCATACGCTACCCAGTATACTTAGCGTACGCTATCGTCACTGATAGTTAATTGTTCTCATTCTATACTCGATTACGTACGCTACACCATCAGGTTACGTATGTAAGCAACGCCAATTAGCGTACGCTAGACACATACCTTAGCATACGTTAACATTCGTTGACTTCAAAACTGTCCAGGTTCATTCGCGGGAATCTTATCCGAACCCATCGTCCGGCTGGCGCATGTGCTAGCTGCCCAGCTCAATTGTTGGTTGCTTTACGTACACTACGCTACATTCGTAGCGTACGCTAACTTTGGGGGATAACGTACGTTAAGCTTCCTTCTTAACATACGTTATCACGTATTTGCATGAGAAAATTTACATGTTGCCATAATCATGCACAAGGATACAAATACGAGAAATATCATACTTCAATTATCGATATCACAAATCCGAATAATACATGGTTCAATTACAGATGAAATACTCAATAATTAATACGGATATTACATACTCTCCTTTTAAAAAGGAGTTTCGTCCCGAAACTCAAGACGAAAATAACTCTAGATATTCGGACCTCATGTTATCTTCCGTTTCCCAAGTGGCTTCTTCCATTCCGTGACGCGACCACTGAACCTTAACCAAAGTGATCGGTTTGTTTCTCAATTGCTTAACTCAACTCTCGAGTATCCTGATCGGTCCCTCTTCAAACGTGACATCCTTAGCGACTTCGATCTCACCGAAATCAATGACATGACTAGGATATGGTATATACTTCCGTAACTGGGATACGTGGAACACGTCATGAACATGGCTCAATAACGGTGGTAATGCCAATATGTATGCCAACTCTCCAACTCTCTCAAGAATCTCGAACGGTCCGATATATCTCGGACTCAACTTTCTCTTTCTTCCGAAACGAAAGATTCCCCGAGTAGGAGAAACCTTTAAAAGTACGTGATCTCCAGTACTGAACTCTAATGGGCGACGATGCATGTCTGCTAAGATTTCTGTCGACTGTGGGCGGTCAACAGTCTTTCGCGAATCAAAGCTATCTTCTCTCGGGTCTGTATGATCAATTCTGGTTCTGTCCCGATCAAGTCTGATGAATCATTCCAACATAGGGGCAATCTGCATCTCCTCTCGTATAATGCTTCAAATGGTGCCATCTTAATGGAAGCATGCCAACTATTGTTGTAGGTGAATTCAATCAACGGAATATGAACTTCCCAATCAGTTGACCAATCTAAGGCACAAGCCCTCAGCATGTCTTCTACTGTTTGAATAGTCCTCTCGGATTGTCCGTCTGTCTGCGGATGATAAGTTGTGCTGAAGTTCAATTCGGTTCCCATGTCTTTATGAACTGCCTTCCAAAAATGAGACACAAAGTGACCGTCTCGGTCAGAAATAATGGTCGTAGGCGTACCATGTAATCGGACTATTTCTGCAATAAACACTCCTGACAACTTCTTTGGTCCCCAAGTGTTCTTAATGCCTAGAAAATGAGTTGATTTGGTTAAAAGGTCAACTATCACTCAAATCATGTTCGTCCCTATTCTGGTCTTCAGCATATTAGTGATAAAGTTCATCGATATGTCCTCCCACTTCCATTCAGGAATCGGTAGCGGCTTCAGCATCCCGGCCGGTCGTTGATGCTTGATCTTAACCTGCTAACAAACGAAACATTTCGAGACGTAGTCGGCTACGTATTTCTTCATGTTTCCCCACCAGAAATTCTGCTTCAGATCCTTATACATCTTACTGGTGCCCGGGTGGATAGAATAGGGCGTACTGTGAGCTTCCTTCAGAATTGTTTGCTTCAAAACATCGACATCGGGAACACAAAGTCGGCTCTGAAGTCTCAAAACTCCATCATCATGAATTACAAATCCTGGGGCTTTTCCTTTGCTCAAGTCATCGCGTAACCGAATCATCAGAGGATCATCTAATTGCTTAAATTTGATTTCTTTGGTTAACGCTGAAGTTATTTCCATCACACACAGTTGTCCTTGGACTCTTTGCAACCATATTTCAATTCCTTCGCGAATTAATTCCCGTTGAATGCTGGTCTGGGAGGTGAGAGTCTCTAGCATTCAAATAGAAATAGGCTTGAGGCTCAGTGCATCGGCCACTACAAGTCGTAGTCCTTAATCAGTTCCAGCCATCTCCTTTGCCGCATGTTTAACTCCTTCTGACTGAAGATGTATTTGAGACTCTTGTGATCCGTAAAGATTTGACAGTGAATCCCGTACAGGTAATGTCTCCAGATTTTCAAAGCAAAAACTACCGCTGCCAGCTCCAAATCATGCGTTGGGTAATTGACTTCATAAGGCTTCAGCTGTCGTGACGCATAGGCGATCACCTTCTCATTTTGAATCAGTACACACCCGAGACCTTGGTGCGAAGCGTCACTGTAAACTATGAATCCTCCAGTTCCCTGTGGGAGTGCTAAAATTGGTGCCGTCGTCAATCTCTTCTTCAATTCATAAATCTAGTCTGGCACATCTCGTTCCACTCAAACCTTTAAGTTTTCTGCAGTAGTTGGGTAAGTGGGCGGGTAATTTTGGAAAACCCTTCCACGAACCGATGATAATACCCAGCAATTCCTAAGACACTCCGGACTTCCTTCACGTTCTTAGGAGTTTTCCAATCCATAACTGCTTCGATTTTCTGGGGGTCTACTCAGACTCCTTCTGCTGATACCGCATGACCGGGGAACATTAATTCCTTTAGCCAGAATTCACACTTAGAAAGCTTGGCGTACAATTTCTCATTTCTCAAAAGATCTAAAATGATCCGCAAATGCTGTGCATGCTCTTTTGGGCTCTTGGAATAAACCAGAATGTCATCAATAAATACAACCACGAATTTGTCCAAATACTCTATGAACACTCGGTTCATCAATTGCATGAATACATCAGGTGCTTTAGTGAGACCAAACGGCATCACTACAAACTCATAGTGTCCGTAGCGAGTTCTGAATGCTGATTTTGGAACATCGATTTCCTTAATCCTCAACTGGTGATATCCCAACCTCAGATCGATCTTAGAAAACATTGTTGCTCCTTGCAACTGGTCAAACAAATCATCAATTCATGGCAACGGATACTTGTTCTTGATCATCATCTTGTTCAGCTCTCGATAGTCAATACACAATCGAAGCGATCCATCCTTCTTCCGGACGAAATGAACTGGTGCACCCCAGGGCGAAACGCTTGGCTGGATATAGACTTTGTCCAGTAACTCTTCCAGTTGCTTCTTCAATTCGTACATTTCAGTAGGTGCCATACGATACGGTGCCTTAGAAATTTGTGTAGCTCCTGGTTCAAGCTCGATGGTAAATTCTACATCCCGTCGTGGAGGTAGTCTAGGTAATTCGTCAGGAAACACATCCAGAAATTCATTCACCACACAAATGGATGAAAGTTCCACTTTTCCGTCTTCGTTTTTCATTGCGTAACACCAGTATCCGGTACAACCCTGTTTCAACAATTTGACAGCTTTCTTCACCTTGGTCATATTTCCTGAGCTTTCTGGCCTCCATCCCTCAAACAGTATTTCGGAACCATCGTCAGCTATCACCGAGATATTCCTCTTTCGATAGTTTACAATAGCTCCATATCGATTAAGCCAATCATCTCCGAGTATCAGGTCGTCTCCTTGCATTTCTATCACAATTAGATCTGAGGGCCACTCTCTGTCTCCAATTGATACAGGGAAATCTCTAGTTTATAAGTTTCCCACAATACTCTCCCCACTCGGTAAACCCACAATATAAGGATATAAATGAATGCGTAGCCCCTGTATCGAATAAAATGCTAATTGGTTGTGAAAGGATCTGAACAGTACCTGATGCGACAGCAGCATCATGATCGTCTGCCCTCCTCATCTCGTATAGGCGTGGAGGAACGGACCCGGCACTCGATGTCCCCTTTCGGTCCATCTGTCCTCTGCCTCGTCCGCGACCAAAATTTTGGGGCAGCTAAACACTCTGTTGCGTCTGCTGAATACTTGCTTCCTTCTGAGCTGGCTGTGATGTATGGGCTCTAAAAGATTTTGCAACCTCTTCGCAGAACACCGCACGATGTCCCTCTTGACCATAATCATAACACATCACAGCGGAAAATGAGCAATCTCGTCGATAATGTCCTGTCCGACTATTGTTACCCAAAATATTATTTGGAATGAGTTGCTGGATATGGATATGGGTGAGTAACAAACAAAATGAAAGAGCGCGACCGATGGAATGTAAATAACACAAGATTTTCTGGGGTTGTTAGTCCCGGGCTTGAATGCTCTCGCGAGATATTATTAATAAAAAATACTTCTTTGGAGTACAAATATTAATGTTAGAGTACGATTACAATGAGTGTAATGACCCTAGTTATCTAGCTCATGACTGCTGATGATTGCCGGAAGAACCAGAGTTAATGCTCTGTGAGTTCTTGTTACAAAGATGAAGTGTTCTTTGTCTTTTTCACTGTGTGGATTCAACTGTTGGAGGTCTCCTATTTATAGAAGAGGAGGTTGTTGGGATGTCTTAATCCCAAAAGGGCGATCGCCTTTCTTGCATTAAATTAAATGGCCGATCGTCTCAGCACGTGGGTCAGTTTTTTTAAAGTCCGCAACTGCTACTGGAAGCCAAATGTGTGAACCAATGAGAAGATAACACGTGCCTCACGTCGCAGTCTAGGGAGGTCCCACCTAGGACCTTTTTGCGGGTCTGTCAGTAGGTGAGAGGCTATCCTTGTCACCAACGGCTGGTGATGGACTGGAGTCAACAAAGACTTTTCCTGTGGCGCCATTTGCGGGTCTGCACGTAGGCCATCATCCCGAGATTCGATCTTCGTAGACTTGACGGATGTTGGCTTTACACGTGGCATAAGACGGTTGTCCTGGGTCGGGCACTAGAGTCGATCGCTAGGTGCCAAGAGACGATCGCCCTAGACATCGATCGCTCGGTACTTGATCTCGCTTTGGAATCTTCGTTTGGTAAGTCTACCTTGGTTTATTTGATGATGACTTTGGTCGCTCAGCCCTTGTGCCGATCGCCGTTGAGGCGTATTAATCGCCGCACAACAATTGCCCCCCAGCTCGCTCCGATGTTAAAGACATGGGGTGAGGTGGTTCTACTGGCGATCGTTCGAATTAAAGCTAAGCGACCACACACTTTATGGAACAGATGATCGTCTTCTTGAGCGGACCTTGATTTTGAATTTGGACGACCTACTCGGTCGCTGAAAAGAGTGGGAAGTGAAAGCAGTCTTGAAACATCACTGGGACACGTGTCGCGTTCCTGCTGGGGGAGTCCGACGGTTTATCAGAATTGTCCTATGGCTTGCCCTCGAAACGACGCGCACGCGGGATTCGAGGGCGGCATTAAATGTGGACTTTTACGACCTTTGCACTTTGGCCCTTGAAACCTTGTTTATTTGCCCGGAAGACCCCGCTCTCGCCTATAAAAGGGACTAGGGTTTTCTGGCTTAAAACCTATTTGCACTTTGCTTGAGAAGAAAGTAACGCCGGATTCCTATGAATATTTCTGCGTTGCTGAGCGTCGTTCGACTAGACTTTTTGGGTAAGAAAAAAGCCTTCTCTTTTTCCTTTCTTTTTCTGAAGATGTCCGGAGGAAAACCAACGGTGTATGAGACGGGTAGCACCTCCGCCGCTGGGACTTCGACCGACCGGGATGAAATCTCCGCGGAGTTCCATGTAGAGACGGCCGTCGAGGCTATTCGCGCCAGGATTGAACCTGCAGAGGTTGAAGAACTCTTTAACGAAGCTGATGCAGCCAGGGCGGCGGAGGCGGAGTGAAAGCGTTTGCTGGCCGAAGAGGAGACGACAGTGAAGGCGTACTGGGATCAAAACAGTGCGTTCGGCAAAGCCTTTTCAGACTTTGCCGAATTTATGGAGAAATTGGCCAGCCTGAATCCCATGTTTGACTTCCGTGAGTACTCGGTCGCCCATCCCCATGAACCCGAAAGGCAGACGCTGTTCCGGGCCTCATGCCGCTCCCCATGGTCCCTTGGAAAGATTAAAAGCTCGGCGACGAGGAAGGATTTGGTTCGTTGGAGGGCGAAGTTCCATGTCCCCTCTGACGTTTTCCTCTATGTGCCCGCCGAGAATGAACGTGCCGACCAACCTCCTGGGGGCATGGTCACCGTTAATGAGGCGATCATGGAGTCCGAATTGCGGTTCCCACTACCATTCGCTGTGTCATACTTGCTGATCTCCTGGAATGTGGTGCCGCTTCAGCTGACGCCGAACGCCTGGCTGTAGATCGTCTGCACCCTTACCTTGTTCGGCGGTCACCGGCTGTTCCGTCTTCCTTCGCCGCTGGAGATGAACTCTCTCTTCAAGCTTATGGCTCAGAAGGGTTCTGTTGGCAGCTACCACATTCAAGGTCGTTTGGGCCAGGTGATTCTTGGGGTTCCGAACAAGGTTCGGGGCGATCTGACGAAGTGGTTTTGGGTCGGCGGTGTGTGGAAATCGACCGCGAGTGACAATCCCACCGGCGAGTTGGATATCCCCACCGGCTTCCGGGAGAGGAGTCCGAGGAAGGGTTTTGACTCTCCCTTTGTTCGGATAAATTTTGAACTGATCTAATTTGGCTTTCTTTTTTTAGGTGTCCTTGTTCCGGCGGCAGGCGAGCTAGCCTTTGATTTTGCGATCGTTTGGGAGCGGATACGTAGTCTTCCAGATTCTCATATCGACGCTCGTCGGATCAACAACGAAACCTGCTGGTTGGCCGCTCGGCTCTTTTGTTTTCCTCGCCCCTTAAGGGTTCCAGGTACGAATTTTCACGATCTTCCTTTGCGTGACGATCGTCTTGATTGAAGAAGGTGACTAACTTTTGTCGATCGCTCTCTTTGCAGAAATCCACTCCCCTCGCTTCCCAGAACCCCCGATAGAGATCGCAATATCGAACCCCAGGATTATGAGTCGCCTGCGTCAAGGGAAATAAACAAGCCCAGTTCCTGCAGCACCGATCCGACCTATCCCGGAGGCAAGGCCTATCGTGGAGCCGGTCACCGGTGAACAAGAGCTTCAGTAGGAGGGAGAACTCTGTCTCAATCGCAAGAGGCAGAGGGTGGAGGAGCCCTCGGCCCCTGCCACTGCTGATGCACCTACCGTGGCGCCGCCGATCACCGCGCCTCCACTTTCTGCGATTCCAATGGCGGAGGGGTCCACGCCCTCCTCGAGCTCCTGGAAGCCACGACAGTTGCCCGCGCTGAGACCTCTCGTGGGAGGCGTTCTTTGGCCGCGACCCGGAGAAGATCGCAAGGTGAGCCTGGTTGCTTTGCTGGGTTATGATATTTCCTTTTTGGAAATATACTAACTCTTTTGTTTCTTGGTGCAGGGTCCGTCGCTCTGACCCGAACTGCTCGCCGATGGTGCTAGATTTCTTATCGAGCAATGCCCCTCGCGAGGCCTGCGATGTCCCTCATTACATTGATCGGGCTGTCGCTGCCCTAACGAAGGCCTGGACAACCGACCTGGACGCGATCGCGTGCCGGCGATCCGCTGATGCGATGTAGGCGAATTTCGCTCTAGCCCTTCAGACGGTGACGATGGTTGCTCAGTCCGTGAAGGACTAAGAGGGGCGGCCCTCCACCGCTCGTCTTTAGGTGGACCTCGAGGCTGCTCGAAAATAAAATGCCGAGCTTACCGATAGGCTCGTGGCGATGGAGAAGAGCGCCGTAGAGGTGGACAACAGGGCGAGCCAGGACATTGACTGGGCCCGAGCGGCGAATGACCGGATGCGGGATCAAATGACGGACGCCCCCCGTACGGCCTCGGCTGCACAGAAGGAGGTCGCCGAGCTGAAGGTGACTGTCGACCGGCTGACTAGCAAGCTGGCATCATCGAAAGAAGAGGTGTCCGCCAAGGTTCTCGAGCTCTAGGGCGTGAACCAAACGCTCGCGAGGCTGAGGGAGAAGCTGGAGGCGACCTAGGCCGATCCCTTCCTTAACGTGGAATATGTCAGCGAATTTGCCTATTATATGGCTTATGCTGACGCAATCCGTGCCGCTAAGAAGGGAGGGCTCGAGGTCGGCCCTTTGATTGATAACTTCATAGCCTACGTACTTAAGCACCCTTTGCAGCCCGCCTTCTTCGTGCCGATCCTAGACCTGTCCTCGGATCATAGGGTCGACTTGAGCTGGTATCCGTCGCCCGACAACCTTGTTCACCCGGATGCCCCGGGGGACGGGGGTGACGTGCCTGATGCTGGCGAGGGAGCGAACGCCGATCCTGCGACCGGGGGCGATGGCTCGGTAGGGACACCCTGAGCTGGCTTTGCTCTTTTTCTTTTTCTTTTTTTACTTGTAATTTTCTAGGCTTCACTTTTTTGTATTTTGGGCGACTGTATTTGTACTTTAAATGAAATGAAATGAGTATTTATTTCTCTGATTTCTTGTTTGTATGTTCGTCTTTCCGAATCTTTTGCATTTGACCTCATAAAAAGGTGTTTGAGGAACGATCGTCGTACGTCCAGCTCCAAATGAATTGATATACTTAAACTCATACTGGTAATTTTCAGAACAAAGTCGATCGTTGTGTGTATATCTGAACAAAGCCGATCGTCGTATGTATATTCGAACAAAGCCGATCGTCGTATGTATAGCTCCGCTCTCCCCCTTGTTTTTGTTTACTTAGTGAAAGTAGGGGAACGAAAATAGATCATTTAGCGAGCTCTTTGGTTTACTTCTTACGATCTTCAATTTTGCAGATTCCTCAAGGAAGGCCGACCATCTCGGACTAGAGGAACCTTGCACGGTCATAGAGTTCGATGGAACTGACCTCCGCGACCATGTCTTGTGCGCGAGCGACATTCCGTCTGATGGTCTACTTCTCGCGACTAACTTAATTATGAGGGTCCTCCATATGCTACGTTTTGCCTCGCACTGTAGCGATGGGGCAGACGATCTAAGCCTGGAGGAGTCCTTGCACGGGGCGCCATCGGATTAATCGACTTCGCGATCGTGGCTTGTTAGCACTTTTCTGCCTGGGACCGACATGTTAGATGACGGATCTTCAAGGGCATATGTTGTGACGGAGGGAGGGACGCATCGCATTGTCCGGGTCCACCACGTTAGATGATGGACCTTTGAGGGCGGACGAGCATGTCTACAGATCTATTTTGGAGGGTCCTTCGGCTATGCTTGCCTCGTATTTAAACGAAAGGGCGAGCGATCTTTGCCCAAAGGGACATTGCATGGATGGGCTGTTGGTTTCATTGACCTCCAGAACCATGGCTGCACTTTTCTACCTTGGATCGTCATGTTAGATGGCGATCCTCGATGGTATACGTTGTGCTGGGGGAGGCGATCGCTTGCCTAGGTCTATCATGTTAGATGACGAACTTTAGAGGGCGAGCGAGTCATCCTCTTTTTGGAGGCGTTGCTCAGGCAGTAGCCTTTCATTTGCTTTGCCGAAGCGAATCATTTGGGGAGAACGGGAAGATCTCATTAAGTACTTTGTACATTGAATAAATGAATACATGGTGCTTTTATTGATAGTACTTCTTCAAATGAATGGCGTTCGAGGGATAATGGTCCGGAGTGCCGTCTGGGTGTTGGAGCTCGTAGGCTCCTTTGGTTAGCTACTTGGATATCCTGAACGGGCCCTCCCAGTTCGGACCAAATACTCCCGTGTGGGTCTGGATCTTCTTGAGGACTAGGTCGCCTACTTGAAATCGCCTTTCTATGACCTTTGAATTGAAGAACTTTTCGGATTTTCTTTTATGGATCGTCTTCATTTCCGAGGTCAGTCGTCGTTCTTCGAGCATATCGAAGTCGATTCGCCGAGATACATCATTGTCCGCCATCAATTGTTGCGCAGTTCGGTGGCTGATGACGGCGATCTCCGATGGGATCACTGCTTCTGTTTCGAAAGCGAGGGCGAATGGGGTTTCACCGGTTGAATTTCTTGTCGTTGTTTGGTATGACCACAAAACATCCGGGAGCTCGCTCGCCCATCGCCCTTGCTTGTATTCGAGTCTGGCTTTGATCGTCTGCTTGAGGATCTTGTTTACAGCCTCTACCTGCCCGTTTGTTTGAGGGTGGTAATGGGCCGAGAACAACTTTTTTATTCCCCATTTTTCGCAGAATTACATAACTTCCAAACCGTTGAACTGCTTTCCGTTGTCGAAGATGATAGCCTGAGGTAGACCGAAACGGCAGATGATGTTTTTCCAAATGAACTTGATTACTTGATCTTGGCTGATCTTGTTGAGTGGTTCGGCCTCTACCCATTTCATGAAATAATCGACCCCCACGATGACGAATTTACATCCCCCCGGTGCCGTCGGCAAAGGACCGGCCACGGACTATACATAGAGGTGAGATGCTCGGGGGAGAGCTTGATGTTTGGGCCCATTATTTGACACCTGTGACAAGATCAGGCGTAGGCGATTGCATCTTTTTGCAGGGTAGGCCAGAAAAAGCCTTGCATGGTCATCTTGTGGATGAGGGCTCACCCTCCCGCGTGATTTCCACAGATCTCATCATGGATTTCGGCTAAAACAAGTCGGCCTTCATCCGGCGTAATACATTTGAGGAGAGGAAGGCTGAAAGCTCGCTTGTAAAGCCGATCGTCCAACAGGGTGTATCTGGTCGCTCGGAACTGGAGCTGACGAGCCTTGACCCGATCTGTGGGGACCGTTTCGTCCTTCAAGTATTCAATGAATGGATTCATCCAGTTCTCTTCGGCGATGGCGACTGTGGCGACCAAGCCCTTTTCGATCGCCGATCTTGCCAATTTAGTGATTTGGATGTTAGAGAAATCTGCTGCCCCATCCGACGATGCGAGTTTGGATAGGGCATCGGCTTGGGAGTTGTGCTCTCTCGGGATTTGCTCGATCAGCACTTCTTCAAAATTTGTGCACATTTCGGCGACCAACTCTTGATATTTGATCATTTGTTCACCGCGCGCCTCATATTCTCCCTTGAATTGGTTGACGACCAAGAGGAGCCTTGCGCTCCGCTCAAAATACCACCGCGGCTGCCCTCTCAAAAATCCTTACTAACCATACCCCATAATATGGATTCCGAATTCTATCAAGGATGAGCCAACCCCAATCTGAAACTCTGTAAGACAAGTGTCCTTCAGCACAAGTCGAAAGAGGCCTGCACGACTGCTCATAGATCACTAAACTCTCGGCCCTCAGGCCACCGCACTTCTACGGCAAGGAGCTTGAAGGCTGTACGCGTGATCAACGCACCCTCCCCCGCTCGAAGGTGATGCCTAACTCTCGGCACACCGCTTCACCGGCCTTCAGCCTGGCATGACGAAAACTCGCGGGTTGGTCTCGCTGGTCCTCTGACTTAGACGAAGACATAAACCCAGGCCCTCTGGCCTAACTCGTAACTTGGCCCTCTGGCCTTATTGCTCAACGCACGATTGTGTCCTCCGTACGAGCACACCTCATTCAGCTTGTTCCCATCAGAAATCCTTAGACCAATAGTTCCCATTTATTGGCTTCCAAATTACTTCCAAGAACATCCATCTCGAAATCGCTCACGTGTGTGTCCAGTATGGACACACCTCCTCGGTAACCAAGGAGCCCAATGCTCCATATAACTCAGTCCCTTTCAGAAAATCCTTCAACCACAGAGCCCATACTCTAGGCGTTGGAATCCCCTTAAGAAACATCATTCTCGAATCAGCCCATTTCGTCTCGAGAGTCTGGCCCTCCCCCACTCATGTTGGAGGCCAGACCCAAATCTCTTGTCCCTCATAGACTGTTGGTACATGCAACACCACACTTGGAGCATGCCCATTCTCATATCTGCCCGACTCGAACCAGGAAGACTGAACACTCCACTCTTGCAACTCCCGTGGTGGTTGTGTTACGATTGCACCTCATGTGCGAAAGCGCTTTGCGCATAACAATTCAAATATATAAGTAACCAATGCACATCAAGTGCTGTGGCGCTTGTGCGCACTAAAATTCAGCTCAAGTTTTGCACCTGAATGTGCTGTGATGGATTCCCGCACTGAAGTTCTCGCACAAATAGGTCTCAAACCCAAATCACCTCTCAATCTGCGGCGCTACGCAAACATGGGTGCAACTTGGCAGACGTGGCTACTGGACACCACCCGGCTCACCAGCATGTCTCCTTCTAGGAGATCAAGATGTCTTATAAGCCCACAAAAATAGGCCAACATAAAGTTTCTGATTAGATTACACCAACACCGTTACTCACGCATCCGCAATTTACCGATGAGAATGTTCCCCTCACATTAACCAACTGCCAACCATACTCGCAGAGAATAAATATAGTCGTTAAACACATCGTAACCCGTTACTACCATTCTCCTAAATCACTAATGCCAACAACTCGCACCGAACAAAGCCTTCGAACATCACCGACAGAAACCATACAACTAGGGTACTACCATTCGCCCAATTGCAAAGCCAACTCGAGGTACTACCATTCGCTCAAGTCCCATTGCCAACTTAATTCTCAACTCTGCCACAATACGTAAGAACGCACTGCAAGCCCTTCGCTGAAATGCCACTACAATGGCTAATAAAAAAAAATTCGGCACAATTTTGATATCCGGTTCACAAGGGAAGAAAGATCTTCAACAAAGCTCAACTGAAACCTGGATGCGACATTCCAGGCTCCGATACCACTTGTCACGGGGTGCGGCTCCTTAAGGTTCACGCCGTCGAATTCGTGCAGTGGATCACGAATCACCCGTGCACCTAGGAGACTTCCGAGTCTCTGTCCAGCTACCATCAACGAGATTTCATAGAATACCAACATTAGAGATATCATGCACTGGTCAATTGTGCTGCGTAAAACGCTAGGCACCCGCCTGTCCTTTGCCTCCGACCAACTAAGGGCCGGTATCTCATACCCTTCAAGCTCAACCCGCAATGGCACTCGGCACTAAGGGTCACTCGCGTGCCCGAAGTGCAATTCCTCGTGCTCGACACTCACTCAGGACTTCCTAGGTGCAGTACCTTGGCGCCCTTGAGAGTACCTCACCCGAGACGGACAGCCTTTTAGATCTTGGCTTAGAATCATGCCATCAACATATATTTGCCCCTCACGATGTTTGGGACTACTTCGCATACCGACATATTACCTTCAATCCGCAATGTGGTGTTGTCTCGCAACCACATGTACAAGCCAACGATCCCCCGCAGCATAGCCAGAACCGATAGCTAATGCTTACGAGTAAGCTCACGAGGCGTATGATTTAGATGAGTGCCTCGATTTCTCAATCGACATAGAGGAAGTGTTATATGGCTGACGGCACCCCTCCGGTCACACTAGAGCCTCTATACCAACCTTAAGCCCAACGCAGACCCCATAGGTCCCACGCCGCCCTAACGATTTCCAACTCGCTCGGGAACTCTTTGCACACTTCGAATGCTTAGAGTTGGCTCCCTAGAGGCCCCCCTTACCTCTAGGAAGATTGCACGCTTGGTGCTCAACAGCACGAGGAAGACTGGCCGCTTGCCCACCATTGCCCATCTAAGGACTGTCCCCCCTATAATAGGCTTAGAAAAATATTCCCTTGTAATTGCACTAGACATTGATTGGCCGAGGAAGCACATCGGGTGTAACTCCCTCATACGAACTCCAAATCCTTATCCGCTTGAACTGTAGAGTAGCTTACGACATTATTTATAAGTCCTCAAAGTTTCAGCCCCATCCGATACTCTAGGAGTGAGGAATTGCCTCTGCAATATTCTGAAACTACGACAATGCCGCTGCACTGCAGCATCTCGATCCTTCGCATCGTTCGCTACTCAAACGGAACCGTCTAGCTGTGAAACTTGGTGGAGACCTTCCCAACACTCCAAGGAACACCCAATTACAAGCATTTCACGAAAATATTCTCCTAAAGCTCTCTGCTCCATGACTCAAGGTCCTGCTCGCTCACGGACCCACTCCGGACGCCGACCACTGTCGCACGTCCCCAACCTTATTCGTGTCGCAGGGCAACTATCCAACATAATCCATCGTAATTCCGGGGCAATCCCGGGTACTTCAAATAATATGGAAAGCACCCTGTGACATCCTCCCCCTCTCGATCCGTTGACGTCCTCGTCAACGCATGCATGCACAACCTGCTCTATGTACATGCGCTGCCCATCTCATCATGAAAATACTTGGGCAACGAACCTGACACTCTACCTCCATCTCCTCAACTCGTGTGCATTAGCACATCACTATTAGTTCCATAGGGGCTGATGAGGACAATCCCTGTCCCTGCCCGCGAGCTGGTCGACGAGCCATCTACGAACAGTTTCCAGGTGTGACGGCCGATTTGGGTCTGGCTAGGCGGGAAAGTCGATTCCACCACAAAATCTGCCAGCGCCTGGCCCTTTATCGCCGTGCGAGGAGCATATGTGACATCGTATTAGGCGATCTCTAGTGACCACTTGAGGAGTCGCCCGTTGGTGTCTGCCGGTGCAGAACTTGCCTTAGAGGGAGAGTCGTCAGAACCTCCACTTGGTGTTCGAAGAAATAGGCTCTCAGCCTGCGAACACTCATGACAAGTGTGTAGGCGAGCTTCTCCAGAGGCGTGTAACGCGTCTCCGTGTCATGTAGCGCTTGACTGACGAAGTATATCGGCAAGTGTGTTTGTCCCTTTGCTCTCACTAATACTGCGCTCAATGCGACCTCCGGGGCTGCCAGGTAAAGGAACAGCTTCTCGCCGGGGATCGGTTTTGCCAAAATTTGGGGGTTGGAAAGATACTCCTTGATTTTGGCTAATGCCATTTGACTTTCTTTCGTCCATGCAAATTTTTTATTCTTTATGGTAGCGAAGAAAAGCTTGCTTTTGTCTCCGAGTCGCGAAATGAAACGATTAAGGGCTGCCAAACACCCCATGAGGCGTTGCACCTGCTTGACATTCTATGGTTCTTGCATGTAGAGGATCGCCTTGATCTTGGTGGGGTTCGCTTCGATCCCCCTTTGGCTCACGATGTGCCCCAGGAATTTTCCGGAGCTTACTCCGAAGTTGCATTTCTTGGGGTTTAGCTTCATGTTGAAATTATCGAGGATGGCGAATGTCTCGGCGAGGTCTTTGAGGTGATTTTCCTTTTTCAGGCTCTTGACCACAATGTCGTCAATGTAAACCTCCATGGTTTTGCCGATTTGATCGGCGAACTTCCCGTTGACTAGGCGTTGGTAGTGTTGGGAGTATGCTCTCGAATGCCACTCAGAGGATGTTGAGTGAGGGCATTGTACTTGTTATTATGTAAATCATTAATATAAGGCAATGTATGTTTCTTTATTTACTGGAAGTTACTGGCGTTCTTGACTCATAAATATATATATAAAGAAACTAGTCCGTGTATTTGAGAGCAAAACATTCCACTCCTTATTGGATAAGGGGGTCGGCACTAGAAAGGTTTATAGCTCAAATACTTAATCATTCGCAAGTCGATGAAACTTGACTGGGTGTTAAGTTTATGTGAAGACTTGTATGACGTGTTCTTTGACATGGAGAGTGCCTGTCGAACACTAATGGTTAGTGGGAGCACACGTTATAGGTATGCTAATTGGATTAGTATACTCGAACCGACTCACCCTCGATTCGTCACACGGATTTCACACTGGGACAGTCAATGACGGAATCGAAAGGTTGTGATAGGTATTCGTGAACCTTCGACTTGAGGATTTAGTAGGGATGTGCTTTTGACGTCAAGATTTTCATTAGAGTAGTTCGACCCTATAAACCGGAAGGTGGGGGTCAACCTCGACGTGCATCTTGATGGGCAAGTAGCAGGTCTTACTGAATACCAAGATAGAATTCTTTCTCCCGTTAGTGAGCGGGTTATATGTCCTATGCGGTTACTGGCAGATGAGATCATAAGTATTTGGCCAAAGCACTGGAGCTAGCTGTATTAGATACATGAGAGCTCGACGATCTCGATTTGCATTAACGCATGCATAGCGTCAAGTACAGATAGGGTTTGACTGACCATGACCCTATAACTTGATCGGGACATTTGAAAGAAGGGTTTATACGTATATTGGTATTCACGACAGAATGGTTCTTGAATGATCCCATCATTCGTTCTCAGTTGGGGTACAGTGTAGGCCTCCAGACTGGCTAGGTAGTGCTACTACTCTTTGGGTCCTCCCATTACTGACTGAGACGGACCTACCGAGTCGCGCATTAGGATTGACGACGGAATTAATCAAGCTTAATTCTCTCATTATGAATATTAGATATTGGATATCTAAATTTGGAACATTGGATGTTTAAATTGATTTATTGGATAAATTAATTTACGGCCTAATGAATTAAATAAATTATTGGGTGATTAATTTAATTCATGGGTATAATTATTTCTTGGAGAAATTAATTATGTCATAATATATTTGATATGATAAAATTAATTGGATTAATTAATCGATATAAATACATCGGATCGGAATCAGAGTTTATCTGTTTGGACTTACGGAAGTCCGAAACGAACCAAACTCGTCCGATTTCTACATGGGCCGCCCCCCATTTCCAGCCACCTTCCTTTTGGACTCTTATCTCCATTCTTTAATGGATGGTAATTGTATAGGTGGGGTTGATTCTCATTTGCATGAGTTGTTACATGTGGGGAGTTGAATAAAAAGGAAAAAGAAGACAAATCACTCTACACCCCATTGATTCCAACGTGAGAGAGAGTGAGAGAGGGAGAGAGAGAAAACTTTTCTCAAAGTCTTCATCATCTTCTCAAAGTCTTCTTCCATTTTTCTTCACAAGTTCTTTATTTTTCTTGGAGGAAAATTGAGAAATAAAAGAAAGAAAGTGAGTTATACACTTAGAGTGCTATAATCACAATTAAAAGCTTCATCACTTAGCTCTAGCCGTATCCTTGGAGGATAGCAAGATGATCATCATCCCGTTCGTTTCTCCGGTGCGTGGCAAGTAGAGGCGTTGTAATTTCGACGTTGGATCATTCAAGTGCTTGGAGTGCTTTGGATCGTAGGGAAATTCATTTAAAACTTGGGGAATAGCTCAAGAGAAGGAATCTATTTAATCAACGGGCTACAAGGGTGAGTTTCTAATATCTCTTGTGATTTCGTTTATATATTCGTATATATATAGCTCGATCGATCCTCGTAGGGATTCGGATCGAATTAATTTTTGTTTTACCGCTTCCGCTGGGCCTTCGATTTAGGCACCGAATCCCAACAGTGGTATCAGAGCGTAGGTCTTGCGATCGTATATACGATATTGGCATTTGGAATGCTTGATTAGATGGTAAATGATTTGGAATCATAATCGTATTAATCGTTGATTTTCTATTGTTCATCCAAAAAATTATTTTTTCATGATTTTATGTTACAATGTAAATCTATTTTTCTTTTGAAAAACTGATTTAAAGTGTAATATAAAGATTAGAAAATTGTTATTTTTGGAATCGGGGCGAAAAATGAGCCGAAAACATAATCAGACCCGGCTTAGAAATTTGGCAAGGCGCCACCTCGTGGTCCGAGGCGAGATCACGATCTGGACCGTGATCGGCAACGCTCAGCGATCAGGTCGGCGGTGCTCGCACTGCCGGCCTGTCAGCAATGGTCTCGATCCTGCCCGGCCTGTGGGGCTTCTTGGCAAGATCTCGTGTTTTTCGACTCCATTTTTTATATTTCGTTCGATAATTGATTTCCCACAAATTAAATTGGATTTAATTTGACTAAGATTTAATTATGGTAATTTTATCTTAAGGAAATTAATTTAATGAAATATTTTATCTTAAGGGAATTAATTTAATGAAATATTTTATCGTCCGGAACAAGTTAAAATTGATGGTTGTTTGAATTAATTGGATTAATTCGTTTTGAATGAATCGATTGGATCGGTTCGTATTGTTGATTGGATCAATGTATCTATACGCTTTCCATTTATATAGTATTTATTGGATGAATGCTTTTGAATGGGGATGTGGTTCGTGGACTTAGTTTTTTGAATTGTTCGTTTTATTCGATTGGGTTGTAAAGGCCGTTTTGAGCCTATTTATTTTACTAGAAATATTTGTATCTAGGATGCAATTTTCAATGTAAAATTTATATGTAATGACGAAGACCGGAGGAAGATCCGTTTCGAGAAGAGGAAGATTCAAGACGAAGACTTGTAATTAAATTACGGAGTTTTTGTTTTCTAAGAACGGTCCATGAACCACATGTTGGTAGCAACTAGGTTGTGAATGGTTGTTCATATTGTATGAATGCTACAAACGCGCTTAAATGAATTAATGTGCAAAGTGTAACATTAATCGTGGTAATTTTCCCACAACAAATTATTAAGTTTATAAGTGTTGGCCACTAAGTATACAGGATACAGCTTGAAAAGGTTTTAAACAACAAGCTGTACGGTTTTCAAATCTGAGTGCGTAGCGGAAGTCTTAACAAAGTAAGTTGCTGTAAATACATCAACTAGATATGAAATGTATACTTAAAGATAATCACAAATATTAAAACAGTAAATGCAGAAGGTAATTGACACAGTAATTAAAGTGGTTCGAGGTAAACCTCTCTACGTCCACTGGTCCTCCACACATGAGTAAAAATGTTTATTATAAATACTACGTACATAACTATGTATTTATAATCAAACCTAATCAGTATATCATTCACACAGATTGATATAATGATTTTAGCCTTCAACCGTTCACACGAATTGGTTTGAGCTTTCACTTGACTGGCTTCTTCACACACAATTCTGAAGCTTCGTCTCTTCAATGCAGGTCCGTCACACACAGTTCGAGAAGATCAAGGTTTCTCAGTCCACACAGGGCTGATGGGTTTGTTCAAGGGTTAGAACAATATTTGAACAACAACTTTGACTTTCTGAGCTTTTAGCTGTTGATGCGTTGTTCACGGTTTTGAGCACTGTATATCTCTTCTTTCAGAATGGTAGATATGTTTGCTCTGAATATTCATGTAAGCACTTGTTTCACTTGCGTATAAGTTCGATCGTTTGTTCGTTTGTTTTCATGTGTGTCCGTAGATCTTCAAAGGCTGGGATATATATAGCTTTCTGAAATATATCCATTGATATAAATCCGTTGAGCAAGATTCCATTCCAACGGGATGATGTGTTTGAATAAAACACGATCCGGATTTTGCGCTAGATTGAAGATCTCTGACGGCTTGATATTTAAATACTTAATCCTTTAGTATTTAAATATATCTTCTCAAACGGGACTTTGACATAGTGAATAGCAAAGATTCCTTCTTGTCCTGTTTGGATGCTGTATGGAATGATGGTTGTATTGTCGATTCGAGACAGCTTCCATACTTAGTCTTTTATGAGACTCTTTTGCTGTATGATTGATTCTGTATGCTGGGGCTACGAGAAGTCTTCGATACAGGTTGATACTTTTTGATCAGCTTTTCGATACAGCTGCTTGTTGTATGTTGGATTGGCATATTTGTCAAAACATTCTGTCTTGATCTTTTCGATACAGTGATTGTTATCCCAACAATTTCCCCCTTTTTGATAATTTGCCAAGTCCTTCCAAGTCTTCCTTTTAAAACCTTATAATGTTATCCAAACATCCTTGATGATGCCAAAACTTTGACATTTTAGCGTTTTGATGGAGAGCAGACTTCTTGGTCTTCTGTTCGAATGATCTGGTCTTCAGCATTCATCCTAATACTAAGAACTGCTCGCAGGCAAGTTCAACTTTAAAAAAATTTGATAGATGTTTAAACTTATGATTGGCGCGCAGGCACAATCTTACATTGTATTCTAGATACATACAACTTAAACTATGAACTGTTCGCAGACAAGTTCCTTACAGTTTATGTATTAAGATAAGTTTCATATATGGATACAGCAAGGATAAATATTTAAGTGTTTGTAACGTACAATAACATAGTAGATTACGAGTTGTAATCTTTCAAGACAGGCAAAAATTTTATTGATATAAAGACGAAGAGTACAAAATTTTGCTATTCTGAAAATAAGATTACAAAAAAAATAATACAAGGAAATTCTAACTCCTGAAGTCTGAATGCCTCCATGGAATTTTAGGGTCATTCTTGGTACTCTTCCACCAGTTTTGATGTGCGTCCCTGTCATGATTCAGATATATGGCTCGAACTCCATATGATTTATAGAAGACTAGGATCCAATCCTCTGGATGGGTAACCAAGTCAACATTCTTGTGCTTTGATTTCATCTGCATCTGTAGAGGCAGCGTTCCTTCTTCCAGCCTTTTCTTGAACTCCTCTGCGGCTTCTTTTACCGTCCTGCATCTGTTGAATAATGAGGAATCCCTGATAAGAACAACAAAGTGTCTTACCAGTTCATTTCTCCTCCAGTTCTTGATCTCTTCAGCAGTAGGCTGTCGGTCGGCCGGGAGGTTCATAGCTTGTGGCTTTCGGACTAGCCTTACCAAGGATACTTAGGATCCTGGAATTCTGGTCGCTCTCCGTGTATCCTAACATTTGGAGATGAGATATGGGCTATATCAGCAGTGATGGAGTCTTCAAAAGGAGCTAACATTTATTTCTCTTGCTCCAGCCTCGTTCTCCTAGCAGCTTCCCTCGATTATTCCCCCTTTTTGGCGTCATCAAGCTATGACACCTTTTCATCAAGGCGTTCCAGGATTTGCAAAGCAACATCCTGTTTCGTCTCAATGTTGGTCATTTTCTCAACAAATGAGGAGAGCACCTGCGACATATCTTGAATTTTCTTATCGTGGGTCGAAGCTGGGAACCAGATTCGATCAGAGCAGATGCTGTCTTGGCCTCAGACATGCGTAGCTTTGATTGATCTTCTCTCAGGATCTTCTCCTATTTTTTTTGCAATTGGCTCAGTGCCTGCTTGAAGACGTGTGGCAAGACAGTGAAGGCTGGTACCACCCGGGAGACTTCGTGCTTTAGTCATTTCATTTCTTCGACGGAAGATGTGTGTAGCCAATCAAGAGCTTTTTCCATAGAGTACAAGGCATTGACGGCATCCTGGATGAAAACAGTTTGGAGGCCAAAAGCATGTAATCGCTCTTTCCTTGTGGCATCTGCAGCACCAGCGAATCGAGGGGAATTCATACGAACCACCTCTAGAACCCATTGATATGCTCAAATATTCTGTATTACCGCGGTGTTATGCTGAACCACCTGGGTCAACAGAGTCACCCATGTTGCTACTTGTTGCAATAAATCCCCATGGTCATCGGTACCACGGTCACGACCATGGTCTCTGCCCCTCGACATACTAAACAAATAACTGTATTTGAGTTTCGAGACAGTTTCCATACTTGGTCTTTTATAAGACTTCTTGTTGTACTGAAGGGCTTCACAATATGCTGATTCGAGGCAGGTCTTCGATACAGGATAATGTCTCAATGCTTCGATACAGTTTACTTACTGTATGCGGATTGGCATATATGTCAAAACCTCTTTATCAAATACCATTCGATACAGGGATTGGATATCCCGGCTGTTTCGATACAGGGTTCTTGTTTTCCCAACACAACGTTTATTAGCACGCGCTAAGTATGTATTATAGCGTGCGCTAATTAGCTAAATCGGGCATCACATTTCAAATTGCAAAAGCCCAAGACGGAAGATAAAAATTAAAAAGATTTGGGTTCCTAAAGGAACAAACATTTCAAATATCGTCTACGTTTCAAAAAAAAAACCAACTATAGGTTGGATCCCCAAAAATAAATTTTAACAAATGATGTTTTACAAAGGGGGAGAAAGAATATTTTTGAGGGAGAAATAATATTTTCAGGGGGAGCTTATACCCTTATTAATGCATAAATTAGTATCATGCATATTTATATTTCATTATACTCTATATCTTTATACTTTACATTTTTACACCTTTTGATGAAGACAAAAAGGGGGAGAAGGAGATGAATTGAGATAAAAATGAGAAGGAGAAGAATTGTGATAAAAATGAGAAAAATCGAAAAAGTCGAAAAGAAAAGAAAAGCATACAAATAGGGGGAGTTGAAAAATGAAAAACGAAGAAGTTGAAAAGTAAAGGAGATGTCGAAAAGAAAAGAGAATTGGAGGAGCTAACGAAATGATCAAAGCCGAAAACTTTGATTCGTATATATATATCCTGATTCATGTGCATAGGCTTAGAGCCAATAGTTGCCCCTGGAATGAATTTAATGGGGCCCTTCTAAGAGCTTCTTCTTTGCACTTGCTTTGGTATTTGTACTGAGAACTTCCACCCTCTCTCCCTCTATCTATTGCCCCTCATTTGCTGGCCGAAAGAAAACTTTCTTCATTCCAAGAGAAAGAAGTCGGTAACCGGTAGCCTAGCTATGTTCTTCATATGCTGATATCAAAGCATATGTGATAGATCTGTTCCAACATGTGGTTCCTGTAAGAGATTGGTATTTAGAATAAGGAAGACCAAGTCAAATCAATAGGAAGAGAGACAAACCTATTCAGATGAGGTCTCGCATTCTTCAACGGGACATCCATACTGGGTCAAGAGGAACCCCTTAATTAGCATATATATATATATATATATATATATATATATATATATATATATATATATATATATTTTATTTTTACAGATTTTATCCAATTCAAGAGTTGTTTTGTAATCATCAAAAAGGGAAAGATTGTTGGAATGTTTATTCCACACATTATTTAATTTGTGTTTTGATGATTAAAGTTTCTAAACAACAAAACAACATTGAGGCGAAGCAAAACGACGAAGCAGACGAAGACGCAAAAAGCTGAAGTGAAGTCAGCTGGTGGGATAGCGCACGCTACACGTTATCATTAACGCACGCTATCGAAGTCTTGTTACCGTTGTGAAGGAATTCAAACACAGAATGACGTATGCAATGAAGTCAGCATTAGCGCACGCTACAAAGAAGGAATAGCGCACGCTAAGCAGTTTGAATCAAGTCAATCAGAACGTTGGGAAAAGCAGGTCAAAGTCAGCATATCAAACGGATACTTTGACAAGTCATGCAACGGATATATTGGATTAGCGCACGCTACAAAGGAAGTGGTAGCGCACGCTAACTGTCAAGGACAGTAGCCACTTGACTGAAACATAAAATGATTAACGTACGCTACATGAAAGACATTACGTACGCTAAAAGAAAAAATGTGCGATAGCGCATGCTAAGAAGGAAGAGCTAGCGCATGCTATCTAGTCAACTGGCAGCAACGGCTAGTTTGTGGAAAATGCCTATAAATACCATTCCTATGGTATTGTTTGAGGACAACAACTTCAAGCAAACGAGATATTCATCTGAGAATCATATACTTACATTGTTGTTGTAATATTGAGCTTATATTGTTAGTTTGAGTGTTTATGTAATACCCGAATTTTCAGTATAAATTTTTCGCGTTATTTTATCTGAGATATACTGTATAGTTTGGTATCTATACAGTATGGATAAAATAAATTGAGAACCGAGACAGTTATACTGGTGTGATTATCGTTTTTGATTGTGATATATTCGTGGATATGTTGTATCAGGTTAAACAGATTTGGATATCAGGTATACCGTATGAGAATATTTTTGGATTCAGTATGTGTATTCAGTATGCCGTATGTTTGTATTTTGTACGTCGAGACGTCGGACACGAATAGTTGGATTTTTGGCTAAGTATAAAAGCCATTACGTACGTTAAGCCTTGGAGCTTACGTACGTAAAATGTGTTAGCTTACGTACGTTATATAGCGTACATAACGTACGTAACAAGAGGAATCGGACAGTGGGGCCCGTGATCGGAAGCTTTCGGCGCAGATGTGGACAGGCGAGTCAACGGATGGAGTTACGTACGTTATACAGGGTGTATTACGTACGTAATACGATTATTATACTGTAGCAAGTTAACGTACGTATTACGTACGCAACGGAATAAGTGTTACGTACGTTACGGGGCGGCTGGCCGAGTCGTGGCCGAGATGACCTGGATGGCCGAGCATGGCCGGTCGTGACTCGTTGGAATGGCCGGGCATGGTCGACAGTGACTCATGGGGGTGGCCGATCACGGTCGGCAGTGACTCGCACGGATGGCTAGGACAGGCTGATTACGTACGTAAGGCTCTGGCCGGTTACGGCCGTAAGGGCCAGTTACGTACGTAAGCCAGCTGCCGGTTACGTACGTAAGGGTTCCGACAGAATTGGGCAGTAGGGTCGGCCGCGGCCGGCTACGTACGTAAGGACCCGCCGGTTACGTACGTAACGTGCCGACAGGTCTCGGCCTATATAAGGCCTGGACCGAGTCACCTACTCATTTTTTCATTTTTCTTCGTTTCTTCGCGATTCCTTCGGCAAGAATTGATGGATTTGAGTATGATCAACTTATAACAACATGTTTTGGAAGTTGGAATCATGGATTAACATCATCTTCCACCCGGATCGAAGGTAAGAACACCTAAACTTTTGGTTTTTGGATGTTCTTGAGATTTCTTGGTGTTTTGGCCGATTTTCTTCGTTTTGATTCAGATTGTTGATTGAACTTGATTGTAAACTCGTAATAATTCATTATTCTTGAAGTTTTGTGGAAAGAATTCGAGTATTTCTTTGAATAATCGATTGAATTGGACTATGCCTTCAAAGTGTTCGATGAAATGTCTCAATGAGTAGAACTTGGAAAATTCTACACGTTTTCGTATGAATGGTGATGGAAATGATATTGTTGTGATGATTCTTGGTAATTATGGGAATTTTGTTAAAGGAAGATAATGAATTGGTGATCAAATGATTAGATTATGTTGTTATGATTATGGAATCGTGGTATTCTCGATGTTCTTAGTGGTTTGTTGCGATTCATGATGTTATGAGAAGTATATGTTGAAGAACATGATTATATACACCTTGAATTATGATTAAGGGTTGTTTAGATGTTAGAAAACATCGGGTTATGTTGTTTTATGGATTATGAACGTGAATTTGGATAATTCGTGTTCTTGAAGAACTCTTGAGTTACATGTTATGATTTTGGAAGGATTTCGGATAATTTTGGAATGTGATTATTCACGATAATAATCGGTAAATTGTTTTCTACGAATTTACAAGTATGAACAAGAAGGAGTTTTGTCTTCGTATTTAGAGTTGAAGTTGGAATCGAATATGTTATAAAATCCTTAATGTCGAGATGAATTGATCATTGATTTGATGAATACGTTTTAAGGTGTTGGTGTTTTATATATGAATATGGAATATTCATATCTAGAACTAAGTTATGTGTTTTGGTACAATATTCGTATAGGAATACGAATATGATTTCGGATTTGATAAGTTTATGATTCACTTTTGAGTTTGAGAATTCACAGGTATTTAACAAGTGTTCAATTCGAATAATGGAATTATTTGAAACCTTTGGAATATGGTTATCTATGATGTTGAATTAATCGGATCGTCCGGATTGATGATGATAACCGGTAATTGGTTTATATTATGAATTTACAAGGAGGAAACTTGTATCCGTATTTATGATTGAATTTGGAATCGGTAATGTTAGACCCTTGTTGGTTTAAATTGATTATTGATATGATCTTCGGATTTTGGAATCGTATTGTGGTTCTGAATTCGTGTTTGATTGGTTCGGGTTGTTTGGATATGTGTTTAATCGGGATATTGTAGAACCGTTGTTGATCGGTTATTGATTGTTAATTGTGAACATCGAGTTACGGCTTGTATCGTGGATATGGGTTCGTATTTGTTGAGTTGGATTATTTGGTATTATGTATATGATCGAGGTTTCGTTGAACCGTTGAGTTTGTTGGTTGAGTATGTCGGTTATTGATTTTTATCGAATGTGTGTTAATCAGTTATTGCAATAGGTTGATATGTTTTGATCGTGGATTATCACCGTTGAGTTGCGGTTGAGGCTAAAGAGTTCGTAGATTGCTTTTGGTCGGGGCTAAGGACCTCGTAGACAAAGGCAATGGATTTTGGTAACGGCTTCGTGGTATCGGTATCGAGGCAAGTTTATACTTGTTCAGTTTATAATATTTGATGAATGGTTTCGTTTTCATTTCATTTATAATTCGTATAGCAATGTTGTTAGAAATGTAAGTTGACGGGATAATGGTTTGTATATCGTGCTCTGGTTGTATTAAATCATAAGGTATATGATTTAATTGTGTTCAGGGAAGACGTGAGTTATCTTTGGTCAAGGATATAGAATATCGGATATCGAGGATAGTTATCGTGATGACATAAATATCGGGATAAAGGTTTATTGGTATTGAATGGATTGTACCTCATTTGATATTATTTGTATAACTGTGTATTCGTTCAGGGATGTTGTTCGTGGAAAGGATGTTGTCTTCGGCTTTGAGGTAATTTATGTATTGTTCAGTTATGAGATAATTGTTATGTTGAGTTGTTGTATATGTTGTATGTTGAGGCTTCATATATTGAGATTAAATCTTGGTTGTTCGTTGAGGGATGTTGATCCCAGGACTATTGTTGGTATTAATGGTTGTGTTGATCGTCTCATTGGGGGATGTTGATGGATATGGTCCTCGGCTTTGAGGTAATCTAAGTATTTGTTCAGTCATGTGGATAATTAGTAGGTTGAGTTGTATATGTTGAGGTTTCGTGTAATGAGTTTTGTATCGGTTATTCAGTGAGGGATGTTGATCCCGGAACTGTTGTATTGAGATCGTAGATCGTGTTGGTCATTCATTTGGGGATGATGATCCCAGGATTGATGTTTTGGATATTGATTAGTCGTGTCGACTTTTCATTGTCAGTCTGTTGTTGTTCACTTCGGTGAGTCTTTGATCCTTATTGGATATGTGTTTCTTTGAGTTTCGTTGTCATGTTGCATCGTGACATATCTGGAGTCATATCTGTGTGCCGATTGGTTATTGTGTAGGATTTTTAGCCGGGCACATGATGGTTATGTGTTGATATTTCCACATTGAACCGTGCACACGAGACGTAGTTCGTGAGGCTAATTAGGTACAAGACCACACGTGTATGTGATCAATACCCGGGGTGGCTTGTGCACGGACACATTTCCGGATCGGGCGTACTATGACTTCCATCTTTGAGCCATATTGTTTGGTCGTTCATCCTCCATTTATGGTTGGGTATGTTCGAGGTTTGTATCGGTTGTTCATACGCCCGAGGGGTATGTTCGACAGTCGGAGTTATTTCTTGAGATCCATTATTGTTGATCATTTGGAGTTTACCTTGTTGGTGGTATTCTCGGTTATGGTTGGTCCTTTGTTGATCATTTGGAGTTTACCTTGTTGATGGTATTCTCGATTATTGTTGATCCTTCATTGATTGCGTTCGAGATTTACCTTGTTGATGGTATTCTCAATTATCGTGATCCTTTATTGGTCGTATTGGAGTTATCATGTCGATGATATTCTCAGTGATGTTTTGGTTGATCTGGTTATTGATCGTATAAGCATTCGGTATGACGTCGATGTTCGGGATTTGTTATCATTATCATATGGTAGTTGATCTACAGATATGTTGTGTACTGTTGGTTTATCCAGGTTGAGTTTTGATTGTGTAATCCGATGGACAGGATTTGGCACGGATGAATTATTTCATGATTATGAGTTATGATGATGTTTTGAGGATTGTTGGTATTTTTGAAATTCAATACAGATAATTGTTATTAAGTTCATTTCGTCATTCGAGGATGCGAAATGTGGATTATGGTAAGGATTTGGATTATTATGGATTGGTAAGGTTATAACGGTAAGATTACGTTGGTAGTATTCTTACAGTATTATTACATTGGTATGTAATTATTTATGATGATGTGATCGGTATCATTATTGAGTATTGTGGCTGACCCCGTCGTGGGCTTTATTTTTAGGTACTCGGAGATCGAGCTAGTAGCGGTCGTGAAGGGATGAGCTTCCCGATGTGATACTGGCGGTGGCATGTTTTTGAGTATTGAGTATTTATTTCTGGTTGTTTTATTTCCGCTGCAAATGTGTATTTTGAACTGTGTTTTTATACGCTGCATGTGTATATTTTCAAAATGGCCTTTTGGGCATTTTACGAACTTGGGTTATTTTCGTCAAACTCTTTTTCCCAAATTATTTTATCGGTACGTTTAAGTGGTAGCTTAACGTACATTTTGAACTATCGAGAATTGGCACTTCGCCTTGTATTTTCAAATGGTATTTTATGATGGTATTTGAGAACTATGCTTTTGAAAATATTTGAGTATTTAAAATATTACCGTCATCAGCCTTTTGGCGTTTTTGAATTGGTTTTGTAAACGATTTTTAGCCTGGTGGGTTCCGGCACGGGACCCACGGCGCTGTAATATCCCGGATGGTTTTGGGGGGTGTTACAGTTTATACATTCAACATTATACACGAGCGAGAAAAAGAAAAGATACGATTTGATTCGGTGTTATTAGGATCAAGGATCCAGCATTGTTAGAATCACAATCGCTATCTTAGTGAGGTTTATCTAGTACCGATAGAAAGCTAGAGTGGTTGATTCCTTATCCAATAGAAAAGGAAAAACGGTTTTACTCGGACCGATAGAAGACGAGCTTGTAACGGTAATCCCTCGACCGATTGAAGAGAGGCGTAGAGGTTTTGATCTTAAACCTATAGAAAAAGATCTTGAGAGAGAGGACGTAGGCACGTTTGGCCGAACCTCTATAAATCGCTGTGTCGTTTATTTTCTGCAATTTATTTACGCTTCCGCACAAACGGCGCAAATATCCGATAATATACCAACAATTGGTATCGGAGCGGTACTCCAATACGCGGCTTAACATCCGAGGAGAAGATCCAAAATGGCATTTCAAATGGATCCCGCCGAAGGCCTTGCTCTCAACCGACCACCATTTTTTGATGGCGCGAATTTTATGACTTGGAAGAAGAAGATGTCGATATTCATTCGAGCTTACGACATCGAACTTTGGAAGGTGATTTGTTTCGGTCCAAAAATTCCAACGAATTCCAACGGTACGCTTAAAACTTTTGAAGAATATGACGACTCCGATTGGAAAAACGACCATTTCAATTGTAAGGCAACTCAACTCCTTTATTGTGCCTTAAATCCGGAAGAACACAACCGGATATCATCGTGTGATAGTGCCAAAAAAATCTAGAAAATGCTTGAGGTAACACACGAAGGTACGTCTCAAGTCAAAGAGACGAAGATAAACATGCTCCTTCACGATTATGAATTATTCCAAATGAAGGACGATGAATCCATCTCGATTATGCTCGACCGATTCTCGGTCATCACTAATGGATTAGCATGTTTCGGAAAACCACTTTCGAGTAGTGAGAAAGTAAAGAAAATTCTCCGATCACTACCTCGAGAATGGGACGGTACGGTTACGGAAATAATGGAATCAAAATATTTAAATACTTTCGACTTTAGTGCTCTCGTTGGTTCTCTTATCAACTACGAGATCGTTCTAAAATCTCGGAATGCCAAACCAAGACCAAAGGAAAAATCGATAGCCTTCAAGGCTAAGGTGCCGAGAAAGAAAGAAGAAATTCCGGTGGACGAAAGTGATAAAGAAATGGCATATTATGCCAAAAATATTAATAAGTTCCAACACTTATTAAACTGGAGAAAGAAGGATATTCAAGCGGGGGAATCGAAGAAACCCGACAACACTTGTCGATTATGTGGCAAACCAGGCCACTTCGCTAAAAACTGTCGTGTAAAGCAAAAGGAGGTTTTAATCGCAACATGGAGCGACGAAGACCCCAATGAAGATTTTCTTGAACAAAATAATCTCGCACTCATGGCCCGGAGTTCATTCGACGATAGCGACATCGAAAGCCAACAAAAGGAGGTTTTAATCGCAACATGGAGCGACGAAGACCCCGATGAAGATTTTCTTGAACAAAATAATCTCGCGCTCATGGCCCGGAGTTCATTCGACGATAGCGACGTCGGAAGCCAAGTAAGTAACTCCTACGACGAACTCTTTGAAGCATTTGAGTTATTACATACGGACTATCAAAATGCTTTAAATGAAATTAAATCTCTCAAGTCTAAATATAAAACTTTGGAAATTGAAAATTTCAAAATACTTGAAAAAGGGAAATTTGTCGAAATTGATCATTCGAAATGCCTTGAAAATGAAAATATTTTGAAAAATGATCTTTCAAAAGTTCAAGATGAACTAAAAATCTTGACAAAGAAATTCTCGTGCGGCAACGATAAATTTAAACAAATGTTATGCGTTCAAAAATATACTCTAAATAAAGAGGGGTTAGGATTCAAACCACATTCGAAAAACGAATCCGTCAATTTCAAAATACCCCGATGTGAAAATTGTTTGAAAATCGGGCATCACATTTCAAATTGCAAAAGCCCAAGACGGAAGATAAAAATTAAAAAGATTTGGGTTCCTAAAGGAACAAACATTTCAAATATCGTCTATGTTTCAAAAGAAAAACCAACTATAGGTTGGATCCCCAAAAATAAATTTTAACAAATGATGTTTTACAAAGGGGGAGAAAGAATATTTTTGAGGGAGAAATAATATTTTCAGGGGGAGCTTATACCCTTATTAATGCATAAATTGGTATCATGCATATTTATATTTCATTATACTCTATATCTTTATACTTTACATTTTTACACTTTTTGATGAGGACAAAAAGGGGGAGAAGGAGATGAATTGAGATAAAAATGAGAAGGAGAAGAATTGTGATAAAAATGAGAAAAATCGAAGAAGTCGAAAAGAAAAGAAAAGTATACAAATAGGGGGAGTTGAAAAATGAAAAACGAAGAAGTTGAAAAGTAAAGGAGATGTCGAAAAGAAAAGAGAATTGGAGGAACTAACGAAACGATCAAAGCCGAAAACTTTGATTCGTATATATATACATATATTTTATTTTTACAGATTTTATCCAATTCAAGAGTTGTTTTGTAATCATCAAAAAGGGGGAGATTGTTGGAATGTTTATTCCACACATTATTTAATTTGTGTTTTGATGATTAAAGTTGCTAAACAACAAAACAACATTGAGGCGAAGCAAAACGACGAAGCAGGCGAAGACGCAAAAAGCTGAAGTGAAGTCAGCTGATGGGATAGTGCACGCTACACGTTATCATTAACGCACGCTATCGAAGTCTTGTTACAGTTGTGAAGGAATTCAAACACAGAATGACGTATGTAATGAAGTCAGCATTAGCGCACGCTACAAAGAAGGAATAGCGCACGCTAAGCAGTTTGAATCAAGTCAATCAGAACGTTGGGAAAAGCAGGTCAAAGTCAGCATATCAAACGGATACTTTGACAAGTCATGCAACGGATATATTTGATTAGCGCACACTACAAAGGAAGTGGTAGCGCACGCTAACTGTCAAGGATAGTAGCCACTGGACTGAAACATAAAATGATTAACGTACGCTACATGAAAGACATTACGTACGCTAAAAAAATGTGAGGAAGAGCTAGCGCACGCTAGCTAGTCAACTGGCAGCAACGGCTAGTTTGTGGAAAATGCCTATAAATACCATTCCTATGGTATTGTTTGAGGACAACAACTTCAAGCAAACGAGATATTCATCTGAGAATCATATACTTACATTGTTGTTGTAATATTGAGCTTATATTGTTAGTTTGAGTGTTTATACATTCAACATTATACACGAGCGAGAAAAAGAAAAGATACGATTTGATTCGGTGTTATTAGGATCAAGGATCCGGCATTGTTAGAATCACAATCGCTATCTTAGTGAGGTTTATCTAGTACCGATAGAAAGCTAGAGTGTTTGATTCCTTATCCAATAGAAAAGGAAAAACGGTTTTACTCGGACCGATAGAAGACGAGCTTGTAACGGTAATCCCTCGACCGATTGAAGAGAGGCGTAGAGGTTTTGATCTTAAACCTATAGAAAAAGATCTTGAGAGAGAGGACGTAGGCATGTTTGGCCAAACCTCTATAAATCACTGTGTCGTTTATTTTCCGCAATTTATTTATGCTTCCGCACAAACGGCGCAAATATCCGATAATATACCAACATGATTAACGTGCGCTAAGAAGGCAGAAAGTGCAGTATTTTTGTGTTGTGGTTGTAAATTCGTGCTGGTTTGAGTAGGATTGATCCGACTAGTGTTTAATCGAGATATTGTCAAGCCGTTGGGTTTGTGGAATGGTTTTATCGATTGTTGATTGTTGTCGAACTTGTTGTTTATCGATTATTGTAATAGGTTGAGATTATTGATCGGTGTTTATAAACGTATGTTGCGGCCGTGTTCGAGAATGTTCGTTAATTGCATTCATCAGGGCCAAGGGACTTGAAGATGACGGCAATGGAATTGGTAACGGCTTCATCGGTATCGAGGTAAGTTATTACTTGCTCAGTTTATAGTATTTAATGAATGGTTTCCGTTTCATTCGTGTATAATTCGTATAGCAATGTTTATAATCATAATCACAGGAGATTTGGGATTATAAATCGTATTCGAGTTTTGGGAATCTAAATCATAATGTATATGATTTACTTTTGTTATTGGTATACTTGTATATCGAGGATATATTGTGATAAAAACGAAGAAATGAATTATCTGCAATCCGTGATACTTTGGACCGTCGAGTATTGAGGATAATGGTTCGTGATGGTTTAGACATTGAGATCGTTCTCGAAGGACTAGGGGCAAGTACTCTAATCATTTTTATCATTTGTGTCGATCATGTCGTGATACATTCGTGTATCGTTGTTGTCATGCATTTGTGCATTGTTGTTGTCGTGTATTGTGTACTGTTGTTTTGTATAGTTGTGCATTGTTGTCATATGTCCACCTCGTGTTGGTCCGACGGGATCATCGGGGGATCTATACTAGTGTGCGCTGGATCATCGGACGGGTTTTCCACCTCGGGTTGGTCTGGCGGGATCATCGGGGGATCTAGGCAGTGAACGCTGGATCATCGGATTGCCATGTATTGTTGTTGTGCATATGTATATTATGGGCTTGCCATAAGTATACATTCTCGTTATTGTTGTGATCATATTGACATTGTCATATGAGTATGCATTTGTAGGTCTTGTGTTAGGACCATATCCGTATGTTGTGTTGATCTGATCTCGGATTAGACTGACGTGATGGTAATGGTATTTCGTATCTTGAGGTATGTTCCGTATTTCCTTGATACTTGTCTTTGATGGACAATCGATTATCGTATTGGAATTGTCAACGTTATCCGATGGATTGAATTGGCCAGAGTTGGTATAATTTCCGTATCGCGAGTTATGATAATGTTTTGAGAACCTTGGGTATTGTTGAGATACCGTATAGATATTTCGATATTATCTTATTGTGTTGTAAGGATACGAATCGTGGATTTTCGTAAAGTTACGACAGTAAGATTACATTGGTCGTATTCTTACTTAGTATTTCCATTGATATGTAATTATTGACGTGATGTGATGGTTATCATTGTTGGATATTATGGCTGACCCCGTCGTGGGCTTTCTTTTTAGGTTCTTGGATTATCAAGCTTGTAGCGGTCGTGAAGAGATGAGCTTCCCGGAGGATATTAGCTAGGACATGTATTTGTGTTTTGAGTTTCTGATCAGTTGTTGTTTTCCGCTGCTAGAGTATTTTAATTGTTTGTCTTTATCCGCTGCGTGAGTATTTTTAAATGACCTTTTGGTATCTGGTAACTTAGGTCACTTTGGCAATCGTTTTCTAAATATTTTCTGTCGGTACGTGTAAGCGATAGTTTAACGTATGTTTTTAAACTGTTGAGTTTTGGCATTTCGGGCCTTGTGGTTTCAAATGAGATTTTACGACGGTCTTGATAAATGAGTTTTATAAAGTCTTCGAATGTTTTAAATAGACAGTACCGTCATTAGCCTCTTGGGCATTTGTAAATGTTTGCGAAAATTTCCTTCGGCCTTGTGGGTTCCATCTCGGGGCCCACGGTGCTGTAATATTTCCGGTTGGATATGGGGGTGTTACAGAATATGGTATCGGAGCTTAGGTTGAGAAAACCTAGGCAGTCGGGTCGAGTTGGGTCGTAGTTTTGTCGTGTCATTCGAGTTGTCGGTTGACAAGTGTGTGAGCTCTGAGTTTTTGTTGTTCACTCGGGCTTGTAAGTTATGTGATTTACCAGTGTAGTATTGGGGTTGTTGTAAACTTTTCCAAATGGTGTTAACGTCTTTCTTCGGATAGAGCCGTGTTGTGTTCTCGAGTTGAACTGAGTTTGCAAAATATGTGTTTTGAAAATATCTGTGTCGAGTACTTTCTAGAGTTGAGACATGTGCCAGTATCACGGGGAATCGTCGGCTTCACGATCTGTAAGTATTTGTATTTTTGAATTGCATTGAGATTTATTGTCATTCTAAGTTGATATGCCTTGAGATTCAGAAAGTTATTATGCGTCACAGTATGAAATGACTGAGTTGGGACAGGATTGATGATCTTGAGAAGCTATGATTTTGGAAATCATATGTCGGTTAACCTTTGGAGCGGAGTTATGCATTTGGAAGAATATTGTGGATTGTTCAGGAGAACATGTAGTCATGTTAGTTCATATTGAGATATACGAACTGTTTTTGAGCATTTGGAAATGATACTTTTCAAAATGAATGTTTTATGGATTTTTTACGGAAAATGATTTTTGGGCCGAGACCCAATCGATTTTGAAATGGTTTTATAACTCAGAACATGGGGTCCGAAAAAAGGTTTTCTACTTTTTAAACTTCTTGTAATGTGGAATGAGATATGGGCTGAGACCCTAATGTTTGAAACGGCTTTTCTGTTTTCTTAAAACTCCCGAGATTTATAAAACACTTTACCAATCGTGTATCTATTTCGTTTCCGCCTTTCGGAGTTTTGGTTTACTTCTTCAAATGAAACTTCTCGGGAAGTCTTTCGCTGTGTTGATTTGTTTCAATGTTTTGTCAATGCATAATTGAGGTGATTCAGGATCGGTTAATGGTTGACGTTACGAATCATATGTGGAAAAAGAGTTTTTGTCGGATTCTATACATTAAGGTTTTGGAACTCTATCGTGTGGTTTTCTGATGGAATGTCAGTGGAATTGGTAATGAACCGAATTGGTATACATGAGTATGGTTGTAGTCGAGCATTTGCATAATTTCATTTCATTTTCGTGTGTATTCGAAAAGAATTGTCATCGAGAACTTGACACCAACTAGCCGATTTAATTTTTCAAGAATTGATTTTGTGGTCTTACCAAAATTTATGTTTTGAGTTTTGAAATTTTTGAAAGAACTTTCGAAAATTTGTCTTCTTGACAAGACTATATGATTTCAATTGGTTTTGAAAAATGTGATTGATATGCATACGCATTTAGTGCATAATGCTATTATGGTGAAGATAGGGTGAGCAGAAAAACCGACAAAAACCGATAATATCGAAAATACCGAAAAAACTGAAACCGAAAAACTGAACCAATAAGATATTGGTATGGTACGGTTTTTAAAATTTTGAAAACCGAATTATGCGGTTCGGTTTCGATTTTAGATATGGATCCAGACTTTAAAAACCGAACCGAACCGATAAAACATATGACTATTCTGCAGACTTTGTTTTCTCTTTGTGCAGGTTGTTATGAATTGATGGACCTGTGCTGAGGAGGAAATTCAAGACTTTTGTTTAATCTAATATTGGACTTTTTGAATCCTTAGTTATTATCATGTTATTGAAGTAGATTTTATTTTTATTCAAGCTTTGAAGTGGATTAATTATGTATAAATCCTTCTATTTGAACTTACAATTGTCTGATTTAGCCCAAGTAATTCAATTTGGGCCTGGTGCAAGCCCAACTTAAGTGGCCCATTTAATCAGCCCATTGATACCGAACCGCTACCGAACCGACACCAAAACCGATCACACCGATCTGATTTAAAACCGAATCATTCCGGTATTCAAATGCTAGATACCGATAAGATACGGTTCGGTATCGGTTTTAGCTAGAAACCGTACCAAACCGAACCGAGCTCACCCCTAGAAGATATGAGTGTGACTTACGAACTGGATAGTACATCAGTATGGTACGATGAAAGAGGTTCAAACGTTAGTATGGTAGTTTGGTTATCCAGGGATGATCGATAGATTTATCGGATAAGAGAAATATGCTGCGTGTTGTAGATTCGTGCATGGGATGTAATTTTGGAACTTTGGATTTTGTGAAACCGGGACATATGTGCTATGTGATTTCTATTGGTACGGTAGTAGCGCGATTTTACCATAGTGATCTTTGAATGATTTCTTTGTAAGTGTAAATTTGGGGATAGTGACCCCATGCTGGTTGTTTTGGATATTGAGTGGTCGTTCCCACTCCTTGTATGAATTGGTATGTTCGTCGATTTTCGATTCGTTGTTCGTATGCCGAGGGGAATGTTCACCAGTAAGGTATGTTTATTGAGATCTACTATACGTGATTGATTTGTCGTTTTGAGAATGTTATTCTTTCGTATATCTGTTTCTGTGGTTCTGTGTTGACCGTGTTGGAGTTTATCATGGTGATGATATTCTCGATTGCGTTTCGACCTTTGGATTGGTCATATTAGAGTTTATCATGTCAATGATATTCTCGATTAATTTATGGGTTGATCATTGCTGGTGATCATCTGAGCGTTCAAATTTTGTGTCGATATTTCGGGATTCGTTGCCATGGTGTTGGGCAGTTGTTTCATAGATGTATCGTGTATTATTGATTTGTATCAGGATTTGGACTTGATTATGTAATCAGGCAGACAGGATTTGAAACGGATAGAATATTTCTTCCGAAAATGTTATATTTTTGTTGAGGCTCATGGAATTGTGATCGTAAGCGTGTTGAAGCTTTACAGTGAAGTCACTTGCTAGTATCTCAGGAGATCGTCGACTTGGCGCATATGTAAGTATGTTATTTGGGTTATTCGGTAATAATGATGATTGATCGTTGTCGTGATGGTTTCGGAATATTTTGGTTGAACGGTTTGTTTGTTTTTTATGACGGATTGCAAGTTTCGAGGACGAAACTTATTTTAAGTGGTGTAGTATGTAATATCTGGAATTTCCACTACTGTTGTTTAATATTATTTTATCCGAGTTATGTTGTACAGCGTGGAATCTGTACAGTATGGGTAAAATAATTGAAAGACCGAGACATCTGTATTGGTATAATTGTCGTACTTGGTCGACAATTGGATGTAAGAAGTATATGTATTCAGTATGACGTATGTTCGTATTCTATATGTTGAGACGTTGGACAAGGATAGCTGAAAATGGCTAAGTGTAACATTATTAGCGCACGCTAATAATCATGAGTAGCGCACGCTAATCGTGCAGGTTTAGCGCACGCTACGGATATAAGATAACGCACGCTAATGCAGTCAGATCGGAAGGTGATGAGTCGATTTTTGATCGTCTCATTCTGTTCTATCGAGTCGCACTTTCATTTGTTTTCGAGTATTTTTGCCCTTTTTACGCGTGGTATGTTGTGTTTTTGTTTTGTAGGTATCCGGACGAAGATTGTGGTGAAATATGCGCTTTCATAGCTAATATTGGAGTTTATGACAATCAAAAGCTAAAACGGGGCCTAAAACGACGAAAGATTTAAGCAGTATCGGTCGAATCTCCTAAATACCAGAATCTCCACTCCGAATTGAGATGTATTCTCCTTTGATATAAATTCCTCGTGAAATTAGCTTCGAAACGGTATATCATATGCTAAAATCCGAGGTGAATTGATACAAGAACGAAGGATCATGCCGAAGAAGACCAAAAACCGGACTTGGCTGCACCAGGCAACCGGACTAGGCTGCACCAGGCGACTCAACTAGGCTGCGACAGGCGCTCGGCTGCATCAGGTAACTCGGCCGTGCCATGGGACACGGCCGGGTCTCATTCCAGCGCGAACTGCTATTTTGAGAAGGGTACGACACGGCCGTGCCTTTTGGGACACGACCGAGTCACTATCGGCCATTTTTCCTTTCCCGCATAGTGCGGCACGACCGTGTCACAGGACACGGCCGAGCCCCTTGACAGACTACCTTTTCGTTATTCAGCGCAGTGCGACACGCCCGTGTCCCAGACAGGCCGTGCCACCACCGGTTCATGTCACTTTCCTTGACATTTTTGCACAACTTTAAGCCTTTGTCTTGATTTCTTTGGATATAAAACAAAGTGTAGTGACCCCTTTAGAGGTGTACTTGTCTTGTGAAGAAGATATTTTGTGGAAAAACACAAGATTAGGGAGGAAAAACACCAAAAGAGTGGGAAAGAAAGAGATTTTCATCATCTTCCTTGTATGTCCTTGGAGTGAGAAAAATACTTTTGTGAGATATAATAATTCCTTGTATAAATTTGTTGTGAGTTCTTGTAAGAAGATCATCAAACCTTCATCGGGAATTCGATTTCGGCATTTACAAGGGAAGTTTTTACCATGTTTTGTTCTTCAATTTCCATTATCGTTGTTGAATTAATCATGTGTGGCTAAACACTTCATATGGGTTTTTAGATATAGCCACACACATGTTTTTGATTGTTAGTTCCTTTTGATTTTCCGGATAAAAGTTTGGGATTGTTCCTCTTGTTCGTTCTTCGTTTAAGAACTTTTGAATTAGATCATCAAACCTTTTTCATTGTTGTTATTATTATTCTAATCGAGGTTTTTTATCTGTGTTCGCCATCAAACGACCGAAGAAAGCGATTGTGAATGTTCTCGAGCTTTTAGCGCGATCTTTTAACGATTTACCTCATCAAAAGTAGTCGGTTAATTGATTGTTAGCTAGGGTTTCGTCCCCATCAAAAGAGTATCCCTTAATTTTCGTTGAGAACAATCGTGATTTTTAGAATTTCCGCCATCAAACGGATTTCTTTTAATCGTGAGCAATCGATAATTCCTAACCTTATTTATTTGAGTATCGGAACTAATAATTGATTACGTGTGTGTCGGTGACTCTAAATTCCCATATTAATCTCATTATTGTTATCTCTCATTTATCCGACTATCAAATTGGTGTTGTTATCACTTAGTTCAATTTAAATTTTGTGCATTAGTAATTGTAATCATAATCAACCAATGATGTATTTTAATTTAATTTACTTTTGTTCATTCGACTATTTGCCGAACATTATCGAATTTTAAACCGTTTCCAATTCCTCGAGAGATCGACCTCGGAGTTACTTGCCGCTTACTACAACAGCGATTCGTACACTTGCGAGTATTTAATTTGAATCCATCAAGTTTTTGGCGCCGTTGCCGGGGAGTTGGTGTTTAATTTTCGATCTTGTTTTAATAATAGTTGAATTGTTTTTCTTGATTATTTTTCCGTTTTCATTATTTTCGATAAAGTCTAAAAATTCGCTCTAACTTCTCTTGTTTATGCTTGGTAGGGGATCGTTGGGAAACCCGATTCTTCCACCCATAGATGAGGTTCAAAGAATTAGAGCACCAAAAATAATAGCGCAATCATCAATGGCAAACGACGAGAATAATCCAAATCTTAAAGAGCACCAATTGCTTGATGAGGAAGAAATTCGTCAACCAAGGTTTCCGAGATATGATAATGTTGGGCGCAATCAAGGGATACCGGAAGCTCAACAAGGGAGGTACTTTTATCCGAGACTACCACCCGTCGGAATGCAATATGGAGCGAATTATTATCCCGGACCTCAATATGGGATGGAGGCGAACTATAACATGCCGCAACAACCTCCGGTCGAACATCTAATGCGGGACTATGCAAAGCCCGTAGTGAACACCGCCATTTCATGCATCCAATTAGCACCGGCCGCAAGGAACTACCACATAAGCGGATTTCACATCGAGCAATTGCCCTTATTTCACGGATTAGCACGGGAGGATCCGTTATCATTCATCCGAGATTTCTATGTTGCGATTGATAACTTCCCATTGAACGGGTTGAGCGAGGATCAACTAAGAATGAAGTGCTTCCCTTATACACTCAAGGATGGGGCGAAACAATGGTTGATGACTTTGGCGCCGGGCTCACTGAAAACGTGGGATGAAGTTTACGACAAATTCATTACCAAGTACTTCTCTCATTCGAAGACTACACAATTGAGAGCCCAAATCTCAACATTCGGACAACAAGACGGAGAGGCATTTCATGAAGCATGGGACCGATTCAAGATGCTCCTCATTCAATGCCCACACCATCACTATCCGCTTCAACTACTCAATCAATTCTTCTATGACGGATTGACTCAATATTGCCAAGGAGCGGTGGATAACGCCGCCGGTGGTTCGTTTTGGGGGTTAACGGAGAGACAAGCTTATGACATATTTGAATTATTGGGGGCTAATTCTCAACAAAAAAATGTGCGTGTTCGTAGAGGAGTTGTGAACCAAGTAAGCGAGAAGGACGAGATGCAATCTAAAATCGATGAGTTAATGAAGGAACTAAGACAACTCAAGATTCAAAATAAATCTTCGAGCTCACGAGTTTGCGAAATTTGTTGGGGACCCGGACATCATGCTAATTCTTGCCCTTATATTTTTCCGGGAGAACAAACCGAACAAGTTAATTGGGCTATGGGACAAAGCACGGGAAGGCCCGAGTGGGAGGAGAGGAGAAATAATTATGACCGAAACGCAAGAAATGCACCTCTCCCAAATACTTATCATCATGGGCTAAGAAACCATTCGAATTTCTCATGGAGAAACAACAACCCGATGGCATACGACGCAAATGCCCAAGCTCAATACAACGGAGGAAACCGAGCCCAACAAACAACACAAAGTGAACCACCTCCACAACAAAGAAACTCTCTTGAGGAGAGTATTGTGTCATTCATTAAGGAGAGCAGGGAAAACCGAGTGGAGAACAATAAAAGGTTCGAATCTTTAGAAGTTTCGATGAAGAAAATGGAGATTCAAATTGGGCAACTTACTACCGAGGCATGCAAACAAGAAACGGGTAAACTACCAAGTCAACCCGAGCAAGTTCAAACTATTACCACCATCCGAAGTGGTAAAGTGATAAATAAAGAGAATTTCCGAAGCGAAAGAGAGGGGCGGTGAGAAAGAAGAATTGCTGAGTCAATCAGAGAAATCTATGGTGATTGAAGAGGATGAGTCGAACGATGAAGAAATCCGAGTAACTGCTACCCAATCTTGCGAGACTCGAATTCCTTGGGACAAATATAAAGATCCAATCGAGAAGCCAATTGAAGAGAATAAGAGCGAACCAGTCAAATCAATGCATAAAAAGGAGGACCTAGAAAGCTTTGATATGGAAGTTCTTTTCGTGGAGAAAGAAGTCCCCACTGTGAACTTAGGAGCGAGTATTAATTTAACACAAAAACCAATATATTCGCCACTAGGTTTGGGGGAGGTAATGGTCCCGATGGATTTCGTGATACCAAACATAGAAGAAACATCACCAACAAAAATCACGTCACTTATTCTTCAAGGAAGACATTTCATGGTGACGATGATAATGAAAATTGAAATGGTGACAAAAGCGCTCACAATGGAAATCCATGGAACCACTCTCCACATCCTTACAAATGAAAACGAGCGAAAAATGACGAGCTATGTGGATGGACCTGGCATATTTCCATTTAATCCCGGATAGAAGAATCCAAAGAAGTCGAGCTAAAGACTATAAAAAAGCGCTGCTTGGGAGGCAACCCAAGGGAGTTTTAAATTTTATCGCTTTTATTATTATTATTGCATTAATTTTGTTTTTGTCTATGGCGTGTGTAGGTAATCTAAAAAAGGAGGTATTTATGGGAGGAAGAAGCCTAGCTTATTGAAAGTTGAGACCCGAGCACAAAGGATGGTGCCCCGCGATAAAAAAAAAAAAACACTTCTTAATCCGGTAGTTTTATTTTCTTTCTTTTTAATTTGCATTTTCGCATTTTTCCTGACTTAATCTTTCTGCTTGGGGATAAGCAAAGGTTTAGGTTTGGGGGGTGCAACTTCTTCGATTTTTATTTGTTTTTTTGTTTGCGTGATGTTTGTTTCCTTTCTTTATTTTTTTTTCTTGCGTGATGTCGTAGTTGGATTGCAATAACCTTGTTAACTGTTGGGTATATGGATGATTAATCATGTTTGTGTTTGGCTCGTAGAGTTTAATAAATCTAATTGATTGCTTGACCTTGCGTGTGAATGTATAGTTTTTGGTTACTTGATTTGACGTGTAAGGAATGAGTATGGTAGTCCAAAAGCCGTGAGTCCTTGTGCCTAATTGAACCGATCACTTTTAGCGGTGAAATTCTTTCATGAGTGATTTCTCTTCTTATGGATTGTATTCTTTAGAACTTGCATGATTCTGTCGGATGACGTGTTGATATTTACATACACGAAAAATGATTAGGGCTGCCCATTTTTTGTCTTGAACCTACTTATCTAAAAATATCCACCAATTCATATCAATATCCTTTGCTAGCCTCGTTGAGCCTTTAGCCGTAATTTTGTTCAAAAAACCCGCATCTTATAGCTCCATATCCAAAAGCCATAACTTACCCAAGTATTGGTCCTTGTAAGAGCATGAGAGGGTATATTTGAAAAACGAAGGTGTGCAAAGTTTGTGGTGTATAGAGGCAAAAATCTTCTCTCCCGTTCCCCTGAAAATAATAAGCCCCACAAAAAAAAAAAAAGTGATCCTAATAATAATAGTGGGATAAGAAAGATAGGGGAGGAGAGGAGTGAGCCTAAGAAAAACAAAAGGGAAGTCGATGGGTTGTGAGGAATAGGCCAATATCATAAGAATTGTACTTAAAAAGGCCTAGAAAAAAAAGGGAGATATATATATGGGAGAATTGAAGTAGAATGATCGATCTTGCTTTGAGTGTTTATTTCATATATGTGAGGATCGTATATGCTCTACTTGGACTGAACTTGTAACTACTAGCCAAATTTTCCCAACCTGAGCCACAGCCCTGTTACAACCAAAAGTAAGACCCTATGACTCATGTTTTGTGAATATTGATGCGTTTGATGAAGAGAAGAAGTGCAAGCATATAGTAGAACTTTCCATTTGAATCGAGTTGAGCGTATTGACTTATCTAAACACTTGAGAGATGAGTGAATCGATATAATTCAGTGAGGGACTATTAAGACTTGTTTTCTTGCATGTTCGATCAAGTGCCATTGCTTTCCACTCATTTGTGAGTTTAGGCTTCCATGATGAATTACGAGACTTTACGATACTTTTACATTCCTGGTTGATTATATGTATACCCGATGATTAACTTGATTATTCAATCCTTCTCGTTTATTTTTCGTGTGTTTTATTTCTTTTTGCTTTAGGGCAAGCAAAGTTTAGGTTTGGGGGGATTTGATGAGTCGATTTTTGATCGTCTCATTCTGTTCTATCGAGTCGCACTTTCATTTGTTTTCGAGTGTTTTTGCCCTTTTTATGCGTGGTATGTTGTGTTTTTGTTTTTTAGGTATCCGGACGAAGATTGTGGTGAAATATGCGCTTTCATAGCTAATATTGGAGTTTATGACAATCAAAAGCTAAAACGGGGCCTAAAACGACGAAAGATTTAAGCAGTATCGGTCGAATCTCCTAAATACCAGAATCTCCGCTCCGAATTGAGATGTATTCTCCTTTGATATAAATTCCTCGTGAAATTAGCTTCGAAACGGTATATCATATGCTAAAATCCGAGGTGAATTGATACAAGAACGAAGGATCATGCCGAAGAAGACCAAAAACCGGACTTGGCTGCACCAGGCAACCGGACTAGGCTGCACCAGGCGACTCAACTAGGCTGCGACAGGCGCTCGGCTGCATCAGGTAACTCGGCCGTGCCATGGGACACGGTCGGGTCTCATTCCAGCGCGAACTGCTATTTTCAGAAGGGTACGACACGGCCGTGCCTTTTGGGACACGGCCGAGTCACTATCGGCCATTTTGCCTTTCCCGCATAGTGCTGCACGGCCGTGTCACGGGACACGGCCGAGCCCCTTGACAGACTACCTTTTCGTTATTCAGCGCAGTGCGACACGCCCGTGTCCCAGGACACGGGCCGTGCCACTTTTCGGTTCATGTCACTTTCCTTGACATTTTTGCACAACTTTAAGCCTTTGTCTTGATTTCTTTGGATATAAAACAAAGTGTAGTGACCCCTTGAGAGGTGTACTTGTCTTGTGAAGAAGATATTTTGTGGAAAAACACAAGATTAGGGAGGAAAAACACCAAAAGAGTGGAAAAGAGAGAGATTTTCATCATCTTCCTTGTATGTCCTTGGAGTGAGAAAAATACTTTTGTGAGATATAATAATTCCTTGTATAAATTTGTTGTGAGTTCTTGTAAGAAGATCATCAAACCTTCATCGGGAATTCGATTTCGGCATTTACAAGGGAAGTTTTTACCATGTTTTGTTATTCAATTTCCATTATCGTTGTTGAATTAATCATGTGTGGCTAAACACTTCATATGGGTTTTTTGATATAGCCACACACATATTTTTGATTGTTAGTTCCTTTTGATTTTCTGGATAAAAGTTTGGGATTGTTCCTCTTGTTCGTTCTTCGTTTAAGAACTTTTGAATTAGATCATCAAACCTTTTTCATTGTTGTTATTATTATTCGAATCGAGGGTTTTTATCGGTGTTCGCCATCAAACGACCCGAAAGAAACGATTGTGAATGTTCTCGAGCTTTTTCGCGCGATCTTTTAATGATTTACCTCATCAAAAGTAGTCGGTTAATTGATTGTTAGCTAGGGTTTCGTCCCCATCAAAAGAGTATCCCTTAATTTCGTTGAGAACAATCGTGATTGTTAGAATTTCCGCCATCAAACGGATTTCTTTTAATCGTGAGCAATCGATAATTCCTAACCTTATTTATTTGAGTATCGGAACTAATAATTGATTACGTGTGTGTCGGTGACTCTAAATTCCCATATTAATCTCATTATTGTTATCTCTCATTTATCCGACTATCAAATTGGTGTTGTTATCACTTAGTTCAATTTAAATTTTGTGCATTAGTAATTGTAATCATAATCAACCAATGATGTATTTTAATTTAATTTACTTTTGTTCATTCGACTATTTGCCGAACATTATCGAATTTTAAACCGTTTCCAATTCCTCGAGAGATCGACCTTGGAGTTACTTGCCGCTTACTACAAGAGCGATTCGTACACTTGCGAGTATTTAATTTGAATCCATCAGAAGGAATCTGCGTGTGGACCAGGCCACTTTCGGCGCACATTCTGATAAGTCAACGGATGTTTGTAATGTAGTACTAGCGCACGCTAAACCCTAAAGGTTAGCGCACGCTAATGGTATATTGGACAAAAAGGAATCTTATCCTCGTCAGCACTTTCGGCGTGTGGACCAGTCTTCGGAGCATACAGACAAACGAGTCAGCTGATATTAGCGCACGCTAAACGCAAGGACTTGCGTACGCTAGAGAGTGTAAGTTACGTACGCTAATGCATGGGCATTACGTACGTAAGCACATGTAGGAAGCCAGACTGTAGCCTCTGGACTGCGCACGCTAACAAAGTCAGTTAGCGCACGCTAAGGCCGTAGCGCACGCTAAACATAAGGTTTAGCGCACGCTAGTAATATACTTTATAAAAAGGGACAGACGGGTGTTATGAAGCATTTCGTCCATTTCCTTCCTTTCACCCGATAGAGAGAACCTTGGGAGGACATTTGGAGTTCCTAAACACTGAGGGATGATCCTCTTTAACAAGATTAAAGATGGAAATCATGGATTAAAGCTTTGTTCTTGAAATCATTGGTGATTCTTGGAAATGGATTCAACCTTGGAAATCAATCCATTCCTTCATAAAGGTAATCACTCTTCATCTTTGGATTTCGTTTTGGATTGAATTTTGATGTTCTTGAGTTGATGATTATTACATAAACAAATTGACAAGCATGATTATGAGATGGATTACCGGAGTATGATGATATTAATATGATTCGTGTGGTTTGAATTATGTAGTTCGTTTTCTTGAGATAAGTTGGTGAATCTTTCTTCTCCTTTGCGGATGTTGATATCATTGTTGATGATTAATCTCCGTAATGTTAGATTAGGGGAGTGTTGTTAAGGTTCTTGGTGTTCATGATGTTGATATTTGAGGAAGAAGATGATATTTGAATATAAGAATTGGATTAAGGGTTGGATGATTACTTATATGTTAAAGGATATCGGATTTCGTTGTTTTGATATCTATGAGCATGATTTAGAATCACTTAGTGTTCTCGATAATCGCCATATGTTGATCGGTATCTGAAAAACATGCATCTGTACAGCATTAGCGCACGCTACGTTTACTGCCTAGCGCGCGCTAATGGGAGCAACTTAGCGCACGCTACGTTAGGTGATTAACATGCGCTAAGAAGGCAGAAAGTGCAGTATTTTTGTGTTGTGGTTGTAAATTCGTGCTGGTTTGAGTAGGATTGATCCGACTAGTGTTTAATCGAGATATTATCAAGCCGTTGGGTTTGTGGAATGGTTTTATCGATTGTTGATTGTTGTCGAACTTGTTGTTTATCGATTATTGTAATAGGTTGAGATTATTGATCGGTGTTTATAAACATATGTTGCAGCCGTGTTCGAAAATGTTCGTGAATTGCATTGATCAGGGCCAAGGGACTTGTAGATGATGGCAATGGAATTGGTAACGGCTTCATTGGTATCGAGGTAAGTTATTACTTGCTCAGTTTATAGTATTTAATGAATGGTTTCCATTTCATTCGTGTATAATTCGTATAGCAATGTTTATAATCGTAATCATAGGAGATTTGGGATTATAAATCGTATTCGAGTTTTGGGAATCTAAATCATAATGTATATGATTTACTTTTGTTATTGGTATACTTGTATATCGAGGATATATTGTGATAAAGACGAAGATATGAATTATCTGCAATCCGTGATACTTTGGACCGTCGAGTATTGAGGATAATGGTTCGTGATGGTTTAGACATTGAGATCATTCTCGAAGGACTCGGGGCAAGTACTCTAATCATTTTTATCATTTGTGTCGATCATGTCGTGATACATTCGTGTATCGTTGTTGTCATGCATTTGTGCATTGTTGTTGTCGTGTATTATGTACTGTTGTTTTGTGTATTTGTGCATTGTTGTCATATGTCCACCTCGTGTTGGTCCGACGGGATCATCGGGGGATCTATGCTAGCTTGCGCTGGATCATCGGACGGGTTTTCCACCTCGGGTTGGTCTGACGGGATCATCGGGGGATCTAGGCAGTGAACGCTGGATCATCGGATTGCCATGTATTGTTGTTGTGCATATGTATGTTATGGGCTTGCCATAAGTATACATTGTCGTTATTGTTGTGATCATATTGACGTTGTCATATGAGTATGCATTTGTAGGTCTTGTGTTAGGACCATGTCCGTATGTTGTGTTGATCTGATCTCGGATTAGACTGATGTGATGGTAATGGTATTTCGTATCTTGAGGTATGTTCCGTATTTCCTTGATACTTGTCTTTGATGGACAATCGATTATCGTATTGGAATTGTCGACGTTATCCGATGGATTGAATTGGCCAGAGTTGGTATAATTTCCGTATCGCGAGTTATGATAATGTTTTGAGAACCTTGGGTATTGTTGAGATACCGTACAGATATTTCGATATTATGTTATTGTGTTGTTAAGGATACGAATCGTGGATTTTCGTAAAGTTACGACAAAAAGATTACATTGGTCGTATTCTTACTTAGTATTTCCATTAATATGTAATTATTGACGTGATGTGATGGTTATCATTGTTGGATATTATGGCTGACCCCGTCGTGGGCTTTCCTTTTAGGTTCTTGGATTATCAAGCTTGTAGCGGTCGTGAAGAGATGAGCTTCCCGGAGGATATTGGCTAGGACATGTATTTGTGTTTTGAGTTTCTGATCAGTTGTTGTTTTCCGCTGCTAGAGTATTTTAATTGTTTGTCTTTATCCGCTGCGTGAGTATTTTTAAATGACCTTTTGGTATCTGGTAACTTAGGTCACTTTGGCAATCGTTTTCTAAATCTTTTCTGTCGGTACGTGTAAGCGATAGCTTACCGTATGTTTTTAAACCGTTGAGTTTTGGCATTTCGGGCCTTGTGGTTTCAAATGAGATTTTACGACGGTCTTGATAAACGAGTTTTATAAAGTCTTCGAATGTTTTAAATAGACAGTACCGTCGTTAGCCTCTTGAGCACTTGTAAATGTTTGCGAAAATTTCCTTCAGCCTTGTGGGTTCCATCTCGGGGCCCACGGCGCTGTAATATTCCCGGTCGGATCTGGGGGTGTTACATACCGTCGAGGACCGCCATCTAACATGATGATCCGAGGTAGAAAAGTGCAGACATGGTTCTGGAGGTCGATGGAATTGACAGCCCGTCCATGCAATGTTCCTTTGGGCAGAGATCGCTCACCCTTCGTTTAAATACGAGGCGAGCATAGCCGAAGGACCCTCCAAAAAAATCTGAGGACACGCTCGCCTGCCCTCAAGGATCCATCATCTAACATGGTGGGCCTGGACAATGCGACGCGTCCTGCCCCCGTAACAACGTATGCCCTCAAAGGTCCGTCATCTAACATGTCGGTCCCAGGCAGAAAAGTGCTAACAAGCCACGGTCGCGAAGTCGATTCATTCGACAGTGCCCCGTGCAAGGACTCCTCCAGGCTGAGATCGTCCGCTCCATCGCAACATTGTGAGGCAGAACTTAGCCACCGGAGGACCCTCACAATAAAGTGAGCCGCGAGACAGACCTACAGGTGGAATATCGCTCGCACACAAGACATGGTAACAAAGGTCGGTTCCATCGAACTCCGCGACCGTGCACGGTTCCTCTAGGCCGAGATGGTCGGCCATCCTCGAGGAATCTGCAAAATTAAAGATCGCAAGAACTAGACCAAAGATCGCTCGCTGAAACGATTTATTTTCGTTCCCTTTCACTAAATAAACAATCTCAAGGGCCGCTCCTTTCAGCAACCGAGTAGGTCGTCCAAATTCAAAATCAAAGTCCGATCGATGAGTTGCTCGTCATTATTTTAAACGATCGCCAGTAGAACCACTTACCTCACGTCTTTGACATCAGAGCAAGCCGGGGGGCAATTGTTGTGCGGCGATATATACGCCTCGACAGCGATCGGCATAAGGGCCGAGTGACCAAGCCAGCGACAGATAAACCGAAGCAGACTTATCAAACGAGGGTTCCAGATCACGGTCAAGTATCGAGCGATCGACATCCAGGGCGATCATCTCTTGGCACCTAGATCAAGCGATCGACGTCCAAAAGCGATCGTCTTTTGGCACCTAGAGGTCGACTCCAGTGCCCGACCGAGACGACCGTATTATGCCACGTGTAAAGTCAACATCCGTCAAAGTCTACGAAGACTGAGTCTCAGATGAAGACCCACGTGCAGATCCGCAAAAGGCACCGCAAGGAAAGGATTTTTTACTCCAGCCCATCACCAGCTGTAGGCGACAAGGACAGCCTCTCATTTACCGATAGACCCACCGAAAGGTCCTAGGTGGGACCTCCCAAGACTGCGATGTGTGACACAGGTTGTCTTCTCATTAGTTCACACAGCTGGCTGCCAGTAGCAGTTGCGGACTTTAGGGAAACCGACCCATGTGCTGAGACGATCATCCGTTTAATTTATTGCAGGAAAGGCGATCGCCCGTTTGGGATTAAGACATCCCAACTACCTCCTCTTCTATAAGTAGGAGACTTCCATCATTTGGAAAGGGACTTTTTGGGCTCCAGAAAATCTCTCTCATAGGCTTCTCAGGGCTCTCTCTCTCTCTCGGAACCTCTTAACTGAAAGGCGGTCGGCAGAAACGAGAACTCCCTACATCTCAAGAGCTAGATAGCTAGGGTTATTACACTCATTGTAATTGTACTCCTGCATTAATATCTGTACTCCCAAGTGGAATTCTTATTAATAATATCTCGCGAGAGCATTCAAGCCTGGGACTAACAATCCTGGAAAATCTTGTGTTACTCACACTCTTCGTACGTGCTCTCGCATTTTGTTTGTTACTCACCCGTAGCCATATCCAGCAAATCACTCCGATGAATATTTTGGGTAACAACAGGTGACACATGGCATGTGATCATGTGGTCAGGATGCAACAAGTGATTGATCCAACCGTGAGAGCCTAAGGCAATCTACGGTGACACATGGCTTGTGAGCATGTGGCCAGGATGCAACAAGTGATTGATCCAACCGTGAGATGATAAGACCTGTGGTGACATATGGCATGCGATCATATGGTCAGGAGACAACAAGTGATTGATCCAACCGTGAGATGATGTGGCATGTGTTCACGGTGTTATGTGTACGATTTTTGAATGTATTTTTGCTCACCTCGGGAGGGTCCGATGAGGCCTCGAGGGAATCCAATGGTATAGCCCTGGATTCACGAGTTGGTGTGTATATGATTTGTGAATGTATTTTGCTCACCTCGGGAGGGTCCGACGAGGCCTCGGGGGAATCCAATGATATAGCCCTGGATTCACGAGTTGGTGTTGTATTTGTGTGACCAAGATTGCGTATCTTGGGTGATTATGTTGTGTTGATTTTATGTCCGTCGAGGACACGTGACGTGGGTTTTAACCCCGTGAATTGTCGTTGGTTTTATTTGTGAAAAATAAAACCTTTGAGTTGTGACCCTCGTTGATTTTTGGAAAGAGAAGGATTCGAAAATCCTAAATTGTTTTCTATTAAAACTCCCGATGGCTTATTAAACCATTTTATAAATTATTTCTCTTGAATTGTGAACTTTCGGTTTTGGAATGTTTTACCCAAACTCTTGCTTTGGGAAGTATTTTTCGTTGTATTTGAATCTTTGAGGATTCCTGATTATTGTCATTCTTGGAACTTGAATTGTATGACTCGTATTTTGCACTTTGTACTTGCGCTAGCAAAATAGTGGAATTTTGCTAACCCCCGAGTAATTGGGGGGTGGATGTCTGTATTGCATTCAGGTTCTGGGGAGCATAGCACAGGGTCGGCATGAAGGATGATGAAAGATGATCAATATTAATCACATGAGGACCCATTTGTTGTTGTATTGGTTCAGTTGTACGTCATTTCCGCTGCAATATTTTCCCCGTTGTACGGGAGTATTTTGTATTTGACCCCTGCGTGGGCATGTGTTGAGATTGGATTGTATGTATTTATTGAAAGACCAAATCGGTCTACTGAGTCATTTTAGCCTTAAAGGCATTGTTTGAGATGTTTGATTTTGTTACCAGCGTGGTAAATCCTTGAGGAAAGGGTATACGGCGTGTAATATCGCTGAGTGGATTGGGGGTGTTACATAAATGGTATCAGAGCGCCAGGTTGTGGAAACCTAGGCTGTTGGGTTTAGTGGTGTCTGTTGAGTTTTGTCTCGTCGGATTTTGTCTGACTAAGTCGTGTCGCGACGCGTCATCTGAGTTTGTTGGTCATGATTTGTATCGTGGGGCGATCATCATCTTCGTGCGACCTGTGGATGTAAGTCTCCCTCCTTTGTGTTGTGCCTCGTGTGACACGAGCCACTTGTATGATTAGTCGTTGAATGATGGAATCTTTAGGCAGATTCTCGGTTTCGTGATGCGTTTATGTGACTCATATTTCTTTTATATGAGGAGTGTTGTCATTATTTATGTCCTTTTGACTATATGTTGTTGCCCGAAACATTTATCCGAAGATGAAATACTGCTGGAATGGACGGACAACAAACAGGGTTGCGGGAGCACTTCCGAGAGAAGATTAATAACACAAGATTTGTCGGGTTTGTTAGGCCCGGGCTTGAATGCTCTTGCGAGATGTTATTAATACAAATATTCGTGGATATAAGTATTAATGTGAGAATCTAAGTACAATGAGTGTAAAAAGATTCTTGTTAATCCAGCTCTTGAGCGAAGCTTTGGTGTTCTTGCTCTCGGCCGATCGTCTTCTGTGTGAGAGAGGCTGAGAGAGAAGAATGAACCGAGAGATAGCTGTTGCCAAGAGTAGGAGAAAGCCAAGTGTGAGTATTGCTTGGAGAGATGGACTTCAGAGAATAAAAAATTCGGTCCTTGGACAAGTGCAGGATGCCTTCTATTTATAGGGGCTGAGGAGCCTTGATTCCTGGCGGGCGATCGCCTTTCGGCCAATAAAATAATGGGGCGATCGTCTTTAAGTCACATGGGCAGTCTGCCTAAAGTCCAAGGCAGCTGCTGGCAGCCAGCTGTGCGGTCCAATGAGGAGCCAGCACGCGTCCGGAGTCACTGTCACATGCGGTCCTACTGACACCTTTCGGCGGACCTGTCGGCTGGTGGGAAGATGCTAACAGGCTATGGTCAACGATCCGTGAAATGCGGATCTTGTCTCGGCTCTGCACGTGGGGTCTGTTCTGAGGTTTGGCCTTTGACGACTGGATGATTATCGGCTTCGAGCGGCATGAGGCGATCGTCGTTGGTCGGTCACCAAGGGTCGATCAGCAAATCACCAGGAGTCGGCATCGGTCGGTCACCAGGGGTCGATCGTCAAGTGCCGGGAGATGATCGTCTGCTAGTCGGCCACCAGGAGTCGATCGCCAAGTACCGAGAGATGATCGTCTGCTAGTCGGCCACCATGAGTCGATCGCCAAGTACCGAGAGGCGATCGTCTTAGCTGTCGATCGCTCGGCACCGGGACTTGTCCTGGGACCTTCGGTCGACCGATCTATCTTGGCTGCTCGGCTATGGCTAGGTCGCCCGATCACTGAGGCGATCGCCGGTCGAAGAGTATAATTCTCGACACAACAATTGCCCCCAGCTTGCTCCGATGTTGAAGACATGGGGCGAGGTGGTTCTTGCTGGCGATCGTGTAAGATGAGGACGGGCAACCCGTTGAGCTGACTTTGGATTTGTACTTGGGCGATCTGGTCGATTGGCTAGCTATCTTTCGGTCTTGTACCTGCAAAAAACAACATTAGCCGATCCCCCTCAGAAACTTGATGGTTTCGTCGTTTGAGGAATCGTGCACAGTCGTGGAGTTCGATGGACCGAATCCATGACCGTGTCTTGTGCGCGAAGACATTGAGTGTCTCGTGACTCATTTTATTGTGAGGGTCCTCTGTTAGGCTGCGCCTCGCCTCGTATTTAAACGAAGGGCGTGCGGTCTTGGTCTAGAGGAGTCCTTGCGTGGGGCAGCGTCGGATGATTCAACTCCACGTCCGTGGCTTGTTAGCTCTGCTTCCACCTCGGCCCGACATGAAGATGGCGAACCTCAACGGTGTACGTTGAGACGGGGGTAGTGACGCGTCGCATTATCCCGGTTCACCATGTTTAGATGATGAACCTTTGAGGGCAGGCGATCGTGTCTGCTGATTAGTTTTGGAGGGCCCTCAGACTACGCCAGCCTCGTATTTAAACGAAGGGCGGGCGATCTTGGCCCAAAGGGACCTTGCATGGCCGAAACGGCCGGTTCCATCGACTACCAGGACCATGGCTTTATGATGTGCGGTGGAGGCGATCTCGTGCCTTAGTCCATCATGTTAGATGGTGAACTGTAGATGGCGATTGAGTCCTCCGGTTTGTTGATGTAGCTTGATGATGGCGATCGGGCTGGAAGACTGGTGATCGTCGTCCGGCTGCCGATCGCGTTATAAGTTGATATCGGCGATCGGGCTGGCGGGCTGGAGATCGTCACTCGGGTGCCGATCGCGCTGCTCATAGGCTAAGAAGAAACCTTTGCCTGGCCAGAAAGTCTGCGGCCTTAGCTCGGAAGGTCGCCTAGGTCGAGGGTTGGTCCTTCGTAAGATGCCTGAACATAGGCGAAAGGCCATGGAATCCTCCTAGGACCGTGTAGAGGGCGATCTCATCGCTTATGGGTTCGCCATTGAGGATGATCTCGTCTACCCGGGCGATGTAGTCCAAGTCGGACTCTTCTTCCCCTTGCTTGATCTGCAACATGCGATGGGGACCTTCTGGCCGAGCGGCTCTGGTGGCGAAGTACGCTGTGAAGTCGGTCGCCAGTTGGTTAAAGGAGCTGATGGACCGAGGTGGCAATGAGGCGTACCACCTGTGGGCGAGGTCGTCCAGCGTCAGAGGGAACATGCGGCACCTGGTCGCGTCTGATGCCCCATACCCGGTCATGTAGATGTTGAACTTGCTCAGGTGGGTTTCGGGGTCTGATCTCCCCTCGTACAAAGGTGTTTGAGGAGGAGCGATCTTGTGTTGCACGGGGGCGAGCTCGATGTGGACCGCGAGCAGCTCGCTTGGCTCGGCGATTGTCTTCTTGGCGCCTACCCTGGATTCCAGGAGCGCCTTTATATCATCGACCTGGTGTTGCATCGCGGCCATCGCCGTGGCTCGGTCGCTCGCGGATCGGCTTTGGGAGCAGGAGCAGAGGCGATCGTGTACCGATCTCCTGAATCCGCTGCTGCCGACCTCGGCTATTTGGCGAGGGGGAGCCAGACGGCTAGGCTGCCTTCTGGGAGTCGGATAGGTCGAGCTCCTAGTGACGGACTCGAGCTCCGTCGTCTCATGGCTAAGGCCGGACTGCCCTGGTCGCCAAAATGGGTCGCTGCCGAGGCGATCGAAAACAGAGGTGCCCCGGCTGGCGAGCGCCTCCTCTTGCGAATGGGAGCCTCCTGGCGACCGCCTGGTCAGCAATGCCTTGAACTTACGTTTGGTCATCCGGCGGACGGCCGATGGGGTGATAGCGGGAGGCGCGTCGAGAGCACTCCGTCGCTCCTGTAGGACGGCCATGGCCTCCTCGATCTGTTCCGCGGTTCGGAACTGATCGAGTGAGAGACTTGGACCGCCCCCCAGGGGCGGAATCGAGCATCTCGGACCGCGATGGCTACCCTCCGCCATCGGCTGTGGCTCGGATTGAGACGGAACGAGGCATCTGGCGGGCTGGCCGGAAGCTTTCTTCGACGCGGAGGCGGAAGACATGATTCTGAAAGCTTTCTCTGAAGAACAGTGAGTGTTTCTTCAGGTATATGTCCCGGAGAACAGTGAGTGTTCTTTGAGACGGTAGGAATAAAATTGAGGGTTAGATGCCCCTTCCTCTAGCGCCAATTGTTGTTGCCCGAAATATTTATCCGAAGATGAAATACTGCTGGAATGGACGGACAACAAATAGGGTTGCGGGAGCACTTCCGAGAGAAGATAAATAACACAAGATTTGCCGGGTTTGTTAGGCCCGGGCTTGAATACTCTCGCGAGATGTTATTAATACAAATATTCGTGGATACAAGTATTAATGTGAGAATCTAAGTACAATGAGTGTAAAAAGATTCTTGTTAATCCAGCTCTTGAGCGAAGCTTTGGTGTTCTTGCTCTCGGCCGATCGTCTTCTGTGTGAGATAGGCTGAGAGAGAAGAATGAACCGAGAGATAGATGTTGCCAAGAGTAGGAGAAAGCCAAGTGTGAGTATTGCTTGGAGAGATGGACTTCAGAGAGTCAAAAAATCGGTCCTTGGACAAGTGCAGGCTGCCTTCTATTTATAGGGGCTCAGGAGCCTTGATTCCTGGCGGGCGATCGCCTTTCGGCCAATAAAATAATGGGGCGATTGTCTTTAAGTCACATGGGCAGTCTGCCTAAAGTCCAAGGCAGCTGCTGGCAGCCAGCTGTGCGGTCCAATGAGGAGCCAGCACGCGTCCGGAGTCACTGTCACATGCGGTCCTAGTGACACCTTTCGGCGGGCCTGTCGGCTGGTGGGAAGATGCTGACAGGCTGTGGTCAACGATCCGTGAAATGCGGATCTTGTCTCGGCTCTGCACGTGGGGTCTGTCCTGAGGTTCGGCCTTTGACGACTGGATGATCATCGGCTTCGAGCGGCATGAGGCGATCGTCGTTGGTCGGTCACCAAGGGTCGATCGGCAAATCACCAGGAGTCGGCATCGGTCGGTCACCAGGGGTCGATCGTCAAGTGCCGGGAGATGATCGTCTGTTAGTCGGCCACCAGGAGTCGATCACCAAGTACCGAGAGATGATCGTCTGCTAGTCGGCCACCAGGAGTCGATCGCCAAGTACCGAGAGGCGATCGTCTTAGATGTCGATCGCTCGGCACCGGGACTTGTCCTGGGACCTTCGGTTGACCGATCTATCTCGGCTGCTCGGCTATGGCTAGGTCGCCCGATCACTGAGGCGATCTCCGGTCGAAGAGTATAATTCTCGACACAACACTATGATATGGACTGTTTGTTTCGGGTAAAAGACAGGTGTTGTCTTGGTTTTGAACGAGTTGATGCGTGTATTATGATGTATGTAAGTGAATGTCGATACGTGTGAGTTTTGGGCATTCTGGCCTATTGGATTTTTAAAAAACCTTGAGCATCTTAGAAAATAAAATTCGATACATACTTTTAAAATATATTGTATTTTCGAGACGCCTACTAGCGCAACTATCTGTTTCAAAATTCTTCTACTTCGAGGACCAAAATATTTTTTTTTGATATTCCAGTAATTTTGGAAATGCATTTGCTTAGACCCAAGGGTCGAATAATTCTGAAAGTTTTTCACTAAAAGAAAGTGTCCTCATTTTTATCAAATGCAAGATGGTTTTTAAAGTCTCGACAACGATGTTTGTACAACTTTTTGAAAGGTGATACTCAAGATCAACTAGTGTTTCCAAAATCATTTCTTTTTCAAATGTGGTTTTCGTTTTTAAAACCTATCATTCTTATTTGCGGTGCGGGAATGTATGTATGATATTCACATTATCGTTAGAATGTTAGCTCCCGAGTATGATGGAATTGGTGGCGTGAACATTTAGTCGTTTTCCGCGCATTTGTTGTGATTAGCCCTCTGTGAGAGGTGAGATGTTGGTATTGAATGTTGTCGCTTTGTGATGATTTGTGTGTTATCGCACCCGTGCGAGCTGTTGGAACTTGAGTTTGCATGATTGTGTACATACGTGGTTGTTTCGTGATGTTTAGTAATCGTATGCTGGTTATCATTTGGGTCGTTGAGGTCGCCGAACGACGCCGTCGTAGCTGTGGTGTTTGTATGTGTGTTACTTTACGATGGTAATCGTCGTAAGTGTTGAGTGTTATGATTTTCTTTTGTGCTGAGTGGTTGCTTATTCAGTATGCCGAGGGGCAGAGGTCGTGGTCGTGGCGACCGGGTGTGTGATGAGGATCATGCTGCTGGTGATGATATCGGTATCGATGTTGCTACTATTTTACAGCAGGTAGCTACACAGATGACTCAGTTGACTCAGGCAGTTCAGTGTATTACAGATGTGACCCAGAATACTGGTGCAAATCATTGGCTTCGAGAAGTGGTTCGTATGAATCCCCCTCACTTCGCTAGTGCTGCAGATGCATTAGGTTGGGATGGTTGGCTTTTCCAGTTGGAAAAGATATTCGAGGCAGTTGATTGTTCAGAAGAGCGTAATTTGCCAGTCGCTCAGTATCTTCTTGACAAGGATGCTGCCAGTTGGTGGGAGGCTGTTAAGCCTCAAGATCATGTTGTCACGTGGGCAGAGTTCCAGATATTCATGAGAGATGAGTTTTGTCCGGAGCCGATCAGAAATCATAGGATTAATGAATCCTTTTCGGCGAAACCGCAATATGTACCGCTGTCTCAAGCTATTATTGATTTTAGCAAACAGCTCAGCTATGTGCAGGATCAAGTAAGGATGGAGGAGGATAAGATCTGTCATTTTAGTAGGTGGATGAAACCGGAGAATCGTCAGTACATGGCAGGTCTCACTTGTACTTCCTTGAGAGATTATCAGAATAGGTCATTAGCCTATGAGCTATCCAGATTATCGACCGAGAATATGTCTGACTCGAAGAAACAGAAAACCGTTGGGAACTTTTCAGAAAATCAGGGGAGTGGCCCCCTGAGGTTGGGACTTCGTTTCGTCGTCCTAAGATGGCTCCTCGATCGCGTGATCAGAGGAGTAATACCCCTACAGTGAGTAATGTGAGCAGCATGAAGACGTGTTATAACTGTAGTCGAGCGGGCCATACCGCGAAGAATTGTCGTTCACCGTTAGTCAGCTGTTTCAAGTGTGGCCAGGTGGGTCACCGAGTCGTGCATTGCGAGACGGTAGCTGAGAGATTTGGGGATCGAGGTTGCATCTCCGCTCCGAAAGGACACGGAGATGCCTAGTGTGCTTTTTGAGGATTTCGGCGTAGTCCGAATTGTTTGTGATTGTCCTTGTGGATCGTTTTGTGTTTATTTTCTGTTTTCTCGACTGTGTGTGTTTCCTTGTAATAGGTGATTTGTGTTTTGTAATTGTTCGGATAATTGACTTGATTCTATTATCTGTTTGATGACGCTTGTCACTTGTTGGTTTTATTATGTCTCTGCATGTGGCGTTGTGATGGTTGTCGTGGAGCGTGTTTTCATGTCGTATGTCTCTTCGCGTTGCTTGTAACGCTTCGTCCTTGGGTGCGAGTTTTCGGTTCTTGTGTATCTCGTTGAGTGTTTCCTGGTGGGATGTTGCTCCCCCTACTTATTTTTAAGTTTCGGGATGAAACTTCTTTTAAGGAGGGTAGTATGTAATATCCGCGATTTTCGATTTTCGGTAAATTTCTTTTTTTCGGCGGAAGTCCATCTTGGTGACTCTATTATGACCATTTCGTCATTACGACAGTGATTAATTCTACACTTTTTGTCATCCGAGTTCGTTTTCGTGTCGTTTTATTGAGTTCCGTGTTCTTAAACGACTTTTCCGCACTTGAGTTTGATTCTTGCGAATCTCGTCCGAAACTGTTGTTTCAAGTTTCTCGTAAGTTCATGTAACGTTGTTATATGTGTTGCGAGCTTTATCTTAGTGTTTCGATCGTGTATCGTGTATTTCGGAAGTTTTGGGCCGTTTTCGTAATTTCCTAAAGTTTGGGGTAATTACTTTCGTTGTCGTTATTCCGAACCTTCAGATAGTCAGAATTATATTTTCTTTTAACATTTGAGTTTGTCGGTGTGCACTCTTATGCATGTCCTCATCTTGTGTTGTTGTTGTCGTTTCGCGGTTTCGTCGCGCTCGTACTCGACGAGCTGAACTTAGCAATTCTGGGACTGCTAAGTGACTTACGTACGCTATGCTATATGCATAACGTACGTTATCATCTTGAGCCTTACGAACGTTAAGCCTTCACATTACGTACATAAGGGGTATTCCAGTCCAGACAGTGAGTTCTGGACGTCGATAGCACACGCTATGTGTTGGCCCTAACGTGCGTTAACTGTGCGTATTACATACGTTAAGCCCTTGTCGTAACGTACGTAATGGTCTTCGTTATTTCGGACAGGAAGTTCTGGGCATCGATTGCGTATGTAATATTTCATGCCTTACGTATGTAATACCTTTAACGTATGTTATCCTTTGTGTATAGCGTACGTAATGCAGGCGCGGGTTTATATACCCAGGGGTTGACCGTGTTCATCATTTTTCACTCTTCCTTCCTTCCTCCGCGGTTGTGGTGACTTGTGGCGATCGAAGGGCGATTTTTGGGGTCTTGTAACTCCAAGTTTACATCTTCCTTGAGTTCTTGGTGTTGATTAACAACATCAATCCGTGTTCTTCGTCTTTGATTCGAGGTAATCATCTTGTAAATCCATCCTTTATATTTCGTGAATCTTCAAGATTAGGGTTGTTCTTCATGAATCGTGCTGTTGTATATCATCAATCGGTTGTATTGATTCTCTCCCCATGTTTTGATTAGTATTTCTTACCGTATTCGGGTTCGGATGATGTTCTTGATGTTCTTTGGGAAATATTGAGCCCCAAGTGTCCGATCCTTTGTCTCTATGAATTCTTGTTAAGAATTTCGTGTGTTTTGCATCTTCCTTGCGATCGACCTTATAGTGATTAAGTTGTTCTTGTGTTTTCGACCTAGTTAGAAGATTCGAGGGATTCCGATCGACCTTTCCCGTTGCTTCGCGTGCTTTTGATTTGAGGCAAGTACCTTGTCCATACATCTCTCGTTTTGTGGATATAATGATTGATGATTGTCTTGGTATGTTTGTTTGATTGTTTGAGATGAACTTTCAAAAGATTTGGTTTAGCCTCGTCAAAGGCTCACTTTCAAAACGCGTGTGTTTTGTGAATGTTGCATCTCGTGAATGGTTAAGTGAACCCTATGAATATGCTTGGTGTTGTTATGCTTTGATAATATATGCATATATTATCTCGTTTTGGTGCGTTGTGATTTGACAATAGTGTCGTGCTTTGTGTTTGTTGCCTTTGGGTGAATTGTTTGGATATCCTTGGTGTGATATATTATTTGTGTGAATGTGTGGATATGGTCGAAGGTCTACGGTGACACATGGCATGTGATCATGTGGTCAGGATGCAACAAGTGATTGATCCAACCGTGAAAGCCTAAGACAATCTACGGTGACACATGGCTTGTGAGCATGTGGTCAGGATGCAACAAGTGATTGATCCAACCGTGAGATGATAAGACCTGCGGTGACATATGGCATGCGATCATATGGTCAGGAGACAACAAGTGATTGATCCAACCGTGAGATGACGTGGCATGTGTTCACGGTGTTATGTGTACGATTTGTGAATGTATTTTTGCTCACCTCGGGAGGGTCCGATGAGGCCTCGAGAGAATCTAATGGTATAGCCCTAGATTCACTAGTTGGTGTGTATATGATTTGTGAATGTATTTTGCTCACCTCGGGAGGGTCCGACGAGGCCTCGAGGGAATCCAATGGTATACCCCTGGATTCACGAGTTGGTGTTGTATTTGTGTGACCAATATTTGCGTATCTTGGGTGATTAGGTTGTGTTGATTTTATGTCCGTCGAGGACACGTGACGTGGGTTTTAACCCCGTGAATTGTCATTGGTTTTATTTGTGAAAACCAAAACCTTTGGGTTGTGACCCTCGTTGATTTTTGAAAAGAGAAGGATTCGAAAATCCTAAATTGTTTTCTATTAAAACTCCTGATGGCTTATTAAACCATTTTATAAATTGTTTCTCTTGAATTGTGAACTTTCGGTTTTGGAATGTTTTACCCAAACTCTTGCTTCGGGAAGTATTTTTCGTTGTGTTTGAATCTTTGAGGATTCCTGATTATTGTCATTCTTGGAACTTGAATTGTATGACTCGTATTTTGCACTTTGTACTTGCACTAGCAAAATAGTGGAATTTTGCTAACCCCGAGTAATCGGGGGGTGGATGTCTGTATTGCATTCAGGTTCTGGGGAGTATAGCATAGGGTCGACATGAAGGATGATGAAAGATGATCGATATTAATCACATGAGGACCCGTTTGTTGTTGTATTGGTTCAATTGTACGTCATTTCCGCTGTAATATTTTCCCCGTTGTACGGGAGTATTTTGTATTTGACCCCTGTGTAGGCATGTATTGAGATTGGGTTGTATGTATTTATTGAAAGACCAAATCGGTCTACTGAGTCATTTTAGCCTTAAAGGCATTGTTTGAGATGTTCGATTTTGGTACCAGCCTGGTAGATCCTTGAGGAAAGGGTCTACAACGTGTAATATCCCTGAGTGGATTGGGGGTGTTACAAAGGCACTGGGATACGTCTTGGAGACGGACATTCCGGCGCCTCCGGTGCGGACAAGAGCCAATCAGGAAGAGATTGAAAACCACGAAAAGTTGGTTAAGTATGACGTAAAAGTCCGTGATTATATGATGGCTTCTGTGTCTAATGAGATTCAGAGAGCTCATGAGAAAATAACTTCCGCTTGGCAGATTTTATCTCACTTAACCGAGCTTTATGGTGAGCACAGTCGAACTGCTAGATATGAGATATCCAAAAAACTGTTCGGTGCAAGGATGAAGGAAGGTGAGAAGGTCGGGGACCACGTCCTCAAAATGATATCTATGATCGAGAGATTGGAGGCTCTTGATTTTAAGATGGATACTTCTCTGCAGACCGACCTTATTCTACAGTCTCTCCCTGATTCCTTCTCAAAATTTGTAATGAATTTCAACTGCAATGATATTGTGTGCAACTTTGCAGGGTTGATGAGCAAACTCATGACCGCTCAGTCTCAGATGAAGACTCCGCGGATGAAGGAGTCTGCCCTTGTGTTTTCTTCTGGACCTCGTAGGTCTAAGAATAAGAAGAAAAAGACCAAGAAGCAGATGGGACCACAAGTCAAGGACCTTAAGGGTAAGGGCAAGGCCCTGATGGTTCTGAAGAGCAAGAAGAAAAAGGACGCTTGTCTCAAATGCGGTGAGCTGGGCCACTCGACTAGAGACTATCCCATTCTTCATGGCACTTCAGGTACACAACTTTTAGTTTTGGAAATAAATTGTTCTGCTACTGTATTTTCTACTTCTTGGATACTGGATTCTGGTGCTAGTTCTCATTTTTGTACCGTCAATCAGGATCTGGAACAAAGTAGGAAGCTTGGAGCAGGGGAAGTGATGATTACTGTCGGAAGCGGGCATAGTGTCGAGGCAACTGACATAGGATCACTTCTTTTGGGTTTAGAATCCGACTTTGTTTTGATTTTAGAATATGTGCTTGTTTTGCCCAAGGGGCATAAAAATATTGTATCCATTCCAGTCATGGATCGGAAAGGCTTTTCATTTTTCATTAGTGATGGTTCCTGCAAAATTTATTTTAGAAATAAACTAGTGGGCACTGCTACATTTTTAAATGGACTATATCATCTAAATCTTAGTAACAAAGTCGTTGTGAATACTATGACTAGGAAGCGTGGTAGGGATGAAACTAATCAAGTTTTGAAATGGCATCTTAGACTTGGTCATGTTGGTCAGACCAAGGTTTACAAAATGGAAAAAGATGGACTTATGGGTCCATTGGGATCGGATCCCTTTCCTACTTGTGAATCTTGCCTTAAAGGCAAAATGACTAAGTCCCCCTTCACAAGGACTTTTGAAAGAGCCGCTGATAAACTAAGATTAATCCATACCGACGTATGTGTTGCTTTGGAAGCAGCACGTGACGGAAATCGGTACTTCATTACGTTTACAGATGATCATACTAGGTATGGTTATGTATACTTAATGAAACATAAATCCGAGGCCTTTGAGAAATTCCAGGAATTTAAGGCCCTAGTCGAAAAACAAACTAGTAATCATATCAAAGCACTTCGGTCGGACCGAGGTGGCGAGTATATGAGTGCGGAGTTTGACGAGTTCCTAAAGAAACATGGAATAGAATCGCAACTAACACCTTCAAGTACTCCTCAGTTAAATGGTGTGTCAAAAAGAAAGAACCGGACCTTGTTGAACATGGTCCATTCTATGCTGGGCTATACTGACTTACCGATTTACCTGTGGGGTTATGCACTTATGAATGATGCTTATATCTTGAACAGATGTCCTTACAAATCCATTCATAAAACTCCACATGAGATATAGGAGGGCAGGAAACCAAGTCTTAATCACATTAGGATTTGGGGATGTCCCGCCTCTATCAAGAAGACTAAGCTGGACAAGTTGGAAGCGAGGTCTGTGAAGGGACGTCTCATTGGATTCCCATATGGGATGATGAGTTATCTATTCTACATGCCTGAAGATCGAAATATCGTTGTTGCTTTGCAAGCACACTTCCTGGAAGATGAGTTCATTCAGGAAGACGGAGCAGGTAGAAGTATTTCTTTGGAAGAATACAATGAAACTCCTCAGGAGACACATGTGCAAGAAATTGGAACCGAACCTTCTGAAACAAAAGTACAACCACCTCGTAGGTCTAGTAGGGTGTCTCATTTACCTGAGAGGTATGGCCTTGTGCACATGAAGGAGCTGGGTCTCCATGAGGTTCTACGTGATATCCGAGAGACCAACCCAACGACCTATGACCAAGCGATGGTGGATGTAGACTCCGCGAAATGGCGTGAATCTATGGAAGCTGAGATAGACTCTATGCATGTCAATCAGGTCTGGACTCTAGTAGACCACCCCGAGGGCATAGTGCATATTGGAAACAACTGGATCTACAAGAGAAAGACTGATGGGGATGGCAAGGTTGATGCCTATAAGGCCAGGCTTGTGGCAAAGGGTTATACCCAAAAGGAAGGGATCGATTACCACGATACCTTCTCGCCTGTATCCATGATCAAGTCTATTCGCATGATGCTTGCTATAGCTGCCTACCACGATTATGAGATATGGCAAATGGACGTAAGTACGGCTTTTCTTAATGGATTCCTCGAGGAGGAAATCTATATGGAGCAGCCTAAAGGCTTTGTGTCCGAGGTTGATATTCAAAAAGTGTGCAAGCTTCAGCGTTCCATTTATGGACTGAAGCAAGCTTCGCGTAGTTGGAACCTTCATTTTGATGAGGCAGTCCAAGAGTTTGACTTCGTGCAAAATGAAGAGGAACCTTGTGTATAAAAGACGGTTAGTGGGAGCAAGATCGCATTCTTAGTACTATATGTAGATGGCATTCTACTAATAGGAAATGATGTGGGAATGCTCAGTTCTGTGAAAGCTTGGCTTTCGAGTAATTTCTCGATGAAAGATTTAGGAGAAGCTACCTATATTCTTGGTATTCGGATCTACCGAGATAGAGAGAAGAGAATGATAGGTCTTTCCCAAGCCCTCTATATAGATAAAATCTTAAAGCGATTTAAGATGGATGATTCTAAAAGAGGGTTCCTACTGATGCGACATGGAATAAAACTCTCCTCGAAGATGTGTCCTCAAAGTGAGGAACAACGAAAGGAAATGAGTAATATACCATATGCTTCGGTCGTGGGTAGCCTTATGTATGCTATGTTGTGTACGAGACCTGACATTGCGCATGCTGTGAGCGTGGTAAGTAGGTTTCAGGCAAACCCAGGTAGGGAACATTGGACTGCCGTAAAGAACATTCTCAAGTACTTAAGAAGGACTAGAGATATGGTTCTGATGTATGGCGGTGGAGAACTGAATATGGTGGGATTCACTGATTCGGACTTCCAAGGACAGAAAGACGATTCGATGTCTACTTCTGGATACATATTTACTCTTAATGGAGGAGCAGTATCTTAGCTTAGCGCCAAGCAAAGCACGACTGCTGATTCCACATGTCAGGCTGAGTATCAAGCAGCATCAGAGGCTTCTAAGGAAGGGTTCTGGATTAAGAAGTTTCTGGGAGAACTTCAAGTGATACCATATGCTAAGCTGCCTGTTCCGCTGTACTGCGACAACGATGGAGCTGTAGCGCAGGCCAAAGAGCCGAGTTTTCACAACAGTACCAAACACATTGAGAGGAAGTATCATCTCATAAGAGAATTTGTTCGCAAGGGATACATTGTGCTGCATAGAGTAGACTCAACCGACAACGTCGCTGATCCACTGACCAAGCCACTTTCTCAGACTAGCTTGGAGCGTCATCTAGAGAACATGGGTATTAGATACCATAGTGTGTGGCATTGAGTACAGGTGGGAGATTGTTAGGAGTATGCCCTCGAATGCCACTCAGAGTATGTTGAGTGAGGGCATTGTACTTGTTATTATGTAAATCATTATCATAAGGCAATTGTTTGTTTCTTTATTTACTGGCAGTTACTGGTATTCCTGACTCGTATATATATATATATATAACTAGTCCGTGTATTTGAGAGCAAAACATTCCACTCCTTATTGGATAAGGGGATTGGCACTGGAAAGGTTTATAGCTCAAATACTTAATCGTTCCAAGTCGATGAAACTTGACTGGGCGTTAAGTTTATATGAAGACTTGTATGACGTGTTCTTTGACGTGGAGAGTGCCTGTCGAACATTAATGGTTAGTGGGAGCACACGTTATAGATATGCTAATTGGATTAGTATACTCAAACCGACTCACCCTCGATTCGTCACATGGATTTTACTCCGGGACAGTTAATGACGGAATCGAAATGTTGTGATAGGTATTCGTGAACCTTCGACTTGAGGATTTGGTAGGGATGTGTTTGTGACGTCAAGATTTTCATTAGAGTAGTTCGACCCAAAAAATCGGAAGGTAGGGGTCAACCTCGACATGCATCTTGACGGGCAAGTAGCAGGTCCTACTGAATACCAAGATAGAATTCTTTCTCCTGTTAGTGAATAGGTTATATGTCCTATGCGGTTATTGGCAGATGAGATTATAAGTCTTTGGCCAAAGCATTGGAGCTAGTTGTATTGGATACATGAGAGCTCGATGATCTCGATTTGCATTAAATCATGCATAGCGTCAAGTACAGATATGGTTTGACTAACCATGACCCTATAACTTGATCGGGACATTTGAAAGAATGGTTTATACGTGTACTGGTATTCACGACAGAATGGTTCTTGAATGATCCCAATCATTCGTTCTCAGTTGGGGTACAGTATAGGCCGCAAGGCTAGCTAGGTGGTGCCACTACTCTTTGGTTCCTCTCATTTCTAACTGAGACGGACCTACCGAGTCGCGCAATAGGATTGACGACGGAATGAATCGAGCTTATTCTCTCTTTATAAATATTAGATATTGGATATCTAATTTATTGGACATTGGATGTCTAATTAATTTTGGGATATTGGATGTCTAAATTAATTTATTGGATAAATTAATTTACAGCCTAATGAATTAAATAAATTACTAGGTGATTAATTTAATTCAGAGATATAATTATTTCTTGGAGAAATTAATTATATTATTTTGTATTTAATATGATTAATTAATTAGATTAATTAATTGATACAAATACATCGGAACGGAATTGGAGTTTATCTGTTTGGACTCACGGGAGTCCGAAACGGACCGAACTCATCCGATTCCTTCTAGATGGTCGCCCCCTTCCACTCACCTTCCTTTTTGGTCTTTGTCTCCAATCTTATAATTGGAAGACCAAAAAAAATAAGAGATATGGTATCCCTTTTTATATTTGAAAGGTGATTTGGGGGGATATGATGAAGAATAAATTGAAGACCAACTCTTGATTCCTTGGTGTGTGTAAACTCACGGTCTTGGCAAGGAAAGAAAAAGAGAGAAATTTTTCTCCAAGTCTTCATCTTCTTCACTTTGTTCTTGGGTTTTTTCTTGGAGAAAAATCGAGAGATATAAATTGAGAGATATAGATTAAACACTTAGAGTGTTATAATCTTGATTAGGAAGCTCCTATAACCTTGTTCTAGACATATCCTTTGAGGATAACGAGGTATAATCATTCCGTTCATTTCTCCGGCGCTTGACAAGTAGAGACGCGATGCTTTCGGCGTTGGATCATCCAAGAGCTTGGAGCGGATTGGATTCATAGGGAAATCACTTAAATCTTGGGGAATCGCTTTCTCGGAATACACCATTTAATGAACGGACTACGAGGGTATGATTTTTAATCTTCCTTGTTTTCGTTTTATATTCGTATATACGTAGCTTGATCGATCCTCGTAGGGATTCAGATCGAATTAATTTTCATTTTACCGCTTCCGTTGGGCCTTCGATTTAGGCACCGAATCCCAACATCTACACCATCTACTGGTGGGTTACTCTATCGGCGTCGCTTCGACACTTTATGTGCTGACTCATGTGTAATTAATTTCCCAGCAGTCTTCTTGAACCTATCCATAACTTTCTTTCTCGGCTTCGGCGCATGCTCATCCTCCTTGTTCTTCACAGCTATTCGTATAGGCTTTATGAACTTAACATCATACGATGAGCCATTATCAAAACTCAGGTAGTAGTACTCATCCTCATCCTCCTCCAGATGTGGTAAAGAGGGAAGTACTTTGTGCTGCAAAAAAAATCTTAAAGCATACCATTAGAGTAAAATTACATAACATTGAAGAGATGAGTGAAGTCAGAAGAAAATACTTTTATAAATTTATATACCTTTTCGTCGAAGAAATGAGTGAAATTACATAACATCTTCCTCGTAGTCCACATCAAACACCGGGTAACTTAGACAGATTTATCTCGAATTCCACACAATTCTCCCAATGAAGGAATCATCTCATACGACCATATATGTAAAGCCCAAACCGGACCATAAAAGTGATGGTCCTTATATTCCTATCCTCCTTCATGGCAATATTGTCTATGTAGTAAGATAAAACCCCAAAGCTATAAGAACCCCAAGAAAATATATCTCACTGCTCGAAATCCTGAACTAATGCCCATGCCCATGTCTCGACCATCATGTCATCACGGCATAGGATAAAGTAGTAGTATATAAGCAAATTGGCAACCTTCAGATAATCTCTTATGTATCTACCAAAATCTCGAGCATTGAACCTCGTCCGCAGAACACTAACCTTAATATTTTTGCCATGGAGTATTATGTGGAAAATACCGTCAGACCGAAGGAGATGGTTGTCCTGTGGATGGAAGGTAGAGTTTCCAAAGTGCAGTCCAGAGATCATGGCAAAATCACGGGCCCTAAAATGAATGGTCCTCCCGCAAACCTGGAACCATGACTCATCCAGGGGATTTGATCACCCTCCAACTGACGGGCAATCAAGTGATGTAGGGTAGTATTTGTACTCCCATTTCTCCTAACTTAAATCAAACACCCCAGGACCCCCTCAGTCAAGCTCTCGATAGCTCGATCAGCAACTGCAGGATTGCGGCCCATACTTCTTAGTGTCTCAATTATCTATTTAAATATCGCCTCTCGTATGTAAAGATTCACTTGTCGTGTAACAAAGCACAACGTAGGTCTCTTCCATATGCAACCACTCTGCAATATAGACATACAAATCATAAGAACCATGATAGAATGCTTAAGAAAACAAAAAAAATGGCATTGCTTGCACACGATGGCATGCGCACGATCGATGCCCGCCGTGTGAAGACCATCGTGTGCAACACGATAGCTCACACGATCGAAGCCCGTCGTGTGTAGACCATCATGTGCAAGACATAAGCCTTTGGTCTTCTTGCCCACGACGGCTCACACAATCAATGATCGTCGTGTGTAAACCATCGTGCCCACGAAAGACCATCGTGTACACGATGATGTCATCTTCTTCAGCACCATCGTGAGACGATGAACAACCGTCGTGGCACGATCGTGTATGACTAAATTGCACTAACTGGCGGCTCATTGACGAAAGCCTCTTCAGATGGAGTGTCACTAGCGTGTGAGGAACTTCTATCGTGTTCAGATTCTCTGTCATAGTCGGAGTTCGACATTTTCTTGTCGGTGATAGGGTTTGACTGGGGACCTTTGGGTTTTGCGACAGAGAAATAGAGAGTTTTTTTGGAAGAGAGAGAAAGATCGGGTTGTGGGACCGTTTAGATTAGTGTTGTTTGGTTTTATTAGTTTTCTATTTTTTGTGTTTTTTTATCTTTTAGTGGTAGACTTTAAGGGTAATAATGTCTTTTAATATATTTTGGTATAAAAAACTTATACTCTTATGAATGGGGATATATAATTTGTTAGTTTTATAGTTTGGTACTAAAAAAAAGAGATCCCTAGGTATACTTATGTCATGTATTAAATATAGTAAATATGTGTATATAAAAGACTTGTCAACTAGTTGCGACTAGTCGGGGCACTTATCGACTAATCTTTATGAAGGTACTCAGCTGACTTGGCTCGATTTGGCGACGTGATAACCATGACAGTCACTAATCGAGGGTTCTTGTACCAGGAGAATTATAACAAACAAAAAACGGGAAAAAAAGAAAAAGACTACCATTGGTGACCGAGTGACTAATGTCTGATATATGATCATTATTATCCTAAAAATAAAAAGTATGTGTATTTAGTAAGAGATGTTGAATTTCTAATAAAAATAACATGAATTAAACTTAACTAATTTTTTTTTACATGCCTCGATTTAGTTTCGAATTACCGTACAATGGGATTTGTGTATCAAATCATAACTACCGCAACACCCACATGCAATACAAATTCAAAAATGATTCATATGCCTACAAAATCAACCTAAAAATAGACACACACATCATACAAAACATCACAAGTGACAATCACTTACTATTGATTGGTTAACAAGTGAACATTTGTCACATTCTTGTGGTTTAAGCCTGTTTATATGTTGACCCTGTAGGTCTATTTATCATTGCTCATACAAATTACATAAAAAAAATTACACATAATGTATAGTACGAATGTTGGGCAATGAAGAAATCGCTTGAGAGCAAGTTGGAAGTGGCTGAAATGAGAATGTTACGTTGATCGTGTGGTCGCACAATGTTAGATAGAATTGCAAACGGGGTTTTCAGGAACGCGCTGGAAGTGGCGCCCATTTCAGCGAAAGTTAGGGAAGGGAGATTGAGATGGTTTGACCACGTCCGCAGGAGGCAGGCATCTGCTCCGGTGAGGAGGGTCGAAGTTTAATAGTTGTCGGGGAGAGGAGGAGAGGCAGACCGAGGAGGACGTGGGAGGAGCAACTGAGATTAGATTTGAAGGTCTTAAACCTTTCCGAGACCATGACTGTTGATAGGTGCGCTTGGAGGCGCCAGATGAGAGTTGTGGATTCTTTTGTAGGGAGCGGTGCTGTAGTTGAGAGCCACAGGTTTGGGTTGTCTCGGTTAGCTTTGACATAGAGCATTGCATTTTTACTTTTATTGTATATTTTATCCTATTGTCTTTGCGTGTGGTGTATTTTTGACAGGGAGCTGTGCGCAGAGCCAACCTCTCTTTTGTTAGAGCAGCGTTTCATCGGGAGTGAAGTAGCCAAATTCCGCTTAGGTAAGTCCCATGTGGATCAAGCCATGGGCTCAGGTATGGTCTCGAGCGTTTTCGAATCATATGTTTTCCTTTGTATTTATCACACAAGATTCTGATGTGCACTAAGTTGGGGGTCTTTAAGGAAGCAGCCTCCCTACCGTAATAAATAGGGGCATAGTCTGCGTACATCTTATCCTCCCCAGACCCTACTCTGAGCGGGATATAGTGGGTATGTTTGGTTTGATTTAATTTGGTTCGTATAGTACGAATTCTGTCCCACAGTATGAAAGTCACGCATCCCATTTGGGAAGGGACATTACTTTTTCATTTAAAGATATTTTGTATGTACGCAATTTTATTTGAGTGTTAGCCGTTACTTGTTAAGTAAAAAATCAAAGCAAACTAAACATACCAAGTATATCCCGCTAAGAACAGGGTTCGGGGAGGGTAAGATGTACGCAAACTATGCCCATACTTATTACGGTAGGGATGCTATTTCCATGAAGACCCTAAGCTTAGTGCACAACAACATATTGAGTGAAAAATACAAAGGGAAGCATATGATACGAAAAAACTCAATATCATACTTGAGCCCATGGCTTAATCCAAATGGGACTTACCTAAGAGGAATTTGGCTACTTCACTCCCAATGAACACTGCTCAAACAAAAAAAAAAGTTGATTCCGCGCACAACTCCCCGAGCCGTTACTTGTTAGTTGATTGTGTTAATTAATTTGACAAGTCAATTGTGGTAGCTGTTTGAAAAAATTGTGTTTGATAAAATAAATATTTACATTAGCTTTTAACATGTAAAACGACTTTTTAAAAGCACCAATTAATTTAAAATCTGTTCTTGATGGTAATATTATAATATAATTATTATAAGGGGTGGGTTATGGAGTGAAATGGTATAAGTGTAAGGAATAGGAATGATTGTAAGTCATTAATCCTTGGAGATTAATGACCCAGATTTCGTTTTGCGCTAACACTTTAAAACTGGTGAGCTAACGAATTTAATTATTGGGGGTACCAATGTAACTTGACCAATTTATCTTATGGGAAGTTACTAAAATCATGGGAAGTTCCTATATTCATGGGATTTCATATTTTAGGTTAATATCTATTTTTTACGGGATTTCATATTTTTTAGTCGTTCAAATATTTTATATTTTTGGTGTATTTATTTTTATTTTTTAAAAACTGACATTATCTTTTTTTTCTATTTGATTTTTATTTTTAAAAATCGGAACTGTTGTGCTAACCATTTGTTTTGTGTGTGCTGCAAATTGGAAAGCAGAGTGCGATTCTGGTTATATATACAATAAATACAATAAGACTCCATTTGTAAATCCCATAAACTGTTATGCAAGCATTACATACCATATATGCTAGTATTACCTATTAAATGTGCTAATACAAATAACATTTTAATGCTAAACTCGTACTATTAAAACATTAACAGAAATAAAATGTATTAACAATACAAAATTTTATAGATTTAAGTGCTAACTATCACACAAATTACATCACAATAATTATCAAAATAATATTATCAAAGGTGCTAAAATTTGGGAAGAGATAAGAAGTGGGATATGAAATCCCATGATTGTAGGAAATACCAAACATAAAATCTGTATAATTACAAAAATATCCCCTCAAAAATATTCCGTGTAGCACACTTAGGCTAACTCTTTAGCACAACGTGCACAAATCGCAGCCATTAATCACCAAAGATCAAGGGCCCAGAATCATTCTTATTTCTTATGGAAAAAAGCTTTCCTACCTGAACCTATCCCATTATTATAATACTCAAATCGTTAACATATGCATATACGGATTCACTCATTGCCTAGTGGTACACGTGTACCACTAAAAATTTTATCAAAACGACGTCGTCTTGGTCAAAACGACATCGTTTTTTAGTAAAATAAAAAAGTGAAAAACTAAGATTTTTTTGTTGTCCGTTATTTTTTCTTCTGGTACGTCGGTGCACAAGTAGTTTTCGAGTGCTGGATCTGCCTATGAATATATGTAATATTTTTAAAACTAATAAGATATATATTTTAATAATAATATACCAATAAATTTTTTTACACTAACTTTTTTTTCACTAATGGATAGTTGTGATATGACTATAATTCATAATAATATACGACAAATATACTGATGGTGTAAAAATTATAATTCTTTTATTATTATAATCATTTTTTAGTAAAAAAACTATTTATTAAATAAGGCTTAATCTATATATATATATATATATAATAGCGTTACAGATCCAACGCACCACATTAACTCTCTCTCCTATGTGGCATTGTCTTATTTTTGGATTCTTATTTATGTAAAGTCTTGGCTACCATATTGATTTAAAATGATACTTAAACGATGGATAACCTAAATAAATAGAATTTATTGTCTTGAATCACACATCGATTGAAAATACAAACTCCACCAATGGAGAACCTAAATAAATGCTTAGAATTCGTTGTGTATTTTTCAATCCTATAGTTATTTCACACACAAACTTAAGAATTTTAGTTTATTGTGTTTAATTTGGCCAATTATTAAGTTGGACAAATAAATAATTTAATTTTTTAGTAAAAAATATAATTTGGTCAATTATTAAATATGAATTAATTATGTTTATAAAATTTGAATCTCATATTTGTTTTATTTAGTAGTTTTATTTAATTAAAAATTTTAGTTCGGTCAATATTAATCATAATTACTAAGTTAGTCAAATTAATTACTTTATTTCTTATTGGAGAATCTAATTTGATAAATTATCGAACTTGTATTAATTGTATTTATCAAAAACTTTGAATACCACATCAATCTTATATTTGATTATGTAGATTTTATAAGTTTTAAGATTTTGGTAATTAGTTCATATAATCAATGTGTATTTTACCATCATATTTCTAAGCAAATTAACTTGACCTAATAAATAGTATTATTTTAATAGAAAATAATTTGACCAATCATTAAGTTGGCCAAATAAATATATTTAGTAAAAAAATTAATTTGCTAAATTATTGACGTTAATTTAATTTGTCTAATTTATCAAGTATAACAATTTTAGCGATTTTTCTTTTGAAATCAGACATAATAATCAATTATCATGACAACTTATATTTGATTATTTAGATTTTATATGTTGTACATTTGGATAATTAGTACATATAACTATATAGATTGGCGAGGGGAACATGTACTAAAATTATCTTTACTTGAGTTTGAGACGGGTATAAGTATATAAGATCTAGATAGGTTTTCGATAGCTGAACCCTAGCTGTATTATTTCGGGTATCACTATATGGGTTTGGGATGAAAACGCGTAGTAAATACATTTTTAAATCAAATTTCGGACGTGTACGGTTATATAAATTATAAACGGGTTCGAGTGGGTGAATTTTTGCCTCATCTTTTTTGTTTTATTTTGTTCCGCCTTGGTGAGGAACTCCGATTGATTAAACCTAACTAATATGTATATATAAGTAGCGAGTTTTTTGCATTAATAAATTTAATTAACAAATATAATTTTATTATATATAATACTGTTATATATCCGGAGCACCATGTTAACTCTCTCATACATGGTATTTTTTATTTTTTAGATTCTTATTTATTTAAATCTTCTATCTCACCTTGACTTTCAATGACACTCCAATGAATGAATAACTAAACATATATTTAAAATAAATGAGTATTTTGCCACCCTTAACTATTACTTTGTTACTTTTTGGTCATCAATTGAGTTGGCCAAATGAATGGCTTTATTCTTATTAGGAAATTTAATTTGGTAAATTTTTAAGTAAACCTAAGTGGCCCAAATATGTAAGTATTTTTTTTAATATCTAATTTATATATGCATAAATATTAGTTTTTATAATTTTTTTATTTTTTAATAAATTTGATACTCTTCACTTATAAATAAATACTTAAAGTATCTAAAAGCAATTACGGATTCGGAGTAACATGTTAACTCCCTCTTTTGCATGATTTTTTTTTATTTATTTATCTAAAATCTTGAATCCCACATCAAAATATAGCTACATAAATTATTACGAGTTTTTGAAGATTGTATAATTTCAAACTTATACTAGGAATTTTTGTTTGTAATCTTTTATAATTTATGATATTTATTCTTAACTTTAGTTTACTTGAGGTTTTATTGAGATGTGTTAACCAATTACTATAGCAACTTATATTTAGTTATTTAAATTGTAGTATAATTTAAATATGTTTAGTACTTAGTAGATATTATATAGGGTCTGGGTTTTTAAAGGAGTAATAAATTTATCTTTTAATCGAGTTTGTGATGAATATGTGTATATAGATTTTAAACGAGTATGAGTGGCTGAACCATACTCCCATTATTTCATATGTTACTATTCGAGTTTTTAACTCGAATAAGTAGGAAAATTATCTTCAATAGGACGAGTACAAGTACATAAATTTTAAATGAGTTCGAGTGGCTGAATCTTATCCTCATCAGTTCTGTTTATTGGTGCGTTCTGCTGTGATACGATTCCAAGTGACTGAACCTTAACAAAGTACTAAATTATTTTTAAGTTTTTACTTATAAATTACAATGTAAAGTAATTACCCGTCGAGTTTCGACGGGCTATATACTAATTATAATAAAATCCGTCTGACTAGAATAATTTGTCGTGTAGCCTGGTCTGACGCACCCGATTACCCCTACGTAGAGGTGTACATTTCGTTTTTTTTTCAAATCGGTTCGGGTTGTATAACCGAACCGGTTTTTGGTCGTAGTCAAAAAATCGGTTTTTTGACCAAACCGGTTCGGGTCGGGTTGGGTTGGGGAGTGTAAAAAATCGACCCTATACTAACCGGTTTGGGTCGGTTTGTGACCGGTTCGGGTAGAAAAAACCGGTTAAAACCGGTTTTTTTAAAAAAAAAAATTAAAATAATAATATATTCTTATTAAATAAACCCATTATACATTAAATATAAACTTTTATTAAATAAACTCATTACAACATCAACTTTTATTCAAACATTTAGAATTTAAAACATAAACTTTTATTAAATAAACTCATTACAACATCAACTATTATTCAAACATTTAGAATTTAAAACATAAACTTTTATTAAATAAACTCATTACAACATCAACTTTTATTCAAACATTTAGAATTTAAAACATAAACTTTTATTAAATAAACTCGTAACAACATCAACTATTATTCAAACATTTAGAATTTAAAACATAATTTTTTATTCATCGAGAGTGATATCTTCTTCGGAGCTAGCCTCGCGCGAAGCTTCATCGAGAGCAATTTCTTCATCGGAGAGTGAGATTGCAAAACCTTCTTCCACCTCGATATCGTGTATTTCTTGTTCAATGTCAAGTTCTCCTTCAAGACTTTGAGTGTGTTGTATACGCTCGGATGCGTCCAAGTGATCCTTCAAGCAAATACACATCTCCAATGATGCCGGTGTGAGTCTTGTTCTTCGTATAGATAATACCCTACCACTAAGAGAAAAGGCGGATTCCGAAGCTACCGTAGAAGCTTGGACGGTTAGTAAATCTCGGGCCATAGCGGTTAGAACGGGAAATTGAGTCTCCCTTCCTTTCCACCAAGCCAAAATATCAAAATTTGCGAATTCATGTGGTCCCATAGTCGATAAAAAATCGGTTCCAATATATCTCCCATATTCGCTAGTCGATGATTGATCACCCTCACCCCTAGCCCGTTTAGTGTTTTCTTCTCTTAAACTATTATATAAGTTAAGCATGGGATCCGCGCTAGTAGAAGTAGAAAATGATGATGAAAACGAACTTGAAGAATCATTTCTTGAACCATACTTTTTAAAATAAACCCCGAATAAGTCTTTGAAATTTTTGTTAAAAATGGCTTTTGCGTCTCTTGAATAGAAAACATTTTCGTTATGCAACTCTAAATCAATAGAGATTTTGTCGATAAGTAGTTCCACCGTTAATATTCATACATGGGTTCAAGGCAATGAACAAGTAATTACCGGTGGCATTTCTTTAAAATATTTTCTTAGTTTTTCTTTCATGGGCGAAACCATTTTTTCATATAAATCACCACTTAATTCGTAGTCGCTTAATTTTGAATACATTAAATAAATTTGATTAAGTACCAAATGACTCGTGGGATAATAAACACCCGATAATAAAGTTGTTGCGTTTTTAAAAACTTTGAGCAATTCGCTTATTTTTCTAACTATATCCCATTGTTCCGACATAAATGATGTAACCCTACTCGTCCTATTCGCAAGTTCATCATGAAAAAGTTGTAAAGTATCACGTTGGCGTAAACCACAACAAAACATTTTATAAGTCGAATTCCATCTTGTAGGAACGTCCCAATTAGGGGTTAAAAAAATAGAATTCGTGTCCTTACACAATTTCATATATTGTTTATATCTAGCTTTACTTGAACAAAATATATCTTGTAACATTTTTTTAAAAGCGTCTTTTACCAAACTTATTTCGGGTACCGCTAATCCGTCTTGAACAACCAAATTTATAATGTGTGCAACACATCGACTATGATAAAAAATACCCTTCGAAGGCGGTTTATATGTTAATATTAATTTTTTTACCGCGTTTTTATTATTAGACGCGTTATCAAATGAGATCGAAAAAACTTTTTCTTGTAAGTTAAAGTTATTTATTACATTTTGTAACATATGAAATAAATTTTGACCCGTGTGAGGGTACTCAAAATTTTCAAAAGCAATCGTACGCTTCATCATTAGCCATGTATCGAGATCAATCCAATGTGCGGTAACACAAAGGTATGAACCGGGCAAACCATGAGGTGCCGACCAAACATCGGTTGTTAAGTTTACATTTGTATTTAAGTTTGCAAAACCGTTTACTAGTTCTATTTTAGCCTTTTTCCATAATTTAATACAATCACGTCTAAGAGTAGCACGACTTACTTGTTTATATCGCGGTTGAAGAGTATTTTGAATCACCTTAGTCAATCGAGGGTTATCGAAGTGGTTGAACGGCAAACCTTCTTGAATCACGTAGCTTGCAAATTGTTGTCGGCACCGCTCCGCCTTGTATGCAAAAAGACCGCCCTCTCGTGACATAGATGCTTGACCGGCTTCCGGAATGGATTTGAGTCCTTCGCAATACTTGTCAGTATGCATCTTCAACGTCGTGTTGGATTCATGTTTCAAAAACTTACCGCAATGTCTACAATGAGCCTTAAGTTGCCCATCCGACAACCTCACAAGGTTGAAATTACACCAAATTTTTTGGTTTCGAGTTGTTTCTTTAACTTCAACAATCTCGCGTGCATTCGTGGAAGCGGAAAAAGATTGAGTTGCCATTTTAATTGAGAGAAACGAGAATTTTGTAATTTTTTTAGTACTTGAAGAGTGTTTGAGTATTGTGACTAAACCAAAACACAAATAGGGTATTTATAGTTGGTTTAGGGATGACAAAATGGTAAAAAAAAAGACACAAAAAACGGTCACATTTTTGAAAAAAACTGAACCTAACGGCTACATGCAAAAACCGGTTTGAAACCGGTTTTTTCAACCCGGTTTTAGAAACCGGTTACACGAAAAACCGGTTTGGACCGGTTTCTAACGGATAAATGCAAAACCGGGTAGAAACTGCCGGTTTTGCGACAACCCGAACCGGTTTCGGTTTTGGGGTTTTTTTCGGTTTCGGTTTCGGTTTCGGTTTTTTTTGCCCACCTCTACCCCTACGCTAGACCCCACAACAATCCTTAATTTTTGAAAAAAAAAATGCAAGTAAATAAATGCTTTGTACTATACGTAAACAGTTTCCTAAAAAAGTACTACTGTATAGCTAAGTGAACTTTTTTTTTAATGACCGAGTTTGAATCATGAGGGTCGTAGTTTCGGTTATTATTTCCTATTACTAGTTAAATTGCGGGATGTATCTCAATAACCAGGGTTTGAGTACAAATCAACTGATAACACATGCAAGGTCCAACCCTAGAAAAGAGCAGAATGCTACCACCAGGAATTGAATCCACGCTACATGCCTCCAGCACAACTTTATGTCCCCCTCCTTTGCCACTGAGCTATGCTCGGGGGACTTAAATTGTGTTGGGTAAACTTTTTTAAGTAACTGATTCCACCGCACTGCGGCCCCATACTCCAGAAACCTCCATCCGGCCTGGCCCTACGGGTTAATACCGCTTGGCCCTACGCGTATGGAATTTTTTTTGGAGAAATTCAGTACCACTCTGTGTTGGTAAAAGGACTTGAACCTAGAACCTCAGCCAACAATGTCTGAATCCGTTACTGGGGCAAAGGCTCTGGACTTTAAACTATATTGAGTAAACTTTTTTAAGTGACTGATTCCACCGCACTGCGCCTCCATACTCCAGAAACCCCCTCCGGTGCTAATAGAATTCATTAGGTTAATAAATGCATTTTTTAATGTTTAAGTGTGGTGGCAATTGGGGTAAATAAATATAAGTTGGAGGGTATAAAGAGTGAAAACTTACCCTTTTTGGTCTATGCCTACTTATATTGGTTCGAACAAAAATAAAAATTCGTCTACTTATAAGGGGTGGGATCGTACGCAGTCAAGATGTACGTCAGACATCGTCGTCTGTTTGACAAAGACACACACACACACACACCCGCGGCGGGTGTGTGTACAACAGACAAAGACGGCCACGCAGATCAGAAGGTGATCCTGCCCCTACTTATAATGGATGGGTTAAGTTTTATATATAAAAGGAAGAGGCGGATATTTTGAATGAGATGATTTGATATATATCACTTAATAAAAAAGTTTTATGATTTAAAAATAATAGTTCAAATAAACCGGACGATGACAAATACATAAAAAATATGAATGTGATTTATACAATAAATATGTCATGAGTGTGTAGCTAAAGTGACCATCAACTTTGTTCCATTAGGGATGGTCTCGTCGTAGAGTGGTGTTGCTCGGAATAAGAAGGTCACGACTTCAGATCCTATCAACACCACTAAGTCGTGTGCGTGAATTAAAAAAGAAAAAGAGAGAAAAAATAAATGGTGATTGGACGACAGTCACTAATCGAGGGCACTTGAACCCAGAGAATTCAGAAAAAAAAAAGAAAAAAAAACTACCGTTGATCGACTGACTGACGTCTGATATATGATTTTTATCTTGTTAATTATTATCCTAAAAATAAAAACCGTGTATTTAGTAAGAGATGTTGATAAATGTACCTAACTCTTTTCAGGGCCGGTCTTGAATTTTGCCCCTATTAAATTTTGTAAATATATTCATCATCTTCGGAAACTCCATGATTTATAAATGTGGGTAAATGTGTATGATACGAATTATTTTTTCTAAAATAAAAATAAAAAGTACGATATCATTATAACATTTCTTAAAAAGACATATATTTAAAATTAGGCTAAAGCAAAATATTATATACTTTCAAGAATAATATGAAATTTCAAACTAATATTAAGGGGTTTAAATGAAAAAGAATAGACTTTATTATTAATACGCGCACAAGCTAACTTCATACAGAGTAAAAAACTATCGTACCATCGTGAAGACGTCTCTTACAAGATATAAAAGCACAACCCACCATAGACAAACAAAAACGTACAATGAATTACAAGACATTTACACGTGCTGGAGCAATTTCGGTATTGGTGCCGTTGTACGGAAGCGTAAATATAAAGTGCGGAAATAAAATGACACACGGATTTATAGAGGTTCGGCCAAACGTGCCTACGTCCTCTCTCGTTATCTTTTTCTATAAGCTTAAGATATAAACATCTGCACCTCTCTTCTATCGGTCGAGGGATTACCGTTACAAGCTCGTCTTCTATCGGTCCGAATAAACCGTTCAATCTCTCTTCTATCGGTCGAGATATTACCATGTGTACTTGTCTTTTTGTTGGTCCAAGTTAAACCGTTTTCCTTTCTATTGGACAAGGAATCAACCACTCTAAACCTCACTAAGATAGCGATTGCGATTATAACAATGCCGGATCCTTGATCCTAATAACACCGAATACAATCGTATCTTTTTTTTCCTCTCTTGGATGATTTAGTGTATCACACTCAATCACTCTCAATTTAAGCTCAAGAACAACAACTATAATATTTACAATGATATCTCAAGTGTATATGAATTGCTCAATGTTGTTGTATAGATTAATACCAAGGATGTGGTATTTATAGCCTTCTTCAACCAACTAGCCGTTATTGACTTCTGACTTGCTAGCGTGCGCTCGATCTTCTTAATAGCGTGCGCTAAGCCTCATTACGTACATTATGCCTTCCATGTAGCGTACGTTATCGATGTCCATTTTTAGTCCAGTGGCTTCGTTTCTTCCCTTACGTACGTTATGCCTTCGTGTTACGTACGTTATCCTCTTGCTGTAGCGTACGTTAATAATGCAATGTAGCGTGCGCTAATCCAATATATCCGTTGCCTTCATTTGTCAAACTATCCGTTTGATATGCTGACTTTGACCAGATTCTTTCCAACGTTCATCTGATTTAAAATCTCATTACGTACTTAACCTCCTTGTGTTACGTACGTTAATCTGCTTCGATAGCGCGCATTAATCATTATGTGTAGCGTGCGCTATCCCCATCAGGTAGGTTGGCTGAACTGCAGGTAAATACTTGTTGCGTACGTTATCATGACTGAATTACGTACGTTAACCTTGCTCGGTTGCGTACGCTATTCAATATAAATAGCGTGCGTTATGCATGCAGTTTGGATAGCTTTTTGCGTCTTCGCCTACTTCGTTATTTTGCTTCGCCTCTTTGTTGTTTTGTTTTGTTTAGCAACTTAATAATCAAAACTCTATTTATTAATATGTGGAATAAATATTCCAACAATTTTCTCCCTTTTTGATGATTACAAAACAACCCTTGAATTGGATAAAATCTGCAAAATAGAAATATATATATATATATATATATATATATATTTGTACGTTTCAAAGTTTTTGGCTTTGATCGTTTCGTTAGTTTCACTCATTTTCTTTTCTTTTGTCATTTTCGACTACTTCGTTAGGGATGGCAACGGGGCGGGGATTGTAATATCCGGATTTATTACGGTGTATTTCATCTGTATTCAAACCATGTATTATTCGGATTGGTGGTTTTGATTATTGGAGTATGATATTTCGTGCATTGACATCATTGTACATAAGTATAGAAACATGCAAAATTTCTCATGCAACCTCGTGATAGCGCACGCTAAGAATGTATCTTAACGCGCGCTATCGGGCTATTATTAGCGCACGCTATGCAGGTAGGAGTTGCGTGCGCTAAGGACTCAATTATTGAGCGGGACAGCTAGCACATGCGCCAGCCGGGACATGGGTCTGGATAAGATTCCCGCGGACGCACCCGGACAATTCTGAAGTCAACCATTATTAGCGCACGCTAAGGAATGCTTAGTAGCGTGCGCTAACTTGTCAAAATGCAGAATATTATAAATGGGACAACAACCATTTTGGCTTTCATTTCTTTCGCCCTTTCTTCATCCTTGAGAGTTCAGAGAGCTGTAGTAATACTTCTATACTCTTAGAACACATCTTGTTGGTGTTTACATATTGGTTATCATTTGGGAATGATCATTGAAGAGGAATAGCACCTTGGAGTGGCATACAACCAACCGGAGTTGGATTCTACCTTACGGTTCAGTGATTTTCATCATATTAAGGTATGTTCAATCTATCTCAAGACTTAGAGTTGGACTCTAACGATTTGGATGATCATGTTAACAAGATATGGATTTTCATAGATGAATTATCCAAGTATATCATGTTTGGAATAGTGAGATGAATAAGCCTTAAATACCTTGATTATAATCATCATGATTCGAATCTTATTACACTGAATATGTGAAGAGAAGCTTCTATCATTGGTAAATCGAATCTAATAGATGATTTCATAGTAATCTTGGACTAGACGTTAACATCCTTATTGTTAGATAAATCTAAAGGTTTGATCATGGAAAGATTTATCTAGTATAGATAGAACGTCTAATATTGATGGTTATAAGGTGTTGATATCAACCGTTAAGCTTTTCGAATTGTTGTATGAAGATTTGAAGTCGGAATGGAATATAGTTTTATATTGGTATGCATATCCTTGAATCCGAAGTTGTCTTTATCCGTAAAATCATTCATAAGAGTATGAACATGGTATTCATGGAAGTAACATGAATTATCACGCAAGATTTCATTGTTTTCGATCATGGCAAGAACAGTTTACTGCTCAGCAGTAAACTGCCATGCATAGATAGCGCACGCTATGCTATGAAGTTTAACGTGCGCTATCGAGCAAGAGTTAGCGTGCGCTACGTTTGGTACGTAACGTACGCTAGACCATCAGGCGAGTCAGTTGGTTGGTCAGTGAAGTACTGACCATGCATAGTTAGCGTACTCTAGTCTTTGTTGTTTGCGTGCGCTATCGGGCAGACTTAACGCACGCTACACAGAGTACTTAACGTGCGCTAAGCAGTTCGGGCAGATTGCATTTTATGAACTTTTGGCCGTGACTCGAATTGTTAAACATTCATACGACGTGAGATAAATCCTATATCATTTCTTTTGTTAAGGTTTGGTCTCGTTACGTGATTGATTGAGGAGGGCGATCTTCGAGTGTTCATTTTCGTGGAAGTATTGTTATTATCTTCAAATCGAGGCAAGTACTTTATTTGTTTTATGAATTGTTGTTATACATATTGTCGTGCATGTATGTCGTTGTTGTATGTCCACCTCGTGTTGGTCCGACGGGATCATCGGGGGATCTATGCTAGCGTGCGCTGGATCATCGGACGGGTTTTTCCACCACGGGTTGGTCTGACGGGATCATCGTGGGTTCTAGGCAGTGAACGCTGGATCGATGGAATTACCATGTGTATGTTATGATATCATGTTGTGATTATCAGTTGTGTATGTTATGTTTGAGTTTCTCGTAGGAGAAGACTCGTTGGTACTTTGTCGTTTACGTTATTATTCTTCAAGAGATATGAATAATATGTTGTGGTACTTGTACTAGCATCGTTGTGCTAACCCCTTCGGGGGTGAACATTTTGTTTGTGTTCAGGATCCAGGAGAGCGGGGAAACAACCACTGGAACTGTATGACGACGATGGTGCAGAGTGATGTCCCGACCGGGTTTATTTATATGTTGTTTACTCTTTATTTCAATAAGTACTCGAGTACGAAGTCATTTGTGATGATTTGAATTTGGTGATGTATTATTGAGTTCTATTGAACAATTGTACTATTTCTGTATTGGGTCAGAACTGTTGTACCGTAATTCCGTTATTTCCATTCGTTAGTACCTTTTAATGCTTGTTCAATTCTTCAGCCTTGTAAATCCTTATGTAACGGATTTACGGCGCTGTAATATTCCTGAATATATCGGGGGTGTTACAGAATATGGTATCGAAGCTAAGATTATGGATATCTTGGCCGTTGGGTTAAAATAGGGGTCATTTATGTCTTTTGGGGTAACCGGCCGTGAATGACATCACTGCACTGCCTACGTCTTCATGCGAACAGTGGTTGTAAGTTCCTAAACTCTATCTTGTTCTTTACATGTTGTGTCTCTTTATACTCGAATATTAGAACGATGTTGTTTCCTGTATATTGAGTATTTATGCTTACAGTATGTTGAGAGGCGGACGTGGACGTGGTCGCGGTCGTGGACGCGGATGGAGAAATGCCGAAAGGGAAGCGTCGCCTTCTAACTGGGCTACCATAGCTCAAAGAGCCGCAACAATCTATTAATAATGAACCAGATCCTGCTGTACCAGAGATCCTTCGTCAAGTGGTGAACCAGATGACTCAGTTCGCCCAGGTCGTGGACCGAAGGCAAGTGGCGGTGGGACTACAGCACGGAGAGAGACATCAAGGGATCCCAAACATGGGAAATCGAGGTGACCGATGGCTGCAAGAGGTGGCGAAGATGCAACCAACCAAATTCGACGGTATTTCTGAGACTCCCACCTGGGATCATTGGTTAAAGGAGCTGGAGAAAATATTTGCTGGAATTAACTGCCCAGACGACAGGAGAGCCTCTATCGCTCAATATTTTCTGATAGGGGAAGCGTCCGAATGGTGGGAAGCCATCCTACGTAGACCATGATGCTGATTGACAGAGTTTAGATTGATGATGGAAGCTCGATTGCCCTCGCCCGTGAGGGAAGCCAAAGTTCGGGAGTTTTTCTCCGCTCGGCCTTTCCGATGTGCCGTATCCTGTGCGATTAAGACGTTTAACCAAGAATGCATTTGTTCGACATCCGGTCGTAATGATGCGTAAATGATGATCCATTTCGATATGAGGATGAAATCACAAATCCAGAGGTACATGTCCGGATTTGAATGTACCACACTCCGTCAATACCAAGATAAGGCGTTGGCGTACGAGATCAAGGAAGCCGCCATGGAGAAATTTTCGGAATCTAAGAAACAGAAAGTCTCTGGTACTTTTACAGAGCACAAGAACAGCGGGCCCCGTAAGGCCCAGTCATCCTTTCACTCTTTCAAGAAACCTCCGCACCCAGTTAGGAGCGGAAAGAACTTCGGAGCGACATCGACTATTACTGATGTTACTAGGAAATGCTTTAACTGCGCCCAGACGGGGCACTATCGACGGAATTGCCCCCTTCCTACCGTGACTTGTTTTGATTGTGGACGAGAGGGACATCGGGCGGTGTTTTGTGAAAAGGCTGCAAAGTCTTTTAGAGCCCGTACACCACAGCCAGTCCAGAAGGAGGCCAATATTCCACAGACGCAGCAAAGTGTTCAGATGCCTAAGAATTTTGGCCGCGGGCGAGGCAGAGGACAATGGGACCGTAAGGGGACATCGAGTGCCGGATCTGCTCCACCACGTCTGTATGAGATGAGGAGGACAGACGATCAAGATGTCTTGCCGCATCGTGCATCTGGCCCGCATCCTTTCCCGGGCTTAGCGTTTTATTCGATACAGGAGCTACACATTCTTTCATATCTTTGTCTTGTGTAAATCGTTTGAATATTTCCGGTTTTCATGCTTGTGAACCTTATGTTGTTGGTTTACCGAGTGGAGAGAGGATTGTCGGAAATTTAGAAACTAGAAATTTCCCTGTATCATTTGGAGGCAGAGAGTGGCTCTCAAATCTGATCATGATAGAAATACAAGGAGACGACCTGATACTCGGAGACGATTGGCTTAATCGATATGGAGCAATTGTGAACTACCGAAGGAGGAATATCTCGCTGATCGCTGACGATGGTTCCGAGATTCTGTTTGAGGGATGGAAACCGGGAAGCTCAGGAAAATTGATCAAGGCGATGAAAGCTGTCAAATTGTTGAAACAGGGTTGTACCGGGTACTGGTGTTACGCAATGAAGAAAGAAGACGAAATTGTGGAACTTTCATCCATTCCTGTTGTGAACGAATTTCCAGATGTATTTCCTGACGAGTTACCTGGACTACCTCCACGAAGGGATGTGGAATTTACCATTGAGCTGGAACCCGGAGCTACACCGATTTCCAAGGCGCCGTATCGTATGGCACCTACCGAGATGTACGAATCAAGAAACAACTAGAGGAGTTCTTGGATAAGGGCTATATTCACCAAGCGTTTCACCCCGGGAGCGCCATTCTTTTCGTCCGAAAGAAGGATGGATCGCTCCGACCGTATTGACTATCGAGAGCCGAGCAAGATGAAGATTAAGAACAAGTATCCGTTGCCACGGATTGATGATTTGTTTGACCACTGCAAGGGGCAACGATTTTCTAAGATCGATCCGAGATCGTGATATCATCAATCGAGGATTAAGGATTCGATGTTCCAAATCGCTCGTAACTCTCTACGGGCATTATGAGTTTGTAGTGATGCCGTTTGGTCTCACTAACACACTGCTTTGTATTTATGCAATTGATGAACCGTGTGTTCATTGAATTTTGGATAAATTTGTGGTCGTATTTATTGATGACATTACGGTGTATTCTAAGAGCAGGAAGAACATGCGCAGATTTGCGGATCAGATTGGAACTTTTGAGAAACGAGCAATTGTACGCCAAACTTTCTAAGTGTGAATTCTGGCTAAAGGAAGTAATGTTCCTCGGCCATGTAGTGTCAGCTGAAGGAGTCCGAGTAGATCCTCAGAAGATCGAAGAAATTATGGATTGGGAGCCTCCAAAGAACGTGAAAGAGGTCTGAAGCTTCTTGGGACTTGCTGGATACTATCGTCGATTCGTGGAAGGGTTTTCTAAAATCTCCCGCCCACTTACTCGACTCCTGCAGAAAACTCAAAAGTTTGAGTGGAATGAATTGTGTCAGATTAGCTTTGATGAATTGAAGAAGAGATTGACGACGGCACCGATTTTATCACTTCCGCAGGGAATTGGAGGATTCATAGTTTACAGTGATGCTTCGAACCAAGGACTTGGGTGCGTATTGATGCAGAATGATAAGGTGATCGCTTATGCGTCACGACAGCTGAAACCTTATGAAGTGAATTACCCGACATATGATTTGGAGCTAGCAGCAGTGGTTTTTGCCTTGAAGATCTGGAGGCATTATCTGTACGGGACTCACTGTCAGATCTTTACGGATCATAAGAGTCTCAAGTACATATTTAGTCAGAAAGAGTTGAACATGCGGCAAAGAAGATGGTTAGAACTGATTAAGGACTATGACTTGAGATTTTATATCACCTGTGCAAAGCGAATGTAGTGGCCGATGCACTTAGCCGCAAGCCTGTCTCTATTCAGATGCTGGAGACGCTGACATCCCAACTTAGCCTTCAACGAGAGATGATTCGTGAAGGGATTGAAGTGTGGTTACAAAGAGTCCAAGGACAACTGTGCGTGATGGAGATAACTTCATCATTAACCGAAGGAATCAAATCTAAGGCATGATGATCCTCTGATGATTCGGTTACGTGATGAAGTGATCAAAGGAAAGGCCCTCGGATTCATAATTCATGATGATGGGGTTTTGAGATTTCAAAACCGACTCTGCGTTCCCGATGATGATGTTCCGAAACAGACAATTATGAAGGAAGCTCATAGTTCGCCCTATTCTATCCACCCGGCACCAAGAAATGTATAAGGACTTGAAGCGGAATTTCGTGGGTCAACATGAAGAAAGACGTAGCGGACTATGTTTTGAAATGCTTGACTTGTCGAGTTAAGATCGAGCATCAACGGCTCTTTGGAATGTTGAAGCCGCCCGATTCCCGAATGGAAGTGGGAGGACATATCGATGGACTTTATCACTAATATGCCGAAAACCGTGACGGGAATGAACATGATTTGGGTGATAGTTGATCGCTTAACCAAATCGGCTCATTTTCTAGGCATTAAGGATACGTGGGGACCAGAGGTTGGCACGAATATTTATTTCGGAGATAGTTCGATTGCATGGTACGCCGAAGACCATTGTTTCGATCGAGACGGCCGCTTTGTGTCTCACTTTTGGAAAGCAATTCATAAGGCCTTGGGACCGAATTGAACTTCAAGACGGCTTATCACCCGCAGATCGACGGACAACCGAGAGAACTATACAAACGGTGGAAGACATGCTAAGGGCCTGTGCCTTAGATTGGTCAAACGATTGGGAAGTTCATCTACCGTTGATTGAATTTACCTACAACAATAGTTGGCATGCTTCCATTAAGATGGCACCATTTGAGGCATTATACGGAAGGAGATGCAGATCGACCCTATGCTGGGATGATTCGTCAGACTTGATCGGAACAGAACCAGAGTTGATCGTGCAGACTCGAGAGAAGATAGCATTGATCCGTGAAAGGCTGTTGACCGCCCAGAGTCGCCAGAAATCCTATGCGGACGTACGCCGTCGCCCATTGGAGTTCAATACTGGAGACCATGTATTTTTGAAGGTTTCTCCTACTCGGGGAATCTTTCATTTCGGAAGGAAAGGAAATCTAAGTCCGAGATATATCGGACCATTTGAGATCCTCGAGAGAGTTGGGGAGTTGGCATACAGATTAGCATTGCCGCCGTCATTGTGCCATGTTCATAACGTGTTCCACGTATCCCAGTTACAGAGGTATATACCAGATCCCAGTCATATCATTGATTTCGGCGAGATCGAAGTCGCGCAGGATGGGACGTTTGAAGAAAGACCGGTCAAGATACTCGAGAGTCGAGTTAAGCAGCTGAGGGACAAACCAATCGTTTTGGTCAAAGTTCAGTGGTCACGTCACGGAATGGAAGAAGCCACCTGGGAAACGGAAGCTGATATGAAGTCTATATATCCTGAGTTATTTTCATCTTGAGTTTCGGGACGAAACTCCTTTTTAGTAGGAGAGTATGTAATATCCGGATTTATTACGGTGTATTTCATCTGTATTCAAACCATGTATTTTTCGGATTGGTGGTTTTGATTATTGGAGTATGATATTTCGTGCATTGACATTATTGTACATAAGTATAGAAACATGCAAAATTTCTCATGCAACCTCGTGATAGCACACGCTAAGAATGTATCTTAACGCGCGTTATCGGGCTATTATTAGCGCACGCTATGCAGGTAGGAGTTGCGTGCGCTAAGGACTCAATTATTGAGCGGGACAGCTAGCACATGCGCCAGCCGGGACATGGGTCCGGATAGGATTCCCGCGGACGCACCCGGACAATTCTGAAGTCAACCATTATTAGCGCACGCTAAGGAATGCTTAGTAGCGTGCGCTAACTTGTCAAAATGCAGAATATTATAAATGAGACAACAACCGTTTTGGCTTTCATTTCTTTCGTCCTTTCTTCATCCTTGAGAGTTCAGAGAGCTGTAGTAATACTTCTATACTCTTAGAACACATCTTGTTGGTGTTTACATATTGGTTATCATTTGGGAATGATCATTGAAGAGGAATAGCACCTTGGAGTGGCATACAACCAACCGGAGTTGGATTCTACCTTACGGTTCAGTGATTTTCATCATATTAAGGTATGTTCAATCTATCTCAAGACTTAGAGTTGCACTCTAACGATTTGGATGATCATGTTAACAAGATATGAATTTTCATAGATGAATTATCCAAGTATATCATGTTTGGAATAGTGAGATGAATAAGCCTTAAATACCTTGATTATAATCATCATGATTCGAATCTTATTACACTGAATATGTGAAGAGAAGCTTCTATCATTGGTAAATCGAATCTAATAGATGATTTCATAGTAATCTTGGACTAGACGTTAACATCCTTATTGTTAGATAAATCTAAAGGTTTGATCATGGAAAGACTTATCTAGTATAGATAGAACGTCTAATATTGATGGTTATAAGGTGTTGATATCAACCGTTAAACTTTTCGAATTGTCGTATGAAGATTTGAAGTCGGAATGGAATATAGTTTTATATTGGTATGCATATCCTTGAATCCGAAGTTGTCTTTATCCGTAAAATCATTCATAAGGGTATGAACATGGTATTCATGGAAGTAACATGAATTATCACGCAAGATCTCATTGTTTTCGATCATGGCAAGAACAGTTTACTGCTCAGCAGTAAACTGCCATGCATAGATAGCGCACGCTATACTATGAAGTTTAATGTGCGCTATCGAGCACGAGTTAGCGTGCGCTACGTTTGGTACGTAACGTACGCTAGACCATCAAAGTAGTCACTTGGGCAGTCGCTGAAGTACATCGACCATGCATAGTTAGCGTACGCTAGTCTTTGTTGTTTGCGTGCGCTATCGGGCAGACTTAACGCACGCTACACAGAGTACTTAGCGTGCGCTAAGCAGTTCGGGCAGATTGCATTTTATGAACTTTTGGCCGTGAATCGAATTGTTAAGCATTCATACGACGTGAGATAAATCCTATATCATTTCTTTTGTTAAGGTTTGGTCTCGTTACGTGATTGATTGAGGAGGGCGATCTTCGAGTGTTCATTTTCGTGGAAGTATTGTTATTATCTTCAAATCGAGGCAAGTAATTTATTTGTTTTATGTATTGTTGTTATACATATTGTCGTGCATGTATGTCGTTGTTGTATGTCCACCCCGTGTTGGTCCGACGGGATCATCGGGGGATCTATGCTAGCGTGCGCTGGATCATCGGACGGGTTTTTCCACCACGGGTTGGTCTGACGGGATCATCGTGGGTTCTAGGCAGTGAACGTTGGGTCGATGGAATTACCATGTGTATGTTATGATATCATGTTGTGATTATCAGTTGTGTATGTTATGTTTGAGTTTCTCGTAGGAGAAGACTCGTTGGTACTTTGTCGTTTACGTTATTATTCTTCAAGAGATATGAATAATATGTTGTGGTACTTGTACTAGCATCGTTGTGCTAACCCCTTCGGGGGTGAACATTTTGTTTGTGTTCAGGATCCAGGAGAGCGGGGAAACAACCACTGGAACTGTATGATGACGAGGGTGCAGAGTGATGTCCCGACCGGGTTTATTTATCTGTTGTTTACTCTTTATTTCAATAAGTACTCGAGTACGAAGTCATTTGTGATGATTTGAATTTGGTGATGTATTATTGAGTTCTGTTGAACAATTGTACTATTTCTGTATTGGGTCAGAACTGTTGTACCGTAATTCCGTTATTTCCATTCGTTAGTACCTTTTAATGCTTGTTCAATTCTTCAGCCTTGTAAATCCTTATGTAAAGGATTTACGGCGCTGTAATATTCTTGAATATATCGGGGGTGTTACAGGGATGGGGCGGGGTTCACAACTCCCGGCCCCGACCCCGGTTTTTGAATTTTCCCCCGGCCCCGGCCCCGGTCCCATCCTCGGTCCAATTCTGGTCAAACCCCGGTCAAATCCCGGTTGATCCCCGGTCAAACCCCGATCCCCGGTCCTCACCCTGTACCCCCGGTTTGCTGCTGTTTTTATAGCTACTTTCGGCTATTTTTCTCATGTATTTTCAGTCAAAACACATAAAAATAGTAATTAAATAACTGTAAAAAATTACATAAGTTCATAAAAGTCCACAATAAAAGATTACATAACATAAGTTTATATATTTCACAAATATATAAAAATTTAAATTTCTAATTATATATATATATATATATATATATATACCGGGTCCGGGGTGGGTCGGGGGATAGGCATCCCGGCCCCGGCCCCGGTTTCATGTGAGCGGGTATCCCCGGCTCCGGTCCCGGTACCCGGTTTGGCGGGGAATCCCCGGCCCTGGTCGGGGCGGGTCGACCGGGTTCCCCACTGGGTCGGGTCAAAATGCCATGTCTATACTTCGTTTCTCATTTTTCAACTCCTTCGTTTCTCCCTCTTTTTGTATGCTTTCTTTTTCTCCTTTTGGACTTCTTCGATTTTTATTATTTTCTCCTCCATTTTACTTTTTATATTTCTCGCCATTCTTTCATAACGCTTTTTATCTAATTCTACTCCTTCTCCCCCTTTTTGTATTCAGCAAAAAGTGTAAAAAATATACCAATTGAATATAAATATGCATGATACCAATTAATGAATATAATTATGCATGAATAGGAAAAAACTCCCCCTGAAAATATTATCTCGCCCTGAGTAAAATATCAATTGTTAAAAATTAATTTTTGGTGATCCAACCGATAGTTGGGTTTTCTTTCGAAACATAGACGATATTTGGAATAAAAATTACTTTAGGAATCCAAATCTTCTTAGTTTTTATCGTCCGTCGTGGGCTTTTGCAATTCGAAATATGGTGCCCAATTTTCAAATATTTTTCACAATGGGATATTTTGAAATTTACGGATTCGTTTTTAGAATGTGGTTTGAATCTCAACCCCTGTTTATTCAAAGTGTATTTTTGAACCACGAGCATATTTTTAAATTTCTTGTTTCCGAGAGAGAATTTTTTCGTTAAATTTTTTAACTCGGTTTGAATTTTAACAAGATCATTCTTTAAAATATTTCCATTCTCAACATATTTTGAATAATCGGTCTCAATAAATTTTCCCTTTTCAAGAATTTTGGAATTTTCATTTTTAAAAGATTTGTATTTAGATTTAAGGGATTTAATTTCACTTAAAGCATTTTGATAGCCCGTATGTAATAATTTGAATGCTTCAAGAAGTTCATCGTAAGAATTACTTACTTGACTTTCGGCGTCGCTATCGTCGAATGAACTCCGGGTCATGAGAGGGAGATTATTTTGATTTAGAAAATCTTCATCTTCATCTTCATCGCTCCATGTTGCAATTAAAACCTCATTCTTGGGTTTCGCTCGGCAATTCTTTGTTAAGTGGCCAGGTTTTCCACACAATCGACAAGAATTGTCGAATTTCTTAGATTCGCCCGCTTGGATGTCCTTCTTTCTCCGGTTTAATAAGTGTTGGAACTTATTAATATTTTTACCATAGTATGCCGATTCTTCGTCGCTTTCATCCACCGGGATTTCTTCTCTCTTGGACATCTTAGCCTTCATGGCTATCGTTCTTTCCTTCGACTTTGGTTTGGCATTCCAAGATTTAAGTACTATCTCGTGGTTGATAAGTGAACCAACGAGAGCACTAAAATCAAGATTGTTTAGATCTTTAGATTCCATTATTGCCGTCACCGTACCGTCCCATTCTCGAGGTAGTGATCAGAGAATCTTCTTTACTTTCTCACTACTCGAAAGTGGTTTTCCAAAACATGCTAATTCATTTGTGATGACCGAAAATCGGTCGAGCATGATCATGATGGATTCATCGTCCTTCATTTGAAATAGTTCGTATTCGTGAAGGAGCATGTTTATTTTCGTCTCCTTGACTTGAGACGTTCCTTCTTGTGTTACCTCAAGCATTTTTCAAATTTATTTGGCACTATCACACGATGATATCCGGTTGTGTTCTTCTGGATTTAAGGCACAATATAGGAGTTGAGTTGTCTTACAATTGTAATGGTCATTTTTTCAATCGGAATCGTTATATTCTTCGAAAGTTTTAAGCGTACCGTTGGAATTTGTTGGAATTTTCGGACCAAGAGAAATCACTTTCCAAAGCTCGATGTCATATGCTCGTAGGGCTGTCTAAAAGGTTCGTGATTAGTGGTTTTAGCTGGAACCGAACCGAACCGACATGGTTTCGGTTAACCGAGAACCACTATTTGTGGTTAGGGTGCGGTTTGTGGTTCCTACTTCAGAAAAAAATATGGTTAGTGGTTAACCGGAATCGAATGGTTCCAGAACCACAGAACCACAAACTGAAATTATGATAAATTAATAAATTATAATTATTTTTTTATCCTAAAAAGAAATTCAATTGAATTAATAATATGTAAATTAATTACCTCCATATCAATTCTTCGTCGTGATTGTGTTGCATTTTAATTGTTGGATTTATGGATTAATTTGGACTTATAGTTGTTGGATTTATGGATTAATTGTGTTGTTGTCTACTATTTTTTATTTTAAAGGATTAATTTTATCATTTTTAGAATTGATAATTTCAGTTTTTTTCGGATAAAAAAAATGATTTTTAATGTTAACCGAACCGGAACCATATATAATCAGTGTGGTTCCGGTTAACCGAAATTTAAAGTGGTATGGTTAGTTGTTCCTATTTTGGGACGTTTATGATTCCGATTAACCGAAAATTGTGGTTCGGTTAACTGGAACCGAACCACTCGACACCCATATATGCTCGGATGAATATTGACATCTTTTTCTTCCACGTCATGAAGTTTGAGCCATCAAAAAATGGTGGTCGGTTGAGAACAAGGCCTTCAACTGGAGCATATTGAAACGCCATTTGGATCGACTCATCGGATGTTAAGCCGCTTATTGGAGGTACCGCTCCGATACCAATTGTTGAAGCAATTTCGGTATTAGCGCCGTTGTGCGGAAGCATAAATTTAAAGTGCGGAAATAAAATGACACACGGATTTATAGAGGTTCGGCCAAACGTGCCTACGTCCTCTCTCGTTATCTTTTTCTATAGGCTTAAGATATAAACCTCTGCACCTCTCTTCTATCGGTCGAGGGATTACCGTTACAAGATCGTCTTCTATCGGTCCGAGTAAACCGTTCAATCTCTCTTCTATCGGTCGAGATATTACCGTGTGTACTTGTCTTTTTGTCAGTCCAAGTTAAACCGTTTTCCTTTCTATTGGACAAGGAATCAACCACTGTAGCTTTCTATGGGTACTAGATAAACCTCACTAAGATAGCGATTGCGATTATAACAATGTCAGATCCTTGATCCTAATAACACCGAATCCAATCGTATCTTTTTTTTTCCTCTCTCTTATATGATTTAGTGTATCATACCCAATCACTCTCAATTTAAGCTCAAGAACAACAACTATAATGTTTATAATGATATCTCAAGTGTATATGAATTGCTCAATGTTGTTGTATGGATTAATACCAAGGATGTGGTATTTATAGCCTTCTTCAACCAACTAGCTGTTATTGACTTCTGACTTGCTAGCGTGCGCTAGCTCTTCTTAATAGCGTGTGCTAAGCCTCTTTACGTACGTTATGCCTTCCATGTAGCGTACATTATCGATGTCCAGTTTTAGCCCAGTGGCTTCGTTTCTTCCCTTACGTACGTTATGCCTTCGTATTACGTACATTATCCTGTTGTTGTAGCGTACGTTAATAATGCAATGCAGCGTGCGCTAATCCAATATATCAGTTGCCTTCATTTGTCAAACTATCCGTTTGATATGCTAACTTTGACCAGATTCTTTCCAACGTTCATCTGATTTGAAATCTCATTACGTACTTAACCACCTTGTTACTTACGTTAATCTGCTTTGATAGCGTGCGTTAATCATTATGTGTAGCGTGCGCTATCCCCATCAGGTAGTTTGGCTGAATTGCAGGTAAGTACTTGTTACGTACATTATCATGACTGAATTACGTACGTTAACCTTGCTCGGTTGCGTGCGCTATTCAATATGAATAGCGTGCGTTATGCATGCAGTTTGGATAGCTTTTTGCGTCTTCGTCTGCTTCGTTGTTTTGCTTCGCCTCTTTGTTGTTTTGTTTTGTTTAGCAACTTAATCATCAAAACTCTATTTATGAATATGTGGAATAAATATTCCAACAACACGTTCGTCCTTTACCTTTCGTCTTTCTCACCAAAACTCAAAGTTAAAACTCCATTAAAACACAACTTTAAATTTTCTTTTTAGTTTCAACAATCAGTTCAATAATTATATCATCCGGTAGTTGAAAACTGACACGCTATTCAATTTTAGGTCCAGAATGAACCTAATATAACATGGACCGATATTTTGATGCCCCTTCCATTGTCATGCCCTGGGCGGTCGTACACTTGGCCCACCGCCAGGGCCGGCCCTGACTCTTTTACATGCCTCGATTTAGTTTCAAATCATTGTAGGATGGGATTTGGGCGATTTTGCTTGGGTTTTAAAAAAGAAGTTATGTTTGGTAAAATTAACTATTTATATTAGCTTTTAATTATGTATTATGATTTTCAAAAGCACCAATTTATTTTAACTTTGTATTCAATATGGTAATGTAGTAAATGTAATTATTTTAATTTTCAAATCATTAACATATGTAATATTTTAAAAACTAATTGAATAATAATAAGCCAATAAACATTTAACAATAACTCTAATATAAATATCCAATAACAAATATCAAACAATAATATATAAAAATATATTCAGTAATAAAGAATACACCAATAAATATATATAATTCTAAAAAAGTATATTTCATAATAATATATCAATAAATATATTCAATACTAAAAAATTAATAATAGATAGGTGGGTTATTAGGAGAAGTTGACACCACTAATATCCAATAATAATATTATTTTTTTTGTTATGAGCACGAAATATATAATACAAAGAGTGTGACGGGTTTTAAGAAAGTAGATGAAATGTGTATTTTCTAATTATAATTTAAATAAGGTCATTTTTTATGGAGGACCCAAATAGGACATAAGACACCATAATTGTCATGGATAAATCGAGTAAATTTTTTTATTATTTAAATCATATTTTTAATTAAAAAAATCAAATAAGGCTATTTATATGATAAACGCGTGTCAGACGAGAATAATTTGTCGCGTAGCCTGGTGTCGACGCCCCCTACCCCTACGGTGGACCCCACAGGAATTAATTTTTGAAAAAACAAATGCTGCAAATAAACGCTTTTACTGTACCAGACCCCACGAAGGATAGGCAAATAAACGCTTTTACTGTACGGTGCTCTTTGGCAATGTTCCTCCACTAACTTACAGGGAATAGTTTGTATTTCTCATAGTGGAGTAGTGTAGAGTGAAGTGCATTTTATGTATTCATATTTTGGGTGTAAGATCATTTAAAATACTATATTTTTAAAACCACCATTTATTATACTGAATTTCTAACTATTTTGCAATATGTGTATTATCGTTAAGTCTGGTTAAATCCATTTTTTTTTCAAAGGTATTTTAGTCTTTTTGTGTTCATCTTCTTCCTAAACCCATTTCCACCATTGACAATTTTTTCAAGAACTTGAAACTCGAATATATCATCCGGTTCACAACAAAATAGGCTCATTTAAATTAAAATTACATTAAAAGTGTCTCTTTCTCCTTTACAATGGGATATCAATTATAACTATCAAAGATTAATTTTCAAGAATTTGTATATTTCAAAATTTTCAATTAATATAGTTTTCTTAGTTTGTTCTTTTAAATTTCTTTCACCGAACTAAAATATTAATAGTGAAAATCAATATCAATTTGTAAAGGAGAAAAAAAAGACTTTGTTGCGATTCGAATGACTTGATTTTGTTAAAAAATGAGTGAGATATTTAAATTTTAGTTCCTTAAAAGCTCCAACAATGGTGAAAAGGGGTTTGAGGAAGAAGATGATACAAAAAGTGGTAGTTTTGAAAGTCTAGTATCCCAAATGATCTGACACCAAAAATGTGAGTACACAAAGTGCACTTTACTCAGTAGTTTATAAAAAACTCATCGGTTGAAAAATGAAGAGGATTTATTTTACGCTACATAGTTTCAAAATTTCAGATTACTTAAATCTAACATAACATTAAATAAAATCTATCGACGGATCTTCAAGAATAGTCTCCTGAGGTTTGATCGTTGATCCGTGATTCATAATTTTATGTTGAGCTTAGAAGCCATATTTTTTGCTTTCACTAAGACTAGAACTCCGAGCCTCTGAGATAAGTAAGAATTCGTTGCAAATTTAATAGTATCGGGCCCTTGAGGCTTGCCCTGAAGATCAGTCAGCAAAATCAAACTTGTCTCTTCATACAAAATGGAAATACAGAATCAATGGCAATAATAGCAAAGCTACGAACTTAAACTACCAAAACAAATTTATTCCACTCGAAAAATTGGTCATGAGTCATGAGTCGGATCAACTTGACAAGGCAATTCAACTCGATCTACAAGTTCAATCGAGTTGAATCGACGAGGAAGGGCGAGGTGGTTCGGCGAGCTTACTAAATCATGAACCAAGCTCGCCTCACCTGTCAAAAAATCAAATCGAGTTTGATTGGAGTCCGACAATAAGTGAACTCACCATAAGCAACGGTTGAGATGAGCCGAAACGAGATGAAGGAACTGTAGTGGGCCACCCATAATGGCCAATTACATTTATTTTTTGTTTTTAGTGCTTCCACCGTCCCGGTCCCGCCTGAAGTGTAACATCTGGTCTAAAAAAATATCTAATTAAGAGTGTAATATTTTATTAAGTACCTTAAATCATGTCAAATAATTAACTTTTACTTTTTAATTTTCACCACACACTCAAAATCAACATCTTTTACCTTTTAATTTACACTACACGCTCACCATTAATATTTACAAAACTTATTATTCTAGAATACACCAATTTTACCTCAAATGTTGCACTTTCGCTGGAACGGATGGAATAATTTTTTTCTTTTGGCTTTTTAGCTTTTATTGTATTGTGGAGTTTTCAAGTTCTTAAGTTTATTAGGATTTTCTATTTATGGTGTTAATTTTTAGTTTATTTAGAATTAACTTTTAATATGTTAGTTTTTTTATTTTTCTTTGAGTTTAAAATTACCAATTAGGGATATGAATTTTCTCAAATTTTGTACTTATGGTAACAAATTTTCTTTTGTATCATTTAGGGGTATGAACTTATTTCCGTCCAACCATGGTAGGATATCCGTGAATTTCGGTCAGTTAAAGTTAACAGACTTGCTGACCTTACCGTTAAGTGACACGTGTCACATTCTGATTGGTCCACGTGTCTCATGTTGGCCTTCAACTTCTCCTGTCATCTTCTCCGACGACGACGGGCTTTATCAGGTCACTTTTTTTTCACCTTTTTTACGGCCCATTTTTTTTCATCCCATTTATTACGGTCACTCTTTTTTCCGGCCAAGTTTTATTTTGGCCACCCTTTTTTCTGGCCAAGTACCTTCATTAATATATATATATATATATATATATATAAACAAACATATCCGATGTTCTTTTATTTTTAATAAGCTGATTTTTGATATCAATTACAGTTAGTAAAAACTGTTTTCTTCAACATGTATATATGTACATATACTGTTTATAATATATATGTATGTATACTGTATATAATATACAAATATATATGCACATACTTCTATAAATAGACATATATATATATATATATATATATATATATATATATTGCAATTGTGTGGCTGAAAAACATGGTGAAAAAAATTGCCGGAAAAAGTGGGAGGAAAAACTGGTCGGAAAACTCGTCATCGCCGGAGAAGAAGAAACCAATCAAAGACACGTGGATCAATCAGAAGGTGACACGTGTCACTTAACCGACCAGGTCAGCAAGTCCGTTAAATTTAACCGACGAATTTTCACGGATACCTTAACTTAGTTAGACGGAACAAGTTAATATCCTTAAATGATATAAAAAAACTTTGTTACCATAAGTGCACAATTTGAGAAAGTTTATACTCGTAATTAGTAATTTTGCTTATTTTTATTATAAATCTAATTTTTGAGGGATCTATCTTAACGGAAACCTCCTCACCAAAAGAGTATTAATTTGGTTACTGAGAGATTTTTCCTATTAACTTGACGCATAAAAGTCGAAAGATAGAACTACGAGTTCACGACTTGAAAATTATAACACGCCGGATGTAATTTTACAATATGTACATCGTCAATGTTTTTTTGAACTTTTACGCGCTGCTTTTTTATTTTGATTTTTCGATTGATTCGATTCGATACTACCTAATCTAATTCAGCCCATTCAGTTTAATTCGATTCTTCTTCTTATTATTAATTATTATTGTTATTATTTACTATTATCGTTGTTGTTTTTGTTGATTACTACTAGTAATACCCGCTGTGCGATGCACGAGCTCTAGTTTAAATTCTGTAAATAGTTGAGATATTTGCACATTGAGAGAGTTTAATAATTAAGAGAAATAATATTAAGATCAATATAACACAGTGCGATATATTTAATATTGTCCGAGATAAATGAAAATAACGATTTTTACAAATTACGGAAGACCTCCCTATAGACGACATTTCTTATTGTGGTAGATTTGTTGTTATCTTTGTCGCCCATCAAGATTTTGAGACCCTTTGGATGAGTAACCCTTGACAACGCCACATATAATTGATCGTGACAAAAAAAACTGGTTTCCTTAGAAATAATCCATGAGTCAAAGATTGACCTTGACTCTTATTTATGGTCATTGCAAATGACACAATCAAGGAATATTGCCTTCTTGTGAATTTGACTGGTAGCCTGGGATCAGAAGGTGTCAACGACATTCTAGGAATTAGTGCTCGATGTACTGCGTTGCTTCCTGTTAAAATCTCAGCTTCAATGACATAGTTTTCAAGCTTTGTCACGACCATTCTTGTACCATTGCATGGTCTAATTGAATGGTCGACATTTCGTAGCAACATCACTGGAGTACCTACTTTCAAATTAAGTTCATGGTTTGGAACCCCTGAAGATCTGATTTCATTCAAAAATTCAATTGTGTGAAGTGCATTTATGACATCAGTTGTCTTGTTTGAATGACATGGTTCATCCGAACTTAAATATAAGCGTCCATCTCCAGCTAATTGTGCGTTCATGTACTGATTCACTTCATCAACGACGTCTAGTGTAGGTGCCAAAATCGCCCTTTCTTTAAAGTAAGACGAACCTTCAGTGTAAATGCCAGATGATGAATATGTGCTCTAAACAATTGATGGGATAGGATACTCGAAGTCTTGTATCAAAAAATCATGAGGAATGTAGAAAAAATATTGTTATCCCGAAATTTAGCAATTGTAGTAACTTACCGTAAAGTTTCCCCGTGACAATGTTGGTGTTTGTCTCAAAAATCTGCAAAGCTTTTAAGCACAAATCTCAAATTTGGAAATTCTTTTTTCGGATCTTCATATATGAGAGTTCATCCACAAATGTTGATCATGAAGGGTGCATGAGTTCTTGGATATGGCATATCATTTAAGGCAACCAAACATTTAGACATTCTATATAGTTTTCCTTTCTGCACCATGAGTCTGTGCTTCGAAACCCATGGTTTTTTTATTCGAGCATGGATACTGTCTCCCTATAAATAAAAAGAATTACACAGTGTTGCATCAAGTAAATGAGAGACATCTTTATATATGGGAAACGTAATCACAATGTAATAAAATGTTACTGTTTACATCGTGAAATATGCATTCAACTGTTTTTATGTCTCTCCCAGCAAAATCAAGCACATCATATGATTTGACCAGACACAATCTCATGCTCCATCCGAAATTTTTGGGTTCCAGATCTCTTATACTGCTCCAAATCGGCATGTTGTCTATCTTTTGTTAATATATTTCTATGGTGATCGTTTATGCAACTATAGGAAGAATGGAATGGAGATGATGTATATTCCTTAGCTGGGGGCTCCTTTTATACTGTTTTCCATTTTAATATGCCGGTTATAAGGTAGTTTTATGTTAATGACTAAAGTAGTGGGCAATATGGTTGTTGTGGATAGGAAGACATAAGCAGTTTTTTGTTAAACCGCCACTTTTAATAAAACCGCAAATTCTAAAAAAACTACCAATTCTAATGGGGCAGTTTTTTGATAACCCGTCATTGCAACTACTATACAATAACCTGCTAGTGAAGAATGTGGCTGTGATGATTTATTGTAATCAAGATCTATATTTTTATCTTCAAATTTATTGCTTTTATTATTATTTTTATTTAATTTTTTTTGCGACGGTTTTATTCATAAAACCGCCATTAGACCTACTATACACTAACTATAATTTGGGCTGAAAATCCCATATTTTAAAATTTATTGTTTTTATTATTTTTTTTAATCTTTTTGCAACGATTTTATTAAAAAACCCGCCATTACACCTATTTCTTTAATTTTTTTGCAACGATTCTATTAAAAACCCCCGCCATTATACCTACTAAATTTGGACGGGAAATCTCCTTCCCAAATGACTATATTTGTTTTTAATATATATATATATATATAAAGATTATTATTATTACCATTATTATCAGTGTTATTATTATTATTATCATTATTATTAATCTTAATTATTATTATTGTTATTATTACTAATAATATTTATTATTATTATTATTAATAATATTTATTAGTATTATCGTTGTTGTTGATTATTATTATTATTTACCATTATTATCAGTGTTATTATTATTATTATTGTTATTATTATAGTTATTATCGTTATTGTTATTAATATCATTAATATTATTATGATTTACCCTTATCAAATAGATCTCAACGTATCATTTTTATTTTATTATATTATTATTTTATTATATTTATTATTTTTATTTTATTCTTCTTCTTATTATTATTTACCCTTAATATATATTTCTTCGATTAAGTCGATTCAGCCCATTTAGTTGATTCGAATCCATTCGATTCGATTCGATTCGATTCAATTTAATTGATTCGATTCGATTGATTCGATTCATTCACCCATAAGAACATAGCATAAGTCATCTATTTTTCACTTAATTTTTATTCTAAATAAATTTATATTGCAATTTATATAAATAAATAAAATTTAAAATAATTTTTAATTAAAAATTTAGATTAATAAAATCGATCGTAGACTTGGCAGATCAGTAAATAATAAATTCATCCCTCTCTTCCTCTAAAAAAGTTCCTATAAATCATTAATCCCTTTACCAGTCTTCTTCTTCCCTCCCCCCTCTCTCTTCCTTCTTATAGTATTCTTTGTCGTGTTGTTAATACCCATTTGTTGTATAGTACTGTTTATTATACAGTAAAGCAAAATTTTCATTTAATTCCTCTGGTTCTCTGTCTTCTCTGTTTCTCTTTCACACACATTCACACAGAGACACACACTATTCATGTCTTCTATAAAAGATTCTGTAACATTTTCGATTTCTTTCTTTCTTTTAGCCAACTCCTCACTTTTACCTGTGCGATCATCATCAACCAGGTGATTCTTAAACAAATAGTTTAAGAAATGGAGTCGGCAGAGAAAACAACGGCAAACCCATTGAAGAGAAGCTTTGACAGCTTCAGTTCGTCCCAGCATGAACCTGAACCTATGGACACAGACACTACCCTCATACCCACCGAGTATGTACTTTTTCTTTTTAATTTTTTTTAATTATGATATAATATTTATTGGGTTCTTTAGTTCTTGATTTTTTTTCTTTCCCTTTTTCAATGTTTCTTAGTTCTTGGAAATTTAATTCATGTTATTGCATCGTAGTAGCTATGATATGGAGGTGTATGAAGTGGCAATGAGAAGGAATACAATAGCAGTTTCGGACACCGGGCCCGGAAATATAACGATTGCGGTTATGATGATCAAAGAAATTGGGAAATCTTTGAAGGGTGATAATGGTGGTAGAAGAAAGTTGATTGCCTTCTTGGTTCCCACTGTTCATCTTGTACATCAGGCATGTTTAATTTTACTGTTTTTGTTTTGGTTATTTTGAGTTCTGGATTTTTAGTGCATTAGTGCATTCTGATGCTGGATTTTTAGTGCATTAGTGCATTCTGATACTTGGGTGAGACCACCATAACCGTCTCCATACTGTGGGACCGCTAGAGGCTTCAGTAAGGAGATGTGTGAAACTATAGACATAAACGGGTCAAAAGAAGAGAGGGCGGCCGAAGAAGAGTTGGAGGGAAACTATTAGAAGGGGCATGCAACAAATGAACTTCACATAGAAGATGAGCCAGCGTAGAGCTGATTGGAAACGGATAGCCGACCCCACTGTAGTGGGATAAGGCTTAGTCTCGTTTGATTTAGTTGTTGTTTTTTCTTTGAGATTTTAGTTTTTTTCCCCAATATTTTGGTTCTTTTAATATTTTTTTTTTCATTTTTAGGATTTTTTCCTATTTTTAGCTTTTCATATTTTTTTGCTTCAGTTTTCAGGGTTCATTTTCAATTTTCAGGCTTCATTTTGATTATTAGCTATTTTTTCCATTTTTTTTTTGGTATTTTGTTAATTCTTATTTTATTTTAAGATTTAGTTTTAGGGGGTTGCCTCACCATGAGACTGATATATTACTCTTTTATAAATCTCTTGCAGCAATCACGTTTCGTCAGTGTTGTATATCTAATTCCCGAGTCACATTCAGTAGTTAGACATCAACGGTTTAGTGGCATTGTGCATTCAAAATGCTTTGAGTTGAGATTAGGAAATTGTTCAGTTGAAATTATGTGGAATTTCTCATGAAATCTGTATAATGTATACACCCACGGAGCCTTATAGGGTAGCCTCTGATCTTTTACTAATCTTGGCTTTATAGGTGTTTAGTTTATATATTTTTACACTCAGACGTATAATTAATGAAATAAAAATCTTTACGCTCGTGGTAGATTTACACGTTCCTCTTGCCAGTTTGTTTTATGTGTTAGTATGTGTTAGTAATAATATCCTTATGCCCTTTCCGGCGGAGCAAAAAAATAAAAAATAATATCCTTATGCTATTACTTATTTGTGTTACGTTATGTAACTCTTTGTTACCGGTTGTGCATGGCAGCGATATAACGAGATAAAATCCCGGACAGAGCTTTGTGTGGAGGAATACTATGGAGCTCGAGGGGTTGATGGGTGGAATGACAAAACATGGGAGAAGGAAATCAACGGGAATGATGTTAGTTGATAGCAGTCAAAGTTTTTCATTCAGCTGATTTATACGCATATTCTGTCGTCTAGTTTTTTGTTCCGTCTGAACCTAATAACTGAAATTTCCGGTTGTCCTTTTCTTGTGTTGGTCTTTTCCCTTGTATGGTTGTGTCCTAAAGTTTCTGCAATGTTGATTTATTGGCGTTTTTTGTTCGTTTAGGTGTTAGTTATGACTCCTCAAATCTTGTTGGATGCTTTGATGAAGGCATTTATAAGTTTAGAAACATTTTGCTTGATTATCATAGATGAATGCGATCGAGCCACAGGCAAACATCCATATGCAAGAATAATGGAGGTGTTAACATTTTCTTTGTTCCTAATCCATATAAATCTTTGATTTATAATAGCGTTGTGTCCTTAATTGTTTCTTCTGATTTATGAAGGAATTTTATCAAAATTCAGCAACTAGACCTAAGATTTTCGGGATGACTACTTCCTCGACGATCAGAAAAGGTAAATTCAACTATTTTTGGCAATTTTATTTTTGATTATTGCTAAACTATTTCGACTTTTTGGTTGATAACTTTATTATTTCTTTGTCTTTTTTAGTCTGCTTTTCAGTATGTTTAACTCTTTATGCGAAAGTATGCTTAAGCAAACTGAACAGCAGAATCTCTCCTTGAAGATACTTTTTTATTGGACTAATTAATTATTTCTTTGTTGAGTTGGTACTGAAGAGCATCTTTCTACAGTAGAACCTCGATAAATTGATAGCCTCAATTGAATAATACTTTTTATCCATCCCGACATAAGTATACATAAAGAATTTAGTGACAACTCGGTTACTTAATAATCTCGAGTAATTAATGCTTTTATCTAATCCCGGTGTTATCAATTTGATGAGGTCTAACAGTATATTCCTCTTTCTGCATGAATTCACATGTGCATAATCTCATATGTCCCATGTTGATCAGGCGTCTCGTCCATCAAAGATTCCAAGGAGCAAATAGGGGAGCTTGAACTTCTGTTGGATTCACAGGCAATGTTTCTGATCTTTATAGATAAGGCTAAGAGCCGAGAAGTTGCATCTTGATTGCAGATAATTATTAGTTCATGACGTTCTTTGTGGTTGCACAGGTTTATACACTAGAAGACAAGATAGAACTTGAGGAATGTATCCCCTCAGTCTCAGCCAAGCAAATATGTAGATTTTACGAACCAGTGCAACCTCCCGATTTGGAATTGAAAGCAAAATTACAATATTCATGGTCTAAGGTGAATTAGTTGTAATTTAATGAAATATATTCCCCCCTTTTCTATTATTTTGTTTTTTTCAGACACACACACACACACACACACACTGTAACACACACGTGTGTATATATATAGGCGCATGCGTACGTGTAGGTTAACTTTTTTACTGTAATTGTCTAATGATTTGAAACTTTGTTCGATGAATGTGCATTTTCTAACTTGTTTCAAGATGGATGTAGTGAATTCCCTAAATATTGTTGTATGCACATAAACTCTCTCTCTCTCTCTCTCTCTCTCTCTCTCTCTCTCTCTCTCTCTCTCTCTCTCTCTCTCTCTCTCCCTCTCTCTCTCTCTCTCTCTCTCTCTCCCCCTCTCCCCCTCCCTCTCCCCCTCCCCCTCCCCCTCTCCCCCTCCCTCTCTCTCCCCCTCCCTCTCCCTCTCCCTCTCCCTCCCCTTTCCCTCTCCTTCTCCCTCCCTTCCTTCTCTCCCTCTCTCCCTACTTTCTACAATTTAAGGTCAACGCTAGTATTAATCTATGCTTTTAGTGTTGCATATAAAAGTATATTAGGTGCTGAGTACAGTACCTTCACTTCCTATTGTGGACAGATTGATGCCATTTTGCTTGACTTCCAAAAGTCACTGCCAAGTCAGTACAAGGACAAAGGCGATAAATATAAACCTCTGCTGGATAGATTGGCCAATGATTATACCGGGATTTTGTTTTGCCTTGAAAATATGGGGCTCGTATGTGCTTATGAGGTAGATATACGCTAGCCATGCACTTAGTTTAAAGAATTATAACAAATGATTTGCTAGTAGATATATTGACTTTTGTTCAAAAAGGCCATTAACTTAGAACGGCTAAGATGATCTTTATTGATGTTTGATCGTTTTTTTTTGAGTCGATATGCTAATTTCATCCGTACTAGGCTGTTAAAGTCTGCATAGAGAATGCTCCAAAGGTTCAAGAGGAATGTGAGGTTTATAAGGAAAATGTTCTGCAATATGGAAATTTTCTTCAGGAGGTTCTGTCGATAATTGAAGGATCTCAAGGTACGTTTATTTGATTTCATATTACATTATTGATGATTAAAATATGCTTTATCACTTCTGGCTTCATCGGTTTCCTTTATGGATGTCATAAGTAATTTCCCTATAGTGAAAAGTGTAAAAATTCAGCAACAAGAAAGGTTAATTTTGGAAAACAATGTTATGAATGGTGGAATCGAACGTGGCCAGGCTCGAGCTCGATTACAAAACTCGAAGCTCGAGCTCGACTGGTTTAGAAACTCGGTGTGCTCTTGCTCGTCTCGACTCAACTCAAGTTATATAATTTTAGTAAAATAGTTTAAAAACATCATTTTTTTGTTATTAATAATATTACTTATTATTCAATTAAGGTATATATTTAAATAAATAAAAACGTCAAGGGTAAAATTGTAAATATGATAAAGCTCGATTAGGCTTGCGAGCCTATCGAGTCAAGCATAACTGAACACGAGTTCGAGCTCGACACCTACTCGAATAGCCCAATCTCAAGCTTGGCTCGATCAACTTCGAGCTGATTTCGAGCTTTTCTCGATTCGATCCCGAGTAGCTGTGAGCCGACTCAGCTCACCTATACACCTAGGTGGCATGCATGTTAGCGGTTTTTTTTCAAAAGTTTTCAACCTTTACTGGGCCAAAGAAAAAAATAATTCTAACGAGCAATAATTTTTATTATACAATGATAGAAGTTGTTTTGTATCGTATTGTTCTCGATTCATGTTGTCTTCTCAGAGTATAAGAAGCTCCTAAAGTCTGTAAACGGTGGATCAGTCGCACCGTTGACCGGCCAAATACCTTCAAAACTGCACGAACTCCTTGAAATTTTTAGATCATTCGGGTAAGAAGAGTATAATAAATATACTCCCTGGTTGCATATGTCAAGACGCTTATATGTTTTTAGCTTATTTGGCTCATATGTGGGTGTAGGAAAGACAAGGAGATGCTTTGTATCATATTTATTGAAAGAGTAATTGCTGCTCAAGTAATTGAAAGAGTGATGAAGAAAATTACTGATTTTTCCCATTTGAACATATCATATATGACTGGAAGTAATAAGTCTTCATTTTGTAGTGGGAAGGTAGTTAATTTTTACGATACCCTTCAATATAAACTGTCATTACTTTTTCCTTGCGGGTTTTCTTGATTGATGAGTAAAGAAACATTTTAGGTCAATCTTTTGTTTTGTACCGATGGGATCGAGGATGGAATTCGCGTGGATGAATGTTCGTCCGTGATTCGGTTTGATTTACCAAAAACTGTTGGTAGTTATGTTCAATCAAGGGGACTAGCTCGTCAGAAGAATTCTCAGTACATCATCATGCTTGAGAGGTGATATTTTCATGCATGCCCTCCCCTCCTCTACTTTAGCCTTATGTTTCTTTGGTTATATATTAGAGCTGTCAATGGGCCAGGCTGTGATGGCGCTGGCCCAGCGGGCGAAAGAAAAATTTCACGCCGGGCGTTTGGGTGCTCAAACACAGCACATACTTGAAAAATTAGTTAAAAATGTGCGGGGCCAGTCTGGCCAATTGGGTTTGGGCCATTCCCGAAAAGCCCGGTCCATTTTGGACTTGGTAAATCATAAGCCAGCCTGGCCCTAAGACCGGTACGTCAGGCCGGGCTGTTATATACAAATAATTAGGCAGTATTAGCTTCGGCTTTTAGAAGTAGTGATTTTTTTTTTTTGGTAACAAAAGCTAAAGTAGTTGAGATTTGAGAATCAAACTTGGTGATAGTGTTTGCAAATAGAAGCTATATTATTTGGTGCGCTTATTTCTTGAAAAGCCAAACAGAAGCATTATCTAAAAACAGAAGAAAATGCAGAAGCTGACATTTCCAAACATTAGAAACTAACTACTCTTTTTTTCCTTCCCCTTTTCTCTTTTCTTTATTAAGTGTTTGCTTTACAATTGCCGTACCAGTGAAGTTCTGACAAACCCTCTTTACATGTTTAAGGGGAAACACAAAGCAAATAGATCATCTAACCTATATTACTATGAACGAGAATTCTACGACACGTACATCCATGAATAAAGACCCCGATGTTTGTCTCGTTAAAGCTTGCACTACAAGCGAAGCCTTTCGGTACGTCGTGAAGTCGACTGGTGCATCAGTCACTCCAGATTCAAGCGTCGGCCTTATACATAGATATTGCGAAAAGCTCCCTGGAGACGAGTAAAATTCCTCTCTTTCTCTCTCCCTCCCTCTCTCCCACCCTCCCTCCCTCCCTCCCTCCCTCTCTCTCTCTCTCATAAACCAGAAAGATTTCGGCACTAGTCTGCTTAGACATGATGTTTTTTCTATGCAGTAACTCCATACCGAAGCCAATTTTTGAGCTCTTGATGGATGGGAACTTGTACAGATGTAGACTGATTCTACCTCCCAATGCAGCTTTTGAAACTGCAATCGGTCCTTTAGCTCGCGACTTCCATTTGTCTAGACAGCTTGTTTGCTTGGATGCATGCAAGAAGTTGCACACGACGGGAGCTTTGAATGATCATCTGCTTCCTCATAATGAAGGGTCTTCAGAGAAGGATTGCACTTCGAACGGCAAAGAATTAACTTCAGGGGCAGGTATTATAGTTATAATTCTCAGCATGTCGAGCATGTTTCCCTAGCCACAATACGGTAACAGTTTGGCATTTTTTTTCCCTGAGCAATTTCTGAATTGTCCATTTCGCCGTTTTGCTTCTCTCTCATTTCGTGGGGCAGGTAAATTTTGGCAGGAGGGTTTGACTGTCATTATTTGGTCAAAACGGCTCAGAAACGTGAAAAAAACAGTTTTTAGAAAAAATGAATGGCTAATTTACCATTTCGACACATAGGATGGTCAATGTATTAAGAAACTAACGAGCTTCTCCATTTTGTTTAAGTATCTGGTTTTTGAATGTGGTCCCTGTACTATTGCCATGTCACAATGTAAGAATAGTACCCCCTGCCCCACTACAAGAGTCCACATAGAAAACATGATTTTGTCCCCATGGAAGAGTCCATTTTTAATAAAACACATTAATATCTAATTTAAATTTATATAACATTCTTCAGTTAATGTTTTTTGATATGTAAATAAGAATAAGAATAGTAGCTTATTGGGCTAAAAAAAAAAAAGTAAGGGAGAATATATGGTTCAAAAGGAGTTAGTTGTACGTTTGTTAAAATGACTAAAAATTAAAACTTGTACATTCACCAAAATGGACTCTTCAATGGGACGGAGGGAGCATCTGCCTGCGTCTTGGCTCTACCAATACCAAGGGCACTGGGATGTGCCAACTTGCTATTTCAATCCATAATATATACAGTTTATCTACGGAGTACAAGAGTAATCCTACACACCCACCCACATAAGCCCACACATACAATATTCATGGTACCGTCTTTGTGGATTTGGCTGGTTAATAAATAGAAAATAATGTCCTATTTTGAAAAAAAATAAATTTTGCTTTACTCTGTTATTCTTGGTTTGAGTGTTGAACGACTTTTATGTGTTCTCTGCTATGCTTAGGAACAACAAAGAGGAAGGAATTACATGGTTCAGTTAGCATCCGAACAGTGTCCGGGAATTGGGGAGGGAAAATTAATGATGCCAATTTTCATGCATACAGAATGGACTTCTCTAGTAATATTGAGGAGCAAAGATATTCTAGTTTCTTACTTTTACTGGAGACGAGGCTAGATGATGATGTTGGGAACATTGAAGTGGATTTATACTTGTTGTCAAAGTCTGTTAGGGCCTCCGTTTCTTCATGCGGCCAAGTATATCTGGATGATCAACAGGTTTAATCATAAACTAACAATCTGCTTTATCCTATATTAAGTTAATTACAAAAGATACCCTTAATTAGTCTAATTACAAAAAAAAACTCTTCTAAAATTACAAAAGACTTTATGGAGTATTTTGTAATTGTGGAATTTTTCTTTTGTGTGTGTAATTAGGCCAAACCCAAGGATAATTTTTGTAATTATCCCTTTTTCGAGTCTCTGACAGGTGATCGACTCCTATCATAACAGGTGGTGAAAGCAAAGTGCTTTCAGGAACTGATATTTAACGGTTTGTTCGGGAAACTGTTCGTCAAATCATCTGGAGAAAGAAAACTTTTATTTCAAACAGAGGAATCATTATGGGATCCGTCGAATATGTATTTACTCCTACCCCTTGACTCGGAAAGTACAGCTGGCGAGCAAGCTTCGAAGATTGATTGGACGGGAATCGAGTCTTGTGTTTCAGTAGTGGAGTTTCTGAGAAAAAATGCTTGGTTGAAAGTAAAAAACCCGGAAGCAAATGACGGTAGTTCATTGGTTCACGTGAGCGATCCGGTTGTGAATAAATTCGATTGTCGTGTTATTCAATTGGCTAACAGATCGGATCCCGTCGACTGCCTCAAGGAAATGGTGGTTGTAGCTATTCATACTGGCAGAATTTATTCTATTCTTGATATTGTCGAAAACACGTCCTCTAAAAGCCCGTTTGAAGGGGATGCTGATACGGGTTATTCGTCTTACGATGATTATTACCATAGAAAGTGCGACTTTTAACGGAATATTGTTTATTTGTGTTTTGTACTTTTTTCCATCCTTTTTCCCATCATTTATTTTTGTTATTTCCAGGTATGGCATTGTTCTTAAGTATCCCGAGCAGCCGTTGTTACTTCTGAAGCAAGGCCATAATTCACATAACCTTCTTGTGGACTTCCGAAGTGAAGGTTAGTCACTCAAGCTGGAAATTCACCATGCATGAGATTTGTGCTCGACCTTTGTTTTTACATAATCCCCTCCCTCCTTCCCTCAAAGTTTTTGCATTTGTTTATGAGTTTGTACGGAAGGCGGTTGAATAATTTTCCATCGAATGTGTATTATTATTATTATTATTATTATTATTATTATTATTATTATTATTATTATTATTATTATTATTTTCGTGCCAGTGCCCATTTGTGCTTCGTTCAAAAAGAAAGCGAAAAAAGGTGGCAAAAGAGTCGTTGAGAGAAAGCCACAACAACACGCTCATATGCCACCAGAACTTCTAGTTGGTGCTGATATTCGAACAGATATCTTAAAGTCATTTTACTTGCTACCATCATTAATGCACCGTCTGGAGTCTCTGATGCTAGCCAGCCAGCTTAGGAAGGAAATATCCCATTATGCAGGCAATTTCAGTATATCAAGCTCTCTGGTATGTACTCATTCCCCCACCCCCACCCACCCACAAAAGAAAAAAATAACCGCCCCCCCACCGCCATGAGAGCTTCATTTTTTTTTTTTTTTTTTTGAGACACGACCACCCGAGCTTGGTTTCCGTCTTATACTCTCCTTATATTGAAGTTAAACTAGTATCTCTCCGTGTGTTATATGGCTTGTAATACTCATAGTTGTTAAAGGCGAAAGGCACGGCAAGACAATACGGGTTCCTATCGCCTGAGGCGCGAGGCGCAAGGCGAGGCGCGCGCCTGAGAGAGGTGAGGCACACAAAAAATAAAGAATGAATTTAAAATTATAAACACATAATGACAATAAAATATAACAATCCACAAAATACTTAATAATTAACAAAATGAAGTGTCAGACAACTATAAAAGTATTATGAAAAAAACATAAAAAGAAAAGAAAAAGAGACATAATAGAGAGGCATGCCTAGTCGCCACTGAGGCGCACTAAAAAGGCGCACCCAGAGGCGCGCGCCTGACTGAGGTCGCTCGCCTTAGGGCTTAAAAGGTGATGTGCCCTTTTATCCAAGCGCCTTGAGCCTGAGGCGTGCCTTTAACAACTATGGTAATACTTATGGTAATATATTATTATAATTATAAAATTTAGTGCATTTTTTAGTTTTTCCTTTTTTGATTAGCTCGAAGAAGTGGTTGGAAGAGAGGAAAATGTATTTCTAAGTCTTAACAAAGTTAAATATTTTTCTTTGTTACTGATAATTAATTTAGAATAGTTTTCGTAAAATCAGAAGAAATGAAAAAGTTATAAATATTTAATTTATATGGAAAAAAATTCAAACAATAAAACAAATAAACTATTAAATATTTTCGATCCGTTTCGTTGCATGAGTGTCATTTTCGCTTGGGACGTCATTTTCGACCATTTTTGACCCGAGAAGTCATTTTCGAATCATTTCGTCCCGAGACGATATTTTCAGCCCGTTTCGCCCCGGGACATTATTTTTGGCCGTTTCACCCCGAGACGTCATTTTCGACCTGTTTCGTCCTCAGATGTTATTTTCGGCCGAATTGTCCCGTGACATCATTTTCGACTGTTTTCGCCCTTGTACGTCATTTTCGAACCGTTTCCAGTGACGTCATTTTTGACCATTTTCTTGGGGACGTCATTTTCGACATGTTCCGTCCTGGGATGTCATTTTCGATCGTTTTGTCTCGGGATATCATTTTTACCGGTCGGATTTTGCATGTTGAGTTGCGGACTTGGCTAAAGTGCTCTACACTAATTGAAGCAGTTTATGTGTGTTGGATGGTCTTGTTATGTACGTAGCATTGAGATCATATTACCTTTCGGTGTGTAAGGCTGAGTACTTTCAGCTTGATTTGGACAACCGAGGCAATGGGTTTTACGTACGCAACCATGCAATGGGTAGCATACGCAATAAAGGAGGACTAACATACGTTATAGGTTCGAATGTGACGTCCCGGAGGAAAACGAGTCAAAAATAAAATCCCGTGATGGAACTGGTCAAAAAATTGTCCCGGGGCAAAATATGTCGAATTTGACGTCACTATCTTCCCAGGACGAAGCATGTTGCAAATGACGTCCTGGACCGAAAATGTCGTATGGGGGCGAAACTGGCCGAAAATGATGTCTCGGGGCAAAAACGGTAAAAAATGATGTCCTGGGGCGAATACCGGCTGAAAATATTGTTCCGAGACGAAACGTGCCAAAAATGTCGTCCCATGGCGAACAGGTCGAAAATGACTCAAGGCGAAACGGGTCGAAAATGACGTCCCACGACGAGTGTCAAAAATGACGTCCCACGACGAGTGTCGAAAATGACGGCCCGAGACGAAATAGGCCGAAAATATTGTCCCTGGACGAAACGGGACGAAAAGGCTGAAACGGGCCAAAAATGTCGTCCCAGACTCCCAGGAGAAAAATGATCAAAAGTGACGTCCGGAGACAAAATAGGTCGAAAATGACGTCCTATGGCGAAACAAGTAAAAAATAACGTTCCAGGACGGAATAGGCCGAAAATGTCGTCCTGAGGCAAAGCGGATCGAAAATGACGTCCCATGATGAGAATAGTAAAAAATGACTTACAGGGACAAAGCGGGTCGAAAATGTCGTCTTGGAACGAAACGGGCCGATAATGTTGTCCAAGCGCGAAAATGGTTGAAGATGACATCTCAATGCCAAAACGTGCCGAAAATATTGTTCCAGGGCGAAACGTGTCGAAAATGACGTCCCAGCCGAAAATATCGTCATAGTGAACGGGTCAAATATGACGCCTGGGGCGAAACGGGTGGAAATGACGTCTTGGGGCGAGACAGACCGAAAATGCCGTCCGGGTTAAACGGGTGGAAAATGACGTCCCTGGACGAAAATGATCAAAAATGACGTCCCATGACAAAATGGTCCGAAAATGTCGTCCCATGGCAAAACGGGTGAAAATGACGTCCTGGGCGAAACGGGTTAAAAATAACATCCCTGTGCGAAACACGCCGAAAATGTCGTCCCGAGACGAAATGGGTGGAAAATGCGCCCCGTGAAAAAATGGTCGAAAATGACTTCCAGGGTTCTGGCTCAAAACGGGTCGAAAGTAACATCCTATGTTGAAATTTGAAAATATTCGAAAATATAATCACGGGGCGAAACAGTCGAAAATGTTGCCTCGGGACAAAATGGATTGAAAACAACGCCCCGATGCAAAACGGTCTGAATAACGTATCAGAGCGAAATGATTCGAAAATATCGTCCTGGGGCGAAACGCGTTGAAACTGACATCCCAGTACGAAACAGGTTGAAAGTAATGTCCTGAGGCGAGATGGATCGAAAATAATATTTTTCGTGAAAAATGACGTCCTAAGTATAATGATCGAAAACATCAGTAATTTGGTGTTATTTGTGATGTACAATGATTTATTGAAATATGTATAATTTGAGTATAATGATGAACAATATTTAAATGATAAATATATTTTTGGAATTAGAAAAAAATGAAACCTACCACTTTAAGTGGGAAGGAGTGAGTAGTATGTTAAAGGTTAAAATTGAAAAATGAGGTTCTAAAATTTACAAATTCTTAATAATTGGGAAAAATGGAAACATTCCATTTAAATTGGGAAAGAAGGAGTATTATATATTGTTCCAGATTTAATTAAATACATCAATATAGTAAACTCCATAAATTAGAACGAGCTTTAAAATATATTCAACATTAACAAATACATTAAGTTTTTTGTCCTAGTAGATACACAAATTATATAGATTTAAGGCATATCAAGGGACTTTTTGTAATTTTTGAAGCTTCTCTGGGTCTTTATGTAATTACCCCAAAGGGGTAGTTTTTGTAAATATTTAGAATATTTCTGTTTTTTCAGTTAACTGTTTCTTATATAATTAGATATTGGAAGCTATTACTACTCAAAGATGTTGCGAAAGTTTCTCCATGGAGAGATTGGAATTGCTTGGAGATTCAGTTTTGAAGTATGCTGTAAGCTGCCACCTCTATTTGAAGTATCCGAAGAAGCACGAAGGACAGCTGACTTCTTCTCGTTCTAGGATTATTTGCAACTCGACTCTCCACAAATTTGGAACAAATTGCAAATTGCAGGTACCAATTGATAAATAATAATGCTTTCAATAAGGTATATTTGAAATATCCCAGGCTTGGCATACCGGAAACAAGGCCCGAGAAATTGCATGGACTGGGATTTTTAACCCCAAGGATATGGAAACTAGATGCCAGTGGTGGTGGTGGTGGTGGTATATAGTTTCCTACAGATCAAGGATATAGTTTCTAGATCCTATGGAATTTTTCCTATTTAACGAACAATGGAAATATTTCGAAACCAACTTCCGGGCTTGGAAAAGTATATCCAATTATCCTAATCTCATGATTTCCTATACGCGTACAAACGGTACCTAAGCATAGACAAACCTATATTTAATTTAGAACAAACGAAAATTGAAAACAAGCCTATCTTAGCGGGACGAAGTGGGTACAAGTATTGCGGTTTGTATTTGTTTTACGAAATTACTATCTGAATAAGTGCAAGTTATAAAACAATATGTCAAGGGGTATTTGTAATTTGGAAAGTTTTTTTGTTTTTCTTTCGTTTCTTTTCCTTTTTTGACTAAACCTCAAAAAGTAGTATTTTAAAATTACCTTGCAATTTCTTGTTTAATCCACCATAAAACTAGAGCTGTCAAAAATTAGGGCCGGGATTTCTGAAGCCTAAAACTGAAAGGGACCAAGTTTTTGACCTTACTCGGTGGGAACGCCACACTTCCTACTCTTTTTTTTGGTAGCAGGACTGGACATGGACTTCAAACATGGACTTCAAGTATAACAGCCCGAAACATTTCGGCCGTTCGGCCCAATGTTTCACTCGGGCCAGGTGGGGCATGGGCTGGCCTGACACTTTTGACAGCTCTGGCTATAATGCCCACTGCCCAACGACCTTTGTATGTCTCATATTCATTTAATGACAGAATTTACCAACATACCATTATTTTTCTTTTAAAAGGAATATGTACGAGATTGTCCATTTGATCCCCGCCGATGGACTGCACCCGGACAATGTTCCATATGGCCTTCTCCATGTAAGCACGGGTTGGATACCGTGGAAGTTCCTCTTGACAGCAAATTCTGCAGCGAAGACGAAAAATTAACGATCGGAAAGACTTGTGATAAAGGTCATCGGTGGATGGTCTCGAAGACTGTGTCCGATTGTGTAGAGGCTCTGATCGGGGCGTATTACGTGGGTGGTGGGCTGCCGGCTGCCGTTAGTTTCATGAAGTGGATAGGCATAGAGGCGGAATTGGAGCATTCATTGATAGATGATGCTATTAAAGCCGCTTCACTCCATTCTTATGCTCCGAAAGCTGGGGATATTCGCGTCGTGGAGTCGAAGCTCGGGTATGAATTCAACATGAAAGGATTATTGCTAGAGGCGATGACACACGAAAGTGAACGTGAACAAGGTGTTGGCTATTGTTACCAGGTATGGACCAAATGTCGACAAAATTCATTATGTTAATTGATTATATATATATATATATATATATAGGGATAATTACAAAACGTACCCTGATGTTTGGGGTAATTACAGAAAAAAACTCAGAAGCGTTTCATCAAGTACAAAAACCATCCAGATTTGATTTTTCATCTTACATTTTTTCCTTGCATAAGGAAAAAATTTGAGAACTCCCCCTTACATTTATGGAAATATTACATTTGTCCCCTTAAAACTACTTTACTGCTCCCTCCAATTCTTTTTAATACTTCCTCAGTCCCTACTAGTCGTGTTTGGAAATAAAATGTCCCATAATACATGTCATTTTCTATTTTTCATGCAAATTTGTAAAAAAATTCCAAGAATACCCTTAATTTATTATGGGCTCTTCAACTTCAACATATACACAAACACATTAATTAATATAGTTGGTTTATTAAATTAATGTAATTAATAAGGGCAAATATGGAATTAGCTAATTATCATTAAGTTTTCTTAATATTTGTGTAATTTTGAAACAGGACTAGTATTAAGGGACGGAGGGAGTAGCTGTTTTAGTCATTTTCATGGTTATTGGGAAAGCAATTAAATAACTCAAAAGTTGTCAACTTTTAGGGGGAAATTAGAAATTCATTTTGGGATATGAGAAAACAGGCTTGGAAAATGAAAAAGAAGCTCAGTAAGAACATCAACTTACCTTGAAACTCGAAAGTCCAAAATGTCAAATATTTTAACAAGTCCTAAAACATCTATTAAAAAAAATTGGAGGGAGTATTTTCTTATTTTTTGCAAATATCCCGAACCTTGAGGTAAATTTTGTAATTATCTCCGCCCCCCCGCATATATGCACATACACACACATTTGTGTGTGTGTGTGTGTGTGTATCGAAGGGAACAAATAAGAATCATTTCACGTAAGATGCTAGTATGTATTTAGCATCACATATTATCATCCATGTGAAAAAAGCACTATGACACTATCTTTGATTAGCATCATAAATAACTGTTAATAGCATCACATTGTAGCATGGTGCTTAGTTCCCACAAACGGGAAAGGTTCCTACGTGAACCTGACCCTATATTACTGTATCTGTGACAAATTGCAAATGAAGCTGAACATGGTGTTCGATATTGTTATCATATCTAAACCGAAATTTTAGAAACTTAAATTTACCAAAACTTCTCAACTTGGGCTTTAATTCTCTCTCTCTCTCTCTCTCTCTCTCTCTCTCTCTCTCTTTTTTTGTTTTTTTTGGTTTGGTCTGAAAGCGTAACCTTGAGGGTGCTTGTGATACACCTAAAAATATAACCTTATTGCTAACTGAAACTCGTCTAAACACTATCATTCGTTTCACTTTGCTTGTGAACATAAAGGTTGTGTTGGGATTGTGGCACACACATCATAATTTAAATTTATAATGCAAGAATCTTTTAAACTTTCATCACGCGGGCCTAACACTATCTATGACAGCGGCTTGAGTTTCTCGGTGATGCAGTGTTGGACATACTCATCACGTGCCATCTTTACGAAAATCATAGAAACGTTGACCCTGGGATGTTGACCGACTTGCGTTCTGCATCTGTTAACAATGACAGTTTTGCCCTTGCTGCCGTGAGATGCAACCTTCACCCACACCTTCAGCATGGCTCCTTTCATATTGAGGATCAAATATCGTTGTTTGTGAAGTTCGTTTCTGGTATGAGCACCATGATATTAACACCCGATACTAAAGGTCCTAAGGTTGGTATTTGTTTTATGGCTCAGGTGGCCATATTTCATAATTTCAGTTTTGGTTTGTTTTTTCCGTTCCCCCTCAGCAAAATAAAAAATAAAAGGATATGATTGAATCTTTTAGTATGCATAGACTTTTCCATGTTAAATTATTTCATGAATATATTTTAGTTATTTTGTATTATTATGTATGAGTTTAAGTGGCGTATCTTATTAATAATGCAACTTTCTTTTGTTCTTGCATTGCGTTTGCTAGAAAATAATGACCATCAACAAAATAAAAATAATGTTGGTGGATCTTACGTGTTGGACCTAGACTGACCCTTGCATAGAAAATAGTGCGAATTACAATGGGCTAATGTTCGGGCTGGCCCGTCTAATCAATTAACTGGGCCAAACAGGACAAGATGACAAATCCCTTTTGGGCTGCGAAAATGCAGCCCATCTGGGCCCTATCGCCGGCCCGGGATGGTTTTGACAGTTCTACCTTACGGGCTTTTGATCTAGTGCAGGTCCTGGGTCCAGCCGAGCAGGGTGGGTGCCGGGCCCCTATTTTTTTTCCTGATATTTGATGCTGTTTTTCTGGTTCAACCAGGTACTCGGGGACTTGGTGGAAAGCATAGCTGGTGCGGTGCTTATTGATTCCAAACTTAATTTGGATGAAGTTTGGAGAGTGTTTAAACCACTTCTATCTCCGATAGTGACACCGGATAAGCTTGAACTTCCTCCTACACGCGAACTGAGAGAATTATGCGACTCTCTTGGTTACTTTATCAGAGAACATTTTATTGCGAAAGGCGACGTCATGCATGCAGTTCTCAAGTTACAGCTCGAGGATGTGCTCTTAGATGGTCAAGGCTCGGGAACCAACAGTAAAGCCGCCAAGGGAATGGCGTCTCTTAGTTTACTGAAGGAATTAGAGGTTTATCTCTATGCTTTCTTTGGTATCTTGGTTTGATTATAAAGAAATAAACTCTGTTGTTTAGTATAATTATGCAAAAAACCCAGCTATATTTCAAAAATTACAAATGCCTTATGAATTGCACCCTGACTGGAGGTATTTGTAATTTCTTGACATAATTTATCGTTTTTTTAATCAGATCAAACACCGGGACAGTTTTTTGTAATTATCCCTACTATCTTTGTTTTATATTAAAACCTGTCAAAACTTTGGGTTAACTGCAAACATCCGGTCATGACATTTCGTTGGCCCTAGGCGAAGTCTAATAAATAGGCCCCTTATTTTCATATACATCCAATTTTTTTGAAAAAAAAAATCGAGTAATGTGTAATGAGTTTCATTAAAACTTTGTGGCGCATTATCCTCCTTAAGAAAAATACCATTAAGAAATATTACTCCATCCTAATTCATTGCGAGAAATAACATCGAGTACGGAAATTTGGATGATAAAACTAAACCAAAGTGGAATCATACAAACAAAATGATAAATTTCTAGCACGAGAACAAGACAAAACAACCAACCAATAAGTAATTTTTCAACTATTAGCATAAAATTAGAAACGAAACCACATATTATAACTAATTGGATGGAATTGCTGAAAAGAGATAATCAAAGTTCATTTGGAGTTGCTGTCAAGTTGGGTAGTGGAAACAATCTTGCCCAACTTCAATATTATTTTTTATACGCAGACACGCTAATCTTAAGTGGGTTTTCAATTTTGGACAATGTATTAAGTAAGGGTGGTGAAAAAAATTTCAGGCCCCTGTTTGACTTGGGCCTTAGGCCGGCGCACTCATGCCCTACCCTCAGGGTCCTGAAAGTATTCTTGAGGTGTTTGGCCTAATTATAAAAAATCCCCAGCTAACTTCCGAAATTATGGAAAGTATTCCTTAGAGTTTATTTTGTCTTTACATTCACCCCCTTCGATTTCATTAGCAAAAAACACTTCAAAATCACCTTTCATATTTATAGAGATATTACATTTAGCCCTTGAGTTTTAACACTGAATCAAACGTTAGTCATTTTTGCAATTTTGGAAGTTAGCTGTTTTTTTCTTTGTAATTAGTCACTTTTTGTAATTCTCTCCAACATTGGAATGATTTAAGATCATTTTAATTTCTGATTGCAGTTGAGAGGAATTAAATCTTCCAAATGGAAAGAACACGAGACGGACGTTGTTGACGCCCCATCAATGATCCCAGGTGGGACTGCCGAGAGTAATATATCTTGTGGATCGGCACCCAAAAAGCAGAAGAAACTTCTGTCGCAGCCGGAGATAAAGGGAGCCTGTAGTTCTGAGAACACTGACATCCCAGGTATGTATTATTATGAAAAAGTTAATTAGTCAAAACCCCCTTTTTCAAATTTAAGAACACGGAAATTACTAACACCCCCTAAGACATGTTTCTCTATTCCAAATTGCACCCTCAATGTGGCTCGAATGCGAAATTTTGAAAAAGTGGCCTCCAGATGCCCCCAAAGCCGGTGGCCTGAGGCGGCTGCCTTAGCTGGCTCTCCTGGGGACATAGGCGGATCCAGCATCCGAAAATTACTGGTGCACCGACGCACCACAAAAAAAAAATAACGGACGGCCGAATTTTTTTTCTAAATTTTTCATTTTTTTAATAAAAACTACTAAAACGACGCCGTTTTAATTGAAAAGGCATCAAAACGACGTCGTTTTAACTGAAAAAAACATCAAAACGATGTCGTTTTGGTTAAAACGACGGCATTTTGTATTTGTTTTCTGGTGGTGCACGTGCACTACCACGCCCTAGTGTAGATCCGCCCCTTCCTGGCGACCGGCCACACACAATACACACACATGCACATAGAGACTGCCCAGTGTTTATAATCTCTTTGTTGCGTTTTTATAATCTCTTGTTCGTCGACAGTGCTGCCACCTATCGAGATGAAGAAAGGAGGACCACGAAACGCACTGTATTCCCTCTGTAAGAAACGACAGTGGCCGATGCCTTCTTTTGTAACTATGGAGCAAAAATTCAGGTGAGCACCAAACAATATGATAATTACAGAACTGTCGGAAATGTTTTCTCTTGAATAGAACTGCCTTAGTTTTCTCTTTGGGCTTGCAATTATATATAGCCGAGTCCATCTATTTTTGGGCCAGGCCGGGCCGCATTTCATAGCCCTACTCTTGAACCATGAATTAAATGGTTTATTTAGTGCAAACACGAGTCGGTCTTCTCCTATTAATCATGCATTGGCTAACACGAGAAATGCCTGGTCGCAGGACTCCCATGCAGCTCGGCGACACGACGGGCTTTAATAGCTTCGAGTCGCAAATCAGCTTAACCATTCCTGATTTTGGTAAGATTGAACTCACTGGAGAGGCAAGGGCCGATAAAAAGAATTCGTTCGATTCGGCTGCAGTTTTGATGCTCTACGAGTTACAGAGACGGGGAAAGATCTTAATTGGCGAGACGAATGGTCTCGAGTAAAAATTTCGCCAGGGAGACAAGAGAAACGGGCCCGACTGTCGTATTGATCATGTATTTCATTTGGCTGAATTGATGGTTCTTTTGTAGGTATAAAACCATACAATGGTCAATGCTAACATTTATTTAGATTCAACTGACAATTCTGATAGTTTATGGGCTCCATCTTTATTTTAATTTTTGGGTAAATATTTTCTCATAATGGTGGGAAAAGATTGAGGATCCGGACTCGCGCTCCGTTTGGGGTGGGTTCGAACCCGGTCTAGTGACCCCCAAGGGAGGTCTTGGATGTTAAAGATAAGTTGAAAACGACTGACCAATATGTAAAACAAGAACCGGAAAGAAACTGAAATCAAAAAAGGAAAAATCGAAACCGAATGGGTGTTCAAAATCGGATATCCGAATTATCGGATATCCGAAATTTCAGATATCCGAAAATTCGAATAGTAAATATTGATATCCGATATCCGTATCCGAAATTGAATATCCGATATCCGTATCCGAAATATCTGACACGGATATCGGATATCCGAAATAAATATTCGAAATATTCTTTTTTACTGTAATTTTTTTTACAACCAATTAAATATAGAGTCAATCAATTATTTATCTTAAATAAATAATACTACAATACCAATTCAAACTAATAAAAGTAAATATATTCATATTATTTGCCAAACAAAATGTATATCTTCATATTGTTTGAAATATAAAAAATATAAATTGTAGATTTTTTGGATATTTCGGATATCCGAATATGCGAAAATTTTCAAAAGGCATATCCGATATCCGAATCTGAAAAAATGGACATTCGACTTTCGAATATCCGAATTTTCGGATCGAATACCGAATATAGAATATTTTTGGAGACCCATAGTGGAAGCCCCGAACTTTCCTATTTATCTCCACCATCCATCTTGATGAGTTAATCAGGCTGTCCCATATTTTAAAGGGACGAAACCCTAAGATCCTCATCATTCATATCTGCCCCTTTCTTTGCTCTTACCCCTTGCCCCTTCTCCCTCTTTTCATTCTTAGTGAAATCGAGATAGAGAGAGAGACTGAATCGAATTAGATAGAGGGTCGATCAGTGTGATTGTGAAGGTTTGTGAGTGCTACCTGATTTCGGGTTGTGTTACAGTCATCAATTTCGGGTTGAGAAGAGTACCCTTCGTGGATTTTGTTGCTCTTTGTCATACTGCGGGGATCGAGTTTCAAGATACATGAGCCCGACTTCTTCAGTGCTAAAAGGGGTTTCCTTAATTTTATTTTTCGTTTATTTCATACCTAGTTTTATATATAGGGTGGTTCTCGTGAGAATAAGTTTACGTTAGGAAATAGGAATAAATTTGGTTCATATATTCTGATTTAATGGATGATCAAAATTTGTTCTCACGAAAAATTATGTTGGAATACATTGTTTTAATACATAAACACATATAAATCATAGTTTTTAATGCATTGACATTGTGAAGTATGAAATGCATATATAAGGAGCAAAAGAGAGGAAAAAGAAGCAGTTAAAGAGCAAGAGGGAGAGGAAGAACAAGAAGATGATGAAGAGTTTTTGAAATTTTTGGAAGAGAACCCTGTAGAGCATGAATCAATGAAACATAGAGAGGAAAAAGAAGCAGTGAAAGAGCAAGAGGGAGAGGAAGAACAAGAAGCCGATGAAGAGTTTTTGAAATTTTTGGAAGAGAACCCCGTAGAGCAAGTATCAATGAAACATATAGTTGCTATAGAATCTTACACTAATGAGTATGAGATTTACTTTTTCGGAGGATGAGTATTATGCTTTTAGTGGAACACACTGGAATTTTTTTAAGTTTGACAAGGACACGGACTTGCCTCTATTAGAAGATTGAGCGTCAAAGATTTTTTCTTACTGTATTGTCGTTGTCAAACTTCCAGTGTGTTCCACTAAAAGCATACTACTCATTCTCCGAAAAAGTAGAAATCTCATACTCATTAGTGTAAGGTTCTATAGCAACTATGTTTCATTGATACCTGCTCTACATGGTTCTCTTCCAAAAATTTCAAAAACTCTTCATCGTCTTCTTCTTCTTCCTTTCCCTCTTGCTTTTTCAGTGCTTCTTTTTCCTCTCTATGTTTCATTGACTCCTGCTCTATAGGATTCTCTTCCAAAAATTTCAAAAACTCTTCATCATCTCTTCTTGTTCTTCTTCTCCCTCTTGCTCTTTCACTACATCTTTTTCTTCTCTCTCTTTCTCCTTATATTCTTCTTCTTCTTCTTCTTCTTCTGGCTTTATAGGATTATTGTACTCTCGTACCAGATCCTTAAGACTGTTTCCAATTAACGCAATCTTGTTTAACCTGTCATTTCTCCAATTTGCCTTCAACAGGTTTTCATACATAAATTTTGGGCAATGTGGCATGTAAAAGATGACCGGGTTGCTGCGAAACTCTCTCGTGCACATCTCATTGAAACTCATAACAGTAAACCCGAGGGTACCTAAGACATCGACTTCTGTCTGAGAGAGAATTGGATCGAAAACTTCCACTTCTAAGATCCATTTTAATCTGAATTTCATCTGCATCACAAGACTTAGTTGCAGTCGGGATTCCTTATCATTCTCAAAACTCCCTATTGTAACACCCCCAAGATATTCGAGGTGTATTACAGCGCCGTGGACCCCTACCTGGGATCCACCAGGCTAACACAAGAAAACACCTCTCGACTAACCGTCTCGGTTAGCAAGGAAACAATTGTTAACAACAAGAACATAAAACAACACGTTCGGTACAACCGGCATAATAAACGTCAACCGACAAATACAGTAACTCCAACAAAGACCAATCACAAACTGAGAGAAAAAGCCTAAGTACTCGCGAGTACAACTTATAAGTTTACAATTTGGAAAACAACCACATCAAAAGAGACGGAAGAAATTAACAAGACTCGATTGCACATGTCAAAAACCTTGGCCGACATCCTCGTACCATCCCAGCGCCCGCTCGTATGGCTGAACATAACCTGAAATCCATAACAAGAATTTCCCCGACAACGGGTCCCCAGAGGGGTTAGCAATTACGCTAGTACAAGTAATCAAGGCAAACCAATCGCTTACACATTTCATAGTACATGCACCAATATCATTTCGAAAACCAAAACAAGACATGTCTTTTCCTAAAACAAACAAATACAATTAATTTGCCTAGATCGGACGAAGCCACGAATCCCACTCGAGGCCTCTAAGGACCCTCCCAGCCGGCCACATTCATAAAACAAGTAAAGCACCACACGTCACCTAGGACCGGGACGAAGCCACGAATCCCACTCGAGGCCTCTAAGGACCCTCCCGAGCTGGCTAGCGAATCAAACTCATGAATCCAGGACGAAGCCATAGATTCCCTCGAGGCCCCGTCGGACCCTCCCGAGGTGAGTAAAGCACACACAATATACATTACCATTTCACGTTAAGCATAAAGGTTTCCAAGAATTACTTGCCTTGAATGTTGACGACGCAACGAACGGAAAGGAAAGTCACCGACGAACGCTAGGAACCAACGAAACCGAACCTAACGATTCGAAGAATACAATCACAACTATTTCTAAATGAATACGGAATTGGAATACACCCGAAAACCCGCCTACGATTCATGTATATTCGTATATAAACAACAACGAGGGCGGACCACAACCAAACCCTCTCGATTCCGTAAAAATCACGAAATATACCATGAATCCGTAGGGAAACTAAGAATACCAACAAGATTAATCATATTCATCATGAATTAATCGACAAAACGGAACGAATCGGACAAAAACGTGAAAACCCCCAATTTTATCAAAAGTAGGGTTCTAAAGATCTAACCTTGATTCGATGGATCAAGGGATGATATCAGACGAATGATTGATGATATAACCCAAAGAACTCCATGGATATGTTGTTAAACAACATGGCTTCAAGCTTAGAACACGCCCAGCAGCGGAAGAGGAGAAGAAGAAGGGAAAGAAATGAGCTGAAATGCTCAAAAAATGAATTTATAGGGGTTGATCGCCTGCCGGACACGGCCGTGCCGATCGGCACGGTCGTGTCGCATACCGCCGACAGGACTCGACCGTGTCCTCGCTTGACACGGTCGCGGCGCGAGGGCCTTCCGATAGTGACCGTCCGTCCGGCGACTCGGCATGACTCGGCCGTGTCTGGAACACGGCCGGCGTGTCAGCGATCGGCTCGCTTATCCGGGAGAGTTCGACTCGGCCGTGCCAGACGACACGGTCGGGTCCTGAGACAGAAACTTCGGCATTTTCGGACGAGTACGGCACGGGCCGTGTCGGACGACACGGCCGAGTTCGGTCGGCAGTGATCGGCCAAAACTGAAAAAAATGAGCGGGTGAGCTAAAACGACCATAACTCTCTCGTCCGGACTCCGATTGACTCCGATTGACTCACCGTTTCATTCCTCAGCGTGCTCACAAACTCGGACCAATCTATGTCTCTCCCATTTGGCTAGTACACTCTCTACGAGCAGGATGTTGTGTCACGAAGCTGTTTCTGGTCATGACACTATAATTTTCTGAATATTCGACTACGTGAAAGGATGTTTCCATTTGAAATATCCACTCATCAGCATGTTCCTCTCGCATTTCTTCTAACTGAGGTTCAATATCTCATAGAGCCAACGACCACCATCAGTGTTCTCATCTACGGACTGACCAGTACTCAAATTAGCTTAATTAACTTGGGCAATCCCTATTATAATTGTCTGGACCAACATCTGGACAAAAGCCCGATCCATAACCATGAAAACAACATCCTGTTTCCCGGACGACTCCACAATCAGCTCAGTAACAGAATCCCGATGATCAGCTCGTGGAGCATTGTATACCAAGGTTGGATCCAGGATTGTTTTCTTGGGACTGGGTGAGACCAGACATCGAGTGGGCTAAAAGTGTTATAATTTGGGGCCCAACATATCATGAACACAAGTTAAGATATTTTTATAAAAACAAATTCTCTACAATCTAATATTTTAAAAAAAATTATAGTCGGGGGTCTATGGCCCCGGTGTTGAAATATTTTATTCCAAATATTCATTATCGAGTTTTGATGATTAAGTTGTTAAACAAAGTAAAACAACAAAGAAGCGAAACAAAACAACAAGGAGTTGAAGACGCAAAAAGCTAGAAAACAGCATGAATAACGCACGCTATCTGCCAGGAATAGCGCACGCAATCGAAGGCTCTTAACGTACGTAATATACAAAGCATAACGTACGTAATAAGGAAGTTACCTGCAGATCAGACGAGTTACGAAGCTACCTGAAGGACTTACCTGATGAAGATAGCGCACGCTACAAAGGAAGGATAACGCACGCTATCGAAGGCGGCTAACGTACGTAACACAAAGGTGTTAACGTACGTAATGAGGTTCGAATACGAATTCAAACAAGATGAACGTTGGGAAAAGTCAAGGTCAAAGTCAGAGAATCAAACAGTCAGTTTGACAAAAGCATGCAACGGATATATATGAGTTAACGCACACTACGATGCAAGATTAACGTACGCTATACCAGATTGATAACGTACGTAATATGAAGCAACAACGTACATAAAGGGAGAAACGAAAGCTACTGGACTGAAGCTGGAAGTCGATAACGTACGCTACAGAACAGCCATAACGTACGTAACGAGCATAATGCACGCTAAGAAGAAAAGCTAGCGCACGCTAATTAGTCAACAAAGGCTAACGACTAGTTGGATGAAAATGGCTATAAATACCAAACCACTTGGTATCAAACCACACAACAATATTAAGCAAATCATTCATACTTGAGATATCATTGTAATCATTCTAGTTGTTGTATTTGAGCTTATATTGTTTAGTGATTGAGTGTTATACACGAAATCATACAAGAGAAAAAAAAGAAATGATACGATTGGATTAGGTGTTATTAGGATCAAGGATCCGGCATTGTTAGAAACGCAATCGATATCTAAGTGAGGTTTATCTAGTACCCATAGAAAGCTAGATTGGTTGATTCCTTGTCCAATAGAAAAGGAAAACGGTTTAACTTGGACCGACACAAAGACAAGTGATTGAACGGTTTACTCGAACCGATAGAAGACGAGCTTGTAACGGTTATCCCTTGTTAGAATATTCCAATGTTGGAATATTTTTTCTATAGGATAAAGATAAACCTCTGCACCTCTATTCTATCGGTTGAGGGATAACCGTTACAAGCTCGTCTTCTATCGGTCTGAGTAAACCGTTCAATCACTTGTCTTTATGTCGGTCCAAGTTAAACCGTTTTCCTTTTCTATTGGACAAGAAATCAACCAATCTAGATTTCTATGGGTACTAGATAAACCTCAGTTAGATATCGATTGCGTTTCTAACAATGCCGGATCCTTGATCTTAATAACACCTAATCCAATCGTATCATTTCTTTTTTCTCTCTTGTATGATTTCGTGTATAACTCGATCACTAAACAATATATGCTCAAATACAACTAGAATGATTACAATGATATCTCAAGTATGAATGCTTCGCTCAATGTTGTTGTGTTGTTTGATACTGTTCGCTATATTTTTAAACAATCCGCAAGTGACGGAGAAAATGTAGAAAGTGGCGAGCAAAGTCATATTCCACAGAGACTAAAAATTCGTATTGTGTTGAGTACTAGATTATAATGATTCCGGTTTTATCTAGACGATCGAAAGGTGAATGGATGGTTAACGAAATAAAATACAATGAAGACGATAAATTAAAACAATTGAAAATATCCGAAATAAAGCGAATTGCAAGAGTTTAGAAAGGTAGATTCCAAGGCTAGGTTTCCGTTGATTACTAAGTTTAGTCGGGATTGGTTCCAAAAAGTTCTAAGTGCGTCTCCAAAATGATAATCACAACAATATTCTAAAGTCTCTCTCGAGATGCATTAAAACGTAGATTAAAAAACCTATAACAACGTCTCCATCTATTATAAATTATCTAACTCCAAAATGTTCATAATATTAAACACCATCATAGCTCATCACCGATCTCTCAATCTCATAATTCACTACGTCAAATACTCGAAACCTATTAATGCCCTCTTCTCTCGAATTATGAGTAATTAAGTTTAACATGTAAAAACATTGATCAAGTGTCTAAACATGAATCAAAACCAAGTATTTGATAAAGAAATCACACTAGATATATATAATCATCAATCCCTCAAAACCATAACAAATCAACATACTCCCATGCCCGGAATCTAAAGAGTTTAGCCGGACATGGTAATATAAGAAAGATTAATAATCATCATGTTCATCATGTTCATGCTAAATAAAACAACAAAATTAATAAAAGATAGGAAGAAGACAAAACTCGGATGGTGTCTTGATTGATCCCGGTTGAAGCCTGCAAATATTCTTGAGGTGTTTTTCCTTGGTTTCTTCAAATCTCCTTCTTTTTGGATGAAAAATCTCTCAATCTTCTGTTTGTTTTCTCTCTCCAATCTCTCAAAAACTCTTCAAAATCAGAATATCCCTCCAAAAGTCTGGTCCAAGGCCTTTTATCAAGCAAAAAATGCCAAGAAATTCCATTCAAACCGTGTAAAATATAAAAAAATGGACTTGCACCGAAAAATGACACGGCCCGTGTCATACTGTCCCAGAAAATGCAAAAACTCTCTGGACAGCAGACCCGGCCGTGTCCTGTGACACGGCCCGTGTGCGGTTTGGACTGTGAAGCCGTGGTATAGAAGCCATAACTCCCTCAATACACCTTGGAATTTAGCGTATGATATACCGCTGCGAAGCTGATTTCATGAGGAATCCATACATATATAGAACACATCGTGATTCGAAGATATGAATCTGAATTAGAAAATACCACAGGTAGTGCTTCAATATTCATCGTTTTAGGCCTCGTTCTCGCTCTTGATCGTCATAAACTCCAATATTGGCCATAAAAGCGCATATTTAACCACAATCTTTGTCCGGATACTCATCAGTGACACGGCCCGTGTCAAATGACACGGTCGAGTCCGTGCTGGTCCGTTTTCACTCCGTTTTGACTCCGTTTTCGGCTCGATCTCTCATTTCCGCATTGCTTGATATGTATTGGGGATTGAGACTTCGTTCTTGCTTGATAATGTCCTTAAAACACCTATAAATCAAATAAAACATACCCAAGCGTGATCGAGTCCAACAAACACAATATGAGCACAAACGACACAATTCTACACATTTTAGGATCTTAAAATCCGGAAAAACCTTATAAAAATATGTGTAAAAATGAGTGTTATCAGATACCAAGTGGTTTGGTATTTGTAGCCATTTTCCTTCAAACAGCCATTACTGCCAGCTTTACTTAGCGTGCGCTAGCCTTTTGCTGTAGCTTGCGCTATTGCCTGTTGTGTACGTTGATATTGGCAGATTAAGTACGTTAGCTGCTTTTCCTTCAGTCCAGTGGCTATTGCCTCTATCCGTTAGCGTGCGCTAACATCTCCATGTAGCGTGCGCTAATATTGCATTATTGCATGCGTCATATATCCGTTTGTAACTTTTGACTCTACTTCAGAATCTCCCAACAGATTGATTATCTTGAATTCAAACGCTTTAGCGTGCGCTATTCCTCACTCGTAGCGTGCACTATGATTTCGTCATTGCTTGCGTCATACTGTGTTTGAAAGTCCTCAAAATGATCATATACCTTCGATAGCGTGCGTTAGTCTTCAACCGTAGCGTGCGCTATTCTATCAGGTAACTTGACTTCAGGTGACATTATAATTCGTCTGATCTGCAGGTAGGTATCATTAGCGTGTGCTAACCTTCATTACTAGCGTGCGCTAGCTTTGCAGTTTGATCAACTTTTTGCGTCTTCGACTACTTCGATGTTTTGTTTGCTTCTTTGTTGATTTACTTTGTTTAACAACTTAATCATCAAAACTCTATAATGAATATTTGGAATAAAATATTCCAACAATCTCCCCCTTTTTAATGATTACAAAATAAAAATGACCTGTAAATAATATATATATATATATTTGTTCGTATCAAAGTTTTCGGCTTTGATCATTTCATTAGTTTCTCCTTTTCGACTTATTCTTTTTATTTTTGAACTTCTTCGTTTTCTTTTTCGATTTTTTCTTTTTATTTTTCTCTCCCCTTTTTTACTTTTTATTCTTCTCGCTTTTTATCCCATTCAAATTTTTTCTCCCCCTTTTTGTTATCAGCAAAAAGTGTAAATCAAAGTATACCAATTTATGATAAAATATGATATGATTAAATACGCATAAAATGGGTAAAACTCCCACTGACAAAAATCTCCCCTTTAAAAATATAAACTCCCCCTGAGTAAAATATTTATTGATAAAAATTAATTTTTGGGGATCCAACCGATAATTGGTTTTTCTTTCGAGACATAGACGATATTCGAAATAAAGGTTCCTTTTGGAATCCAAATCTTTTTGTTTTTTATCGTCCATCGTTGGCTTTTGCAACTCGTAAAATGATGCCCAATTTTCAAACATTTTTCACATCGGGGTATCTTGAAATTTATGGATTCATTTTTATTATGCGATTTGAATCCTATCCCTATTTTGTTCAAAGTATATTTTTAAACACAAAGCATTTGTTCAAGTTTTTCGTTTCCACATGAAAATTTCTTTGTCAAAATTTTAAGTTCGTTTTGAACTTTTAAAAGATCACTCTTAAAATATTTTCATTTTCAAGACATTGAGAATGATCGATCTCGACAATTTTCTCCTTTTCAAGAATTTTGGAAATTTTAGTTTCCAATAATTTATTTTTAGATTGGAGGGATTTAATTTCACTTAAAGCATTTTGAAAATCAGTATGCAGTAATTCGAATGCTTCAAATAATTCATCGTGAGTGGATGTACTTACTTGGCTTTCGACGTCGCTATCGTCGAATGTACTTCTTGCCATGAGTGCGAGGTTATTTTGATTTATGAAATCTTCATCCTGGTCTTCGTCACTCCACGTGGCAATTAGAACTTCCTTCTTTTGATTTGCTCGGCAATTTTTCGCGAAGTGGCCTGGTTTACCAAAGACTCGACAGTTGTTGTCGAATTTCTTCATTCCGCCTGAGATGTCTTTCTTTGTCCAGTTTAATAAGTTTTGTAACTTATTAATATTCTTGGCATAATATGCCGATTCTTCGTCACTTTCGTCCACCGGGATTTCTTCTTTATTTCTCGACATCTTAGCCTAAATGGCTATCATTCTTTCCTTTGGATTCGGCGTGGCATTCCGAGATTTTATGATAATATCGTAGTTTATAAGTAAACCAACGAGAGTACTAAAATCAAGATTGTTTAAATCTTTTGATTCCATTATTGCCGTCACCGTTCCGTCCCATTCTCCAGGTAGTGATCGAAGGATCTTTTTTACTTTCTCACTACTTGAGAGGGGATTCCCATAACATGCCAATCCATTTGTGATGACCGAAAATCAGTCGAGCATTATTGTAATGGATTCATCTTCTTTCATTTGGAATAGCTCATAATCGTGAAGAAGCATGTTGATCCCCGTCTCCTTGACTTGAGACGTTCCTTCATGTGTGACTTGAAGCATTTTCCATATTTCTTTCGAACTATCACACCAAGATATCCAGTTGTGTTCTTCCGGATTTAATGCATAATATAATAATTGCGTGGCTTTGCAATTATAGTGGTCGTTTTTCCAATCCGAATCATCATATTCTTCAAAAGATTTAAGCGTACCGTCGGATTTGAGAGGAATTTTCGGACCAAGACAAATCACTTTCCATCGCTCGATGTCATAAGCTCGGATGAATATTGACATCTTCTCCTTCCATGTCATGAAGTTAGATCCGTCAAATAATGGTGGTCGATTAGGCACGTTTGGCCGAACCTCTATAAATCCTGTGTCGATTTATTTCCGCACCTTTATTTAAATCGCTTCCGCAATGCGAAAGAGTTGTTGGAATATGGTTGGACCCGGGGTACACCATTATATACCTATGCTCTGAAAAAACTAAAAGAAAGTAGAATATGAGACAACAAAATAATTAACTAAATTGAAATAACAATTACAGACTGAATGTTGTCGGAATTGTTCTGCTCGATGTTGTCGTAACACTCCGGGGAACAATCTGGAACTCGCCGGAACATAATGTTGCAAATCGTATCCGAGGATGCTAGAACAGAACTAGTAACAAGCCGAGTCGAGGAAAACCTCTTTCCGCAAGACGAAATACGCCCCAGCTAGTGCTCACGGTTTGGCGTATCGTCCCCAAAGATAAAATAGCTTCGTCTTATTGGTAGTAGCACCACAAACCAAGAAGCTCCAACGAACTAGATGATGGTGAGGACTAAGAAGCTCTATGAAATTTGAGAATGCAAGTTTTGTAAACAATGAAAATATATGGAGAGCTCTCTTGTTTTCATGTGTTCAAAAGTTACGCAAAACAACATATGCACCACCTATCAAACTAATGTAAATGAGCTCCCTATAAATAGGCAAGCCACACATGTAGGAGACATAAAGATGATCATTCAATTTGTGAGTGTAACCTCCAAGTAATCCCTCTACCAAATTGAATATGGAGATGTAACCTCCCAACAAGCATTACCCCTTGGTGTAACTCCCAACCAAAAATTAATAACAGTTGTAACTCTCATAGCTGTTTCAAATTTGATTCAAAAATCAGCTGTTACAACTGTAACTGTCGAATAGAAAATGTTGAGGCAAATGTTACGGCAACATTGTAGTCAACATGTGCATTATTTGTTCGAATTTCCAGCAAACTAGTTAAGAACCAGTTGCCAAATACCAAGGCCCAAGGCCAAGGATGTGCACTCTAATAATAGCTCGGTTGGTGCTCATTACAAACCATTTCTCACTCACCGAAATTCGGTTTTGAGCCAATGAATATAACACAAGAAATTGGTCAACTCAAAACCAAATTTCCAACAATCCCCCACATGAGTGAAAATGCCATATGCATGTATGCAAACAAGCAACTTAGCCCTCGAGAGACAATAGTCTATTAGGATTAGTAGCTTTTGGCCATGAACCATCGTTAGTCAATATTATCAAGTATACCGGCGAATTAGTAGGACGCGATGCCTTTGAACTATTTCTCCTTAGTGTATACCTAGACAATACTATTGACACACCAATGTATCAACCTCATCTGTTCTCACGTTTGTGTACTTTACAGGCCATGGACAACCTCTTTGGATTCATAAGTGCCATATTGAAGCGGCCCCACTTCTCACTTATATAGGTGATTCTTTTCCGAGTATCTTTTCATACTCAACCTCCTCGAGGTATTTAGGAATCACTAATAGTCATAAACTTAACCTCACCACTAGGCAAGCTTTAACACTCAATTGCTCTCTAGGGAATAGTCGTATAGGTGAGTGTTTCACGTGAACTCTCGTAGCTTAGTTTTCCCATTGAACCAAGTTCTTGGGATCTCCAATCATCATGGTTGGGTTACCACTACGATCGTTCTCAAGATGTGGGTTTCAATATCATTCCCTCTAGCACTTATCCATTTGATCTCGGTTTAACCATTTGGTTAGCAGATCCGCTAGATTATTCATTGACTTCACTTAGTCAACTGAGATAATCACACTTGAGATCAAATGTCTAACAATATTATGTTGTCAATGGATATGTCGCCACGACATACCATTACGCAAGACACTATACCAATAGTTATTTATTAAACAACACTGGCGGCGCTTAGTCCAACATGGAATAAAGAAACGTAGCCGAGAGGCTTCCTCACTAGCTTTAACCAAAGCTATGAATTTTGATTCACGATGGGTCGGGCTATACACGTCTGTTTCATATACCTCTACGAGACAACTCCATCCCCTATCATAAACACATACTTATAAAAGTGAGTATTTTGTGTCGGATATACGATTCACATCACAGTACCCTTCAAGTACCGGGGGGTATCTCTAAAAAGTGTAGCCCATAATTTTGATTATACCTCAAGTATCTCAAAATTTTTACAAGAGCTTTCCAATGCTCCATGCTTGGATTACTCGTGTAACGACCCAATTTGTTCATGGCGCAAGCTATATTAGGTCGAGTGCAATTTGCAAGATACATTAAGCACTCAATGACTCGTGCATAATCTTCTTATGCAACGGGCTCATCTTTATTCTGGCTCAAGTGAATATTGAGATATACTGGGGTCTTATTGTCAAGCTTTCACAAGCATTGAGCTTCTTGAGCATTTTGTTCTTAGATTTCATTCCAAGAATCACATTACTTAGCCCCATATGTTTCATGTCAAAGTTTCCCTTTAACATACTCCTTGTGTCGTTAATCACTTGGCTATCAATGATCAACGTGTCGTATACATAAAGACATACTATAACATATTCATTATTCGTGTTCTTGATGTACACACATTTGTCACACTTGTTTTGATAACATAACATTACCAAATTTCAAGTGACACTCGTCTCATTCCATATACAAACTTTAACCAGTTTGCAAACTATTAAAATATCCAATTGGTGAATTTCAAGGTTTGTGAAAAGCAACAATCACGAGAAACTTTCAATTAGACATAATCATAGACACGTTTGAATAGGTATCGAAAAATCATACCCTTCATTCTGCGTATATCATTTGACCCCCAAACGGGCTTCATCTTCAACTCTATTGCTAGAATTGATTTCAATTTTATCTTTGTCTTTACAAAGATATACATTTTTCAAAGAATATTGTATTCCTTGATTCTCTTATTGTCCTCACAGTCATATATAACTTGTGGATAACAAATCGATAGATATTGTCTTTTTGTGCATACCTAATAAAGACACAATTGACCATTTGATGATCAATTATAACTTGTTTAGGTAGAGGCACCTCAGCCCTCGTCAAACACCCCCACACTTTAAGATATTTGTACGATGATTTTCTACTATTCCAAAATTCATAAGGAGTATCGTCCTTACTTTTAAGTATGTTGTTATCATAACAACTGCCCCCACATTAACTGTGACAACACTGAACTAACCAACAAGGCATTCATCATCTCCATAAGTGTTGGATTTTTACGTTCAGTAACACCATTCGATTGAGGTGAATATGGAGTTCTCGTTTGATGAATTACGCCACTTGCGTTGCAGAATTCATCAAACGGAGCTACATACTTTCCTTCTCAATCAAATTGAACCATCTTAATTCGATTGCCCAGTCGACTCTCGACTTCATTCATGAATTTAAAGCTTCAATAGCCTCATCTTTACTTCTTAGAAGATAAAGATAACAATACCTTGTGCAATCATCGATGAATGTGATAAAATACTTTTTACCACTTCTAGTTTGCACAAACTTTAAATCACACACTTCGGTATGAATTAATTTTAAGGATTTTGTGCTCCGTTCTACCGAATAAATCGATAGCTTCGTAATTTTCACCTCAACACAAACTTCATATTTGTTTTGAGTATTTATTTCATTTACTTTTAGTAAAACTAATTTTACTAATCTTTTTATAACATTTAGATTTACACGATATAATCTACAATGTAATAAATTAGAGCATATAGAGTAGAGGAAGTAGATGCTTTTCCATTAGCACTTGGTTACATGGCACACGGCCAACACACTTATTTTGAAAAGAGACCTCGGTGAAATAACCTCTTCCAATGAACTTTTAACAAAATAAAATTTGTCAGACTTAAAAGCTAGTCTAAACCCCTTTAAACTAGTATGGAGTTGAAACCAAACTCTTACGTATGATATCAATGTCAAAAGACAGCTTGAGAATTAGATTTCTAACTCCGGCAACCTCAAACGAGGCTTGGTTCCCCATGTTGAGCTTTCTCCTCTCAACAGCCGTGTTGTTAACAAAACAATTCCTATTAACGGAACGTGCGCGGTCACACCAATGTTGATAAACCAACTGCATTGGTTCTCAATATGATTGACCTCCTCGTGAGCACAAAAACAATATAGTCTTCGTCTCATTCACCAAAGTCATTCTCAACAACATTGCCATCTTGCTTTTGTTGTTGATCTTCGATTTTTGGCAATTCTTCACCAAAAAGCCATATTTGCTACCATCGTAGCAGTCGGCCTCAAACTTAGGGTAAACATTGTTCCTTTGTTTATGCTCTTGGCATTTAGGTGGGCACGATTATTGGAGGAATTATCTCTCCAACATGTTGGCCTTAGCATCGATCGAGCTCTTCGGCCTTTGATCTTGCTATCTCACGTCCGACTTGACACGAAGTTTTACAATCAAGTCTTCAAGAGACATCTCCTTTCGCTTGTGCATAAGATAGCTCTTAAAGTTATTTCATTCAATTTTAAAAGTCTATTTTCTATGTAGCATTCATATATGAACTTTCCACACTTGGTCAACATGAAATTTTTCAAACTCAAATTTTAGTACAAACACATTGTTTACTAGAAGTGAGCTTGACACCAAGTTCCACATGATTCACATTAGATACCACTCCGACCACCTCGTGGTCCTTGTTATTTTTAACAATATATTTATCACTATGTTTCAACAACAATTCTCACAACATTATACTCAACATTTTTTATAACATTGTATTCAACATTACATGCACTGTTATGTTTACCAACATGTGTACCTTGATGGCTATCATCACAACCAAGTTCATGAACTTCAACTTAGTCAAACTTGGCAATAAGCATTGACAAGTAATTTACATACACCTTGAGGAATAGTGTCCCAATAAGTTAGCCATCATTCGCTATCACTAGAGGAATAGTACTCCAACAAGTAAGCCTTGGCTTCAATCCCAACCCTTGGTTTAGGATTAGCCCTCTTGTTGCCTATCTCATAAATGAAATTGACAACAAGTCTTTCAAGAATACTAACCCTTAACACATGCTTAAGTGAACTCTTGAACCTCTTCCACCAAGGAAGAACTACTCAATTATCATGGCAATGAAGAAAGAGTTTGTAAGAATGGCCTATTTGGTATGGATTTTGTGCACTACGCGAGTTGACACTCTTGCACTCATTCCTTCACCAAGTAGGTGTCGATCATCAAGAAACTTCACTACTTCGAGTTTCTTAGTTCAACTTGACACAAGTTCTCCTTGTGCTCCCACATTTCCATGTAGGACAGTACATTTTCATACACAAAGAAGAAACTAACAATTAGGCCAAAAACCATATAATTTCTACAAGAGAAATAAACATTAGCCATCATCTTGTTAGCTCTTTATTGTGACCACTTTTTTAAGTCAAAACTTGAACCTTCTTAGATTTTTATCTTGAGGTAGCAGCCTTGACTCTCGAGATGAAACTGTTGCAGACACGATTGTCTCAATAATCGCTTGTGATTGCGGCAACATGTGCAACAAGACTGCGCAGAGCAACGTTTTCAGCAACTTTTTCGTCAACAAACATCAATAATGGAATTACATCACTTGACATCGAAATCAAAGGTTATAAGCTTTCTTATTTGTCTCATGTACACTTCTTCTCCAAAGCGAAGGTTTTGTCAATATTTCGTCTTGCGGTTGTTGGAATATGGTTGGACCCGGGGTACACCATTATATACCTATGCTCTGAAAAAACTAAAAGAAAGTAAAAGATGAGACAACAAAATAATTAACTGAATTGAAATAACAATTACAGATTGAATGTTGTCTGTATTGTTCTGCTCGATATTGTCGTAACACTCCGGGGAAGAATCTGGAACTCGCCGGAACATAATGTTGCAAATCGTATCCGAAGACGCTAGAACAGAACTAGTAACAAGCTGTGAGTCGAGGAAAACCTCTTTTCGCAAGACGAAATACGCCCCGGCTAGTGCTCACAATTTGAAAGGCATGGTGAACCAGGACTCAGAGTCTTCAAGAGACATCTCCTTTCGCTTGTGCATAAGATAGCTCTTAAAGTTATTTCATTCAATTTTAAAAGTCTATTTTCTATGTAGCATTCATATATGAACTTTCCACACTTGGTCAACATGAAATTTTTCAAACTCAAATTCTAGTACAAACACATTGTTTACTAGAAGTGAGCTTGACACCAAGTTCCACGTGATTCACATTAGATACCACTCCGACCACCTCGTGGTCCTTGTTATTTTTAACAATATGTTTATCACTATGTTTCAACAACAATTTTCACAACATTATACTCAACATTTTGTATAACATTGTATTCAACATTACATGCACTGTTATGTTTACCAACATGTGTACCTTGATAGCTATCATCACAACCAAGTTCATAAACTTCAACTTAGTCAAACTTGGCAATAAGCATTGACAAGTAATTTACATACACCTTGAGAAACAGTGTCCCAATAAGTTAGCCATCATTCGCTATCACTTGAGGAACAGTACTCCAACAAGTAAGCCTTGGCTTCAATCCCAACCCTTGGTATAGGATTATCCCTCTTGTTGCCTATCTCATAAATGAAATTGACAACAAGTCTGTGAAGAATACTAACCCTTAGCACATGCTTAAGTGAACTCTTGAACCTCTTCCACCAAGGAAGTACTACTCAATCATCATGGCAATGAAGAAAGAGTTTGTAAGAACGGCCTTTTTGGTATGGATTTTGTGCACTACGAGTTGACACTCTTGCACTCATTCCTTCACCAAGTAGGTGTCGATCATCAAGAAACTGCACTACTTCGAGTTTCTTAGTTCAACTTGACACAAGTTCTCCTTGTGCCCCCACATTTCCATATAGGACAGTACATTTTCATACACAAAGAAGAAACTAACAATTAGGCCAAAAACCATACAATTTCTACAAGAGAAATAAACATTAGCCATCATCTTGTTAGCTCTTTATTGTGACCACTTTTTTTAAGTCTAAACTTGAACCTTCTTAGATTTTCATTTGAGGTAGCAGCCTTGACTCTCGAGATGAAACTGTTGCAGACACGGTTGTCTCAATAATCTACCCAACAGTCGCAGTAACATGTGCAACAGCACCTGCAGTAGCAACGTTTTCAGCAACTTTTTCGTCAAAAACATCAATAATGGAATTACACCACTTGACAGCGAAATCAAAGGTTATAAGCTTTCTTATTTGTCTCATGTACACTTCTTCTCCAAAGCGAAGGTTTGGTCAATATTTCGTCTTGCGATTGTTGGAATATGGTTGGACCCGGGGTACACCATTATATACCTATGCTCTGAAAAATTAAAAGAAAGTAGAAGATGAGACAACAAAATAATTAACTGAATTGAAATAACAATTACAGATTGAATGTTGTCGGAATTGTTCTGCTCGATATTGTCGTAACACTCCGGGAAACAATCTGAAACTCGCCGGAACATAATGTTGCAAATCGTATCCGAAGACGCTAGAACAGAACTAGTAACAAGCCGAGTCGAGGAAAACCTCTTTCCGCAAGACGAAATACGCCCCGTCTAGTGCTCACGATTTGGCGTATCGTCCCCAAAGATAAAACGGCTTCGTCTTCTTGGTAGTAGCACCCCAAACCAAGAAGCTCCAACGAACTAGATGATGGTGAGGACTAAGAATCTCTATGAAATTTGAGAATGCAAGTTTTGTAAACAATGACAATGAAAACATATGGAGAGCTCTCTTGTTTTCATGTGTTCAAAAGTTATGCAAAACAACATATGCACCACCTATCAAACTATGCAAATGATCTCCCTATAAATAGGCAAGCCACACATGTAGGAGACATAAAGATGATCATTCAATTTGTGAGTGTAACCTCCAAGTAACCCTCTACCAAATTGAATATGGAGAAGTAACCTCCCAACAAGCATTACACCTTGGTGTAACTCCCAACCAGAATAACAGTTGTAACTCTCATAGCTGTTTCAAATTTGATTCAAAAATCAGCTGTTACAACTGTAACTGTCGAACAGAAAATGTTGACGCAAATGTTACGGCAACATTGTAGTGAACATGTGCATTATTTGTTCGAATTTCCAACAAACTAGTTAAGAACCAGTTGCCGAATACCAAGGTCCAAGGCCAAGGATGTGCACTCTAATAATAGCTCGGTTGGTGCTCATTACAAACCATTTCTCACTCACCGAAATTCGGTTTTGAGCCAATAATTATAACAAAAGAAATTGGTCAACTCAAAACTAAGTTCCAACAAGAGTTTTATAACACTATCTCCAAACGGCGATACCGACCAATATTACACCAACCAATACTTTGTTCAGTCCAGGGTCGCAATAGTTTTTTGCTTCACAGCGGCAGGAATTTTTTTTCAGTGGGATCCTAATAGAAATATTAAAACGAAAGAAAATATGATAATAATTTAAAAAGTTCAACATCCATATGTTTCTCTTACATTTTTTTCTTAGTTTTTGTGTAAACATTTTCTTGAGAAAGGGAAATCTCTAATACAATCTTTTAAGACACGATCATGCAAACTCCACAACGAACATATGGTGCATGGGGTACTACGTTGTCAACAGGTGGCAAGAGAAGTTGGTTGCATGAGAGAAAATCCACAACAACAGGTGGCGAAAGAATTTCTGTTTCTCAGTTCAACTGTTCCGTGTATATATATATATATAGAGAGAGAGATGGAGAGAGAGAGAGAGAGATTTTGGGAGCTCTAACTACTCAAAGATAAGCAGTGGAAAATTTCCCCATGCATGGATCGGTTAAAATTGCTAGGAAACTCAGTCTTGAAGTATACTGTGAGCTGCCACCTGTATTTGAAGTATCCGAAGATGCACGAAGGAGAGCTGTCTTCTTCTCGTTCTAGGATTACTTGCAACTCGACTCTCCACAAACTGGGAACAAATGGCAGACTGCAGGTGCGATGTTCAGACTGTATTTTTCTATGGGGCAATGTATAATTCAGGGGCGGAGCCAGGATTTTAATTCCCGGTCGGGTGGTCCCACAGCTCGACGCCTGCATGTCATTGCGTCCGCCCCGTACCCCTTGTCTCGGCCACTGCACGCGAGTCTTCTCACCCGTCACATTGTAGTGCTCCGAGCTCGATCGCGCACTTCCGGGCCTTAGAGCTAGGGAGAATGGCAAATTTGGTCCAAAATTATGGCAGGAGTGAGACGTTGAGTCCCGCGTTTTTTCCACATGTGATTTTTAGTCCACAACTTTCAAAAATTGGCAAAAATGGTCCGAAATTGTAATTTTGTGGACTAAATCTGCTTGTTGTGATTTTTCTTGGGTAAATTGATTTTGTTAAGTTATTTATTTTTATTTAAAAAATTTTACAAAATTAAAAAAAAAATCTGAACTATATTAATATTAAAAAATATTAAAATCGATAATTTTATTTTTAATTTTGGAATATTAATATTAAAAAATAAAAAAAAGTTATTTTAAATTCGGAAATTGAAAAATCTAAAAATTTTTGAACTATTTAAAAAATTCAGAAATTGGTAAATTTATTAAAAAATATTAAAAATTTCCAAATATTAATATTAATATTAATATTAAAAAATATTAAAAAACCGGTAATTTTATTTTTAAGTTTGGAATATTAATATTGAAAAATAAAAAAAATTATTTTAAATTCGGAAATTAGAAAATCTAAAAAATTCTGAACTATTTAAAAAATTCAGAAATTAGTAAATTTATTAAAAAATATTAATATTAATATTAATATTATAAAATATTAAAAAATCAGTAATTTTATTTTTAATTCTGGAATATTAATATTAAAAAATAAAAAAAATATTTTAAACTTGGAAATTTTTTAACAGTCACATGCTATCCGAATATTAATAATTTTTTAAATGGTTCAGAATTTTTTAGATTTTTTAATTTCCAAATTTAAAATATTTTTTTTTTATTTTTTAAATTAATATTCCACAATTAAAAATAAAATTACCAATTTCTTAATATTTTCCAATATTAATATTAATATTAATATTAATATTCGGAATTTTTTAATATTTTTTAATAAATTTACTAATTTCCGAATTTTTTAAATAGTTCAGAATTTTTTAGATTTTTCAATTTCCGAATTTAAAATAACTTTTTTTTTTTTAATATTAATATTCCAAAATTAAAAATAAAATTACCGATTTTAATATTTTTTAATATTAATATAGTTCAGATTTTTTTAATTTTGCAAATTTTTTAAATAAAAATAAATAACTTAACAAAATCAATTTTGACAAGCAAAAAATCTGACTAAGAGATTTAGTCCACAAAATTACAATTTCGGACCATCTTTGCCAATTTTTGAAAGTTGTGGACTAAAAATCACATGTGGAACAAACGCGGGACTCAACGTCTCACTCCTGCCATAATTTTGGACCAAATTTGCCATTTTCCCCTTAGAGCTATAGAGCTTGCTTTAGTGCGATTTTAGTATTCTATACCGGGGGGGGGGGGGGGGGGTCTAGGACTGTTTTCTCGGGGCTGGGGTGTGACCAGACGTCGAGTGGGCTACAAGTGTTCGGGATGCAGGGCGGCGTCCCCATTTCCTTTTTCTCTGTCGAAACTGTTACAATTGAAGTATTTTGAACGTGTTACGTCTATATCCCTAGTCTACAAATCCCGATTATTGGATTTTGATTCAAACTTTTATTTATATATAAACCAATTTTTTATTTTTAAATAAATATTTATTTATCTTTGTAAATAAAAAAGCAACTAAGATTTTATCAATAAATTAACATACAAATATTGCTCAATTAATATACAAAATATCTTCAATATTCTTCAACAGGTGAACAATGTTGAAAGTAAATTAGCCCTCTATAAAATATTAATATTAACCCCTAATACTAAATAACACACTTTACGTTCCCTTAGTGCAATAAAATCCTTAGAATGAGCTTTAATTAATATTTTCACTAATGTGTTTTCTTACACATTCTTTGTAGGAACAAGTGGGGAAGCCCGCTGCGTTGCAGCGGGTCCTTTTGAATTTAAATAGTCTTTTTTTTCTTTACGACGTTGTTCGTTTCGAAATTATTGTCCATATTTGACTTTGACATTCTGTATTTTTTCTTGTCTTTGGTAATTTCTGATGCAAAATATATTAATAGATTAACACTGTAAGCTTTCTTTTGGTAATGAAAAGTGTTGGGCTAAAACTATTGTGAGTACGCGTTTGCATAGATTGATAAATCGTCAAATTTACTCTCTCCCTCTTCCCAACTGTATGAAAACCTTTATATTAATTAATTTCTTTTTTAGTTACTATATGTCACTCTGTCGGTTTTATATAGGGATAATCTCATAATCATAAAACAACTCTTTTTAATCTTTTTTTAATTAGAATGCTTAGCTAAGTTCGGTTTTATTGAACTTTTTCATCCTTTTAATGACATTTTACTGTGATTGTGAGGTTTTTTTTTAGTTAAATCAAACGATATGCAACATATTTGCGACATTTTTTCTAATTAATATTATATCATAATAAGCTGACAAAATAGATATTTTTTGATTTTCTACTTAATATACACGTACATATAATAGTTGCTGTTGATTCTGACATGTTAAACATTTATATTTTCGTCCAATTTGGAAGTGTTTCAGAGTGTTACTTTTCTAATAAAGAGAAATATTTTATTACTCAAAATAGAACAATGTCTTGCAAAGTAATTTAAATTTTAATGTTTCCTATTAAAGTAGTTTTTTCTTATTTATATATCTAATTGCTTGTTTGTAAGTAAAATATTATTCAGGTAAAAACAGTAACACACAACACATGTAAAAGTTTATATTTTTTAATGTAACAAAAAGTTACTCTATTTACTCCTTTATATATTATTCACTACCTGCACTACATTTATTTAGTCAAGCCCGAAATCCTATGGCTTCTCCCATAGTACACAGCACATCGCAATATTTAAACATATGCTCAATTTTCTATATAGAGAGAATATAAAAAAAAAAAAAAAAAACGGAGGTGCATTTTTTTATTAAGGCACGGGAACCTATTCCTCCCGCTTTAGTATATAGTCTATATAGAGAGAATAAAAAAAAAAAGGGAACCACCAAGCTCACTGCGCAGCATTTCCACTTTCCAACAGATAAGAAACTCTCCAGAAGAAGCGTAAGAAAAGACGAGAGAGAATAAAAAAAAAATGAAAAATATTATTTTGTAGGGCACGAAACCCTATTTCTTCTCTTATCTATAGAGAATTATATTTTGTACATTTTTATTATTTTATTGCAAATAGGGAAACTACATAAACTGCCCCTGATGTTTAGCCTAATTGCAATTAAATTCAATTCTCTTTTCTTTTAATACACACATCTACGATTATGTCCGTCGGATATGTAAAAGAAGTCTATCTTAGTGGAAAGACGGGAGTAACCGGACAAGTTGGAATTGGGTGTTGGTTAGAACCCGTTGGGATTGAGAGTTCGATATTCAGAATTTTGGATATTCTGAATGATGTGAATAGTATGAATTCTTGTTTGTTGTAGGATTGAGAATCCTGCTTTTTTACTGCATATATCAAATTATGATTGAAAAAGTATATCTATATGTATGTAGTTATTTTTTTAAAAATAAAAGAGGATCAAAAGAAGTAGTTGTATTTTTTCAAATATAAAAAGTTGAGAGAAGAATGTAGTTATTTTTTTAAGTATAAAAAATGAGAGAGAAAAGTAGTTGATTTTTTAAATATAAAAAAGGGAGAGAGAGAGAGAGAGAAATTATGTGATATAAAGTAGATATATATCATATTTAAGAAGTTGTTGCTATTTAAATTTCAGTAGAACAAATAGGTATTGGGATTTAGAATCACAATCCCGATTTCTGAGTCCTAATACAAACATACGAAATTGACCAATGTTTATGGCCCGATCCTGCGAGACCGCCAAATTTTCTATTTTTGGTAGCTGGACATGGACTTTGGAAATGATGGCCGAAAAATTTCGGCTTGTTCAGTCCAATTTGGACACGTTGGCCCGGACCAGTGCCATTTGACTGTTCTAACCGGCGTGCTAATTGAGTGTATGTTTGGCATGGCGGGAATAAGCTGGCTTATTTTTTAAATTGATTTAAATAGTCTTGTTTGCGCCATAAGTTATCTTATTGAAAGACTACTAGAGAAGCATGCCAATAGCTAACTTATCGGTTAGGTTGCCAAACCCGTTGTTAATTAGTTGCTAACTAATTAAGTGACCGACCGAATAGGTCATACAAACTATTAAACCCATTAAGTCATTACCGAACAGCCGCTTAGTGTGTCTCCGTATTACTTTAATAAGTTTGCCAAGATGTTGTTTCATTTCCTCTTCCAAAGGAATACGTACAAGAGTGTGCATCTGATTCCCGCCGACCGACTGCACCCGGACAATGTTCGATATGTCCTTCTCTATGCAACCATAGGTTGGATACCGTGGAAGCTCATCTAGACCGCGAATTCTGCAGTAAAGACGTAAAATTAACGATCGAAAAGACTTGTGATAAAGGTCACAAGTGGATGGTTTCAAAGACTGTATCCAATTGTGTAGAAGCTCTAATTGGGGCGCATTACGTAGATGGTGGGTTGAGGGCTGCCATTGGTTTCATGAAGTGGCTCGGTATAGAGGCGGAATTCAAGCACTCATTGATAGATGATGCTATTAAAGTTGCTTCACTCTATTCTTATGCTCCAAAGGCCGAGGATATTCGCGTTCTTGAGTCGAAGCTTGGGTACGAGTTCGACACCAAAGGGTTATTGCTAGAGGCGATGACACATGGAAGTGAACGTGAAGGTGTTGGCTATTGTTACCAGGTTCGAACCGAAGTTATACAAGTACATTATGTTAATTGATTATAACTACATATATATGAATAATTACAAAGACTACTCTGATGTTTGGGGTGATTATAGAAAAAGGGAGCCTCTTTTCCACTCCCCAAACTACTAATTCCTCCCCACTTTGACAAAAATGATAAAAATTACTTATAATTTTTATTTAACACATATTTTGTCATTATTAATATAGTTAATACATGTTCCATAATCAGTATAGTAATTATATAAATATATTAAATTTATAGTATGTTATTTATGTAAACATCATAAATTAATTATTTTATCTTTCTACTAATTTATATTATAATTATTATGTTTTAAATATTAGTTATCATTTTGAATCGACATTGTAATAATAATTATTTGTAGTAGTGCAAATTTAAAAATGACAGAATTAATAACTATTGTAAAAAACAAACAAAAAAATACAAAAAAAATCATAGAATGGTTGCTGCCGAATTATGGCACACACATGACATCATATTCAAAATTTACAATGCAAGAATCTCTTAGACTTTTATTCGATATGTATGCGGACCTAACTCGATCTGTGGCAGCGGCTTGAATTTCTCGGTGATGCCGCATTGGACGTACTTATCGCGTGTTATCTTTACGAAAATCATAGAAATCTTGACCACGGGATGTTGGCCGACTTGCATTCTGCATCCGTTGACAACGGCAGTTTTGCCCTTGCTGCCGTGAGACGCAACCTTCACCCGCACCTTCAGCATAGCTCCTTTCGTATCGAAGAACAGATATCATCATTTGTTAAGCTCGTGTCTGGTACGAGCACCGTGGCACCAACACCCGGTACTAAAGGTCCTAAGGTCAGTATTTTTCTTTTTAGCTCGACTGGCCATGTTTCTTCCGTTCCTAAACACGGCGGGTCATCCGGGCCGTATCACCACACCAGCTAGTGCTTTTGATCTAGCTAGTGCGTGTCCCGGGTCCAACCGAGCAGGGTGCGCCTCGGCCCCCCATTTTTTTCTGATGATGCTGTTTTTCTGGTTCAACCAGGTGCTCGGGGACTTGGTGGAAAGCATAGCTGGTGCGGTGCTTATCGATTCGAAGCTTAATTTGGATGAAGTTTGGAGAGTGTTTAAACCAATTCTATCTCCGATAGCGACACCGGATAAGCTTGAACTTCCTCCTACACGCGAACTGAGAGAATTATGCGACTCGCTCGGTTACTTCATCAAAGAACATTTGATTGCGAAAGGCGACGCCGTGCATGCGGTTCTCAAGTTACAGCTCGAGGATGTCGTCTTAGATGGTCGAGGCTCGGGAAACAACGGTAAAGCCGCGAAGGGAATGGCGTCTCTTAGTCTGCTGAAGGAATTAGAGGTTTATCTCTATGCTTTCTTTGGTATCTTGGTTTGATGTTCAGTAGAAAAGACCCCATCTATCTTTCAAAAATTACAAATGCCCACAAATTGCACGCGAACGAGGGTATTTTCTTAAATACACAACTCTCGAGGGGGGTATTTGTAATTTCGTGAGATTTTGTGATTATCACAATTTTTGGGTTAATCACAATTTTTTTACCTCCAGGTGTTTGGCCTAATTACAAAAAAACCCAGTTAATTTTCAAAATTCCGAAAAGTACTCATATTTCTGTTTGCTGTTGTTCTTTGTTATCTTAGTTCAGTGATCTTTCTTCTTGGTTTTATATTCGTGTTTCGGGTTCATTTCAACTATAACACTATTCTTGCAATTTTGACAATATTTTGTTGCTTTTTTTGTCATTAGTCAAATCTGAAGGGTATTTTTTGTAATTATTGGTAAATTATTCAATTTAACCAAATGCTGTTGCTTGCTTCTTAAATTTCCAACACTGGAATGGTTTGAGATCCTTTTGATTTCTGATTGCAGTTGAGAGGAATTAAATCTTCCAAATGGAAAGAAGACATGGACAATGTTAGTTCTTGAGTCCACTGACATCCCAGGTATGTGTATTAATATTATAGGATTAAATTATTACAAAAACTACCCATGAGTTTTAGTTAACTACTCAGAAAGCCCTTTTTTTCATAATTAAGAACACGAAATTACAAACACCCCCCTAAATACATTGTTTCTCTATTCCAAATTGTACGTAGGGCTGTGACCGGGCCAAACTATACCGAATAATAGAATGGTTCGGTCCGGTCCGATTTTTTTTATTATTCGGTCCGGTCCGATTCGATCAAATATCATAATTAAGGTTTGATTCGAGTTCGAAGCATATTTTTCGGTTTCGACGTTTGATTCGGATCGAACGTTTGCAAATAATTCGGTCCGAATTTAAACAACCGTTTTAGCAAATGTTTTACAAATACAAAAATAAGACCAGGCCGGACGGATCAGTCCGGGAACTACGATTTGAGATCAATACTAAACTGTTCGGTCTGATTTGCACCGATTCTAAATTTAACGTTTGATTTGATATTTGATTGCACGAATCAAACTCAAATCGATCCTTTTTCGAGCCGAATATCTCGAGCTGAATCGAATATTTGCGTTCACAGGCCTAATTGTACCCTCAAGATGGGGGCATATGTTAGGTAAACACACTCACATGACCGGTGCTGAGATTCTAACGGCCTGAGGCAATGAAATAAAATTTAGCTTCTTCATATATATATGTGTGTATATTTGTTTTTGCGCGAATCATGTATTTTGGCAAATTCGAAAAATGTGGCTCGAATGCTAAAACGCGGAAGGTTTATTATTAAAAAATTTGGAAAAAATTGGCCTCCCAATGTCACGGAAGCCGACGGCCCGAGGCGACTACCTCACTTGGCTCCCTCGAGGACCGGCCATGCACACACGCGCACACTAGAGGGGTTCGATTCAATCATGTGCACGTGTTCACCGTGTTATGTTCGAGGAAGTTGTGATTTATTTAATTTTCTTGTTCGTCGACAGTGCTGCCACCTATCGATATGACGAAAGGAGGACCACGAAACGCACTCTCTGCCCTCCGCAGCAAATGACATGGCCGGCCGGTCTTCTTTTGTAACTACGAGCACCAAATATCCCCCTATATACTATTTGTGAAACAAAATCGGCATATGCCAAAAAATTAGAATTGGGCCACTATGAATTTATTATTATAAGTATCATGTACTCATAATTAATGAATATTAATGAAAATCATGAATATATTTTAATGTATGTAATTAATTTAATGTTTAGTTTTTAATATTTTTCCTCCATTAAATAATAATAACTCATTATATATAAATAGCATAAATTCATTAAGGAATATTGTGAGAAATAAGAACAAGAACAACGTCAATATGATAAATATACAGCATTCAAAATAAACACATAATATATTTACCAAAAGCATATAATAATATCTTCAATTTCAAACACACGTTCAAAATTTCAACTATAAATAGATAATTGTTATAAACATGAGAGAAAAAGAGAGAAATTGGAAGAAAAGAAGAATAATGTGTGTATTCTTATGAGGGACAAATGCCTTTATTTATAGGTACACATCTAGGGTTTCAGTGGTATAAAGGTCATTCATTAGTAAATACATTAATTACAACACTCCCCCTTGAATGACCTTTAATACATGCTGCCTTATTAAAACCTTGTCGGGAAAAACCAGTGGCAAAAAACCCGATCGAAGGAAAAAGAGTACAGCTACTCCCCCTGAAATCGATTACATAAAATCTTTGAGTTAACGCATTCCGATCTTGTGTACTAGTCTTCTGAATGTTGATGTCGGCAACGTCTTTGTGAATAAGTTCGCCAATTAATCACTTAAGTGAATATTTGATGTATCTACCTTTGAGATACAAGTGATATCGTCTTTATACAATACTTCCTCTTGAATATTATGATGTTCATGCCTCATCAAAACTCCTTCGGAAAAACCCTGTGGGAAAAAACCGATAGAGAAAAAGAGTACACAGTATAAATTTGCTCATGTGTTGCATTGGTTGCCTCGTTAAAAACCTTAACTAAGAAAACCCGGTGGGAAAAAACTTAGAAAGGGAAAAAGAGTACAACCATTTGGTCTTCATGATCTTTTGACCTTCAGGGTCGACATAATCTTCAAGCTAATTTAAAAGTTATCACTTCTCCCCCTCAAGATAACAATCTTGCACTCCAATACCATGAATATAATTTTCAGACATGGAGAGATTTAGTGAATAAATCTGCTAGATTATCATTATTGCTCTTCTGAAGCTCGTGTAGAATAAGTTTCATCTTACTTGCCCAAACATTATATGCAACACATAAATGGAAAATATTTATCATCATAATAAATAGGCAGTATGAGAACAAATATGAAATCATAATCCCTAATAGCCACCAATATCGAATCTCAATCTCTTTCATGTAATAAACCAATATGGTTAACACCATTCCACATTCTCCTTCTTGGAGAAATATTAAATTTTGCTAGCATGTTAACTTCAATTTGTATATCAGGCCTGATGATGTAATGCTTCAATAGCATATACAAGTACGGAACTTCTGGTCCTCTTATATCTTTGTTATTTTCTTGAGATCTATATGAGTCGGTATCCACTTCAAGTGGTAAGACAACCTTTAGGTAGCTAAATGGATAAAAACTTTCCATCATATATGCTCGATCTACAAGTCGAGACAATACTAATACTTAATTTTATCTATGTTTTTCATTTTGAACTTGTATTTAGACACGAGTTCAAATAATTCACATATATCCTCTTCAGGAGAAATTCACTTAGTCGGTTGATCCACCAGACTATTTCAAAATGTATAAATATTTATAACTCAAAATAGTACATGTTGCGAATTTCACGTTCCTATTACTTTAGGAACCTCAAGTCCGTCAGGGACTTTCATATAGATATTCGCGTCCAATGACCCATAGAAAAATGTGGTGATGACATCACTAATTGAATATCTATATTCATAATAATTGTCATATGTATATTAAATGACGAAATTTAGTGCCAACGGGAGAATATATTTTGGATATGCGTTTAAATCCTTGATATACTAATCTCGCTTATCTTTCACCACTTTATTTTATTTTGCGAGTTAAGCTTTGTCTCAATTGCTTATATTTTATTTAGTGTTTCACGCACTCCACTAGCAATTGTTGAGACACAAAGTGTTGTCGACAACTATCATTCTTATAAACAATTCTCCCATATTCACAAAGTCAATGACAACTTCAACAAAATCAAATATTCAACATTTTTCATAACATTTGATTTGGTCGTCCCATAATCCAATATTGTAATTATTTAGTGCACGTGCAAATTAAGGTATTGAGATTCTCATCTTCGGGACGATCCTCTTCAGGATTTTATCTATTTGTATTCCGCGGATTTTATCTTTAATACCAATAAAGAATACGTCTCTCACGCTTCTGGCGTCGAGGAGTATCAACAAATATATTTCGTTCACATTCGACTTTAATTCTTTATGGTACATATACAACTGGTATATGAGATTTCATCACTCATTTGGCAATCAATAACTTGTTGAACTTCGAGTTCATAGTGCGTAAATTTAAATATCCAACCCAACGAGAATTTTCCGACTTTCTCTTATTTATATTTCATATCTCCCCTCTAATGTCGGAGATAGTTGGGATTGGATTATCAAATCAATCCTCTTCAGGAGGTGCACTAATAACAGAGGGCGTGACTCAAATATTGTGCCTTTGATATGGATACTTGAATTTGAAATTCATCGCAACATGATCATTGGATAAAATATTATATCGCTTATAATTAATTCAATACTCATTGAATAAAGCTCCTTTTAGAGCCGACAATAAGAATATTGCCATATGAAATTATACCAATCCTTCGGGGATTGTCTTTCCATTCCTCAAGTAGAAATTGAACGAATCAATATGACATAAAGTTATGTATTTTTCATTTGAAATAAATACATGCAACTTCAAATGTAAATTGCTCTCCAGGAGCATGTATTTTTCTTCAAAAATATTAATTGTGCTAACTCAGGAGCAACAATTTAAATCAAAGATAATCATATATTACCGAAAAGATGAAGTACTCATCAAGAGTATGTGATATTTTTCAAAAGTATCAATTATGCTACCTTGGGAGCAACAATTTATAAGCATATAACACCCAGATGATAAAATACTCTAAAAGAGTATGTAAATATTAATTAAAAGTATTAATTGTGCTACATGGTGATAATAAAAGCAATTCAATAACACAAGGCCATATAGAAAATATTCAAAATAATGCCTTTGTTTGTTTAATATTCTTCAGGAATATTGACTTTAATTGATGTGTTTATCATAAATACTATCATAAAAATATGACTATATATCGTTGTGTTTTATCAAGAACATCAACAATTTCTTTTTAATAATCTTCTGGATTATTAAAATTACAAATTAATGTTTCTTCGGGAAACCATGAAAATATATTAATGTAATGTATTTAAAGAATCATTACAAATAATTTTATATCAATGATACAAGTATTATCATCAATATAATATGTAATAACTATCGTTATTACTCTTCATCCAGAAGAAAGTGCAATAATTATTATGCAATTAATCCAACATCTATAAGATGTTGATGAAAATTGGTCAACTCAAAATAATATAATTTTAAGTGTATAAATATACTTCATGATATTTACTAGTAATTTGTGATATTTATCATACAATATGTGTGAATTTGTATTAATATATCTTCAGGATATATATCATAAATAAACATATAGTTAAATAATATATAAAAATAATATAAATAGACTTTAACACCAAACACGTAAATTTACACATGTAAATATTGAAAGTATTGGGATTAGTAGACTTCTGGCCTAATAAGTGGTGAATTTTATATGTCATTTACATTGATATTTTCTCTAATACCAATTTTTTTTTCTTCAGAAATTGTATATGTCATTTGTCTCACTTGTTATCGCTGAATCATACATATTTCAAGCGATAGTTTAGAAATCCATACATTTATCGATACATAGAAGATAATGGTGCATAATCATCGACCCTGTAGGAAGGAATTTAGTGGTTCTTCAGGAACTGTCAATAAATTTAGCACTACCTTTTTTTTCATACGAAAAGTATCATTCTAGAGATATCATGCATATTTGCACTTTGATGAGACAATAAATCATGACCACTATTTAATCCCAATAACTTGACATTCTATTCACAAAAAGAAGAAACAAGATAAGCCAAGAATTTGAATGATACAAATATCTTCAGGATATTTGACCCTTTTATCACTAATTATATAGCAACGATCAATTCAAATCATACTCCAGGTATGACATCATATCTTATATTGATAAAAACTCATAATATATCATAAGAGATAATAAAATATTAAACTACACAATATATAAGATTATATATTGACATATAATCTTAAGATTATCATTTTCGTGTCCTTATCATTAACCGTTGATATATCAACTCCACGAGATAAAATTTATAAATAATTATCCCCTACAAGGATAAACTCTAAATTTTATCTACTTCGGGAGATAAAATTTGAGCCATGTAATATTGAAGTTTTTAATTTAATATTGTTCACTTCCGGGAACAATTTGAATATTCGACCACTTACTAATCTTGCTATCATTGGAGCACAGTCGGATTATGATTGTGGAGTATATCATATCTTGTACAATCTCGATAGATGATATTCTCAAATCATATTAATATTTTTTATTTGAGATATAAGTTATATTTTCCTTCAGGAATAATATCATGTTACATCAAGAGCATAATGATTTAATTATGCTATTATATTTATAAATAACAAATCAATATTCTTCAGGAATATTGTATCATCACATAATTCATATATATATAAGAATTATTCATTTAGAATAGTAATATTCTTCAAGAATATTACAATTAATTGTGCTACTTCGGGAGCAATAATTTTAAGATCCATAATTGAATATACAAAGGGAAAAAAATAGTACGAGAATTAATCAAGGCTCGAAATAACTAAATTAAAATAGTTGCTTCTTCAAGAGCACTAACAATATTCTTCAAGAATATTATTTTGTATTTTTCATTAGGAATTGCACAAATTATTAAATCTCATAGTGTTCTTCATGAACACATCATATTCAACTAGAATATGACGAGATAACATTGTCCTTCTTCAAGGACTACAACAAATCTTTTATCTTAATAATCTTCTGGATTATTAAGTATTGTTGAATCGTGTTTTTTCCGGAAACAAAGAGGAATATGATTTGATAATAAATTTTGAGGTCATCATATATATTATTTATATATGATGCACACAAAAATATAAAATTTAATAACTAAATATAATATATTTTTCCTCAAAATCATCATATGCAAGAAAGTTTTTGAAGGAGTAAATAGAATTAATACCTTTCACCAATATAAAAAAAAGACTATTTCTGTTCGGACTTTTTTTTTTTATGCATGCAATACATTTTAGAATCCGATCTCCACCGTTGAATTTGTAGATCTGCTCGTCAGGAAGATACTGTAAAAAATTCATGATGATCTAACGGTTAACAAAACGGGAATCGCGATTTTAGCGCGATCTCGCAGTGCAGAAAAGCTGCTCGCGTTTTTTTTTTTTTTTTCGAAAATCGGAGAGAAAAAAAAATTACTCGTAGAGTATCGTGCTGATAACGTGTTATAAACATGAGAGAAAAAGAGAGAAATTGGAAGAGAAGAAGAATAATGTGTGTATTCTTATGAGGGACAAATGCCTTTATTTATAGGTACACATCTAGGGTTTCAGTGGTATAAAGGTCATTCATTAGTAAATACATTAATTACAACAATAATTAAATCAACTCACTCTATAAGTTAAGTGACAAACATTATGTATTTTTACAAGGCCGGCCTTGAGATTTCGAGGCCTAAATGCAAAACATGTACAAGGGGCCTTCGATAGAACATTTGCAAGGATTTTCAATATAAAAAATTTGCAACGTAAAAACGTTCAAAACCATAACAATTATAATATATATGTCAACAGATTACTTCAAACTAAGTCTTCTAATATTTTTAATTGAAAAACTAGCAACCAAATTATCACGATCGATCTTTTCCAACATGCATTTTTCAATAGAAAACATTGCTAATCCGTCCAATATTTGTTGTGACATTGTCGATCGAAGATAAGTAACAACAGAAGTTATCCTTGTGAACACATCTTTCTAGTGTTCTATATTTTTGTTTGTCTGATCTTGTGCAAATTTATCAATTGTTAAATTCGATCGCAATAGTCTTTCCGACTCAATCCATCTTTCGATGTTAGTCATGTGCAAACTATTAGTTTCATGGCGTTTAAACCTTAAACTAAGGTTTCTCCGTAGAATAGCATTTACTTTAAGCAGGCCCGGCTCAAATGTTGGGCGAAGTGGGCGGTAGCCCAGGGCAGCAAAGCCCAGTAGGGCATCAAAGCCCATAATACATATACCCTAGCTTCAATTTTTAATTTAAAAAAAGTATATGCTGATAAGGAGCGAACATAGGGAGGTGGATTAGGATATTGAGACTGACCATAAGGAGAGGAATGACTTTGAAAGCGCAAGTATAGCAGTATGAAGGAAGGAAAACACTGATTATTGGTTTAGATGATTGGATACCCCTCATCTCCGCAGAGGACTCGTTCGTGACGAAGACAACTTTCCTAGTCGTTTTGGCGTCTCGAGAGAAAAAGACCTTCTTTGATTCTGTTACTGGGTTTTAAGTTGCCAAACACTTGGGTGGTACTGAGGATTCATCTTCCTCATCTTACAGGTAATATTTATTTTATTTTCTTCATCCACCAAGTGTTTGTGTTATTGCGTGTGTGCGCTGTAGTGTCAGTATGTCTAGGAGTAGTTTCTGATCTTGGGACATATACGTTTCATATTTGAACTACCAGACGCGTTTTTTCTCCCCAATGATTATAACCCGGTTTTTTTACCCAAGGTTTATAACCAACTTTAAGTTTTTCTTTTCATTAAATAAGCGGAATGGGGACGAGTCTTCTAACTTGGCTAGGCTCCAAACCCGTTTAAATATTGTATGTTCTTAGTTCATTGTATTAGAAGCATATTCTTACCTCTCTGCCCAGGGCATCCGAAACCATAGGACCGGCCCTGACTTTAAATAATTCGCAACAAGAGCGAAACACTTTATCCAGTGAAACCGAGCAAATCAACCAATTCCTTTCACTCTTCTCAACATTTGATAAACGAGGCATTATCCAACCCGTGCGATACACGGTCTTTAGTTGAATATCTACGTGTTTTGTACGTAATGTTGGGGCAGACGGTTGAATGAGCAGATGGCAGAATTTAAATGCCTTTTAGAGAAGTTTATATGTTTTTTTTATTGCTATTGTCCTTTTATTTTAGTCTATGTAATTAGTTATATGAAATGAGGCTTTACTAACCCGTATGTTGCTCCGGGATTTTTTTGGTTTATGATGCACCGATTGTATCTAAGATTTTATAGCTAAAATTTAACCATTTTGAAATTTATACTATCATTTAAAAGTTCATTTTAATCACCTTGTGTATTAGAAGGTGCATTTGCATTGTGATGTTTATCATAATTTTTGTATTTAAATTAGTTTATTTACATTAAAAGTTACAATTAAAATAGTCTCTTCATATATTTACAATTAAAAGTTACAATTAAATCCCCCTTCCACATTAAATTAAAAGGGATAAGTATTATATAGTATAGATAAATATCTATTGTAATATTTATAAAAGAAATACCTATTTCTGAATTTTTAGGATAACAAAACCAAAGTCAGTCTCGAAAGCCCATTTCTAACTTGAAAATCCAGTAAATTTTGATCTATAGTATACAGGAAAAAGTACACTCTCGTTGTAATTATCTCGTGGTTATTCATTTCTATTCATTTCTATTAATATTACTAGTACAAAATTTATTGGGATTTAATCAAAGCTATTGTTCTTTGTTTGTTTTTTTCCATCTAGATAAATACTTCTTATTAGACATAGTCACACATACAGTTAAACCTCGATAAATGAATATTCGATAAACAAATAACCTCGCCAAATGAATAATTTTCTTCGCTCCCAACTCTTTATAATATGTTCAAATTTTCTTTCGATAAATGAATAATTTCGCTAAATAAATATTTTTTTCCGGTCCCGATCATATTCATTTATCGAGATTTTACTGTATATTGAATCACAGATACAGTCAAACAAACAAAACAAGAACGAAATTAATAAATTGAAAACTAAAAAATAATTACAATTTCAGAAGTTAAAATAATAGGACCTGATATTCCAATATTTTTTTTTTTCTGATTTATTCAAGAATCTTACTTTATATGTACTTACTTTTTGTTGGGGCCTATTGATTTTATGGGGCTCAAGAATTGGCGTGAGCGTGAGCCGCTTTAACTCAGGACCGATCCTGTATTTTTCAAATATGCTAACTAAGAAATTGAGTAAAATATAAAATTAGAGAAAACTTCTAAAAGAGACAATAGTCTAACAAAATATTGTTTACGTGCTAACGACAGACGCTGTTCGAAGTTTTTTATGACAATTCATTTTAGCTCTGAAGCAACAATGGCAGTTCTCGATTGTGGTACTCCATCACCTTTAATAATATTATATATATATATAAGAATATTATTATTGTATTTAACCACGTTTGAGTATTCAAACCCATCAAGGATATGTATATGAGTACCCACGTCTCAACCTTTTTAGTTTATATATATGAGTTGAGTTATTTCAAAAATCATAATTTACTCACATACTAAGGAACAAAAATGGATCGTAGATTTCATTTTGATCAACGGTTGAGATCAAAACAGTTACCACTAAAAAAAACACGGAGGGGTAAATTGGTAAAATCACAACACAAACAAAACAACACAACCCGTAATATTTCATTTCATTTACATCGTACGCTCCACCTAACACACACTAAAAACACACAGTACACACACAAAAAAACCGATCAAAATACAAACCCTAATTCCTCACCGGATCTACAAACTCTAATCGGAAAAAATGGCGGAAAGTGACGACGATAACAATGTTCTGAAACCCTACCTATCTCCGGCTAAAAAGAAGGATAAAAAAACGGCTAAAAATCCGATTTCAGGTATAATCATACGATTTAAATAACTATATAACTATCTCTTACTATAATATATGATTGAAATATTGATGCGTAATGTGTATAGAGATTATATTGAAGATGTTATGAATTTAAACTGATTATTGAATGTTTATGCAAGTTATTGAGATTTTGTGAAGAAATAGTAAACTAGAAATTAGGTTTTCAAAGATAATAGATAGATTCAGTTGAAGTTGAAATAAAAAACACAGAATAGAAGCATTTATTGAAGGCGACTTATGCGGCTAAGCCTTCGGCTTAGCCGCAGAAGATGCCTTCGGCTTCGCCGAAGGCATCGGCTGAGGCTAAGACACAGAAGACGCCTTTGACTAATCCACAGAAGATGCCTTCGGCTTCGCCGAAGGCGTCGTCCGACGCTAAGACACAGAAGACACCTTCGGCTAAGCCGAAGGCATCTTCTGCGGCTAAGCCTCAGCCGATGCCTTCGGCTTAACAAAAGGCATTGGTTGCGGCCAAGCCGCAGAAGATGTGTTACTTTGGAATAGATGTAGGCGTAGGATGCTGCTTAGCAATATGCTTAGCTGAATCATACGCTGCCGATAAGCGTTTAGCTTAGATGTAGAAGATGACTTTAGCTTATTGTTGTAGAAACAGCATTTCATGAATTTTGTTTGCCTTGAAATCCATATCATGTATGATATAGAAAAATATTCAGTTATAGATATGTTCAGTTGATATGGAATGTATTCTATATCATATATGATACAGAAATCAAACAATTGCCTTAGGCTGCTGATAGCCTTCGGCAACTATCGCTATGACTAAGACTTCGACAAAAGAAAGCGACGATGTATGTTAATTAGTACATTTGTACATAAATAATTAAAATATCTATTTTAAAAATGTAGATAAAGGCAAAGGAAAGGGTATCGTGATGTGGATAAAGTCATAAGCTCATTGCCATTCTTAAAGACGTCAACGAAAGGAAAAAGTCGCCAAAGGTACATATTATTGCTTTTATGTATTACAAGTTGTATAAAACAATGTTGTGTACTGAATATATAATGCATTAAACAATGTTGAAGACATGGAAATTGAAGAGGAAGCGGATGATAAAAACAAAAAGAAGAGGTATAAAATCAAAGAAGAACCACCAGCATCACCTCAGAAAGTAAAGGGAAGATATAAGAAAATGAGATGTTCTAGAACAAGGCGTGGAAAGAAAACAACAAAAGAAGCTTCGAAACCTGCAACAACTTCGAAGAGATACACAAGAGGGGATGCTAAGAAAACAATGGAAGAAGAAGAAATGAATAGGAAAGTGAAGAGGAGGAGGAGGAGGAGGAAGACAAGCTGATATTTGAAGAAAGTGAAACTGAAGAGGAACAAAAAAAAAATAAGAAAAAGAAAAATGGAAACAGTTGAAGAAGATGAGGAGGAGAAAGATAAGGAGGAAGATGAGGAGGAAGAGAGGATTGTTATTTTCAAAAAAGAAAATATAAAAAAACGAAAAGCACAAAAACCAACCAAAAAGGTGACATATCCAAGTTGCTTAACTAGGTCATCACCAAAACCCATGTTTGATGCAATTGCTGGTTTAACAGAGATGAGAAAGAAAACTTTGAAAGACATCGGTTTTGAGAGATTCATAAACTTTCCAATAACCGAACTTCCAGGAGCTTTGTTATACCATGTTGTTCACAAATTCCATCCACCAAGCATGGAATTAAGGTTGCAGAAAGGGTCAATCAAGATAACCAAACAAATCATACATGATATGCTAGGTGTGCCAATGGGAAAAAACAAATTGGAAGATCTAGAACCAAGAGACAAAGATGATCCATTCATAGCAGAATGGGAAGGCCAGTATTCTCATCTAAAGAAAACCACACCAGCTGCAATATCATCGGAGATAACAAGCTCAGTTGATGCTGATTTCATCTTCACGATAAACTTTCTAACTCTGTTTGCTAGCACAATGGGAACAGTTGATAATGGTGCAAAGGTGTTTGCAACAGTGTTGAAGCATGTGAAAGAACATGATGTCATTTCAGATATTGGTCAAGTGCGGATACATACTTGAATGCTTACGAATAAGTAAGCAAAATTGGGAAAAGGTGGTGACTAAAGGCAACTTCTATTATGGGCCAGCAACATTCTTATGTGTAAGTTATTTTACATGATTCTATAAATTTATCAAATGTGATTCAATACCATACACTTGTTATAATCTAACCGAAATTTGTTTTTTGTATGAAAAAGCTGCTATACCTAGACTCAACAAACTTCCCAAAATATCAAGTTGTGCGTCATCGCCCAGCAATGAGAAGTTGGAACACACAGGCAATGAGGAAGAGGATCGGGATCGAAATCAAAGACAATTGCTTGGGAAAACTTGAACATCACGAACAGTTTAATCAAGATGAAGAGCAAACAGGTTTGGATTTTTACAAGGGAACGGATGTTTACAATGAACCATTGCCTCCCAAGAGACCAGAAACGAAAGAGGTAACTTTTACCTTATTAATTTTATTGCTTATATAAATTGATTGTCCTATAAATTGCGGCATAGCCGAAGCCGAAGACTATGCCTACGGCTAAGCCTTTAGCAAGCTAAAATTAAGTTATGCCAGCAATGATCATATATGATTCTGAATAAGATTTAAATCTCTTTGAAAAATTATGAAGTTAGTGTCATTGACAGCTTTGCATGTATTTTGAACTATGAAGAAACGATCAACAAACCTGCTGCAGCAAAGATCAATCAGTTTTTTCACACGGGAATACTCGTAAGTACCTACAAAATTAAAACTTAAATAATGAAATCTTAATTTGTTTCTTAAAGATGTGTTTGATTTATGAAAACGGACAAAACAAATAGTGGAAGCAAAGAAAGATGAAGAAGAGAAGCAGTACCAAGACTTTTGTGCAAACTTGAAAATCGTGTTCAAAATGAATCCAGATGACATGACGATGAATCATGTGGCATTGGTAACAACTTCTTTCACTAGTTATGAAAAACAAAAAAGTTTTACTTGAATAAAAATAAATCTAATTTCTTTTTTCTCTCTATTTATTACAGGCATTCTTCCCAATAATCGCCCATGAACACTTTTATCTGGTTGTTTTCAACTTAAGCAAAGGCACTTCAGTAATAATTGACAACTCACCAAAGCCATATGATGCAAAATACAAGAAGGAAATTGATGTTCTGGTAAGTAATTAGAGAAAAATGGGTTTGGGTAACGGTTGGGGGGGAGGATTTAGCAAAACACTCATGCACATTATCATATATGATAAATCAATAAAACAAATTTTCTATTTTGTGTAGAAAAAACTTTTGTCAAGATATCTGGAATCACACAAGCATGAAAAGGCAGCTGAGATAGCGTCAAAGAAGACAACGGTGATGAAGGTGAATTGGGCAACAAAAGAAAATGTCATTGACTGTGGAATTTTCGTGATGATGCATATGGAGCATTATGATGGGGAAACTGCAAAGAATTGGAATTTGGAGTTTCCGAAAGAAGAAAGACAGCAGGAAATAGAAATAATAAAGATTCGAATCAAGTATGTTACCAAGATGCTCATGCATGAACTCAACATTCACAGAGAAAAGATGAATGTGGAAGGATTTGAGTTTGCAGCAAAATACACAGACAAGGCAAAGAAGGAGAATATGATAAGGGCAGCGATAGACAAGAAGAAGAAAGAACAGGCTGCAGATCATGTTGCAAGTACAATATGATGGAAAAGAAATTAAAGATTCAGAAGTAGGACTAACAAAGGATAGGAGGGGGTGGTAGAAAAACTTTTTGGGGCAACTGATGCTGATTAGAAAAATAATTTCTGTATAATCTCTTATCAAGTGTCGTATGCCATCGAGTATGGCTTAAACAAGTTAGAACAATCTCTTTATTCGTATGCTACAATATCACTTTAAATATATTCTAAGTAGGATGATGTAGGTATTATGATGCCTTTTTTAATTAAGAAATGAATGGCGAAACATCTCCGGATGTGATTTTGGATAATAAGTCTTGATTTTAGATAAATGTAACATATGATATACACTTGTTCATACATTATCATATATGATAAATTAAAAAGTATTAAACCTAGTGTAAAATCATATATGATATCTATGAAATATCACATATGATAATACACTTAAAAAAATTGCTTCTGAATTATCATATATGATAACGAAATGTCATTAACCAAATTTCTTGAACACAATCGAAGCAGTCTATTACATATAAAAACTCAGTAATAATCAAACAATCATTTGTAAGTCTGTTACTCAAATTCAGTAATAATCAAATATACTAAAAAAATACGCAGACGATTTATGTTGAAATTCATGGTTGATCCAAGACTTCTTCTCTTCAAATCTCTGGTCCCAACTCCTCTTCTACTGAAACTTCTGCTTGATCCAAGATCTCTTCTCTTGTAACTTCTGCTTGATCCAACTCGGCCTCTTCTGCAAACTTTTTTGGGCACGTCCTCTTGTTGTGACCATCTGTCTCTCCACATAGTGAACATGCATTCCTGTTTTTTGAATTCTTATCAAGAGCTTGCTCTTTCCCTCCTTTTATGCGCAACTTTTTACGGCATTTGGGGTTACAAATAGATGGATTGTTAACGGTTTTTACAGCCGGCTTCGGGACTCCAACAAGTTCCTCCAAATTATCAGCCTTGTTCTTAGAAGGAGGATTTGGACAATCAGCCTCAACATCAATCTTTAGAAACCTCAACTTCTCAACAAAATCAGACAACCTTGGCTCGTCTTTACTCAATATATGGACACAGTGATCAACAATCGAACTCGCCTCGTTTGCATAATTCTCAACAATCTCATTCTTCTCACCATATCTGTTCCTTTTGTTCCTCAAAGCAGCAGGTATAAGATTCTTTGTCCAACGCCTCAATATGTATTGACTTGGAATCACTTCAATATTGCCGTTCTTAAACACACAAAACACATGCCTGCATAATATATCAACTCGAGCGAAAAGCTGACAGGAACACACAATTGATCCATCTTCTGGGTTACGCAACACCTTCATGGGCAAAAATAAAGAAGATAGTATAAAATCATATATGCTAAAACAAAAGTAATAAGACACTAAAAAATCATATATGATAAAAAAAATGAACAATATTTTTTTAAGAAGCTCACATACATTATATAATCCATCTACTCTATAAAACAGGTTAACTGGCTCTTCTTCTTCAGCTTTATCATCATCCTTACCTTTATTCTTAACTCTCTTCTTAGCTTTTTCTTTCAACTTAGCTTTCTTCTTCTCCATTAGTACATCAACAAATTTTGTCTCTCTAATAACAGACACCTCAGATCCTTCAAGCAAGGTTTTGGTTTCTATTTGGCAATACCATGTGCCTGCAAATATCTCTGCTTGAACCAGCTCGAAAAGAGGACGAGTATAAACCTTCGAAGCATGCTTTTCAATCTTAAGATAGGTTCTAAACTTCGGAACAGAATCAATGGTCTTATGATCAAGCCTCTCTTGTATATGCCTCTGCTTTTCCATCACCGTCTCAAAACAATTCATAAAATTCATAAGAGTAGAACCTTGATTTGTAAAATGAGAGAAAAAGGAGTTCTCACTCTCAGATCTAGACGTCGTCCTCATCAAACCACACAAGGAGGAATCAATAAAATAAGCAGGAATCCAACACGAATGTATACAAAACATCTTTGTTAACCACTTATGATTATGCAAACTAAACTCCTCCAATAACTTTGACCATCTATCCTCAAACTCATCCAGACCGATATACATATTCCATACAATTTGATTGAACTTCTTTTTAAAGTCAATCTCATCATAGATTTTTGAACATATCTGAAAACAAAACAAATAACATTTGATTTAACAAATGATTTGAAAAAAGATATGTGTTATCATATATGATAAACCAATAATAAATACAAAGAAAATCAAGTATCACATATGATTTAACAAATTATTTGAAAAAAGGTACAAATTATCATATGTGATAAATCAATAAGAAATACACAGAAAATCAAGTATCACATATGATAAAACAACAAAGACAGAAAAATACCTTTCGAGGGAGTTTTTGAGTAATATGCCACATGCAAAGTCTGTGTTTCGAACCCGCAAACTCAGCTTCAATGGCATTTCTCATAGCACCATCCTGATCAGTAACAACAATATTAGGAGCCCTACCAAACGCCTTGATGAACGCTTTCAGCAACCAAATATACGAAGCTGTAGTTTCGTTCTTCAACAAGCCTGCTGCGACTGTCACACACCTCCGATGATTATCTATGGCTGTAAACGGAACAAACACCATTTTGTACCTAAAAAAACAAAAAAAGATAAAATAACAGATTAAACAATAAAACACAAATCATATAATCAAATCTCATATTTAAACATACAAAAACTTACTTGTTTGTTCTGTAAGTAGCATCAAATGAAACAACATCACAAAACTCTCTGTAGTTGTACTTAGAAACTTCATCAGCCCAAAAAATAGCCGAAAGCTCAGCATTTTCGACCAAATAATCAAATGAAAAATCCGGCACATGCTTCTTCCTATTTTCCATCTTAGATATAAACATCTGGGCATCACTATCACCTATATAACAATTCACGCCCCTAAAAAAGTTCTTGAAATCAACCGTTGTTCCATGAACAAGCAAGTAAGAATCCTTCAAACCGGTTAAGATGTGATGAGCTTTCGTTGCACCTATATTTACGCTAGCAGCTTTAACGATAAACAATTGCTCAACATAGGTTAACTGCCTCTCAGTCTTTGACAAATGCTTGTACTCTTCACGTTCAAGCTCATGATTATGAATAATATAAAAAATATTCACCCTGTACTTACTAGTACCAGGAATCAAATCAAAAATAACACGCGCTTTGCAGCCTGTGATATGCATATTCGAACTCCTAATCTGCTTATCACTATTCTCTAAGTCTAACGTGTACACATGAATTCCCTTAGGACAACCTTCCCTATTACACACTAAATACTTTTGTTTCACAGTACCATTCCTCAACCTTTTCTGGCATGACTTCCTAACCACAAAACCAGCTTTAGCAGCATATTTCATATAGGCAGCAATGCACTCATCAATCGACTTATAAACTTTTCCCTTAACTAATAAAACATCCGCAGGAACTTTAGGAATATAATAAACAGTTCCACCAGGAGTACCAAAATTAGAGTGAGTAGGAAATGACTCAGGAGTTTTCAAAGGATTCAAATCTGCAAAAAATAAACAAAAAATAAAATGAAATCACAAACACATGATATATCATATATGATAAACCACAAACACACATGTTCTTATCATATCATATATGATATATCATATATGATATCCAAACTAATTATTATCAGTAGGAACTAAAATAGCTTATTCAAAGCTTAAAACAACTTATTCAGAGCTTAAAAACTCATTGACTCAATCAAAAACTAACTAAAGAGCTTTTCAAAGCTTATAACAGATTAACAACATAGCTTATTCACACTAACAAACGAATTATAGTAAAAATTAAAATAATCAAAAAGCTTACTCTTAATAGCTTCGGATTCATCAACGTGTTCATAAGCAACAATCTCCTCAGCATACTTATCTGAAACATCATCACTAATAACGATCTCTTCAGATGTAGAAGATGAATCATTAACAGCGATCTCCTGAGAGGTAGTAGAAACAGAACTTTCAACCGAATCCATAAAACCTACATATCAGATGAAAAAATTGAATAAGTTAGTTTATATTGAATCAGATAGCTTATAATTCAAGCTCAGAATTCAGCTTACATAAAAAATTAGGGTTAGATGATTGTACGGGATGAATAAGGAGATCAATTGATGAATTATGGAGCAAAAATTAGGGCTTGTTGATCAATTAAAGGAGACGATTCGATGAGAGGAGCGGTTAGATGAGAGAGAAGATAAACACACACTTTGTGTGTGTGTGAAAAAACTGACGCATTAAGGGCCTGTTTGATAGGTTGGTTTGGTCAGGTTAGGAAAAATAATCTGGTCTAAACTTGTTGTTTGGTAGGCCATATTAAAATCTACTTGGCCCGGATAAAAACAAGGCCCTATCCTATTTCTACTGTTTCGCTTGGATTTTAATCTCACCGATAGGGTCCGATTATAATTAACATGGGTGATTATTTTAGCTTTTTACAAAAATACCACTCCTCTCTCCCTGTCCTACTGCCCTACCACCAAGACCGGCTTTTTGGAAATCCTACTGCCCTACCACCAAGACTCCATCTTTTTGGAAATCCTACTGCCCCGACTCCAACTTTTTGGAAATCCTATTGCCCTACCACCAAGACCGGCAACAGCAGCGGATTCCATAGCAACTCCAATCGCCCGACTCCAGTCATCGTCTTCAGCCGCCCTCACGCCCCAACTCCAGTCGCCCGACTCCAGCTTTTTGGAAATCCTACTGCCCTACCACCAAGACCGGCCATGGTGGATGCGGTGGGGTTGGATGGTAGAAGAAAAAGGGAGAAAATGATTAGGTATATTTGTCATATCTAAATTATCATAAGGTTAAAATAGTAAATTCATAATTTTATCTAGATTTTAATTTGGTGTACCAAACATCTAACCTACATAATATTATATCTTCTTTTCTCATCATATCCTAACCATCCATGTTAATTTTAACTTAACTTGATATATCTTGATTAGGCTACCAAATGAACCCTAAGTGAGATGTGAGGAAAAAGTAATATTTATATAGTCCAAAAATACCCTTGTAGTGTAAAAGATTAGTTTAATCTCAGCCTTTAGATCAAAATGAATGAAAGGTGGGGATTGATCCCTTCGTGTGTAAAGAATATTTAATCCTCAAATAATCTTAAAACTATATATATATTATATATTTTATTTGTAGCCCCTCCTTAGAAAATAATAAACCCATCACCAATGCCTCCCACGAATTCTCTCACCAAATAATACTCTGTCTTCCGATTCCTACGCACGCCTCACGAGATAGTGGGACATAGGTCAATCACCATTTTATTTGCTCCATTCCTTTGTCAAAGCTGCTACACCCACAAAATCACACACAAATACACATCTTGTTTTGTAGAAATTATACCCTACATAGTAGGAGTTGTACCCCTACACAACCCCTACTATTCATAAAGTAGGGTACAATCCCTACAAAACAGTGGTGTGCATTTGTGTGTGCAATTGTGTGTGTAGCATTATTCTTCCTTGAGTATGCACCTTTTGTTTTCACACACAAAAATACACAGATAAATAACTCGAGAAAATCACACACAAAAATACATAGATAAACAATTGGTGGTCGGAATTTCAATCCAGGCGAGAGGTACGTTTTGTTTTTTGCTTTTCTAAATATTTATTTTTATTTATTATTTTATTAATGCTCAACTATTTTAGGATCTTATATTAGAGCTTTCTTAATGAGTTTTGATTTTACTGTTAGTTGTTTAACCATTTGTTTAAAGATTTATGATATGACTATGGGTAAATTAATTAATCCTCACATTATATGTTGTTTTTATTAGATTATTCATGATTAGATTATCTATTTTTTGATTAGTGTACAGATTCAATATTATTTTGTAGATTAATGTCGAAGAAACAGCAAAGTCTATTGACATTTTTTAAAAGAAAAATTGATGATACTCCAGCACCTCAATCAAATACATCGACAAATATTGATTCATTTCATTCTGAAATTTATCCGGCAAAATCTTTGAGAGTGGGAATCAATGAGAGTTTTGATATTCAAACATTTGAACGTGATCCGGGATTGCGACCGCAAATATGGGAGTACGCAGTTGAAAAGCGCGATGAGGTTAGAAGAGCTTATATTATTGCTGGTCCATATCCGTGTATCCTTTCAAAGTATCCAAAATCTGAAGAAAAACATCCTCGAAGTTTTCAGGCATCATGGTACAAATTATTTCCATCTTCATTGGAATATTCTCCTAGTGTAGATGTTGCATTTTGTTTACCATGCTATCTATTTCATACACGAGATGGACCTTCTGGATTGGATGCATTTACTGTCAAAGGGTTTCGTTCATGGAAAAAGGTTAGAGATGGGAAATATTGTGCATTTTTGGCACATATTGGAAAAGAACTCACCGCACCTCATCGAAATGCTGAAAAAGCATATACAGATCTCATGAAACAACAATCACATAATCTCAAGAAGTTGCTGAAACTAGGCTTCGCGTGAAATCTTCAATTGAGGCGGTTAGATGGCTTGCATTTCAAGGATGTTCTTTAGAGGCCATGATGAGTCCAAAACATCTAAAAACTGTGGAAATTTTTTAGAGCTACTGAGTTTCATATCTTCTTACAATGATAAAGTAGCCGAAGTTTTGGATAAAGCTCCACGTAACGCAACATATACATCACCAACAACACAAAAGGAAATTTCGAAAGACTTAGCAATTAAAGTTAAGATGGCCATTTGAGAAGAAATTGGTGATGGAAAATTTTGTATCATTGTTGATGAAGCTCGAGATAAATCCAAAAGGGAGCAAATGTCGATTGTTTTGAGATTTGTTGACAAAGATGGCTATGTACTAGAGCATTTTTTTGGGCTTGTTTACCAAGTTAAGCTCGATTATCAATATTATTGGTGCTTTATGTAAGCGCAATGACCAATTAAAAGCATCCCATGCCTCAAATATAACATATTTAGTTGATATTGATGAGCTTAAGAGTGGGACAGGATTTAATCAAATTGGATCTTTATAGAGGGCTGGTGATACTCGTTGGGATTCTGATTTGAAATCTATATCTAGTTTGATAAAGATGTTTAGTGCAACTTGTGAAGTTTTATTGATTATCATTGATGATGGGACTACATCTGCTCAACGTGGAGATGCAGATGCAGCTTATGAGGTTCTAACTTCTTTTGAATTTGTTTCCATTTTACATCTCATGAGGAAGATTTTGGAAATTTCTGATATGCTTTGTCAAGCTTTGCAACTTCAATCTCAAGATATTTTGAATGCTATGCATCTCTTTTCATCCACTAAGTTGCTTATTCAGAAATTGAGAGACGATGGATGAGGTAAATTGGTTGAGAATGTGATATCATTCTGTCAAGCAGTCAATATACCTATGCCGGATTTGAATGCTCTATATGTTACAAGAAAATGAAGGGGCCGCTATCAACAAGCTGAACAATAAGTTCACTGATAATATAGTGGAGTTAGCTCGACATTAGATCCAAGGAAGATGCGCATTTCTTTCAGAATTGATGATATTTGCATATTGGTACAAAAGTTTTATCCAAAAGACTTTACAGATTATGAGATGCTACAATTAAGAACGCAATTTAATCATTTTGATCATGTGCGGCAACTTTCTGATTTTAGAACATTGAAAATTATTTCTGATTTATGCCAATGGTTGGTAAAAACTAGAAACTCTAAAATATATCCGCTTGTGTTTAGAGTTGTGACACTTATTCTCATGCTTCCAGTTTCCACAGCTACAACTGAGCGATCATTTTCAGCTATGAATATCGTTAAGACTACACGTCGCAATAAGATGGAAGATGACTTTCTTAATCATCTTTTGGTAGTGTATATTGAGAAGGAAATTGCTAAGAAGTTCAATGTTGATTCACTACTAGATGATTTTCGTGATATGCATGAGAGACGTTCTCAATTTTGATTGATCTGAGATGTAATGACTTATGACAGATTTTTTTATGATGAATATTGATCATTTATTTGATGCAAATATTATATAAAAAAAATCTCATTATTATTTGTAACAAGTATTTTTTTAACATTCACTGTTGGCCCCCAAGTATCAAATCCTAGTTCCGTCACTGTGAGTATCTATACATTTTCATCCTTATACATATCATATATATATATATATATTAATTACTAGTACTATTTAACAAAAAAAATGTGTTATGCACTATTAGTAGTTCTTTAGTGTATACAAGATTCAATATTCTAACTTAAAAATAATAATTTGACATGTGTCTACTTGATTTATATTTTAATTATTTATTAAAAAATAATACATGATTTATTTGTTTAAAGCTTCCGCCTAATACATGGATTTTGTACTAGTAATAATATTATAATTAGAAAACCACCCTTCATGTTTAAACCTACCAACATCCCGTTGTATCTCAAACTTACAAATACGTCCCAAAATTTTACTAAATTACTAAATATCGTCCTAAATTATTAGTCACCGCCTTATAAAATTGTATTTTTGCCCTTACTTCATATTTAGCAGATTTGTAATCCTACCTTCTCACTAATTTTTTTCTCTCGACCTACTCTAAAGAAGCCACCATCCGCCGCCGCACAACCTCTGCACAGCCGCCGCACCGCCGGCGTCCGCCGCCATGACCGGAAAAGAAAAAGCTCCGGTAAATATTTTTTTTTGGGTTTCTGATGTTTTGGCCGCCGCCTGCCGTGTCGGAGTGCACGACGGAGGTGGCGGTCGAATTTTTGACACAGGCATCCGCCGATGACGCATGTCCATGGCACAGGCGTCCGCCGATCCCGCCTGTCCATGGCGTAGGCGTCCAGGGCAGGCGCCCTGGCCATAGGATAGACGTCCAGGTTGGACGTCCGAACCATGGATAGGCGCCCACATCAGACGCCTATGCGCTGGAATAGGCGTCTGAATCGGACGCCTTAGCCACGGTCCTGGCGTCCAGACCAGACGCCCCTGCCTTGGTGCAGGCGTCCTGGCCGGACGCCCCAGCCATTTTTTCGAAAATAAAATAAAATTTTCAATTCATAATTAATAATGTGTATTGTTTGTATGATTATTACTCATTAATTCTATTGTTTGCTAAATGCAGATAAGAGGAGGAGCTGGCAAATCTATGCCGCTAGTCACAGAGTTGATGGGTTTTGGAGTGCGTCACACCAGAGCTCGTGGTGTTGACGCTTCCGTTTTGTATTTTGTATTTTGCATTTAGGACTGTATTTTATATTTTGCATTTGGCACTGCATTTTTTAGTAATTTTTTTGTATTTTGTATTTTGCTGTTTTTTCTCTTCTGCATACATTATAATAACAATCAACTATCATGATCAACAAAAATAAAAATTTTAATAATTAAGGAACATACAACAAATTCATTTATATCAACTATCACGGTCAATAAAAAACGAAATGTTTAATAATTAAGGAACATACGTCATACCGACTAATCTATTCTATTTTTCTGTCCTGCTTGTATACAAATTCTCTCAGCCACCAACACTACTATCATGATATTTAAACCACTTAGTCACTATGGGCGGTACAGAAAAATTGGGCATTAAATCTAGATGAATAAAATGTTTGTACGTATCTCCTGACAAATGATAATCTCCCGGCTAGGCCGTGTTGCCGTTGAGGGTGCTTTCAACGGCAGCACAGTGAGACATGAAAATAAAGATCTACCGTTTCCGAATCCGAATAGTATGACGACGACATTGAAAATAGTAGCAATAGGGAATAAATCTTCAGCCACAGCCGTCCAATGATCCGATCCACACGCACCACCATCCCATGTAATACGTCGACCAACCAATCGCGTTACAATCACTATCGAATATTTCGTCATTGATGAAATAACCACTATAATCAATGCCGTCACCTTCAAATTCTTCCAATATAACCTGAAATTTTTAATTGACACAATGTTAATAATAATACCAATAATATTATTATTAAAATTTAAAATCATGCAAAAAAAGCGTCCAAGCGTCCAGAAATTGCGCCTGGACCATGGCAGAGGCGTCTGGCATGGATGTCTGGCCACGGTACAGGCGTCTGAATCAGACGCCCAGGCTATGGTACAGGCGTCTGAATCGGACGCCCAGACTATGGTACAGGCGCCTGGTAAAGACGCATAGACCATGGACTAAGCGTCCGTTGCAGATGCCTGTACCATGGTCTAGGCGGAATCTGTGGACGCCCGTGCCATGGATCAGGCGGAATATTCAGACGCCTGCGTCATTTTCTCCGAAAAATTGCCTCCAGATCTGAATTCTCGCCCATTTTTGTGGTTGTCAATGATATTGACCATATATATTTGATTGTGTGTTGGGTAGAATAAATGAAAAATTGCTTCTAGATTTCAATTCGAAAAACTTGTGTGTTGGTAAAGAATTATGTGTTGGGTAGAAATAATAAAAGATTGTCAAATGGGCAAAAAGATAAGGGCAGTGTCTAGTAATTTAGGGCGGTGTTTAGTAATACCTAAATTTTACAAACCCCCCCCCCCTAATGTTTATGTTTGCACCTAGATGCGTGTACATGGGCAATTTATAGAGGATAAAATTTTTAATGTCCCATAATTTTTTATCTTTTCCCAAAATATTCTAGAAAAGTTAATTTCACCAATTACGTCTCAAATTTTTGCGAAATGTACAATTTATGTCCCAAATTTCACCGGAATCACCGGGATACGCTAAAACGACATCGTTTTATCCGATATATAATCCCAATTTGGGGATCTCCAATTAGGACAATGATGTGGCTATCTTGTAGTTTAAAAGCTTGCTGACGGGGATTAGTTGTAGCTTCTTTAATTAAGTTAATTCCAATCACTAAAATATATATTTCTTATATTTAAAAACCAAAAAACAATAAATCTACTTGAAAGACTCATCACTGTTCTCTTCCAAAATTGAAACCCTAATTCGCGCTCCCAAATCATCCCGTCCGATTCTTCGCCCAATGTCTCAAACCTATGGAAAATCGCAACAAGTAAGATGTTAGTGCAAGAGAGCAACTCCAATTGCAACTTCCTAGAATGATGGGACTGTCGGGCGACGGTTCTTCGGGTGCGAGAACTACCCCGTAAGTGTGCTAGCTTTGTTTACCCATTTTTTGAACTTCAAATATGAAATTTTTGATGATTATGTCTTCACTTATTTTAGAATGATGGAAATTGCAATTTTTTTAGTTGGATTGACCCACCATTGTGTAAGAGGGCGAAAGAAATTATACCCGAATTATCAAGAAGGTAAATGAACAAAGAGATAGGACGAGGAATATGAAAACAACTTTCGAACGGTTGAATGAGATGACTCGAGTCCTATATAGCTTAAATGATAGGCTGGAGGAAGAGATTAAAGCATTGAAGACTGATAATAAGAAATTGATTTGCCAAAACATGAAGATGAAGTTGAAGAAGGATGAGAACAAAAAATGTGGCATTAGTTTCAATTGTAATCCTTTACTGAAGTTGGCAGTGATTTTCTTTGTAATGTTCGGATTGTTTGTTACATTTCAATTTTTTGGTTTAGGTGAGGAGATGGACATAAAAATGATAGTTGCATTAGTTGTTTTAGTTATATTAATTTGATCACTGATAATGAAAATGTAATGGAGATGGAAATGAATGATAGTTCGATTAGTTGTTGGAGTCGTACTTTTTTGCTCAATGATAATGGTAATTCAATGGAGATGAAAATGATTGCTTTAACCTTATTATTTCTTTCTCATTTTATGCTGAAAACCTGGTTTACAAAAGTCATTTTTAATATAATATGATCATAATTTTTAAGTGACATATCCAATAGAAATGCAACAATAATTATCTTGAAATAAAGACTTATGAGTACATTGATCCACAAATTAAAGAGTACAAAATAATCATAAAAATATTCCCCAAACTCAAAAATGTGTTGTATTATTAATCCACTCATGGAGTGTTACAATCCACAAAAAGCTACAAAAAAAAGTCACAAATGCATAATGTTACAGTCCACAAGTACTACACTGAACAAGAGTTCAATTGACTTTACCATTGCCTTTCTTATCTCCGTTACTACCTTGGGATGATAAATCAATAAACTTTTTGCCATCACTATCAACAATATTTCTTTTCACTGTGTCATCTCTTAGGGTAGCATGACTAGTAACTGTAAAATGCCCATGTGCCATCGGTGGAGGAGCTATAATCTGCACTCTGGTTGCATATGACTTTACGCACTTTGCCACTGCTGGTACATGGTAGGACCTGGAATATTTGGTTTTGGAGTTGGATTATACCATTCTTCATTTATGACACGACTCTGTTGAGTTTCACTGACAGTGACATCTGTAATATTGGCACTTCTCATTTTCCAATTTATTGTGCATTTTTTGCCCGATGTTGTTTTCTCGCTTCGATTGTATGTATTTCTTCACTCGTTATTGTTTTGATATGACTGTGTTATACGATTAGTCTCGATAGGAATTTTTATCAGTTGTCATTTCTTAAATTCTTATTCTTTGTGTATTATTTCGTTGTGGGATCTCGTTCATTGTTGATTTTATCTTGATTTTACGTCTATCTTCGAGAAAATAGTAGCTCCTTGCAATTGATCAAGCAAATCATAAATCTATGGCAACAGATATTGGTTCTTAATAGTGAGTTTATTCAACTCAGGATAATCAATACATAGCCGCAACGATCCATCCTTCTGTCGGACAAATAGCATTGGTGCACCCCACGGAGACGCGCTCCGTCGATTGTATCCCTCATCCAGTAGCTCGCCCAGCTATTTCTTCAACTCAAGCATTTGTAATGGTGCCATCCGATATAGTGCCTTTGACACTGGCGCTGCACTAGGTTCTAAATCGATGGTGAACTCGACATCACATTGTGATGATAACCCCGATAAGTCATCTGAAAATACATCTCGGAATTCATTTATGATTGGAATAGACGAGAGTTGAATCCACTATTCTCATATTTCATTGCACAACAACAATAGCCAATATAGTCTTGCCTCAGCAATTTTATCACTTTTATGGCCCGTATAATCTTCGTGGAAGTACCTAGTTTTTGCCCCTCAAATACGAATTCGGTCCCGTCACTCGCGGTCATCGAAATAGTTTCTCGTCGATTAATCCATAATAGCCCCATGTCTATCTAACCAATCTTCACCGGGGATCAAGTCCTCATCATGCATATCAATGACAATCAAGTTTGAAACCAATCACGGCCCCCGAAATGGAGAGGGCAATCGTAAATCTCGTGATCCCCGATAATCCTATCCCCACTTGGCATGCCCATAATAAAGGGCTCACGAGGAGACATACCATTGAGGTTCAATCGACACACACAAGAAGAAGATATAAAAGAATGGGTGGTGCCTTCGTCAAATAAAACATCAATAGGGTGAGAGAAAATATGAACAACACCTGCAGTCGTTGAGGCGCCACGCTTGTCGGCCCGTTTCATCTCATAAATACGACCAGGAGCTGATCCAGCGATCGGTTCCCCTTGGTGACCTGTCTTTTCTCTTCATCTCCCATGACCAGTACTTGAAGTTGGTTGACCAGCTGGCGGCTACTGGTTCACCCTTAGTTCTTTGACAATTAGGGCTGAGCCCCGGGCTTCAATCAGTCTGGTAACAGCTCCACATTGCGTGGCCTGAGGTCTTTTATAGCTATAGTTGTTTCAAGTGATTAGTGGGCGTGGGTAACTTGTACGAATGTGACCAGGATTGCTGCAGCTGTAACAAATAATTTCACCTCTAACACCTCTAGGGCCTTCTGTTGGATGAGATGTCCCTCCTGAGGGCTGGTAAGATGATTGGGGCCTAGTAAACGCACTCCTCTTCTTCCCAGAAAAGCTAGCAGCTATTAGGAATATGAGCGCTTACCCCAAAAGCTTAAGGACCCAGGGAGTTTTTCAATTTTTTGTTCCATTTCGGGTTGTTTATTAAATGATGTATTATGTGATCATGGTTCAAGTGTCAATATTTTGCATTTTTTTATTTTCAGGACGCTTGGACTGGGAGAGTTGAGGCCATCTCTACTGAACTTACAATTCATAAATCGATCTGTGGCTTACCCTATGGGAATTGTGGAGGATGTATTTTTCAAGATTGATAAGTTCACCTTCCCCATTGATTTCATAGTGGTTGATGATGATTGGAGGAAAGATGGTTTAGTAATATTTGGACGTCTGTTCTTAGCCACTGCAAGACCATGAAATTGAAGGGTGAAATCACGCAGTTCCGACAGATGGAGTAGGAGCCGTTATATGAGGCGTGGGAATGCTTCAAGGATTTATTGAAACGATATCCTCGTCATGGGTTTCCGGAAGACCAACAAATGTATTTCTTTTATAATGGGCTATCCATAGAGACGAGAAATCTTGTAGACGCATCAGCGGGAGGAGCACTACTAGCCAGAAGTGCAGATGAAGCATATGGATTGGTCGAGAAAATGGCCATGAACAGCTATCAGTGGCCTACCGAGAGGAATAATATGCATAGAGTGGCTGAAATTTTGGATTCGGAGCCTATCAAGGCGTTGGCGGCCCAAATGTCTCTTCTCACAAATCAGTTGGGTGCATTGACTAAGGGAGTGGATGCAATGGTAACACCTCTAGCAACTACACTACCATCGGATCCTTTGGAAGAGGCTCATTACATCAACCATCAGAATTTCCACAATTACCAGAATAATCCTCCTCCAGGGTTCTATCATCCTTCCAATGGGAACCACGAGAATCTCAGCTACAGGAATCCGAGAAATGCTTTATAACCTCCTGTTGGATTTAAGGTACCAAATGGGGAGGTGGTCGATGAGCCAAATCTGGTACGAATTTGGAGAATATACTTGCTACGTTCATGACGGAGACAAGGAGTCGGTTCACATGAGATGAAGAGAAGCTCGATCGGATTGAAAATCAGATGACTCAATTAGCAACCACTGTTGGAGCTCAAGTGAAAAATCTAGATACGCAAATCGGTCAATTGGCTAAGGTCGTAGGGAACCGACATCAAAAGGGCCAACTTTCGAGCAATACTGAGGTGAACCCAAAAGCACAGTGCAATGTTATTTTCTCGTTCCATGTGAATGAAGAGCTGCCAGAACTGGAGAATGAGGACGAAGACGTGACCGTGTTGTCTAAAGAAGCGGATTTCATAATATCCATTGATGATATGAAGGATCGGTGTGATATTGATCATGTCGAGGAGAAGAAAACTTTTGAGGCTTTCTTGCAAGCCATGATGCAAAGAAAAAAGAATTGGAACTCCTACCACAAAAGCTTAAGGATCCAGGAAGTTTTTCAATTCCTTGTTCCATTTCGGGTTGTTCATTAAATGATGTATTATGTGATCATGGTTCAAGTGTCAATATTTTGCCTTTTTCTATTTTCAGGACGCTTGGATTGAGAGAGTTGAGGTCATCTCCAGTGAACTTAGAATTCATATATCGGTCTTTAGCTTACCCAAGGGGAATTGTGGAGGATGTATTTTTCAAGATTGATAAGTTCACCTTGCCCGTTGATTTCATAGTGGTTGATGATGATGAGAAGCAAGATGGTCTAGTAATACTTAGAGGTCTGTTCTTATCCACTGCAAGAGCGTTAATTGATGTGGATCGAAGAGAACTGACGATTAGGATGCATGGTAAAGATATCGTATTTTTGATGACCCCTCAATTGGATGAATTAACAAATGGAGAACCTCCAAATAAAATTGCACGTAATTCGGATTGTAAGATCTCATCGAACGATCCAAGATGAATGAAATAGGCGTCTGGATGAAGACGTTAAACTTAGCACTGGTTGGGAGATAACCCACGATTTTTGTATATTTATTGATTTCTTTCATTTTTGTTAGTTCGTTAGTTTTTGTCTTGTGCGGTTTTAGTTTGTTTGTTCTTTGTTTCTTTTAGCATATTTTCAGTATCGGACTAATCAGTTTGAATGTTGGCCTTTATTTTGCAGAAAAACACGTCAGAAGACAAATCTGGGTATCAAGTACGACATGGCCGTGTCATCTGACACGGGCCGCGTCAGTCGGGCTGTACAAATAGACACTTCAGCCATGATAACCAACGATTCCGGAGACAGGGGAAGAAGCAAAGCATGAGAAGGACCGGTTGATGATATTCAAATAATCGATGAAGGGTGACCAAAGCTCCTCCTCCGTAGCCCGCTTGTAAGTACTTCTTGACCTTGACTATTAAATTCTATGCATCCCTAGGTAATCATATCATTTAATTTAAATTTGGGGAAGAGATTTTGGGTCAAGAAAATACTTGTATTTTTTTTTGCATTGCATGTAGTATGCATTTTAGGTTTATTGCTTCAGAATATTTATTGTTTTCATGTTTTTTTAGTTGGTAGTTTACATTGTTATTGTTTTGTTAGAGTATTTTTTTTTTGATAAAAATTTGGAAGAATGAATCCTTGTCTTGGACGCCTCGGGATTTATTTTGTTATTTTGATATACAAGTTGATGATGATTTGACGAGGAAAAATTATAAATAATCAAAAGGGTGTGGAATTGATTAAGTAGTTTAATATCTTGGGAGTATGAATAAATTTTGACTTCTGAGCTTTTGAGCCTTTGATCATCAATATATATATATATATATATATATATATATATATATGCAAGTTTATTGTTGACTATATCATTCTTGTTTTAGGACTCTAAAACTTTTCTTGGCTTATTCGAAACCACATCTGTATGTAACTTAGTAAAAGTGATCTTAGGCGTTTTTTGATTTATCCCTATAATTCTTTTGACTTACCCGATAATTATTAATCCCCTAGTTAGATCACTTGAGCCTGGAGCCTATTTTATTGTAAGCCACATAATGAGCTTTCCGTTTCCTTATATCCTTTTTCCTATACTTGAGTTTTTTAGAATTAATTGGTAGAAGGACAAATGAAGAACCTATGGAAATGACAATTGGGGAAGTTTGTTTTAATTTCCTGTTTGAATTGGTTCATATCAATTTATCAAAATAAGTTGAAGGGAAACAAAAAATCAAAAAAATGGTGCTGTCAATAATATTTAGAGTGTGAATATTTAGATGTCGAATTATCTTGCATATCAAAAATTGAATTTTCGATCTTATAACTCCTAGGTGAAAATTTATGGTCTATCTAATGTTAAATAGACCAATAAATTGTATGAATTTAATACCAATTTATATAGTTAGATTGTAAATATTAATAATAGTATGGTTGATATGTTCTAATTAGAAACACTATCACTATCGTGAAATATCATAATGTATGTTCAACCATTATCTCACATTTAACTATAATAAACATGTAATTATGATTCTAATTTTAGCTCACAAAAAATTACATAATACAAACGCAGCGGTCCATGCCTAGTAAAAGGCGTGGTAGATATGACGAAATTTTATGGAGTTTCAAGTATTACGTTTGAGCTTCATTTGATTAATAATCGAATCGAATTTGAATGAGCTTTTATCGAGCCGAACGTGAATCAAGTTCGAGTAGTTTGATTATTTTATATGTACTTTATAATTTTTATTCAAATCGAGCCGAGCTCGAACCGATCTTTATATTTTATCAAACAAAAAGTTATGTTCAAGCTTGGTTCATTATATTAACGAACCGAGCTCAAACGAGCTTTTAACCAATCTAACTCGAATCGAGTATCGAGTAGCTTGATTTGATTTTCAGGCCTAAATACCACAATGTAATACGACTTGATTTTGATTAATTACATGGACCGCTGTTATACAATTATAATGTTATATATTATCCTTAATATTATTAAGGCCGTTGTCTTAAAACTACATATAATAGATTGATGATGCCAAAAATATATCGGATCAGCCCTTATCCAAACGGTTCGGATAATTCCGGCGAATGAACTTCCTGATCGGACCTACACACAAGAAAACACGTGAACTGAGTCGGGGCTTGACCGGCGAAGGTTCTCTAGCGTGAGAGTAAGTATGGTAAATATATGGTAGGAATAAGATTAACTGACTATGTTGAGAGTCGAGAATTCTGTGTACCCGTGTAGGTGTAAGGACACCTATTTATATAAACATGAATGTTGCAACCGTAACTTGCCAAGGAAGTCATGGAATCCGTGTTGGTATAGGACTCGTATTTTAGGGAAGTAGAATCCTGATAAGGATTGTCTACGTAGTTTCCTAGTGGAGGAGGATCTCCTTGTTAGGAAAGGATTTCCTTATCTCTCTATCTTGGATTCTGCCAGACTCCGTGTCATGCTGGAAGGATAGTGTAACACCCCCAGATTTAACCGGGAATATTACAGCGTCGTGGGCCCCGAGATGGAACCCACAAGGCTAAAGGAAATTTTTGCAAATATTTACAAATGCCCAAGAGACCAACGACGGTACTATCTTTAAAACATTTGAAGACTTATAAAATCCATTTATCAAAAACCGTCGTAAAAACTCATTTGAAATCACAAGGCCAAACTGTAATACCCGGTTGTAATTCAGTCATTATCATTCAGTAATTTCATTCGGTGATTGTCACTCAGTGGATTTTCACTCATTTATAATCATTCATCAATCATGTTCATTCACCCGTGTTCACCGTTCGTAAAAACTTCGAGTTGTGTATCATTATTGTTCATTGTTTCAACTTTCCTCATATGAGTTCGACTTTGTTAGATCACCATTATTTTTTGGTAACTCCAAAAATTCTGAATCTTTTCAATATTATAGATCATCGAGTTAGCTTTCCAATGGTTCAAACGGTGAGTCAATCGGAGTCCGGACGAGAGAGTTATGGTCGTTTTAACTCACCCGCTCATTTTTTTCGGGCCAGCGATCATCGCCGACAACTCGGCCGTGTCGTCCGACACGGCCCGCCGTACTCGCCCGGAAATGCCGAAGTTTTCGTCTCAGGGACCGACCGTGTCGTCAGCACGGCCGAGTCGAACTCTTCCGGATAAGCTGTAACCGATCGCCGACACGCCCGACCGTGTTCCGACACGGCCGAGTCATGCCGAAGTCGCCGCTTGACGGGTCACTATCGGAAGGCCCTCCGCGCCGCGACCGTGTCAAGCGGGACACGGCCGAGTCCTCGCTGCCACCGGCGCCGCGACCGTGTCGGACACGGTCGAGTCTCACACCCGAGTCAACCCCTATAAATTCGTTTTTGAGCATTTCAGCTCATTTCTTCCATCTCTTCCACCTTCATACGAGAGAGATAAGCTTGAGGGAGAAATTTCTTCATCAATTATCATTTGAGTGTGTATTTTTCATCACCTTCAATCATTTGGGAAGCTTGGATACTCGATTAAACTCGTGTTCTTCGGATCGAAGTGGTTGGATCTTCAAGAGGTAATTCCTTCAACACCTTGGACTTCGATTTTGTGTTGAGATATGATGTTTTGGACGTTATAATCATGTTATATGAAGGGATATGTATATGATTATGAGTTTGTATAAGGATTCATTGGATTATTGAGGGATTATTCAAGAACACTTTGAATATCGAGTTGAAATTAGGGGTTTTCGATTAATTGTCGTTGTAATCACGTTTTCGGATATTCGTCTTGGATTATTAATCATATTGAAGATGTTTTGTTGGTTTGAAACACTTCTTGGGGGATTTGATATTGGTATATTGAGGTTTGATTGTAAACAATCGGAGTTTGGCTACAACGTGTTTGATTTAATGCCTCTATGGACTTGGTTTAGTCGTATCGACGTTTTGAGTTCGTTATATTCGTGTTTGATTCGTATATTGAACGGATTGTTGGTAATTGTATTATTTAAGGTTGTTCGAGCGACCGATATCTCAATTAGGACGTTGTTCGTGGAAGGATAATTGCCACCGGTATTGTGTAAGTTAATTCTTACTCAGTTAACAGGATATTCATACCTTTTGTTGTTGATCATTCATAATCATAACTCATTCATCATTGTATTAATCATATTAAAACTTGTTATTGTCAATTAATCACTTCAGTCATAAGGAACGACGGTTCCAATCTTTTCGTTGAGCTATCATTCATTTCATTATTACTCTCATCTCGGTGAGTCATTCTTGACTTTGTCAGATTATTATTTATTCATTGATATTCATTACGGTCATTCTCGTTCATATGACCTTCTGGGTTCATATTGCGTGGCCGGGTGTGGCTGTGTGGAATTTTTAGTCGGGCACGTTATGGCCATGTATAGGGAGTGATACATTGGACTGTGCACACGGGAAAGCGTTACACCGTGAGACTAATTAGGTACAAGGACGGGTGTGTCCGGTCATTCGTCTTGTACACTCGCACAGAACACTACGGGCGTACTATGATACTCCTCTTCAGCGTAATTCGTAACTAAGGATATTTCATAACTTCAGTTAAATCATGATTGTGTATTTTTCAACCCTTGAGGATTGTTGTTCTTTGTAACTGACCCCGTTTGGGGATTTTGTTTTTCAGGTCATGGCAAGGCAAACGCACGGGAATAGCATGTTGATGTCGAGGAGTCCTAGTGATACTAGTAGGGGGCCCCAAATCCTTTCAGTCATTCCTATTGTTGTCATTTATTTTCCGCTGCAGATTTTCACTTGGTTATTCCGTTTCATTCAGTGTTGTGTATTTTATCTTCATATAAAATATACATATATTCTGTATTATCCTGGGTGTGTTGTATGAAACTCCTCATCGGAGTAATTAATGTTGTAATGTGGTTCGCACTACATTCACCTGTGTAATTCATTCATTTTCATCCGCCCGGTGGGTCCCACTGGGGTCCACAGACCGTAATATCCGCCTAGTTTGGGGTGTTACAGAGTTGGTATCGGAGCGTGGTTTTGAATACTACCTTCCGAGTCATGTCTCATTTGAAATCATCGTCATCGACTAGTATCATTGGACTTTCGCGCCACGTGTGACTGTGCAAATGCCGAGCCAATCGCATCAAAGAATCTGTAAGATTTCTAACGCCATGGTATAATTTCTGGCAATAGTCATTCATTCATCATTCATCAATTAACAATCCTCAAACATCATCATTCATTATGATCAGGACGATCATATTAACTCATTAATCACTTAATTCATTTCAATACTCAGTTAATGATCAGGACGATCATATTAACTCATTAATCACTTAATTCATTCCAATACTCAGTTAATGATTAGGACGATCATGTTAACTCATTAATTACTCAATTCATTTCATTACTCAGTTGTCAATCTGGATGATCATATTATCAATCTTGTTAAGTTATTCAAGATAATCATTTCAAGAATTTCATCAGATAATCATGTAACTTCAGTAAATCATTCATATAATCACTAAGTTAGAGCATGTATACTCATTTTCATCATCTCATGACATAATCATAACGTGCTAATCATGCGGGAAATATAATCATTATGCGACCTTCCTACTTCAAAGATGGGGAGAGTCAGGGGATGCACGGGGAGAGACGCGGGCCGAAACCCGGAAATAATCACTGCCGGGAAATGGTGCCTGTGGATTCGGCTCGATCGGGCGATGTTCGGGTTGATCCACTCGCTTTATGCGTGCCATGATGACCCATGTGCGCTTGCTCAATCATCATTGCGCCACTGGCCGGATTAATCGAGTGAACTCTCCCGTATGAGACGGCCGCTAAGGAAAGTGCCGAACAACAACCTTCATCTCACAAGAAATCAACGGCGTAATCAACCCGAAGGCGGCTACCAACCTTCAAGAAGCCTCGTGGGTCCTATCGCTTCGAGCGACCTCCTTCGGCGCATAATCGTGCGGGATCTCAATCCCGAGCGGCTTCGCCATCACTGTTTAATCATGGAGAACAGGGTCATGTCAGTGCTAAGTGTCCGAGGCAGACTATCTCATGCCATAACTGTGGAATTGCGGGGCATAGGGCCCGTTTTTGCCGAAAGGACTCCAAGTCGGCTCCGGCGTCATCTCAGGCCCCGAAGCAACTAGCGTTTAATCGATCGCTTTGTCATCGCTGTTTAAGACAATGGAAGCAAATAGAGTTGGAGCTCGTATTTATCGACGGAGCGTCCGGTCGGGGCGGCAAGTCCTGCATTCATATGATGAGGAGGATCGACGATCCGGTGGCCCGATTGATTTCAGGTATACTCGTAATTTTATTTCAACTTGTGTGTACCTTTTGATGCTGGTACACCGCATTCATTCATTTTCGAATCATGCTTGAATAGACTTATTTCGGGATAGTCCTATTGCTTGTGGACCTCATACCATCGGTCTACCTGACGATGGAAGAATTTTCGGAATCATACCTAAGTAAGCTTAGTAACCGCGATTGGTTGGTGGATCTAATCGTGGTGAATTTATCTTAGGACGATTTAATTTTCGGTATTAGTTGGTTTGATCATATTGATACTATCCTCAGTGTTTGTTAGCGTTTGGTCGCTATCTTTCCGTCGTTAGTTGTCGAATATGTGCTTCAAGGAAGTAATCCCCGTTGTTCCAGAAGAAGTATTATTATGACGAAAGCAGAGAAATTCCGCAATCGAACTATTCAATCATTCATTGCATCATTTCCATCGATTGGCCTTTCTAAGACAATCGAGTCATTCAATCATTCATTGCATCATTTCCATCGATTGGCCTTTCTAAGACAATCGAGTCATTCAATCATTCATTGTATCATTTTCATCGATTGGCCTTTCTAGGGCAATCGAGTTATTCAATCATTCCTAGTATCATTTTCATCGATTGACCTTTCTAGGGCAATCGAGTTATTCAATCATTCCTAGTATCATTTTCATCGATTGACCTTTCTAGGGCAATCGAGTTATTCAATCATTCATTTCATCATTTCCATCGATTGGCCTTTCGAGTTGTTCAATCATTATTGGTATCTCTTTTTATCGATTGACCATTCTAGGGTAATCGAAATGTTCAATCATTCGTGGTATCATTGTCATCGATTGACGATGTATTTCCAGACGAGTTATCTGGTTGCCTTCACATAGAGTAGGGGAATTCAGGAGTGAGTTGGAGCCGGTACGTCCCCTTTATCGAAGGCACCGTATCGGATGGCCCCGACTGAATGCGGGAGTTGAAGATTCAACTTGAGGAGTAGTTCGAGAAAGGTTATCTCCACCACCAATTGCGTCCCCGTGAGGAACACCAGTGTGATCTCACAAGGAGAAGGATGGCTCGTCTCGTGTGTGTATTAATTACTGTGAGTTGAACAGGTGATGATCAAGAGTAGTATCCTTTACCCCGTATTGATGATCTTTTAGATCAACTTCAGGAGCCTCGGTATTTTCCAGATCGACTTAAGATCCGGATATCACGATTGCGGATTCGAGAGTCGGATATCGCGAGGACAGCGCTTGCACACGCTATGGTCATTATGAGTTCGTAGTTATGCCGTTCGGGCTAACTATTGCACCTGTGGTATTCATGGGGTTAATGAATCGGGTTTTCATCGACTTTTTGGATCAGTTTGTTGTTGTCTCCATCGATGACATTTTGATTTATTCTCGTGATCGAGAGGAACACGAGGTACGTCTTCATCAGGTTCTCGACGTGTTAAGACGCGAGCAATTTTATGGAAAGTTTTCTTAATGTGAGTTCTGGAGGTCCGAAGTGACTTTCTCGGTCATGTGATTTCATCTGACAGAGTTCGTGTCGACCCTCAGAAGTCAGAGACTATCCGAGATTGGCAACCTACGTAAGATATTAAGTAAATCCGATGTTTCCTCGGATTAGCTGGTTAATTATCCAACCCACGACCTGGAGCTAGCAGCCGTGGTTTTCGCGTTGGGGATTTAGCGTCGTTGCCTTTATGGCGTTACCTGTCAGATCTTCACCAATCACAAGAGTTGAAGTATATATTTACTCACAAGGAGTTAAATATGCGACAGAGACGGTGGTTGGAACTAATCAAAGATTTTGATATCGAGATCCTTTACCACCCGGGCAAGGCGAACGTTGTCGCCGACGCCTTGAGTCGTAAGTCCGTTCAGGAGCAGATGCTTGCTCGTTTAACAGTTCAGAAGGAGCTTCAGCAGGAATTCCTTAGACCCGAGATCGAGGTCTGGCTTCAGCGAGTTCAGGGACAGCTTTATATGTTAGAGATTTCATCATTTCTTAAGGATGCAATCAGGGAGAATCAGGGTTCAGACCCAGCATTGTTGCGCATTCGTGAGGATGTAGTTCAGGGGAAAGCCCCTGGATTCGTGATCCACGAGGATGGACTTTTGAGATTTAAGAATCGGATGTGTGTACCGGCGAATGATGAGTTTTAAAAATTCGATTTTGAGAGAAGCTCATGCTACTCCTTATTCTGTTCATCCAAGGTCCAGCAAGATGTACAAGGACTTGAAACAAAATTACTGGTGGAGTAATATGAAGCGAGAAGTCGCAGAATTTGTTTCGAGATGCTTAACCTGTCAACAAGTCAAGATTGAACATCAGCGACCGGCGGGTATGCTGAAACCTCTCCCTATTCCGGAGTGGAAGTGGGAAGACATTTCTATGGATTTCATCACGAGTTTGCCGACGAGTCGTCGTGGCATGAATACGATCTGGGTGATTGTGGACCGCTTAACTAAATCAGCTCATTTCCTTGAGATCAAGGATACGTGGGGTCCCGAGAGATCGGTCCATTATTCATCAAGAAGATAGTAAGATCGCACGGTACTCCTAAGAGTATCGTTTCCGATCGTGACGACGATTTGTGTCTCATTTTGGAAATCGTTCATCGTGCTATGGGAACTCGGCTCAATCTCAAGATCGCCTTTCATCCTCAGTCCGACGGACAATCAGAGAGGACTATACAGACATTAGAGGACATGTTGAGGGCATGCGTCCTCGATTGGAAGGACGATTGGGAAGCCCAACTACCACTGATCGAGTTCACGTATAATAATAGTTGACATGTCTCCATTAAGATGGCACCTCACGAGGCCTTGTACGGTCGTCGTTGTCGATCTCCTTTGTGTTGGGATGACTTGTCAGAATCAATAGGCACCGAGCCCGATATGCTTATAGCCGCCCGGGAGAAGGTAGCTTTGATCAAGAGTCGTATGTTGATAGCTCAGAGTCGACAGAAATCATATGCAGATAATCGCCGTCGACCACTAGAGTTCGAGACGGGTGACCACGTTTTGGTCAAGGTATCCCCGAGTCGAGGTATTTCCCATTTCGGAAAACGGGGGAAGTTGAGTCCGAGATTCATTGGACCGTTTGAAATTTTGGATCGAGTAGGCGAGTTAGCTTATCGATTGATTTTGCCTCCGGCATTGAGCCGAATTCATAATGTGTTTCATGTCTCTTAGTTGCGGAAGTATGTTGCCGACCCGAGTCACATACTTCAGTTCGACGAAATCGAGATCGCGGATGATCATTCGTACGAGGAGCGTCCTGTACGAGTATTGGAGCGGCGAATCAAACAGTTGAGGAACAAGACGATCCCTTTGGTCAAGATTCAGTGGTCCAGACACGGAGTCGAAGAGGCTACTTGGGAAACCGAGGAGAATATGCGGGAGAGTTATCCCGAGTTGTTTGACCCTTAGTTTCGGGGACGAAACTCTTTTTAAGGGGGGGAGTATGTAATACCCGGTTGTAATTCAGTCATTATCATTCAGTAATTTCATTCGGTGATTGTCACTCAGTGGATTTTCACTCATTTATAATCATTCATCAATCATGTTCATTCACCCGTGTTCACCGTTCGTAAAAACTTCGAGTTGTGTATCATTATTGTTCATTGTTTCAACTTTCCTCATATGAGTTCGACTTTGTTAGATCACCATTAATTTTTGGTAACTCCAAAAATTCTGAATCTTTTCAATATTATAGATCATCGAGTTAGCTTTCCAATGGTTCAAACGGTGAGTCAATCGGAGTCCGGACGAGAGAGTTATGGTCGTTTTAACTCACCCGCTCATTTTTGATTTTGGCGATCATGCCGACCGAACTCGGCCGTCGTCCGACACGGCCCGTGCGTACTCGTCCGAAATGCCGGTTTCTGTCTCAGGACCCGACCGTGTCCTGCAGCACGGCCGAGTCGAACTCTTCCGGATAAGCTGTAACCGACCGCCGACACGCCCGACCGTGTTCCAGGACACGGTCGAGTCATGCCGAGTCGCTGTCGGACGGGTCACTATCGGAAGGCCCTCCGCGCCGCGACCGTGTCAAGCAGGACACGGTCGAGTCCCTGCCGGCCAGCTGCGCGCCGCGACCGTGTCAGGCGGACACGGTCGAGTCTGTCAGCCGAGTCAACCCCTATAAATTCGTTTTTTGAGCATTTCAGCTCATTTCTTCCATCTCTTCCACCTTCATACGAGAGAGATAAGCTTGAGGGAGAAATTTCTTCATCAATTATCATTTGAGTGTGTATTTTTCATCACCTTCAATCATTTGGGAAGCTTGGATACTCGATTAAACTCGTGTTCTTCGGATCGAAGTGGTTGGATCTTCAAGAGGTAATTCCTTCAAGACCTTGGACTTCGATTTTGTGTTGAGATATGATGTTTTGGACGTTATAATCATGTTATATGAAGGGATATGTATATGATTATGAGTTTGTATAAGGATTCATTAGATTATTGAGGGATTATTCAAGAACACTTTGAATATCGAGTTGAAATTGGGGGTTTTCGATTAATTGTCATTGTAATCACGTTTTCGGATATTCGTATTGGATTATTAATCATATTGAAGATGTTTTGTTGGTTTGAAACACTTCTTGGGGGATTTGATATTGGTATATTGAGGTTTGATTGTAAACAATCGGAGTTTGGCTACAACGTGTTTGATTTAATGCCTCTATGGACTTGGTTTAGTCGTATCGACGTTTTGAGTTCGTTATATTCGTGTTTGATTCGTATATTGAACGGATTGTTGGTAATTGTATTATTTAAGGTTGTTCGAGCGACCGATATCTCAATTAGGACGTTGTTCGTGGAAGGATAATTGCCACCGGTATTGTGTAAGTTAATTCTTACTCAGTTAACAGGATATTCATACCTTTTGTTGTTGATCATTCATAATCATAACTCATTCATCATTGTATTAATCATATTAAAACTTGTTATTGTCAATTAATCACTTCAGTCATAAGGAACGACGGTTCCAATCTTTTCGTTGAGCTATCATTCATTTCATTATTACTCTCATCTCGGTGAGTCATTCTTGACTTTATCAGATTATTATTTATTCATTGATATTCATTACGGTCATTCTCGTTCATATGACCTTCTGGGTTCATATTGCGTGGCCGGGTGTGGCTGTGTGGAATTTTTAGTCGGGCACGTTATGGCCATGTATAGGGAGTGATACATCGATCGTGCACATGGGAAAGCGTTACACCGTGAGACTAATTAGGTACAAGGACGGGTGTGTCCGGTCATTCGTCTTGTACACTCGCACAGAACACTACGGGCGTACTATGATACTCCTCTTCAGCGTAATTCGTAACTAAGGATATTTCATAACTTCAGTTAAATCATGATTGTGTATTTTTCAACCCTTGAGGATTGTTGTTCTTTGTAACTGACCCCGTTTGGGGATTTTGTTTTTCAGGTCATGGCAAGGCAAACGCACGGGAATAGCATGTTGATGTCGAGGAGTCCTAGTGATACTAGTAGGGGGCCCCAAATCCTTTCAGTCATTCCTATTGTTGTCATTTATTTTCCGCTGCAGATTTTCACTTAGTTATTCCGTTTCATTCAGTGTTGTGTATTTTATCTTCATATAAAATATACATGTATTCTGTATTATCCTGGGTGTGTTGTATGAAACTCCTCATCGGAGTAATTAATGTTGTAATGTGGTTCGGTACTACATTCACCCTGTGTAATTCATTCATTTTCATCCGCCTGGTGGGTCCCAGTCGGGGGTCCACGGCACTGTAATATCCGCCTAGTTTGGGGTGTTACACAAACGGCCGACACTCAAAAGTTTAGAAAACGATTTCCAAAGTAACCTCAGTTACCAGATACCAAAAGAGCGTTTCAGAATACTCACGCAGGGGAAAAAGACCAACCATAAAGATACTCTAGCAGCGGAACACGAGAACCAATCAAGAAACTCAATACACAAAATCCTAGCCAGTATCCTCCGGGAAGCTCATCTCTTCACGACCGCTACAAGCTCGATACTCCAAGAACCTAAAAATAAATCCCACGACGGGGTCAGCCATAATATCCAACAATAATAACCGTCACATCACATTAATAATTACATACCAATGAGAATACAACATAAGAATACGACCAACGTAATCTTACCGCCATAACTTTACTTACTCAAGTAATTCTCTTCAGAATAACCATTATCACATTTCACATCATGTACTCGATTAACCAATAAACTCGAACATAATATCTGTATTGTACCTCAAACAATACTCAAGATTCTCAAACTATCATAACCAACTCACGATACGGAAATATACCATTACTGACCAATACGATCCATCGAATAACATCATCAAATCCCAAAACGATAACCAATTGTCCATCAAAGACAAATACCAAAGGAAATACGAAACATACCTCGAGATATGAAGTGCCACGACAATCATATCAGTCTAATCCGAGATCAGATCAATGCAATACGGACATGGTCCTAACACAAGACCTACAAATGCATACTCATATGACCACGTCAATGTGATGACAACAATAACAATCATGTATACTCAATGGAAATCCGACGATCCAGCGCCCTCAGCATAGATCCCTTTGTTGATCCTATCAGATCAGAGATCAGCATAAGGTGGATAACCAACAATACACATATGAACAATAGCACATGATAAAATCAATGATGCGAATTCACAAGATTCCATCAACACAATACTGGTAATCCAACGATCCAGCTTCTCAAAGATAGATCCCCATGATGATCCCGTCGAACCAACGCATGGTGGAAAACCTGTCCAACGATCCAGCACCCTTAGTATAGATCCCCATGATGATCCCGTCGAACCAACACATGGTGGACATTCGATCCAGCGCCCTAAGCATAGATCCTCATAATCCCATCAGATTATTTACACAACATAAACAACACAATATGCATACACGTATGCAAATCAACACGTTCATCAACATGAACAACATAACATGCACGACAACATGACAATTTACTAAGACAACTCCATGTTCAACAACATGAAAGAAAATGTAAGAGACCAAAATAAATAACACTAAACCAAAATCAATATGGAATACTTGCCCCGAGTCCTTCGGGAGCAACCTCGATGTCCAATCATCATCGACAATCATCCACAACGCTCGACGATCCAAACATATCATGAACCACAAATACTCGAATCCTCATCTTTATCACAATATATCCTCGATACCCAAATATACCAATAACCGAAATAAATCATGTACATTATGATTTAACTCCTAGAATCGGAAGAACGATATCCAATCCAAATACCCAGAGTTCACAATAATAATCATCGTTATATGCATTATAAACGAAATGAAACTGAAATCATTCATTAAACATTATAACTGAGCAAGTAATAACTTGCCTCGATACCGATACCACGAAGCTGCTACCGAACACATTGCCTTTGTCTACGAGCTCCTCAGCCCCGATCAAAAGCAATACAATGGACATACTCGAACACGACCGCAACATCCGGTTATAATCACCGTTCAATAATCTCAACCTATCGAAGTAATCAAATAACACATATCCGATAACAATCAACAACCGACAAAACTAACCAATTGAACTCAACGGTTCAACAAAAACCTCGAATAAACGCAGTCGGAACAAACCAAATCAAACCATCACAAAGTCATAATCAAAACACGAAAATACTGCACTAACTGCCTATTTAGCGCACGTTAAACGCATAACGTAGCGTGCGCTAAATTGCTCCCGTTAGCGTGCGCTAGCTAGTAAGCTTAGCGTGCGCTAATGCTGTGCAGTGGCATGCATTCCAGGCATCATCTTAACACTTCCATCATATCAATGATCAACTCATCTCGATATTAAGGATTTCATAACATATTCGATTCCAACTTTTATCTTTAAACATGAATCAACAAGATTCCTTCTTGTTCATATTTGGTAACTTCATAGAACAATTTACCAGTTATTATCATGAATAATCATATTCCAAAGTCATCCGTTCCCTTTCCAATTTCCAATTCTTATTCATAACAATCATGACATATATAATTCAATAGTTCTTCAAGAACACGAATTATTCGAATTCATGTTCATGATCCATAAAATGACAAAATCCGATGTGTTCTAACATCTAAAAATCCTTATTCATCATGTTCTTCGACATACAATTCATATAACTTCAAGAATCACAATAGCACCACCATAATCGTCACCATACGAAGTAACCAACGACAAAACATCAAAAATCCGAATTGAAGAAGGGAATTACATCAACATATCTCTTGAATTCCTTCCAAAACCATACGAAACATATCAATACTCATATATTGATAACACACTAACTTAGTACGGTAATCCAACTCGTTATCATGCTCATCAACTTGAATATATGATTATCATCAACTCAAGAACATCAATAATCAATCCAAACGAAATCCAAAAGTGAAGAACTATTACCTTGTATAGACGAACCATGAAGGAGAACAATCAACTTCATTCCAAGAATCATCAATAATTTCAAGAACAAGACTTTAATCCATGTTCCTCAGATTAATCTTTGTTAAAGATTATCATCTCTCAGTGTTTAGGACCTCAAACTTCTCTCTAAAAAATCTCTCTCTCAGTTGCAAGGAAGGAATGGACGAAATGCTTCATAACACCCTTCTGTCCCTTTTTATAAAGTATATTACTAGTGTGCGTTAAACCTTATGTTTAGCGTGCGCTAACTGACTTTGTTAGCGTGCGCTATCGCAGTCCAGAGGCTACTGTCTGGCTTCGTACATGTGCTTACGTACGTAATGCCCATGCATTAGCGTACGTAACTTACACTGTCTAGAGTACGCAAGTCCTTACATTTAGCGTGCGCTAATACCAGTTGACTTGCTATAATCTACACCTACCACGAAGATGCTCGTAACCCCATATGCCGAAAGCAACCAATAAAGCCAAGATTTCCTGTTGACCGATATACAGTTAGCATGCGCTAATCAACATACATTAGCGTGCGCTAACACTACATTACAACATCCGTTGACTTATCAGAACGTGCGCCGAAAGTGGCCTGGTCCACGCGTAGATTCCTTCCGACCGGACTGCATTAGCGTGCGTTATCTTATATCCGTAGTGTGCGCTAAACCTGCACGATAGCGTGCGCTACTCATGATTATTAGCGTGCGCTAATAATGTTACACTTAGCCATTTTCAGCTATCCTCGTCCAACATCTCGACATATCGAATATGAACATACGATATACTGAATACATTACTCAACACAGTATATCTTCGAATACAATTGTCGACCAATACGACAATTATACCAATACTGACATCTCAGTCCTTCATTTATTTTATTCATACTGTACAGATTCCATGCTGTACAACATAACTCGGATAAAATAACATTAAACAATAGTAGTAGAAATTTCGGATATTACATACTACACCACTTAAAGTAAGTTTCGTCCTCGAAACTTGCAATCCGTCATAACAACAAACAAACATACCGTTCAACCAAAATATCCCAAGCCATCACGGCAACGATCAATCATCATCATTACTGAATAACCAAAAGAGTACGCTTACAATACGCAGGTCGACGATCTCCTGAGATACTAGCAAGCGATCTCACTGTACAGTCCCAATACGCTTACAATCACCATTCCTTGAGTCTCAACAAAATATATCATCTTTAGATGAAGCAATCTGCCCGAATCAAATTCTGTCTGCCTGATTACATAATCAGGTCTCAATTCCGATAAGACGAATAATATACAATACATCTGCGAAACAACTGCCCAAAACAACGATACGAATCCCGAAACATTGACACAAAATCCGAACGCTCAAATGATCACCAACAATGATCAACAATCAACCGAATTTATCATCGACATGATAAATTCCAATATGACCAACCAGAGGTCAAAACACAATCGAGAATATCATCAACGTGATAAACTCCAACACGATCAACACAGAACCACAGAAACAAATATACAAAAGAATAACATTCTCAAAATGACACACCAATCACATACAGTGTATCTCAATAAACATACCCGACTGGTGAGCATACCCCTCGCATTTAACAACCAATCACAACCCGTCGAACATATCCAAATTATACATGGAGTGGAAACGACCAATCGATACTCAAAACAACCAGCATGAGGTCAACAACCCCAAATCTGCACTTACAAAGAAATCATTCGAAGATCACTATGGTAAAGTCGAGCTACTACCATACCAAAGTTCAGATCTCTATTCATCGTAACATAGGCATGTCATAACCAGTTCGTGAGTCACACTCGCAACTTCACTATGTTATGTACTATGCACCAAATGTGTATGTATATCAATCATACTTTCAAATCCAGTTTGAAATCATACAGCCTCGTCAAGAAGACAAATTTTCAAAAGTTCTTCCAAAATTTTCAAAACTCAAAACATAAATTTTGGTAAGACCACGAAATAAATTTTCGAACCCACCGGCTCGCTCGTGTCAAGTTCTCGATAAAAATTCTTTTCAAATACACACGATTAAATAAAATGGGATTTATGCAAATGCTTGACCATATCCATACTCCTGTTTATCGCTCACCACACCAATATCCACCGATATTCCATCGGGAAAACCACACGATAGAGTTCCAAAATCTCAATATATAAAAATTCTGTTAAAACTCCTTTTTCCTCACATATGACTCGCAACGTCAAATATTAATCCATCCTGGATCACCTCAAATATGCTATGACAAAACATTGAATAATCGACAAATCAAATACAGCGAAAGACTACCCGAGAAGTTTCATTTGAACAAGTAAACCAAAACCTCAAAAGGTAGGAACAAAATAAATAAACGATTGATAAAGAGTTTTACAAATCTCGGGAGTTTTAGAAAACAGAAAAGCTTTCCTTTGAAACATTAGGGTCTCAGCCCGTATCTTGTTCCGCATTACAAGAAGTTTAAAAAATAGAAAACTCTTTTCGGACTCCAAGTCCTGAGTTACAAATCTATTTCAAAATCGATTGGGTCTCGGCCCAAAAATCATTTTCCGTAGAACATCCGTGAAATATTCATTTTGAAAAGTATCATTTTCAAATGCTCAAAAGCAGTTCATATATCACACAATGAACTAACATGACTACACGTTCTTCTCCACAATCCACAATATTTCTCCCGAATACACAATTCCGTTACCAAAATCTAACCGACATATTGATTTCCAAAATTATAACTTCTCAAGATCATCAATCCTGTCCCAACTCTGTCACCTCATACTGTAACGCATGATATCTGCTGAATCTCAAAACATATCAACTTAGAACGACAATAAATCTCAATGAAATCCAAAATCCAAATACTTACAAATCGTGAAGCCGATGATTCCCATGATACTGGCACATGTCTCAACTAAAGAAAATACTCGACACAGATATTTTCAAAACACACGTTTTGCAAAAATCAGTTCAACTCAAGAACACAATACATCTCATTCCAGAGAATTTCGTTAACATCATTTGGAAAAGTTTACAACAACCCCAGTACTATACTGGTAAATCACATAACGCATAAGCCCGAGTGAACAACAAAAAAAAACTCACGGCTCTAGTATTAGTCAATCGACAACTCGAATGACGCGACCAAAACACGACCCAACTCGACCCAAATGCCTAGGTTTTCTCAACCTAAGCTCTGATACCATATTCTGTAACACCCTGCATTTAACCGGACACATAGTGGGCCCCGAGATGGAACCCACAAGGCTAAAGGAAATTTTCGCAAATATTTACAAATGCCCAAGAGGCCAACGACGGTACTATCTTTAAAACATTTGAAGACTTATAAAATCCATTTATCAAAAACCGTCGTAAAAACTCATTTGAAATCACAAGGCCAAACGGCCGACACTCAAAAGTTTAGAAAACGATTTCCAAAGTAACCTCGCTACTGGATACCAAAAGAGCGTTTGAATACTCACGCAATGGAAAAGACCAACCATAAAGATACTCTAGCAGCGGAACACGAGAACCAATCAAGAAACTCAATACACAAAACATGTCCTAGCCATTATCCTCCGGGAAGCTCATCTCTTCACGACCGCTACAAGCTCGATACTCCAAGAACCTAAAAATAAATCCCACGACGGGGTCAGCCATAATATCCAACAATAATAACCGTCACATCACATTAATAATTACATACCAATGAGAATACAACATAAGAATACGACCAACGTAATCTTACCGCCATAACTTTACTTACTCAAGTAATTCTCATCAGAATAACCATTATCACATTTCACATCCTGTACTCGATTAACCAATAAACTCGAACATAATATCTGTATTGTACCTCAAACAATACTCAAGATTCTCAAACTATCATAACCAACTCACGATACGGAAATATACCATTACTGACCAATACGATCCATCGAATAACATCATCAAATCCCAAAACGATAACCAATTGTCCATCAAAGACAAATACCAAAGGAAATACGAAACATACCTCGAGATATGAAGTGCCACGACAATCATATCAGTCTAATCCGAGATCAGATCAATTCAATACGGACACGGTCCTCACACAAGACCTACAAATGCATACTCATATGACCACGTCAATGTGATCACAACAATAACAATCATGTATACTCAATGGAAATCCGACGATCTAGCGCCCTCAGCATAGATCCCTTTGTTGATCCTATCAGATAAGAGATCAGCATAAGGTGGATAACCAACAATACACATATGAACAATAGCACATGATAAAATCAATGATGCGAATTCACAAGATTCCATCAACACAATACTGGTAATCCAACGATCCAGCGCCCTCAGCATAGATCCCATGATGATCCCGTCGAACCAACGCATGGTGGAAAACCTATCCAACGATCCAGCACCCTTAGTATAGATCCCCATGATGATCCCGTCGAACCAACACATGGTGGACATTCGATCCAGCACCCTAAGCATAGATCCTCATAATCCCATCGGATTATTTACACAACATAAACAACACAATATGCATACACGTATGCAAATCAACACGTTCATCAACATGAAAAACATAACATGCACGACAACATGACAATTTACTAAGACAACTCCATGTTCAACAACATGAAAGAAAATGTAAGAGACCAAAATAAATAACACTAAACCAAAATCAATATGGAATACTTGCCCCGAGTCCTTCGGGAGCAACCTCGATGTCCAATCATCATCGACGATTATCCACAACGCTCGACGATCCAAACATATCATGAACCACAAATACTCGAATCCTCATCTTTATCACAATGTATCCTCGATACCCAAATATACCAATAACCGAAATAAATCATGTACATTATGATTTAACTCCTAGAATCGGAAGAACAATATCCAATCCAAATACCCAGAGTTCACAATAATAATCATCGTTATATGCATTATAAACGAAATGAAACTGAAATCATTCATTAAACATTATAACTGAGCAAGTAATAACTTGCCTCGATACCGATACCACGAAGCTGCTACCGAACACATTGCCTTTGTCTACGAGCTCCTCAGCCCCGATCAAAAGAAATACAATGGACATACTCGAACACAACCACAACATCCGGTTATAATCACCGATCAATAATCTCAACCTATCGAAGTAATCAAATAACACATATCCGACAACAATCAACAACCGACAAAACTAACCAATCGAACTCAACGGTTCAACAAAAACCTCGAATAAACGCAGTCAGAACAAACCAAATCAAACCATCACAAATTCATAATCAAAACACGAAAATACTGCACTGACTGCCTATTTAGCGCACGTTAAACGCATAACGTAGCGTGCGCTAAATTTCTCCCATTAGCATGCGCTAGCTAGTAAGCTTAGCGTGCGCTAATGCTGTGCAGTGGCATGCATTCCAGGCATCGTCTTAACACTTCCATCATATCAATGATCTGTAACATCCCCAGATCGAACCGGGAATATTACACGCCGCAGACCCTCTCCGCGAGGATCCACCAGGCTAGACATCCATAAACAACCAAATGCTTGCCCGACCAGGGTCAAACAATATAATAATACAGACCGTTAAGGTCACTTACACATAAACACACAGACCGATGAGGTCACACAACTCTATCAACAGGACTGACTAACAATATTACCCACACAGGGGTCGAAATACAATACAAATGGAAGACCGAATCAACTCTAACAATACAACTAAACTCTACCAACTCTCAACTCTTGATTAGTATCGCACTCGTCATCCCCTTGTGCCAATCCCGTGATCGCTCCCCGAACTCCGCATGTACCGGACGCAGTATCAGACATCCACCCCGAATACTCGGGGTTAGTAAAACTCCACCGTTTTACTAGTGCAAGTATCAAATCATACGAAATGTAACAAGCAATTAATAATCATGATCAAATATAATAATCAAGTATCAAATATTCCTGGAGGTTTTCACAAGAGAAGATAAGCTATGAAGCATTCGAAAATAAGATTATCATCTCGGAATTTTCAATTTCAAAACCTTAAGACCTCAAGTCCTTATTCACAAAACCTTTCGAAAATCAAGGGCCTTAACCCAAAACTTGTTTCATAATTCAACAGTTTACAATACCTAAACATTTCCATAAATCTCGTGGGGCTCGGCCCAACATTCTTTCTTAAAACTTTTCCCGTAAAACTTTGATTTGAAAAGTATCATGCTCATGACACCGTGATCCACCGTCACGTGTCTCCGTAGGTTCAACAACCCGCACGGACTACATCACGCACAATTAAACAAACATAATCAATTCCGACACCGTGATCCACTGTCACGTGTCTCCGTAGGTTCAACAACCCACACGGACTATTAACCAAACATAACCAATTCCGACTCCGTGATCCACATCACGTGTCTCCGTAGGTATAACAACCCGCACGACTATTAACCAAACATAACCAATTCCGACTCCGTGATCCATCACACGTGTCTCCGTAGGTATAACAACCCGCACGGACTATATCAATCATAACAATCACTCACACACCCGACACCGTAGTCCACCGCCACGTGTCACCGTAAGCCCCGTCGAGCTCACCCGGTTGACGACCGTGTCCGAAACTCATGGTCCACCGCCATGCGTTATCGTAGGCCTCGCTGCATCAAAGACGATTGACCTCGCACTCACTAAGTTTTGATCCCGTAGTCCACTGCCACGAATCCTCGTAGGTCCCGTCGAACCAACACGAGTGAACTTAGCGGTCACACACATATTCACATTCACATTACATACAACAACGAGCACCATTAATCAATCACCTTGATCACCACAAAATCGTACATTGCACGCAAATAACACAACCTCGACGCTCGCAACAACTATCATCAATCAACGACATTTAACCAACATAACACACATTCGATACACAATACATTGTACAACCAAGTGTACAACCATCCCATATGTACGTCGCATTCCTGCACAATTGGCACAACGCCTAACACGTATACTGATATAACATTATTATCACAAAGCCTTCAAATTGCGGAAACACAACCAACTCAAACGGAACATATTTACGAAGGCAAGCGAAGTCATCATACATCTCATACGTAATTACTAGTCGCAAGATATAAGTCGTATAGTAAGATACTTGCCTTAATAACCGCTACCAAACGCTCCGAAGAACACGGTTCGATCGGGAAGCTCGGACCCCGAAGAAGACAACGAACGAAAGGGTTCCGACTCGAGTTCTTCACAAGAATTCGACCCTAACAACATATAATCAATAAATCATCGATCATACGAGGAAGAATAATCGTCGAAAACCCCTCTATGACATTTTACCGGACACCTTCAAGGCGTCGATCAAGAACTCAACCAAAACAACGAATCGATACGATCCAACCATGGAATAACAAGGGAAAAGATGTAATACATCTTAATAATCATCAATCTATCATAATACCAAGTTAAATCGGATTAATCGGACGAAAACAACCAAAATACCCAAAATCCCCAAAATTAGATTTCTAGAAAATCTGACCTGATTCGCTCGATCAAAGGATGTTATAGGATGGATGATTGATGATATGAACTCCAAGACTTCATGGATTTATTGAACAACAACATCTCTCCATGATAGAAACAACCTCAGCCGCGGAAGAGAAGTAGAAGAAGGAGAAAAAATGGCGAAAAAACGACTACTGGGCCTTAAATAGGCTGACAGACTCGACCGTGTCCGCCTGACACGGTCGTGGCACGCAGCCGGGCAGCGAGGACTCGACCGTGTCCTCGCTAGACACGGTCGCGCCGCCGAGGGGCCTACCGATAGTGACTGTCCGCGGCACTCGGCATTGACTCGACCGTGTCTGGAACACGGTCGGCCTCCGCGCCGGTTCCGCTTATTCGGAAGAGTTCGCTCGCCGTGCTGCGGCGACACGGCCGGGTCCCGAGGCGAGACTTCGGCTTATCCGGACGAGTACGGCATGGGCCGTGTCGACGACACGGCCGAGTTCGGCCGATGATGATCGCCAATAACGAGCGGGTGAGCTAAAACGACCATAACTCTCTCGTCCAGGACTCGATTGACTCACCGCTCGAACCATTGAAAAGCTAACTCGATGCTCTATAATATTGCAAAGATTCAGAATTTTTGGAGTTACCAAAAATTAATGGTGATCTAACAAAGTCGAACTCATACTTAGAAAAGTCGTTTAGTAATCCTGAATTCAACAAAACGACACCGAAACCCGAACCTGAATACGAACCGAAGATACGGTTACGAAGTACTCACAAAGACGAATCTAAGAGCTAGTAGGACACACGATTCCGACCACCCGAAGGCTCGAAATTCGACAACGGAAGGTAATTACCCCAAACTTTGGGAAATTACGAAAATGGCCCAAATACCCGAAAATCACCATACGACAACGAATAATCAAACCGAAGCTCACAACACGTATAACAACGTTAAGTGAACTTACGAAAAACTCCAAACGACAGTTTCGAACGAGATTCGCAAGAACCGAACTCAAGCGCGGAAAAGTCGCTAAAAAGCACGGAACTCAACAAAGCAGCACCGAAACGAACTAGGATGACAAAAAGTGCAGAATTAAATATTCTCCGAATGACGAAACGGTCAAAAGCGAGTCGTCAAAACGGACTTCGGCCGAAAAAAGAAATTTACCGAAAATCGAAAATTTGCGGATATTACATTCTACCCTCCTTAAAAAAATTTTCGTCCCGAAACTTAAAACGAGTAGGGGGAAGAAATATTCCGCCAGGAAAAACTCAACAAGATACACAAGAATGCGTAACTAACGCCCAACGGCGAAATGTTACAATCAACGCAAAGGAATATACGGCGTGAAAACACGCTCCACGGCGACCAACACAACGTCGCCGTTAGGGATATAATAAAACCAACAAATGACAAGCGTCATCAAACGGATAATATAGCCAAGTCAATTATCCGACAATCACAAAACACAACGAACGAAAATCAATATGATTGACCAACCCAACGGTACATCAATCAAAACGCGAGCCAACCGCTGAACAAATACGGAATCCCACCGCCCAAGGGTTGGAAGATCGAAAACGAGACTAATTTCCCGAACTTAAGGGAATTAGGAAGGAGCCTGAATGCTCAACAATCACGAAACGAGAACAAAACCGAACAAACAAACGATCGAACCACAACGATCGAGACAACAAAAATCGAACAATCATGTTCGAAACACGAAGGATAAGAAAATTCAAACAACAACTCCCATGATGATCTGGTGAGAACAACAAGACGTGCATTCCCATAAGATCCACAGGAAAGGGAATAGCGATTGAAAAGTCACATCGATAACCAGATCGACCCACAACAAGATCACAGTTCGTTCGAACGATGAAACCGAAATACAGAACAAGTTCATAAAGTATCAACGAACACGACGAGTCAATAGACCTGAGAAAGAGGAAATGCAGAAGTCAAAACGATACAGGCATTACATTCGACCTCTTATAATAGAAATGTCGTTCCCGCAACTCACAACAACTGGAGTAAGGTGACAACACAAAAAGCAAACGACAGAAATATCTCCCATGGGCCTCTCAGATCCGATCCTCATATCTTTACTGAAGTTCGCGCCCCGAAAGACTCGGAACCCAACTCGCAAAACTGGATCCTGTGTCTCTCGGGTCCACACTTGAAAAGCGCATCGAGAAGAACAATTGGCACGTACATGCCCCCGGCACAATACGTTCGAAATGCCTCGGCTCGGCATATCGAAAATACAGATGCTAGATACAATGGAACATAACACCGCAAAACAACATACCGGAGATGCCAACTCAGCATAATAAAGAATCATAACACATATCATATACAACGATTACCATCGTAAGGTAATACACACACAAACACTACAACAACGACAGTATCGTTCGGCGACATCAACGGCCCGAACGATAATCAGCACATAATTACAAACACTATGAAACAATCACACATGTACACAAACGTACAAACCCAAGCTTCAATATCTCACACTCGTGCGACAACACGCAAATCGCCACGAGGCGATAAACAGTAAACACCAGTTCACACCCCTCGCAGAGGGCTAGTACAATAATTGCGTGGCAATGCCTCGACGTTCATGCCACCAATTCGATCATACTCGGGAGGAACATCAAAACGACAAAGCAAAAATCATACATATATTCCCAAACGCAAACGGGAATTGATAGGTTTTAAAAAAAAAACAAGAAATAAAAACCACCTTTTGAAAATAATTTAGAAAAACATTGGTTGATCTTGAGTATCACCTTTCAAAAAAAATACAAACGTGAACATCGTTATCGAGACTTTGGAAAACCATTTCGCATTTGAGAAAAATGAGGACACTTTCTCTTAGTGGAAAACTTTCAGAATATTCGACCCTCGGGTCTAAGTAAAAGTGTTTATAAAACATTGAAAAATATCTCAAAACATTTTGGTCCTCGAGGTAGAAGAATTCGGAAACATATCGTGGCACCTTGGAAGTACCATGAGAAAACAATTCATTTTAAACGTACGTCTCGAAATTTATTTCTAGGATACTCAAGATTTTCAAAGATAATTCAATGGGCTAGAATGCCCAAAAATCTCAGATAATTACACGGAACATTATAGCGTTGTGGTCCTGCGCCGAACCCACCAGATAAAAACTATTTACAAAAACGCCAAAAGGGCCGATGACGGTAATATTTCAAAAACTCACAAAAGCCATTTACAAAATACTAAATACCGTCATAAGAATTTCGCCAAAACGATCAAGGCCATAATGTCAAAACTCGGTTAAGGGAATCGATTTTCAAAATAAAACTTAGTCGGTAAAATACTGAAAGCCATTACAAAAGAACTCACGCAGCGGATAAAAAAAATACAGTCCAACATGCATAATCCAATTGAATACGTCTCACAGCATCTAGTTTAAACATATAACAAAACCATTCCTCGGAGTTTCCCACGAACTCAGTCGCCGATACCTTTTCGAAATCCATCAAGGTTTACAACTTCCACACCATACCACACCACCCGGTGGTTCAAAGATAAAATAATAATGTGCCCAGTTCTATACACATACTATATGCCACAAGTACTAAACACAATTATATTACACAATATTGTGTAAAGAAAATCATGCACCGCAATTAACTCACTAAGATAAAATCGAGATACACAGGTACTTCGCATAAAAGAGGAGACTTACATCCATAGGTCGCACGGAGGTGACGGTCGCCCACGATACTAATCTCGTCCGACAACATAACTGACACGTTGTGACTACGCACAACTCAACTTGTCACCTGATGACTCAAACGACATGACAACACATTACTCGACAAATCACGACTTGACTCGACCCGACAGCCTAGGTTTCCGCAACCTAAGCTCTGATACCATAAATGTAACATCCCCAGATCGAACCGGGAATATTACACGCCGCAGACCCTCTCCGCGAGGATCCACCAGGCTAGACATCCATAAACAACCAAATGCTTGCCCGACCAGGGTCAAACAATATAATAATACAGACCGTTAAGGTCACTTACACATAAACACACAGACCGATGAGGTCACACAACTCTATCAACAGGACTGACTAACAATATTACCCACACAGGGGTCGAAATACAATACAGCGGAAGACTGAATCAACTCTAACAATACAACTAAACTCTACCAACTCTCAACTCTTGATTAGTATCGCAGCTCGTCATCCCCTTGTGCCAATCCTGTGACTGCTCCCCGAACCTGCATGTACCTGGACGCAGAACAGACATCCACCCCCCGAATACTCGGGGGTTAGTAAAACTCCATTGTTTTACTAGTGCAAGTATCAAATCATACGAAATGTAACAAGCAATTAATAATCATGATCAAATATAATAATCAAGTATCAAATATTCCCGGGAGGTTTTCACAAGAGAAGATAAGCTATGAAGCATTCGAAAATAAGATTATCATCTCGGGGATTTTCAGAATTTCAAAACCTTAAGACCTCAAGTCCTTATTCACAAAACCTTTCGAAAAACTGAAGGGCCTTAACCCAAAACTTGTTTCATAATTCAACAGTTTACAATACCGGAAACATTTCCATAAATCTCGTGGGGCTCGGCCCAACATTCTTTCTTAAAACTTTTCCTGTAAAAACTTTGATTTGAAAAGTATCATGCTCATGACACCGTGATCCACTGTCACGTGTCTCCGTAGGTTCAACAACCCGCACGGACTACATCACGCACAATTAAACAAACATAATCAATTCCGACACCGTGATCCACTGTCACGTGTCTCCGTAGGTTCAACAACCCACACGGACTATTAACCAAACATAACCAATTCCGACTCCGTGATCCACTGTCACGTGTCTCCGTAGGTATAACAACCCGCACGGACTATTAACCAAACATAACCAATTCCGACTCCGTGATCCACTGTCACGTGTCTCCGTAGGTATAACAACCCGCACGGACTATATCAATCATAACAATCACTCACACAGTCCTGACACCGTAGTCCACTGCCACGTGTCACCGTAAGCCCCGTCGAGCTCACCCGGTTGGACGCACTGTGTCCGAAACTCATGGTCCACTGCCATGCGTTATCGTAGGCCTCATCGCATCAAAGACGATTGACCTCGCACTCACTAAGTTCGATCCCGTAGTCCACCGCCACGAATCCTCGTAGGTCCCGTCGAACCAACATGAGTGAACTTAGCGGTCACACATATTCACATTCACATTACATACAACAACGAGCACCATTAATCAATCACCTTGATCACCACAAAATCGCATATCGCACGCAAATAACACAACCTCGACGCTCGCAACAACTATCATCAATCAACGACATTTAACCAACATAACACACATTCGATACACAATACATTGTACAACCAAGTGTACAACCATCCCATATGTACGTCGCATTCCTGCACAATTGGCACAACGCCTAACACGTATACTGATATAACATTATTATCACAAAGCCTTCAAATTGCGGAAACACAACCAACTCAAACGGAACATATTTACGAAGGCAAGCGAAGTCATCATACATCTCATACATAATTACTAGTCGCAAGATACAAGTCGTATAGTAAGATACTTGCCTTAATAACCGCTACCAAACGCTCCGAAGAACACGGTTCGATCGGGAAGCTCGGACCCCGAAGAAGACAACTAACGAAAGGGTTCCGACTCGAGTTCTTCACAAGAATTAGACCCTAACAACATATAATAAATAAATCATCGATCATACGAGGAAGAATAATCGTAGAACGCCCGAAAACCCCTCTATGACATTTTACCGGACACCTTCAAGGCGTCGATCAAGAACTCAACCAAAACAACGAATCGATACGATCCAACCATGGAATAACAAGGGAAAAGATGTAATACATCTTAATAATCATCAATCTATCATAATACCAAGTTAAATCGGATTAATCGGACGAAAACAACCAAAATACCCAAAATCCCCAAAATTAGATTTCTAGAAAATCTGACCTGATTCGCTCGATCAAAGGATGTTATAGGATGGATGATTGATGATATGAACTCCAAGACTTCATGGATTTATTGAACAACAACATCTCTCCATGATAGAAACAACCTCACGCTAAGAGAAGTAGAAGAAGGAGAAAAAATGGCGAAAAACGATCACTGGCCTTAAATAAGCCGACAGACTCGACCGTGTCCGCCGACACGGTCGTGGCACGCACTGCCGGGCAGGACTCGACCGTGTCTGCTAGACACGGTCGCGCCGCCGAGGGGCCTACCGATAGGACTGTCTCGCGGCGCTCGGCATTGACTCGACCGTGTCCTCGAACACGGCCGGCCTCAAGGGCCGGTTCCGCTTATCCGGAAGAGTTCGCTCGGCCGTGCTGGGCGACACGGTCGGGTCCCGAGGCGAGACTTCGCTTATCCGGACGAGTACGGCACGGCCGTGTCGGACGACACGGCCGAAGTTCGCCGGCAGTTGATCGCCAATAACGAGTGGGTGAGCTAAAACGACCATAACTCTCTCGTCCGACTCGATTGACTCACCGCTCAACCATTGGAAAGCTAACTCGATGCTCTATAATATTGCAAAGATTCAGAATTTTTGGAGTTACCAAAAATTAATGGTGATCTAACAAAGTCAAACTCATACTTAGAAAAGTCGTTTAGTAATCCTGAATTCAACAAAACGACACCGAAACCCGAACCTGAATACGAACCGAAGATACGGTTACGAAGTACTCACAAAGACGAATCTAAGAGCTAGTAGGACACACGATTCCGACCACCCGAAGGCTCGAAATTCGACAACGGAAGGTAATTACCCCAAACTTTGGGAAATTACGAAAATGGCCCAAATGCCCGAAAATCACCATACGACAACGAATAATCAAACCGAAGCTCACAACACGTATAACAACGTTAAGTGAACTTATGAAAAACCCCAAACGACAGTTTCGAACGAGATTCGCAAGAACCGAACTCAAGCGCGGAAAAGTCGCTAAAAAGCACGGAACTCAACAAAGCAGCACCGAAACGAACTCGGATGACAAAAAGTGCAGAATTAAATATTCTCCGAATGACGAAACGGTCAAAAGCGAGTCGTCAAAACGGACTTCGGCCGAAAAAAGAAATTTACCGAAAATCGAAAATTTGCGGATATTACATGATCAACTCATCTCGACATTAAGGATTTCATAACATATTCGATTCCAACTTTTATCTTTAAACAAGAATCAACAAGATTCCTTCTTGTTCATATTTGGTAACTTCATAGAACAATTTACCGGTTATTATCATGAATAATCATATTCCAAAGTCATCTGTAACCTTTCCAATTTCAGTTCTTATTCATAACAATCATGACATATATAATTCAATAGTTCTTCAAGAACACGAATTATTCGAATTCACGTTCATGATCCATTAAATGACAAAATCCGATGTGTTCTAACATCTAAAAATCCTTATTCATCATGTTCTTCGACATACAATTCATATAACTTCAAGAATCACAATAGCACCACCATAATCGTAACCAATGACAAAACATCAAAAATCCGAATTGAAGAAGGGAATTACATCAACATATCTCTTGAATTCCTTCCAAAACCATACGAAACATATCAATACTCATATATTGATAACACACTAACTTAGTACGGTAATCCAACTCGTTATCATGCTCATCAACTCGAATATATGATTATCATCAACTCAAGAACATCAATAATCAATCCAAACGAAATCCAAAAGTGAAGAACTATTACCTTGTATAGACGAACCATGAAGGAGAACAATCAACTTCATTCCAAGAATCATCAATAATTTCAAGAACAAGACTTTAATCCATGTTCCTCAGATTAATCTTTGTTAAAGATTATCATCTCTCAGTGTTTAGGACCTCAAACTTCTCTCTAAAAAATATCTCTCTCAGTTGCAAGGAAGGAATGGACGAAATGCTTCATAACACCCTTCTGTCCCTTTTTATAAAGTATATTACTAGCGTGCGTTAAACCTTATGTTTAGCGTGCGCAACAGTCTTAGCGTGCGCTAACTGACTTTGTTAGCGTGCGCTATCGCAGCCTGCAGGCTACCGTCTCAGCCAGACATGTGCTTACGTACGTAATGCCCATGCATTAGCGTACGTAACTTACACTGTCTAGCGTACTGATCGCTAGAATTCGCGTAGTATGGTTTTCAAATCCGATCAATTTTAAAATTTGTAAAACCTCGAAGTAATTCCAAGGTGTCGAACCCAAGGGAATTGATGTGTCGAAAATAAAGGAAGTAACTCTACTCAAAATTTGACTGCTATTTAGGAATCCGAAAGTTTGTTTTGATTCTAATTATCTAACTTTAAAAATCGAAAAATAAAAATTAAATAAAAGATGAATTATCTAAATCAAGCAAATAAACAAATTAGCAAGATAAAATCACAAGTTGAAAGCTAATTGATCCTAGGGTAGTATCATCTAATTGAGTTCACACAATCCATTCACTTGATTCCTTTTCCCCAAATTTTAATTCAATCCTAGAAATAATCACTCAGCCGATCTAGAATTCCGATCAAGGCAACCTAGAAAGATAGTTAATTTTAAACCCTTTTTCCCGCTAAGGCTCAAAGAATTTAAATCACTTAAAAAGCGCCAACTTATTTATCTATGATTTATCTTACTCCACTTAGGTCTTAAGATTAAATCATATTGTGTATCAAGTATTTCCACTAATTAATTCATCCTTCCGGGCAAAATCAATTAGCTAACATGCATCAATTAAGGGCCCTTTAATCTAGCATGAGATTTGACACATCTTGATCACAAGTCTAGGATGAAAGGTAAAAAGGTAATCAAAGGAACATCATGTGAACATCAATTAAATTTTCTAACCCTAGAATCAATCAATGAATTTATCCAGACATAATTGAAATTAAACAAGAAATAGATGAAGAATGCATATTATTAATATGAAAAGAGAGATTACAACCCTTACGGATGAACTCCGAGTCTTCAATCTCCGAAAAACAATAATAATTGCTGCCTCCAAAAAGTTCTTGTATCCCAAGAATTAATCTTGCCAAAATATGTAAAAGATTGCAAAAGATGATAAAAGATGAAAAAGAATGATCCCAGATATTAAAACTAGGTCTAGGAGGGGTGTATATAGCCTAAGGGAGTTAAAACTCCCGATTAGCCCTAATCTAGGAAACAAAAACTATCCAAAAGAGTCATAATACGTCAAAATACGAGAGTCCGTGGGCCGCCTATCGGATCGCCTATCGGCCGATAGCCGCCGATAGTTGATTCGCCGATCGACTTCACTCAGAGGGCAGAACCTTTCGGACGCACCTATCGGCCGATAGCCGGGCCGATAGGTGGTCCGTCTCTTGCAAAAATCCGCTTTCTTCCGTTCGTGACTCGACTCTCGGTCCTTTGTCTCGTCTTGGGTCCTTTTGGCTCTAAAACCTCGCAAACACACTAAAACCAACCCAAACGCGTAATACGGCTCGACTAATCATAAATAAGCCAAATACGAGCACATTAATCACGAAACGAGATAAAAACCTAGTATAAAATCCTAGAAATAAGTGGTAAAATTACCACTTATCAAACCCCCCCAAACTTAAGCCTTGTTCGTCCCGAACAACAAAAAGAAAAGAAAAAGAATGTCGTGAATCATCGTGCAACTCATAGTGTTCAACCTAATCAATACTATCCTGTAATTCTCTAAATAATCCGAGTGTCGTAAAAGCGAGCCGCACTCGAATAATGATTCCGCAAAGTAGTCAAGTTCAGTCCTAATCATTCGCTCATGAAGAAAATCCACTCAAAGATTAACAAAACGTGAGTCAAATCGACGTCAATATGAAAGGCTAAAATAAACAAGCTAGTTCGTCCCTGCTATACGCCTAGTGGCACAATTTTCACGAGTTTCATAACAAATAAACCCTGGACAAGATTCCCTTAATATATGTTCAAGAATTTGATTCGGGTTGACCACTAGGTTAGGATCTCGGATGTTTCATCGGGTAATCCTAGGGTGGAACTTCCATTCTCATGTATTAGGAAACCGTTTGACGTAAAAGACACTCATGGGGCACATGGATGCTTCTAGTTACTAAGTTCCCGTCTACAATGGAGAAACAACTCGAATATATAATTTCCGCATGCCCGAATCAAGGTCGCCGTTTACGCGAGAGTAAACAATGGGTCACGCGAATGCCCCGGTTACTAGGCTCCCTATCATTGGCACATGTGAAATATCTAAATCACTAGTCTAATCAGTGGTCGCTGCTTTACGCGAGGGTAAACAACGGTCACGCGAATGCCCTGCTACTAGACTTCCCTTCATAGAACAACATTATCTCGACTTTTGGGAAAATCGACCGACTCTAAACTCACTCTAAGTGCCAACACGACTAAAGAAACAAGACGACTCACTATCCTAAGATGTAACCAAACGTATTGACGGTGATTTTAAAACAAGTATGTATCGTCTCTTATCGCCAAGACCTCTACAATTACGAAAAATTTTGGACCTAAATGAATACTATGCAAAATGTAAATAATCGACTACAACTCGACTAAAAGTCGACTGCTTCTTCAGAGAGAAAACAAAGGTCGTAACATCGGTATCACACAAATAGAAGCACGAAAGATTCACTAATAAAGAAAAACTAAGACAAGCAAGGCTATCTAAAACAAACAACGAAAAGCAAATAAAAGCAAACACGAAATCTAAAAAAAAAAACTACTACGACCTAAAAAAAAAATAGAAACTAGCAAACACACCAAACAAAAATGAACAAAAAAATCTAAAAACTAAGCAACCAAAGCCAAAACCACGCAACACCAATATGATAAGCACAAATAAAAACAACGGGCACCAACACAAGCAAATAGTGATACAAGGCATACAAGGTACTCACACGTAAAGAAATTAACAAAGCCGCACTTCTCCCCCCCCCCCCCCCAAACTTATTTCGCATCCCAAAGGAGGAATAAGTTTGAAAAGAGAAAGGAGTGGCTTTGTTAACGGAGTACCTGATCACTGTGGCGGAAATGGCGGGTTTGTCGGCGAGCTCCCTTTCCTTCTCTGTGGTTGCCTTAGACTTTCCGGCATACACGGATTCGACTTCTTGCTTTGCTTTCCAGCCATTTCAAAGTTCCTTGATTGAGTTTTGAAGGAAAAACAATAGAAAGAAATCGCCTCTTGCTCTTATCGTCCGATAGGTGTGTGTGTGTGTGAAAAACGGGTGGGAGAAGTGTATAGAAGGGGGTATTAATCAACCGGGTCGAAGCGGATACTGGGCCGGGTACGTCCTATCGGGCAGGCCCATCGGCCGATAGGCTGGGCCGATAGGAACTACTGAAACTTACGTACCTCATATCGGGTCATGATGTCGGTCGATAGGGTCTGCCTTTCGACCACTGCTTGTAACATAAAATGTTTTTTAAATTTTCCTCAGCCTATCGGCCGGGCCTATCGGCCGATAGTCTCGTTCGATAGGTTTGTCTGTCTCAAAAATTTTCCAGCTTTTTCTCTTTCGCATAATTGGTCCCGTTTTTGCTTGGATATGGCGATTAAAGACCTGCAAGTATCCAAAACTCGGCGTGCATGGATTAGAACTTAACAAAACTAACAAATCTACTACGAAACTAGAAACTACAAAAATCACGCAAACGAAAAATCGAAAAGAAACGAATAAAACGAACTAATATACATACGTTGGGTTACCTCCCAACAAGTGCTACGTTTAACGTCTTTAGCTAGACGATACCTCATTCATTCCGGGTCTTCGAGGTAAGTAACATACTTCTCTTCGTGGTGCAACGACTTGAAATAGTGCTTCATCCGATGTCCGTTCACAATAAACTTGTTCCCATCTTCTTTCATCACGACACATGATCCGTTTTGATTTACTTGAAAGATGTTGTATGGACTACCACTTTGACATCAACTTCCCCGGAAATAGACGAAGCCGAGAATTGAAAACGAGCACTTCATCTCCCGGGACGAAGTCCTTCTTCCGAATGCGATCATCGTGAAACTTTTTCGCTCTTTCCTTGTAAATCCTTGCATTTTCGAAAGCCTCGTTTCTCCATTCGTCGATTTCAGCAGCCTTCTCTCTTCTTGATCCACTAGCTTCAAGAAATTCAAATTAATCCGTCTAGTGGCCCAATACGCTTTAACTTCCACCCACCAGAAATGACAGGATTTCCCAAAACGAGCTGGTATGGAGACATTCCAATTGAGTCTTATACGCGGTCCGATAAGCCCAATGTGCATCATCTAGATATTTAGCCCATCCTTCTTGTTCGTGACCGTCTTCTCTAAAATTTGTTTGATCTCCCGATCAAGAGCTCGGCTTGTCCATTAGCTTGTGGATGATAGGCGGACGTAATCTTATGTTTAACTCCATATTTTGCAAGAAGGGTTCCTAACCACCTATTATTAAAGTGGCTCCCCCCGTCACTCAACAAAGCTCGTGGAGTCCCGAAACGAGTCAAGATGTTCTTATTAAGAAATTTAATCACCACTTTCGAATCGTTCGTAATCGTCGGCATCGCCTCAACCCATCTCGACACGTAGTCGACCGAAAGTAAAATATACGAATAGCCTCGTGATTTTGCAAACGGACCCATAAAATTGATACCCCATACGTCAAACAACTCTACTTCCATAATAGTGTGCTGCGGCATCTCGTCTCTTTTGCTATGTTCCCAATCGTTGGCATCTATCGCAATGTTTCACAAAAGCTTGGCAATCTTTATGAATAGAAGGCCAATAGAAGCCACATTGGTACACCTTCATGGCCGCTCGATTCACGCAAAATGACCCCACTCGGTGCACTATGGCATTCTTCAATTATCCTTTGCCATTCGCTTTGTCGAACACACATGCGAATAATCCCGTCCGCGCACCTCCGATAAAGAATAGGGTCTTCCCAATAGTAAAATTTAACGTCATGGAAGAATTTTTTTCTTTGATGAGAAGAAAGACCCATTGGAACATGCTTGATAGCAAGGAAATTAACATAGTCCGCGTACCATGGTGTATCATCGGCCAAGGCTAGGATATGCTCGTCTGGAAAGTTCTCCTTTATTTCGATCCTCGAATCTTCTCCCTCAACCGGCTTCTCAAGACGGGAAAGGTGATCGGCAACAACATTCTCGCACCCCTTCCTATCCCGGATCTCCATGTCGAACTCTTGTAGAAGTAGTATCCATCTCACTAATCTCGGCTTTGAATCCTTCTTGGCAAATAGATAGCGAATCGCTGCGTGATCGGTATGAACAATAGTGTGAGTGCCCACTAGGTAAGGTCGGAATTTGTCGAATGCATAGACCACAACGAGCAGCTCTTTTTCCGTCGTGGTGTAGTTCATTTGGGCCGAATCCATCGTCTTACTTGCATAATAAATTACCCGGAAAAGCTTATCCCGTTTTTGACCCAAAACGGCCCCAACGGCCCAATCGCTCGCGTCGCACATCAACTCGAATGGTGCACCCCAATCCGGAGTGATCAAGACCGGCGTCGAAATTAAGGCTTGTTTCAATGTCTCAAACGCCCTTAAGCAATCATCATCAAACTGAAATTTCACGTCTTTCTCGAGCAAGGAACATAACGGCTTCGATTTTTGAGAAATCCTTAATGAACCGTCTATAGAACCCCGCATGACCTAGGAAGCAACAGATCGATTTAACATTGGTTGGAGGCGGTAATTTCGATAGCAACCACTTTCGCTCGATCAACCTCCAATCCTTCCGAAGATACTTTATGCCCCAAAGACTACTCCCTCTTGCACCATGAAGTGACATTTCTCCCAATTTAGAACAAGGTTCGTCTCCTCACACCGGCAAGTACCAAAGATAAATTTTTCAAGCAATGGTCGAAAGTTGAACCAAAAGCGAAAATCATCCATAAAGACCTCCATTATGTTCTCGACTAATCCGTGAAAGATGGCCATCATGCACCTTTGAAAAGTTGCGGGTGCGTTGCACAAGCCAAACGGCATCCTCCTAAGAGAATACCCCATAAGGACACGTGAAAGCGGTCTTGGCCGGTCTTCCGAGCGATAGCAATTTGATTGTACCCGAATACCCGTCCAAAAACAATAATACTCGTATCCGGCCAAACGATCTAGCATTTGATCAATAAATGGAAGTGGAAAATGATCCTTCCTCGTCACCGCGTTAAGTAGCCGGTAGTCGATACAAACTCTCCATCCCGTGACTAGCCTTGTCGCGATTAATTCATCTTTCTCGTCCTTGATCACGGTCATACCCCCTTTGTTAGAGACGACTTGAGTAGGACTCACCCACTCACTATCGGAAATCGCATATATCATCCGGCATCTAATAATTTGAGCACCTCTTTTCTCACAACCTCTTGCATTCCGGATTTAATCTTCGCATGGCCGCACTCGCTTATGATCGTCTTCTAGCAAAATCCGGCATACAAATAGAAGGGCTTATTCCCTTAATGTCCGAAATCGTCCATCCAATCGCCCCTTTGTGTTTTCGCAGCACCCGTAATAGCTTCTCCAAGTTAGTAGGTCCGAGAGAAGAAGAAACTATCACGGATAGACTCGCTCGCCCAAGAAGCAATATTGTAAGTGATCCGCAACGGCTTAAGTTCTAACTTCGCACCTCTATCGATCGGTCCTCGCGACAACTCCCCTTGAACGGGTTTGTTGACATCAAGATAGCATATGTCCCTCTCATTAAATCGAAACTCGTTCGCCTCCAACATTCGAACATACTCGCAATTCCTCGTAAATTTCTTCAACATCGGAATGTGAGTAAATGGAGTGTGAAATGCAATGCTCCAACAAGTCGGTCGGGCGGCATAATAGACTCAATTGCATAACATTCCTCGGGCGCATCCTCGGGCTTCTTCATCGCGTCATAGATGGAAATTTTTAGATTTTGATCATTAACCCTAAGGTAAGATCACCCTCTTGGACATCGATAAGTGCTCTCCCATCACTAGAAACGGTCTCCCAAAGATCAATGGTTGATTCTCGTCCCTGGGCATGTCAAGAACTACGAAATCGGCCGGAAGACTAAGTGTTGGACTCTCACGAACACATCCTCCACAACTCCCCTGATAAGAGATCGACCAGGTCCGCCATGAGTAGAGAAATGGTAGTCGGCTTCATCTCCCCAATCTTCAACCTCTTAAAGATGGATAGAGGCATAAGATTGATGCTTGCCCCGAGATCACACAACACATTACTAACGCTTGGTCGCCAATCATGCATGTAAAAGTAAAACGTCCCGGATCCTTCGCTTGAGCGGGAGCTTGTTTTGAATGATAGCGCTACACTCCTCTGTCAAATTTATTGTTTCAAACTTTTCCAACTTCCTCTTGCTTGCCACGTCTTTTCAAGAATTTCACGTACTCGCATGTCTCTCAAAGCGTCTAGAAGTGGAATGTTGATATTCACCTTTTGAAACATGTCGATAAATCGTTGAAGCTTTTCATCATGTCTCGACTTGGCCAATCGCCGTGGAAATGGAGCTTTTACCTCAAAATCCTTCACATTCGAACTTCCAGAGCCTTTCGACCGATAGGGGGTCGATAGGATCCACCGCCGCATTCTGTCCGGGTATCGGGTGGGCTATCGGCCGATAGTCTTGGCGATGGGCTCGCGTGTTTCATCTTCCTTCTCGTTCTCGGCTCCGGTTCTAGTACATCCTCGTTTCCATATTTCTCAACTTCAGCCCCATGATTAATGTACCTTGTCCCACTCCGAAGCTCGATTGCGTTGCATTGTTGCGTATTCGGGTTGGTCTCGGTCGCTCGGAAATGGCCCGGCTTATGAAATCCGGCAGGCGTTCGCCATTTGACTCATTTGGGTCTCCACCATCGAAATCTGCTTTGTCAAGGATATCACAGAGTTTCCAATATATGTCACAAAATGCTCGAGAGCCCCGAACCTCTTGTCTGCTTTATAAATAAAATCCTTTTGACTTGCCTCTAACCGTTCCAACATCTCTTCCATCGGTGTCTTAGCAATCGGCTCTTGAATAACCCCGTTTTTCACGTTAAATCCCGGTGGTGGCTGGAGAGCATTGTTTGGGTTGGCATAAGAGAAATTAGGGTGGTTTCGATTGTTCGGATAATAGTTTCCCTATTTCCCTTGCCGGAAGTTTCCTCCTTGCACGTAATTCACATCCTCCTCAATTGCAATAGGCTCGTTTAGCTCTTCAAAAACTGCATTGACTCCCAAAGTCTTCTTTCTTAGTATCTCAAGCTCTTTTTGTTGTCTTTCAAATGCCTTCAAATCACCGTAGGCGTCCTCGTCACCGGATGGAACCTTTCTTCTCGTCATCTTCCTATCGGTCACCTCCTCGTAATCATTGTTGACCGCTAGCTCGATGAGATACTTGGCCTCTTCATAATCGTAGCAAGAAATCCCCTTTCGATGAATAGTCCAACTCTCTTCTAGCCTTCCTCGTCAAACCCCGATAAAACCGAATATAGATTTCCTCCTTGTCAATTCCATGCTGTGGGCATTTGCGAAGTATCTTCTTAAATCGGATCCATGCCTCGTATAAGTATTCATCCTCATATTGCTCGAATTGCAAGATATCGTTGATTTGTTTTTGCACCTTCGAGGAGGATAGAATCGTGCTAAGAACAACCGAGTCATCTCTCTCCAAGTACCAATTTCCTTCCGATCTAGGCTCTTGTACCAATCTAGCGCATCTTCTTCTAAAGAGAACCGGAATAGGCGGAGCTTAATGACATCCGGAGGCACTCCGTTTTGCTTGATGGTGGCACATATGTCCAAAAACGACTCAAGGTGAGCGTTTGGATCTTCATTAACTCCTCCTCCGTATGTTTGAGACTTCACTGTAGCGATGAGGGACGGCTTAAGCTCGACGTTGTTGGCATCAATCTTTCCCCAACCTCCTTCTTGATAATCGTCCAGCTTAGGTCGAAAGCGGGCATTCAAAGGGATCTTCTCGGGACGAGCGAGTTCTCGTGGTGGGTCACCAATGCCGGCCATGGTATCAACGAAAGGTATAGAAATAGTCTCGGTTCTCGCTTCTTGCTTATTCCTCCTCAAAGACTTCTCGATTTCCGGATCCAAAGGAAATAAGTCCTTTCCTTGGGATCTTGTGATCATGCACCGCCTACAAAGAAGAAAAAACAAGATGTGAGGGAACGAGATCGAATATTAATAATAATAGTAAACAACTTAAAGTAACAATCTCTTCTTTTTCGAATTATCCCCTTACGTTTTCTATCAATTCCCCGGCAACGGCGCCAAAAATTGATCGCTAGAATTCGCGTAGTATGGTTTTCAAATCCGATCAATTTTAAAATTTGTAAAACCTCGAAGTAATTCCAAGGTGTCGAACCCAAGGGAATTGATGTGTCGAAAATAAAGGAAGTAACTCTACTCAAAATTTGACTGCTATTTAGGAATCGAAAGTTTGTTTTGATTCTAATTATCTAACTTTAAAAATCGAAAAATAAAAATTAAATAAAAGATGAATTATCTAAATCAAGCAAATAAACAAATTAGCAAGATAAAATCACAAGTTGAAAGCTAATTGATCCTAGGGTAGTATCATCTAATTGAGTTCACACAATCCATTCACTTGATTCCTTTTCCCCAAATTTTAATTCAATCCTAGAAATAATCACTCACCGATCTAGAATTCCGATCAAGGCAACCTAGAAAGATAGTTAATTTTAAACCCTTTTTCCCGCTAAGGCTCAAAGAATTTAAATCACTTAAACAACGCTAACTTATTTATCTATGATTTATCTTACTCCACTTAGGTCTTAAGATTAAATCATATTGTGTATCAAGTATTTCCACTAATTAATTAATCCTTCCGGGCAAAATCAATTAGCTAACATGCATCGATTAAGGGCCCTTTAATCTAGCATGAGATTTGACACATCTTGATCACAAGTCTAGGATGAAAGGTAAAAAGGTAATCAAAGGAACATCATGTGAACATCAATTAAATTTACTAACCCTAGAATCAATCAATGAATTTAGCGAGACATAATTGAAATTAAACAAGAAATAGATGAAGAATGCATATTATTAATATGAAAAGAGAGATTACAACCCTTACGGATGAACTCCGAGTCTTCAATCTCCGAAAATCAATAATAATTGCTGCCTCCAAAAAGTTCTTGTATCCCAAGAATTAATCTTGCCAAAATATGTAAAAGATTGCAAAAGATGATAAAAGATGAAAAAGAATGATCCCAGATATTAAAACTAGGTCTAGGAGGGGTGTATATAGCCTAAGGGAGTTAAAACTCCCGATTAGCCCTAATCTAGGAAACAAAAACTATCCAAAAGAGTCATAATACGTCAAAATACGAGAGTCCGCTGGGCCGCCTATCGGACTGGCCTATCGGCCGATAGGCTGGCCGATAGTTGATTCGTCGATCGACTTCACTCGGTAGGGCAGGAACCTTTCGGACGCACCTATCGGCCGATAGGCTGGGCCGATAGGGTGGTCTGTCTCTTGCAAAAATCCGTTTCTTCCGTTCGTGACTCGACTCTCGGTCCTTTGTCTCGTTTTGGGTCCTTTTGGCTCTAATAACCTGCAAACACACTAAAACCAACCCAAACGCGTAATACGGCTCGACTAATCATAAATAAGCCAAATACGAGCACATTAATCACGAAACGAGATAAAAACCTAGTATAAAATCCTAGAAATAAGTGGTAAAATTACCACTTATCACGTACGCAAGTCCTTACATTTAGCGTGCGCTAATACCAGTTGACTTGCTACAGTCTACACCTACCACGAAGATGCTTGTGACCCCACATGCCGAAAGCAACCAATAAAGCCAAGATTTCCTGTTCACCGATATACAGTTAGCGTGCGCTAATCAACATGCATTAGCGTGCACTAACACTATATTACAACATCCGTTGAATTATCAGAACGTGCGCCGAAAGTGGCCTGGTCCACGCGTAGATTCCTTCCGATCGGACTGCATTAGCGTGCGTTATCTTATATCCGTAGTGTGCGCTAAACCTGCACGATAGCGTGCGCTACTCATGATTATTAGCGTGCGCTAATAATGTTACACTTAGCCATTTTCAGCTATCCTCGTCCAACATCTCGACATACCAAATATGAACATACGATATACTTAATACATTACTCAACACAGTATATCTTCGAATACAATTGTCGACCAATACGAAAATTATACCAATACTGACATCTCAGTCCTTCATTTATTTTATCCATACTGTACAGATTCCACGCTGTACAACATAACTCGGATAAAATAACATTAAACAATAATATTAGAAATTTCGGATATTACGGATAGGACCTTCATCTACTCACAATGAGTGGAGGTTGAGGGATCTCGGCTTGTTCTGTCACTGAGCCGAGTCGGCATGATAAGTATTGGAGTATAAAACGCAGCGGAAGCGAGATGGAATAATAAGTTTTATAAACTAACCAACATAAATAGCGGGTCTATTTAGGCTTGTCAATTAATTAATTAAACAGATTGATTAACAATTTAAATATATGTATTTACGCAGTAGAAATTGGTAATTCATACCTTTGAAGCCAAGTGGTGGAAAAATTCTTTCTGGGTCGATTGAACCCCCCTTCGTACTCCTCCTTGATCTTCTTGTATTTCTATCTCAAGATCTTCTAGAGTATATCCCGCCTAAGATCCGGATATCGTGTGGGCAATAATCTACCAGATCAAACTTGGAATTACAGTATGGGATAGGCCGAAAATTCTTCAAGAAATACCTCACAAATTTTTCTCTCTATTTTTCTTGAATATTTACGTATTTAGAAAAATATTGTGTTAGCTAAATTATGGAATCCAAGACACAAGTCAAGATCCACAATTAAACACAAAATTAGAGAAAAAATCGGAATTCTTGTTCCAACAAGGATTAAAAAATTGGCCCCCCCATGTGTCCTATATATAGGTGTTTTGGGCTACTCTAGAGACCTTAAGGAGGATAAGGTAAGGACTCCCAATAGAGATCATCTTTCCAATATTAGGACTCTTCCTAATATGAAGACTCTATTAATATCAACTTAGTCCACTAAAAGGTTGATATTGCACTTCCTACCAAAATCCCAAATTACGAAATTGGGCTCCCTTTTGAATTAATTATTTCCCGTATTTAAGATATTCCATGTCCATTAATTAATTTAAGATACTGACAGCTTTTAATTATTTAATGTGTTATACATGAGTATACCACTCGACTTTTATTATTATATCGGAAAATTAATTCCACCTGCAGGGTTTAATATAATAATCCTTTCGAGTGCCTCAAGGGACATGATCAACCCGACTGGTCGGGACACGATTTCTAGCTATAATATTAATTATTATATAAATAATAATATTGCCCAAAATATCGAGCATATTGATTCAATCATTTTGGCTCTCACCCATGATAAATCAAAGCAATAAATATTAAATATATATAATTAAATATTAATCACTAGAATTAAGTAATAATAATTGTCCGAGATGTGCGTTCTTCTTATAGTCAGTACAGAAGAATCTATCTCACCGCGATCCTATTCAACGTATACCGAATACGCTAATATATGCTAATGGTCAAGACCAACCAATCTCAAGCATGTATTACAACCTCTCACATAACGGTCTAATGTTATATAGGTTGTGAACTAATTATTACTATATAAGGAACCGATAATGTGATCTTCTGTGTGACACGACACACCACATTATCTACAATATAAAGTAATTTAGACAACATTTGCATAACCATAGCGTGAACAAATATGCAAAACATATTCTCTTAGATAAAGACTGAAAAATTAAGTAATACAAGCATAAAGTATGCTTTGATGTATACAACCCTAACAATAAGTTGGTTAACTGGTAACCAAGTCTTGATTTGAATCTGAGCTGAGACAGACCGAGTTAGAGCCTCGCGCTCAGGTCGGCCTGAACATCAGGTTGGATACTGAGTTAATAAGCTCATTCTTGGGCTGTGTAGGGTCTTAATTTATGGGCCCTGTTGGGCTTATGCCCGAGCTTACTAGATCCACATAAGCAATTCGGTTCGGTTTATGTCGTTCAGTGGCCCCTGAGTTTGTATCTCGGCATGCCGAGTAGGAACTCAAGTCCATCCTTTATCCTTTAGGATTTTGGTTACTTTCTTGAAGCCGGCTTTTCTTAGTGTTATGTCGGCCTTGACTTGCTTGGGTGTCTCACTGAATTTTAAGGGTCTGGTCATACCAATCGCTTCATATCCTATCATAGAGTTGGACGGCGCGCGCTTGGAGAGGCTAAGGGGCCTTTTCTCCTGAGAAACCGCGCCCATTATGCGGTGTGATCATGGTGTGGATCCATGTGCCCTCCTCATAAATCATTTCTTCATTCATTTCATAGGCGAAGAAACTTGAGGGCTTATCATTTTCGGCGAAACTTCAGTCTCCGACCAATTTTCCAACGAACTACTCCGGTCGAACTCGCTGGTACGGCTCCCTAATCGGTCTTCGCCCGTTCGCTCTCTGCTTCTGAGGTATTTTCTCCACCTCTATTTGCCGCTTGTATTTTTCGCCATTGTTGAGTTTCTGAGGCTTCAAATCTCCTCTGTTAAACTTCATGTCTACAAAATGTCTAAGCGTGGATATTTAGAGAAGAATTCCACTTACGGCTTTTACACTAAGAACTCTAGGATTTACGTTAAATCTGATGGATCGTGGAAGCTTTTGTCTTTAGTGGCCATTTGCTTTTGTACTTGAATAAAACCCCCAAAATGGATGTCCAGTATCCCTCTGGGTTGTTTGCGTCTAGGACCGTAGATGGCGATGATACCGACATGTTAACTCTTAGTAGTTTGGATGAAGTCCTAGGCTGCATCTTTTTGCATTATGTCGAGGATAAATCCCAAGCTCGGCTTCGTTTTGGTGGAGGTTTCTCCTCGGCCCAAGTAGTTGAGATGGGGGAGAAAGCCACCTCGTCGCCTTCACAGGGTGAGTCTAACCCCTTGTCCTCTTCTATAGGTATGGCTGGGGAGAGTAGTTCTGACAGGCCTGTCGGGGAGTTTGACTCCGAGGTTGTTGGCTCAAGACGGAGCCAAGGCAAAGGCCATATAAACCCAGGAGGCTCCTCTCGGCCTAAGCATTTCAAAGGGGGTGACGAGATGCTTGAGGAACTTTATAGCACATATGCGGTAGATAGGAATGAGTATAGGCTCTACCATAGTTTGGCCACTCCTTCCGCTGATAAGCATGAAGCTAAAACTTTCTACTATAGAGTTGCCCTCGTCCCGTTTTATTTCAAGCAGTTCCACCTCGGTCTAAGGCTGTCCTTAGACCCTTTCATTAATTAATTTTTGGAAGATTGAAAAATTGTCCCAGTCCACCTCGTTGCCAATGCAGACAGGTATCTCTCCGCCTTTATTATCTTGTGCTGTAGTCTCGGCTTCGTGCCATGCATGATTGCCTTCTTTCACTTCTTCAACTCGTCTTACAACTCCAAAACGAGAACCATCACCATTAAATCTGATACCAACAAACCCAAGCTCATGGCCCCCATTTCAAACACCATCAATAAGGTCACGGGTTGGAACAGGCACATGTTCAAGGTTGAGAGTCGGCATGGCTGGGAATTCACAGCACCCGTTAATTCACCGCATCGCCCCAATTTCATCTTTCACGGATTGGGTTGTTCACCCCAATTTCGTCTTTCATGAGGATTGTGCAACCTGCAGAGACGAGGGGGACAAGTGGTTAAAATCCGTGGACATCGTAGGATGTAATTTTCTTCATACTTGCTCACTTTCGTTTTTCCTCCTATCTCGTCTTGGGCTAACATTTATTTTTGTGCAGATCTCTCAGTGTAGGACATCCAGAAGGTTGATGAGGAGCAAGTTGACCCGGTCATGGCGGCTCGTAAGAAGAAGAGGTTGTCCCGGTTGAGGGGAGTTGAGAAGAGGCATGCCGACATGGAGGCTCGGCAAAAAAAGCTGCAAGATAAGGGGGAGTCGTCTCTTCCCAAGGAGCCATCCATTGCTCAAGCTGCGGTACCATTCGAGCCTGAGGCCGAGGTCGAGGAGGGGCCTGCTGAGGATGCTTACCCTTCTCCGACGCGAGCCCAAAGTCTAGGCCAAGGGCACTCTCAATAATCGAGCCGAGAGCGAGGGGCGGAAGTTGAGGTGGAAAAGCGCCCGAGTCATAAGAGGCAGAGGGAAGAGAGAGGCCGGGATCGAGAAGAGCCTTCTCAAAAGGAGCTGTTCCCCCACCACAGGGTTCAGTCTCGGCTTTCGTCCTTTCTGATGCCGAGATCAAAAGCATGATTGACTCCTTTGCTGCTGCGCCCATCATGTCCGGGTTTGATTCGATGGTTCGTTCTGGGGCCGCTCTCATGCTCGGAGGGCCTGTCATCAAGTGCGCTATGAACAGGTCTTATATCAAGCAACTTGTTTCCGACAAGCCGAGCTCGTTTCAGCTTTTCAACATGAAGGGCTTGATTCTTAGCGAGGTACCGTTATCCCACCTCGGACTTTCATATTTCAAATTTCCTTTCTGCAATCTGCTTGAACTGAGTTTGTTTTCTTTTTGTAGATCGCCTCCATAGCCCAACATGAGTATGCCGTGTTCAGATAAGTCATGGATTTGGCGTACAAGAATGAGGCTATTGCTAAGTCGGCCCAAGAATCCACCGTTAAACTCGTTGAGAAGGTTGAAGCCCTAGAGAAGGAGAAGGCTTATCATGACGCCGTGCTGAACGAGGCCGAGCTGAAGGTTGAACAGGTCGAGGCGTCCAGGAAGTCCACGCTTGAGGACTTGGGGAAGTTAAAGGAGGCGTTGCTTCAGTCTGAGTCCGCCCTGAAGATTGTTGAGGCCGAGGCACAGAGGAAGAGGGCCGAGGTCTTGGCATTGGAGAAGAACGCCGCGGATGAAAGGCTGGCCTTTCTTGAGGAGAGCATACCCGACAAAGAGGAGGCCGCCGTCGATCATTACCGAAAGAGCAAGCAGTATCGGGATGACATGGCTAACGAAGCGGGATCTGTCTACGGTGACGCCTGGTCTAATTTGTCTCGGCTCCTCTACATTGACCCTGAAGTCGAGGTGCCTCTGGAGAGCTTGCTCGTCTTTTCGTCCAAGATCCTTACAGTGTCGAAGCCAGGGCAGCTCACTCTATAATCTCGTATTCCGAGAATGCTCTTAAGTACATACGGACTAGGGATTCTCAAGATGGGAATCCGGCATTGTAACATCCCCCAACCCATTTGGGAATATTACAGCGCCGAAAACCCTCTCCGTGAGGATCTACCAGGCTAAATACAAAAAAAAACGATGAACGATACATGCCAACATGGCTAAAGACGAACCATTAGACCGATTTGGTCTTTTACAACAACACAGCATATAGGACATATATATCTCGAACTCATAACTCATACCCACGCAGGGGTTGGGTTACATCAACGTTCCCATAAAACGGGAGAATAACACAATAGAGAGACAAACAACAAAACTCTACCGAAATACTCAACGACTGGTCTTTATGTGATTAGTATCGTCGTCCACCATCATCCTTCGTATCGATCCTGTGATTTTCTCCCCAGCAACCTGAAAGTACCTGGACGCAATACAAACATCCACCCCCCGACTCGGGGGTTAGCAAAACTCCACTGTTTTGCTAGTGCAAGTATAAAATACAAATACAAGCCATACACAACATGCTCCAGGAAATATAAAAATTTAATTACTTCCACAATTCAACCCAACGAAAGACTTCCCGAGGCATTCCAATAGATAACATAGTTCAAACCGTAAAAAGTTGGAATGAGACATGTAGACGCTTTGAAAAGCACTTTAAAATTCTCGGGAGTTTTGGAAAGACATTTTGAACTAATGAATCCTCAATTTATTAAAACCCACATTGGGACACGGCCTCAAGTATTGCTTTTCAAAGGATGCAAATCCGGTCACAAAACACGGGGTCTACGACCCAAACATCCACATCACATACTAAAGTAAATAACTCAAAGGTCAAACTCGATTCACAATCAAACCACAATGCATGAAAACAATCACAGGGCCCGCGTCCTTATGCCAAAAACCTCACAATCAAGAAACGAGTCACATACGACACTTATGCTGATGCCATTCTAGCCAAGTACCAAGACCTTACGTATGACGTATCTCACACCGAGAATGAAAATGTTATGATATTCCGGACATATCACAATTATCGAAACAACGTGCCATAATCATCATCACAAGATAACCTCCCAAGCTGTAATGGCACTGTACCTATACGGGATACACACCCCAGAGTCCTCGTCAGGCCCTCCCCAGTATATAACCCAACCGAGTGATCTGCCGAACTCGAAGTCTAAACAAATCCCAGGGGACCCTTGCAGGTTTTACTCGGCTCACACACACTCAATAACCCATATGGCACAAATCACAATCATCAAAAACACATTCTCCCGAAGTACATCAAACGTAAATCAAGATACTTGTTAAAAATGGCCACTTAACCGACACAAAATGGCCACTTAACCGACACATACTCACAACCAATATTACACAACACATTCTCATCGATAGACACACACACCTCTTACCAAAAAGTCATAATCTTAAGTCCACTAAAGATGTAATCACACACAATGGTACCATACGCAAATAAGGCATTCCAATGCACGACACTAATACACATTCTCAGAACAACATAATCGTTCACAAACACACAAGTAGATTTTAAAGAGGGCCTTAGTAGAGAATATACCGATTATTTTATAAGTTTGTTAAAAATAATCCAATCGCACAGATAGTCAATTATCGACTATTACAGTTACGAAACATGAAGTGTATAGGCAAGATACTTGCCTCGAAACCGCAAGCGAACAAATATGGCGAACCACAAGGCCTCGATACCACAAACCACCAGACAATGAACGGATGAGGTTGAGCGGCCCTCGAACTTCCAAAAACGACCAAGAATCCGGCAACCCCACGAATACTACGGAAATAACACCAACACGAATCAATAACACTAAACGGAATCCGAAACAACCCAAAAAAACAAGAATCCAAGGGTTTCTTTAAGGAAATCGAAAATCAGGTCCCGTGTGATAAAAATTGATAAACGAGTTACAAAATCTGAAGATCATGACTAATACAACGGGATTACCATGAAAAATTCATCAATATCGGACAAAATCAACTAATCAAGAAGAAAACCCCCAAAATACCCGAAATTACGGTTCTAAGAATTTTACCTTGATTAAAATGGGGAAAGATGTTGGGATGTTGTTAAATCCATACTAGGAACTCAAAGGTGTTGATGGGTGATGATATCAGGCCAAAATCCATGCTTATACGCCCTCAAGATCGTCTAGATCGCCGGAAGGAAGAAAGGGGAGGAAGAAATGACGAAAGTTGACCTCTGCAGTCCTATATATACTGTCAACAGTTAGCGCATGCTAAGGTATGTGTAGCGTGCGCTATCGGCTGCAAAATGCAGTCCAGAACCCTCTGCCAGACTCCATTAGCGCGCGCTAATAGATGCGTTTAGCGTGCGCTAATTATACAATGTGTAGTCTTTGCTATTTCGACCATAACTCCTTCGTCCGGACTCCGATTGACTCACCGTTTGAACTATTGGAAAGTTAACTTGATGCTTTATCATACTGAAAAGATTCAGAACTTTTGGAAGTTCCAAGAATCGATGGTGATTTTACAAATTCGAACTAATACGTCAATTAATCTGAAACAATAACAAAACTTGCTCGAATGCCGAAATGTGCTGAACAAAACATGTCTGAAATGTGTCAATGAACACAAGCAAGTCACTAGAATCGAAAAATATAGAAATAGAAAGTATGGGTATTACATTCTACCCCACTAAAAAGAAATTTCGGCCCCGAAACTTTAAACATAAAACGATCAGCGCAAAACAATCTCCGACAACAAAAATCAGAATGATAACAAAACGCAAAACACATGCTATCTGTTGCCGATGACCTGCAATGAATAACATGTAGCACGTGGCTGCTAACATCCGTTTCGCTACTTCAGAACGATTACAAAACACAATGGGATAAAATTTAATATGGTTGACCAATCCGAACAGTACGTCAGTCAGAACGCAAGATAAACGCTGAGCAAAAACAAAATTCCACCACTCGGGGGTCAGAAGATCGACAAAGGAGCTAATTTCCCAAACTTAAGGAAATTAGGAAGTGATCTGAACGCACAAAAATCACGATACGGGAGCAACAAAAACCAGATAACAAACGATCGAACCACAACGATCGAGACGATAATGGTCGAACAATCAAAATCAAATAGCAACTCAGAAGTTCACACCACAACTCGATACAATAGGTAGTCTGGTAAAGAAGACAATATATGCATTTATATAAGATTCATAGGGATGGAGCCAAATTCGGAAAAAGTCACAACGACAAACGGATTAACCCGATACAATACCACAACTCGTTCGAACAACAAAAAGTGCAGAATAGAACAAGTCCAAAAATATCAACGAACACAAATGATTCGATAGAGTCGGACAAAACGGGATGAGAGAAAAAAAAATATGGGTATTACACCATATCACCTTTAAAAGAGGTTTCGTCCCCAAGACCTAAACAACGAGAACGAAGTGATAGAATAGCAATCTTCCCGGCAATATTCTCTTGGTCTCGCATCTGATCTCCATGACTGTCTGTACCGCAGTCATGACCGTGTCTCTACTCCTCGGCACACTAAGCGGATACTCACTCAATACGATGGCACAACATCGCAAAATAGTATACCAAAGTGCCAACTCAGCACGACATATCCCATGAGACAACTAATAACAACTCGATAAGAAGATCCACGAGGTATCTTACATGATATCCTTTGAAAATACTTGGATTTGTATGTTTATTCAAATAAAACTTTGAAATTATTTTTGGTACCTCAGATTTTTATCAAAACTTGTAAACAAAAGACTTTAACCGTCTTCTTTTGGAATTATCTGCAAAACAATATTTCCTTGCAACTGCCACTATTAAAATCACCATGCCACTACACATCATCATAACCGTTAATAACAAACAAGGTGACCACGCAAGATCATCAAACCATTCGTACAAGCACTAAATATTCCCACCAATCATCAATCATTTTGGGGTGATTCAAGATCACGCACGATAACTAGCTAAGTATAGAAAACTTCTTCAAGTCCGAGTTTAAAGTTTAAATCGAGTAAGATTTTTTTTCATCTTTCATAATATATTTTGAAAATAAAAATCGTATTGGGTTTTGAAATACATAAAAAAATTATGGTGTGAAAGATTTTTGAAAATCATGTACTCAAATTGAAAGCCGTCGATTAATCGAACCGTCAAAATTTTATGAAATTTTAGGAAAGCATTTCGAACATACACAGCAGACATAATTTATCACTTAATCAATTATTACTTAGCACTACGAAAAATCATAACACACATTCATACACAACAGTTTTCATCACTAGACAACACACATAGAGTACAGTTACAGGTGATTGACTGCAAAATTTCGGTTCCATCGTCTCTGCCCAGGCTGATTAGCGCGCGTTACAACAAATATAAGCGTGCGCTACTCATGCCACATTAGCGCGTGCTAGCCTCATACTTAGTGTGCGCTAATTGCTCTATTTCAGCAACATAATCGCGAGCATATATATACGACATTACTAGAACCGAAGGTTACAAATAAACAACAGCAACATACGGACCTAAATGCCACCGATTCACATAATTACAACACCTCACAAGCAACCATAAAAAGGCAATTGTCATTCCAAACCGAAATATCACCTCTCGGTCACGAGAACTATCTCAACGAGTGCATACCGAACGACTCAGCGTTCACACGATCACTTAAATCTCAACTCTGAGCGTTATAGCCAAAATAACAATAACATCACTACCACATACCTTTTAACTGGAATTTATGAAACCGAAAAGTTGGAAATGAAAGTCACGTCTCAAGTAAATTTTTGATAGACCTCATTTGAGTTTTAAAAATCAAATTTTGAAAATTTGCAACGCAAAATGAAAATAAAATATAAGTAGTTTGAGTTCTCCAAAAATTTTCGGTCTCGAGGTCATCATACGGAAATCAAACTCTTTACCTTTTTGAAGGATGTTTTAAAAATGAAAATTTACGTGACTTTCCAAAACATTAAAGTTTTAAAATATCATATCGATAAGCTTTCATTGAGTAACCAAACCAAAACATTACTCCTGTAAAAACGATTTATACAAATATATATATATATATATACACACATATATATACATATAAATCGGCACCATTCTACATTCCTGCATAATACGAGAATTGATCGCTAGAATTCGCGTAGTATGGTTTTCAAATCCGATCAATTTTAAAATTTGTAAAACCTCGATGTAATTCCAAGGTGTCGAACCCAAGGGAATTGATGTGTCGAAAATAAAAGAAGTAACTCTACTCAAAATTTGACTGCTATTTAGGAATCCAAAAGTTTGTTTTGATTCTAATTATCTAACTTTAAAAATCGAAAAATAAAAATTAAATAAAAGATGAATTATCTAAATCAAGCAAATAAACAAATTAGCAAGATAAAATCACAAGTTGAAAGCTAATTGATCCTAGGGTAGTATCATCTAATTGAGTTCACACAATCCATTCACTTGATTCCTTTTCCCCAAATTTTAATTCAATCCTAGAAATAATCACTCAGCCGATCTAGAATTCCGATCAAGGCAACCTAGAAAGATAGTTAATTTTAAACCCTTTTTCCCGCTAAGGCTCAAAGAATTTAAATCACTTAAAAAGCGCCAACTTATTTATCTATGATTTATCTTACTCCACTTAGGTCTTAAGATTAAATCATATTGTGTATCAAGTATTTCCACTAATTAATTAATTCTTCCGGGCAAAATCAATTAGCTAACATGCATCGATTAAGGGCCCTTTAATCTAGCATGAGATTTGACACATCTTGATCACAAGTCTAGGATGAAAGGTAAAAAGGTAATCAAAGGAACATCATGTGAACACCAATTAAATTTACTAACCCTAGAATCAATCAATGAATTTAGCCAGACATAATTGAAATTAAACAAGAAATAGATGAAGAATGCATATTATTAATATGAAAAGAGAGATTACAACCCTTACGGATGAACTCCGAGTCTTCAATCTCCGAAAAACAATAATAATTGCTGCCTCCAAAAAGTTCTTGTATCCCAAGAATTAATCTTGCCAAAATATGTAAAAGATTGCAAAAGATGATAAAAGATGAAAAAGAATGATCCCAGATATTAAAACTAGGTCTAGGAGGGGTGTATATAGCCTAAGGGAGTTAAAACTCCCGATTAGCCCTAATCTAGGAAACAAAAACTATCCAAAAGAGTCATAATACGTCAAAATACGAGAGTCCGCTGGGCCGCCTATCGGACTGGCCTATCGGCCGATAGGCTGGCCGATAGTTGATTCGTCGATCGACTTCACTCGGTAGGACAGGAACCTTTCGGACGCACCTATCGGCCGATAGGCTGGGCCGATAGGGTGGTCTGTCTCTTGCAAAAATCCGTTTCTTCCGTTCGTGACTCGACTCTCGGTCCTTTGTCTCGTTTTGGGTCCTTTTGGCTCTAAAACCTGCAAACACACTAAAACCAACCCAAACGCGTAATACGGCTCGACTAATCATAAATAAGCCAAATACGAGCACATTAATCACGAAACGAGATAAAAACCTAGTATAAAATCCTAGAAATAAGTGGTAAAATTACCACTTATCAAACCCCCCCAAACTTAAGCCTTGTTCGTCCCGAACAACAAAAAGAAAAGAAAAAGAATGTCGTGAATCATCGTGCAACTCATAGTGTTCAACCTAATCAATACTATCCTGTAATTCTCTCTAAATAATCCGAGTGTCGTAAAAGCGAGCCGCACTTTTCGAATAATGATTCCGCAAAGTAGTCAAGTTCAGTCCTAATCATTCGTTCATGAAGAAAATCCAGCTCAAAGATTAACAAAACGTGAGTCAAATCGACCGTCAATATGAAAGGCTAAAATAAACAAGCTAGTTCGTCCCGTTACACAGTCTAGTGGCACAATTTTCACGAGTTTCATAACAAATAAACCTCGGACAGTATTCCCTTAATATATGTTCAAGAATTTGATTCGGGTTGACCACTAGGTTAGGATCTCGGGATGTTTCATCGGGGTAATCCTAGGGTGGAACTTCCATTCTCATGTATTAGGAAACCGTTTGACGTAAAAGACACTCATGGGGCACATGGATGCTTCTAGTTACTAAGTTCCCGTCTACAGTGGAGAAACAACTCGAATATATAATTTCCGCATGCCCGAATCAAGGTCGCCGTTTTACGCGAGAGTAAACAGCGGGTCACGCGAATGCCCCCGGTTACTAGGCTCCCTATCATTGGCACATGTGAAATATCTAAATCACTAGTCTAATCAGGGTCGTCGTTTTACGCGAGGGTAAACAACGGGTCACGCGAATGCCCCTGTTACTAGACTTCCTTCATAGAACAACATTATCTCGACTTTTGGGAAAACTCGACCGACTCTAAACTCACTCTAAGTGCCAACACGACTAAAGAAACAAGATTTACTCACTATCCGGAAGATGTAACCAAACGTATTGACGGTGATTTTAAAACAAGTATGTATCGTCTTTTATCTGTCAAGACCTCTACAATTACGAAAAATTTTGGACCTAAATGAATACTATGCAAAACAGAAATAACTGACTACAACTCGACTAAAAGTCGACCGTTTCTTCAGAGAGAAAAACAGTGTCGTAACATCGGTATCACACAAATAGAAGCACGAAAGATTCACTAATAAAGAAAAACTAAGACAAGCAAGGCTATCTAAAACAAACAACGAAAAGCAAATAAAAGCAAACACGAAATCTAAAAAAAAAAACTACTACGACCTAAAAAAAAATAGAAACTAGCAAACACACCAAACAAAAATGAACAAAAAAATCTAAAAACTAAGCAACCAAAGCCAAAACCACGCAACACCAATATGATAAGCACAAATAAAAACAACGGGCACCAACACAAGCAAATAGTGATACAAGGCATACAAGGTACTCACACGTAAAGAAATTAACAAAGCCGCACTTCCCCCAAACTTATTTCGCATCCCAAAGGAGGAATAAGTTTGAAAAGAGAAAGGAGTGGCTTTGTTAACGGAGTACCTGATCACTGTGGCGGAAATGGCGGGTTTGTCGGCGAGCTCCCTTTCCTTCTCTGTGGTTGCCTTAGACTTTCCGGCATACACGGATTCGACTTCTTGCTTTGCTTTCCAGCCATTTCAAAGTTCCTTGATTGAGTTTTGAAGGAAAAACAATAGAAAGAAATCGCCCCTTGCTCTTATCGTCCGATAGGTGTGTGTGTGTGTGTGAAAAACGGGTGGGAGAAGTGTATAGAAGGGGGTATTAATCAACCGGGTCGAAGCGGATACTGGGCCGGGTACGTCCTATCGGGCAGGCCCATCGGCCGATAGGCTGGGCCGATAGGAACTACTGAAACTTACGTACCTCATATCGGGTCATGATGTCGGTCGATAGGGTCTGCCTTTCGACCACTGCTTGTAACATAAATTTTTTTTTTTAATTTTCCTCAGCCTATCGGCCGGGCCTATCGGCCGATAGTCTCGTCCGATAGGTTTGTCTGTCTCAAAAATTTTCCAGCTTTTTCTCTTTCGCATAATTGGTCCCGTTTTTGCTTGGATATGGCGATTAAAGACCTGCAAGTATCCAAAACTCGGCGTGCATGGATTAGAACTTAACAAAACTAACAAAGCTACTACGAAACTAGAAACTACAAAAATCACGCAAACGAAAAATCGAAAACAAACGGATAAAACGAACTAATATACATACGTTGGGTTACCTCCCAACAAGTGCTACGTTTAACGTCTTTAGCTAGACGATACCTCATTCATTCCGGGTCTTCGAGGTAAGTAACATACTTCTCTTCGTGGTGCAACGACTTGAAATAGTGCTTCATCCGATGTCCGTTCACAATAAACTTGTTCCCATCTTCTTTCATCACGACACATGATCCGTTTTGATTTACTTGAAAGACAGTGTATGGACCAGTCCACTTTGACATCAACTTCCCCGGAAATAGACGAAGCCGAGAATTGAAAACGAGCACTTCATCTCCCGGGACGAAGTCCTTCTTCCGAATGCGATCATCGTGAAACTTTTTCGCTCTTTCCTTGTAAATCCTTGCATTTTCGAAAGCTTCGTTTCTCCATTCGTCGATTTCCAGCAGCTTCTCTCTTCTTGATCCACTAGCTTCAAGAAATTCGAAATTAATCCGTCTAGTGGCCCAATACGCTTTAACTTCCAGCTCCACCGGTAAATGACAGGATTTCCCAAAAACGAGCTGGTATGGAGACATTCCAATTGGAGTCTTATACGCGGTCCGATAAGCCCAATGTGCATCATCTAGATATTTAGCCCAGTCCTTCTTGTTCGTGACCGTCTTCTCTAAAATTTGTTTGATCTCCCGATTGGCGAGCTCGGCTTGTCCATTAGCTTGTGGATGATAGGCGGACGTAATCTTATGTTTAACTCCATATTTTGCAAGAAGGGTTCCTAACCACCTATTATTAAAGTGGCTCCCCCCGTCACTCAACAAAGCTCGTGGAGTCCCGAAACGAGTCAAGATGTTCTTATTAAGAAATTTAATCACCACTTTCGAATCGTTCGTAATCGTCGGCATCGCCTCAACCCATCTCGACACGTAGTCGACCGAAAGTAAAATATACGAATAGCCTCGTGATTTTGCAAACGGACCCATAAAATTGATACCCCATACGTCAAACAACTCTACTTCCATAATAGTGTGCTGCGGCATCTCGTCTCTTTTTGCTATGTTCCCCAATCGTTGGCATCTATCGCAATGTTTCACAAAAGCTTGGCAATCTTTATGAATAGAAGGCCAATAGAAGCCACATTGGTACACCTTCATGGCCGTTCGATTCGCTGCAAAATGACCCCCACTCGGTGCACTATGGCATTCTTCAATTATCCTTTGCCATTCGCTTTGTCGAACACACATGCGAATAATCCCGTCCGCGCACCTCCGATAAAGAATAGGGTCTTCCCAATAGTAAAATTTAACGTCATGGAAGAATTTTTTTCTTTGATGAGAAGAAAGACCCATTGGAACATGCTTGATAGCAAGGAAATTAACATAGTCCGCGTACCATGGTGTATCATCGGCCAAGGCTAGGATATGCTCGTCTGGAAAGTTCTCCTTTATTTCGATCCTCGAATCTTCTCCCTCAACCGGCTTCTCAAGACGGGAAAGGTGATCGGCAACAACATTCTCGCACCCCTTCCTATCCCGGATCTCCATGTCGAACTCTTGTAGAAGTAGTATCCATCTCACTAATCTCGGCTTTGAATCCTTCTTGGCAAATAGATAGCGAATCGCTGCGTGATCGGTATGAACAATAGTGTGAGTGCCCACTAGGTAAGGTCGGAATTTGTCGAATGCATAGACCACAACGAGCAGCTCTTTTTCCGTCGTGGTGTAGTTCATTTGGGCCGAATCCGTCGTCTTACTTGCATAATAAATTACCCGGAAAAGCTTATCCCGTTTTTGACCCAAAACGGCCCCAACGGCCCAATCGCTCGCGTCGCACATCAACTCGAATGGTGCACCCCAATCCGGAGTGATCAAGACCGGCGTCGAAATTAAGGCTTGTTTCAATGTCTCAAACGCCCTTAAGCAATCATCATCAAACTGAAATTTCACGTCTTTCTCGAGCAAGGAACATAACGGCTTCGTGATTTTTGAGAAATCCTTAATGAACCGTCTATAGAACCCCGCATGACCTAGGAAGCAGCGTACTGATTTAACATTGGTTGGAGGCGGTAATTTCTCGATAGCAACCACTTTCGCTCGATCAACCTCCAATCCTTCCGAAGATACTTTATGCCCCAGCACTACTCCCTCTTGCACCATGAAGTGACATTTCTCCCAATTTAGAACAAGGTTCGTCTCCTCACACCGGGCAAGTACCAAAGATAAATTTTTCAAGCAATGGTCGAAAGTTGAACCAAAAACTGAAAAATCATCCATAAAGACCTCCATTATGTTCTCGACTAATCCGTGAAAGATGGCCATCATGCACCTTTGAAAAGTTGCGGGTGCGTTGCACAAGCCAAACGGCATCCTCCGGTAAGAGAATACCCCATAAGGACACGTGAAAGCGGTCTTGTGCTGGTCTTCCGGAGCGATAGCAATTTGATTGTACCCCGAATACCCGTCCAAAAAACAATAATACTCGTATCCGGCCAAACGATCTAGCATTTGATCAATAAATGGAAGTGGAAAATGATCCTTCCTCGTCACCGCGTTAAGTAGCCGGTAGTCGATACAAACTCTCCATCCCGTGACTAGCCTTGTCGCGATTAATTCATCTTTCTCGTCCTTGATCACGGTCATACCCCCTTTGTTAGAGACGACTTGAGTAGGACTCACCCACTCACTATCGGAAATCGCATATATCATCCCGGCATCTAATAATTTGAGCACCTCTTTTCTCACAACCTCTTGCATTGCTGGATTTAATCTTCGTTGCGGCTGCACCCTCGGCTTATGATCGTCTTCTAGCAAAATCCGGTGCATACAAATAGAAGGGCTTATTCCCTTAATGTCCGAAATCGTCCATCCAATCGCCCCTTTGTGTTTTCGCAGCACCCGTAATAGCTTCTCCAAGTTAGTAGGTCCGAGAGAAGAAGAAACTATCACGGGATAGGACTCGTTCTCGCCCAAGAAGCAATATTGTAAGTGATCCGGCAACGGCTTAAGTTCTAACTTCGGCACCTCTATCGATCGGTCCTCAGCGACAACTCCCCCTTGAACGGGTTTGTTGACATCAAGATAGCATACGTCCCTCTCATTAAATCGAAACTCGTTCGCCTCCAACATTCGAACATACTCTGGCAATTCCTCGTAAATTTCTTCAACATCGGAATGTGAGTAAATGGAGTGTGAAATGCAATGCTCCAACAAGTCGGTCGGGGGCGGCATAATAGACTCAATTGCATAACATTCCTCGGGCGCATCCTCGGGCTTCTTCATCGCGTCATAGATGGAAATTTTTAGATTTTGATCATTAACCCGGAAGGTAAGATCACCCTCTTGGACATCGATAAGTGCTCTCCCCATCACTAGAAACGGTCTCCCAAAGATCAATGGTTGATTCTCGTCCTCGGGCATGTCAAGAACTACGAAATCGGCCGGGAAGACTAAGTGTTGGACTCTCACGAACACATCCTCCACAACTCCCCTCGGATAAGAGATCGACCGGTCCGCCATGAGTAGAGAAATGGTAGTCGGATTCATCTCCCCAATCTTCAACCTCTTAAAGATGGATAGAGGCATAAGATTGATGCTTGCCCCGAGATCACACAACACATTACGGAACGTTTGGTCGCCAATCATGCATGTAAAAGTAAAACGTCCCGGATCCTTCTGCTTGAGCGGGAGCTTGTTTTGAATGATAGCGCTACACTCCTCTGTCAAATTTATTGTTTCAAACTTTTCCAACTTCCTCTTGCTTGCCACAGCGTCTTTCAAGAATTTCACGTACCCCGGCATGTCTCTCAAAGCGTCTAGAAGTGGAATGTTGATATTCACCTTTTGAAACATGTCGATAAATCGTTGAAGCTTTTCATCATGTCTCGACTTGGCCAATCGCTGTGGAAATGGAGCTTTTACCTCAAAATCCTTCACATTCGAACTTCCAGGAGCCTTTCGACCGATAGGGGGGTCGATAGGATCCACTGCCGGCATTCTGTCTGGGTATCAGGTGGGCCTATCGGCCGATAGTCTTGGCCAATGGGCCTGCTGTGTTTCATCTTCCTTCTCGTTCTCGGCTCCCGGTTCTAGTACATCCTCGTTTCCATATTTCTCAACTTCAGCCCCATGATTAATGTACCTTGTCCCACTCCGAAGCTCGATTGCGTTGCATTGTTGCGTATTCGGGTTGGTCTCGGTGCTGCTCGGAAAATGGCCCGGCTTATGAAATCCGGCTTGGGCGTTCGCCATTTGACTCATTTGGGTCTCCACCATCGACATCTGCTTTGTCAAGGCTATCACTGAGTTTCCAATAGATGTCACACTATGCTCGAGAGCCCCGAACCTCTTGTCTGCTTTATAAATAAAATCCTTTTGACTTGCCTCTAACCGTTCCAACATCTCTTCCATCGGTGTCTTAGCAATCGGCTCTTGAATAACCCCGTTTTTCACGTTAAATCCCGGTGGTGGCTGGAGAGCATTGTTTGGGTTGGCATAAGAGAAATTAGGGTGGTTTCGATTGTTCGGATAATAGTTTCCCCTATTTCCCCCTTGCCGGAAGTTTCCTCCTTGCACGTAATTCACATCCTCCTCAATTGCAATAGGCTCGTTTAGCTCTTCAAAAACTGCATTGACTCCCAAAGTCTTCTTTCTTAGTATCTCAAGCTCTTTTTGTTGTCTTTCAAATGCCTTCAAATCACCGTAGGCGTCCTCGTCACCGGATGGAACCTTTCTTCTCGTCATCTTCCTATCGGTCACCTCCTCGTAATCATTGTTGACCGCTAGCTCGATGAGATTCTTGGCCTCTTCATAATCGTTAGCAAGAAATCCCCCTTTCGATGAATAGTCCAACTCTCTTCTAGCCTTCCTCGTCAAACCCCGATAAAACCGAATATAGATTTCCTCCTTGTCAATTCCATGCTGTGGGCATTTGCGAAGTATCTTCTTAAATCGGATCCATGCCTCGTATAAGTATTCATCCTCATATTGCTCGAATTGCAAGATATCGTTGATTTGTTTTTGCACCTTCGAGGGAGGATAGAACTGTGCTAAGAACAACCGAGTCATCTCTCTCCAAGTACCAATTTCCTTCCGATCTAGGCTCTTGTACCAATCTAGCGCATCTTCTTCTAAAGAGAACCGGAATAGGCGGAGCTTAATGACATCCGGAGGCACTCCGTTTTGCTTGATGGTGGCACATATGTCCAAAAACGACTCAAGGTGAGCGTTTGGATCTTCATTAACTCCTCCTCCGTATGTTTGAGACTTCACTGTAGCGATGAGGGACGGCTTAAGCTCGACGTTGTTGGCATCAATCTTTCCCCAACCTCCTTCTTGATAATCGTCCAGCTTAGGTCGAAAGCGGGCATTCAAAGGGATCTTCTCGGGACGAGCGAGTTCTCGTGGTGGGTCACCAATGCCGGCCATGGTATCAACGAAAGGTATAGAAATAGTCTCGGTTCTCGCTTCTTGCTTATTCCTCCTCAAAGACTTCTCGATTTCCGGATCCAAAGGAAATAAGTCCTTTCCTTGGGATCTTGTGATCATGCACCGCCTACAAAGAAGAAAAAACAAGATGTGAGGGAACGAGATCGAATATTAATAATAATAGTAAACAACTTAAAGTAACAATCTCTTCTTTTTCGAATTATCCCCTTACGTTTTCTATCAATTCCCCGGCAACGGCGCCAAAAATTGATCGCTAGAATTCGCGTAGTATGGTTTTCAAATCCGATCAATTTTAAAATTTGTAAAACCTCGAAGTAATTCCAAGGTGTCGAACCCAAGGGAATTGATGTGTCGAAAATAAAGGAAGTAACTCTACTCAAAATTTGACTGCTATTTAGGAATCGAAAGTTTGTTTTGATTCTAATTATCTAACTTTAAAAATCGAAAAATAAAAATTAAATAAAAGATGAATTATCTAAATCAAGCAAATAAACAAATTAGCAAGATAAAATCACAAGTTGAAAGCTAATTGATCCTAGGGTAGTATCATCTAATTGAGTTCACACAATCCATTCACTTGATTCCTTTTCCCCAAATTTTAATTCAATCCTAGAAATAATCACTCAGCCGATCTAGAATTCCGATCAAGGCAACCTAGAAAGATAGTTAATTTTAAACCCTTTTTCCCGCTAAGGCTCAAAGAATTTAAATCACTTAAACAGCGCCAACTTATTTATCTATGATTTATCTTACTCCACTTAGGTCTTAAGATTAAATCATATTGTGTATCAAGTATTTCCACTAATTAATTAATCCTTCCGGGCAAAATCAATTAGCTAACATGCATCGATTAAGGGCCCTTTAATCTAGCATGAGATTTGACACATCTTGATCACAAGTCTAGGATGAAAGGTAAAAAGGTAATCAAAGGAACATCATGTGAACATCAATTAAATTTACTAACCCTAGAATCAATCAATGAATTTAGCGAGACATAATTGAAATTAAACAAGAAATAGATGAAGAATGCATATTATTAATATGAAAAGAGAGATTACAACCCTTACGGATGAACTCCGAGTCTTCAATCTCCGAAAAACAATAATAATTGCTGCCTCCAAAAAGTTCTTGTATCCCAAGAATTAATCTTGCCAAAATATGTAAAAGATTGCAAAAGATGATAAAAGATGAAAAAGAATGATCCCAGATATTAAAACTAGGTCTAGGAGGGGTGTATATAGCCTAAGGGAGTTAAAACTCCCGATTAGCCCTAATCTAGGAAACAAAAACTATCCAAAAGAGTCATAATACGTCAAAATACGAGAGTCCGCTGGGCCGCCTATCGGACTGGCCTATCGGCCGATAGGCTGGCCGATAGTTGATTCGTCGATCGACTTCACTCGGTAGGGCAGGAACCTTTCGGACGCACCTATCGGCCGATAGGCTGGGCCGATAGGGTGGTCTGTCTCTTGCAAAAATCCGTTTCTTCCGTTCGTGACTCGACTCTCGGTCCTTTGTCTCGTTTTGGGTCCTTTTGGCTCTAAAAACCTGCAAACACACTAAAACCAACCCAAACGCGTAATACGGCTCGACTAATCATAAATAAGCCAAATACGAGCACATTAATCACGAAACGAGATAAAAACCTAGTATAAAATCCTAGAAATAAGTGGTAAAATTACCACTTATCAAGAATCAACAAGTACGGATCACGTATTCACAATCCATATTTAACTCCACATCATAACACAAAAATCACACAAGCTCATATAACACGAGACACAACAAAGTAGGGAGACTTACATCTACAGATCGCACGAAGATGATGGTTGCACCTCGATACTAATCACGACCGACTCCTCAGACGACGTATCGCGACACGACTCGGTCAGACAAAATCTGACAAGACAAGACAAGACAAGACCCGACAACACACAACTCTACCCGACAGCCTAGGTTTCCACAACCTAAGCTCTCATACCATATTCTGTAACACCCCCAACCCATTTGGGAATATTACAGCGCCGCAGACCCTCTCCGTGAGAATCTACCAGGCTAAATACAAAAAAAACGATGAACGATACATGCCAACATGGCTAAAGACGAACCATTAGACCGATTTGGTCTTTTACAACAACACAACATATAGGACATATATAACTCGAACTCATAACTCATACCCACGCAGGGGTTGGATTACATCAACGTTCCCATAAAACGGGAGAATAACACAATGGAGAGACAAACAACAAAACTCTACCGAAATACTCAACGACTGGTCTTTATGTGATTAGTATCGTCGTCCACCATCATCCTTCGTATCGATCCTGTGATTTGCTCCCCAGCAACCTGCAAGTACCTGGACGCAATACAGACATCCACCCCCCGACTCGGGGGTTAGCAAAACTCCACTGTTTTGCTAGTGCACGTATAAAATACAAATACAAGCCATACGCAACATGCTCCAGAAAATATAAAAATTTAATTACTTCCACAATTCAACCCAACGAAAGACTTCCCGAGACATTCCAATAGATAACATAGTTCAAACCGTAAAAAGTTGGAATGAGACATGTAGACGCTTTGAAAAGCACTTTAAAATTCTCCCGAGTTTTGGAAAGACATTTTGAACTAATGAATCCTCAATTTATTAAAACCCACATAGGGACACAACCTCAAGTATTGCTTTTCAAAGGATGCAAATCCGGTCACAAAACACGGGGTCTACGACCCAAACATCCACATCACATACTCAAGTAAATAACCCAAAGGTCAAAGTTGATACACAATCAAACCACAACGCATGAAAACAATCACACGGCCCGCGTCCTTATGCCAAAAACCTCACAATCACGAAACGAGTCACAAATGACACTTATGTTGATGCCATTCTAGCCTAGTACCAAGACCTTACGTATGACGTATCTCACACCGAGAATGAAAGTGTTATGATATTCCAGACATAACACAATTATCAAAACAACAACGAGCCATAATCATCATCACAAGATAACATCCCAAGATGTACTGGCACTGTACCTATACGGGATACACACCCTAGAGAGTCCTCGTCAGGCCCTCCCCAGTGTACAACCCAACCGAGTGATCTGCCGAACTCGAAGTCTAAACAAATCCCATGGGACCCTCGCTGGTTTTACTCAGCTCACACACTCAATAATCCATATGGCACAAATCACAATCATCAAAAACACATTCTCCCGAAGTACATCAAACGTAAATCAAGGTACTTGTTAGAAATGGCCACTTAACCGACACATACTCACAACCGATATTACACAACACATTATCATCGATAGACACACATCTCTTACCAAAAAGTCATAATCTTAAGTCCACTAAAGATGTAATCACACACAACGGTACCATACGCATATAAGGCATTCCAATGCACGACACTAATACACATTCTCAGAACAACACAATCGTTCACAAACACACACGTAGATTTTAAAGAGGGCCTTTATCGAGAATATACCGATTTTTTTATAAGTTTGTTAAAAATAATCCAATCGCACAGATAGTCAATTATCGAATATTACAGTTACGAAACATGAAGTGTATAGGCAAGATACTTGCCTCGAAACCGCAAACGAACAAATCTGGCGAACCACAAGGCCTCGATACCACAAACCACCGGACAACGAATGGATGAGGTTGAGCAGCCCTCAAACTTCCAAAAACGACCAAGAATCCAACAACCCCACGAATACTACGGAAATAACACCAACATGAATCAATAACACTAAACAGAATCCGAAACAACCCAAAAAAACAACAAGAATCCGAGGGTTTCTTTAAGGAAATCGAAAATCAAGTCCCGGGTGATAAAAATCGATAAACGAGTTACAAAATATGAAGATCATGACTAATACAACGGGATTACCATGAACAATTCATCAATATCGGACAAAATCAACTAATCAAGAAGAAAACCCCCAAAATACCCGAAATTAGGGTTTTAAGAATTTTACCTTGATTAAAATGGGGAAAGATGTTGGGATGTTGTTAAATCCATACTAGGAACTCAAAGATGTTGATGGGTGATGATATCAGGCTAAAATCCATGCTTATACGCCCTCAAGATCGTCTAGATCGCCGGAAGGAAGAAAGGGGAGGAAGAAATGACGAAAGTTGACCTCTGCAGTCCTATATATACTGTCAACAGTTAGCGCACGCTAAGGTATGTGTAGCGTGCGTTATCGGCTGAAAAATGCAGTCCAGAACCCTCTGCCAGACTCCGTTAGCGCGCGCTAATAGATGCGTTTAGCGTGCGCTAATTATACAATGTGTAGTCTTTGCTATTTCGATCATGACTCCTTCGTCCGGACTCCGTTTGACTCACCGTTTGAACTATTGGAAAGTTAACTTGATGCTCTATCATACTGAAAAGATTCAGGACTTTTGGAAGTTCCAAGAATCGATGGTGATTTTACAAAGTCGAATTAATACGTCGATTAATCTGAAACAATAACAAAACTTGCTCGAATGATGAAATGTGCTGAACAAAACATGTCTGAAATGTGTCAATGAACACAAGCAAGTCACTAGAATCGAAAAATATAGAAATAGAAAGTATGGGTATTACAAGCATGGGATCTTCCGACTCCTCAAGAGAATAACTTCGACGACTTGATAGCACAGTCCGAGGATGAGGATGGCGCGGGACTTCGATAGTTCAATTTTTGTCTTTGTATTTGGATGGTTGTAAATCCAATTTGGCTTGAACAATGCATTTTCCCTTTTTTATCTGGATATTTGTGATATCCGACCTCGGTCATTTTATCGGGGCCTTTATGCTTTCATATGTTCTTCTAAGCTTGGCCTGATTTTCAACCCGGTTTGGGTGTTCTTGCCGTATTTGTTTTTGTACTTCTCTTGTTATGCAGTTTGTTCTCAAGTTTCCTATCTCGTCTTTTCGAGATGCTTGTCTCCAACCACGAACTGGTTTCAAGCCAAGTCGAGCTGCTGAGGTCGGCTTATTTCAATGCATCCTAAGAGGCGATCGCGCCGTCGTGGTAAAGCTGAGATGTGTGTCTTGGTTTATTTATGTTCACTTTAGACAGTACGAGCCAAGTGTAGACGAGCCAGGGATTGTTTTTCTGTGGCCGACGCGTTCGTTTGTCAAACTTGATGAACTAGTTGTTTAGAACTGGATTCAAATTGTCTGAGTTAGATGTCTTAATCTCAACTCGGCATGCTGAGTGTCTTGTACTCGTTTTAAATTTGAGCAGACTACTTGTAAGAACTAGGATCAGATTGTTTGATTTAGATGTCTTAATCTTAACTCGCATGTTGAATGTCTTGTACTCGTTTTAGTGAACTAGTTGTCAGAACTAGGCCCAATTTGTCTATAGAGTTAGATGTTTTAATCTTAACTCGGCATGTTGGTGACCAAGCATGTTATGTATGCTTTAGCCTTTATAAGAACTAGGCTTTCATCTGAATTTGCAAGAGTTGCCTTGCTTTAAATGTTTAAGTCAGGCATCAGTGCTCCAGACTTGTTTTAATATTATGTAATGTCTAAGCACGTACGAATTAAGTACTTGATAGAATGGTGAAAAGGATTTTGATAGATAAAAATCGTTTACATCAAAGGTGTAAACGAATAGCTCGGCTTAACTTTTTCTATTGGTAATACTTTCTCAAGTGCTGTGAGTGCCATGGGTGTGTCAGCTCTTTCCCCTTGGGTGTCTTGAGCATGTAGGTCCCCTCCCAGATAGCGTGGGTTACAATGTAAGGGCCATCCCAATTTGGAGAGAGTTTGTTTTGTTAAGACTTTCGGTGAGTAGACTCAATCTTTCTTAGTACACAATTACCCATTTCAAACACCCTTTTCTTAACCTTTTTGTCATGATAGGCCTTGGTCCTTTGTTTGTAGTTAATCATCCTTAGCTGTGCAACTAGTCTTTTCTCATCAAGCAAGTCCAAATCCAGGAGTCTATTATATTCAATTACCGCTTCGTCATAGTTGGTTACCCTAAAGGTCGGGAGTTCCATCTCTGTTGGATCCATGGCTTCTGAACCGTACGCCAAGGCAAAAGGTGTTTCCACAGTCGGCCCCCGAGTGGTTGTACGAACTGCCCATAGGGTAAGGGGGAGGTCGTCCAGCCACTTCCCCTCGCTTCCTTCCAGATTTTTTGTGAGGGCTGTCAAGATCAGTTTGTTGGCTGCTTCTGCTTGCCCATTTCCTTGAGGATGACTAACTGAGGATTTCTTGTGTTTAACCCCCAATCTGTTAAGCTCCCCACTGAAGGCATCCGAGAATTGAAGTCCATTATCCGTTACAATCGTGTTAGGAACACCAAACCGACACCAGATGTAGTCGTGTATGAAATTGATGGCGTTCTCGTCCGTGATTTTTGTCAAGGCTCTAGCTTCGACCCACTTGGTGAAGTAATCTACGGATACTATGACATGTTTATTGCTTCCCTTGGCTAAGGGGAAGGGTCCGATTGTTGGAAAGTAAAACGCAGCGGAACCGAAGTTTGGGATAGTTGATAATCGCGTTTTACGCATCCACGAGCATAAGATCTATTTAGGCATTGCTAATTAATTAATTACTAAGACTAATAAGCAATTTAAATATTATTTATTATTTATTAAATAAATCTGTTGGTTATTAAAATATCCTAATCTAGATCTAAAGATCATAGGATATTACCTTTGAAGAGTAGTGGTTGCTTTCGTATTGATCACCTTGTATTTCTACCTTTAGACCTTCTAGAGTATGATCCGCCTTAACCCGGACGTTGTGTGGGCAACGAGCTATCGGATCTTGTTTGGACAACTTTGGATCGGCCGAAATTCTTCTTGTTTGTGATCACTCTATTTTTCTTTGCTTTCTAGTATTTTATGAACACCTTAGCAAATTAATTGTGTTATCTAAATTGTAGAATCAAAGACACAAGTTTAGATCTACAATTAAACACAAGAGGAAAAATTTGATCACACAACCTAACAAGACATGCATAAAATCGGCCAACACCCTTTATGTCCTATATATAGGCTCTTGGACTACTACTAGGGATCTTAAAGAGGATTATGGAAGGACTCCCAATAAATTCATCTTACCTTATTAGGACTCTTCCTAATATAATGAATCTATTAATATCAACTTAGTCCACTAAAAAGTTGATATTGCACTTCCTACCAAAATCCCAAATTATGAAATTGGGCCTTATTTAAATATATTATTTCCCGTGTTTAAGATATCGAATGTCCCATTAATTAATTATAAGCTACTGACAGCTTTAATTAATTAATAACTTATCCAAAAGTAGTACCACTCGAACCTTATTATTATATTGGAATTAAATCCACCTGCAGGGTTTAATATAATAATCATTATCGAGCTCCTCAAGGAGACATCATCAACCCGCACGAGTCGGGACACGATTTCTAGTAATAATAATAACTGTTGTATAAATAATATTATTGCCCAAGATACGAGGCTTATTGAGTCGATCATTTTGACTCTCACCTATGGTAAATCAAAGCAATAAGTATTATAAATACACAATTAAATATTATATACTTAGAATTAATAAATAATAATTATCCGAGATTTACGTTCTTCTTACAGTCAGTAAAGAAGACACTATCTCACCTCGATCCAGTTCAACATATGCAAATACGCTAATGCATGCTAATAGTCAAGACCAACTAATCTCAAGCATACACTACAACCTTTTATATAATTTGTCTAATAATTATATTAGTTGTGAACTATTATATTATTTTATAAGGCACCGATAATGTGATCTAATTACGGAAGATCACATTATCGATGTCTTATAAAATAATATAATAGTTCACAACCTATATAATTATTAGACAAATTATATAAAAGGTTGTAGTGTATTCTTGAGAATAGTTGGTCTTGACTATTAGCATACATTAGCGTATTTGCATACGTTGAATTGGATCGAGGTGAGATAGTGTCTTCTGTGCTGACTTGAAGAAGAACGTAAATCTCGGATAATTATTATTTCTTAATTCTAAGTATATAATATTTAATTGTGTATTTATAATAATTATTGCTTTGATTTACCATAGGTGAGAGTCAAAATGATCGACTCAATAAGCCTCGTATCTTGGGCAATAATATTGTTTATACGACAATTATTATTATTACTAGAAATCGTGTCCCGACTCGTGCGGGTTGATGATGTCCCCTTGAGGAGCTCGATAATGATTATTATATTAAACCCTGCAGGTGGATTTAATTCCGATATAATAATAAGGTTCGACTGGTACTACTCTTGGATAAGATATTAATTAATTAAAGCTGTCAATAGCTTATAATTAATTAATGGACATTCGATATCTTAAACACGGGAAATAATATATTTAATGAGGAGCCCAATTTCGTAATTTGGGATTTTGGTAGGAAGTGCAATATCAACTTTTTAGTGGACTAAGTTGATATTAATAGATTCATTATATTAGGAAGAGTCCTAATAAGGTAAGATGAATTTATTAGGGAGTCCTTCCATAATCCTCCTTAAGATCCCTAGTAGTAGTCCAAGAGCCTATAAATAGGACGTATGGGTGTTGGTCGATTTTAAGCATTATTCATACACAAGGAATTTCGATTTTTCTTCTAAGTGTTTAATTGTGGATCTTGACTTGTGTCTTGGATTCCACAATTGAGAGAACACTTTATTTCTTGCTACATATCGGAATTACTTGAAGAAAAAAAAATCGAGAGTTGTGAAGGATAGAAATCGGCCGATCCCAAGGTAGTCCAAACAAGATCCGGTAGCTCGTTGCCCACACAACGTCCGGTTCAAGGCGGATCATACTCTAGAAGGTCTAAAGGTAGAAATACAATGTGATCAAGACGGAAGCAACCAATACTCTTCAAAAGTTAATATCCTATGATCTTTGGATCTAGATTAGGATATTTTAATTATCAACATATTTAATTAATAAATAATGAATAATATTTAAATTGCTTATTAGTCTTAGTAATTAACTAATTAGCATGCCTAAATAGATCTTATGCTCGTAGATGCGTAAAACGCGATTATCATATTTCCCAAACTTCGCTTCCGCTGCGTTTTACTTTCCAACAATTGGTATCAGACCCAGATTTTTAGGTTTTGCTATTTTAATTAATATTGGTGATTAATTGATAGCAATTTAAATATTCATATATTTTGATGTTGGAATATTTTGCTAGATGTGTTCTTGCAGGTGATATGATCCAATTATCATGGTTTATATGAATGGTGTATTTATTTATTTTTATTAATTATGCAATTGTTGGTTTGGCCCGTTTTTTGAGGCATGTAATGGTTTTTTCCGTGAAAAAATCCGTAGGTAGTTCTAGGTGGTTTTATTTTTCGTGTAATCTTGATGTAATTTCGATGTATTTTATTTTGTATAAAATTGTAACCGAATTCGGAAAAGATAGGATCACGAAGAAATAGAGCAGAACCGGGACTGTCGGGACTGCTGGGCAGCCGCGGCCGACAAGAAGCGAGTCTTTGAAAGCGGCCACGCAGTACCGCCCGGCATTGCAGTGCAGCGGCTGAGTCGGGCCGATTATTTGGTTCGGGCCGGTCGTCGATTTTGGTCCGTTTCGCCGCCGTTCGTTGCGTCCGCTGGAGAGTCGGGATTTAAAATTAAATTTTTTTTATGTAATTAATTTTGCATAAAAGTGAAATTTTAATTTTGGAAATCCACGGCCCGTCCAGGGAGGAGCGACGAGATGCTTGATTCAGTGGGAGGGATCGAGTCGAAGATTTTCTCGGATTCAACTCAAGGAAGAAGACCATGATAATTGAATAATTTAATTATCCATGCTTTATTTTTGGTTTTTATTGTTTTGATGTATGGCATGTATGGATGTATGCGTGATATGTTTCCTTGCATGTTAGGATGAGAGAATTAAAACCTTAAGGATAAAATAACTAAGTGATTAAATTGATTTATTTTTTTAAAATAAAATCAAATTGACCTCCATAATTGATTTAAATTGTGAAGTAATTAGCATGCGCGTTGACATTAGAGTCTTCCTCCATACCGGATGTTCTAATTATAGGTTCACTAGTTTTAAATTTCAAAATGATAATATAAGGTAAATATTACTTTTTTATGATAGGACCTCTCCATCTTTAGGACTATTATTTAAAAGATAATATTTTAAGGATGTTAAATTATGGTGTTCACTTAGGTGTATTAATTAATAAGCTCCCCATCGGAGTCTATGTTAATTAATGCATGGCCAAGAGGAACCAACTATTAATTTTACTTGTCATAACGTAATTTGACTAGATAGTAAAATTAAAGACGTAAAACTCTACTTGAGAAATGTGTGTATAAATGTCCACACGATCGTGGCTTGCATGTGCGGATTTTTCGAGGTGTTGGTTGCTAGCATATATATTGTGTTTTGAGGTTTTTCGATATATTTTTCTATGCATTATGTGATGGATGTTTTTAATTTTTATCTCAGATCGATGTCTTTCAATCCACTAGCTGTTATTCTCAAAGAAAATAAATTTGATGGCACTAACTTTGCCGATTGGAAAAGAAATCTTGACATTGTCCTGACTGCTGAGGGGCATAAATTTGTCTTAATCGAGGAGATCCCTCTAGAACCAGAACCGGATGTCACTCCCGAAGAGTTGGCTGAATTCCGAAAATGGAAAAAGTCTGATGAGATGGCTCGCTGTTACATTTTGGCTTCACTGACAAATGTATTGCAACATCAGCATCAGACGATGGGCTCGGCCACGGAAATGATGAAAAGTCTCACCGAGATGTTTGGTCATCAAAACTGGGTGGCTAGACAAAATGCAATGAGGGTATTAATGACAACCCAAATGTCTAAATGGACCCCAGTGAGGGATCATGTTCTGAAAATGATGTCTCATTTGAACGAACTGAGCATACTGGGGGCTACTATCGATGCGGAAACGCAGGTCAATATTATCTTAGGCAGCTTACCTAGAAGCTTTGAGCAGTTCCGCCTTAACTACAATATGAACCGTAGGACATATAGTTTGGCGGAACTTCTAACAGAGCTTCAGTCTGCTGAAGGTCTCTTCAAACAAGGTTATCATCAGATTCTTGCGGCAACCGGTGCTACTTTTTCCAAACCCAAATGGGGAAAGAAGAAGAAGCAGGTTGGCCAGAAGCAAGTAGCAACCCTCAAGGTGAAAAGCAAGTCTCCTCACCCCGAGGCGAACAAAAAGCCAAAGGGAAAGTGCTACAAGTGCGGTCAGAAAGGACATTTTAAAGCGGACTGCCCTGCTCTTAAGAAAGGTATGTCTCGTGCACTAGTAGTCAAAACATGTTTGGCAGCTTGTTCTTCCACTTCGTGGATAGTTGATTCAGGCTCCACTGATCATGTTTGCTTTGACTCGCATGGTTTCCAGGTAACCAAGCAGCTGAGTGCGGGCGAGATTATCATCAACTGGGACGATTATTCCAGGCTTATGGTTGTTGCAGTGGGAGTCGTGCAGTTGAAGATTAATGATAAATTATTAGTCCTCAATAATGTATTATTAGTACCGGATTTTAGAATGAATTTAATTTCGGTTTCTAAATTAAAAAGCGATGGTTATTCAGTTTCTTTTGATGATGATGCCATTATTAAGAAAAGAAGCGGTGAATATATTTGCAAAGGTATTTTTAATGATGGACTATATGTCGTTAATACTGGACAAACTCCTATGCATAAATCACTTAACTCTTTGTCTAAACCAAAAAAGAGAAAAGAACCTTCAAGCATAAACCAAACATATCTGTGGTATTTATGGTTAGGGCATGTAAACCTTGGAAGAATTCAAAGATTGGTAGATGATAGCCCATTGGATGACCTCCAAGTTGAGTCATTTCCAATTTGTGAATCCTGTATGGAAGGTAAGATGACCAAAAGGATTTTTAAAACCAAGGGAAACCGTGCTCAGAATGTGTTAGAATTGGTTCATACGGATGTATGTGGTCCAATGAATATCCAGGCTAGGGGTGGTTTCGAATACTTCATCACGTTCATAGATGATTATTCGAGATATGGATACATCTATTTGATGCGACGTAAGTCTGAAGCCTTTGACAAGTTCATAGACTTCAAGGCTGAAACGGAGAAGCGTCATGGGAAGAGTATCAAGTCACTACAATCTGATCGTGGTGGCGAATACCTTAGTGGAGAGTTTTTAGATTTCTTGGCGAATGAGGGGATTTCGTCCCAGCTCACCGCACCGGGAACTCCACAACAAAATGGTGTGGCTGAAAGAAGGAATAGGACTCTTTTAGAAATGGTTAGATCAATGATGAGTTATTCAGATTTACCTATTTCGTTTTGGGGATACGCCTTAGAAACAGCGGCGTACATTCTAAACCTGGTGCCTTCGAAATCAGTTCCAAAAACACCCACAGAACTGTGGAGTGGTCGTAATCCCAGTCTAGGACATGTTCGGATTTGGGGTACTCCAGCACATGTGCTGAATAAGGAAGCTGATAAGTTGGCATCTCGTACAGAAGTACGAGTGTTTGTGGGATATCCTAAGGGAACGAAGGGTGGCTTGTTCTATAGTCCCCAGGATCAGAAGGTCATTGTTAGCAACAAATGCTCGATTTCTGGAAGAGGATTATATGATTAGTCACAAGCCTATGAGCGAGATAATTCTGGAAGAGCTGAGGGGCGAGACTCCGTCTATACCAATCGTACAAGCGCCAACTAACACTTCACCACGTATCGATTCTGATACTTTTACACCAACTCAGGATTTGCCTCGTCGTAGTGGGAGGGTTGTTCGTCAGCCTAAACGATTCATAGGCGTGGGAAAGTCTTCGGACTCAATCCCTGGCGAAGATGAATCAGATCCCTGGACCTATAAGGAGGCAATCCAAGATAAAGATGTTGACTCCTGGCAAGTAGCAATGGAATCAGAAATGAGATCTATGGATTCCAATCAAGTGTGGGAGCTAGTAGAGCTACCTGATGGTGTACAAGCCATTGGGAGTAAATGGGTCTACAAGCGAAAGAAAGGACGTGACGGGAAGGTTGAAACCTTCAAAGCAAGGCTTGTTGCAAAAAGTTACACTCAGAAAGAGGGTATCGATTATGATGAAACCTTTTCGCCGGTAGCCATGCTTAAGTTAATCCGGATTCTTTTAGCTATAGCTGCGCATTTGGATCTGGAGATTTGGCAAATGGATGTCAAGACTGCATTCTTGAATGGGATTCTAGACAAGGAAATCTATATGCGCCAAGCAGAGGGATTCATTGCTGAAGGAGAAGAGCACTTGGTGTGCAAACTTAAGAAATCCAGTTATGGACTTAAGCAAGCATCTAGATCTTGGAACACTCGTTTTGACGAAGTTGTCCAGTCATATGGATTCGTCCAATGTCCGAGTGAGAGTTGTGTGTATAATAAATGCGATGGAAACGTGTTGGTGTTTCTTGTACTATATGTAGATGATATCCTTCTGATTGGAAACAACGTGAAGGAATTGTCGGACGTACGGGTATGTTTATCTGAGCAGTTCGATATGAAGGATCTAGGAGAAGCAGCACACATCCTTGGAATCAGGATCTTTCGTGATTGGAAGAAAAGGATGTTGTGCTTATCCCAGGCATCCTATATCGATACTGTGTTGAAGCGGTTTAGCATGGAGAATTCCAAGAAAGGTTTTCTACCTTACAGACATGGAATTCAACTATCTAAGAAAATGTGTCCTAAGACACAAAAGGAGATAGATGACATGAAGATGGTCCCTTATGCATCTGCTGTGGGAAGTCTCATGTATGCTATGCTTTGCACTAGACCAGATATCTGTCATGCCGTGGGCATAAATATCAGTCAAACCCAGGACCACGACACTGGATTGCTGTCAAGCACATACTCAAGTACCTGAGAAGGACTAGGGAGTACATGCTTGTATATCAATCAGACGACACATTTAGGTGGGTTACACCGACTCGATTTTCATCGGACAAAGAAAAGTCCAAGTCTACTTCGGGTTATGTGTTTAGCCTGGGAGGTGGAGCCATTAGTTGGAGGAGTGTGAAGCAGAAATGCATCTCGGACTCTACCATGGAAGCCGAGTACGTGGCAGCCTCTGAGGCAGCCAATGAGGCAGTATGGCTCAAGTACTTCCTGCAGGACTTAGATGTGATTCCCGATTTTCCAGAGGGTATTACACTTTATTGTGATAATACTGGTGCAGTCGCAAATTCGAGGGAACCACGAGCCCACCAGGCAAGAAAACATATCAACCGCAAGTACCACATCATACAACACTTCGTAAAGGAAGGAGATGTAGTTGTATCCAGGGTTGCATCGGAAGATAATATTGCTGACCCTTTCACGAAATGCCTACCCTCAAAAGTTTTTGAAAGGCATGTGGAAGGAATGGGATTACGGTGTATGGCAGCATTGCTTTGAGTATAAGTGGGAGAAATGAGAGACTATGTAATAGAGTAGTATACTTAAAAGCATGCTTTGAGTATAAGTGGAGATTGTTAGGATTGTATACTGCAAAACATACTTTATGCTTGTATTACCTAATTTCCATGTTACTACCTATGAGAATATTAATTACATTTAATCACATGTTTTGCATATTTATTCACGTTATGGTTATGCAAATGAAATGTCTAATTATTTTATATTGTAGATAATGTGGTATGTTGGTGTCATACGGAAGATCACATTATCGGTGCCTTATAAAATAATATAATAGTTCACAACCTATATAATTATTAGACAAATTATATAAAAGGTTGTAGTGTATTCTTGAGAATAGTTGGTCTTGACTATTAGCATACATTAGCGTATTTGCATACGTTGAACTGGATCGAGGTGAGATAGTGTCTTCTGTACTGACTTGAAGAAGAACGTAAATCTCGGATAATTATTATTTCTTAATTCTAAGTATATAATATTTAATTGTGTATTTATAATAATTATTGCTTTGATTTACCATAGGTGAGAGTCAAAATGATCGACTCAATAAGCCTCGTATCTTGGGCAATAATATTGTTTATACGATAATTATTATTATTACTAGAAATCGTGTCCCGACTCGTACGGGTTGATGATGTCCCCTTGAGGATCTCGATAATGATTATTATATTAAACCTTGCAGGTGGATTTAATTCCGATATAATAATAAGGTTCGAGTGGTACTACTCTTGGATAAGATATTAATTAATTAAAGCTGGCAGTAGCTTATAATTAATTAATGGACATTCGATATCTTAAACACGGGAAATAATATATTTAATGAGGAGCCCAATTTCGTAATTTGAGATTTTGGTAGGAAGTGCAATATCAACTTTTTAGTAGACTAAGTTGATATTAATAGATTCATTATATTAGGAAGAGTCCTAATAAGGTAAGATGAATTTATTAGGGAGTCCTTCCATAATCCTCCTTAAGATTTTAAGCATTATTAATACACAAGGAATTTCGATTTTTTCTTCTAAGTGTTTAATTGTGGATCTTGACTTGTGTTTTTGATTCCACAATTGAGAGAACACTTTAATTCTTGCTACATATCGGAATTACTTGAAGAAAAGAAAATCGAGAGTTGTGAGGGATAGAAATCGGCCGATCCCAAGGTAGTCCAAACAAGATCCGGTAGCTCGTTGCCCATACAACGTCCGGTTCAAGGCGGATCATACTCTAGAAGGTCTAAAGGTAGAAATACAAGGTGATCAAGACGGAAGCAACCAATACTCTTCAAAAGGTAATATCCTATAATTTTTGGATCTAGATTAGAATATTTTAATTATCAACATATTTAATTAATAAATAATGAATAATATTTAAATTGCTTATTAGTCTTAGTAATTAATTAATTAGCATGCCTAAATAGATCTTATGCTCGTAGATGCATAAAACGCGATTATCATATTTCCCAAACTTCGCTTCCGCTGTGTTTTACTTTCCAACAACACCAACACACCACATTATCTACAATATAAAATAATTAGACATTTCATTTGCATAACCATAATGTGAATAAATATGCAAAACATGTGATTAAATGTAATAAATATTCTCAGGAAATTAGGTAATACAAGCATAAAGTATGCTTTGCAGTATATAATCCTAACAATCTCCCACTTATACTCAAAGCATGCTTTTAAGTATACTACTCTATTACATAGTCTCTCATTTCTCCCACTTATACTCAAAGCAATGCTGCCATACACCGTAATCCCATTCCTTCCACATGCTTTTCAAAAACTTTTGAGGGTAGGCATTTCGTGAAAGGGTCAGCAAGATTATCTTCCGATGCAACCCTGGCTACAACTATGTCTCCTTCCTGTACGAAGTGTCGTATGATGTGGTACTTGCGGTTGATATGTTTACTTTCCTTGTGGTCTCGTGGTTCCCTCGAATTTGCAACTACACTAGTATTATCACAATAAAGTGTAATACCCTCTGGCAAATCGGGAATCACATCTAAGTCCTGCAGGAAGTACTTGAGCCACACTGCCTCCTTGGCTGCCTCAGAGGCTGCCACGTACTCGACTTCCATGGTAGAGTCCGAGATACATTTCTGCTTCACACTCCTCCAACTAATGGCTCCACCTCCCAGGCTAAACACATAACCCGAAGTAGACTTGGACTTTTCTTTGTCCGATGAAAAATCTGAGTCAGTGTAACCTACCGGACACAGGTCGTCTGATTGATATACAAGCATGTACTCCCTAGTCCTTCTCAAGTACTTGAGTATGTGCTTGACAGCAATCCAGTGTCCTGGTCCTGGGTTTGACTGATATCTAGTAGCCATGCCTACGGCATGACAGATATCTGGTCTAGTGCAAAGCATAGCATACATGAGACTTCCCACAGCAGATGCATAAGGGACCATCTTCATGTCATCTATCTCCTTTTGTGTCTTGGGACACATATGTAATACTCGAGATCTTTATTCCGGATTCGTTGGGTTTTCTGGGTTTTATCGGATTGTCATTGTCCTCATAGTTGGAATTTCGTGCCATGTTTGGTTGTGACTTGTTGGGACATGTTTTTGGAGGCATTTCGGATCGCTTTGTGAGATTTTGAGATTTTGTGGTGTAGCGCACGCTAATGCTTGAAGCATAGTGCACGCTACTGCGTGGTGTTTAGCGCACGCTACTGAATGTGTAGCGCACGCTAACTGGAAGTTCAGAGGCAGTCCAATAGCTACTGGACTGGGACTGGAGCTTTGTTAGCGCACGCTAAGGCCGATAGCTAGCGCACGCTATCGACTGCTTAGCGCACGCTATCGACTAGCGCACGCTCCCTCTTCTTTCTAGCGCACGCTACTCGGTAGGTGCAATTCTGTCCAGGGGCTACTGGACTGGTTTTTGTGACCCGTTAGCGCGCGCTACGGCTGTTGGCTAGCGCACGCTAACTATGTTATACGCGGTTTCTCTGGAGCGTTGACCCCGTTAGCGCACGCTAATGAAGGGTGATTAGCGCACGCTAATAACTGTCCAGTATAAATACTGGACAGCAGCATTAAGTCGTCATTTCCCACTTTTCTTCATCCCTTCCGATGGGAGTGAGATCCAGAGGCGAGTAGGACCGATCCTTTTCTTCTAGCTTCATCCTTGAGCGGATTTGTAGATGTTTAACAACATCTAATCGTCTTCTTGGTCCAAATCAAGGTAATCTCTTGTTAGAACCCTATTTTCTTAAATTTGGGGTTTTTGCTTGGATTTGTGATTCTTGACCGATCTCATCCGATCGGTTATTTGTTCTTGTTTGTCTTGACCGTAATCTTCAGATTTTGTTAACCGTTCATCGATTTTTATCGCCCGGATCAACGATTCTTGATTTCTTTGAGAATACTTAGATCCTTGTCGTTTTTAGGATCGTTTCGGATTTCGATTAGTGTTATTGATTCGTGGTGATGCTATTTTCGTAGTATTCGTGGGCTGTCGAAGTCTTGATCGTTTTTGGAGGTTTGAAGGTTGCCCGATCGTGCCCGTTCGTCATTTCGTTGCTCGTGATATCGAGGCAAGTATCGTGTCCATACATTTCATGTTTCGTAGGCGTAATTAATGGTAAAGGAATTCGTGCGAAACCCTATGTTTAATGAACGTAAAAAGGGGTCGGTATATTCTCGATAAATGTTGTCTTTCAACGATAATTTATGTACTTCGTGAATATATGTGTTCTCGGAATATGTGTGTTGGATTTGTATGTTGAAACGATGATATGATCACTTTGAATGAGTTTATTAGACCGTAATCCCTTGCCGGGGATTACGTAATGTTATGTGTACTTGTTCGTTAAGAATGTATTACGTGGGATATTAGTTGTTACTCCTATGAAAGGAGGTTGTGATGTTTAAGTGTTGTTTGGCTTGATGTTCTGCTCATTGTGATGTGATTGCTGAAAGTGATGTGCCTCCGGGTAGGATTGTTGAATCTCCGGGATCCATACTTGCTAGTATGGGTCGGGCGTGACCGTAGGGTTATCCAATCCGGGTATGTCTTGCGGGGACTCCGAGGTTCGGGGCTTGCTAGCCCGATGCCGAGATAACTTGTGGGGTTATCATCGGGTATGTCTGCCGGACTCCGAGGTTCGTGGCTTGTTGGCCGATCTGGGATAACTTATGGTTGTGATTTGGAATGGTTACGTGGTTGTGGCCACGAGGACATGTGATTTTGGTATGGCTTCTGTTGGGTTATTCACTCGGGTATGTTCTACGGGAGCATCCGAGGTTCGTGGCTTGTTAGCACGGACGCGAATAATCCTTAGGAACATGTGATATGTGATTCGGGTCGTGGACCCCGTGGCTTATGATTAGGGTCTTGGACCCCGTGTGTTGTGAATTGGGTTGTGGAACCGCATTTTATTATTGGAATCGTATTTTGGAAAGTTGATTTTGGGCCGTGTCCCCAAGTGTTTTCGAAAGACTTGAGAATTCCTTATTTCCAAATGTTTTCAAACTCCCGAGACCGTAGAATATTTTGTATGAGACTCATGGTTCTTTTCCTACCTTTTATAAATCAAACTGTTTTGATTAAGTGATTTATCTCGGGAAATATATTCAAAATTATTATATTCTTGAAGCACGTTGTGTATGGCTTGTACTTTTAGTTTTATACTTGCACTAGCAAAACAGTGGAGTTTTGCTAACCCCAGTATTCGGGGTGGATGTCTCAGATTGCGTCCGGTACTTGCGGGTAGGCGGGAGCGAATCACAGGATCGATACGAAGGATGATGGGAAACGAAGATACTAATCACGTGAAGACCAATTATAGAGTATTTGGTAGAGTCGTGTTGATTATTCCTCCGATGTGTTATTTTATCGAATTATGGAAGTGATATTGTATTCTAGCCCCTGCGTGGGTATGTGTTATGGGCAAGGATCTTGTATGTATTGTTCTGTGTGTTGTGATATAAGACCATATCGGTCTAATGGTCCTTTATGTAGCCATGTCGGCATGTGAAGTGATGCATTATTTTGTATTTAGCCTGGTAGATCCTCGCGGAGAGGGTCTGCGGTGCTGTAATATTCCCGAGTGGTTTGGGGGTGTTACAGAATATGGTATCGGAGCTTAGGTTGAGGAAACCTAGGCTGTCGGGTTGAGTTGAGTGTTGTCGGGTCTTGTCTTGTCAGATTTGGTCTGACTGAGTGGTGTCGCGACGCGTCGTCTGAGTTGTCGGTCGTGATTAGTATCGAGGTGCAACCATCATCTTCGTGCGATCTGTGGATGTAAGTCTCCCTACCTTGTTGTGTCTCGTATTATACGAGTTTACGTGATTCTATGTTATTATGTGGAGTTTAATTGTGCCTCATGAATACTTACTCCATACTTGTTTGATTCTCGTATTGTGTTGGAATAAAGAGTAGTACCGGTATGCATGTATATATATATTTACATCTTTGTGTAAAATCGTTTTTACAGGAGTGATGTTTTGGATTGGTTACTCAATAAAAGTTTATCAATATGGTATTTCAATTTCAAATGTTTTGGGGAAGTCACGTAAATTCTATTTAAAAATATCCTATGAGAAGGAAAAATGATTTGATTTTCGTATGATGACCTCGAGACCAAAGATTTTGAGAATTCAAACTACACATATTATATTTTCATCTTGCATTGAAAATTTTCAAAATATTTTAAATGCTTAAACGAGGTCTACCAATAGTTTACTTGAGACGTGACTTTCGCCTTCAACTTTTCCGGTTAAACGATATGTAGTGAGAATGTAAATTGTTGGCGTTTGGATTCGTATGTTGTTGTTGTTTGTAACCTTCGACTTTCGGCATTATTTGGTATATGTTCATGAATAACAATTATTGTGTGTGGTTATGTGTAACTTGAACTGTGTTCTTATCCGCTGCGTGTGTAAAGTCCAAAGTGACTTTTTGGGTACTTTTACCAAATAGTGTGTGTTTCAAAATGACCTTTTGGGTTTGTAGATTTGAATTATTTCGTTGACCCTTTTTCCTAACTCTTTTGTTGGGTGATTTAACATATATTTTGAAACTAGTGAGTTTTTGCGTCTACGCCTTGTAATTTCAAACGGTATTTGGTGACGGTATTTGGTATTTGGAAAATGACTTTTGGGGAGTATTTGGAAAGTATTACCGTCATCGGCCTTTCTGGCATTTTGGAACGTTTTCGAAAATGGTTTTCAACTTGGTGAGTTCCGGCGCGGAAACCGTACAGAAAGTGATTTTGATATAATGGATGATTTCAATTTCATTGCATTTATAAATCGCATAACAACGGCTTATAAATGAAGATTGTTGGTATAATAGTTTGTATATTGTGCTCTAGCTGGAATTAAATGGTAATATGTATATGATTTAATGATGTTGAATTAGAGACAGAGATGTGAATATCTTGCTATGAGTTATGATCTTTCGTTACCCTAGGTTGTTGTTTGTTAGTATGCCTAGGAAGCTGGATTCAAGGGAGGTGATGGTCACCGTCGGAAGTGGGCATAGTGTCGAGGCTTCTGATATCGGATCCCTTATGTTGGATTTAGAATCTGATTTTATTCTTACTTTAGAAGATGTACTTGTTTTGCCCAAGGGGCACAAGAATATTGTATCAATTCCGGTCATGGACCGAAAGGGATTTCACTTCTTTATTGGAGATGGGTCCTGTCGTATTTATTTCAGAAATAAATTGGTTGGTACTGCTACATTATTAAATGGTTTATACCATTTAAATCTAAAGAATAAAACAACTGTGAACACTATAACTAGGAAGCGTGGTAGGGATGAAACGAACCAAGCACTTAAGTGGCATCTTAGACTTGGTCATATTGGTCAGACCAAGGTTCATAAAATGGAGAAAGATGGGCTTACGTGTCCATTGGGATCAGATCCCTATCCAACTTGTGAATTTTACCTTCAAGGCAAAATGACTAAGTTACCCTTCGCAGGGACTTTTGAAAGAGCTGCTGAAAAACTTGGATTGATCCATACCGATGTCTGTGGCCCTTTTGAAATGGCACGGGATGGCTTTCAGTATTTTATTACATTCACTGATGACCATACCAGGTATGGATTCGTGTACTTAATGAAACATAAATCTGAAGCTTTTGATAAATTCAAAGAATTTAAAGCCCTAGTTGAAAATCAAATAGGTAACCGTGTTAAAACTCTTCGGTCAGACCGAGGTGGTGAGTACATGAGTACCGAATTTGATGAGTTCTTAAAAGAACTAGGAATATTGTCACAATTCACTCCTCCAGCTACTCCACAATTAAATGGTGTATCAGAAAGAAGGAACCGAACCTTGTTAGACATGGTTCGCTCAATGCTTAAATATACTGATCTACCGATTTATCTGTGGGGTTATGCGCTCCTTACTGCTGTGCATATCTTGAAAAGATGTCCTTCCAAATCCATTCCTAAGACTCCACATGAGATATGGAGAGGTAGGAAACCAAGTCTTAATCACATTAGAATTTGGGGATGCCCTGCTTATGTCAAGAAGACTAAAGTAGAGAAATTGGAAGCTAGGTCTGTGAAAGGTCGTTTCATAGGATATCCAGAGGATTCCATGAGATATCTATTCTATATGAATGAAGATCATAGGATCATCGTTGCTATACAAGCACACTTCCTGGAAGATCAGTTTATTCAGGAAGGAGGGGCAGGTAGAAATATTTCTTTGGAAGAAATAAAAGAAACACCAAATGAGACACCTATGCAAGATATTAGAACCCAACCTTTTGAAATACAAACACAACCTCGCAAGTCTAGTATAATTTCTCAATTACCTGTTAGGTATGGCTATCTGCATCAAGAAGAACTGGGTGTCCATGATATGACAGAAAGTAGTCAAGAGAATGATCCTTCTACATACGACCAAGCTATGGTAGATGTTGACTCCACCAAGTGGCAAGAAGCTATGGAAGCTGAGATAGACTCAATGCATGCTAATCAGGTCTGGACTTTAGTAGATCGTCCTAAAGGCATAGTGCCTATTGGAAACAAATGGATCTATAAAAGAAAGACTGATGGAGATGGCAAGGTTGATACCTATAAGGCCAGGCTTGTGGCAAAGGGTTATTCCCAAAGAGAAGGAATCGATTACTTTGATACCTTCTCGCCTGTAGCTATGATTAAGTCTATTCGCATGATGCTTGCCATAGCATCCCACTTAGATTATGAAATATGGCAAATGGATGTGAAAACGACATTCCTAAATGGATTCCTCGAGGAGGAGATTTACATGGAACAGCCTAAGGGATTCATATCTCAAACAAATATTCATAAAGTATGCAAACTTCAGCGTGCCATTTATGGACTGAAGCAAGCTTCACGGAGTTGGAATCTTCGTTTTAACGAGACAATCAAAGAGTTTGATTTTGTCCAAAACGAAGAGGAGCCCTGTATTTACAAGAAGGTTAGTGGGAGCAAAATTGCGTTCTTAATACTATATGTAGATGACATTCTACTTATAGGAAACGACGTAGGAATGCTCAGTTCTGTGAAAGCTTGGCTTTCTAAAGAGTTCTCAATGAAAGACTTAGGAGAAGCTACTTATATTCTGGGTATTCGTCTCTACCGGGATAGAGCGAAAAGAATGTTAGGTCTTTCTCAAGCCCTCTACATAGAAAAGATCCTGAAGCGATTTAGCATGGAAGATTCTAAAAGAGGGTTTCTACCTATGCAACATGGTGCAAAACTTTCCTTAGAGATGTGTCCTCAAAGTGAGGAAGATAGAAAGGAAATGAGCAAGGTACCTTATGCTTCGGCAGTAGGTAGCCTTATGTATGCAATGATTTGCACTAGACCGGACATTGCCTATGATGTGAGCGTAGTAAGTCGGTTTCAGTCAAATCCAGGGCAGGAACATTGGACTGCTGTAAAGAACATTCTTAAGTACCTAAGGAGGACTAAAGACTTGGTTCTTACATACGGCGGTGGAGAACTAAGAGTGATGGGTTATACAGACTCAGATTTTTCGGGGGACATGGATGCTCAGATGTCCACATCAGGGTATATCTTCACTCTGAATGGTGGGGCAGTTTCTTGGAGAAGTGCCAAGCAAAGTTCGACTGCTATCTATACATGTCAAGCCGAATATCAGGCAGCCACGAAGGCTTCTAAAGAAGCTTTTTGGATTAAGAAGTTCACTGAGGAACTTCAAGTGGTTCCTAATGCGGAGAAGCCCGTGACACTGTTTTGTGACAACGACGGAGCTGTTGCACAGGCTAAGGAGCCTAGGGCTCACCACAACACCAAACATATTGCGAGAAAATATCATTTTGTTAGAAAAATGGTTCGAGATCGGAATGTTATACTGCAGAGAGTAGACACAGCAAATAACGTTGCTGATCCGCTTACCAAGCCACTATCTCAGAAGGTCTTAGAAAGACATCTGGAGAGTATGGGTATTAGATACCATAGTTTGTGGCATTGCGTGCAAGTGGGAGATTGTTAGGAATATGCCCTCAAATGCCACTCAGAGGATGAGAGAGTGAGAGCAATTGTATTGTAATTATGAATATTTAATAAGGCAGTTATTATTTCTATATTATTGTATATCACTGGCATTGTGATTTAGTATATAGAATAATAGTCCTTGCATTTGAGAGCGAACATTCTACTCCATATGGAGATAAGGAGATAGGCACTAGAAGTGTTTACAGCTCGAATGCTTAACTAGTTCGCAAGTCGATAAAACTTAATTGGGCAGTAAGTTTAGACAAGACTTGTATAACGTGTACTTTGACATGTAGAGTACAAGTTTTCACTAACAGTTAGTGGGAGCACACGTTATAGGTATGCTAATGGGATTAGTATACTCGAACACGACTCACCTCGATTCGGTCACATGGATATCACTCTGGGATTGTCAATGACCTGGATCGAAAGGTTGTGATAGGTATACGTGGACCTTTGACTTGAGGTTTTAGGAGATGTGCTTGTGACATTAAGTTAGTCATTAGAGTAGTTCGATCCAATCTCGGTTGGTGTGGTCAACCTCGAAATGCAACTTAGTGGGCAAGTAGCGATCTCTACCGAATACCAAGATAGAATTCTTTCTCCTATTAGTGAGCAGTAAATGTCCTATGCGGTTAATGGCAAATGAGATCATAAGTCTTTGGCAAGCTTAGAGCTAGTTGTATTTGATACACGAGAGCTCGATGATCTCGATTTGTATTAACAAATGCATAGAGTCAAGATATAATAGGGTTTGACTTTACCGTGACCCTAATACTTGACCGGGACATATGATTGAAGGGTTTATACATATACGGTATTCACGACATAATGGTTTTGGAATGATCCTATCATTCGTTCTTAGTTAGGTTACGGTGTGGGCCACGAGACTGGCTAAGTGGTGCTAACACTCATTGGATCCTCCCAATGCTAACTAAGACGAACCTACAGAGTCGCGGCACAGGAATTGACGACGGATTATATTTAACTTATTCTCTCTTGGTTAATATTGGACATTGGATGCCTAATTCAATTTATTGGATAAATTAAATCGGTCTCGTGAATTAAATAAATTACTGGGTAATTAATTTATTCATATTATTTCTTAGAGAATTTATTTTTAATATAATTAATTAATTAGATTAATTAATTATATTAATATTGAAACATACCAAGGTTTATCTATCGGATTAGATACACGAGGGTCCGTTTCACGGACCGAAACGAACCAACTTCTTTTTCTCCTCCCTTAGCCGCCACCCCACTTTCATCAATTGACTTGGTGATTTTTTTTATAAATATGGGGACTTAATAATACATTTGATGTATTATTAGTTCATTATTTATTCTTGAAATAATTGATGAGGTGTGTGTTTTGTTTATAAAACAAACACCATCTCCCTCATTTAAACAGAGGATCAGCCGTGAGTTGATGCTAAGGAGTGAGAGAAAGTTTTCTAAGTTTATACATTTTGAGTTCTAAGTGTATTTTGAGAGAAAATAATTTTTATAAAATACTTAGAGTATTTATAAAAATATATATAAGTTAATTCTATCAATTTCTAGCCGTATACTTAGAGTATAAATTGATAGAAATATTTTCCAGTCATCTTTCGACGCGTGATACGTAGAGGCACGGTGATTTCGGTGCTCGGGAATTTCCAAAAGCGTGTTCGATTGAATTCGTGTTCGTACTCGGAATCAAAAAGATATTATCAAAGGTCTACGAGGGTATGATTTCTTACTTTATCTTCGTATTTTTATATTCGTTTATACAATGCTTGATCGATCCGTTTTTGGGGTTTGGTTTTTATCCGGTTTGACCGGTTTATTTCCGCTGCGTAACTCGTTTTTAATCACCGAATCCCAACACCGACACCGCTAGATGAATTCGTTCCCAGGATGTTTCCAAAATAAGCAAAATGGGGCTTTACTTCCAAACCTCTACGTGACACGCCGTAGCAACTCGGAAGGGGTGGAATATAAATACTAACAAGATTATACTTGATAAGTATATAAATCACACAAGGGATGTTTTGGAGACACACTCAACAAAATAAGAAAGCACTCACAAAGGTTTGTTAACACAAACACTCTCAAATTTCATAAAATCTTTGATGTGCTCTTCCAATGAAACTTCAAGGCTATTTATAGCCAAAATCTTACACCTAACTCAAGTGTGAACAAAGAAACAACTAAGAAACCTATAAAATAGAAAAACCAACATTCAAAGATCCTAAAATCTGATACAAAGTCAGTCAACACATGTTTAGGGGACAAATATCAAAGACCAAGATTTTAAGGTGTGAAAACAAGGACAACAAGTCACCATAAATCTGATGATGTATGTTTTGTCATTTCTGGGCTCCAATGGGTCCGAATTTGGTCATATGGTCTTAAAAAGATTTGTAGCTCTCTTTCTTAGATTTCCATAGACACCTGAATCACCTAAATCGGATTTCGGACGAGTAAGTTATGGCCAAAATATGAGACTACTGCGTGTGAGTCTTACGCGTGGGAATTTGCATCCTTGTTTGTTTGTTCGTCTTTGATAACATAGTTATTTTTAAACATATCAATGACGAGTGTCGATAAATTATTTTTGAACTTGTTTGATCAAGACCTCGTTATTGGTCCAGTCGGCATGCTCAAGTCCTCACCTGGGTTCTTCATAATATCTCGATTAACATCATTCCCCCGTTCCTCAAAAGGATTCGTCCTCGAATCTGAAATTTCAAAAGGACTTAAGTCAGCGACATTGAAAGTAGTGAAAACATTATACTCACCAGGTAGATCTACTTTATAGGCATTGTCATTAATCCGCTCTAAGATCTGGAACGGTCTATCTCTCCTTGTCATTAGCTTCAATTTTCTTTGAATGGGAAATCGTTCTTTCCTCAAATGAACCCAAACCCAACCACCTGGTTCAAAGAGTACTTGTTTGCGTCCCTTGTTCTTCATCCTTGCATTGTATTCGTTGCGCTTCTCAATTTGTTCACGAACTTTGGCATGTAATTGGTTCACCATCTCCTCCTTTTTCTTGCCATCAAGGTTACTCCTGTCATCTATTGGAATAGGCAACAAGTCTAAAGGAGTTATTGGATTAAAACCATACACGATTTCAAATGGCGAAAATATCGTAGTAGAATGTATGGTTCGATTATAGGCAAACTCGATAAATGGTAAAGATGTTTCCCAATTTTTCAAATTTTTGTTAACAATAGTTCGCAACAATTGACCAAGCGATCGGTTAACAACCTCAGTTTGACCATCGGTTTGGGGATGACATGTTGTAGAATAAAGCAATTTCGTCCCCAATTTTGTTCATAAGACTCTCCAAAAATGACTAAAAAATTTGGTATCTCTATCGAATACGATGCTTTTGGGCATACCATGCAAACGAAAAATTTCTTTGAAAAATAGATTAGCAATATGTGTGGCGTCGTCCGTTTTATGACATGCAATGAAGTGTGCCATTTTGCTAAATATATCAACTACAACAAAAATGGAGTCACAACCGGATTTTGTCCTGGGTAATCCTAATACAAAGTCCATAGAAAGATCGACCCAAGGTTCGGAAGGTACCGGAAGTGGCATATACAAACCATGCGGTAACACTCGTGATTTTGCTTTCCTACAAACAATGCATGAATTTACAACTTTAAAAACATCATGTTTCATTTTTGGCCAAAAGAAATGTTCATGCAATATTTCGTAAGTTTTAGCAATCCCAAAATATCCCATTAGACCTCCACTATGTTCTTCTTTTACCAATAATTCCCGTGTTGAACAAAAAGGAATGCAAAGTTTATTTTCACGGAACAAGAATCCATTATCCCGATAAAATTTTTCTACTCCTTTTTTCTCGCAAGCGACATAAATATCATGGAAATCTTTATCCCCCTCATATGCTTCTTTCAATAAATCAAATCCCAAAAGTTTACAAGAAAGTGTATTGAGTAATACATACCTTCTTGACAAAGCGTCGGCGACAATGTTTTCCTTACCTTGTTTGTATTTGATGATGTAAGGAAAGGATTCAATTTCTTCTAACCACTTGGCATGTCTCTTGCTCAATTTACCCTGTCCTTTGAGATGCTTTAAGGATTTATGATCAGTATAAATCACGAACTCCTTAGGCCATAGGTAGTGTTGCCACGTACGTAGGGCTCGAACCAAATCATACAATTCCTTGTCATAGGTCGGGTAATTAAATGTAGATCCTCCAAGTTTCTCACTAAAATAGGCTATCGTCCTTTTTTCCTGCATTAATACTGCTCTTATTCCTACTTCTTAAGCATCACAATCAATTTCAAAAGTGTTAGAAAAATCAGGTAATGCTAAGACAGGTGCGGTGCACAATTTATCTTTCAGAGTGTTAAATGCTTTTTCTTGTTCATTTCCCCAATTAAACTTAGCATGTTTCTTGACAAGTTCGTTTAATGGGGCTGCAATTGTGCTAAAATCTTTTACAAAGCGTCGGTAAAACCCTGCTAGGCCATGAAAACTTCTTACCTCGAACGCGTTCGTCGGTCTAGGCCATTCTCAAATAGCCTTAACCTTTTTTTCATCAACTTTTATGCCGCCATCACTAACGACATATCCAAGAAAAATAACTTCATTCATGCAAAAAGTACATTTCTTAAGACTAGCATATAATTGTTCCCTTCTCAAGGTAATTAAAGCTAATCTTAAATGTTCAACATGTTCTTCAATATTTTTGCTGTAAATGAGTATATCATCAAAGTATACAACAACGAATTTTCCGATGTATGCACGTAAAACATGATTCATTAATCTCATAAAAGTACTTGGTGCGTTCGTTAGTTCAAAGGGTATTACCAACCATTCGTATAATCCGTATTTCGTTTTGAAAGTCGTTTTCCATTCATCTCCTTCTTTCATACGAATTTGGTGATATCCTTTCATTAGGTCAATTTTAGTGAAAACACATGAACTATGTAATTCATCTAACATATCATTTAACCTTGGAATAGGGTGTCGATACTTAACTGTGATATTGCCGCTCGGCAATCGGTGCACATTCTCCACGTTCCATCTTTCTTTGGCACGACGATCACAAGAACGGCACAAGGACTTAGACTCTCCCGGATATACCCAAGACTTAAAAACTCCTCGACTTGTCTTTGGATTTCATTGGTCTCTTCGGGATTGTGTCGGTATGCCAGTCTATTTGGAATGACCGCTCGGGGCATAAAGTCTATTTGATGTTCAATCCCTCGGATTGGTGGCAACCCTGTAGGTAGTTCTTCGGGAAAAACATCAACAAATTCATGCAATAAAGATTCAATAGAACTCGAAATTATCCGGTTCCAGGGGTTAGTAGTAGCGCAAACTTTTCGGAAAATAATCAAGTACATGAGCGCATTTTCCTTGATATCTTCTTCAAGTTCCTTTGCACTTACAAGCATGCATTTTCTCAAATTTTATTTTTCTTTCTTTTTTTCATTTTTCTCATTTTTTTTCATTTTTTTTCATTTTTTCTCGTTTTTTTCATTTTTTTTCATTTTTCTCGCTTTTTACATTTTTTCATTTTTCTCGTTTTTTTCATTTTTTTCATTTTTTTTCCTTTTCTTTTCTCGATTTTCCTTCAACTTCCTTTTCAAGACAAAATTGATCTTCTTGTATTTGTACCTTAGTCATGGGAGCTAAGGTAATTTTCTTTCCGTCCTTCTCGAATGAGTAACGATTTTTCCTTCCGATCAAAGTAGCATCTCGATCAAAATGCCATGGTCTTCCCAACAAGATATGACAAGCATGCATCAGAACGACATCACATAGGATTTCGTCTTGATACCTTCCGATGGTGAGAGCCACAAGTACCTGTTTATTAACTCGAACTTCCCCACAATCATTTAGCCAATGTAAACGATACGGTTTAGGGTGTCTTCCTGTTGGAAGATCGAGTTCTTCCACTAGCATAGCGCTAATGACATTAATGCAATTCCCGTTATCTATTATCACACTACAATTTTTATTTTTAATAAAACAACGTGTGTGAAATAGATTTTCTCTCTGTTCGTTAACTTCCTCCTCTTTTGCTTGAGAACTTAACACCATCCGAACAACAAGTGCGGGTGCATACTCATACGTCTCATCATCACTCTCCACCTCTCTTGTCTCTTATTCTTCTTCTTTTTCGCTTTCCGTTTCAATCTCCCCATCCCGAAGTACCATCACCCGTTTGTTGGTGCATTCGGATGCTATATGTCCACGACCCTGGCACTTATAACATTGGATGTCCCGGTTTCTCCTTTGGGTGCTTTCGACGGGTTTAGGCTTCCCATCAAATTTTGGTTTGCTAGTACTCCCAACTTCAAACTTTTCTTTCAAGGCACTCCCTTCTCTTTTATCAAAATTTTTAATTTTGTCTGAACTTACTTGAGATTGTTGTTTCCAAGGAGTAGAGTATCCCGTGGAATAGTTGTTGTTGCTCCCTCTTCGTAAGCTCCGCTCGATTTTTACCGCCGCATATACCATGTCCTCGAATTCAACAAAGTGTTGTTTGTCAACTTCTTTAGCTATATCGGCTCTCATCCCGTGTAAAAACCGCGCCATGGTGGCCTCTCGATTCCCGAACATTGGCCCGGATCATCAACATCTCCATTTCCTTTCGAAAATCTTCAATGTTTCTCGAGCCTTGTTTTAAAGATTGTAAGCGAGAAAATATTTCCTTAAGATAGTAATTAGGAATAAATCTTTTCCGCATAACAACTTTCAATTCTTCCCGACCGCTAACCGGTCTCTCCCGACTCCTCTCCGTCACAAGTTGATCCCACCAAATGCTTGCATATTCTGAAAATTCGGTTATTGCTAACCTCATTTTCTTCTCATCGGAATAGTTGTGGCAATCGTAAATGGTCTCCAACTTCCTTTCCCAATCGAGATATGTGTCCGGATCACTTCTCCCTTCGAAAGATGGGATTTCATTTTGATGTTTCCCATATTCCGATCCTCCTCGTCTCGGACATATCTTCCTCGCCTTCCTTCATACTCTCTACTTCCTCCTCGTCCTCCTCGCCCTCCTCGATGTACAAACCTCGGAGTTTCCTCCTCGGAATTCATCGAATCTTCATCATCATAGCCTCCAAATCGAATGGGTTCCAGTCCTCTTCGTACGGGCTCCTCTTCTCTACCCTTCGTGAGAGTAGCAATTGTTTCCTCTTGTTTATCTAGTCTTCCGACTATTTGAGCAAGTTATTGTACAATATTTTGAAGGATAAGATTTTGCTCGTTTCCTTCAGTTCCTAACATTTTTTCCTTTTTTTTTCTTTTTTTTCTTTTTTTTTGTTTTTTTTCTTTTTTTTCCTTTTTTTTCTCTTTTTTTGGTTCCTTTTTTTTGGTTGTCTTTTTTTTTTCTTTTTTTTTTCAAGAAAATTTCCTCACAAGATCCTCACGTGTATCGCTCGGTCGCTCACACTTGCGTATCTCTCGTTTGGCTTTATTTTTGTTTTTTTCCTTTTTTTTGTTTTTTTTCCCTTTTTTTCTCTTTTTTTTTGGGTTTTTTTATGTGAAGAAGATGAAAGATTTAGAAGATGAAGGAAATGATAGGATGGTAAGATAGGAAGATTATGGTAATGAAGGAAAATAGATGATACCACTTAGTTTTGTTTTGGAATAACCGAGCTCCGAAGCCAACTGATGCGACCCCCAGACGACACGTTATGGTAACCGACACCGCTAGATGAATACGTTCCCAGGATATTTCCAAAATAAGCAAAACGGGACTTTACTTCCAAACCTCTACAAAGACCAAGATTTTAAGGTGTGATAACAAGGACAACAAGTCACCATAAATCTGATGTTGTATGTTTTGTCATTTCTGGGCTCCAATGGGTCCGAATTTGGTCATATGGTCTTAAAAAGATTTGTAGCTCTCTTTCTTAGATTTCCATAGACACCTGAATCACCTAAATCGGATTTCGGACGAGTAAGTTATGGCCAAAATACGAGACTACTGCGTGTGAGTCTTACGCGCGGGAATTTGCATCCTTTTTTTTTTTTTAAAAAAGTAAAAACGTCCAAAGTGGACGGGGGGTTGAGGCGGGACCCACCAACCTGTAGATAATAAAATCAAGAAATACAAAGTATCAGCCCCGAATTATGACCAAAAAAGGGTCATAATTCGGGTACAAACATCGGAGAAATCTACGGCCCGCTAAAGAAATACAAAGTGCACCACAAATCGTGGGCTAATGTGCGGACCCGTAGACCAAATAACTCAACTCCGAATTATGACCAAAAGAGGGCCATAATCCGGGATCTAAAAAACTAAAGTGTCTACGGCCCACTAGAACAGTACAAGGTGCACCACTAAAACCGTGGGCTAATGTGCGGACCAATAGGCAAACAAGCAAATGATCAAAAATAAAAACTATCTAACTCTAAAAGACGGATAACCAAGCTGATCCATCCGTATAAGGGAGAGAAGGAACGGAGGAGCAGTATCATAAGTATAAGTCTGAATACCGAGGGACGACATGCCAAGCTCAGAAAGATAGTCGGCCGGCCTGTTGCCCTCCCGGAAAATATGAGTGACTCTGAACTGAATATATCTGAGAATGTGTCGGATACGCATAAGAGTGTGACGAACCTGCCAAGAGCCTCGATGGCCAGATGATAGCAGGGTCACTACAGCAGCAGCATCAAGCTCAATCCAAATATGTCTCGATCTCTGGGAGGCTAGAACCAATCCAATTGCCAACGCCTGGACCTCTACATCAAAACTCGAAGAGGCCTGAAAAGAGGAATGGAAAGCAAGAAGGTGTAACACCCCCAAGTTATTCAGGGTATATTACAGCGTCGTGAACCCCGCCGTGGGACCCACAAGGCTAAACATACGCGAAACTATAAACTTGACCGAGAAGGTCTACATACAATGGAAAGAAAGACGATACAAATGGTATTCAAAACCATAACCAATGAAACCATATACATCACTGCACAAATCAATACCTCGGCAACACAGGCCGGAACACCAAGAAGCGAAATACAATACTCGAGTATTTAAAAATCCATTCCAAGACAACAACTTTGAATGGAGGAATCCAAGAAAATAACCGAGACAAAACACGTATCACACTTGCCCATCATCTTCATGCCGACCCGGTACCCACTGTCCGCTCTCCTGGAACTGAAATACATGAAACGTATTTCCCCATAAAGGGTTAGCCGTCGAATAGCTAGTGCAAGTATAACAATATGAAACATAATACTTCTCGACAATAAAGTAAATGTAATCCGTCAATTCATCAATATCCGTCAATTCATCAATTTAAGACTAGTATTAGGAATGACTAAAATCTCAAGACGTATGTGAATGCCGTAAAAACGGTTCGTTCATATCATACGCCGTTACATGTAGGAATGCCGTCAAAACGGTTCGTTCATTACATGCCAATATTATTTCATATGAATGCCGTAGAAACGGTTCGTTCATATCAACCATGGAATCGCACTGGAGGCTACGAAACCCTCAGAGGACCATAGGCCCGTCCCGGAGTGGCTAGAAATAATCATACAATCAATATTTCATACTTTCAAAGTCGAGAACGTACAATCATAAATGTATACTTGCCTTTGAGACATCGAGAAATCGAACGGAGGAAAGGTATGAGTTCGGTAGGTCCGAGAACGCGCTTAGGCACCTAAGCGATTCGCAAGGAATATGATAATCAATTATCCGTATTCAAATTACGAAGAAATCCCGAAACCCGTCCACGATTCATAAAAATATACGGATAATCAACTAGAGGTTGGAAAAATCGTCAAATCTCACAAGTCCGAAAACGACATAATCTAACCCGTAAAATCGGAAGAAAACACTCATACGGTATAGATATATATCAAAATCTCAAGGTTCTCAAGCTTCAATCGGACAAAACGGACGAATCTACGAAAACCCCCAAAAACCAACACAAATTCAAAGTGTTCTTGAATAATCTTTCAAAAATCCGATGAATACTCAATCATGTCCATCATCACGCATATATCACCTCATACACCATGATTTTATCATCCAAAACGTCAATACCCACACAAAATCGAGAAGTCAAGATGTCGATTAAATTACCTATTGAATATCCAAGCTCTATGATCCAAGGAATACGCGATAGATCGACTATCCGGGCTTCCCAACCGATTGAAAGTGGTAAATCTTCAACACCCAAGTGATAGCTATGAAAAGAGCTCCTCCCTCAACTCTCTCTCTCGCCGTGAAGGAAGAAATGAAGGAAAAGGCTGAAATCTCGCTTAAAAAGCCGAATTATGCAGTTGACCGCATTGTGTGCCGCGGCTCAGCATAGGTGTGCCGCGGCACAGGCCCAAAAATTGTTCCCAGGTTTCGGCAGTGTGCCGCGGCTCGGCTTCAGTGTGCCGCGCACCGGTCTGGAGTTTTGGGTGAGAATACCACACCGGTGTGCCGCGGCTCAACGTAGGTGTGCCGCGGCAATGACTCGGCGGTGTGCCGCGGCTCGGCTCATGGGTGCCGCGGCCTGCACATCTGCTCGGCGAATATAGGAAATGTGTGTGACTTAGCTATTTCGATCATAACTCCCTCGTCTGGACTCCGATTGACTCACCGTTTGAACCATTGAAAAGCTAACTCGATGCTTTATAATAGTGCAAGGATTCAGAATTTTTGGAGTTTCCAAGAATTTATGGTGATTTAACAAAGTCGAACTCAAACGTGAAAAAGTCGCTAAAGAACACGGAATTCAACAGAACGATGCCGAAACGAACTCGGAAGACAAAAAGTGTAGAATTAAACATTCTCAGGATGACGAAACGGTCCCAAGAAAGTTGTCAAAATAGACTTCCGCCAAAAATAGAAAATTTCCGGGAAACAAAATTACGGGTATTACATTCTACCCTCCTTAAAAGAAGTTTCGTCCCGAAACTTAAAACAGGCAGGGAGAAGAAATATTTCGCCAGGAAAAACTCAACGAGATACACAAGAGCCGAAATTTACACCCAAACGGCGAATCATTAATATAGAACACAACAATACATTACCCGAAGGTAAACCAAACCAATGCCGAAAAAGATACAAATTCACAATGCCCGAAGGCTCCAACGGAAATACCGATACATCACAATGGCCTGAAAGCCGAACAGCCCAAAGTTGTAAATCATCACAGAATAGATCTCAAAGAAACCAACCTGACTGTCGGACATACCCCTCGGCGTATGAACAACCAGTCGCAAACCGTCGGACATATCCAATACAACATGGACTACGAACGATCAATCAATAAATCTCAAGAGGGACATCACAGTACGCCCGATCCGGAAATGTGACCGTGCACATGTCCACCCCGTATACGGAATCCAGAATATACGTGTGACAATGTACCTAATTAGCCTCAAGAACTACGTCTCGTGTGCACGGTCTAATGCGGAAATATCCACGCATGACCATCGAGTGCCTGGCTAAAAATCCTACACATAACCAATCGGCACGCAGACATGATTCCGGATATGCCACGATACAACATGACAACGAAACTCAAGGGATAAAACATCCAATATGGATCACACGACTCACCAAGTGAACGATGACACACGAATAATGAAAGATCGACACGACCAACAATATTCAAAACAACCATCCTGGGATCAAAATCCCTAAGGACCGATTAACAAGAGCAACGATCACAACACAACAGTTCGGGAAAATCCTCAACCTTCAAAGATCACAAAATTACCGAGTTCACAAGAATAATAGTGTGCTGCCTTGAATCGGTCAACACGACAATAATAATTCAACGGATGGGAATTATCGTTGATAATCCCAATTCAATACTTCGATTACCGTAGAATGGACAATCGATAACAATTATACAACGGATGGGAATTATCTTTTTGACAACGGGTGGAAATTATATTTGATAATCCCAATTCAATACCTCGATTACCTTAGAACGGTCAATCGATAAACAATGATACGATAGAATAGATGTCCTGGTGTCTTAAACCGACCACCGAAACGGAGATGAAAAAAAAGATATACCAAACGTCTCTAATCGGTTAATATAATATTAATAGAAAAACACCGATATCAATGACGACGATCACCACAATATCTCAATGGAACATCCATCACAATCACAATCGATACGTCGATACCGCGAACCGGCAATCGACAACGACTTAACCAACAAGTATAGCAATACCTCGAACCGGCCTTTTACAAACAACGGTAACATTTGGCATAATTTGCCGACGGGCGTCGTGTCAACCAATCCCCTGATATCAATACAATCATAAAGAGGCCAAGTCCCGAAATGATACACACATTCGTACGCCTACACAATAACATTAGTCTCATTGATTAGTACGAGTATAAAACTTGCCTCGATATCAATACAACGAACTGTTACCAATCCAGTCGATTTCGTCTTACGAGTTTCGACCAAGTTAATCTACGAACCCTTCAACCTTAACCGCAACACAAAAGTCATAATCTATGATCAAACATCATATCTTACTGTAAAACGAAGGATTGATAATCAACCGGTTCGATGACGACCAATATCAATACCACCAAACCACGAACTCAATCGTTATACCATATCTCGACTAATCACAGTCTGAAAAATCCAACTCAGACACTTACAAATCCTGTCCACAATACGAGTCGAAATATGACGATCATATCAGCAACCAATTCGGACCAATAATAAGGGTCTAAATGTCCCAAACTCAATTCTTAAATACGAATTGACAAGGTTCCCTTCTCATAAATCCATCGTTAAAATTTACTTATGACCGTTATCAATTCGAATCATCCGACTGGTTCAAAACAATAGATAATCATATTAGAAAGGTTATCAAACAACCCAATCATTCGATTTGAATATTTGCTCCATACGTATGGGCTTCCAAATTCAGAGATGAATAATAGTCTCATCAAGCTCATAATCACATTCGTATTTCCTATACGAATATTATTTCCAACACATAGTTTAGCTCTAGATATGAATATTCCATATTCATATTCAAAACATCAACCTTTTTAAAAATTTTCATCACCTCGGATAATTCAAAAGTTCTGCAAGAGCATGAAATATCCGAAATCACGTTCAGAACAACATATCCGAGGTATATATATCTCCATGTTATCATTTCCTTCATCATGTCATTCATACAACCTCAAGAATCACAACAAAACCCTTATCGTCATATGAAGAAGATCTCAATAATCATATCAACATCCGAAATCTTTTATTACAATTCCAATAAATCTCGTATAACATTCTCACATGATACCATAATTGTAACACCCCAGATCCTCCTGGGAATATTACACGCCGTAAACCTTTCTCACAAGGATTTACCAGGCTAAGCACAATTTCCACGTCATTTCAAAAATTCCAAAAAGACCGATGACGGTAATATTTTTCAAATACGAAAAAAAATCATTTTCCAAATACCGTCAAAACGATCAAGGCTAAAATGCCAAAAATTCAGTTTAGGGAATCGGTTTTACAAAATAAAATTTCAGTTGGCAAAATACCAAAATCCATTTCAAAAATACTCACGCAGCGGATAAAAGTACAGTCCAATTTATGCATTTGTATTGAAATAAGACGAACATCAAAATACACGATTCCCAACATACTCCCTCCCAAGTAGTAATCCAAAAAGAAAAAAAATGAGCCACTATCAAAGGGATACGAGGATTACCTTGTATGGACGAACCACGAAGAAAGAATAATTGAACTCCATTCCAAGAATCATTAAATCATCATAGTCATCATATGGCCTCAAGAACATCAAGATCTCTATGATTCCATAATCATAATCAACATATTCAAAGCATATCATTATCTTCCTTCGACATAAACCCCATAGAATATGGATAACACAAGAAATCACTTCAAGAATCAACAATAGTTCCATAACCAAGCTCTAATTCCATGATTCCAAGCTCACAATCATGTTAAAAGTGTTTAGAACACTCTTAAAAGTGAAGAGGGACGAGTTTTGGAGAGAAATATCTCAAAGGATCGTGAGAGAAATGAAAGGCAACACTTCAATATATAAATTGCACTCTTATTACGTACGTAAGTGTCCTTTCTTAACGTACATAACAACTTTAACGTACGTAATCCAATATCCATAACGTACGTAACCAACTCACTGTCTCATTCCGTGCAGTCTATTACGTACGTAACCCATACCATACAACGTACGTAGTATACGATTAACTTGCTACTGATCTGATGGTTGTGTCACGTCGTAACACGTCTTGTATAACGTCGTAACACGTATGTTGACTCATTGTCAACATCCTCCGCGAAAGTTGCGAAGCGAGGTCCCACGCCTCACGGGACTCGGTTACGTAGATGCCTTCGTTACGTACGTAATACCTTAGCCTTAACGTACGTAACCATGCCAATCTTACGTACGTAATCTCACCTTATTAACGTACGTAATAATTCCATACTTAGCCAATTTCAACAATTCCTATCCAAAGTCATGACATACCAAATACGAGCATACAGCAAAATCAATACGTATACTCAATTCAATAACATTATCAAACGTTCACAATGTCCTCGAGCATAATCAACCATCCACGATATCCAATATATAAACGAAAAAAAATATATCCGAAAAAATCGGGGTATTACACTCTACCCCCTTAAAATAAGTTTCGTCCTCGAAACTTACAATCACTCGTACAAACAACATTTCAACGGGAATTCAATTTCACCAAAAATTATCGAATAATTCGAACAACATACTTACAAGTCTGCGAAGTCGAAGATCTCCCGTGATACTAGCATGCGACTCCTAAACAAAGTCTCAACATAATATCGATACACATCATTATCGCAATTAGCAACTTAACAAAATCTCAAGGAAGAGTTCACGTCCGTGACCACGGCCACGATTCTTCCTACTTTCAGTCAACATTCTGAAAGGCACACACGTGCGTAAGTATAATCCGAATCGCACATTCTCGAAGTGACCAATTCCCAAGAATACCAAGCTATAAACGAAACGATTAAGAAGAATACAAGAAGAGTGAGAGGACTTACAAGTACCGGTCGCACTGTGATGATGGCAGAGTAGTGATACTGTGGGCAAATGCCGACTCAATCGACCCAAAAGACCGACAGCCTAGGTATCCATAAACCTAAGCTCTGATACCATATTCTGTAACACCCCCAAGTTATTCAGGGTATATTACAGCGCCGTGAACCCCGCCGTGGGACCCACAAGGCTAAACATACGCGGAACTATAAACTTGACCGAGAAGGTCTACATACAATGGAAATAAAGACGATACAAATGGTATTCAAAACCATAACCAATGAAACCATATACATCACTGCACAAATCAATATCTCGGCAACACAGGACGGAACACCAAGGAAACTGAAATACAATACTCGAGTATTTAAAAATCCATTCCAGTACAACAACCTGAATGGAGGAATCCAAGAAAATAACCGGAGACAAAACACAGTATCACACTTGCCCATCATCTTCATGCCGACCCGGTACCCACCTGTCCGCTCTCCTGGAACCTGAAATACATGAAACGTATTTCCCCCATAAAGGGGTTAGCCGTCGAATAGCTAGTGCAAGTATAACAGTATGAAACATAATACTTCTCGACAATAAAGTAAATGTAATCCGTCAATTCATCAATATCCGTCAATTCATCAATTTAAGACTAGTATTCCGGAATGACTAAAATCTCAAGACGTATGTGAATGCCGTAAAAACGGTTCGTTCATATCATACGCCGTTACATGTAGGAATGCCGTCAAAACGGTTCGTTCATTACATGCCAATATTATTTCATATGAATGCCGTAGAAACGGTTCGTTCATATCAACCATGGAATCGCACTAGAGGCTACGAAACCCTCAGAGGACCATAGGCCCGTCCCGGAGTGGCTAGAAATAATCATACAATCAATATTTCATACTTTCAAAGTCGAGAACGTACAATCATAAATGTATACTTGCCTTTGAGACATCGAGAAATCGAACGGAGGAAAGGTATGAGTTTGGTAGGTCCGAGAACGCGCTTCCGGCACCTAAACAATTCGCAAGGAATATGATAATCAATTATCCGTATTCAAATTACACGAAGAAATCCCCGAAACCCGTCCACGATTCATAAAAATATACGGATAATCAACTAGAGGTTGGAAAAATCGTCCAAATCTCACAAGTCCGAAAACGACATAATCTAACCCGTAAAATCGGAAGAAAACACTCATACGGTATAGATATATATCAAAATCTCAAGGTTCTCAAGCTTCAATCGGACAAAACGGACGAATCTACGAAAACCCCCAAAAACCAACACAAATTCAAAGTGTTCTTGAATAATCTTTCAAAAATCCGATGAATACTCAATCATGTCCATCATCACGCATATATCACCTCATACACCATGATTTTATCATCCAAAACGTCAATACCCACACAAAATCGAGAAGTCAAGATGTCGAATAAATTACCTATTGAATATCCAAGCTCTATGATCCAAGGAATACGCGATAGATCGACTATCCGGGCTTCCCAACCGATTGAAAGTGGTAAATCTTCAACACCCAAGTGATAGCTATGAAAAGAGCTCCTCCCTCAACTCTCTCTCTCGGTGAGGAAGAAATGAAGGAAAAGGCTGAAATCTCGCTTAAAAAGCCGAATTATGCGATTGACCGCATTGTGTGCCGCGGCTCAAGATAGGTGTGCCGCGGCACAGCCCAAAATTGTTCCTGTGTTTCGGCGGTGTGCGCGGCTCATTCAGTGTGCCGCGCACCGATCTGGCGGGTTTTGGGTGAGAATGCCACACCGGTGTGCCGCGGCTCAACGTAGGTGTGCCGCGGCAATGACTCGGCGGTGTGCGCGGCTCGGCTCATGGGTGCCGCGGCAGTCACACTGCTCGGCGAATATAGGAAATGTGTGTGACTTAGCTATTTCGATCATAACTCCATCGTCTGGACTCCGATTGACTCACCGTTTGAACCATTGAAAAGCTAACTCGATGATTTATAATAGTGCAAGGATTCAGAATTTTTGGAGTTTCCAAGAATTTATGGTGATTTAACAAAGTCGAACTCAAACGTGAAAAAGTCGCTAAAGAACACGGAATTCAACAGAACGATGCCGAAACGAACTCAGACGACAAAAAGTGTAGAATTAAACATTCTCAGGATGACGAAACGGTCCCAAGCAAGTTGTCAAAATAGACTTCCGCCAAAAATAGAAAATTTCCGGGAAACAAAATTACGGGTATTACAGAAGGAGCTCTCCGTGATGATTTCTAATCAGACCTCCCCCACCCGCAATCTGTGTGTCTCTATCGAACGAACCATCCGTGTTCAGCTTGATCCAAGGGGACTCGGGTCGAAGCCAGACAACCGGGACGGGGCGACGAGTCTGAGCGGGGGAAGATGTAGCTCGCTGCAAGCGATCAGGAGGCGAGCAACCCGACCAGAACTCAGAGCAAATAAGCCCCGCAGCAGCTAATAAAGCAACATGGCGCTCCACCTGCACAATAACATGAGAGGAAACAAAAGTAACCGCCATATGCTTTGCACTATTCCTTTCTGTCCAGATGAACCATAGGATCAGACAAGGAATAATGAAAGTCGCGTGCCTAAAGTGTGTGCCGTGTGCAAAAAAACTCAGGAGCTCAAAAATATTCTGAGAATGGGGTAGGGATAAATGTGTCCAAGCGCCAAAATACTCCCACACGTCACGAGCCACATCACTCTCCAAGAAAAGGTGGGCAATGGTCTCGGTATGGTAGGTCTGGGTAAGGGTATGCGAGCAGCACAAACATCTAGAAGCCAATGAAACGCCCCTCCTCTGTAGGATGTCATCAGTCGGGATCCGACGCATGAGAAGTCGCCAAATAAACACCGAAATGGTCGGTGTGAGTAAGGCTGTCCATATGGCCCCATAAATAAGATTAGCCTGACCCCTCACCCTGATGTGAGACCAATCCGACGATAATAAGAACGCACCCGAAGAGGTAAGAGTCCAGCACATACTATCCGAATCCTCCTCGGCGATGGGAATCGCGGAGATCTCCTGGATGAACTGAGGGGTAAATCCTAGCTCCTCTCCAACAATAGTCTCCAACCTATCCATGTCCCAAGACCCATCAACCCATAATTCATTAATCATAAGATGGGGTCTACCAGAAACCTGACAATAAGAAGATATCGGCCTATCCCCAATCCAAGTATCGTCCCAAAAGCTGACCTCCCCGCAGCCACGACCAAGAGTCCAGCGAATGAACTCCTGGGCCTCAATACCCACGCGGAGGATACGGCGCCAAGGGTGGCTGGCACGAGCTTTAAGAGCAGTACGCATAGGCGTATAAAGGCCACGGAGCGGTTTGCGGAGCATAAATTGCGCCCAGACGAGCCCGCGAAGGCGCCACGAGCTTATAACTAAAAGCTCTCACCATATCCGAAAGGCTCGAATCCCGAGGCCTCCCTCGAGACCAGGACGACAAATCTGCGCCAAGCGACCCAATCGTCTTCCTCTTTGGACCAACGGCACCCAGTATCTCGCAATGATCCGCTCGAGTTCTGGATAATGTCTTGTGGGGATCCAAAACCTGAAGCAGGTGAAGAGGAATCGTGCAGAGAGTGCTCTTAATAAGAGCCAAACGGCCCCCAAAAGAAAGGTGGCGATGGGACCAACCAGAGATCCTATCCAACATCCGTTGCTTCACCCCAGCAAAGAGCTCTCATCTCTTAAAGCCTTTGTAAAGGGGCACACCTAGATAGGTGATGGGGAGGTCGCCCTGGCGAAAACCAGTAAGATCGAAAACTCTCTGATGCCAACGAGGCGCATGCTTGGGAGCGAGAATAAAAGTGCTCTTCTGGATACTAACCATCTGGCCCGAAGCCATAGAGTAGTGATCCAGGAGACGCATAAGATCAACAAGACCATCATCCACAGCCCGTGTGAATATAATGATGTCATCGGCGTAGGATAAGTGCGAGATGGGGAAAGGCCGTCCAGCCGTCCTATACCTCATCAAAGGATGATCTAGAATGAATCGATCCAAGCAGCGCGATAAATAGTCAGCGGTAAGCACGAAGAGCGACGGAGAAATAGGGTCGCCCTGACACAAACCCCGGCTAGAGGCAAAATAACCGGCCGGACTGCCGTTCACCAAAATGGAGAACGTGCAACTCTCGACGCAATGACGGATGAACAAAATCCATCTAGCCGGGAAACCCATCCTCACCAGGACCTCACGTAAAAAATGCCAGTGAACCCTATCATACGCCTTAGCCATATCAAGCTTTAGCGCAAGGTTCGGGACACCATGGATGTCCGTGACGTGGAGGTCGTGAATAAGTTCTTGGGCCAAAAGTATATTATCAGTAATAATCCGCCCGTGAACAAATCCACTCTGGTTTGGAGAGATAATAAGAGGGAGGAGAGGAGCAAGCCGAGCGTTAAGGATTTTCGTGATAATCTTATTGGTCACATTACACAGACTAATAGGCCGGTAATCTGACCAACCACTCGGAACAGGCTTCTTCGGGATCAAGACGACCGTAGTCGCCGTGAAAGCCGGAGGCATAGGATGACCCTCAAAAAACTCGAGCACAGCCTCCTCCACGTCAGAAGAAACAATCTCCCAACAATGCTGAAAAAACAAGGACGAGAACCCGTCAGGCCCAGAAGCGCTGTGAGGATCGATATCAAAAACCGCAGCACGAATCTCAAGGGGAGAGGGTGGGATACACAAACTATCAGAATCAAAAGAAGAGGGGATAGAAGGAAAACAAGTGTCATCCGGGGGGACGAGAACATCACCATCGGATGTAAGCAGAGTCTAAAGAAATTCACGGCGGATGATCGATGTCCGACTCTACACTAGCGTCGAACCACCATCCTCAATCTGTGAATATGCGATCGACAACGTTTCGCTTCGCAAAACCACGAAAAAACCGGGTGTTGCGCTCGCCCTCGGTAGCCCAACGAGCAATGGCCTTGTTTCAAATCTTCCTCCATAGAGAGACGAAGATGGTACTCAGCACGAAAACGGTGCATAGCGGTTCTATTCTCCGGAGAAGGGTCCGAATCATATCGCCGCTCGGCCTCGTCAGCAGCCCTCAAGGCCTCATCCAACTTCGTATGAAGATTACCAAAAACAGACCAGTTCCACTGTTTCAGTCTACGCTTAACCCTAAGGAGTTTGGCCTGAAGGTTACACATACCAAATAAACCAGTCGGAGTCAGCCAGACCTCCCTAACAGTGTCCAGGAATGTGTGGTGCCGGACCCACATACTCTGGAAACGGAATGACGACTTGGGACGAGTCGCGGTGAAGCGACACTGGATAAGAAGAGGCGCATGGTCAGACCGAAGTCGAGGCAGGTGAGTAATGGTAGAGACCGCAAACACGTTCGACCATGCTTCATTAAATAAAGCATGATCTAGCCTTTCCCTCAAACCATTGCGCTCCCATGTGAAAATATCGCCCTCACAGCCCGCGTCAATCAACTCGCAGTCAGCAATAGCCTGTGCGAAGTCCAGAATCTCTGGAGAACGGTCAGTGGTACTACCCTCGCGCTCATGTGAATGCAAGAAGATGTTGAAGTCACCGCTGACTAGCCACGGCAACCCCTCTACTTCCAAAGCAATCTCACGGAGGGTGTCCCAAAGGGCGTAACGACCAGCACGGTTAGTGCTGCGTAGACAAAAGTGACGTAAATCATCTAAGGAAGAAGGGAAGAAGAAATAGAAAGATGAAGGACTTGATCGGTATCCAACAAAACTTGATGCTGAAAGTGTGGGGAAGAAAAGAACCAAATTTTGTTAGACCGATTATAAAGTCCCGACGCATAACCTAAAGAGCGAATATAAAAATCAAAATTAGCATTGGAACCCATGGGTTCTAAAATGCCAATAAAAGCAAACCTATGCACACGGTTGAGATGTCGAATGCGCTTCTGTGCTCCGGTGTTAGCCAGACCACGGGCGTTCCATGTAAGAATGGGTATCGACATAAACTAAACAACCAACTCAGACGAAGACCTAGGACGCTGACTGGAGCGGTGATCGCTGAGAATTCGCGTAGTATGGTTTTCAAATCCGATCAATTTTAAAATTTGTAAAACCTCGAAGTATTTCCAAGGTGTCGAACCCAAGGGAATTGATATGTCGAAAATAAAGGAAGTAACTCTACTCAAAATTTGACTGCTATTTAGGAATCCGAAAATTCAGTTTGTTTCTAATTATCTAACTTTAAAAATCGAAATATAAAAATTAAATAAAAGATGAATTATCTAAATCAAGCAAATAAAGCAAATTAGCAAGATAAAATCACAAGTTAAAGCTAATTGATCCTAGGGTAGTATCATCTAATTGAGTTCACACAATCCATTCACTTGATTCCTTTTCCCCAAATTTTAATTCAATCCTAGAAATAATCACTCAGCCGATCTAGAATTCCGATCAAGGCAACCTAGAAAGATAGTTAATTTAAACCCTTTTCCCGCCAGGGCTCAAAGAATTTAAATCACTTAAAAAACGTCAACTTATTTATCTATGATTTATCTTTCTCCACTCAGGTCTTAAGATAAAATCATATTGTGCATCAAGTATTTCCACTAATTAATTAATCCTTCCGGGCAAAATTAATTAGCTAACATGCATCGATTAAGGGCCCTTTAATCTAGCATGAGATTTAACACATCTTGATCACAAGCCTAGGATGAAAGGTAAAAAGGTAATCAAAGGGACATCATGTGAACATCAATTAAAATTACTAACCCTAGAATCAATCAATGGATTTAGCCAGACATAATTGAAATTAAACAAGAAATAGATGGAGAATGCATATTATTAATATGAAAAGAGAGATTACAACCCTTCTGGATGAACTCTGAGTCTTCAATCTCCGAAAAAGTAGAAAAATAATAATACTTGCTTCCTTCCAAAAAGTTCTCGTCTCCAAGGAATTAATCTTGCCCAAAAAAAAAAATGTAAAAGTGTGCTAAAGATGATAAAAGGTGATAAAAGATGATGAAAGATGGTAAAAGATGATCCAAGATCCTAAACTAGGTCTAGGGGGAGGTGTATATAGCCTATGGGAGTTAAACTCCCGATTAGCCCTAATCTAGGAAACAAAATCTATCCAAAAGAGTCACAATCTGTCAAAATTCGAGAACCCGCGGAGCAGCCTATCGGACGCACCTATCGGCCGATAGGCTGGCCCGATAGTTGGTTCGTCGGTCGACTTCACTCGATAGGGCTTGGACACCTTTCGGATGCACCTATCGGCCGATAGGCTGGCCCGATAGGTGGTCTGACTTTTGCAAAAATCCGTTTCTTCCGTCCGTTTGACTCGACTCTCGGTCCTTTGTCTCGTTTTGGGTCCTTTTGGCTCTAAAAACCTGCAAACACACTAAAACCAACCCAAACGCGTAATACGGCTCGACTAATCATAAATAAGCCAAATACGAGCACATTAATCACGAAACGAGATAAAAACCTAGTATAAAATCCTAGAAAAATGTGATAAAATTACCACTTATCAAACCCCCCAAACTTGAGCATTGTTCGTCCCGAACAACAAAAAGAAAAGAAAAAAAAAGTCGTGAATCATCGTGCAACTCATAGTGTTCAACCTAATCAATATTATCCTGTAATTCTCTCTAAATAATCCGAGTGTCGTAAAAGCGAGCTGCACTCAGAATAATGATTCCGCAAAGTAGTCAAGTTCAGTCCTAATCATTCATTCATGAAGAAAATCCAGCTCAAAGATTAACAAAACGTGAGTCAAATCGACCGTCAATATGAAAGGCTAAAATAAACAAGCTAGTTCGTCCCGTTACACAGTCTAGTGGCACAATTTTCACGAGTTTCATAACAATAAACCTCGGACAGTATTCCCTTATATATATGTTCAAGAATTTGATTCGAGCTGACCACTAGGTTAGGATCTCGGGATGTTTCATCGGGGTAATCCTAGGGTGGAACTTCCATTCTCATGTATTAGGAAACCGTTTGACGTAAAAGACACTCATGGGGCACATGGATGCTTCTAGTTACTAAATTCCCGTCTACAGCGGAGAAACAACTCGAATATATAATTTCCGCATGTCCGAATCAAGGTCGCCGTTTTGCGCGAGAGTAAGCAATGGTCACGCGAATACCCCGATTCTTAGGTTCCTATCATTGGCACATGTGAAATATCTAAATCACTAGTCTAATCGGAGTCGTCGTTTTACGCGAGGGTAAACAACGGTCACGCGAATGCCCCTTACTAGACTTCCCTTCATAGAACAACATTATCTCGACTTTTGGGAAAAACTGACCGACTCTAAACTCAATCTAAGTGCCAACACGACTAAAGAAACAGTACGACTCACTATCCGGAAGATGTAACCAAACGTATTGACGGTGATTTTAAAACAAGTATGTATCGTCTCTTATCTGCTAAGACCTCTACAATCACGAAAAATTTTGGACCTAAATGAATACTATGCAAAACAGAAATAACTGACTACAACTCGACTAAAACTCGACCGTTTCTTCAGAGAGAAAAACAGTGTCGTAACATCGGTATCACACAAATAGAAGCACGAAAAATTCACGAATAAAGAAAAACTAAGACAAGCAAGGCTATCTAAAAAAATTTTTACGCAAAGTAGACCAAAATCTAAAAAAAAAACTATTTACCCAAGCAAGGCATCAAAGCAAACAACGAAAAGCAAATAAAAGCAAACACGAAAGCAAAAAACTACTACGACCTAAAAAATAGAAACTAGCAAACACACCAAACGAAAATGAAGCATAAAAATCTAAAAACTAAGCAACAAAAGCTAAATCCACGCAACACCAATATGAGAAGCACAAATAAAAACAACGGGCACCAACATAAGCAAATAATGATACAAGGCATACAAGGTACTCACACGTAAAGAAATTAACAAAGCCGCACTTCTCCCCCCCCCCAAACTTATTTCGCATCCCAAAGGAGGAATAAGTTTGAAAAGAGAAAGGAGTGGCTTTGTTAACGGAGTACCTGATCACTGTGGCGGAAATGGCGGGTTTGTCGGCGAGCTCGGATCATAGCGGGCATGTGAATCGGGGAAAGGAGCAAAGTGGTACATCTCGTGTACCATTCGGTTGTAGTGGTCCTCCACAGGCCCACCTATCTTCCTGCCTCTTCCTCTCTTGCTCCCTCCAAGCAATCTCCTCTTGTCGCCACACTCTGTCCTCTTCGGCTCGTTTCTCCACGAGATCGTACAACTGATTGACCCGAGTGGCAACAGCACCCACCCGAGTCTCAACCTCGCCCAGCCGAGTTCCCAAAGAACCAAACTCGGTTGTCAAAGAACGCATACTCGCCAAATGATAATTGTCTTGCGCCTGCATACTCTCTTCGTGCATCTCTCTCTCTCTCAAAAAAAATCTCGACTCAAAAGCCTCAAAATCCGGAGCTCTCATCTGAAAACTACTACCTCCACCGGTGGGAATCTCGTCACGGCTACCCCCCCTCGGGTATATCATCCAGCTCCTCCTCGGCTCCCTCCAAGAACGGCTCATCAATGGTCACCTCCCGGCGTTGCCTCTTACGAGACGCATCCAACGGTCGGATAAGTGCCAAATGAGCCTCGGAGCTCATACTCCACCTCGCATATACATCGGACGCGTCGCCCATCACAGAGGTCAAGGTCGGAGAGGGGAGTCGGAAGAGGGACATGGTTTTGTTCCGACCGTGCAATTTCCAGTCGAACCCCTCGGTGAAGGCAAGCATATCTTGCCTCTGCAGTGTCGGTTTATCCAAATAGATGTCTCGGGACACCGGCTCTCCTCTAATGCGCACCCCGAGATGCTCCGCGATAGGGGTCACGAACGCCCCAATCCCAATCCTCTGCTTCCCGGTCAGCCGGGCTTGTTTCTCCATGTGCTCAATCAGAAAATATCCGGCGTGCTTCCGCCTACCGTTCAAGGCCGACCGTAAAAGGTGAAGATAAGTAGACAAGCACATCCCCGAGTCGGTACAGCTCAAAATCGTCGAGGTGAACAGACGGTGGACATAACGGAGAACTGGGTTCCTGATCGAGGAGGCCTTGGCATACGTCGGATTATAAATGAGAAGCGTCTCCTCCCTGGGGTAAATCATCTTGGACCACAGCTCTATGTTTTCTTTGGCATGATCGCCCTGCTGGAATGACCCGTCCTCGGCCCCGTTGATAATGGCGTTAACTTCGTCGGCCGAGAGCTCCCTTTCTGTGTTGTCGAGGTTGAAGCGAATAGATGCCGGAGTCCCGTGCTCCCTAAAAACCTCAAGCGTGGACAGAAACTCCACGGTGAGCACGTGGTAAGCGAGATAGTTTGCCCGAAAAATGTGCTCAAACCCGCACTGTCTCGCTAGTAACATAATATCATCATATATCCCCATACCCCGAGCCGTCTCCTCATGCAAAAATCGGCAATGCTTGTGTGGCATTCCGATAAGGTGTGACCACCTTCTTTTAGACTCAGATCCAGTCAATCTTAGCTTGAACTTCTTTGGGTCGAGCGCAGCCGGGATCGGAATAGCCGGCACTACCTTCGTCGGAGCCCTTTCCTTCTCTGTGGTTGCCTTAGACTTTCCGGCCTTACACGGCTTCGACTTCTTGCTTTGCTTTCCAGCCATTTCGAAGTTCCTACAAAACAACCATCCAATCAATATCCAATAAGCAACTCATAATGCAAACATTCAACAAGCGTCGACATAATCCAATAGTCCCACACTATCAACTAAGAGCCCTATAATGTCCAATAAACATCAAAATCATAGACCCGACAGCCATATACTACGATCAACAAATCACACAACCTCCCCCAAACTTCGACTCCCCCATTTCATATTCAAAAGATCAAAATCACAACCCACAATAACAAAACCACACACTACGATCATATTAGGACAAATTCTCTCCAATCCAATCTAATTCATTCAAAATTCGAATCATCATCAACAATTCAACTCATATCAATCCCAATTAACAATTCAATTCAATAAATTTACCCAATTTCAACAAATTCGAAATTAGGGTTCTTCCAATTTGGGTTTTTTTTCAAAATTCGTTCAATTTCATCAATTAATCTCCCAATTCGAAGTACCCATGAACAATCAAGCATAGATAACATGTTTCCCTCAAGATTCTATCAACAATCGGGCATAAAATTCAAAGAACATCAAAGTCTAACAAAAGCCCCCAAAAAGTGGATCCCCAATTCGAAATTCAACAAAACTCCAAAAAGAATCCGTCAAAGTGCTTCAAAACATGTATAGAATTGAAAAACAAGAGGATTAAGTGTCGAAATTAAGTACCTTGATCGAAGTTTGAAGGAAGAACAGAAGAGAAAATCGCCCTTGTGTTCTTATCGACCGATATGTGTGTGTGTGTGAGAAAAACGGGTGGTTAAGGTGTTTAAAAGGGGTTATTAATCAACCGGGTCGAAGCGGATACTGAGCCGGGTATGTCCTATCGGGCTGGCCTATCGGCCGATAGGCTGGGCCGATAGGACAGACAGAAAGTTATGTACCTGATTATCGGGCGGGACCTATCGGTCGATAAGTGCACTTTATCGACCACTTGCTTGTAACATTTAATTTTTTTATTTTCCTCGGCTATCAGTAGCCGGCCTATCGGCCGATAGGCTCGCCCGATAGGTTAAATCTGTCTCAAAAAAAAATTTCAACTTTTTCTATTTCGCATAATTGGTCCCGTTTTTGCTTGGATATGGCGATTAAAGACCTGCAAGTATCCAAAACTCGGCGTGCATGGATTAGAACTTAACAAAACTAACAAAGCTACTACGAAACTAGAAACTACAAAAATCACGCAAACGAAAAATCGAAAACAAAAGAATAAAACGAACTAATATACATACGTTGGGTTACCTCCCAACAAGTGCTACGTTTAACGTCTTTAGCTAGACGATACCTCATTCATTCCGGGTCTTCAACGACAACTCCCCCTTGAACGGGTTTGTTGATATCAAGATAGCATACGTCCCTCTCATTAGATCGAAACTCGTTCGCCTCCAACATTCGAACATACTCTGGCAAATCCTCGGAAATTTCATCAACATCGGAATGTGAGTAAATGGATTGTGAAATGCAATGCTCCAACAAGTCGGTCGGGGGCGGCATAATAGACTCAATTTCATAACATTCCTCGGGCGCATCCTCGGTCTTCTTCATCGCGTCATAGATGGAAATTTTCTGATTTTGATCATTAACCCGGAAGGTAAGATCACCCTCTTGGACGTCGATAAGTGCTCTCCCCGTCGCTAGAAACGGTCTCCCAAAGATCAATGGTTGATTCTTGTCCTCGGGCATATCAAGAACTACGAAATCGGCCGGGAAGACTAAGTGTTGGACTCTAATGAACACATCTTCCACAACTCCCCTCGGATAAGAGATCGACCGGTCCGCCATGAGTAGAGAAATGGTAGTCGGCTTCATCTCCCCAATCTTCAACCTCTTAAAGATGGATAGAGGCATAAGATTGATGCTTGCCCCGAGATCACACAACACATTACTGAACGTTTGGTCGCCAATCATGCATGTCAAAGTAAAACGTCCCGGATCCTTCTGCTTGAGCGGGAGATTGTTTTGAATGATAGCGTTACACTCCTCTGTCAAATTTATTGTTTCAAACTTCGCCAACTTCCTCTTGCTTGCCACAGCGTCTTTCAAGAATTTAACGTACCCCGGCATGTCTCTCAAAGCGTCTAGAAGTGGAATGTTGATATTCACCTTTTGAAACATGTCGATAAACCGTTGAAGCTTTTCATCATATCTTGACTTGGCCAATCGCTGTGGAAATGGAGCTTTTACCTCAAAATCCTTCACATTCGAACCTAAAGGAGCCTTTCGACCGATAGGGGGGTCGATAGGCTCAATTGCTGGAATTCTGTCTGGGTATCGGGTGGGCATATCGGCCGATAGTCTTGGCAGAAAGGCCTGTTGCGTTTCATCTGCCTTCTCGTTCTTGGCTCCCATTTTTAGTACATCCTCGTTTCCAGATTCCTCAACTTCAGCCCCATGATTACTGTACCTTGTCCCACTCCGAAGCTCGATTGCGTTGCATTGTTGCGTCTTCGGGTTGGTCTCGGTACTGCTCGGAAAATGGCCCGGCTTATGAAATCCGGCTTGGGCGTTCGCCATTTGACCCATTTGGGTCTCCACCATCGACATCTGCTTTGTCAAGGCTATCACTGAGATTCCAATAGATGTCACACTATGCTCGAGAGCCCCGAACCTCTTGTCTACTTTATAAATAAAATCTTTTTGACTCGCCTCTAACCGTTCCAACATCTCTTCCATCGGTGTCTTAGCAATCGGCTCTTGAATAACCCCGTTTTTCACGTTAAATCCCGGTGGTGGCTGAAGAGCATTGTTCGGGTTGGCATAGGAGAAATTAGGGTGGTTTCGATTGTTCGGATAATAGTTCCCCCTATTTCCCCCTTGCCAGAAGTTTCCTCCTTGCACGTAATTTACATCCTCCTCAATTGCAATAGGCTCGTTTAACTCTTCAAAAACTGCATTGACTCCCAAAGTCTTCTTTCTTAGCATCTCAAGCTCTTTTTGTTGTCTTTCAAATTTCGCCTTCAAATCACCGTAGGCGTCCTCGTCACCGGATGGGACCTTTCTTCTCGTCATCTTCCTATCGGTCACCTCCTCGTAATCATTGTTGACCTTGACTCGATGAGATTCTTGGCCTCTTCATAATCGTTAGCAAGAAATCCCCTTTCGAGGAATAGTCCAACTCTCTTCTAGCCTTCCTCGTCAAACCCCGATAAAACCGAATGTAGATTTCCTCCTTGTCAATTCCATGTGGGCATTTGCGAAGTAGCTTCTTAAATCGGATCCATGCCTCGTATAAGTATTCATCCTCATATTGCTCGAATTGCAAGATATCGTTGATTTGTTTTTGCACCTTCGAGGGAGGATAGAATCGTGCTAAGAACAACCGAGTCATCTCTCTCCAAGTACCAATTTCCTTTCGATCTAGACTCTTGTACCAATCTAGCGCATCGTCTTCTAAGGAGAACCGGAATAGGCGGAGCTTAATGACATCCGAGGCACTCCGCTTTTGCTTGATGGTGGCAAATATGTACAAAATCGACTCAAGATGAGCGTTTGGATCTTCATTAACTCCTCCTCCGTATGTTTGAGACTTCACCGTAGCGATGAGGGATGGCTTAAGCTCGAAGTTGTTGGCATCAATCTTCCCCCAACCTCCTTCTTGATAATCGTCCAGCTTAGGTCGAAAGCGGGCATTCAAAGGGATCTTCTCGGGACGAGCGAGTTCTCGTGGTGGGTCAACAATGCCGGCCATGGTATCAACGATAGGTATAGAAATAGTCTCGGTTCTCGCTTCTTGCTTCTTCCTCCTCAAAGACTTCTCGATTTCCGGATTCAAAGAAAATAAGTCCTTTCCTTGGGATCTTGTGATCATGCACCGCCTACAAGGAAGAGAAAACAAGATGTGAGGAAACGAGATCGAATATTAATAATAATAGTATACAACCTAAAGTAACAATCTCTTCTTTTTCGAATTATCCCTTTAAGTTTTCTATCAATTCCCCGGCAACGGCGCCAAAAATTGATCGCTGAGAATTCGCGTAGTATGGTTTTCAAATCCGATCAATTTTAAAATTTGTAAAACCTCGAAGTATTTCCAAGGTGTCGAACCCAAGGGAATTGATATGTCGAAAATAAAGGAAGTAACTCTACTCAAAATTTGACTGCTATTTAGGAATCCGAAAATTCAGTTTGTTTCTAATTATCTAACTTTAAAAATCGAAATATAAAAATTAAATAAAAGATGAATTATCTAAATCAAGCAAATAAAGCAAATTAGCAAGATAAAATCACAAGTGAAAGCTAATTGATCCTAGGGTAGTATCATCTAATTGAGTTCACACAATCCATTCACTTGATTCCTTTTCCCCAAATTTTAATTCAATCCTAGAAATAATCACTCAGCCGATCTAGAATTCCGATCAAGGCAACCTAGAAAGATAGTTAATTTAAACCCTTTTCGCTTGTGGCTCAAAGAATTTAAATCACTTAAAAAACGTCAACTTATTTATCTATGATTTATCTTTCTCCACTCAGGTCTTAAGATAAAATCATATTGTGCATCAAGTATTTCCACTAATTAATTAATCCTTCCGGGCAAAATTAATTAGCTAACATGCATCGATTAAGGGCCCTTTAATCTAGCATGAGATTTAACACATCTTGATCACAAGCCTAGGATGAAAGGTAAAAAGGTAATCAAAGGGACATCATGTGAACATCAATTAAAATTACTAACCCTAGAATCAATCAATGGATTTAGCCAGACATAATTGAAATTAAACAAGAAATAGATGGAGAATGCATATTATTAATATGAAAAGAGAGATTACAACCCTTCTGGATGAACTCTGAGTCCTTCAATCTCCGAAAAAGTAGAAAAATAATAATACTTGCTTCGTTCCAAAAAGTTCTCGTCTCCAAGGAATTAATCTTGCCCAAAAAAAAAATGTAAAAGTGTGCTAAAGATGATAAAAGGTGATAAAAGATGATGAAAGATGGTAAAAGATGATCCAAGATCCTAAACTAGGTCTAGGGGGAGGTGTATATAGCCTATGGGAGTTAAACTCCCGATTAGCCCTAATCTAGGAAACAAAATCTATCCAAAAGAGTCACAATCCGTCAAAATTCGAGAACCCGCGGAGCTTTATCGGACGCACCTATCGGCCGATAGTCTGGCCCGATAGTTGGTTCGTCGACTTCACTCGATAGGGCTTGGACACCTTTCGGATGCACCTATCGGCCGATAGTCTGGCCCGATAGGTGGTCTGACTTTTGCAAAAATCCGTTTCTTCCGTCCGTTTGACTCGACTCTCGGTCCTTTGTCTCGTTTTGGGTCCTTTTGGCTCTAAAAACCTGCAAACACACTAAAACCAACCCAAACGCGTAATACGGCTCGACTAATCATAAATAAGTCAAATACGAGCACATTAATCACGAAACGAGATAAAAACCTAGTATAAAATCCTAGAAAAATGTGGTAAAATTACCACTTATCAAGCGGCCCCGTCTCCGAGGAGTATCCTGCCGGGCAGATGTTTCCCCTTTCAGGGGCGATGAAGATCGCCCCTTAGAGGAGGGATAGGGTCCGCGAGAGGCTGCTCTTCCTCGCGTGGAAATCGAGGAGTCAGAGGCAGCTTTGCCCCTAGTCGTGACACCAGGGGCAACAGTAGAAGACATCAAACGTCTCTTAACCGGTGGCTTTGGTGCCGACGGGAGAGGCACCATAGCCAAGGAAGGGGGACTGGAATCTGAGCTCTCATATTGAGCGCGTTTAAGACCGCACTCAGACTGAGAGAGAGAGGGAAAAAAAGAAAGGGGAAGAGGGGGAGGCTCGAAAACCACCAAAGCCAAGGACTCGGACTGAACGACGATCTGGTCGTCGATGCGGCCGTCACCGTCATGGCGGGGGGAGGTAGACTCAAAGAGTCTAGAAGAGTGGGGGACGGAAGAGGACTCAGTGTCATCCTCTAAAACAAGATCGTCATGATTCTCGTGACCTCTGCAGTCGCTACCCGACACACTATTTTTATCACACACACTAATGATATCGTCAGTGCCAACTAAATCCTCCTTGTTTGTTTGTTCGTCTTTGATAACATAGTTATTTTTAAACATATCAATGACGAGTGTCGATAAATTATTTTTGAACTTCTTTGATCGAGACCTCGTTATTGGTCCAGTCGGCATGCTCAAGTCCTCATCCGGGTTCTTCATAATATCTCGATTCACATCACCCGATCCACTAGACTGTTCAATTCCTTAATCAGGTGATCTCGAGTCGTAAATTGATACCCCATTTCCTAAGGGGTCAATCCGATAACGAGCTCGACTCTCTCGAACCAGACACAATATTGTAATATCCAACTTGGCCCGACTCGTTAACAACACTAATCCCATTTTTTTGTAAGATACAAAAAGATATATAATTATATCACTATAATCAGTAATTTTATTTCCCATGTTTTTTTGTTCAATATTTAAATTTCACTCAAAAGTATGTTTGTTTGGAAAGTATACATTTATTATTTTTACACAATCAAATCAAATTGATCAACTATTCACCTTCTATATATTTTATTTTTTATTCTCAACCAAGAGAATTTGTGAAAAATTTCCACTTTTAACTCCTTAAGTTGAATTTTGACCAAATATTTCTAAAAATTTACCAAAATAACCAAAACATACTGTAAAAGTCTAAATTGCCCCCAAATTAAAAAAAAAGAAGAAGATCCAATCTCATTTTTCTCTCGATCCACTCCTTGGCACAAAAAAAAAAACATATTTACGTCGTATCAGAGATCGTTATTACTTGATCGTTAATACTACTGATCAACATTTAGTTAAACAAAATTCCTGATCTTTTTAAGAAAATAAAATTCCAAGTTTATTTTTTATGTATATAATTTAAAAAACAGTTTTCTTGACTATTTCTACCAGTTTTCAAAAGAAAATCGAATTATGAGATTCCAGGTTTTTTTTCGTATTTGCCCTTCTTTCTTAAAATTAAAAAAATTTCATTTTTTTCTTGCGAAAGTAAAATTCTAGTTTATTTAATTTCGAAAATAAAAGAATACTACCAGATTATGGAAAAAGAAATTATATTTTCTTAAATCCAAGGAAAGAAAAATTACAGAGTTTTTTCTTAGAATTCAAAAGAGAAAATCCCAAATTTTGTATGAAGAAAAAATAGTATTCCAGTTTTTTCTAAAATTAAAAAAAAAATCTTGTTTTCAATTTAAAAGTACCAAATCTCTTTTTTGGTACTTACGTTTCTTTTTTTCAAATTAAAAATTTACACCCATTTTTTACGAAAAGGTTTTTTTGTTTCCTATTATTTTTTAATTTAAAATAATAGTTGTATTTTTTGAATTTTAATATTTCAATTTCTTTTAAGAACAAAAAAAATTAAATAAACATTCATCTATTTTAAGAATTCATTTATTTTACAAAAACAAAAGAAAACTAACAAATTTTACAAAAAAAAAAAAGATCCAATTTTTTAAATACAAATTTCTTATTTTTTACGAAAAGATAAAAGCAAGAAGACTTTTTAGACTCCTCGGACTTTTTTTTTTCTAATTTGGGGGAGTTTAGAATTTTTACGCTAGAAATGGTCACTTTTCACGATTTCCCCTCAACCAAATACTCATTATCTATACTTAAACGGCTTATAGATCTATAGTATATTCAATCGTTACATAATAATCCGTAAAAATACACGATCTCTCGACTTTTAACCGAGACAATAAGAGTACAAACTAACAAATAAGAGTACAAACCATTGACCTTGGTTCACTGGTCACGGGACTTTCATTTCAAGTGGGAGATTCGGGTTCGAGTTCTTCTGGGGACAAGAATTTTCAAGGGTTTATGACTCTTTAGTCTATGATTAAAGAAGAGACCCTAACTCTCTGGGGTACGTTGGTGGAATAATTAAATATTGAGGACTTCGGCAGTGTGGGAGGCCAGATCTCGGTGGGACCCTGCGGTTGAATTTGAGGAGGTTCAGCATGAAGCAATCATTTAGGGGACGACTTCTTGTGCGCGGTAGTTGAGGATATTTAAGAACCTGGGAGCCGGATACACATATCGCGATTTAACTGGTAACAGTTCTGTAAGGCCGAGATTATTAAATATTGAGGACTTCAACACTGTGGGAGGGTAGATCTCGATGGACCCTGCGGTTTCTGTAAGGCTAGGATTATTATATATTGAGGACTTCGGCACTATGGGAGGGTAGATCTCGGTGGACCCCGCGGTTGGATTTGAAGAGGTCCAGCATGAAGCAATCACTTGGAGGACGACTCCTTGTGCGCGGTAGTTGAGGATATTTAAGAACATGGGAGCCGGATACACATATCGCGATTTAACTGGTAACAGTTCTGTAAGACCGAAACTATTATCTCAGGTACTAATCCGATGTAAGTTTGGAAGCCCGGTATAAAAAAAATTAAAGAGTACAATATAATACTAGGCTTTGTTTTAATGATGATCAAAAACGTTTTCTTTTTGTTGAGGGAGTTGATTCTTCCCCACAGACCGATTTCTGGCCTTACAGGAGATAAACGAGGATGTATCACAGTGGCCGAAATGGCGAGAGACCAACGATAGCCGACTCCCCAAGACAAATTTCACAATAGTGAGAAAGCGCACCACACGAGAATTGAACCGCGGTTGCCGAGCATGATATCCCACGTAACCACTAGGCTATGCCGTGGAGGGAGATCAAAAACGTTTTCTTGGTTTCCTCTTCCGCAAGCCAAAATTATTTGCCACCACTACTTTACGTTTGAAATAAAGCCCACCGTTTCTTCCCCAGCTCCCAAACCAAAACAAGATTTCAGAAACTCTTTTTTTTTTTAGATCAACGGATCAAAATTCACAGTAAAGTAAGAAACTCAAGGGATTTTTTTTTAATTTTTTTTAATTTTCAAGAAAATGGCTCGTGAGGAAGAAATACAACAGAGTCTGCAAGAATTGCAGAAACAGCTCGGGAAGAAACACATGTTTGAGGAATCAATCTCCACCGTCAGATCTCTCCTCAAAGAACACTATTCATCTGCTTCGCCTAATCTTCGGAAATCGGTCTGTATATTCAAACTTTTTTTTTTCTTTCTTTTTTTTTTTGCTTTCTTTCTTGTATTTTTTCATTTGGGGTTTCTTAAATGAATTTATTCTGGATTATTAATTCTTTCTGCCCCATTTATGCTAAGATGTCTGGAATTATGTTTTGCTTGAACCCTAATCGATGAATTGATAAATATTAAAATTAAGAATTAAAAAAACATATGAGTTGTCGTAGAATTTATTATGCCCCCTTGGATTATGAATTTAGAGTTAAAAAAGAGCTCCCGGCTAGTGGGGAAGTAGGGGAGGGTGGTCGTATATGTATGCAGCCTTCCCCCACGACTCGAACCCATGACCTGCAATTCACCAGTGGATCAACTCACCGTTGTGCGCCAAGGCTCGCCCTCCGGATCATGGCTTAATGTAGAATTACATTACTGTTATTAAGTTCAGTTAATTTTGCAGAAATTTAAGTTTGTTGCTTCAACTGATCAAAATAGAAGCTGATAATCTAGTTATTTTGCTCTATGATCTTTTCATTTTTTCTATATTCATGAAAAAATAAATAAAAGAATTAATATGTTGTTTGCAGTTCTACACCGTTATATGTCGGGTAGCAACTATATTGAAGACACGATACACCTCACCCGGATTTTGGCATGTCGGGCTTAACCTTTTCCAGGAAGCTGAACATCTCGTCTCAAATGCTTCCGAGCGAAAGCACTTACAAGACTGCATTTCTCAGGCACGTAATCAGTTGGATGAAGTCAAAAACCAGTCGGAGGATCTGAGATCTACAAATAATAGAACTAATGGAGGTAAAAAAAGAGCAAAATCTCTTGTTTTGCTATTATTTTTTTTGTTTTTGGTTATCATTTGTTCATTTGCCCTTATGATTTATTCATTCTTTAGTGTATGTTTGGCATAAATAAGCTTAGCTTATTTTTTGAGCTTATTTAAAAAGCCTTGTTTGGTATGCCATACACTAAGCGTATAAGCTCGTTTATTAAAACGCTACTCAATCTTAGAGATTGGAAATTTGATATATGATTCATAATGCAGGTTATTTGTTCGAAGGGCATCTCACGGTTGACCCTGAGCCTCCACAGCCCGGTTGGTTAGTTCGATCGAATTTGCTAACAGCTGCTGCTACATTGTTCCAAGGTGAGTCTTCTGAAGGGCAAATGGGGAATATTAACTCGGAAGGTGCTGTAAACCTACTCCAAGATCTTGTAGACAGATTGGACGATATTGTGCCTGAGGTATCTTTTCTTCTTCAACTTTGATTTCTTTTTTTTTTTAACCTAGAATTGTGATTCTCCATTGTTTCCAATAGAGCCAAAGACTCGTTATTCTTTGGTTCTGGATTATAATGGAATAAAACAAAATGACTCACTAAACTGGCTGCACTTCTTTTTCCTCATGAAGTACTAGTCATTCCATGCAATTCTCGATGCAATTTTCATTTTGGATCATCCGGAAACCATCTCTCTGTGTTAAGACAGGGATAAGGCTGCGTACATCCGATCCCCCCTTACCCCGCTTTTTGCGGGAGCCGTTGAGGCATTGGGGTAATGTTGTTGTAACCTAGAATTGTGATATTGTAGAAATATCAGCCTCGTGCATGTTTGTGTCACATTCTTGGCTTTAATTTGGGCAATGATAACTTTGACGTTACATCGTTTATAACTTTCCTTGTACCATTTAAGAGGGTGTTCGGCTGACCGTACGAGCTTTTCAAGACATCTTATAGCATACTTCAAGAAAAAGAGAGCTTATAACCTCTGTAAACGAGTTTGGTAACTCCCAAATAAGATGTTGGGAGCTTATAAATTGTTAGGACCCCAACTTTTTAGAAAGATAAGATCTTATTATGCGCAGTTTTCTTTCATTTTGACTATTGTAATTCAAAATTACTAACATCCCTTTTTTTCCCAGAATAGATTTTAGCTTCTTAAGATGCGGGAGCTTTTAACATACTCCATATGTCCCACTTGAAGCGTCATATATCAAGAATGATTTTGTCGCAATGGGAGTGTTCCACTTTCAAAATAAAATATCAATATCTAATCAAAATCTATAGAGTATTTCTTAAATAAATTCCCATTGTTATATAAATAAGAATAATAGCTTATTATACAAAAAGGATTAGGAAAAAAAAATGAAATTATATGGTTAAAAAAGAATTGCACAGTTTTGAAATGACTAAAAATAAGAAGTCGCGCAGTCGCTAAAGTGGACGCTTCAAGTGGGGAGGGGTAGGGGGAGTATCTTCTTAAGACACTCGTCCAAACACCCTCTATGTTGTTCAAGAAAAAGGAATATAATTTGCCTTTATTGCTATTTTACATATTGTGATATGCTTATCTTAATCTGACGCAATTAAAATCTATTTGATTTAAGATTCTAGATAGTGATTCTGGTGTTCGGAGAGTGCCCCCCGCCAGTAAAGAAGTTGTGGCGAAGCTTCCAATTATTACAGTTACAACAGAAGTCTTGGCGAAGCTGGGTAGGGGTGCTGTGTGTTCCATTTGTCGAGAGAATTTGGTTGTTGATGATAAAATGCAAGAATTACCATGCAAGCATATGTTTCATCCTCCTTGTGTCAAACCATGGCTGGTAAGGTTTTCTTATACTTTTATGACGTTGATTACAAAAAAGTACCCCTCGGTTTTTGCCTGATTACGGAAAAAATAGGGATAGTTGCAAAAACCAAACAAAGGTTTGGGGTAGTTACCAAAAACAAATCGAAGAATTTTTAAAATTACAAAAGGAACCCTCGAGGTTTGCTTCCGTCATATTTCTTTTACCTTCAGAAAAACAACATTTTGAAAATAAAAAAAAAAAAACTTACATTCATCAATATATCACAATTACCCCCTCAAATTTAAGGCAGAACGGAATCTCACTTTTTTTTTTTGATTAACCAGGCAGTAGGACATTTTTGTAACTATCCCAAAAAGAAAACAGTTATATTTGGGAACTACAAAGACCACCCTGAAATTGATCTCTCTTGCAAATTGCGCCCTCGAGATAGGAAAATTAGTTAGAAATTTCTAAACCTCAGGCTTAACAGTTTGTAAATTTGAAGGATAGCCGGAGTGTTTTGTAATTTGGCTAAACTTGAGGGGTAGTTTTTGTAATTATTCCTACTTTCACTGCATTTGTAAGACATTTACAACCCCACATCATTGTAGGTAATATGGAAATAAATTTCCTGAAAATTTTGACTTAATTTATAGGATGAGCATAATTCCTGTCCAATATGTCGGCATGAACTGAAAACTGACGATCATGCGTATGAAAGTCGGAAGGAGAGAGAGAAGGAGGCGGAGGAAGATAGGAAAGGGGCGGCGAATGCCGTTCGTGGGGGTGAATACATGTACGTCTAGAGAAATAAAGGCTTTTTGAGATTATGGCCGACAGTTCTTTTATACTCGGCTCGTGATATTAGAGATTTGCATTTTCGCTGTAATCCCCCGACTTTGTTGGTATACATTGATATTATCAAGTTACATGCCGTGGTTAATGTACCTTTCCAATTGGATATTGAGTTGCTTTATGTACACATTTGCGTACACGTATTTGTACATGCATGTATCTCATCTATTTATTTATTGGGTCCTACTCTAAATGTACAAATGTATGTATATGCATATGTGTACATGTGTAGCGTGACTCTCGAGTTGCATATGTACATGTGTAGCATGATTCGAACTCCAAAACATGTACTCCGTTTCGAGGTAGCGTTTCGAAGAATTAATTTTAAGATTGTGATTGGATAAGCTGAGAATGCATTCTTTGTTTTGGCATTCTGTATGTTGCAGTCCAGTGTGTGTCTTGAGTCTTTTGATAGCATCATTAGTGTGTGTGTGTGTGTGGAAATAGAATTATAGTATTTTGAAACAGAATAATTCATAAATTATCAAATTAGTCCTGTATGTGGGATTAATTGGCCAAAAAACCCCATCTGTCTCCGGCGGACCAAAAAACCACACATCTCCCCTCTATTTTAGCCAATTTAGTCCTTCATCGCCGGCCTGAATATTTTTCGGCCACCGGAACTGACGTGGACGACACATGGCAAAAAAATATAAAAACCTAAATAATATAAAGAAATCTAAAAAAATTAAAAAATCTGGAATATTAAAAAAACTAAATTTAAAAAAAATTAAAAAATTTAAAATCTAGATTTTTTTAAAAAAATATAAAACCTAAATAATATAAAAAAATTTAAAAAAAAAATTAAAAAATCTAAATTTTTTTTAAAGAATCTGAAAAATTGTAAAAAAATTTAAAAAAAATTAGAACCTTAGGTAATTATTTTTAATTCTGAAATATTAATATAAATATATTAGAATTTTTTATTTTATTTTTAATTTTATAATTTTGAAAAGATTTTTTTTCAGAAAAAAAATCTTTTTAATTCAAAAGATTAATTTTATAATTCTGAAAAAAATCTTTTTAATCTTCTTAATTTCTGAAAAAAAATATATATTTTTTATAATTTTATAATTCTGAAAAAAAAATCTTTTTAATTTCTAAAAAAATGAGAAAATTATCAAAATGATCTTTTTCAGAATCTTTTCAGAAATTAAAAAGATTCTTTTTTCAGAAAATTGTAATCGGATTGCCGTACATGACGTCGACTAGTGCCGTTTATTTTTCTAGACGGCTAGATCGCGATAATATAAACAAAAAGGGAGAAAAAGTGGGGCAAAAACTTGAAATATTCACTATAGGATGTGCAAGAACCGCAAACTGAAAATCGGAAAGACCGACAAATAGAAGCTGGAAAACCAAAACCAAAATAAAATTCGAAGTTTTTCTTTTAAATTAAATTTCCAGTTTGGGTTAGGTGTTGCATGGATAATTAAAAAAAAAAAATTAAACCGAATTGAATTGTAGTAGTATCAAAATAATTTTATTTATTTTTATGAAATTATTATATTATAATTTATTTAATTATTAATTAAAGTATTGGGCTTCGAAAATTAATCCAATTTGTCTGATTTTTTGTTTGATTTTATGCTTTTTCAAAAAATTTGTTGGTGAAGGTTAGTGAATTAGTTTATTTTGATTTATTTTATTGCAACCAATACATGGGGTTGGGGGGGGGGGGGGGGGATCTTATATTTAATTTATTTTTCTGAAATTGTTGGAGTCGATGGCAAGTTTTGGAGAACACATTCTTACTATATACAAATATAAAATTACTATCTACAATTTATAGTTTTTCAAAATTTTGGGCGAACGCTCCCCTAGGGCTGTAAACGAGCCAAATTGTACCGAACCTTTATTGGGTTCGGTCCGGCTCAAAATTATTCGAACCTGAGGTTCGATTCGGCTCGAAAATTTCGAACCTCAGAGTTTGAGGTCCGATTCGGCTCGAAGGCTAATTTTTTTTTTATATAGTTCGATTCGATTCAGTTCGATTTTTCAAACCGTTCGAGTATAGTTCGATTCAGCTTGATTACCGTTCGAATATAGTTCGATTCGGCTCGATTTTTAGAACCGTTGGAGTAAAATTACATAGTCTCAGAATTAACAAGTCCAGAATCCAAAGTAAAATTACATTCCCAAAATGAATTCACAATTCCAGAATTAACAAGGTCATAATCCAAAATAAAATTACATTCCCAAAATAAATAAATTAATTGGGAGGTTATGACTTTCATTATTGGGTCAAAGCACCGAACTGAGCCGAACGATTCAGTCCGAACACCGAACCCTATTTTATAGGGTTCGGCTCTACGTTTGGTGTTCCGAATCGAGTTTCGAGTCGAACTTTTTCGAGTCGAATACTTCGAACCGAATCGAACCTTCAGATTTGTTCACCGCCTACGCCCACATAGTGGGCTGGGCTCTGTGTGAGCTGGGTCGGTCCGGCTCGGCTATCAATTTTCACAGTCTGATTACTTGTACATTCGGCAACTCGGCATCCCACAATTTTAACAGAATACTGACATTTTCCACCGCCATTGTTTAATGGAACCCACTCATAATAGTTATGGGCCTGAGGGTCTCTCTCTCTCTCTCTCTCTCTCTCTCTCTCTCTCTCTCTCTCTCTCTAGATCGGACCTAAAATAGACAATTAAATTACTCAACAGATACCCATATCATTACAGCCTGTTGCATACCTTGCTTTTGTTGCAGGTTTTGCAGCTCATAAAAGGCATTGGCAATGCATTTTAATCGAGAATATTTATACCAAATTAAGAAAGGAGTAAGGTACATCTTGGCTCCTTTTCTTTTCATGTATATTGAGGGATTCAAGCGATAATTTGAACGATTAGGACCAACTATATAAGGGAGCAATTATTTGAATATGATCAGGGCCGGATTTGAGCATGTCGAAAGTGAGTAATGATACAAGGCCTCACTTTAATGTGCGGCGCCGTATCTATAAGTATATATATTAAAATATATATTTTTTTTCCATTTTTTTTCTGAAATGTTGAACCCTAAATCTATTAATGTTCTTCACATGCAGAACAAGCTTTTCAAAATTGAATTTTTCGAAATAGTAATTCATAGTCGGACTATGTTGCAAGATAGGCTAAATGTGTTGGCTTTGATTGCAATTGAGGATATTTTGGAAGAAATAGATATCAACAACTTCGTGAATGATTCTGCGTCAAGATATACAAGGTGAAAATTTCGCTTTTTAAGTTACTCTACATCGTATTTTAACTAAATTGTTGATGCCTCGTTTGGTCAACAAAACGTGTATTGATCTCTAACTAGTAATAGATAAATCAAGGCCACGTAATAAGAAAATTAGACAAAAAAGCCACGTAGATGCAGAAGATGTGATTTTTATTGATTATTGAGTAGTGAACCGAGTTGGTTGTTCAAATCGGTCTTTTACACTTGGGCTTATTGCAGAGTAAAATGTGTAGTTTTTAACTGGAAATTTTTCAAAAGCCCTTTTATGTCGTACATTCATTCTATTTATATAGGATCCGACCAATCAATAGATTGACAGTTGGGGAATGTCGGGATGCATCTAAAACAATGTCAGAAAGAGAGAATATTTCAGGGAAGCGTGTCGGCATTTGATGGAGCCTCTAGAAGGGACAGGACAAATCGCAATTACTGTCATGTGTGCCTGTTCCGCACGCCTCTCTTGATAGTTATGCGTTGTCGGACGGGCTCGGTGCCTTCACCTGGGTCGGCCCACCATTCTCTATCGTTCTGCTTGGTCATAGTTAACTTGATCTATATCCTACACTCTCGCCAGCCCTCTACCTGGTCGAACCTCCACGTGGTATCTCATCTCGGCCTGGGGAACTGGGTTCCCGTGATCACCTTTTGGCTCGGACATACTGGGTAGGTCCAATGATCCCTTGGGCTGACTTGGTTGTAGGCAGGTAGGTGTTGAGCTGAATGCGACTATGTACGTGGATGCCAGACCGGATCGACTATCATCAATTGGGTGCGTGGATGCCAAAGCGGATCGACTATCAACCATTATAAATTTATACGTTTTGAAAAAATATATTTTGCTATTTTTTTTGGATATTTTGTGACTAAATATATGAGTCGGATATTACTTTGGAAGTGAACATTAATATTGTATTTTTTGGTTTTTAGTACCCTATTTTTGTATTTAAAAAATATTTTACATAAATATTATACAAATTTTATTTCATAGTGTTATAAAAAGAGTATAATTTTATTATATGGTACATGGCCTTTATTTCTACAAGAACGGTCTTGTGGGGATGATTCGAATTTCGGTGAGAATCTGTGGTTAGATTGAGTCCAGCATGAAGCGACTGTTTAATATAGTTTACAAAAGTAAAAGGCAATATTTTACATTTACAATGAACGATCAAATATAATCATAAAGAAATTCAATCATAATTATCAAAGAACGGATGCAGAAAATCGAGGTGATTTGACTCTACCGCAAAATAGATACTTTAATACCCCCAGAATTCTTAGGAATAATTACACTAATGTAAGCCCCCTATTGAGTTTACCAGGCTATACACAATACAATATTAATCCAAATAATTATCGACATATTACATAATTGTAATTTAATTATTCAATCAGTATAATGATATAACCGAACCAATCAAGTTTGGGGAAAGTTCCAACATAAAAAATACAAATTCAAGTATTCAGAATTTATTATTACACAACTAAATACTCAAAGTACCGACACAAAGGTAAAACACTTCATGCATGAAGACTCAGACGTTCATCTCTGTCACTGGTATCATGCTCAACTAGCACCGTCGTTGTACCTTCTCTAAGAGCAAGATGTCAAACCCAACATGATTTAGTCAAGAATCGCTAGTGCACATAAGAGAATACAAATGATATCACTACAAAAAAAATTATTTTTGCGGACGCAAAAAAATGACATGCCGTTGGGAAAAACGGTTATCGACGGCGTTACCGACGCCACTCTGTCTTTGGTAAAACTTTCGACGGTAAAAAAAATCACGACGGAAAATGCCGCCATCGCTGATTTACTGATGCCCCATCCCTTGGTAAATTTCTCCTTGTCAAAATTCGGCAACGGTTTTACCAAAGAATTACCGACAAAAATCACCGTTGGTCGTTGGTAAAATCTGCATGCATTAAAGTTTTTTTTTTTTTTTTTGGTCCGGGCCGGGGTGGGGTCGGGTCGGTGCTCGGTCAAGGTCGGGTCGGGTCGATATATACCAATGTCTTCATTCAATGTTACCCAACAAGATTTTGGTTTATAGAGTGATGAAAATTGTGGTATTTTTATAAGGTTGTTTCAGAATTTACCAACGACAACTCGCCGTCGGTAAATTATGAAATATAAGAAAATGGAAAAATTATTCACGCCGTCGGTAATGCCATCGGGAAATTCTGAAATATAAAAAAATGAACAAATTATTTACCAACGACAACCGTATCGTCAGTAATTCTGCCGTCTCTAATACCGTCGGTAAATTTGATGGTAAAGTTCACGCCAACATTCCGCCAACGTGCCGTCGCTAAATCCGTCGGTAAATTCACTTAATAGATGTCGCCGGTAGTCCGTCGATATTTTAGTTATTTACCAACGGCGGAGCGGCCATCGGTAATTTTCGATGGTAAACCAGTTTTGTTTTTTGTAGTGTATATCTCAAATCACAACATCAACTCAAAAAGATATAAAAAAATATATCATAAATTATTCAAGTAGAAATAGCTTGTTTTGCCCTTTTAGATATAGTAATATTCTTTTCTGCCCCAAGTTTAGTAACAACTCTTTTGATACCCAAATTATCGAATTTGACCTTTACTCAAATATATTCGAGTCATTTATTTTAATTTCGAGTAATAAAATTTCGAGTCATATTAAAAAAATACAATATTTTACTTCGTGTAACACGAACATAATTACCCGAATGACTTCGTGTCACACGAATTCGAGTAATTATGAATACAGGCTTCGTGTCACGAATTCGGGTAAGAATATTACTCGAATATTCGAGTTTCACGAAATACTCGAGGCTGGCTTCCTTCTTCACGAAAACTCGGGTAAGAACATTACTCGAATATTCGAGTTTCACATTCGGGTAAGAACATTACTCGAAGTACTCGAGTTCCTCTTTATACACTCGAGGCTGGATTCCGACTCCGGGTAAGAAAGAACATTACTCGAATATTCGAGTTTCACGAATACATTACTCGAAATACTCGAGTTCATCTTTAAAACAATACTCGAACGGACTTCCTTCTTCACTAATCCGAAACGAGTTTCACGAAAACAAAGACTCGAGTCGTCTTCTTCTTTCTTCACGAATCTGAATTCGAGGTTCAAGCAAGACTCCAGTCTTCTTCTTCCTTCTTCACGAGTTTCACGAATCTGTCGAGTTCGAGTTTCACGAATCTTAGTTTCAAGAATCCGAATTATTTCCTCCTCCTCGATGGCGAATTCGACTTCCCCGAATTTGAGGCGTTTCCCGAATAGCGTCGCTGACGGTAATGCCGATTCCGAGCCCGCCCAGGTAAGATTTTATTTCCGTGTTACTCGAGTATGCTCGTTACTCGATTTCGGTTTACACGTTTTAAATTTGATTTACACGATTTGCATTCGAATTATAAGATTTGCAGTCGATTTACACGATGAAAAAATAAATTAAAATAGAGAAATTTGAATTTGGGAATTAAGTAGCGCCGATCAACCCCAAATACTTATCGTGTGTTGATATCGTATTCTTTATGTATGAATTGATATCGATTGAATTGATGTCGTGTTGAATTGGTTATTTATGTAACCTTGGTAATTCGTATTCGAGTTTCAATTCGAATTTGGGAATGTTATAAATATGGATATCTTGTCGAATTTAGTTAGTTTGTTTCGTTTAGTTAGTTTATTTCGTTTAGTTAGTTTATTTCGTTTTTTTTATTTGTCTTACTCGAATATAGTTTATAAGTTACTCAAATTGGACTATTTGACCAATTAGGATTTCTCAAATTAATTTAGAAGACTAATGTCCTTCCATAATTAGAACGACGCAAATTGATTTATGATTATTCGAATTGACATAAAACTACTAGAATTAGGATGACTCGGATTGTATTAGAATGTCTCGAATTGCATTAGATGATTGAAATTGAATTAGGATGTCTCAAGTTGAATTAGAATAACTCGATGGAAATAAATCGAATAAATCCCACTGTTACTCGAATTGTCCACTTACTTTTTCCCGATTACATATTACCTCAATACACCCGCATGAAGCTAAAATTAAGATAAATTTGAATCGGCAGGTTGTTTGGAAGAGGGTGAATATGCGAGGTTCTAAATGCTCCATAAATGGGTATGTTAGGTTAGGGATTGTTAAGACGATTGTTGCTGAGCTGCGGAGTGTAGGTGATGACACTATTAGGGAGTTTAGAGAGTCGTGTCTTGGACACTTTGTCCGGGAGGAGTGTGGGGGTTTTGTATTTAATGCCGCATTGCATGCCTTGTTCTCGAACGAGGTGATTAGACCGGATGCAGAGGCCGATGAGTTTTGGTTTAGGCTCGGTCATCGATTTATTCAATTTTCTAGATATAAGTATGCGTCAGTCACCGGCTTGCGATTCGGAGACTCCGACTTTGATGTACATGGGGACGATGTTCCACCGGAGGGGAGCGTGTACGATCGGTATCCATTGCTCAGTCGTGGGGGGCAGATGTTAGACCGTATTCGTGATCGATTTGCTGCTGGATATTTTAGAGAGCATCCCGGTGATGCGCTGAAGGTCGCTAAGGTGCTGTGTGTCTGCTATTTGATATTCGGTGTGGATGGTGGCAAGCGTATTGCTGACCGGTGGTTGTGGACGTTGGCTGAGGACCAGACTCGGTGGGAGAGCTTTCCATGGGGCTTATATTCACATCAGATTTTGGTTACGTATTTGAGCGATGTTTCCACTGAGGTCCCCGCTGGTCTGGATCCGAGTTACCATTTTTATGGTAACATATACGCTATTATGGTACGTCCTCGCATTAATTAACTTAATTATATACTCAAACTCAGAATAAATATTGTTATTGTTTCTTATGTTGGGATTCAATTATTGTTTTCAGATATGGGCTTGCGAGGCTATACCTTCGTTAGGCTCCAAATGTGGGACCATGCTCGGAGCTTCTTTCATCCAGCGACCTCGTTGTACACGCTGGAAGTTGAAGAAGCTGGGTCATGTTGATTTTACCACATTCTTCGATGATGAGGTAATCAATTATAGGTTTTCAATATGTAAAAACTTTTGTAGATATTTAAGGTAATAATTACTGAAAATGAATCATTGAATTGTATTTAGATTGATTGTTTTGAGGTGTTATCTCCGACACCTGAGGAGGAGCAGGAGCTGTATATGCAGTCCATTAGTGATGCTGCGAGCGAGCGGGTGCAGTATACGCACAGGATGACCCTATGCGAGAAGGGTGGGGGAAGGGGAAGGTGAAGGGGAAGGGGAAGAAGAGGGCTCGTGATGGTGATGCTTCTGTCGGTGATCTAGCCAGAGAGCGTATTGTCCGGCAGCGGATATCTGGTCCGGTTATTTCTGACCCTTTATATCATATTCATGGACGTGAGTCATTAGTAGAGCCTCGTGAGCCTGTGCATACTGATTTGCCGCTCCATAGTTCTCCGATACGGGGTCCTCACCAGACTGCATCTTCTTCGGCACGGGGTACTCAGGAGACTGCACCGATTACTGATTTTGATACTCTTTTCACCCATATGCGTGCATATATGGATTCATCGGTCGAGCAGATGCGTCGATATGTTGATGACGCAGTGGGAAAGTTATGTCGACATATTGATGAGGTAGTGGGCCAGTCTGCTTCTCTTGATACGCCGGCATGGGACTTTGGAGGTATTAATGATCTTATGCGCGATTTTCCTTCTCATGCCTCGATTCCGACAGAGCCTCGATTTGACGGAGCGCCTATTCCCCCCGAGCAGACTGAGAGAGTCCCCGACGCTGGCAGATCATCGTTTCCGACAGAGACTCGTGTGGATGGAGCGTCGTCTCCCGCCGAGCAGACTGTGGGTGTCGCTAGCCCCGCCGGAGCATCAGTCCCGGTAGAGCACACTCCGAGTCTCGGTACTCCTTTTGATAGAGCCTCGGTCCCGTTAGAGCGCACTGCGAGTCTCGATCATCATGCTGATGGAGCCTCGGTCCCGACAGTTACCCCCCGGTTCTTCCTGCTGAGACGTTGATGACACCACCAGAGATTGCCCCTAGGTCTCGACCATCCTCTTCCACTGCGGATCTGAGCCCTATCCCGCTTGAGTACTTTCCTATTCCTATTCGAGCAGATGCGTGTGATGTGCCTAGACTGCAGTATAGGTCATAGAGACCGCATTCCCTCTTCTCAACCACTGTAATTCGGAAGAGGAAGGACTTGGATGAGGACGCGTTTAACAGGTGGTTGTACAGCGGCGAGAGGTGAGTTAAATTGTAAATTCAATATTATTTACTAAAATTGTCCGTACTTAAACAAAAAGTAAATTGTAGTGTCAATGTTGGTGCTGTATTCGGAGCTAGTGCCTCCTGGTTTTTGATGCTACAGAACGGATCCAGATTGATAGATACAGAAGTAAGTCTTTCAATTTATATGTACGTAATCTCTTATTGAAACGTGTAGTTATTGAAAATGTTTAAATTATTTGAAATTTAAATGATATCCAGCATGTGGATGCATATATGGGGATCCTACAGTTTGATCCCAGATTTGTTGGCGTGCGATGGCTCGATGATTGGGCCGCTCATAGGGTTTTGATTCATACGAGCTTCTTGGTAATGAAAAAATATTAATAAATTTATTCCAAATTAATTGAGTGCTTCGTTACTGACAAAATTATTTTATATTAGGCTACATGTATCAATGTATGGAATAACTCCAATAGGAGAGGAGGTTCATTGAGTATTGACGATGATGATCTCGATTTCTTGATCATCCACGTTCACGGTCTGAGACCATTTTGGGGCGATCATCGCCCATGGTGGGAGTTACGCGAGGTGATAATTTATTGCATGTTTTTGTTATTTATTTGTATTAGTTATTCGTGTGATATTGTGCTGACAATGTACTTTTTGAACAATCCAGGTGTTGACCATCTGGAATACGTCTCCGGAGTCCTCGAGCGGACATTAGGTTGTTCTCCGCATTATACTCGAGGAGGGTATCATCATCATGCACGATTCTCTGGCACAGGAACACGATGCATATTGGAAGTTGAGATCGCGGCAGGCATCGGGTATATGTCGCTTAATTCCTACCATTCTACAGCGTTCTGGATTTTACGAGCGCCGCCCTCATATCACCCCGGTGACTTCGTTTCGAGTTGCTACAGCGATGAAGGATTTATGCTATGTACATGATGACTCGACCTCTTGTGGTGCGTATTCTATACGGACTATAGAGTCTCTCGTTCAGTAGTCTTTCTCTCATGGAAAGACCGAGGCGGATATTTATGCATTTAGAGGACGTATGGCCCGATCTATATGGAGGTTTAGCGATGATATAGATACTGTAGTGTGTGATCCCACTAGTTTATTTATACGGTGGGATGATAGAGATTAGTGATAGGATTAGCAATGATGTAGATACTGAATTCGTTTTTATAATGATTATTGTGTATCAAATTAAACGTAATTGATTCAAATTGAACCTAACCGATTTGAAATTAAACTTAATCAATTTGAAATTAAACTTAATCAATTTGAAATTAAACTTAATCGGTTCAAATAAAACGTAATTGATTCAATTTTAACTTAATCAATTTAAAATTTGAACTTAGTCGATTGAAATTGAACATAATCTGTTCAAATTGAACCTAACCGATTTGAAATTGAACCTAACCAATTTGAAATTAAACTTAATAGGTTCAAATAAAACGTAATTGATTCAATTTTAACTTAATCAATTTGAAATTTGAACTTAGTCGATTGAAATTGAACATAATCTATTCAAATTGAACCTACCCGATTTGAAATTGAACCTAATCAATTTGAAATTAAACTTAATCAATTTGAAATTAAACTTAATCGGTTCAAATAAAACGCAATTGATTCAATTTTAACTTAATCAATTTGAAATTTGAACTTAGTCGATTGAAATTGAACATAATCTGTTCAAATTGAACCTAACCGATTTGAAATTGAACCTAACCAATTTGAAATTAAACTTAATCAATTTGAAATTAAACTTAATCAATTTGAAATTAAACTTAATCGGTTCAAATAAAACGTAATTGATTCAATTTTAACTTAATCAATTTGAAATTTGAACTTAGTCGATTGAAATTGAACATAATCTGTTCAAATTGAACCTAACCGATTTGAAATTGAACCTAACCAATTTGAAATTAAACTTAATCAATTTGAAATTAAACTTAATCAATTTGAAATTAAACTTAATCGGTTCAAACAAAACGTAAATGATTCAATTTTAACTTAATCAATTTGAAATAACTTAGTCGATTGAAATTGAACATAATCTGTTCAAATTGAACCTAACCGATTTGAAATTGAACTTAACCGATTTGAAATTGAACTTAATCAATTTGAAATTAAACTCAATCAATTTGAAATTAAACTTAACCGGTTCAAATAAAACGTAATTGATTCAATTTTAACTTAATCAATTTAAAATTTGAACTTAGTCGATTGAAATTGAACATAATATGTTCAAATTGAACCTAACCGATTTGAAATTGAACCTAACCAATTTGAAATTAAACTTAATCTTTGAAATTAGACTTAATCAATTTGAAATTAAACTTAATCGGTTCAAATAAAACGTAATTGATTCAATTTTAACTTGATCAATTTGAAATTTGAACTTAGTCGATTGAAATTGAACATAATCTGTTCAAATTGAACCTAACCGATTTGAAATTGAACCTAACCAATTTGAAATTAAACTTAATCAATTTGAAATTAAACATAACCAATTTGAAATTAAACTTAATCAATTTGAAATTAAACCTAACCAATTTAGGTCGAAACGATGCTTAGTTGGACATTTTGGAGCAGTGCGGTCAACAGAATGACATATACTACACTTTTTTTTGCACGTCCCTTTTTAAACGGAGTTGGTTGCATTGTGAAATCCTCAAATAGTTGGGGAATAACTGCAGTGCAAGTTTTTCTATTGTGCCTTGTGCCTCTGCATCTAAGGCATGTTTAAATTTTACGGGTATGAGTCGAGGACTCAATCCCTGATGTGTGTCTCCTTTCTTTTGGTCGCCCTGCCTGCCTCGGATTGTCTGGTGGTTCACAAACTTTTACCTTGATGTTAGCAGAATGAACCAATCACTTGGGTGAGGTACTGGAATCACAGACCGTCCCCACATTTGGCGAAGCGTGGACACTTTATAGTAATCATGTATATACACAGTTTGGTCGTGATTTAGGTACCTTATAGGTGCAGCGGCATGATTGCACGAGATCATATCATGCTGGAACATCATACAACTGCATTTTTGCTCTCTCAAGTCCACAACATAATTTTTCCTGTTAGAGGTCACCTTGAACACCCCATCACTAAGAAATTGAACGTTCATGTTCGATCCAGCTCCGACCGCCTTCATCAATATCTCGTATGCATGATTCGTTAAAGGTCCAGGACACTCATTTGCATTTTTATGTCGATCAGATATCCATTCTTCTACCACGGTTCGACATACCTCGAGAAGTGCGGAAACGGGCAACCTTCTAGCCCATAGAAGACGGTTGTTCATGCTTTCAACGGCATTTGAATTCATAACCTCGAATCGCCGGACTGGGCACTTCACACGAGCCCATTTATTTTCACCGACAGTTTCTTTCAAGTAGGTAGCTGCAGCTGGACATGCTATTTCTAAACTTTCCATATGCCTATTATAGTCCTCAATACGATAGTTGTAAGCTGCCGCATTGAAAATTGCAACCACATGTTGACCATACTTAACCAAATGCTTCTGAACGTGGTAACAACATAACACGTGATGCGCAAGTGGGAATACCTCTCTTATAGCATTTGCTATGGATTTGTGCCCGTCTGAAACAATCAAGAGGTCCCTTGGACAACCAAAGGCCTCTTTCAATTTGTACATGAAATACTTCCACGACTCATCGCATTCGACGTCGCCAATTCCAAAAGCAAGTGGAAATATCTGATTGTTACCATCTTTTGTAACAGCAATAAATAGTACTCCTCGATACTTACCCCGAAGGTGTGTCCCATCAACAACAATAATTGGTCTAGCATAACGAAATCCAGATACCGAAGCCCACAAAGCATAAAACATGTATTTAAATTTTCCAGTATTTGCATCTACCACATAATCAGGTATGGTACCTGGATTCGTCACCTCCAACATATGCAAGTACGATGGGATCATTCTGAAAGAATCCTGATGGTCTCCATATATCACCGAGATAGCATGGTTGCGAATGCTCAATGCCAAGCCATAACGGACTGTCAAACAATAGTCATTCTCACTACAAAAAAAACAATTTTTACCGACGCCCGTACCCGTCGTTGTTAAACTTATAATTTACCGACGCCATTACCGACGCCCGTTATTTAATTGATTTACCGACGCCATTGCCGACGACCGGTTCGCAGACTTATTTTTTTTTTTTCACAATTAACGACGCCATTTACCGACGCCACTTCGGCGTTGGTAAATTTTTATTATTATCTTTTTTTCTTTTTTCACAATTAACGATGCCGTTTACCGACGCCTTTACCGACGCTATTTTGGCGTTGGTAATTTTATTTTATTTTTTTTAATTTAACGACGCTGTTTACGCCATTACCGACGCTATTTCGGCGTCGGTAAATTTTTTACACTATCCCACATCGAAAAAACAGTAGTGTTTTATGTGGTTTATAAACCAAAATCTTTCTCAACCGTTTGTAAGTGAATGGAGCCGACAGCCCTTGCCCGGACCGGACCCAACCCGCCGGACTGGACTGGCCGAACGACCGTCCCGAGCCCCTTTGAGTCGGATGTGTCCCTTTGAGTCGACTGACTTTTAGATTTTTTTTTAATTTAACGACGCCAAAAATGGCATCGGTAAATGACGGCGTCAGTAAAAAAATACCATCGAGCATTTTTCCAACGGCGGATTGCCGTCGGTAATGGCGTCGGTAATTTTTTTACCGACGCCATTTTCTGTTTTACCAACGGCGTTTGGCGTCGGTAAAAACTGTTTTTTTTTGTAGTGTCTTAAGTTGAGCCTGCACTAGCTTCGGAGTCATAATCTGTCCTTCCACTAATAGTTTGTCGGACATGTATTAACCGAGCATCTTAGAAGGCAACTGATTAGGTGCCTTGCGATTTGGGTCAAAATGACACGTATGCTCGTTCAGTAAGTGCACTCTCCAAAATCCACCCCTCCCGGAGGCGCTCAACAAAAAATTACAGGTTTTATCTGTACAAACGGCAGAATAGCACTGTTTATCAGATTTTAGAATACGATAGTCAGACTTCTTTTCCAAATGATATCGCCCAACAACGTTTTTCAACCTATCTTTGGAGAGAAATACAGACCCTCTTTGTAAAGATAGTATATTTGCAGGATGAAATTTCTCGTCCATATCATCATCAACTTCAGAAGGAGACACATATGGAGGTCTACCTGGAATTTTCCACCCAGGACCAGGGGGAGGAGCTGGAGCACCTTCTTCATCTACCAATTGATCGAAATCAAAGCGTCGCCATTCTGATTCTGGTTCTGGTTCTGCTTCTTTTACCAATCTTTTGTTGAACATGCACTTTTTCTCACAGTATTTGCAAAATTTTTTCAAACCAATGTTTCTGAACCTCGACATCTTCGAGATCGATATCATCGATATTTATACCACCACCAAAATTACCACCAACATCACATACATTATTTGAAGGACCGCAACCATCAAATCGAGAACCATCAAATTCCTGAGGAATTTGCATGCTTGAACCCCAATCAGTCAAATAATCAATACGATTAGAATTGTACGGTACCGGAAAAGAGCTGGATCCAGGTAAGTCAAATCGTGGACCAAATGAGGGAGCTTTTGGAGGAATGCTAGTTGCATTCTGAAGGCTAACAAAAATCACAAGCTCAACATTGAATTGGAACAAGTAATTTATATCAGAATCATTCTTTATCTTCATCTTTCTTCTTTTTTTCCCATCAAAATCAATTGAAAATAGAACATAAACATGTTTTGTTCTATCAGCTTCAACAATAGAGTGGACATTATCTACTAATGTTGCATAGCTCACACCAACAGACACAGGCAATATTTATTCTTCTCCACCGTGATAGTCCAAATATTGCCACTTGCCATTAAAACGAATGATAACTTTTTTCCAAAAACTCATTTGTCAAATAATATAAAAAATTTAGGTTATTAACTAAACATTTACGCAATTAAATAGTATTTGAATATTTTTGATATTTCAAGTATAAACATTATTGGAAATTGAGCGATAAATATACCTTTTATTTTTTTACAGTCGAAATAATCCTTCTTCTTCGATGTGAGAGAGCTCGAGATAATTAATCAGATATAAGAGCATAATTATTTTTAAATACATATAATTATGCACACGTACGAATAGATGGGAATTATACTCATTGTAATACTATTAGTTTTTCTTTAATATATACTACAAAAATATATATATTTTATACATAATAATTTGATATTCATCTACTTGTTTAATAACTTAATATTTTATAAAAAAATAAATATAAATAGAAATTATCTTTTATAAATGAACACGTGTACACACGGTTTGCTTCCTAGTTGAGTCGTGGTGATGTAAGCTGCAACTTACGACTTTGGAGCTTTTAAGAGAGATGGTGAGCCGGTTTGGATTGATCAAGTAGGAAAAAATAATACTTAGCTAAACGGTTTTTTTTAATGATTTAAAAACTATTACGCAGCTTTTCTGAATTACTTTAATATATTATTATTATTGTTGGTGAAAGAATTTAATGTGATTGAGTTTGACGTCAACTTTAATTAATTAATAACTCTTTTTTTATAATTAGGTGATCTCAGTTTAGCCGGACTAATCTTAGTGCCTCAATGAACCCACTCCTAATCGATTGAGAGAAGTAAATCGCGAGTCGCTCGAGCAATTTCAGGGTTCCAAATGCCTTTCTGTACACTTCTGCGCACAAGGAGAAGACCTTAACTGATTAATGCGTGAGGTTCCCAAAGACAGATTCTCGGAGAACACTGGCGATTAGTCAAGACGTCGGGTTCCAAGAAGGAAATACTCCCACACCGCGTTTGTGCGAGATTAAACATTGATTAGCGGTCAATGCCGCCGAGCGGGAGAGGAGAGGATCATAAAAAGAAAAACCTCCTCTCTTTCACCTCCTTGGTGGGGTTAGAACCCAAGACCTCTCCCAAAAGAATGTCTTGGGTGTATCTTTAAGTACGTGTCTTGTGAGCTAGTTTAAAGAAAAACTCAATCAGAATTTTCGGACTGTTTATAATTAATGTCGCTTATGACAATCAATTACTGTTGTATTATAACATTGCTAGAAAACTTTGTGGAAGCCGGTGTATGCTAACAAGGTTGTGTTATGTACATTAGTTAGAGAATTAGGCCAAGAAATATGGATGACTAGTTGCATATGCTAAGGATGTTGTGTATGTTAACCATAGGGGATAACAAACATAACATGAAGTGCAATTTATAATATTAGACTTCCCTTTTCATTTCTTCACGAACTAAAACGCCATTTCTCCTCTAAATTCTTCCTCTTCAGTTTACTAATTTTTAGCTTCTCCTAGCTCGTATATTGGTATGAACTTGTATTAGTCAAGTTTGTTGGAGTTCGTAGAGCACTGTTGTGCGGTTCTTCGTCTGAATTCGATTGATTAAGGTAAGAGTGGCTAAACTTCGATTCACTTACGAGTTTATGCTGAATTCCAGTTACGTATTCTGAATATATTGAAGGAGAAGTTTGAATTATGAATTTTTGAGATATATGAGCCATTAACGTTCCCTATGGGGTGTACTATTATCATAATACCATTGTTAAAACGTGGAGACTTACTAGATTAGTCGTTATTATCAATTATATGATGAAGTGTTAAAACTTGAAGACGATGTCAAACTATGATGTGTGTATCAATAATAGTATTCTGGGTTACTCGAATAATAGGAATTAAGACGATGTAATGTCATCATCCAATTATTTCGACAAACTATTCATAAGAATTTTGAGATATCCGACAAATTATCCATAATAAACTATCCCGTCCAATTAAGTTCGCACCCAACTAATCCTCGAGGTGGTAGCTTCGGTCCCTCAAAACTGCCCCTAACTAAACTGAGGGATACGCGTCCGCATGAGAGAGAACAAAATTTTTAATATGAGAACAAACCCCATATATTCCGGTGAGAATTTGCTCTACGCGAGACTCGAACCTGCATCGTCGGTAAGAGTTAAGACGAATGCCACGTCATCACCTTCTCCCTCGCCACTCGGTTATACCACGTGGGACCCACATATGACAGGTTCATTTGCAGGAAAGATGTCAAACTCAACTGTGCAACCTCATCTAACTGCAGCCAACCTTTTGCAATAAAAAGAACACCCCAACAACCTAGTGGCTTTGCCAAAAATAGACAAGATATCAGAACAAATTGAAAAAGCCCATTGTTTTCTCTCTCTCTCTTAAATATAACCACCCACTGGCCTCTGCATTTCCACACCTTTCCCGCTGGAGAGAGAGAGAGAGAGAGAGAGAGAGAGAGATAGAGAGAGAGAGAGAGAGAGAGAGGAGAGAGAGAGAGAGAGAGAGAGTATGAAGGGGAAAAGATCTCCACCATCAAAACCCCAAAGCAGCGAACAAGAAACTGAGAATCTTGAAAACCCGGATGGAACAAATTGTGAAAAACAGCACAAAAAACAGGTGAGGAGAAGGGTCCAGACCAGGAAACCCTACCAAGAAAAGCTTCTGAATATGGCTGAGGCCCGGAGAGAAATCGTAACCGCCCTTAAGCTTCACAGGGCCCGCAGAAAACAGCAGTCTCGGCCCGAAGTTGCGTCGGATCGGCCCGAATCCCGCCGATCTTCTTCAGAACAAGAAGCGAGACCGAAATCAAGGAGAAACCCGAGAATTTACGCTTCGAATTCCTCCACCGCCTGTAACGAATTCAAATATTCCCCCTCCGATAACTGCGGGAACAGTGTTGGTTACCCGACGGGCCTATATTATCCATACTGCCCTCGGCCCGTCTCTTCGTTCGCACCACCTTTGTTTCTCCAAGATAATCTGGACTTTGCCCTCCCCACCCAAACCCTAGGCCTCAATCTCAATCTTCAAGATTTCAACAACCTGGAAACAACCCATTCTCGTTCTGCTACCAACAGTTCAGTAATGTTAGACGCATCTTCATCCCCGTCGGCATCCTGTTCTCCGGCTCCGTCGGCCTCCGCCGAGGAAACGCCGACGAATCTGGTGGCGGAGGAGATTAGGTCAAATGAGGATCAGAACCAGATTGGGTGGGGTGGTGGTCTCGGTTTTGAGATTTCGGATTTGCGGGCCGAGTTCTTGGAGTCCATGGAAATCGGGCCCGATGAGGAATTGAAAGGTGAGGGTTTCGTGAGCTCCCCGTTTGATGGAGTCATGGAGTTTCCGGCATGGGTGAGTGCAGATGAGAGCTGCTTGCCGCACGTGAGTGGTTTTTGCGGCGGTGGTTGCTGCTTTCAAGATCATGCTTTGCCATGGTAAGAATTTTGTTTCGTACATTAAATTTAAGATAAATCTTCTGTCTGTGCGTTTATACTGGCTTTCCTCTGCTAACATCTCATCCATTTGTTTAATGTGGGACCTATTTGTTTATTGTGGGACCACATTAAATGAATGGATGAGATGTTAAGTGTGTATGAATGTGTGTATGAATGTGTGTATATGTAGCATTGCTCTTTTTCTATAGACGAACCAATAAGGGAAGTCCGGAAATAAATTATGATGGCAAGGAATAACACCAAGTTTGTGGCTTTCAATTTTGGGCAATAATATTTTTTTCACAGATTGAGGATAAATTGAGCTTGAATTTCCTAATTCAATTAATATCAACATTAATGAATTTTGTTAAAAATGATCAAGCAATTAATAAGGGACATACTCCTTTGCATAGAACTTATTAAAGACGTTATATTCATGTAGCAGATCCCACGGTAGTGAACTAAGGCTTAATTTGATTTGTTTTGGTTATACTTTCTTTAAATTATTCTAGAGTAAGGATATGATATGAGTTTAGCATTTTATCAGTCTATCCCACCCGATTACTTTACTCAATTACCGACTATATGTACTTATTATATATATATATATATATATATATATATATATATATATATATATATATATATATTATAATTTATTGAAAATATATATATAATATATATTTTTTATTTTATATATAAAATCAAAATTTTCAGTTACTTAGTAATTACATCCTATAATATGAACCTTATTATAATTATTGCAAAATAGTTTTTCATTTCTATTAAATAATGTTGTTTGTTTGTCAATTTATTGTTGATGAAGTGTATTCTTTTTCAAAAAAAGGAACAAAAAAGTGGATTTAATGAGGATTTTCCGGGTATGACAGGTCGGGTAGGATCAGGTGGGTAGGGTAGGGTAAATTTAGCCTGTGAATTTTAAATTTGAACTGTTAAATCGTTTATCCGTGTACCGATGGGTATTACCTGTACCCTATGTTTCCCGTTTACATCCCTACTCCTTCATGATAGGTACTTTTAAAATATGATTTTTCCCAATAAAAAAAGTATTTGCTTTCAAAATAAAATTTTAATATCTATCAAAATATATATAATATTTCATAAAATTAAATTCCTTCGTTATATAAATTACTATATTAGTTGATTCGAATATGAATTCTTATAAAAACTCTTCAAGTTCGGTTTTAGTTTCTTTTTTGTTCCGGTTTTACAGATTGGTCCGGATCAGTCGCACTCCCTCTCCCTCTCGGTGTGTGTGTGGAAGCCTTCTATTCAGGGGCGGATCTACACTAGGGCATGGTGGTGTACGTGCACCACAAAAAAAAACACAAAACGACGTCGTTTTAATCAAAACGACGCCGTTTTGACGTTTTTCAGTTAAAACGACGTCGTTTTAACATCTTTTCGGTTAAAACGACCTCATTTCGGTATTTTTTATTTAAAAAAAAGTGAAAAATTTAAAAAAAAAATTCGATCGTCCGTTATTTTTTTTGTAGCGGGTCGGTACACTAGTAGCTTGCTTTCGGATGCTGGATCCGCCTATGCTTCTACTCGAACTATGTACTAACTAACTGTCTACTCTCTCTCTCTCTCTCTCTCTCTCTCTCTCTCTCTCTCTCAAACACACTTGCAGCATGGACATGGAGGAAATTGAAGGAATGGATGGGGACTGGTTAACCTGAGCAATGATTGATTACGTTTTTATTACAAATAATCAAATATCTTGGCCCTTCCCCAATCCCATTTATTTTATCACATTACGTTTTTTTTTTTTTTTCAAATACATATCAAATATTAGTGATTCACGGTATTATCCAGGTGTTGTTGCATCTATCAGACCCTGATTCATAATACTGAATTGTATACATGCAGATACACGAATTATTATTATTATTATTATTATTATTATTATTATTATCATTATTACTATTATTACTACTAGACGTTCGCCCGTACGATGCACCAGACAGAATCTTCATTTACTTAAAAAATATTTTATCTATCCCCAAATTTGTTCTTGGGAATTTTCGATATGAATCTTAATAAAAAATTATTGAATGTATCATGAAGTGTAATGTAATTGGAGAAAAAGTCTCACATTAGCGTAATATTAAGTTAATTAGTGTTTATTATATGAATAAACTTGGGGTACATATCGAAAATAAAAGGTAGGAATAAATTTGGGGACGAAAGTAATATGTGATTAAGTCCTAATATATGTGTGTGTTTGCAGCGTGTGTTTTACTATTTTTAGTTATTAAAATTAAATAAATATCATAATTTATTTTTATGTCGACAATATGAATCTCAAATCTAATTTCTTAAGAGTGAATAAATTTGTGTTTATTCTGTAATAGTTAATTTTACTGAAAACTAACATTCATATTTTTAATCTAAAATTTTTGTGCAATCGGTCATTAATGTAATCCTATCAAATTTATTACATTCAATATGGAACTCTAATTGAAGATCGTGGAATAAGAATTAATTTGATATATTTTTCATTAAGAATTAACTTGATACAAAAGAATTATAAATATTAGAATCTTAAGCTAGGAAAAAAAATTATTGGTAGATGAGTGTAAGTTGTGTAATAAAACTCCCACAATGTATATCCAGATTTTCTTTTTATATTTCTGAAATTTTGAGAAGACATCTCTATATATAAGCTATAATTTTTAAAAAATTAAAATATTTAAGTCATGACACATGTCCCAATTTTTTTAATAGAATTGTTATGTACTAGGATTTGTAGAAATATGAGAATTGTCTTTCTTTATTTTTTAATCTCAAGGAAAAAAAGAACATATCAGTTTGAAATGTGTAAAATTTCTACCACAAAACACAATTGTAATTGTTGTTGATCGCGGCATATCAGTCTAGTTCGAGGCACGGCCGTTAAAAATAATATGGAAGCTTATTTAATATTATATAAAAGATGAATAGTTTACCTCTATTTAAATAATAGAATTTCTAAGAAGATAATACACGAGAACTATACGAAGATGCATACTGCGGAGAACCCTGAGGATAGGCTAAACAGGAAAATCATAAAAATATATTATACGGGAGAACCAAAAAAAGAATTTGGAAGTTCTAATTTTAGGCGACTTGTGAGGTATTTTTGAAGTTAATTTTGTTGTTAGATAATAGAGGATAAAACTTTTTACGTCTCGTAACTTTTGACCTTTTTCAAAAACATCACACGAAAATTAATTTCATCAATTACGTCCCAAATTTTTGCTAAGTGTATCATTTACGTCCCAAATTTTACTGGAGTCACCGAGATATGCCAAAACGATGTCGTTTTATCCGATGTGTAATCCCAATTTGGGGATCTTCGGCCAGGGCGCTGATGTGATTATCCTATGGTTTGGCTGACAATAATTAATCGTGGTTTTTTTAATTAAAATAATTCCACATCATTAAATATATATTTTTCATATTTAAAAACAATAAAAAATATGCAATATACTTGAAAGACCCGTCGCTGTCCTCTTCCCAAATCATTCAAGATTTTCCCAATTTGGAACCCTAATTCTCGCTCCCAAATCATCCTGTCCCATTCTTCCCCAAATGCCTCAAACCTCCGAAAAATCGCAAAAGTAAGATGTTATTGCAAGAGAGCAACTGTCGAGGTTGAATAAAATGAATCGAGTCGAACAGAGAGACAAGACGAGGAAAATGGAAACAACTGTCGAAAGGTTGAATGCGATGAATCGAGTCCCACAAAGCTTAAATGATAGGCTGGAAGAAGAGATTAAAGCATTGAAAATTGATAATAAGAAGTTGATGTGCCAAAACATGAAGATGAAGTTGAAGAAGGGTGAGAACAAAAAACGTGGCATCAGTTTCAATTGTAATCTCCTACTGAAGTTGGCTGTGATTTTGTTTGTAATGTTCGGATTGTTTGTTGCATTTCAATTTTTTGGTTTAGGTGAGGAGATGGAGTTGAAAATGATAGTTTAATTAGTTGTTTCAGTTGTATTATTTTGATCATTGATAATGAAAATGTAACGGAGATGAAAATGAATGATAGTTCGATTAGTTGTTATAGTTGTATTTTCTTGTTAAATGATAATGGTAATTCAATGGAGATGAAAATGATTGTTTTAACCTTATTGTATCTTTCTCATTTTATGCTCAAAATCTGGTTCACAAAAGTCATGTTCAATGTAATATGATAATGATGTAATCTCTTACTGGAGTTGGCTGTGATTTTGTTTGTAATGTTCGGATTGTTTGTCGTATTTCAACTTTTTGGTTTAAGTGAGCAGATCGAGTTGAAAATGATAGTTGCTCGATGATAATGGTAATTCAATAGAGATGAAAATGATAATGATGTTAACTGAAATAAAGACTTATGCGTACATTGATCCACAAAATAAAGAGTACAAAATAACCATAAAAATATTCCACAAACTCATAAATATGTTTCATTAATCCACTCATAGTGTTACAATCCACAAATTGTTACAAAACAAAAGTCACTCGTAGAGTGTTACAATCAATAAATAAGTACTACCCTAAATAAGACTTCAATTGACTTTACCCTTACCTTTCTTATCTCCATTACTACCCTGGGAGGATAAGTCTAAATTTTTTTTTGCCATCATTACAATAATTCTCTTCATTGTGTCATCTCTTAGGGTGGCATGACTAGTAACTGTAAAATACCCATGTGCCGTAGGTGGAGGAGCTCTAATTTGCACTCTCGTTTGCATATGACTTTGTTCACCTTGCCATTGCTGGTACATGGTAGGACCTGGAATATTTGGTTTTGGAGATGGATTATACCAATGTTACCAGGTTCGCGGTACGTTTAGGTACGCGGAACACGTACCGGGACGTGGTACGCTACATATATCGGAACGCGGTACGTCGGGGGTAGGCTTAGTCGGGAAGCTTTTTTGGGATGCGGTACACGAATTCATTCTTCACAGTACGCTAGTCTTTTATTTTTTATAATTTTTTATTTTATATATTTGATCACTTATAAATTTTAATTTATATCGTGTTATAATTATATATATTTCCTTGTAGTCATATCAATATCATCCAACGTTTACAAAAAAATACACAGTAAGTGTACGTTTATTAAAAATTATGAGAAGATAAACCATGATATATAAAAGGAATAAGTTAAAAAAATAGAAATAGTTAAATAAAAAGGTACAAAAATAAACTGATTTGTTCTGGAAATTGAGCAGTTGTTTGCATTACTTTAAAAAAAAATGGGAAAAAAGAAAAAGAGATTGGGCCCTTAGTCAGACGCGTTTTCTTTTTCCTCCCACTGTTGTCTTCCTTCTCCAAGTCCAGTCCACCGGATATGGAGAAAGCCTACATTTTGGGGTCGCCGGATATGGAGATCCAATACGCGAATGCACCGCGTTCTGGTACGTGCATTCCGGTTCGTGGGACGAGGGGGGTGGTAGAGAATTAGGTAACACTGGATTATACCATTCTGCATTTGTAACCTGACTATGTTGAGTTTCATTCACAGTGACATCTATAGTGTCATTTCCATCATTCAATTGGGCATTCACAAACGTTGGTGGTGCAATCTAAAATATAGATACAATGATCATGTTAGTAATAAATAGCAGTAATAAAATAACATGTCTACTCACAGTTTTCATATTACTTGATGTCTGGACTAGAACATCAACAACCTTAGCACCACCTCCACTTGTATTTCCTTTCTGCATGTTACAAAATAAATAACTATAAGTCACACATGAAAAACATAATTCCAAAAAATAGACTAATACATCTATTTACCTCTTTCCTTTTACATCCAACTGCATTGTGACCTTTTACTTGGCATTTGCTGCATGTGACATTTCTGCCTTCTCTTTCTCTTTGATTTGGTGCCATCCTTTTTAAGTTTCTCATCAGGCTCCAGTCTCATTTTACCTACTTTTCTTCCTCTTTTTGGCTTTGTACCAAAATTTGGGGGCAACGGGGGAATGTACCCCATAATGTATCATAGATGATCCCAAAAATGGGATTATCATATGCCTTTAAATATGACTCAACACTGTAGGCCTCATGTACAAACTCCACAGATCTAACCCTTGAGTAAGAATTGCACATATTGCATGAGTACATGGTATTCCAGTCAGCTGCTAGGCTCTACAAGATTATACCCTTTCACTCAAATCAACTATGTATTGACTAGCTTCAAAACATGACACTTGATAATGAATGTCACTGGACTTGATAGGTATGCAGTCATTAACCTTGTCCATATTCCTTTTCACTACTCTATGTATCCTATGAGATAATTTTCTATTCCATTTTGCTCTAGCCCTATCCCTATCCTTTTGCAGCCTTTTCGTCAAATGCTCTCTAATCCATTCCAGCATAGTAATAATGGATTTGTCTCTTGCAATTTCAATGTTCGAGTTGAATGACGCACACACATTATTCAACAACATGTCACATTAGTTTTTTTCTGAAAGATAAGCCTTTGACCACTGAGACGGAGGTTTATATGAAACCACTGCTAAGCTGCCTCATTCAGATCCTTTAGTTCTCTCATCATCAAGTTGAATTCACCAACTGTGGTACTACAAACATCTTTCCACACAACATGTTTTAAAGCTTGACTTCTAAACCCAACAACTTTAAAGTTATTATGTAAATGCCTTACACAATTTGAGCCTAGAAACACATTCTGAAATGCTTGAATCAAACCCTTCTGCTTGTCAGACATGAAGGCTACCTCATAAGCTTTAAGAGCCAAGTCTTGCTTCAATACAGTTAAAGACCACTCCCAATCATCCCCATCTTCTTTGTCAACAACAGCATATGCAATTGGATATAAATTGTTATTACCATCTACCCCAACAGCAGTGAGGAGTATACCCCCATGTTTGCTTTTCAAATGACACCCATCAACACCTATAATAGGTCTACAACTTGCCAAGAACCCCTTTTTTAATGCATGAAAATACATATACAACCTAGAGAACCTTGTCACACCATTATCTACTTGAGTTCCTAAGAGTATTGTAGAACCAGAGTTGGTCTTCCTAAGTTCAGCAACATATGACCACAATTTTGTGTATAGAAGGTCATGATCCCCCTCAATCTTTAATAAAGCTTTTTTCTTGGCTTTATAAGCTTGTTGTTTAGTAACTTGACATCTGGTATCATGTCCAGCATCTAACATAAACCCATTCACATCCCTATTAGCATCAGACTGAAATCTCTGTAAGAATCTTTCACTCAACCAAGTATATGTCAAATTTTTCAGCTTTTGAGTAGGTGCATATGTGTGTTTACTATCATATTTCCTAATCTAGAATGCCATTTGTTCGCTAGGTTTTTAAACAATCCGTAAGTATACGGAGTAAATGTAGAAAGCGACGAGCAAAGTCGTATTCCACGGAGACTAAATATTCGTATTGTGTTGAGTACTAGATTATAGTATTTCCGGATTTATCTAGACGATCGAACGGTGAATGGATGGTTAATGAAATAAAATAAAAAGATGACAATTTATTTAAACAAATGAAAATATCCGAATTAAAGAGAATTCAAAGAGTTTTGAAAGATAGATTCAAAGGCTAGGTTTCCGTTGATCACTAAGTTTAGTCAGGATTGATGTCGAAGGGTTCTAAGTGCGTCTCCAAAATGATAATCATAACAATATTCTAAAGTCTCTCTCGAGATGCATTAAAACGTAGATTAAACAACCTATAACAACGTCTCCGTCTATTATAAATTATCTAACTCCAAAATGTTCATAAGATTAAATATCATCATAGTTCATCACCGATTTCTCAATCTCGTAATTTACTACGTCAAATACTCGAAACCTATTAATTCCCTCTTCTCTCGAATTATGAGCAATTAAGTTAAACATATAAAAACATTGATCATGTGTTCTAACATGAATTAAAACCAAGTATTTGATAGAGAAATCACACTATATATATATATATTCATCAATCCTTCAAAAATAACATGAATCAACGTACTCCCATGCCCGGAATCTAACAAGTTTAGCCGGACATGGTAATGAAAGAAATCTCACTAAATATCATGTTCATCATGTTCATGCTAAATAAAACAACAAAAATAAGTAAAAGATAGGGAGAAGATAAAAGTCGGATGGTGTCTTGAGTGAACTCGGATCAAGCCTTCAAGTCTTCTTGTTATGTTCTTGAGGTGTTCTTCAAAAATCCCCTTCAAATCTCCTTCTTTTGGTTGGAAAAGCCCTCAAATTCTTTGTTTTTATCTCTCAAATCTCTCCACCATTCAGAATATCTCCTCAAATCTGATCCAATGCCCTTTTTATCAACCCAAAAAGACCATTTTTTCTCATCAAATCTTGTAAAAATGTCAAAAAGTGATTTTTCCACCGAAAAGTGACACGGCCCGTGTCATACTGCTCTAGAAATAGAAAAAGGCGCTGGACAATGAACCTGACCATGTCAGTTGACACGGCCGAGCAAGAGACACGGCTCGTGTCAAATGACACGGCCGTGTCTGTGTTGGTCCGTTTTGACTCCTTTTTTTCTTTTTTTCGGCTCGGTCTTTCGTTTCCGCATTGCTTGATATGTATTGGGGGTTGAGACTTCATTCTTGCTTGATTAATGTCCTTAAAATACCTATAAAATCAATAAAACGTATCCAAGCGTGATCGAGTCCAATAAACACAATATGAGCACAAACGACACAATTTTACACATTTTAGGATCTTAAAATCTGGAAAAGCTTTGCAATAATATGTGAAAAAATGAGTGTTATCAAAATCCCCCAAACTTGAACGTTGATCGTCCCGAGCAATGCATTTCAAAATAACCACTCTTAAGGGAACTCATCCCTCAACACACCTCGAAGGATCATTTTGAAAATTCATCAATACGCCTCAAGAAATAAATAAGCCGAGTTATATAAAGTATTCAAATCTCTGGGGTGCTTCCTTAACATCATAGCTAATACTTGAAGAATACGAACCTCACTGGTCAAGTGTATTCCCTCACTCTCAAAGTGTATAATGGGATAAGTGACGCTCAAAACTCATCCAATGAAATAAGAATCCCATAGGCTTGCCAATCGTTTACATCTCTACTACTAGTTGTGCATGCAAATTTGGTGAATCAAAAAGGACTTTATTGGTTGTAATGTAGGCTTTTTGATCGGGGTAGGATAAGTATGGCTTAAAGTGACTTGACTTTAGCAAATTAGAACATCATCTCAATAATCACTTCGCTCAATTAGAAGCTCAAAATTTTATTTCCCCTCGAATTTGCTTCTTTCAACCCCTTGATTTTAATATAATCGCAATAAGCGCTTTTTAAAAGTGAAAATCACAACCTTATTCCTCCTTATCGCTCTATTTAACCATTATTTTTTTTTCTCCTATTTTTTTTGTGGTGGATAACATCATCATTATAATCACACCATTCTTCCTTCAAATTTATTTTTATAAATCATCGTCATTGGACCAACAATTTTCCCAATCGCACCCACACACCTTTTCATTTTTTTGCCAATTTGTTCTAATACGCTCAAGTATAGGGACAAAAATTTATAATGGAACGGAATTCTCATAATGTGGCTAACAAGAAATAGGCTTTAAGCTCAATTGGGCTAACTAGGGAATTAATAATGGTCGGGCTGGCAAAAGATTTGAAGGCCTAAAATAACTTTCACTAATTTGCACGCACGCTTGTAGTTTCGAATAAGATACCAAGGCAAGTTCTAGAGTCTTAAAACATGAATGGCACACTCGACAATGAAACTTGCATATTTAATGATGCACGAAGGCTCAAAAGCTCACAAGCTAGAATTGTTCATATATCCAGGTATTAAACTATTTATTCAATTTCACACCCTTTTGATTATTCTACAATTTTTCCTCTTCAAATTATCCTCGATTTGCATATCAAAATAACAAAGTAAATCCCGAGGCATCCAAGACAAGAGTTCATTCTTTCGAGTTTCATCCAAGTTCATGATACTCAAAACACACCGAGTTCAAAACAAAAACAAAACACACCAAAAATAATAAAAAAAATCACACCAAAAACGCAAATAAAAGTCACGCCAAAATTCAAACAAAAATCCAAAGTCAAAATAAAAACAAACAAACAATATAAGTATTTCTTGACCCAATATATCCCCCCAAACTTGAATTAAAGAGTATACACACGAAGGGGTATAGTATTTAAACAATAAAAAACTTTGGGTTAAGAAATACTTACAACCGGTCCTACTGATTTGGCAGAGGAAAGTGGCCTTGTTGGACATACCATTCGTGCATTTGTCGTAATAAGGTAAGCATCTCGTCTTGTTTATGTCCAATCTCGTCTTGTTTCTGTCGGATCTCCTCTCGGAAAACCTCAAATTCCGCTCTAAGTGCTGAACGAGATGTGACATGTCTTGATTCGGCCTGTCTCGATGACTCGGGCCGATCCCTCTCTCTTCTTCCTCTTCATCATCTTTCGGGCCTCTCTCATAAGCATCCTCTTCCTCCATTCTTTCCGCTCTATCTTCTTCTTGCATTCTCTTGGCTCTATCCTCATTTTCTGTACGCCGAGGTCGAATATTTTGAGCAAAGTGGCTATCACCAGGAGAGATTAATCCAGATGCTACCCGGGCTAATTTATGCGCCTCCGTGGCCATTTGTAAGTTTCCTAAATCCCGAATACTATCAATCGTCGTCAGAGGTATATTCGGGAGGAGGAAATGATCGCCGTCATTCTGGAGGAATATAACACGCGAGTCGTAATCTAGGATATTCATCAATCTCATGACTTGCAAGGAGCATATTTCCTGGGGAGTTCGGTTGTCCAGTGATATATCAAGATGAAGTGCGATAGGGGTAATTAAACCCCCTATCCAAATCTCCTCTCTCGGTTTAGTAGCAACATCCTCAAAATGACCATTAATATAGCCCAGTTGCTGGATCCATCCCGTCGAGCATGTGAGATAGAACGTACAACTCTCGCTGGGTGATTGGCCCTGTTTCTTTCCGGTCGAAGATAGTGCTCGCAATTACTTTGTGTAGATAGCGGAGGATAGGATTGCGAATGGAGGATCCCTTGGCCGACTTTGGGATGTAAGGATGTGCCTCACTCCCCGGGTACTCTACTATTGCCCGCCAATATGTTTCAAACTCGAATCGATTTATTCGGTATTCTCCGTGCCTTCGTGCATCATAGATATCTTCTAATTCCCACTGAGATAATTTCTCATTCTGATTGTTGAGGCAAAATTCCAAAGCGATCGGCTCATGGCTGATAGGGTCTCTTTTAACCGTAAGCGTGCTAAGGAATTCCAGTGTGAGGCATCGGTAGGTGGGCCAATGTTGTGTCATCATCGTCTCCCACCTTATTCTTTCCACCAGCTTCATGACATCGTCTTTTATTCCCATGACTGTCATGCATTCCTCGTCCGGCCATCTAGTGGGGAGCATTTTTTTCTGCCCCAACATCTTCCACCGTGCTAGGCGGCTCGGCGGAAGTTCAATTCCATAAGTCTCGGGCATCTCAACAGCCCCTTGGGCCGGTATTCTTGCGAGTTGCTCTATTTCTGTTGCGGGTCTTCCTCGTCCCCGTTGACCCGCACCACGTCCCTGTTGGGCATTTCCTCATCCTCGACCTCTGGCCATTTCTCTGCAAGAAATTCATCCATTATCATTTGTTTCAAAACAATTTCAAGGTCAAAATTTTTGATGATATATGCTCCCCCAAACTTATTATCAATTACACATTTACCCCAAAATAATCGTTTTTCATCCAAACTAACTTCATGAGAAACTCAACATACTAAGCTTCTTGAAAAAAATGATTTCCAACATGTTCAACATCTCTTTCATAACAAGAATTTCCAACATGTAATTCAATTTCCCAACATATAATTCCAACATGTCATTCCATCACCCAACACATCAATCGTAATGAAAAAATTCCCAAAAAAATTCGACTCAAGAACCATAAATTAATCAAGAATTCATAATTCACACAATCTTAATGTACTAAAGAATTAAACCATTCAAAATCGTAGAACATACCTTGAATCCGGAGTACAAAGATGAAGAAAATTGAAAAAAATCGCGACCCACGAGAGGGATGATTTCGTCCGATTCTTAATGTTTTGAAGCTCTTAGATTGTGGATTAATGATCAGGGCCTTGTTCTTATGCTTGATTTAGTACAATTTATCTTTGATTTTGATGAATTTTAAGGGTATGGGAGGTAGGGTTTAGGATTGGGGAAGAAGAGGAGAAAATAAGTTTTGGGGAAGAAGGTGAATAGTAGCAGTCATCCGTGTCGTGTTTTTATACCTCCCGATTGACACGGTCCATGTCAAATGACACGGCCGTGTCATGCATGCTCCAATTCTTAGAAAGCTCTCTGTCCTCCTAACCCGGCCATGTCAATTGACACGGCCCGTGTCCAACTAGCCCTGAAAAGGAAAAACGACTGTATACCTGACTCGACCGTGTCAATTGACACGGCCCGTGTCGTACTTGTCCGGAAAAGGAAAAAGCATTGGACCCACGGCGGCCGTGTCATATGACACGGCCGTGTCGCACTGCGCGAAAAATGAGAAAAAGCGTCTGCTGTCGGCCGTAGTGTCAAATGACACGGCCCGTGTCCTCTGAGCACGAAAAAATCTTGATTTGTCCTCGGGTCTTTTTCCTGCGAATTGAACACCAATAGTTGAACCGGTTAGTTCTACATCAAGTAAAAATAAAAATAGAATGCGACAAAGAACAAAACAAAAAACACTATTGGGTTGCCTCCCAATTAGCGCTAAGTTTAACGTCTTCAGCCGGACGTCTTCAACAGGATGGTCTATGGCTCGATTAAAGTTATCACGGACACGGCTTTCTTTTCATTTGGATGATGGTAGTATTTGATTCTTTGTCCGTTAACTTTAAATAGCTCACCATCTCTGCTCTGAGCTCGACCACTCCGGGTGGAAGTACTTTCTTGATCACGAATGACCCTGACCATCTTGATTTTAATTTTCCGGGAAACAATTTTAATCTTGAATTATAGAGAAGTACTTGTTGTACCGGCAAAAAATCACGTTTTACGATCATCTTGTCGTGCCATCTTTTAGATCTCTCTTTGTAGATTCGAGAATTTTCGTAGCATTTATCCCGGAATTCTTCCAACTCGTTTAGCTCTAACAATCTTTTCTTTCCGGTGGGCTCAAAATCCATATTTATTCTTTTTACCGCCCACATCGCCCGATGCTCCAACTCTAGAGGTAGATGACATGATTTTCCGAATATGAGTTGGTAGGGAGATGTACCCAAAGGTGCTTTATATGCCGTGCGATAGTCCCAAATTGCATCGTCAAGCTTGGACGACCAATCTTTTCGAGATGTACTCACCGTCCTTTCCAGGATTAGTTTAATCTCTTTGTTAGGATCATCCCACATGTAGAACTTGGTATCATGAAGGAATTTTTTCTTTTGATAATGAGATAAGTCCGGGGGTAGCACACATGCGACCAAAAAATTAACAATGTCAACAAACAACGGAAATTTAGCTTCTACCATAAGAAGCCGTTCGTCTGGAAACTCTTCTTTAATCCCTTCGATTTCGGGTTTCTCCTCTTTCTTGTACTCGAGGCGAGATAAGTGGTCAGCTACCACATTCTCACAACCTTTCCTATCTCGAATTGGGCAAGGTTTAGAATCTTTCTTTTCGAACAAGTACTTGATAGCTGCGTGGTCCGTGTGTACTATCGTCTTTGTCCCAATTAAGTATGATTGGAACTTCTCAAAAGCAAATATCACGGCAAGCATTTCTTTCTCCGTTGTTGTGTAATTTTGTTGGGCTCCATCCAATGTTTTGATTGCATAATAAATAGCCCGAAATAGTTTCTCACGACGTTGTCCCAACACAGCTCCGACCGCATAATCACTTGCATCACACATGATCTCAAAAGGTTGAGACCAATCCGGTACTACGAGGATAGGAGCACTCACTAATGCCTTCTTTAGAGTTTCATGTAACACCCCCAAATCTCATTGGGTTATTACAGTGCCGTGGACCCCACACCCGGAGATCCACCAGGCGAACATGACTAAAATACATTAAAATTAACCAACAAGGGAGATCATGGTCCCTACTATGATATCCGACACAATATTTCGATAAGGAATTTCAACGACAACGATGGGTCTACATGGCCAAAATAAAAATACAACAACATCCACGAGCATCTGCTCGAGTAATACATAATGACAATGACTAACAAACTGGAGAACACTCCACTGACTGACCAACATGAACAACTCGGACTAGTATCGCTCGAATGCCTCGTAGCCATCATCATGCCCCTGTGTCTCAACTCTCTTCTCGAAAGCACCTAAAACATGAAAACATGTTCCGCCCCCACGGGGTCAGTCATCCAGATAATGAACATCAAATACATGTATAACATGATATGCATCCAACAGCAGAATGAAACGGTACAATGATAATAATAATGCGAGATGCTCACAAACCAAGGTAAGAACCGAGCATTCGTGAAACACTATGCCCACGACATACTATTAATACCTGTTCAACAGGTTAGAACATAAGTGCCCAACGGCGAATCATAATTATAGAGAACCACAATGAATTACACGACATGAACTAAACCAGAACTGAATTAATTATGAATTACACCGCCCGAAGGCTCCAATGAAATTACCAAAACATCACAAAGGCTTGAAAGCCACTCAGCCTAAGCTGTCAAAAATTCACAATCACCTGAAGCTACAACAGCCCGAAGCTGTATCGATTAGGGCCGAAGCCACGGCACGTAGCCGTATCACAATTAGGGCTGAATCCATGGCACGAAGCCGTATCACAATTAGGGGCCGAAGCCACGGCACGAAGCCGTATCACAATTAGGGCCGAAGCCACGGCACGAAGCCGTATCAATGAAACCATCCAATGGCCGTTGACCTACTGAGCTGTAGGTGTTGGGGGAAACAACCGCGAAGGTTCAGACCCCACCAAACTTACCCCATAATGAAACCATACAATGGTCGTTGACCTACTGAGTTGTAGGTGTTGGGGGAAACAACCGTGAAGGTTCAGGCCCCACCAAACTTACCCCATCGAGCACTAGCCGAGGCTAGCCTCCAAACACAACTAATCACAAACGGCAACGATCCTAAGATTACCGAATCCACGAGAATGATAGTGTGCTACCTTGAGTCGTCCAATACGACAACAATGACTCACGGATGGGCACCGTCTTCGGCGGTCCCAATTTAATGCCTCGATTACCTTAGAATGGTCAATTGATAACAACGACACAATGGATGGGAACTATCCTTGACAGTCCCAATTCAATACCTCGATTGCCTTAGAGTGGCCAACCGATAACAATGATGCAGCGGATGATTCAATACCTCGATTGCCTTAGAATGGCCAACCGATAAAAATGATGCAGCGGATGATTTAATACCTCGATTGCCTTAGAATGGCCAACCGATACCAATGATCCCATGAGTGATTGAGCATCTCGATTGCCTTAGAACAGCCAATCGATGACAATGATACAATGAATGATTGAACACCTCGATTGCCTTAGAACGGCCAATCGATGATAATGATACAATGAATGCCTTGGCACCTTTAATCGGTTACCGACGACGAAGATGAGAACGAATGCGACAATGCCTTCAATCGGCCAACATAACATGAATGACAGGACGCCAACATTAATAACAATGATTACAACAATGTCTTAGATCGACATCAATATTACCAACAACAATCGATACATCGATACCGCGAACCGGCTATCGACAATAACATTAACAACGAGTATCCCAATGCTTTGAACCAGCCATTAATGAACAATAATAAACATTTGGCATAATTTCCGAAGAGTATCGTATCGAACGATCCCCTAATATCAATGAACTTATGAAGAGACTAAGTCTCGGAATGATACAACACATTCATACACATATATGATAACATTAATCTCATTGACTAGTACAAGTATAAAACTTGCCTCAAACCAAAGACGAGAAAGTCTTTCCACGATCAACGTCCTTAATGGAAATACCGACCGCTCGAACAACCTCGAACAACACAAGTACCAACAATACGCTTAATATACGAATCAAGCATGATCACAACCAACTCAAAAGTCGATACAACACTACCCAAAATTCATTGGGGCATTCTAACAAACACGTTGTAAACAATCTTCAATTGTTTACAACTCAAACTCAATTATACTAACAAACAACTTCAAATGAATGATTCAATCCAACCAAACCTCATGAATATTATCAATAATCCCATAGGAATACTCAAATCAGGATTTCCACAACATCTAGTCGAAACCCCCAAAAATTCCAAAGTCAACACCAAGGTTTTCTTGAAAAATTCCCCAATGATTCACAAATTCCGAAAATTACACCAATGAATCCGTAAGAATATAAGTATCCAAGATAGATAATCCATATCTAACATATTACAACATAAAATCAAGCTAACTTGAAGAGATCGGGAATAAAACCTTCAAATCCCGGAATTCAAGATTCAATGAAAACATTACCTTGATTTGGAGTGATGAAACTGATTAAATGATGATTAATCCGACTAAGGAGCTTGAAAATGATGATAGGTGAATGCAACTCGAAAAGATCTCTCCGAAACATCCAAAATCGCCCAAAACCTGTAACACCCCCAATTCGCTCAGGGACATTACACGTCGTAGACCCTCTCCTCGAAGATCTACCAGGCTGGTAACAACATTTAACATCTCGACAATGCCTTCAAGGCTAAAATGACTCAGTAGACCGATTTGGTCTTTCAATAAAAATATACAACTCAATTACAACACATACCCACGCAGGGGTCAAAATACAATAAACTCCCGTACAACGGGGAAAAGATACTGCAGCGGAAAAGAAAATACAGCTAGACCAATACGACATCAACGGATCCTCGTGTGATTAGTATCGTTCATCTTTCATCATCCTTCGTGCCGACCCTGTGTTATGCTCCAAAACCTGAATGCAAAAATAGACATCCACCCCCCGAATACTCGGGGGTTAGCAAAACTCCACTGTTTTGCTAGTGCAAGTACAAGTGCAAAAATACGAGCCATACAATTCACATTCCACGAATAACAATAACCAGGAAATCCTCAAAGGTTCAAATGTAACGAAAAGTACTTCCCGAGGCATGAGTTTGGGTAAAATATTCTAAAACCGAAAGATCATAAATCAAGGGAAACAATTTATAAAACCGTTTAAAATGCCATCGAGAGTTTTAATAGAAAACAAATTTTAGGATTATAGAATCCTTCTCTTTCCAAAATAAACAGGGTCACAGCCCAAAGGTTTTGTTTTCGCAATTAGAAAACCAACAACAATTCACACGGTTAAAACCCACGTCACGTGTCCTCGGCGGACATAAAATCAATACAATATAATCGCCCAAGATACGTAAACCTTGGCCACCAAAAATACAACATCAACTCGTGAATCCAGGGCTATACCATTGGATTCCCTCGGACCCTCCCAAGGTGAGCAGAATGCGTTTTCGAAATCATATACACCAACTCGTGAAGTTTTACTCGTGAATCCAGGGCTATACCATTGGAATTCCCTCCGTGGCCCCGTCGAACCCTCCCGAGGTGAGCAAATACATTCACCAAACATACACACGCACTCGTGAAGTTTTACTCGTGAATCCAGGGCTATACCATTGGAATTCCCTCCGTGGCCCCGTCGAACCCTCCCGAGGTGAGCAAATACATTCACAAAACAAACAACCGCACTCGTGAATCCAGGGCTATACCATTGGACTCCCTCCGTGATCCCGTCGGACCCTCCCGAGGTGAGCGAAATACATTCATACAATTAACACGTCACAACAAGGATATTCATACAATCCACCAAAGGCAACAAACACAAAGCACGACATAATCGTCAAATCACAACGCACCAAAATGAGATAATATATGCACACACGTGTTATCAAGCGCAACATCAACACCAAACATATCCATAGGATTCACATAGTCACTTACAACCCACACAATTTACAAAACACACGCGTTTTGAAAGTGAGCCTTTAATGAGGCTAGTCGAATCTTTTGAAAAACTCGTTTCAAACAAACACACACACATACCAAGACGATCACCAATCATCATATCCACAAAACAAGAAATGTATGGACAAGGTACTTGCCTCGATACCACGATCGCGGAACCGCGAACGGACACGGCTCAATCGGGAAGCTTCGGAACGCCCGAGGCTAACGAAAAGGAGATAACAACGAACGGAAGGGTTCAACACGGTTTCTTCGCAAGAAACTCGACCCTAACATCATATAATCCATAAATCAACAATCATACGAGGAAGGATAATCGTAGAACGCCCGAAAACCCCTCTAAGACATTTTACCGGACACCTTCAAGGCGTCGATCAAGAACTCGACCCAAATAACGAATCGATACGATCCAACCATGGAATAACAAGGGAAATGATATAATACATCTAAATAATCATCAATCCATCATAATCCTAAGTTAAATCGGATTAATCGGACGAAAACAACCAAAATACCCAAATTCCCCAAAACTAGATTTCTAGGAAATCTGACCTGATTCGGTAGATTGGAGGATGTTATTGGATGGATGATTGATGATATGAACCTCAAAACTTCATGGATTGATTGCCCAACAACATCTCTCCATGATATACACACCCACAGCCGCGTACGGGAAGAAGAAGAATGAGGAACTGGGTGAAAAATACGCTGTCGGGCCTTAAATAGATCATTGCCGTAGGGTTACGACGTATCGCCATGGCTTACGACGAATCGGCCATGGCGAACTCACCGCTTGGAAATGCGGAAGTGTTACGTGCGTTACGGCGGGGCCTTACGACGTAACCGGCCTTACGTATGTAGCTGCGAGCACTACCGTGCGTTACTCGGCGGTGGCCGGCGGCCCAAAGATGCCCGACCATGACTCGGCCGGGACCAACTCCGACGGCCCGAACGACCCCGAAACCCGAACCTGAGTACGAATCGAAGATACGGTTATGAAGTACTCGCAAAGACGAATCCGAGCACTAAGAGAACACACGATTCCGACCACCCGAAGGCTCAAAATTCGACAACGGAAAGTAATTACCCCAAACTTTGGGAAATTACGAAAATGGCCCAAAACGCCCGAAAATCACGATACGTGATCGAAACACCAAGACAAAGCTCGCAACATGAATAATAACATTAAATGAACTTATGAGAAAGTCGAAACAACAGTTTCGGACGAGATTCGCAAGAATCGAACTCAAGTGCGGAAAAACCGCTAAAAAGCACGGAACTCAACAAAACGACACCGAAACGAGCTCGGATGACAAAAAGTGAAGAACTAATCATTCTCGAAATGACGAAACGGTCATGAGCGAGTCGTCAAAATGGACTCCAGCCGAAAAAAAGAAATTTACCGAAAATTGAAAATTGCGGATATTACATTCTACCCCCCTTAAAAGAAGTTTCGTCCCGAAACTTAAAAAAAGTAGGGAGAAGCAATATCCCGCCAGGAAAACTCAACGAGATACGCAAGAAACGCGTAATTAACGCCCAACGGCGAAATGTTACAAACAACGCAAAGGAATATACGGCGTGATAACACGCTCCACGGCGACCAACGCAACGTCGCCGTTAGGAATGTAACAAAACCAACAAATGACAAACGTCATCAAACGGATAATATAGTCAAGTCAATTATCCGAGCAATCACAAAACACAACGAACGAAAATCAATATGATCGACCACCCCAACGATACATCAATCAAGACGCGAGCCAATCGCTGAAGAAATACGGAATTCCACCGCCCAAGGGTTGGAAGATCGAAAACGAGACTAATTTCCCGAACATAAGGAAATTAGGAAGGAGTCTGAACGCTCAACAATCACGAAACGAGATCAACAAAAACCGAACAAACAAACGATCGAGACAACAAAAATCGAACAATCATGTCCGAAACACGAAGGATAATAAAATTCAAACAACAACTCCCAGGATGATCTGGTGAGAACTACAAGACATGCATTCCCATAAGATCCACAGGAAAGGGAATAGCGATTGAAAAGTCACAACGACAAACGAGTTATTCCGAAACAATACCACCCTCGTTCGATCAACAAAAGCAAGGGATAGGGTGTAACACCCCAACTAGGCGGATATTACAGTGCCGTGGACCCCCGACTGGGACCCACCAGGCGAATGAAAATGAATGAATTACGCAGGAAAATGTAGTACCGAACCACATTACAATATCAATTACTCCGACGAGGAGTTTTATACTTCACACCTGTGATAAAATAGAATACATGTGTATTTTATGTGACGATAAAATACACAACATGAATGAAATGAGCATTCAAACGGAATGTCTCGCAGGAATAAATAAAGGAAACACAAATGATCGAATAAATGATCAATGCATCGGGGCCCCTACTAGTATCACTCGGGACTCTCGCCGTCACCGTGCTCTCCCGTGCTTTAGCCTTGCCATGACACGAAAACAATATCCCAACGGGCCGGGCCATACGTAACAACAATCCTCAAGGGTTGAAAATACACAATCATGATATATCCGAAATTATGAATTATCCAGCCGAAACATACGCAATCAAACATGCTATATGAATCGACTAATCAAGACGGCTCAAAGGAATGGCGCCACACTACGTCCGGATGGAAATGTGTCCGCACAAGCCACCAACGATCAAACACGCGTGGTCTTGTACCTAATCACCTCACGAGCAATCGACTCGTGTGCACACCCAATGTGAGGCCACCAACCAACACACGACTATAATGTGCCCGACATGAAAATCCTACACATACCAACCGGCACGCCAAGATGACCCTAATGCCACAATATGACAAAAGTGACAATGAAAATGAATAATGACTCACCAAGATTGAATGATAGTGACATGAATGATAGCTCAATGAAATGATCGGAACCGTCTGCTCCTTATGACTGAGGTGATTAATTGACAATGACGAGTTTTGATACGATTAATACAATGATGAATGAGTTATGATTATGAATGAACAACGACAAAAGGAATGAATATCCTTTTAACCGAGTAAGAATTAACTTACTCAATACCGATGATGAATGTCCGTCCACGAACAACGTCCTAAATGAAATGTCGGTCGCTCGAACAACCTTGAACAATAATAGTTACCAACAACCGATCAATACATGAATCAAATACGATCATAACCGACTCAAACATCGACACAACGATATCCGAGCTCGAATGAATCGAAACCAACTCCAAGATGAGTATTTCAAACCATCAAAACACTTTCGAGGATATCAATAATCCATTAGAAATCCATAACTCACGATTACAACAACATCAATCGGAAAATCCCCAATTAACCGAAGTCAACCCCAAGGGTTCTTGGAATAATTCCGAAAATAACCGTTTAAATCCGTAGGAATATGTTTATACAAGTTAGATAATCCATAACTAACATATTCCAATGATAATCCAAGCTTACACGAAGAAATCGGAAGGAAAACCCCAAAAATCCAAATTCTAGATCCAAGAGATTAATACCTTTGATTCGATGTGATGAAGATGATGAAATGATGATCAATCCAAAGATGAGCTTGAAGATGATGATTGATGATTACACCTCGAAGAATCCTCTCCGAATCGCTCGAAATCGCCCAAAACTACCGAAGGAATGAAAAGAGATGAAAAATGACGAACTCGACTAAACTGTCCAATTTATACTACCCCAGTTAGCGTGCGCTAGCTCTTGTGCATAGCGTGCGCTAACGTGTAATTTGGGTAGTCCGTAACCCCCGCCGAACACGGTAGCGCGCTACGTACCTATTTGTAGCGTGCGCTACGGCCGCATTACTAGCGTGCGCTAATATCCATTGTTAGCGTGCGCTAGCGAAATATTCGACGCCAAGATCGAGTCCAAACCGTCTGCCCTCTGATCTAACCTCGATAGCGTTCGCTACAACAACCGATTAGCGTGCGCTATAATATTGATTGCGTACGCTAAACATAACTCATAGCGTGCGCTATGAATTAATCCGGTGCAGTCCAGTAGCTACTGGACTCAACCTGATCCGTCCCTAGCGCGCGCTACTCCACACATATAGCGTGCGCTACTACAACCCGTTAGCGCGCGCTACTTACCACTCGTAGCGTGCGCTACAAATATTCTCACCTGCAGTCCAGTACCTTCTGGACTGCAGCCAAGGTAGCATTAGCGTGCGCTACCTATACCCAATTAGCGTACGCTAAAAGGAGTATGTAGCGTGCGCTACTCCTCACGCACAGCTCGCAACGAAAATGACAATGATGATAAACATGGCACGAAACTCCAATCAGATTAGTGATGAATGACGATTGATACACGATACAATTACTCTGAATGATAAATACCATGACTGAATATGAGTGACAAATGATCAATGATGAATGAAATTACTGAGTATCAATTACTGAATGATAAATACTGAATGATAATTACTGAGTGATAATTACTGAATGATAATTACTGAGTGATAATTACTGAATGATAATTACTGAGTGATAATTACTGAATGATAATTACTGAATGATAATTACTGAGTTACAACCGGGTATTACATACACCCCCCCTTAAAAGAGTTTCGTCCCCGAAACTAAGGGTCAAACAACTCGGGATAACTCTCTCGCATACTATCCTCGGTTTCCCAAGTAGCCTCTTCGACTCCGTGTCTAGACCACTGAATTTTAACCAAAGGAATCGTCTTATTCCTCAACTGTTTGATTCGCCGCTCTAAAACTCGTATAGGACGTTCCTCATATGAATGATCGTCGGCGATCTCGATTTCGTCGAATCAAGTATGTGACTGGTCGGCAATATACTTCCGCAATCCGAGAGACATGAAACACATTATGAATTCGGCTCAACGCCGGAGGTAAAGCCAATCGGTAAGCTAACTCGCCTACTCGATCCAAAATCTCAAACGGTCCAATGAATCTCGGACTCAACTTTCCTCTTCCCAAAACGGAAGATACCACGACTGGGATACCTTGACCAACACATGGTCACCAAATTCGAACTCTAATGGTCGATTTACGGTTATCTCGCATATGATTTCCGACTCGAGCGGTCAACAAACGACTTCGATCAAAGCTACCTTCTCACGGCGGCTATAAGCATATCGGGCTCGGTGCCGATTGATTCGATAAGTCGTCCCAACACAATGGAGATCGACAACGACGACCATACAAGGCCTCGTAAGGTGCCATCTTGATCAAGCATGCCAACTATTATTATACGTGAACTCGATCAATGGTAGTTGGGCTTCCCAATCGTTTTCCAATCGAGGACGCATGCCCTCAACATGTCCTCTAATGTCCGAATAGTCCTCTCCGATTGTCCGTCTGACCGAGGATGAAAAGCGATCGAGATTAAGCCGAGTTCCCATAGCACGATGAATCGATTTCCAAAAGTGCGACACAAACCGTCCGTCACGATCGGAAACGATACTTTTAGGAGTACCGTGCGGTCGACTATCTCTTTAATGAACAACTGGGCAAGTCTCTCGACCCCACGTATCCTTGATCTCAAGGAAATGAGCTGATTTGGTTAAGCGGTCCACGATCACCTGATCGTGTTCATGCTACGACGACTCGCCGGCAAACTCGTGATGAAATCCATAGAAATGTCTTCCCACTTCCACTCGGGAATAGGAAGAGGTTTCACAGATACCCACGGCCGCCGATGTTCAATCTTAACTTGTTGACAGTTAAGCATCTCGAAACAAATTCTCGCGACTTCTCGCTTCATATTACTCCACCAAGAATTTTGTTTCAAGTCCTTGTACATCTTGCTAGACCGGATGAACAGAATAAGGGGTAGCATGAGCTTCTCTCAAAATAGAGTTTTTCAACTCGTCATTCGCGGCACGCACAACCGATTCTTAAACCTCAAAAGTCCATCCTCGTGGACCACAAATCCGTGGGCTTTCCGAGCCACATCCTCTCGGATGCGCAACAATGATGGGTCCGAACTCGATTCTCTCGGATTTCTCCTCGAGTGACGATGAAATCTCTAACATACAAAGCCGCCCGAACTCGGAAGCTGCACTCGATCTCGGTCTAAGGAATTCCCGCCAAGCTCCTTCGAATTGTTAAACGGGCAAGCATCCGCTCCGAACGGACTTACGACTCAAGGCGTCGGCGACAACATTCGCCTTGCCCGGGTGGTAAAAGATCTCGATATCATAATCTTTGATTAACTCCAACCACCGTCTCTGACGCATATTTAACTCCTTCTGAGTAAATATATACTTTAAGCTCTTATGATCGGTGAATATCTGACAGGTAACGCCATAAAGATAATGACGCCAAATTTTCAAAGCGAACACCACGGCTGCTAGCTCCGTGTCGTGGTCGGATAATTAACCTCGTAAGGTCTCAATTGCCGTGAATCATAGGCAATAACCTTCCCGTTCTGCATGAGTACACATCCGAGACCCTGTCCGGATGCATCACTATAAACCACAAATCCTTCCGTCCCCTGCGGCAAGGAAAGTATAGGTGCTGACATTAACCGGCTCTTGAGTTCCTCAAAACTCCGTTGACACGCGTCGGACCATGTGTATTTCTTATCCTTCCGCAAAAGGTTCGTTAAGGGTTGAGCGATCCTAGAAAATCCTTCCACAAACCGCCGATAATAACCCGCTAATCCGAGAAAACTTCGGATTTCCTTAACGTTCTTCGGAGGTAGCCAATCTCGAATAGCCTCCGTCTTCTGAGGATCGACGCGAACTCCGTCTGATGAAATTACGTGTCCGAGAAACGTCACTTCGGACATCCAAAACTCACATTTGGAAAACTTCCCATAAAGTTGTTCTCGCCTCAACACGTCGAGAACTAGATGAAGGTGAGACTCGTGTTCCTCCCGGTCACGAGAATAAATCAAAATGTCATCAATGAAGACAACAACAAACCGATCCAAAAAGTCGATGAAGACCCGATTCATTAACTCCATGAATACCGCAGTGCATTAGTCAAACCGAACGGCATAACCACAAACTCATAATGACCATAGCGTGTTCAAACGCCGTCTCGCGATATCCGACTCTCGAATCCGCAATCGATGATATCCAGATCTTAAGTCGATCTTGGAAAATATCAAGCTCCTCAAGTTGATCTAAGAGATCATCAATACGGGGTAAGGGATACTTATTCTTGATCGTCACCTGTTCAACTCCCGATAATCAATACATAAGCGGAATGAACCATCCTTCTTCTTGACAAACAACACCGGTGCTCCCCACGGGACGCACTCGGTCGGATATAACCTTTCTCGAACAACTCCTCAAGTTGGTTCTTTAGTTCCCGCATTTCGGTCGGGGCCATCCCAGACGGTGCCTTCGATATCGGGACGCACTGTGCTCCACTCAATCGTGAATTCCACATCCCTCGTGGAGGCAAACCAGTAACTCGTCTGGAAAAACATCGGCATATTCCCTCACCACCGGAATATCCGTTAACATTATCGATGATTTCTGTTTTGGCCATATAGCACCAATAACCGACACATCCCCGATTGAGTAACCTTACCGCTTTCATCAAATTAATGACTTTACTGCAATGTGGGATTACCTCCTGAAACACACATTCGACTCCATCGTCTGAAATGATAGTGACCAACCGCTTCGGACACTAATGATGGCATCGTGACGATCCATCCAATCAATACCCAAGATGACGTCGTCCCTCGGTAAATCTACTACGATTAGGTCCGGCGCCATACACGACCATGAAACCGAATCGGACAATTCGAATCTCACTTACCGATAATGCGTCTACCATCGGGTAGGCCAATGACATATGGCTCACAACTAGTAGCACTACCTGCACGTAGTCTACTCAAACATGACTCGGAAATGAATGAATGAGATGCACCAAGTATCAAAAAGGGTACACACAAAGTTGAGATAGAATTTCGAGTATACGAGATCATTCGGGCCTCGGGATCATCGGTCTTCTTCATCTCATAAATTCGGGCTTGCTGCCCGAACCGACGCTCCGTCGATAGCTCTTAGCTCCGCCTTTAGCTCCCGCTGTCTTGAACGACGCCGACCGAGTGGCTCGATTACGCACCCGAATGACACAGGGCTTGAGATGACGCCGGAGTGGGTTTAAAGTCCCTACGGCAAAACGGGCCCTATGCCCAAAGAATCCCACGATTGTGGCACGTGATGCATCGCCGGACATTTGGTGCTGAAATGACCTGTTCCTCACGCTGAAACAGTGATGGCCGAACTGCCGCTCGCGACCGAGATTCCGCGGTTTAGACGCCAGGAGGTCGCTCGAAAAGTAGAGCCCGCCCGCGGTTTCTTGAAAGTGGCACGACTCCGCCGACGATTACGGTTCTTGGACTTCTTGCTAGCGACGAAGGTTGCCGCTTAGCAATTTCCTTAGCCGTAAGCTCGTAAGTAAGAGCCTTCTCAATGAACTCGGCCAGTGGCACAGCTTATGATTAAGCAAATCAAGTCTCATACGGGTTTGACCTCTTGTTTGAAATACTTGATCTTGTCCGCTTCGAGTGAATGATAGATGAGGCGAACGGAAGAAGTTCTGAAATTTTTCGGCGATGGCAAGAACGTCATCATCCGCCGAAAGGTCGGGAGTGAGTAATTCCGACAACTTGGCCTCCCGAGTGGGGCCGGATAGTACCTCTCCATCATGAGAGTCTTGAATCGATCCCAAGTACATGTTCCGTCTGTGGGCTTCAACGATAACCACCATGAATGAGCGCTCTACCGACATAGTAAGCCGCAACAGAAACTAAATCCCCTTCGGGTCAATCCACCATACCTAATAACAACTCAAAATGCACAACCCAATCAACAATATCCGCCGGCTCGATGAGCCCTCAAAAGTAGGTGGTCGCCGCAGAGATATCGCTAATGATATTGCTTACACCCCTCTCTTGCCTCTGAGGTGGCGGCGGAGGAGCCTGCTGATTTTGATTGACGGAGTTATGCATCGTCTCCATCAACTGAGCCATTTGGGTCATTTGGGCCATCATGCCCTGCATAAATGCGAGTGGGTCGACCCGAACACCCTCTGACTGAGCCGTGTCCCGGGTACGACTCCCTGACAGTGAATGATCGCGTCCAGGTGAGTGAGTGGCAGCGTCGCTGCTCGATGAGTTAGCATTATTCCTGGCATTTGCACGTGTATTCGCACGAGTTCTCGGGATTCGGCCCGCTCCACGGCCTCGTCCTCCACGTCCTCTGCCAGCCCCTTCCATACTGAAGTGGAGAGTCATATGATGATTATATATCTCGCATGAGTATCACATTATGATTACATTATGAAATGATGAAAATGAGCATACGCGCTCACATACAGCGATTACATGAATGATTGATTGACATGACATGATTTCTGATGAAATTACTGAAATGATTATCTTGAACAATTTAACAAGATCGATGATATGATCTTCAAGATCAACAACTGAGTAATGAAATAAATTGAGTGATTAATGAGTTAACATTATCGACTTGATCACAATTGAAATTGATGAATGAGGATTGTTAACTGATGAATTATGAATGAATGATTAATGCCAGAAATTATACCATGGCATTAGAAATCTTACGATTCTTGGTCCGATTGGCTCGGCATTTGCACAGTCACACGTGACGCGAAAGTCCAATGATACTAGTCCGATGACGATGATTTCAAATGAGACATGACTTGGAGGGTAGTATTCAAAACCACGCTCCGATACCAACTCGTAACACCCCAACTAGGCGGATATTACAAAGGCCTAGTGGACCCCCGATCGGGACCCACCAGCGAATGAAAATGAATGAATTACGCAGAAAATGTAGTACCGAACCACATTACAATATCAATTACTCCGACGAGGAGTTTTATACAACACACCTGTGATAAAATAGAATACATGTGTATTTTATGTGACGATAAAATACACAACACGAATGAAATGAGCATTCAAACGGAATGTCTGCGCAGCTGAATAAATAAAGGAAACACAAATGATCGAATAAATGACTGAATGCATCGGGCCCCTACTAGTATCACTGACTCTCGCCGTCACCGTGCTCTCCCGTGCTTTAGCCTTGCCATGACCTCGAAAAGCAATATCCCCAACGGGCCGCCATACGTAACAACAATCCTCAAGGGTTGAAAATACACAATCATGATATATCCGAAATTATGAATTATCCCCGAAACATACGCAATCAAACATGCTATATGAATCGACTAATCAAGACGGCTCAAAGGAATGGCGCCACACTACGTCCGGATGGAAATGTGTCCGTGCACAAGCCACCAACGATCAAACACGCGTGGTCTTGTACCTAATCGCCTCACGAGCAATCGACTCGTGTGCACACCCAATGTGAGGCCACCAACCAACACACGACTATAATGTGCCCGACATGAAAATCCTACATACCAACCGACGCCAAGATGACCCTAATGCCACAATATGACAAAAGTGACAATGAAAATGAATAATGACTCACCAAGATTGAATGATAGTGACATGAATGATAGCTCAATGAAATGATCGGAACCGCTGCTCCTTATGACCGAGGTGATTAATTGACAATGACGAAGTTTTGATACGATTAATACAATGATGAATGAGTTATGATTATGAATGAACAACGACAAAAGGAATGAATATCCTTTTAACCGAGTAAGAATTAACTTACTCAATACCGATGATGAATGTCCGTCCACGAACAACGTCCTAAATGAAATGTCGGTCGCTCGAACAACCTTGAACAATAATAGTTACCAACAACCGATCAATACATGAATCAAATACGATCATAACCGACTCAAACATCGACACAACGATATCCGAGCTCGAATGAATCGAAACCAACTCCAAGATGAGTATTTCAAACCATCAAAACACTTTCGAGGATATCAATAATCCATTAGAAATCCATAACTCACGATTACAACAACATCAATCGGAAAATCCCCAATTAACCGAAGTCAACCCCAAGGGTTCTTGGAATAATTCCGAAAATAACCGTTTAAATCCGTAGGAATATGTTTATACAAGTTAGATAATCCATAACTAACATATTCCAATGATAATCCAAGCTTACACGAAGAAATCGGAAGGAAAACCCCAAAAATCCGAAATTCTAGATCCAAGAGATTAATACCTTTGATTCGATGTGATGAAGATGATGAAATGATGATCAATCCGAAAGATGAGCTTGAAGATGATGATTGATGATTACACCTCGAAGAATCCTCTCCGAATCGCTCGAAATCGCCCAAAACTACCGAAGGAATGAAAAGAGATGAAAATGACGAACTCGACTAAACTGTCCCAATTTATACTACCCAGTGTTAGCGTGCGCTAGCTCCTTGTGCATAGCGTGCGCTAACGTGTAATTGGGGTAGTCCGTAACCCCCGCCGAACACGGTAGCGCGCTACGTACCTATTTGTAGCGTGCGCTACGGCCGTACTACTAGCGTGCGCTAATATCCATTGTTAGCGTGCGCTAGCGAAATATTCGACGCCAAGATCGGAGTCCGTAAACCGTCTCGCCTCCGATCTAACCTCGATAGCGTGCGCTACAACAACCGATTAGCGTGCGCTATAATATTGATTGCAGACGCTAAACATAACTCATAGCGTGCGCTATGAATTAATCCGGCGATCCAAGAGCTACCGGACTCAACCTCGATCCGTCCCTAGCGCGCTACTCCACACATATAGCGTGAGCTACTACAACCCGTTAGCGCGCTACTTACCACTCGTAGCGTGCGCTACAAATATTCTCACTGCACCCAAGACCTTCCGGATCGCAGCCCAAGGTAGCCTTAGCGTGCGCTAAAGCTGAGCGGTAGCGTGCGCTACCTATACCCAATTAGCGTACGCTAAAAGGAGTATGTAGCGTGCGCTACTCCTCACGCACAGCTCGCAACGAAAATGACAATGATGATAAACATGGCACGAAACTCCAATCAGATTAGTGATGAATGACGATTGATACACGATACAATTACTCTGAATGATAAATACCATGACTGAATATGAGTGACAAATGATCAATGATGAATGAAATTACTGAGTATCAATTACTGAATGATAAATACTGAATGATAATTACTGAGTGATAATTACTGAATGATAATTACTGAGTGATAATTACTGAATGATAATTACTGAGTGATAATTACTGAATGATAATTACTGAATGATAATTACTGAGTTACAACCGGGTATTACATAGGGAAAGTTCAGAAAATGTTAACGAGCATAAACGAGTCGACAGAGTCGAAAATACAGAAATTCAAAATCCGATCCACGTCGAATGGAAGAGTTAATAGAACCAAATGATGTCACTTCCGAACAAGGTTCACAAGAATCGAACCGAACTTGAAAAAGTCACAGCGATAACTAGATCGACCCACAACAAGATCACAGCTCGTTCGGACGATGAAACCGAAATACAGAACAAGTTCATAAAGTATCAACTAAAACGAGCGAGTCGGTAGAATTGAGAAAGAGAAAAATGCAGAAGACAAAAATAATACGGGTATTATATTCGACTTCTTCTAAAAGAAGAATCGTCCCCGAAACTCACAACAGTGAAATCAAGGTGGCGACACAACAAGCAACCGACAGAAACATCCTTCGAAGGCCTCTCAAAGATGATTCTAATAACTGTGCTGAAGCGCAAACTCCGAAAGTCTCGGTAGCCAATTCGCAAAACTGAATTCGGTGTCCCTCGAGTCCACGCTCGAAATATGTTACTGACGAGAAGGACAAATTGCACGTACATTCCCCCGACACATCACGGTTGAAATGCCTCGGCTCGGCATACCGAAAATACAAACGCTAGGTACAATGGAACATAACATCACAAAACAAAAAACCGGAGATGCCAACTCAGCGCAACAAAGAATCGTAACACATATCATACACAACGATTACCATCGTAAAGTAATACACACACAAACACTACAACAACGACGGTATCGTTCGGCAACCTTAACAGCCCGAACAATAACCAGGACATAATTACAACATTATGAAACAATCACACATGTACACAAACGTACAAACCCAAGCTTTAACAGCTCACACAGGTGCGATAACACGCAAGTCACCACGAAATGACAACATTAAAGATCGTCATCACACCTTCCACAAAGGGACAACAAAAACATATGCGTGGCGAACGACTCAACGTTCACACCACCAATTCAATCACAATTCGGAGGGCTAACACCCTAACAACAATACCAACATCATACACACCTTCTCCGACCACAAGCAGAAAATGATGGGTTTTAAAACGAAAACCACCTTTTGAAGACAGTTTGGAAACACGAGTTGATCTTGAGTATCATTTTACAAAAAGTTGAACAAACATCATTTTCGAGACTTTGAAAATCATCTTGCGTTTGAACAAAAATGAGGACACCTTTCTTTTAGTGAAAAACTTTCAAAAATATTCGACCCTTGGGTCTAAGCAACTGCATTTGAGAATATCTCAAAATATTTTTGGTCCTCAACTGGAAAATTTTTGAAATGTATTGCAGCATTAGAAAGCACCTTAAAAACACCACAAGAAAATAATTCGTTTTAAAAGTACGTCTCGAATTTGAATTTTCTAAGATACTCAAGGTTTTCAAGGATAATTCAATGGGCTAAAATGCCCAAAAATTTCCGGTAATTATACGGAACATTATCGCGCCGTGGGTCCCGTGCCGGAACCCACCTGGATAAAAACCATTTACAAAAACGCCAAAAAGGCCGATGACGGTAATATTTCAAAAACTCTCAAAAGCCATTTACAAAATACTAAGTACCGTCACAAGAATTTTGCCAAAACGATCAAGGCCATAATGGCAAAAACTCGGTTAAGGAATCGGTTTTCGAAATAAAACTCAGTCGGTAAAATACCGAAAACCATTACAAAAGAACTCACGCAGCGGATAAAATAAATAAAGTCAAACATGCACAAGACAGCAACACTACTCCTCATATGAACGAAAAATGGGAGTCAAATAATCACATATCACGAAATCAAAATCCATAAGAGGATTCCGTCAATTAACTCATAACCATAAAAATAGCTCGTGTCACACGAGGCACAACACAAAGAAGGGAGACTTACATCCACAGGTCGCACGAAGATGATGATCGCCCATGATACTAATCACGACCAACAAACTCAGACGACGCGTCGCGACACGACTCACTCAGTGAGACAATACCCGACGAGACAAAATTCAACAGATACCACTGACCCGACAGCCTAGGTTTCCACAACTTAAGCTCTGATACCATTTATGTAACACCCCCAATCCGCTCAGGGACATTACACGCCGTAGACCCTCTCCTCGAAGATCTACCAGGCTGGTAACAACATTTAACATCTCGACAATGCTTTCAAGGCTAAAATGACTCAGTAGACCGATTTGGTCTTTCAATAAAAATATACAACTCAATTACAACACATACCCACGCAGGGGTCAAAATACAATAAACTCCCGTACAACGGGGAAAAGATACTGCAGCGGAAAAGAAAATACAGATAGACCAATACGACATCAACGGATCCTCGTGTGATTAGTATCATTCATCTTTCATCATCCTTCGTGCCGACCCTGTGTTATGCTCCAAAACCTGAATGCAAAAATAGACATCCACCCCCCGAATACTCGGGGGTTAGCAAAACTCCACTGTTTTGCTAGTGCAAGTACAAGTGCAAAAATACGAGCCATACAATTCACATTCCACGAATAACAATAACCAGGAAATCCTCAAAGGTTCAAATGTAACGAAAAGTATTTCCCGAGGCATGAGTTTGGGTAAAATATTCTAAAACCGAAAGATCATAAATCAAGGGAAACAATTTATAAAACCGTTTAAAATGCCATCGAGAGTTTTAATAGAAAACAAATTTTAGGATTATCGAATCCTTTTCTTTCCAAAAATAAACAGGGTCACAGCCCAAAGGTTTTGTTTTCGCAATTAGAAAACCAACAACAATTCACACGGTTAAAACCCACGTCACGTGTCCCCGGCGGACATAAAATCAATACAATATAATCGCCCAAGATACGTAAACCTTGGCCACCAAAAATACAACATCAACTCGTGAATCCAGGGCTATACCATTGGATTCCCTCGGACCCTCCCAAGGTGAGCAGAATGCGTTTTCGAAGTCATATACACCAACTCGTGAAGTTTTACTCGTGAATCCAGGGCTATACCATTGGAATTCCCTCCGTGGCCCCGTCAAACCCTCCCGAGGTGAGCAAATACATTCACCAAACATACACACGCACTCGTGAAGTTTTACTCGTGAATCCAGGGCTATACCATTGGAATTCCCTCCGTGGCCCCGTCGAACCCTCCCGAGGTGAGCAAATACATTCACAAAACAAACAACCGCACTCGTGAATCCAGGGCTATACCATTGGACTCCCTCCGTGATCCCGTCGGACCCTCCCGAGGTGAGCGAAATACATTCATACAATTAACACGTCACAACAAGGATATTCATACAATCCACCAAAGGCAACAAACACAAAGCACGACATAATCGTCAAATCACAACGCACCAAAATGAGATAATATATGCACACACGTGTTATCAAGCGCAACATCAACACCAAACATATCCATAGGATTCACATAGTCACTTACAACCCACACAATTTACAAAACACACGCGTTTTGAAAGTGAGCCTTTAACGAGGCTAGTCGAATCTTTTGAAAAACTCGTTTCAAACAAACACACACACATACCAAGACGATCACCAATCATCATATCCACAAAACAAGAAATGTATGGACAAGGTACTTGCCTCGATACCACGATCGCGGAACCGCGAACGGACACGGCTCAACCAGGAAGCTTCGGAACGCCCGAGGCTAACGAAAAGGAGATAACAACGAACGGAAGGGTTCAACACGGTTTCTTCGCAAGAAACTCGACCCTAACATCATATAATCCATAAATCAACAATCATACGAGGAAGGATAATCGTAGAACGCCCGAAAACCCGGTCAAGAACTCGACCCAAATAACGAATCGATACGATCCAACCATGGAATAACAAGGTAAATGATATAATACATCTAAATAATCATCAATCCATCATAATCCTAAGTTAAATCGGATTAATCGGACGAAAACAACCAAAATACCTAAATTCCCCAAAACTAGATTTCTAGGAAATCTGACCTGATTCGGTAGATTGGAGGATGTTATTGGATGGATGATTGATGATATGAACCTCAAAACTTCATGGATTGATTGCCCAACAACATCTCTCCATGATATACACACCCACAGCCGCGTACGGGAAGAAGAAGAATGAGGAACTGGGTGAAAAATACGCTGTCGGGCCTTAAATAGCCGATCGCCGCCGGGTTACGACGTAATCGCCATGGCTTACGACGAATCGCCATGGCCGAACTCAACGCTTGGAAATGCCGGAAGTGTTACGCACGTTACCGGCCAGGGCCTTACGTGCGTAACCGGCCTTACGTATGTAATCGCGAGCACTACCGCATGCGTTACTCGGCCGGGTGCTGGCCCCAGCATGCCCGGCCATGACTCGGCCGGGACCAACTCCGACGGCCCGAACGACCCCGAAACCCGAACCTGAGTACGAATCGAAGATACGGTTATGAAGTACTCGCAAAGACGAATCCGAGCACTAAGAGAACACACGATTCCGACCACCCGAAGGCTCAAAATTCGACAACGGAAAGTAATTACCCCAAACTTTGGGAAATTACGAAAATGGCCCAAAACGCCCGAAAATCACGATACGTGATCGAAACACCAAGACAAAGCTCGCAACATGAATAATAACATTAAATGAACTTATGAGAAAGTCGAAACAACAGTTTCGGACGAGATTCGCAAGAATCGAACTCAAGTGCGGAAAACCGCTAAAAAGCACGGAACTCAACAAAACGACACCGAAACGAGCTCGGATGACAAAAAGTGAAGAACTAATCATTCTCGAAATGACGAAACGGTCATGAGCGAGTCGTCAAAACGGACTCCGGCCGAAAAAAAGAAATTTACCGAAAATCGAAAATTGCGGATATTACATTCTACCCCCCTTAAAAGAAGTTTCGTCCCGAAACTTAAAAAAAGTAGGGAGAAGCAATATCCCGCCAGGAAAACTCAACGAGATACAAGAAACGCGTAATTAACGCCCAACGGCGAAATGTTACAAACAACGCAAAGGAATATACGGCGTGATAACACGCTCCACGGCGACCAACGCAACGTCGCCGTTAGGAATGTAATAAAACCAACAAATGACAAGCGTCATCAAACGGATAATATAGTCAAGTCAATTATCCGAGCAATCACAAAACACAACGAACGAAAATCAATATGATCGACCACCCCAACGATACATCAATCAAGACGCGAGCCAATCGCTGAAGAAATACGGAATTCCACCGCCCAAGGGTTGGAAGATCGAAAACGAGACTAATTTCCCGAACATAAGGAAATTAGGAAGGAGTCTGAACGCTCAACAATCACAAAACGAGATCAACAAAAACCGAACAAACAAACGATCGAGACAACAAAAATCGAACAATCATGTCCGAAACACGAAGGATAATAAAATTCAAACAACAACTCCCAGGATGATCTGGTGAGAACTACAAGACATGCATTCCCATAAGATCCACAGGAAAGGGAATAGCGATTGAAAAGTCACAACGACAAACGAGTTATTCCGAAACAATACCACCCTCGTTCGATCAACAAAAGCAAGGGATAGGGAAAGTTCAGAAAATGTTAACGAGCATAAACGAGTCGACAGAGTCGAAAATACAGAAATTCAAAATCCGATCCACGTCGAATGGAAGAGTTAATAGAACCAAATGATGTCACTTCCGAACAAGGTTCACAAGAATCGAACCGAACTTGAAAAAGTCACAGCGATAACTAGATCGACCCACAACAAGATCACAGCTCGTTCGGACGATGAAACCGAAATACAGAACAAGTTCATAAAGTATCAACTAAAACGAGCGAGTCGGTAGAATTGAGAAAGAGAAAAATGCAGAAGCCAAAAATAATACGGGTATTATATTCGACTTCTTCTAAAAGAAGAATCGTCCCCGAAACTCACAACAATGAAATCAAGGTGGCGACACAACAAGCAACCGACAGAAACATCCTTCGAAGGCCTCTCAAAGATGATTCTAATAACTGTGCTGAAGCGCAAACTCCGAAAGTCTCGGTAGCCAATTCGCAAAACTGAATTCGGTGTCCCTCGAGTCCACGCTCGAAATATGTTACTGACGAGAAGGACAAATTGCACGTACATTCCCCCGACACATCACGGTTGAAATGCCTCGGCTCGGCATACCGAAAATACAAACGCAAGGTACAATGGAACATAACATCACAAAACAAAAAACCGGAGATGCCAACTCAGCGCAACAAAGAATCATAACACATATCATACACAACGATTACCATCGTAAAGTAATACACACACAAACACTACAACAACGACGGTATCGTTCGGCAACCTTAACGGCCCGAACAATAACCAGCACATAATTACAACATTATGAAACAATCACACATGTACACAAACGTACAAACCCAAGCTTTAACAGCTCACACAGGTGCGATAACACGCAAGTCACCACGAAATGACAACATTAAAGATCGTCATCACACCTCCCACAAAGGGACAACAAAAACATATGTGTGGCGAACGACTCAACGTTCACACCACCAATTCAATCACAATTCGGAGGGCTAACACCCTAACAACAATACCAACATCATACACACCTTCTCCGACCACAAGCAGGAAATGATGGGTTTTAAAACGAAAACCACCTTTTGAAGACAGTTTGGAAACACGAGTTGATCTTGAGTATCATTTTACAAAAAGTTGAACAAACATCATTTTCGAGACTTTGAAAATCATCTTGCGTTTGAACAAAAATGAGGACACCTTTCTTTTAGTGAAAAACTTTCAAAAATATTCGACCCTTGGGTCTAAGCAACTGCATTTGAGAATATCTCAAAATATTTTTGGTCCTCAACTGGAAAATTTTTGAAATGTATTGCAGCATTAGAAAGCACCTTAAAAACACCACAAGAAAATAATTCGTTTTAAAAGTACGTCTCGAATTTGAATTTTCTAAGATACTCAAGGTTTTCAAGGATAATTCAATGGGCTAAAATGCCCAAAAATTTCCTAATTATACGGAACATTATCGCCGTGGGTCCGTCGGAACCCACTGGATAAAAACCATTTACAAAAACGCCAAAAGGCCGATGTGGTAATATTTCAAAAACTCTCAAAAGCCATTTACAAAATACTAAGTACCGTCACAAGAATTTTGCCAAAACGATCAAGGCCATAATGCCAAAAACTCGGTTAAGGAATCGGTTTTCGAAATAAAACTCAGTCGGTAAAATACCGAAAGCCATTACAAAAGAACTCACGCAGCGGATAAAATAAATAAAGTCAAACATGCACAAGACAGCAACACTACTCCTCATATGAACGAAAAATGGGAGTCAAATAATCACATATCACGAAATCAAAATCCATAAGAGGATTCCGTCAATTAACTCATAACCATAAAAATAGCTCGTGTCACACGAGGCACAACACAAAGAAGGGAGACTTACATCCACAGGTCGCACGAAGATGATGATCGCCCATGATACTAATCACGACCAACAAACTCAGACGACGCGTCGCGACACGACTCACTCAGTGAGACAATACCCGACGAGAAAAAATTCAACAGATACCACTGACCCGACAGCCTAGGTTTCCACAACCTAAGCTCTGATACCATTTATGTAACACTCCCAATCCGCTCAGGGACATTACACGTCGTAGACCTTCTCCTCGAAGATCTACCAGGCTGGTAACAACATTTAACTTCTCGACAATGCCTTCAAGGCTAAAATGACTCAGTAGACCGATTTGGTCTTTCAATAAAAATATACAACTCAATTACAACACATACCCACGCAGGGGTCAAAATACAATAAACTCCCGTACAACGGGGAAAAGATACTGCAGCGGAAAAGAAAATACAGCTAGACCAATACGACATCAACGGATCCTCGTGTGATTAGTATCGTTCATCTTTCATCATCCTTCGTGCCGACCCTGTGTTATGCTCCAAAACCTGAATGCAAAAATAGACATCCACCCCCCGAATACTCGGGGGTTAGCAAAACTCCACTGTTTTGCTAGTGCAAGTACAAGTGCAAAAATACGAGCCATACAATTCACATTCCACGAATAACAATAACCAGGAAATCCTCAAAGGTTCAAATGTAACGAAAAGTACTTCCCGAGGCATGAGTTTGGGTAAAATATTCTAAAACCGAAAGATCATAAATCAAGGGAAACAATTTATAAAACCGTTTAAAATGCCATCGAGAGTTTTAATAGAAAACAAATTTTAGGATTATCGAATCCTTCTCTTTCCAAAAATAAACAGGGTCACAACCCAAAGGTTTTGTTTTCGCAATTAGAAAACCAACAACAATTCACACGGTTAAAACCCACGTCACGTGTCCTCGGCGGACATAAAATCAATACAATATAATCGCCCAAGATACGTAAACCTTGGCCACCAAAAATACAACATCAACTCGTGAATCCAGGGCTATACCATTGGATTCCCTTCGTGGCCCCGTCGGACCCTCCCAAGGCGAGCAGAATGCGTTTTCGAAATCATATACACCAACTCGTGAAGTTTTACTCGTTAATCCAGGTCTATACCATTGGAATTCCCTCCGTGGCCCCGTCGAATCCTCCCGAGGTGAGCAAATACATTCACCAAACATACACACGCACTCGTGAAGTTTTACTCGTGAATCCAGGGCTATACCATTGGAATTCCCTCCGTGGCCCCGTCGAACCCTCCCGAGGTGAGCAAATACATTCACAAAACAAACAACCGCACTCGTGAATCCAGGGCTATACCATTGGACTCCCTCCGTGATCCCGTCGGACCCTCCCGAGGTGAGCGAAATACATTCATACAATTAACACGTCACAACAAGGATATTCATACAATCCACCAAAGGCAACAAACACAAAGCACGACATAATCGTCAAATCACAACGCACCAAAATGAGATAATATATGCACACACGTGTTATCAAGCGCAACATCAACACCAAACATATCCATAGGATTCACATAGTCACTTACAACCCACACAATTTACAAAACACACGCGTTTTGAAAGTGAGCCTTTAACGAGGCTAGTCGAATCTTTTGAAAAACTCGTTTCAAACAAACACACACACATACCAAGACGATCACCAATCATCATATCCACAAAACAAGAAATGTATGGACAAGGTACTTGCCTCGATACCACGATCGCGGAACCGCGAACGGACACGGCTCAACCGGGAAGCTTCGGAACGCCCGAGGCTAACGAAAAGGAGATAACAACGAACGGAAGGGTTCAACACGGTTTCTTCGCAAGAAACTCGACCCTAACATCATATAATCCATAAATCAACAATCATACGAGGAAGGATAATCGTAGAACGCCCGAAAACCCCTCTAAGACATTTTACCGGACACCTTCAAGGCGTCGGTCAAGAACTCGACCCAAATAACGAATCGATACGATCCAACCATGGAATAACAAGGGAAATGATATAATACATCTAAATAATCATCAATCCATCATAATCCTAAGTTAAATCGGATTAATCGAACGAAAACAACCAAAATACCCAAATTTCCCAAAACTAGATTTCTAGGAAATCTGACCTGATTCGGTAGATTGGAGGATGTTATTGGATGGATGATTGATGATATGAACCTCAAAACTTCATGGATTGATTGCCCAACAACATCTCTCCATGATATACACACCCACAGCCGCGTACGGGAAGAAGAAGAATGAGGAACTGGGTGAAAAATACGTTGCCGGGCCTTAAATAGGCTGACTGCCGGCCGGGTTACGTACGTAACCGGCCATGGCTTACGTACGTAACCGGCCATGGCCAAACTCACTGCCTGGAAATGCCGGAAGTGTTACGTATGTTACCGGCCAGGGACTTACGTACGTAACCGGCCTTACGTACGTAACTACCGAGCACTACCGTACGTTACTCAGCCAGGGCTGGCCTAGCCCCAGCATGCCCGGCCATGACTCGGCCGGGACCAACTCCGACGGCCCGAACGACCCCGAAACCCGAACCTGAGTACGAATCGAAGATACGGTTACGAAGTACTCGCAAAGACGAATCCGAGCACTAAGAGAACACACGATTCCGACCACCCGAAGGCTCGAAATTCGACAACGGAAAGTAATTACCCCAAACTTTGGGAAATTACGAAAATGGCCCAAAACGCCCGAAAATCACGATACGTGATCGAAACACCAAGACAAAGCTCGCAACATGAATAATAACATTAAATGAACTTATGAGAAAGTCGAAACAACAGTTTCGGACGAGATTCGCAAGAATCGAACTCAAGTGCGGAAAAACCGCTAAAAAGCACGGAACTCAACAAAACGACACCGAAACGAGCTCGGATGACAAAAAGTGAAGAATTAATCATTCTCGAAATGACGAAACGGTCGTGAGCGAGTCGTCAAAATGGACTCTGGCCGAAAAAAAGAAATTTACCGAAAATCGAAAATTGCGGATATTACAAAACCGACGGAAGGAGGAGAAGAAACGAAGAAATGACGAATCTGGACTGAGTTGTCCTATATATAGTAAACCCAGCTTAGCGCACGCTATGACCTGATATTTAGCGTGCGCTAGCGGTTTACTGGGCAGTCCAGTGAGCCCTGACTGCCTCGTTAGCGTGCGCTATGAACTTGGTAGCGCGCGCTAACACCTTACCGATAGTGTGCGTTAATCCAAATTGTTAGCGTGCGCTAACTGATGTCTGATACCCAGAAACTGAAGTCCAGAACCTACTGTCCTCTGCCTTGCTCGCATTAGCGTGCGCTACTAAGGTGACTTAGCCTGCGTTACCAGCACAGATAGCGTACGTTACTTACCACTCATAGCGTGCGCTACGAATTTCTCAAATCAGCCCAGTACCTTCTGGACTGTCTGGCTCTCTTGCGCTAGCGTGCGCTAATACTGAACCATAGCGTGCGCTACCTGTATCCCGTTAGCACACGCTAACAAGAATACGTAGCATTCGCTACCTCTCAAACTGAATACCAAAATATGATGATGATGATGACGACAATAATCTCGGCTCGATCTCAAATAGTGATGAATGACGAATAACAACTGATATACGATTCTAAAATACGCCGAACGGTGAACACAATTGAATAAATATGAATGATGAATGATTGTTACTGAGTGAAAAATTTCTGAGTGAAAATTACTGAATGATAATAAATGAATTCACAACCGAGTGTTACATACTCCCCCCCTTAAAAGAGTTTCATCCTCGAAACTGAGGGTAAACAACTCGGGATGTGAACTATCCATTACGATATGAAAACAATATCCCCATGAATACTCCTTAATGCGAACCACTTCGCCTGCACAGCTGGGCCAATCCCATGACTCGTAACACCGTCGCACACACCCCGCCCAACAGCAACGGATGCCCAAACAAACACTGATTCACGCCTCAAAAGAAAAGCAAAAATGCACATATGGTCCTCGGGACCATATCAATTGCATGCCCAAGTCCTCCTGGCTTGACGTCTCGTATAACAATGAACAAATACTCAGATTATCACGAAATCTTGGGTACAATCACAAAGGAAAGAAATCCCAACAAATGACCCAAAACTCAAGATCCTCAATTACCATAGTTACAAGATGAATCAACAACAGATGGTTCACAACCACAATACTACGATAGAGAATAAGTTAAACAGTAATTTGGAAAACGAGGCTACATCTCAAATGTACCCAACATCGATATCCTCCAGATTATCGATCCCCTCGATCTCACCGATTCAAGGAAGACCCAAATCTGAACTCATCGCTTAATATGATCCCGGAAAGTCACAAGAATAAGGGTGACTATGATGAATGATGAATGATAAATGACTATAAATCCAACAAGGATTAAGAATGACTCACCAAGGTGAATTAATAACGTAATGAGTGATAGTTCAAATGGAATGATTGGAACCGTTGTTCCTCGTAAATTGAATGATTAGTTTGATAATTACAAGTCTCAACATGATTGATGTATAATGAATGAATTATATGAATGAATGAACAACAATGAAATGAATGATTATCATAATACCGAGCAAGAATTAACTCGTTCAAAACCGGTGATGAATGTCATTACCTCTGGCTCTCGAAGCCTGATAGGACCCCTTGGATGATGCACAGGCTGGAGTAACAAAATCTCTCGAGGTTTGTGAGTTCATTCGAGATCTACTGGTGCTAGAACTCCTGCAGTATTTCTGCCAGTGTCCCTGCCTCCCGCATAGAAAACAAACAATAGATGGCACCGTACACCGAGTATTGACGTGCCCTGCTGAATCGCAGTTAAAGCAAACAACAGTCGAACTCGTCGTCTGAGATGAAGTTGCTTTCCCAACACGAAGACGACTAGAAAACGACCTCTTGGACATCGGGGCCTGGTGTCCTTCAGAACGAACCGGCATCATAGTCCTCTCACCAGAAGAAACTGAAGGGTGTTTCTGAGTAAGCTCCTTGATCAAAAGCTCTGCTCCAAGAGCCTTCTCGATGATCTCACTAAGTGAATTACAATTGTGATTGAACAACTGCATCCTCAACTGCGGATTTAGCCTCTTGCTAAAATACTTGATCTTATCCGCCTCAGTATGGATAACAGACGAAGCAAACTGAAGAAGTCCCTGAAACTTCTCAGCAATGACAATAACACCCTCGTCCTCGACGGGTTCGGGGTTTAAAACCTATGATAACTTGGCTTCACGAAGTGGAGCCGGCTAATACCTCTCTAACATGAGAGTCTTGAACTCGCTCCAAACACAATCACGATCGGTGGGTTTCACAAAAAACCACCAAGAATAAGCACTCTTATTCAAGTAGTAAGCCACTACTGCCACTTTACTCTCTTCTGGACACTGAACCATGTCGAAGAGTTTATCAAAGTGCTCAAGCCAATGAACAATATCAGCTGGTTCCGACGAACCCTCAAAAGTAGGCGGTCTCTGACGAGAGATATCACCGATAATCTGACTCACTCCTCCAGTCTGTCCATGAAACGGCACATGGAATCCCTGCTGCGGTAGACCATGAACCATCGAGGTATGCATGGTCTCCATCAGACGTGTCATCTGAGTCATCTGGGCCATCATGCCCTGTATACATATGAATGGGTCCACCCGAACACCTTCTGATTGAGCTGCATCTCGGGTACGACTCCATGACAGTAATGATTATCTTACAGTGAATGAGTAGCATAGATAACTGATGAACGCCTGATATCCCTCGCATCCGCGTGGGTGTTCACACGAGGTCCCGAGTTTCGGCCCGCACTGCGGCCTCTTCCTCTGCGTCCTCTGACATCTCTATCCATACTGAAGCAGGAAAGTCGCATGATGATTACAGATCTCGCATGAAGATCGCATTATGATTACGTTACAGAATGATAATAATGAGCATACACGCTATAACACAATGAATGCATTAATAATGCAATGAAATGATCGTTAAGATCGTATGAAAGATTAAGTGAGGTAACATGATTATCTGATGAAATTCCTGAAATGATTACTTTGAAAAAGGTTGATAATTCGATCCACAAGATCACAACTGAGCAATGAGATTGACTGAGTGATTAATGAATTGACATGATCGATAAGATCAAAATGATGATTGAGGATTATTGAGTGATGAATGAGTTGATCCTTATCGCTAATACAGGTCACACGTGCTCCAAAACAATTAGTCATGAATCAATCGTCAATAATGTCACATATAGATTTCAACAAAGCATGTATAATTAATGACATGATGAATGTATGAACATAAAGAGAATCGAGTCCTTACACAGCTCATACGAAGCTTTGAGGTCTCGCGATACTAGTCTTCACTGACGACGACTCGATGAATGAATGACTCGTGCGGTCGTACAAATTTCACGACTCACAAAACCCGACTGTTCAGATATTCATAACCTGACAGTCCCACTACTACCGCGTCGGTAGAGCCACATAACTCACATATCAGGGTATCTCACAACCCAATTCTCTGATACCATCTTCTGTAACACCCCCAAATCCCATTGGGTTATTACAGTGCCATGGACCCCACACCCGGAGAACCATCAGGCGAACATGACTAAAATACATTAAAATTAACCAGCAAGGGAGATCATGGTCCCTACTATGATATCCGACACAATATTCCGATAAGGAATTTCAACGACAACGATGTGCCTACATGGACAAAATAAAAATACAACAACATCCACGAGCATCTGCTCGGGTAATACATAATGACAATGACTGACAAACTGGAGAACACTTCACTGACTGACCAACATAAACAACTCGGACTAGTATCGCTCGAATGCCTCATCGCCATCATCATGCCCCTGTGTCTCAACCCTTATTCTCGCAAGCACCTAAAACATGAAAACATGTTCCGCCCCCACGGGGTCAGTCATCCAGATTATGAACATCAAATACATGTATAACATGATATGCATCCAACAGCAGAATGAAACGGTACAATGATAATAATAATATGAGATGCTCACAAACCAAGGTAAGAACCGAGCATTCGTGAAACACTATGCCCACGGCATACTATCACTAGTAGAAAAAACATCAAAGACTTCGGTACGTCTCACTTCGGTAATGTATATTAGCGAAGTAAAAACAAACAACAACTTCGCTTTTCAATTTAGGGAAGTAAACTACACACATAGACTTCAGTAAATGGTATCAAACAAAAAGGCAGGAGCTAGTTAGAAATTTTAAATTCCAAAGACTTCGCTAATTTTATAATTACTGAAGTAAAAAGTGTGAATTTTTTTTGACGCAATTTTTTAAATATACTTGAGCTCAATTATTTTTCAGACTCCAAAAATGTTTCATACTCCAAAAAAACCCTCATTTCTTCGCCCACTCATTTCCAATCTCAACCCTCCTTCTTCGTCCGCTCATTTTCAGTACCACGCGATTCTCCAATCTCAACCCTCCGCTCTCCGAGCCGGTGCTCGAAGCCCTCACCCAAGGCAGCTTGAGTTACGCACTCCGATTGGCGGCCACTATCCTGTTGCTACTTGCTATGCATCGCCGTCGACGCTTCCACCAGCTCGGGAAAAACCCTTGCCTTCGTGCTCCCAGTGGTCGAGATTCTCCACCTAGCTTCCAACAATCCCAAACCCAACAAGGTAATTATCAAGAGCTTCAATCTTTATTAGTTGCGACTGAGAAATTGGGGTTTATTCAATTTAGAGAAATAGGTAATCTTAGAGCATTGATCTCTAGGTTTTTTAGTGCATTGAAAAATTTGGTTTTATTTAATTGTGAATTAGTTAATCTTCAGCTTTGAGTTTTTTTAGCTAATAAGATAGATTCGGGTTTATTTAATTTACAGAATTTGATGTGTATATTTTTAGCTACTCAGGGAATTTGGGATTTGTATAGTTTACAGAAGCTTTGATCTTTGTGTTTGTTAGCTGCAGAGAGATGATGGGTTTTATCAGTTTGAAGAGTTACTGAACCTCAGGTGTGTTGGTGTTTATTTTTATTTCTTTCTCGGTTACCCTCGTAAATGTACTATTTAGACACAGCTTCTTATCTCATATCTTTTAAATTTGAAGTCCGATCATTAGTAACATATACAGTTGCATTTACTTATAAGGCTGAATTGTGGTGTTAGTTCATTAACTCTTAGGGGTTGGCAGTTTTAGTTCTTTAACTTCCAGATGTGGCAATTCAGTACTTGATGATTTCTCCCTCGTGTAACTTTCATAGGCATATTTGAATATTTTGGTATGTGAGGGCATTTTGGGAATTTAGACAATTATTTCGGACCAAAATTGAACTAACATGGAGCTTATAGGACCGTAATTGTGTGGAATTGAAATTATTTTATGGCTCCTGCAAACGTAACAATGGATGAGCTTGAAATTAAACCGCAACACGAACAATTATTTTATGGCTCTGCTCTGCGTAAGATTGAAATCTATATCTTGTGTTTTAAGTTGTATGTATAAAAATCGGGGCTTGTTGTTGGATTTGTTGTTGCTTGGAATATGTTTCATCGTATTGATTGTTGTTATTTGGCTTAAGTAATTTTTTTATACTTTTAATATTATATATTATGCCTTACATCCGAAATGCATCGACCCTTACCCCAACAAATCACGTTAAAGCAACACTTTTGTTTGAGTTGGCCTCTGTTAGCATAACCATGGATACATTCAAGGAGCTTGATGTTGAGTTGGGGCTTCCACATGTTGAAATTCCACGTGTTACATTTTATGGTTATATCCGACTCACTGATGATCTTGGTAATGAATTCTTCCTTCGCTTGGATATTAATATTTAAATTAGTTAAACTTCTTTGGGTAATACTACCTCTGTTCCCAATTAGATGGAGCAGAGAAAGTTCACGATCTCAATGTATAACTTTGAACATCAATATCTTTAATTATATATTATTAGCAACAACTACAAAGAAATACTATTTTGCAAATATACATATGAAATAATCCAATACCTTACATGCTAACATTTGTTTTTATATTAGTTGACAACGTACCATTAAGGTTGGTATATGAATAATAGTGGACTATTGCATTATTATTGGAGTGGAGGAAGTATTTTTCTGGTTTTATGTTTGTGTGCAATACGCAAATCGAGCTGTAAGAATGTTCTCAATTAGCTCATATTTTCTCGGTGAAATGACGGATGATTGGTATGACAGAGCATTTTAATCAATGTATCATTGGTGTTATGAGGGTGTTATATGTATATATACACACACAATATTGGTATATTAGGTATATTGCCTGGTATTATCGTTATCTTGGTGTCAGCTTAATGAAGTTCGGAAATGTCAGTATCCCTCTTAAGTTGTGAAGACAAGGATCTTTTTGTTTTCCATGTATGTGAGGGCGTGTTATTTTTAGTTACACTTTACGATCTGCTCCTTGCTTTGGTTCAATTATTTATTGCGAAATTGGAATATGGAGATATGTGGTCCGTAGCTATTGAAAATGCGGTTGGCGGTACTCAATGCTTTCATTGTCACATATCATCAAGATGCCCGCATTCTAAGAGCATGTGCGAAGGAAGCGAACTATAACCTCTGATTATCATTTATGACTTTTCCATGCCAAGGTAACAGGCTGGGCGTCTTAAGTGGAATCAATTCCCAATTACTTTTGTCAAATGAACATTTTCCAACAGATGATTTGTTTTCTCTTGGTAGAATTGACATTCCGAGGCACATGCTTCCCCATACTAATCATCCCACTGCATTCTCTGTTATGCATTCTGACAACCCTACAGTGATGAATGTTTTGGTTGATGTGGTAAACTTCGCACTTCCTTGAGAACTCTTGTTTTCACTTATATTTCTATTGTTCTGTCTATAAGCTAGTCTTGCATTTTTTTTTTTTTTTTTTCACATTTTTGCTACATGCACATAACATGCTACTCTACATGAATTAACATTTAGAAAACTACTACGAGAGACACCTTGTGGAGATATGGCCATTGGTGGTTTGTTGGAGATCTGATTAACACAAACACTTAATGTCCACTTTTATACGGATTTGCTATTATATTTTTATATTTGATCTCCTTATAAATTTGTTCTAATATCTTCTGCATGATGTTGTCGACACTGTTTTAGTATAATGTATGTCTTGCAGGCTAGTGCTGAGAGACAAGTGCTTGTCAAAGATTATGATGCTGGTAAAATGGTTGCCTTTGATCAGAGGATATCAAACCTGAAGGAGGTTTACACGTCTGATGGGTACAAGATGTAAGACAGAAACTGAGTTAATCTGATGACCTATATCAAATTATATATACTAGTCTTGTCATTCGGTTAATCGTATTTTGTTATCTGTTTTCATTTTTCTCTGTTTTTTTCTTTCTGACTTTTTCATTCCTTTTTGGAAGCCAGAATATATATCATTTCATATGATCTAATCTTAAGAAATCTATATTTGATAGAAAGCTGGTGGGTTGTGTTAGCATATGTTGTACAATGTTCAAACCTTTTCGATGCAAATACATTAATGTTCTCTTTATTATTCACATTGTAAAAGTATTGAAGATGAATTAACACATTGCATGAAAGACTTTAAATGCCAATACAGGTCCCACCTTCCCCTTCTGTTGTGTGGTATATTTCAAGTCTGCTTTTTGCCGTGATATGTTTTTATTCTCAATTCCAAAAGTTGTTTAGTGGTGTTTGTTTCGCTCAAATGTAACATCATTTTCAGACACTGCAGATCAAAGCACTCAAGTTTCATGTTTAATCTGTTTGCTAGTTCTCTCATTTGCCTAAATATAGTAGTACTATAGCAGCTTCAAGACAATGATCAAATATGGCCCATTTGCAGGTTTTCCCGTGGTTCAGCCCAAACTATTCTTCCCCCCAACAAAAACTTCAGAGCTGGTCGTCTTTGTGGTTCATTTGATGAGGAGATAAAAAATATGGAAAGAATGGCACTCGAAGCAGAAGGGAACGTACAACGTATCCGGGGAGTGAAGCGGGCTAAGGAAGAAGATTTGAGGAATCTTCAGGACCAGTTAACCAGTGTAAAGGTGCCCTCATTGCCACCAATTATTCTTCTTTATGACATAGACTATGCCCACTACTTATTCTATTAATAAATACTTAATGAAGCTAACTTTAGCTGTACGCATGTTAAGAGTGAAAAACAGATGCAATCTGTTGGAAACTTTGACATTCCAAGTATTGATGAATAACGGTTCCACCATTTCGTGAAATTAGGGCAGCAGAGAACTCCAAGATGTCACTTTAGGGAGTAGCAATATATTACATCGTTGGAATACTATAGCCGTACTCATGTTAAGAGTGAAAAGTAGATGCAACTGTTGGGAAACTTGACATTCCAAGTATTGGTGAATAACGGTTCCACCGTTTCGTGAAATTAGGGCGAGAGAACTCCAAGATGTCACTTCAGGAGTAGCGGTATATTACACATTGGAATACTTTTGTCGCATTCCATGAGATAACCTTTGTTGTTAAAGCTTTTGGACACATCCTACGGATAGTGATAGCATTGAACAATTGAATGAGCTTTTAACGAATCCCTACTGCAGTAATAAAAAGTTCTCAATGATCATGATACAACTTTCTAGGATCTCAAAGGGTTTTTTCTGCTAAATTGATGGCAATAAGGGATTTTAACTATAGTAATATTCCTTAAGCTCGCAGGGGTACTACTGACATGTTAACTCAATTAATGTTGGTTAAAAGATGCTGAGAAGATATATAATTAACATTTCTCCAAGGTCTTTATGTTTTCAAGAAGTTGGTCTTCTCTAACATATAATGCTGTTTCCTCATTGGAAAGGTGGTATTGCACTTAAAATAACTATTGAGTTGAGATAGATTTTTGACTTGTCTTATAAATGTAAAATAAGATCAATGGCATCATGTCAGTTAAAACTTTTTCAGGATACCAAGAATGGTATTCGTGATTGATCTTTCTAGATGTGCTTGATTTTCGCGGATGTTTCCTGAGATACCTTGTATTTTCTTCTGGTATTTAATACTCCCTCTGTCCCACTCAAAGCTTGACAGAGTGTGTATATTTAGTGTATTTTGGGTAATGATTGGTGTAAGTAACGATGATAAATGTGTGGTGTAGATTAAAAAGTAAAAAGTGTTAATAGTGAGTGTGTGGTGGAGATTAAAAAGTAAAAGATGGTTGTTTGATTTGATTGTGTAAATGTGATAAATGTAAAGTTTCTAAAGGGACAAAAAAAGGGGTAAGTCTAAAGCTTTAAGCGGGACGGATAGAGTATATTTGCGTCATATAATTCATTGAACTTATTTTTATTTCATACATGACATGGGTAATTCCGAAGGCTCTTCTTGGTTTCTCTATAATTGTTGCTTGGCTTTCCTGATATTTATTTATCAGTAAATTCTTCTAGAAAAGGCGCATCACCTTGGAGAGGAACATTAGGCCGAAGTTATTTGAAATGGAAGATGTGAAAAATCGCTCTCCTTGGAATCTAGTCCGCACCCGCATCTAATGTGGATGAGCTCCATCAAGAGATATCTGTCTGTTTCTTGGAATTTGGTCTCCTTGTCTTTTGTTGTTCTTTCTAGAGTAGTTTTTGTTAGTATTTAGCTAGAGTTCTAGTCTGTCTCATGGGTATATCATAAAATTTGTTGTTTTATCTATTCATTGGCTCGGAAATTTCGTGCAGAAATTGCATGAAGAAATACGAGAAAAGGAAACATTCTTTGGAAAAGCTCGAGTAGAGTGAATGAAGCAGAGCGAAAGCTCAAGATAAGTGTCATTTGAAAATCTACGTGGTACTATTTTTGTTCTCCATTACTATGTTGACTCCTTGTGGTTATTTATTCCGCATGCCCCAATTTATATTATGTAGAGTCCTCGTAGTTATTTATTTTGCATGCCCCAATCTTTACAATGTAGACTCGGCAAAGTCGAAGTTGATGCATTAATGAAGCGGGCGTGAATCGATGATGATAGAGAAAGATCTACATGCACCGAAGGGGTCATTTTCCTTTTCCTTTCTATTTGTTTTCTCGCTATTTTCCTTATTTTGCTTGAAGCGGTTTTGGATTTTTCTCATACAATTCTTATTCAGGATAAGAAACATTATGAGACTTACATGCATGATAAAGTCCTTTCGAATCAAGAAAGAGGAGGTGAGTATCGAAACTTGAGCACACTGTGTAAGGTGCATATAAACTCCCGATCATATGTTACGTTTTGCTATTGTAGATGCACCAATGGTGCCTTTCTACAAATGTGCTTGGTTTCATTATGCTATGAAACATGTAACTACTTTTAACATCCGGTTCGATAAAGACCAATACTACACCCGGGAGCGGTATGATGAAGTCAGAACGAGTGGAGCAAGTTCGTCTACACGTTTGTCGATGGTGCTTAGGCTGGCTTTATTGTCAGGAAGTTCTTTGTCTAGTTTCAAATCAGTACTATATGTGTATGGTCTTGGTTGCAACACTACTGGTACTCTGGTGCATATCTGTTGGTATAGTTAGATCAGAACATGTCGTTTGATCGGGTAAATATGGTGAATGTTTTGTTAATGTGCAGTCCATTAGCTAGACCTATGCATGTGTCTCGTAGACATTGTGGAAGTTTATTTGATGTTGGCATATTATAGTTATGCCCAATGCAAACTTGTGAATCACGTGAATCTGAATATTTGGCATTTTTGTACGACAGTCCGCCGTTTATATATGAAATTGTGGTTTATTATTATTATCAATGCTTATGATCTTGTGTTATTGAATTGGGATCTTGTGATTTGAGTTTGTTGGATTTTTAATGAGGTTGATTGATGTATTTGAGGTTGTGTTGTTGAGATCTTGTGAATTGAGGTTTTTTATTGGGTGGATCATGTTTTTGTACAACAGGGATTCTATATTTACAAATTGAAAAGAAATATGCAATGTGGTTATTTACTTCGGATAAAAAACGAAGTCAGAGATATATAATTAGCGACACAAAATAGAATAAGCGAAGTAAAAAGGAGTGTAATAGGAAATATACACTTCAGCGATTATAAAATAACTGAAGTGGAAGGACCTTTTTTACTTCGCAAACCCCCATATTCGGGTTCTAAAAACCGAGATAGACTTCGGTTATTACGATATTAGACTTCGTCTAATAAGCGAAGTCTAAAGTATACCTTTAACTACACGAACATAGACTTCGGTAATTATAACATTTTTACTTCGGATATTATCCGAAGTCTTTGACGTTTATTCTTATAGTGTATTAATACCTGTTCAACAAGTTAGAACATAAGTGCCCAACGGCGAATCATAATTATAGAGAACCACAATGAATTACACGACATGAACCAAACCAGAACTGAATTAATTATGAATTACACTGCCTAAAGGCTCCAATGAAATTACCAAAACATCACAAAGGCTTGAAAGCCACTCAGCCTAAGCTGTCAAAAATTCACAATCACCTGAAGCTACAACAGCCCGAAGCTGTATCGATTAGGTCCGAAGCCACGGCACGTAGCCGTATCACAATTAGGGCCGAAGCCATGGCACGAAGCCGTATCACAATTAGGGGCCGAACCCACGGCACGAAGCCGTATCACAATTAGGGCCGAAGCCACGGCAGGAAGCCGTATCAATGAAACCATCCAATGGCCGTTGACCTACTGAGATGTAGGTGTTGGGGGAAACAACCGCGAAGGTTCAGGCCCCACCAAACTTACCCCATAATGAAACCATACAATGGCCGTTGACCTACTGAGTTGTAGGTGTTGGGGGAAACAATCGTGAAGGTTCAGGCCCCACCAAACTTACCCCATCGAGCACTAGCCGAGGCTAGCCTCCAAACACAACTAATCACAAACGGCAACGATCCTAAGATTACCGAATCCACGAGAATGATAGTGTGCTACCTTGAGTCGGCCAACACGACAACAATGACTCACGGATGGGCACTGTATTCGGCGGTCCCAATTTAATGCCTCGATTACCTTAGAATGGTCAATTGATAACAACGACACAATGGATGGGAACTATCCTTGACAGCCTCAATTCAATATCTCGATTGCCTTAGAGTGGCCAACCGATAACAATGATGCAGCGGATGATTCAATACCTCGATTGCCTTAGAATGGCCAACCGATAACAATGATGCAGCGGATGATTTAATACCTCGATTGCCTTAGAATGGACAACCGATACCAATGATCCCATGAGTGATTGAGCACCTCAATTGCCTTAAAACAGCCAATCGATGACAATGATACAATGAATGATTGAACACCTCGATTGCCTTAGAATGGCCAATCGATGACAATGATACAATGAATGCCTTGGCACCTTTAATCGGTTACCGACGACGAAGATGAGAACGAATGCGACAATGCCTTCAATCGGCCAACATAACATGAATGACAGGACACCAACATTAATAACAATGATTACAACAATGTCTTAGATCGACATCAATATTACCAACAACAATCGATACATCGATACCGCGAACCGGCTATCGACAATAACATTAACAACGAGTATCCCAATGCTTTGAACCGGCCATTAATGAACAATAATAAACATTTGGCATAATTTCCGAAGAGTATCGTATCGAACGATCCCCTAATATCAATGAACTTATGAAGAGACTAAGTCTCGGAATGATACAACACATTCATACACATATATGATAACATTAATCTCATTGACTAGTACAAGTATAAAACTTGCCTCAAACCAAAGACGAGAAAGTCTTTCCACGATCAACGTCCTTAATGGAAATACCGACCGCTCGAACAACCTCGAACAACACAAGTACCAACAATACGCTTAATATACGAATCAAGCATGATCACAACCAACTCAAAAGTCGATACAACACTACCCAAAATTCATTGGGGCATTCTAACAAACACGTTGTAAACAATCTTCAATTGTTTACAACTCAAACTCAATTATACCAACAAACAACTTCAAATGAATGATTCAATACAACCAAACCTCATGAATATTATCAATAATCCCATAGGAATACTCAAATCAGGATTTCCACAACATCTAGTCGAAACCCCCAAAAATTCCAAAGTCAACACCAAGGTTTTCTTGAAAAATTCCCCAATGATTCACAAATTCCGAAAATTACACCAATGAATCCGTAAGAATATAAGTATCCAAGATAGATAATCCATATCTAACATATTACAACATAAAATCAAGCTAACTTGAAGAGATCGGGAATAAAACCTTCAAATCCCGGAATTCAAGATTCAATGAAAACATTACCTTGATTTGGAGTGATGAAACTGATTAAATGATGATTAATCCGACTAAGGAGCTTGAAAATGATGATAGGTGAATGCAGCTCGAAAATATCTCTCCGAAACATCCAAAATCGCCCAAAACCGACGGAAGGAGGAGAAGAAATGAAGAAATGACGAATCTGGACTAAGGTGTCCCATATATAGTAAACCGAGCTTAGCGCACGCTATGACCTGATATTTAGCGTGCGCTAGCGGCTTACTGGGCAGTCCAGTGAGCCCTGACTACCTCGTTAGCGTGCGCTACGAACTTGGTAGCGCGCGCTAACACCTTATCGATAGCGTGCGTTAATCCAAATTGTTAGCGTGCGCTAACTGATGTCTGATACCCAGAAACTGAAGTCCAGAACCTACTGTCCTCTGCCTTGCTCACGTTAGCGTGCACTACTAAGGTGACTTAGCATGCGTTACCAGCACAGATAGCGTACGTTACTTACCACTCGTAGCGTGCGCTATGAATTTCTCAAATCAGCCCAGTACCTTCTGGACTGTCTGCTCTTGCGCTAGCATGCGCTAATACTGAACCATAGCGTGCTCTACCTGTATCCCGTTAGCACACGCTAACAAGAATACGTAGCGTGCGCTATCTCTCAAACTGAATACCAAAATATGATGATGATGATGATGATGATGACGACAATAATCTCGGCTCAATCTCAAACAGTGATGAATGACGAATAACAACTGATACGCGATTCTAAAATACGCCGAATGGTGAACACAATTGAATGAATATGAATGATGCATGATTGTTAGTGAGTGAAAATTTTCTGAGTGAAAATTACTGAATGATAATCAATGAATTCACAACCGGGTATTACATTTCAAATGCCTGCAAACATTCGCTAAAAAGAATGAAAGCGGTATCTTTTTCTAACAATTTACTCAAAGGTTTAGTGGTTTTTGAAAAATCTTTTATGAATCTCCTATAAAAACCCGCATGACCAAGAAAACTCCTAATTGCCTTTTCATTCTTCGGTGGGGGAAGTTTCTCAATGGCGACAATTTTCGCCCTATCAACCTCTAAACCAGCGGCGGACACTCTATGGCCTAGGACAATTCCTTCTTGCATCATAAAGTGGCATTTCTCCCAATTTAGCATGAGATTAGTATCTTCACACTGCTGAAAAACTAAAGTGAGATTATGCAAGCAATGATCAAACGAATTCCCAAACACCAAAAAATCATCCATGAATACTTCCATTATATTTTCAATCAAACCATGAAAGATAGCCATCATGCAACGCTGAAAAGTGGTTGGTGCATTACATAAGCCAAACGGCATCCTACGATAAGCATAAATTCCATAAGGACATGTAAAAGCCGTTTTTTCTTGATCTTTCGGTGTTATGTAGATTTGATTATATCCTGAATAGCCATCAAGAAAATAGAAAAATTTATGCCCCGCCAATCTATCGAGCATTTGATCAATGATGGGGAGGGGAAAATGGTCTTTGCGAGTAGCTGCATTCAAAGCCCTATAGTCTACGCAACTACCCTCATAGCAATTAATTCATCTTTCTCGTCTTTGGTTACGGTCATCCCTCCCTTTTTTGACACAACTTGCGTAGGACTCACCCACCCACTATCGGAAATTGGATATATCATTCTGGCATCTAATAGTTTGAGCACTTCATTTTTCACCACTTCTTTCATTATGGGATTAAGTCTTCGTGGATTTTGCACTTTAGGTTTAAAATTTTCTTCAAGAAAAATCATATGCATACATATTGAAGGTCTAATTCCCTTCAAATCTGAGATAGACCATCCTATAGTCGACTTATGAGCTCTCAACACACGAAGCAATTTATCTAGTTGAGTAGATGAAAGTGAAGAGGATACAATTACCGGATTGGTATTATTACCATCTAGAAATGCATACTTGAGGTGTTCTGGAAGGGTTTTAAGGTCCAAGCTTGGTTGAGATACATCCGACTGAGATGAAACGGACCTAAAATTTTGGACCGTGTCACTTAACATGGTCGAGTCGTCCGTCAGCTTGATTTCCGCAACTACTTCATGCTCTTCTTTGTCAAAATCATCGGATTTATTAATTTTCGGTTTTTCCTGTTGAGAATTCAATTCACAAACATAATCAAACAAGTCAGAATCGTCAAACTCCAAGGTTGAGTCACTAGAAAAACATGAGTTTGTAAGGGCAAACTCTAACGGATTTGCGGATAATGAGTGTAAGATTTTTTTCTTTCCATACGAACTTATACGGTCAATAACATTGCAATATTCCATATCATCATGAAATTTCATAGCTTCAAATATGGAAAATAGAACATGCTCATCGTTAACACGTAGTGTTAATTCTCCCCTTTCGACATCAATAAGAGCCTTTCCCATTGCTAAAAACGGACGCCCAAGGATAAGTGGTAGATCTTCATCTTCTTCCATGTCGAGAATGACAAAATCTGCTGGAAATATAAATTTGTCGACTTTTACGAGCACATCTTCAACAATCCACTTGGGGTGTGTTATGGATCGATCAGCCAATTGTAACATGACCGTTGTGGCTTTCATTTATCCAACACCTAATTTTTTGAAAGTAGATAAAGGCATAAGGTTAATCGAAGCACCTAAATCACACAAAGCTTTATCGAATGAAATGTTTCCAATGGTGTATGGAATGGTAAAGCTCCCGGGGTCCTTAATCTTTTGAGGCAATTTGCGTTGGATAATAGCACTACATTCTTCGGTTAGTTGAACTGTTTCATGCTCTTCCATCCTTCTTTTTCTTGACATCACATCCTTCAAGAATTTTGCATAATTAGGCATTTGTTCCAAAGCGTCTGCAAAAGGGATATTGATGTTAATTTTCTTGAAGATGTTTAAAAACTTTGCGAATTGGGCATCTAACTTTTTCTTTTTAAAATGTTGAGAAAAAGGGAGGGGAACGTTAGGAGTAGAAGTGGAGTTAGAAGATATTTTAGGCTTCTCAGCCCCCTTGGATGTATCATGCTTCCCTTCTTCCTCTACAATTTCGATTGGATCCTCCTTGGCTCCCTCGCTTTGTTGGACCATTGGCATCTTTGGCCCTTTATAATTCGTACCGCTTCTTAAGGTGATAGCTTGACAAGACTCTTTTGGATTTACTTCGGTATTGCTCGGAAATTACCCCCGGTGATGTTGACTCCCGACAACTTTAGCCAATTGTCTAATTTGAGTTTCGAGATTTTTCATTTGAGCTCCCATGGTGGTAGCTAATTGAGTGACATGGCCTTCAATTTTGTCTAATTTTTTCCTCATCTCGACTAAATCGGCTTTTTGTCTCCATCATAAAGGTAGTTAGAATATTCTCGAGATTTGACGTCGGCTTTGATTCTTCAATTATCTCACCATTTGACACTTTGAATCCGTCCGGTGGTTGCAAGGCATCCTTTTGATTAGCATAGCTAAAATTTTCATGATTTCGGTTGGAGAGATGGTAAAAACTCGGCGGTGGATTATTCCAGAAATGGTTGTAATTCCGATTATTAATCTAATGTGCCTCCTCCAATGGGTCGGACGGTAGTGAACTTGAACTTCCTTGAGGAGCCATCTTCGAATCACCTCCTTTTGTTAGAGCCCCTAACTGAGTAGTTAACATCGTCATTTGCGCGGTTAGTGCCTTGATAAGATCCGAATCAGATATCTCAGCCACCCTTCTAACATTTGCTCTTTCCATCGGCCATTGATAGCTATTCATAGCCATTTCTTCTATCAATCCATAAGCTTCTTCAGCGCTCCTTGATAGCAATGCCTCTCCCACGAAAGCATCAATAAAATTTCTTATTTCTCCCATAAGACCGTTGTAAAAGAAACACATTTGTTGGTTTTCGAGAAAACTGTGTCGAGGGCATCGCCTTAGTATATCTTTGAAACGTTCCCAAACTTCATATAATGGTTCGGGGTCTAGTTGATGAAATTGAGTAATCTCACTTTTTAGCTTTATTGTCTTGTTGGGTGGGAAAAATTTGAACAAGAATTTTTCGCTCAATTCTTCCCATGTCTTTATACTTTCGGGAGCTAAAGTCCCAAACCAATTTCTTGCCTTCTCTCTCAAAGAGAATGGAAACAATCATAAGCGTATTGCATCATCCTAGACTCCATTCATTTTGATAGTATCACATATTTGCATGAAATGAGTGAGATTGGCATGTGGATCCTCGACAGCAAATCCTCCAAATTGATTTTGTTGAACCATTGAAATTAAGGCGGACTTCAACTCGAAATTTAGGTCATTGATTGGAACATGAGTGATTCCTCCAAAGTTTCGGTCCATTTTTGGTCAGAATCCATCCTGAATTGATTGCACCCTAGTTGTTGGATTTTCAATCCTTTCGCCCTCGTTGTCTTGGATCATTGCATTCTCGTTCGTGTTGTCCCTTCCCATGTTGTCTCCTGCTCTCTCCATGTCTTCAAAAAGATCCCTTCTTAGTTTCCTTGAGGTAGCACTTGTTCTTCGGGCAAATGCTTCTACTTCCGGGATGAAAGTCTCTAAAGGCACTCGAGATGAACGGGTGTTCATGCACTCCCTGAGTAGGATTTAAAAGTGCACAACATGAGTTATGTAACAACTATAAGAAAATGTCTAAAGTAAGACTAGAAACACTTATCGTAATATCAACACTAATAAAAATAAATTAGTCCCCGGCAACGGCGCCAAAAACTTGTTCGCTAGGTTTTTAAACAGTCCGCAAGTGTACATAGTAAATGTAGAAAGCGGCGAGCAAGGTCGTATTCCACAGAGACTAAATATTCATATTGTGTTGAATACTAGATTATAGTGTTTCCGGTTTTATCTAGACGATCGAAAGGTGAATGAATGGTTAATGGAATAAAATAAAATGATGGTAATTTATTTAAACAAATAAAAATATCCGAATTAAAGAGAATTGAAAGAGTTTTGAAAGATAGATTACAAGGCTAGGTTTCCGTTGATCACTAAGTTTAGTCGGGATTGATATCGAAGGGTTCTAAGTGCGTCTCCAAAATGATAATCACAACAATATTCTAAAGTCTCTCTCGAGATGCATTAAAACGTAGATTAAACAACCTATAACAACGTCTCCGTCTATTATAAATTATCTAACTCCAAAATATTCATAAGATTAAATATCATCATAGTTCATCACCGATTTCTCAATCTCGTAATTTACTACGTCATGCTCGAAACCTATTAATTCCCTCTTCTCTAGAATTATGAGTAATTAAGTTAAACATATAAAAACATTGATCATGTGTTCTAACATGAATTAAAACCAAGTATTTGATAGATAAATCACACTAGATATATATATATATATATATTCATCAATCCTTCAAAAATAACATGAATCAACGTACTCCCATGCCCGGAATCTAACAAGTTTAGCCGGACATGGTAATTAAAGAAATCTCACTAAATATCATGTTCATCATGTTCATGCTAAATAAAACAACAAAAATAAGTAAAATATAGGGAGAAGATAAAACTCGGATGGTGTCTTTAGTGAACTCGGATCAAGCTTCAAGTTTTCTTGTTTTGTTCTTGAGGTGTTCTTAAAAAAATTCCTTCAAATCTCCTTCTTTTGGTTGGAAAAGCCCTCAAATTATTTGTTTTTCTCTCTCAAATCTCTCCACCATTCAGAATATCTCCTCAAATATGATCCAATGCCCCTTTTATCAACCCCAAAAGACCACTTTTTTCTCATCAAATCTTCCAAAAATATCAAAAAGTGATTTTTGCCCATGTCATATCTCTAAGCCTTAGATAATACATTCTTTCACCTTCTACCGCGGCTTCACCACTAAAATCATCCAAATATGACATTTTCGGTTCATCAACATTAATCCAATCAAATACCAGTGTGTCCCCCCAACATACTGAGGCAAAGACATGTTATCAAATTTCCCCCCAAAATTCAAAATCAACGTAATCAAATTACTTTTAGCAGCTGAAAAAAATAGAATAAACATACTAACACGAATAAAGATTATGAAAATTACAACTACACAAATTAGAAAATGGACCGACTTACCATACTTTGGCGATAGCCAACGCGTCGCACTTTTCCGCCGGACAAACACCATTCTTTGACCAGATTTATGATGAGGAAATATGATGAAGAATCCGTTGTCAGATTTTTAGATTGAGAACGTAAATCGCAGCCCTAATTTTCGATCAAATTTTCGATGAAGAACACTAATGAAGAATTGGAAGGGATGGGTGTTTAAGAAAGGGGAATTGGTCAAATAAAATCGCGTGATGTGAAATTGTATTTTTTTATTGTTTTTACATATAAAATATATATTTAATGATGTGGAATTATTTTAATTAAAAAAGCCATGATTAATCCTTGCCAGCAAGCTTTTAAACCATAAGATAGCCACATCAGCGTCCCGACGGGAGATCCCCAAATTGGGATTACACATCAGATAAAACGACGTCGTTTTGGCATATCTCGATGACTCCAGTGAAATTTATAACGTAAATTGTATACTTGGCAAAAAATTGGGACGTAATTGGTGAAACTAATTTTTGCGGGATGTTTTTGGAAAATATCAAAAGTTACGGGACGTAAAAAGTTTTATGTTCTTAGATAACATATTCGATATTTTTACAATAAACATGAACTTTGTAATTTACTTAAAAAAAATTAGGTATTCAAACTATTATTATGTTATGTTTGTTTGCTGGTAGTATTCAGTTAAATATTTCAGACTACAATGTAGGATAAATATTTGTGTGTCATAACCACTACTACAAGATGCAAATTTTATGAATTAATTACAACTAGATACAATTTTTGTAATACAATTGCAACCAGATACAAGAATATTTTTGCATTACAACTAGATACAAAATTAAACATGCAATTCCCAAAACACCCCCAATCAATTAAGGGTCTGAGCAGGGGGGAAACATGGGGGTAGGGGGCCCTAATTAAGATATGTATGTCAGTATGTGTCTTATCTAGTTCCCAAAAAAAATGAAAAAAAAAAAGCATAATAAAGTTGCAGCGCTGTATTGATGGACGGGGGAAGGGGGTTGCAGCGCTGGACGACAATATCAAATCAAGCAGGTGATGCTAGAAGCTATGGTTACTCATTTCCAAATTCAAATTTGGAAATCAAATCTGGGGGTTGGATATATGCAGAGTATTATGCCCTTTTCCATCTTAAAAAACTTTCAAATTTTATCATTTTCGTTCCTATCCGAATTTGGGTTTTTTTTTTTGCAAAAAATTGTTCAGCGTTGGTGTTGGGGTGTTTTCTTGTATAGTTATAGTCAATTCGGAAGAAGAAGGAGATATTTTATCAACATCCAGTGGGGCGGTGTCGGAAATTTGATTTCTATGAATTCGTCCTCGTCATTTAGTGACATGATTTCTCAGGTAACTAGTAAGTGGCCCGATTTAAAAAATGTTACTACGTCATTCCATTTTTCGGTCGGTAGTGTTAGTAATTGCATGTTAGATTCGGATGCTGATCTGAAAGTTTTAGTAGCAGTGTGTGAGTTGTTGTCAGAAAAAATTGTTACAGTTGGTGTAAATGTTCAGGGTTCTGATATGAATGTTGACGATAGCAATCATCCAAGTGATGTTCATGCATACGTGCATAAACATGTTCATACAAATGTGCATAAACATGTTGGTTCTGATGATACAGTAGGTTGTGGGGATGGATTTGGATTTTGATAGTGTTTCAATTTCAAAATAGAAAATGGGGAATAAGGATGGGCCCAAAATTCAAAGAACTCCTTCAAACAAAATCCTTTTTAAGCATGTGAAGAAAAAGTATAACATTGGGGGGAAGGCAGTATACCATCATATGATATTTTACCCATCCCAAACAAAAAATCTCTATTATCAGATGATTGGGCACATGTAATGGATGGGGGCGTAGGTACAGTTTTCAGGGGGAGTGCTGGTGAGTGTAGGTCTGAACTCATAAAGTATTCCACATGCCTTGCTTTACGTTTAAATATTTACGTAACGATGGGAGATATATTCACGTTGTGTGTAATGAAGTTGTCAATTGTGGTTGTGACTGGTTTGTAAAAGCCAAGTTACAATCAGTGACAAACTATTTTGTCATTTCCAAAGCTTGTTTAGTACACAAGTGCATTGGCAAATTGGCTGGTCATGTAAATAAGCGCATGAATCCAAAGATTATCAGTAACCTGGTTATCGAAGATGTGAGGTCAGACTCAAGCACATCTGGTAAGGATATAATGAACACATTGAAAAATAGCTACGACATTCACATACCATACTGGAAAGATTGGAGGACAAGCGAATCCACTGTGAATAAGATTTTCGGGAGCTTCATATGACCAACTTAGGTGGTATTGTGATGCAGTCCAACCTACAAACCCAAGTTTGTTTCACGGCATAACATTGAGTTTATTTGTTTTGTGGATTAGGTAGCTTCACCCCTTTTTTTACACATTGTTGTTTGTGTTTTTCGCGAGTGTGTTTACTGTCTTTTTATTTTTATGACATGTATTCAGGCAGCGTCGTGTCGTTGGAGGCAAACAAGAACACAAACCATTTCGAACGTGTTTTCATTTCTTTCGAGGCTTGTCTAGATGGTTTCAAGAAATGTCGTCCAATGCTGTTCATAGACGGGACTTTTATGATTGGTCGTGCAAAGGGAACTCTACTCGCGGCTACTGCAAAGGACGGAAACGATGGTATTGTTGTTGTGTTCTTTTTTCAATATGTCTTTTCCTTTTTATATTGTTAGTTAAGCCATGCGTCGCACATATATGTATATGTTTTTTGATACACAAAACAAATGAGGCAAGCATTTTTTTTACGAGGATGAATGTATTTTTTTTGTATCCAAGGTCTATTCCCGGTTGCAATTGCCATTGTATCAGCAGAAAACACAAGTAACTGGGTATGGTTTCTAGAAAAGCTAAGAGACTTCGTTCAACATGAGAAGGAGATATGTTACATTTCAGACAGAAACACAGGGCTGATGTCGGCTGTAACACCCCCAAAGCCAACCGGGAATATTACAGCGCCGTGGGCCCCACATCGGAACTCACAAGGCTAAAAATCATTTTCGCAAACGTTACAGACACGCCAAAGAGGCAAAGACGGTAATATTTTAAATACTCAAATATTTTTCAAAACATAATTTCCAATTACCGTCATAAAATACCATTTGAAAGCACAAGGCAAAGATACCGAAAGCCATTTTGAAATACACACGCAGCGGATAGAGATGAGATAGAAATACATTTGCAGCGGAGTCATAACAACCAGAAAAGAATACTCGAATCCCAAATAACCATGCCATAGCCAGTATCACCGGGAAGCTCATCCCTTCACGACCGCTACTAGCTCGATCTCCGAGTACCTAAAAGATAAAGCCCACGACGGGTTCAGCCATAATACTCAACAATGATAACGATCACATCAACATAAACAATTACATATCAATGTAATTACAAGGTAAGAATACTGCCAATAAATCTTACCTTAGTAATCTTACCAATTCGTGGTAACTCATATCGAACCAACCTTTATCTCAATCCACACTTCACATTCTCAAGCGATGAATGAATTCAAAAATAACCATCTGTACTGTATTCAAAACAATACCAAGGTTCTCAAACATAATATATATCCAATATGGAATAATCTGTCCATGTCCAATTGTGTCCGCTGGATCGCACAATCGAATCCCAATTCTGATAAAAACCGATAACACACGATGCATCTGTAGATCAACTGCCCCGAAATAATGACAAGTCCCGGATATCGATACAAAGTATGAATGCGCACACAATCAATAATAATAAGCAACCAATGCATCAGAACGAGAATATTAATGACATGATAACTCCACCCAAGATCGACAAAGGACCAACCACGAACGAGAATACCATTGATGTGGTAAACTCCAACGAGATCAATAAAGGATCAACGACCGAGAATACCAACGATACGTTAAATCCCAACAAGATCAATAAAGGATCAACAACCGAGAATACCATCGATACGGTAAACTCCAACAAGATCGATAAAGGATCAACAATGACCGAGAATGCCAACAGTAAGACAAACTCCAAACGGAATCAATAAGGATCAATAACAAACGAGTTGACCAGCGGTAGGCTGAACTCCAAACGAGATTAATAAAGGGTCAATAACAAACAAGTTAACCAACGATAGGGTGAACCCCAAACGAGATTAATAAAGGGTCAATAAAAAATGAGTTGACCAGCGATAGGGTGAACTCCAAATGAGATTAATAAAGGGTCAATAACAAATGAGTTGACCATCGATATGGTAACTCCAAACGAGATCAGTAGGGAATAAATAACAAATGAGATTACCAACGATATGGTAACTCCAAACGAGCAGTAGGGAATCAATAGCAAACGAGATTGCCAACGACATGGTAACTCCAAACGAGATCGATAAAGGATCAACAGGGACAGATACACGAGAGAATAAAATCGTCAACCGTATACAAATCACATATATGGGATCTCGAAGACAAACTCGACTATCGAACAGATCCGAATATACATGGACTATGAACGACCAATCAATATGACTCAAGATGGACGTCACGATACGCCCGATCTGGAAATGTGTCTGTGTACAAGCCAACCACGGGTATTGATCAGATACACATCTAGTCTCATACCTAATCGGCCTCATGAAGTACGTCTCGTGTGCACGGTTCAATATGTGGTCAAAACCAACACATGCTACACGTGCCCGCCCTGAAAATCCTACACATGACCGATCAGAACGTATCTGACTCCAGATATGTCACGATACAACATGACAACAAAACTCGAAGAAACGCATATCCAATAAGGATCATAAAACTCCCAAAGTGAGCAACGACAGTTCGACAATGAAAGATCGACACGACCACAATGTCGTATTTCCGTTAGACAACAGTTCGCAGCATGCTCAATAATGCATATAATATTAGCACACAAACCCCAAGGCCGCAGCCAAGGGTCACGGAAGCATCTCACAGGAATACTCCGGAACATGGGTGCCATATTCTGGTATTATCCCTCATCATATTACATGCAATCACAAAATACCCCAAGGTCGCAACTAAGGTCACGAAAGTATCCACACAGGAATACCCCGGAACATGGGTGCCCAATTTGGGTCTTATCCCCCAACACATTTCCATACGGGTACCATACAGGTTTTATCCCCAACACATCAGCCCAACAAATTAGAGTTCAAAGAAAGAGCACATCACAATATACCAAACAATTATGCACACTTATTACATGAAACATCAACACACACATATGCAACAATGCAACATGATAATTGTCATAATTTAGCAATATTAATTACCTCAAGCTGGGGACGCTAACCTTTCCACGACCAACATCCCTGAACGAATACACAGTTATCCGAATAATCCAAAATGAAGTACAGTCCATTACTAATACCAAACCACCATCTTGAGTTCAATGTCGGCATGATAACTAGCCTTGATATCTAACCTCTCATACAATAGACCAATTCTAATTCATGTCTCCGTTTCCACTAGACATCTTTAAAATCATATACATTATGATTTATCTCAGTCCAAGCATAATATACATACTATCATCCCGGCAATTCATATTCCATAATACCATTGCTATATGAATCATAATTGAAACGAAATCGAAACCATTTATTAAACATTATGAACTGAGCAAGCATAACTTGCCTCGATACCGATATGATGAAGTCGTTACCAATCCTGTCGTCTTCATCTACAAGCTCCTCAGCCCCGACCAAGGCGATCCATGCATTCTCCAATCTCAACCGCAGCACAACGGTTAATCATCAATGATCACTTAACGCAACCTCTTGAAGAAGAACTACAAGGATCAAACACTTCAAGAAACATCAAGGACTCCAAGCTTCAAGCTTCTAATCAAATCATCAAGGTCTCCACCAAGGTAGAAGGGTCTGAAATGGGATTGAAAGTGAAGAGGGACGAGCTGGGGTGGAAAAATATGTTTCCTCTCGTGAAGAAATGAAAGACCAATTCTTAATATATAATCTGCACAGCTCGTTACGTACGTTAAGACCCAACCATAACGTACGTTAGCCCCTTTAACGTACGCTACATGTCCTGCATAGCGTACGTAATAGTTATCCAGGGTTAATTGTCCTATTTTGTGGCATGCATTACGTACATAATTTTCTTACCGTAATGTACGTAATGTAGCAGTTGACTTGCTACAGTGCCATACTTGCTTAACGTACGCAATGGCATATCCTTAACGTACGTAAAGCTCGATGTTGACTCGCCTGTCAACATCCGCGCCGAAAGCTGCCGACACCGGGCCCACCTGCCGACCACAGCTCGGACCTGTTCGATTTCCTTCATAACGTACGTTATATACTCAACCTAACGTAAGTTAATCTCTTCTCATTACGTACGTAAGCTCCTCTGCTTACCGTACGCTTCACTTGCACCTTTACGTACGTAAGCTCCTACGCTTAACGTACGTAATGGGTTTTATACTTAGCCATTTTTGCTCATGTCTGCCGTCTCAATATACCGAAGACTTACACACGACGTACTGAATACATATACTCGTTCCGATAACATTCTTATACGATAAGCCTGATGCACGATACCCTCAAATGCAATCGTCGACCAAGTACGACAATTATACCAATACTCATACAGTATACCCGACATCGAAAGACATATCAAACATGTAATATCCTAGAATTAAATATAGCCTCGATAGATATATTGGTACAACTGTCACGGTTCCCAAAATTATTCATCCATACTGCATCGGTCCCACTCTGTACAGTACAACTCAGATAAAACAATGCGAAGAAATCATAGCGAAATTCTAGGATATTACATATATTTCCACTTAAATAAGTTTCGTCCTCGAAACTTAACACCTGTCATAATCAATATCTCAATCACGAAATATCTTAAAATCATGTCACCATGCTCAAATAATCATCATCAAAACCGAATAACTGAAAGAACATACTTGCAGGTCCGTGAAGTCGATGATCCCCCGTGATACTAGCATACGACTCCCAGACAAAGACTCAACACAATAACAAAACACTGGCATCGCAAATATAGCAATTTGAAAATATTTCAAAAATTTTGGAACCTCCAAAAATCTGTTTGATTCAAAAATCAGAAAATCATTTTCAAAAGCCGCGCTACTACCGTACTGGTAGAGCCACATAACACACATGCCCGGGTTTTACGAAACCCAAGCTCCGATATATTTTTCTGTAACACCCCCAAAGCCAACCAGGAATATTACATCGTCGTGAGCCCCACATCGGAACCCACAAGGCTATAAATCATTTTCGCAAACGTTACAGACACGCCAAATAGGCAAAGACGGTAATATTTTAAATACTCAAATATTTTTCAAAACATAATTTCCAATTACCATCATAAAATACAATTTGAAAGCACAAGGCAAAGATACCGAAAGCCATTTTGAAATACACACGCAGCGGATAGAGACGAGATAGAAATACATTTGCAGCGGAGTCATCACAACCAGAAAAGAATACTCGAATCCCAAATAACCATGCCATAGCCAGTATCACCGGGAAGCTCATCCCTTCATAACCGCTACTAGCTCGATCTCCGAGTACCTAAAAGATAAAGCCCACGACGGGGTCAACCATAATACTCAACAATGATAACGATCACAGCAACACAAATAATTACATATCAATGTAATTACTGTTGGGAGTAGTGCCCTAGGACATTCGATGTGCCTAGATTTGTAATTGTCACATTTAAATAAAGTTATTTGACATCATTTATTACTCGTTGATTATTATAATGTGTGCATGTTTTAATATTATAATAATCGAATAATAGTTATTCACGAATAATAAGATTATTCAAATGTCCCTGGTACAATCGTGTTGAGTAGAGACTCAAGTGATTAATATACTAGTATAAGTTTGATTGATAATCATCGGATGATTATGCGTATGGTACAGATCAATCTTATGGGTATTGGTTAGAGAACTAATACTGGACAGACCCGCATTGAGATCACTGCATGGAAATGTCATAAGTGAATCTCAATATAACAGTATGTCAATAAATCCTTGAACCTGAGATTATCATAGAGTCCAACATGATAACTGCCATGCCTTGACGTAATCCAACGTCATCTGAAACATGGTGATCATAAAGGTTAGCGATCAGGATTAGTGGGAGTCATGTAGAGGGCAATGAATAATCAAGATGGGGATGAGTCCCTCTCTTTTAGTGAGAGAGATATCTGCTGGCCCCTCGATAAGTAGGACTGAAGGAAATGCATGGCCATGCTCAAATAAAGAGTCATTTGATTCAATCAGTCTACTTAAGATCGAGAAAGCATTTGAACATAAAAAGTATGACACGCTCCATAACTTAGTTCAAATATGATATCGCGTGACAAAGGGATTTGACACGTTAAAAGGTTTGATGGACTATTAACTTATATTATTTGGGTAATCATAATGTCTTGCTAGGGGCCGCTTATGATTTATTATCTAATAAGGTATTAAATAATTGCCAACATAATATAAGCCTTTTGGGTCGCACGTACGACAATTATAGACAAGTAGGAATAAATATCAATCGAGAATAATAAATATAATATTGGATATTATATTTATAAGGAGATTAAATAATAAGTAGTATATAATATTGGATATTATATATATTGTATTATTTAATAAGTTGAGGGACAACTAAGCAGATACTAGAGTTTGACTCTAGGGTTTACTTAGTATAAATATAAGGTCTTGGACAAGGAGTTGTATTTAGAAAATAAGACCTAAAATCGCCACCTTCAAGAACAAGAAAATTGGCCCTCTACTTCCTACTGTAGGAGAACGAAGTCGGTCGTCTAATCCTCTTCCCTTAGTTGATCTTAATCAATAGTACAATCCTTATAGTAAGGAATTTATGTTGTACTATTTATCAATATTATTCGTAAGGATCTAGCAATCCGGCTTGTGGAATTATTCGTGTGTGGATCACCAAAAGAGGAAGAAGATATTCATCTGCTTATAGTCCGGATCTAGAATTATTCAATCGGATTAAGGTAATTCGATTAACCCTTTAATTAAACAATTAAATTACTGCATGAGATCCTAAATTGGATTTTCACATTTATTATTCCGCTGCATTTTTACTCCGATTATTTTGTATTCGATGCATAGAAATCCCAACAGTGGTATCAGAGCCAACTTGCAAGTAATTTAATTGTTTATGTAGAACATGTTTATGTGTAAATTATGTTCTTGATTATGTTTATAAAATATAGATTTTATAAAATAATTTTTCTGGTTTAATCTGATTAAATCGGATCGTCAAAAAATAATTTTCTGGATTGTTTTTCGCATAAATCGTCGTAACTGCTTCGAAAAGACAGCGATTCGGGGAGGTTCGGGCAGGTCAGGCAGATTCGGGTCGGGTCCGGGTTCCTTTCTTTAATTAGCAAAAAATAATTTTCTGGATTGTTTTTCGCATAAACTGCTGTCCAGAACTGTTCTGGAACAGTACAGCGATTCGGGGAGGTTCGGGCAGGTCAGGCAGATTCGGGTCGGGTCCGGGTTCCTTTCTTTAATTAGCAAAATGTTTTGCATTACCAGGGGTTCGACCCCTGGTCGTCCACCCAGTCCCTCGCCGACTTACCAATTGGGCTGCGGTTTTCTTTTGGATATAATACACAAATCTCTTATAAAAGGTATCAAATCTATTTTAAATATGGAGTAAAATCTTTTTCGCGAGATTGGGGATTCGATCCCGGGTCACTGCTATTGAGAGGTGCAACTTACCATCTCGGCTAGAACTAATTTTTGGTAGTTTTGAGGTAGTCCAATTTTATAAGCGTGTTTTAATATAAAAGGAAATTGCAAATAATATTTGCAAAATGTTGCAACTGCTACCGCCGGGTTTCGAACCCGGACGGACCCGTGCCCAGAGCGCGCTAACATCCATCTCGGCCATAGTCCATATTTGTTCATGTGATGACTCAAATTTTATTAATTGTCTAATTGTCAGACAGATTGATTATTTAGTATATTACATGCTTTATTAATTATTTAATAATTATCTATGGTATGTATATGGTGTATGGCATGACCATAAATTGACCAATGTGATTGGATAATTTATTTCCTTATGGGTTGGTTTTACGGCCTGCGTGTCGTTTAATTATAATTGGTTTTATGGCATGCGGGTCGTCTATTTAAATTGTTTATTATTTTACGGCCTGCGTGTCGTTTGCACTTCTTGTAATTTAATTTACTAGTGTAGTATTAAATTTCATTAATGTAATGAATACAAGAAGGACGATAAGGACGAACTCGAGGAGCCAATTGATTGCGTATGACGTTCCAAGGAGTTGGGAAGATCAATGAAGACCAATTTCACCCTTTAGATTGACCTTTGTGATTTTCATGTTGGCTCATGAAAATCACGTTAGGATTATGGTCATGCTATACACGGTCCTATGCTTTAATTGTCATGTGATGCGACGTATGTTTAAATTTATGCATTTATGTGATGCTATGTATGTTTAGATGTATGTTAGCAAACATAGACATTAACATAGGATAAAAATCCCTCGTTAAAATTTTAAAATGCCGTTCATTTGTAAAACACCTATCAAGACTTCGATCATCTTGAGTGGGTCATGCCAAAGCTGGGCGCTCGGATTATCTTAGTAAGGTAGGATAGGTAATGGTGATACCTATGTGTTTTAATGAACTAAGAATTCAAAAGAGTTTTGAACCTTAAGGCATAAGATGGGATTATAACATGCTTGGGCATATGATGCCAAATCCCATGAATATAATCTAAGAGTTATATATGATGTAATCGATAAAGAGTTATCCACCTAAAGTAGCTCAATTCTAGGCGTCATGCCAAAGCTGAGTTTAGGATTGTGCAAAATGGGATCTTAGCCCACTAAAATTACAAATGTTGTAAAATTGAGGGTAATTTGTTTTAGTTGGAGTATTTTTCGAGAAATAAAATAATGTGACTAAATACTTTGCATATTGAATTTTGTAGATAATATAGAATGGCATTAAACAACACGTCCACCATTTCAATGCGATCAGTCCTTGAGAAGGACAAGCTCAAAGAAAACGGCAGCAACTATCTGGATTGGATCCGGAGCTTGAGAATAGTTCTCAAGCAAGAAAGAAAGTTGTATGTTCTTGAGAAAGAAATTCCCGATGAGCCAGCTCACAATGCAAACAAAGCAACAAAAGACAAATGGAAGAAACATTGTGATGATTCAATTGATGTCGGTTGTCTTATGTTGGCCACCATTTGTCCAGAACTTCAGAAGAATCTGGAGGAAATGGAAGCTTATGAGCTAAATGCTCACCTCAAGGAAACTTTCTCGAAGCATGCTAGGCAAGAGAGGTATGAGACCTTTCAAGCCTTGTATGCTTGCAAGATGGTTGAGGGGACATCTGTCAGCGCTCATGTGCTCAAGATGAAATGATATATTGATCATCTTGAAAGGCTTAGTTTTCCACTTTCTAAGGAGCACTCCACGGATGTGATTCTAAACTCATTGCCCGAAAGTTTCGGTCAGTTCATTATGAACTATAATATGAATGAGATGGAGAAGTCCATTGCTGAGCTGCATGGGATGCTTAAAACGGTTGAGCAGAATATTAAGAAGAAACCAAGCCATGTGCCGATGGTCAGCAAAGGAAAGTCCTTTAGTAACAAATGTAAGGGCAAGGGTAAGGCAAACGTTGCCAAATCTAAAGACTCTGCTAAGCCATCTTTCAAGGCTAAAGCTCCCAAAGATGGAAATTGCCATCATTGCAATAAACCGGGACACTGGAAAAGAAAATTGCAAGATTTACTTGGAAGAGCTAAAGCGTACCAAGGGTAGTGAGACTGCCACAAGTATATTTGTTATAGAAGTTAACTTATCTACTTCTAACTCCTGGGTATTAGATACTGGATGTGGATCTCACATTTGTACAAATGTGCAGGGGTTGAGAAGCAGTAGAGAACTGAAGAAAGGGGAAGTGAATCTAAGAGTCGGCAATGGAGCAAGAGTTGCTGCACTAGCCGTAGGAACTAATGATCTAGTTTTACCCAACGGGCTTTTGTTATTTTTGAACAATTGCTAATATGTTCCTGCTATGAATAGGAATATTATTTCAGTTTCTACATTAGATTGTGTAGCAGAAGCTATGTTTCTTTCTACCTCCTATTTTGGGGTAAATGTGATAGTCGTTCTAGAGTAATCAGGAGATGCTACAATGTTGTCGCGTGAATATCGAACTCCGTTGATCTGGTCCGTAATGGTTGGTTGTTTCCACAAGTTCATTTTAACATGTTCAATCGTGTTATGGACTTGCACGTTAAGTTTGGACGCAAAATGTTTTTTTTCAGACGTTCGGGTCATTTTATAATTTTCCTAAACTTTGGGGCATTTACTTTCGAACTCATATGCTTCCTATTTGACTTGTTACGTTTGCATGTATGTTTATCGCCTCGACTCGTGTATCAAGTGCTTACTTAGTCAGTTCATCGTATTTCGAGGAATCTTGTGTTTACAGATTTTTCGTGGCTTTTCGGAGCTGAGCAGAGTGTTTGTTTCGTTTTGTTTGGCTGTCATCCTTCATTTTAAGTTTCAGGACGAAACTTCTTTTTAGTGGGGTAGAATGTAATACCCGTACTTTCCATTTCTATATTTTTCTATTCTAGTGACTTGTTTGTGTTCATTGACACATTTTGGACATGTTTTGTTCAGCACATTTCGTCATTCGAGCAAGTTTTAATATTGTTTCGAATTAATCGACGTATTAGTTCGACTTTGTAAAATCACCATCAATTTTTGGAAACTCCAAAAGTTCTGAATCTTTGCAGTATGTTATAGCATCAAGTTAGCCTTCCAATGTTCAAACGGTGAGTCAATCGGAGTCCGGACGAAGGAGTTATGGTCGAAATACTAAGACTATACAGTGTATAATTAGCGCACACTAAACGCATCTATTAGCGCGCGCTAACGGAGTCTGGCAGGGGGTTCTGGACTGCATTTTGCAGCCGATAATGCACGTTATACATACCTTAGCGTGCACTAACTGTTGACAGTATATATAGGACTGCAGAGGTCAACTTTCGTCATTTCTTCCTCCCATTTCTTCCTTCTGGCGATCTAGACGATCTTGAGGATGTATAAGCATGGATTTTGGCCTGATATCATCATCCATCAACATCTTTGAGTTCCTAGTATGGATTTAACAACATCCCAACATCTTTCACCATTTTAATCAAGGTAAAATTCTTAGAACCCTAATTTCGGGTATTTTGGGGGTTTTGTTCTTGACTTTGATTTCAATCCGTTTTTGATAAATCGAGTAGTGTTAAATAATGTTGTTAAACATGTTCTATGGATTATATATCTATTTCCTTGATTCTTTCAACCCGATTGATGGTTCGGGTGTTCTTGAGGAACCATGAACATTTATTGTTCGATTAAATATTCATATGAGTTTTCCTTCATTGATTTGAGGCATTTCCCATTGGTTTTGGTCTTGCTCCTCATTGTGATCGTATTTTCATTATTTCTTTCGGAAGTTGTAGGTGTTCGAGGTTTTCCGGTTGAGCCATGTTCTCCGTAGAATTCGCGTGTTGATTTTCGAGGCAAGTATCTTGCCCATACTTTTCATGTTTCGTAGATGCAATAATTGATAATTGACTATGCGTGTTTACTTGGAGTACTCATAACGAACTTTCAAGAGGATTGATACAATCCCGTTAATTGTTTTCTTTCAAAACGCCCTAGCGCTTTGCAAATAAATGAATTCTACGGATATGTGTATTGTGGTTGCGAATTGGAATATATTGCCTTCGTGCTACGTGATTATAAAAGCCCTTATCCCTTGTTAAGGGTTGTATGCTCGGATGTGTATTCGTTTGATGAGTTCGCATATGTTGTGTTGTATTGCTTGTCGACTCCCTTGTGAGGAGGTGGTACTATTTGGTGTTGTTGGGGATTATAACTCCTCGTGGTTGTGATCATATCCATATATTCACTCTGGGACGGACCGACGGGTCCTCTGAGGATTCCGTAGCCTATGGTGCGGTTCCACAAATATATTTTGGGTTAACCACTCTGGGACGGACTGACGAGTCCTCAGAGGGTTCCGTTGCCTCTGGTGCGGTTCCATGGTTAATCACGCATATAATTAAAATGTGACGCACAATGAGGTACGCCGGAAATACTAGTCTTGAGTTTTATATGATTGTATATATATTCACTCTGGGACGGACCGACGGGTCCTCAGAGGGTTCCGTGGCTTTTGGTGCGGTTCCATGAATAGTTTGGGTTAGCCACTCTGCGAGGGTCTGACGGGGCCTCAGAGGGTTCCATTGCCTTTGGTGCGGTTCCACGGTTAATCATGTATGTATTGAATGAGATGTAATGAGATTTAGTTATTTCCGGAATACTTATCTTGAATTGTACGATTACATTTATTCATTATCGATTACATGAAATTCCCAGTTATTTACCATTGTTTAGTCCAGGTTATTATACTTTTGAAATATGTGGTGTATGGCTCGTATTTGCACTTTATACTTGCACTAGCAAAATAATGGAATTTTGCTAACCCCTGAGTAATCGGGGGGTGGATGTCTGTATTGCATTCAGGTATGTGCAGGTTCCTGAGGAGCATGACACGGGATCGGTATGAAGGATAATGGAAGGCAAATGATACTAATCACGTGAGGGCCGGTATTGGGATTTGGTCGAATTGTATTATCCTTTTCCGCTGTAGTGTTTTCCCGTCGTATGGGAGTATCGTTGTATTTTGACCCTTGCATGGGTACGAGTCGGGATAGAGATGTATATGAAGTTTAAGTTGTATGTTATTGATGAAAGGCCAAAACGGTCTACTGATTCGTATTTAGCCATGTTGGCATTTGTTTTGATGTCTTGTTTTGGTACCTAGCCTGGTAGATCCTCACTCAGAGGGTCTGCGGCGCTGTAATATTCCCGAGTGGATTGGGGGTGTTACATATATGAAGCAACCTGAAGGGTTTCGTGTAACACCCCAAACTAGGCGGATATTACAGTGCCGTGGACCCCCAACTGGGACCCACCAGGCGAATGAAAGTTAATGAATTAAATAATATAATTGTAGTACTGAACCACATTATATCATTAATCACTCCGATGAGGAGTTTCAAGTACAACACACCCAGGCAATATAGAATACATGTATATTTTATATGAAGATAAAATATACAACACTGAATGAAAATGAATATCTCAACGGAATCTGCAGCGGAAATAAAAATGAAGAAAACATGAATGACTGAAACGGACTGGGCCCCCCTACTAGTATCACTGGGACTCCTCGCCGTCCACGTTCTCTTCCCGTGCTTTAGCCTTGCCATGACCTGAAAACAACATCCCCCAACGGGCCGATACGTAACAACAATCCTCAAGAGTTGAATAAAGACAATCATGATATATTTTAATTATGAAATTAAGCTGAAGAGGAGCATCATAGTATGCCCGTAATGGTATGTGCAAGTGCACAAGACGAGTGTCCGGACACATCTGTCCTTGTACCTAATTAGTCTCACGGATACCTTACCGTGTGCACAGTCCATTGTGTCGGTGAACCCGAACACATGACCATCATGTGCCCGACTAAAAATTCCACACATCCCCACCCGGACACGCAATATGAACCCAGAAGGTCATATGAACAAGAATGACTATGAAGAATATTAATGAATAACAATCCGACAAAGTCAAGAATGACTCACCGAGATGAAATAATAGTGAAATGAATGGTAGTTCAATGAAATGATTGGAACCGTCGTTCCTCGTGAATGAAGTGATTATTTGACAATTACAAGTCTCAATACGGTTAATACATTATGAATGAGTTATGATTATGAATGAACAACGACGAAAGAAATGAATATCCTTTTAACCAAGTAAGAATTAACTTACACAACACCGGTGAAGAATGTCCTTCCTCGAACAACGTCCTAAAATGAGATGTCGGTCGCTCGAACAATCTTGAATAACACAATTTCCAATAATCCGCTTAATATACGTATCAAGCATGAATCATGACCAACTCAAAGGTCGACACAACAATATCCAAACTCATTGAGGCATTCAAACAAACACTTAGCGAACATCATCCTTTGATTAAAAACAATCCCAAATATATCGAAACCAAACTCCAAAATGAGTAGTTCAATCCAACAAAACACCTTCAATGATATAATAATCCAATAGGAATCCACAAATCGAGTTAACGACAACATCTAATCGAAAACCCCCAATTATCAAAGTCAACTCTAAAGTGTTCTTGATTAATTCTCCAAATATTCATCAAATCCGAAAAACACATCAATAAATCCGTAGGAATACATGTATCCAAGGTAGATAATCTATATCTAACATATTCCAACATAATAGCAAGCTTACACGAAGGGATCGGAAGGAAAATACTCAAAATCCAAAATTCTAGATTCAAGAATCATTACCTTGATTTGATGTGTTGGAGAGGATGAAATGATGATTAATCCGAATGATAAGCTTGAAGATGATGATAGATGGATTCAGCTCGAAGAAATCTATTCAAAACGCCCGAAATCGCCAAAACTGACGAAGGAATGAAGTGGAATGAAAAAATGACGAATCTGGAATGCACTGTCCAATATATACTGGTCCCAGCTTAGCGCACGCTATGACTTGATATGTAGCGTGTGCTAACGGGTTAACCGGACAGTCCAGTAAGCTCTGACTGCCTCGTTAGCATACGCTACGAACTTGGTAGCGTGCGCTAACGTCTTCTCGATAGCGTGCGTTAACCCAAAAAGTTAGCGTGCGCTAACTGATATCTGATGCCCAGTGACTGGAATCCAAAACCTCCTGTTCTCTGATCTTCTCGCGATAGCGTACGCTACACCCAAAACTTAGCATGCGCTACTACACCATTAGCGTACGCTAATATCCATTAATAGCGTACGCTATGAATTATTCCAAATCAGTCCAGTACCCACTGGACTCTGCCTGATCGACCTTAGCGTGCGCTATACTGCTAGCATAGCGTGCGCTATCCGAACTCACTAGCGCGCGCTACTTACCATTCGTAGCGTGCGCTACTACAACTCAACTGCAGTCCAGTACCTTCTGGACTGTCTGCCTGAACCACACTAGCGTGCGCTAATGCTGAGAGGAAGCGTGCGCTACCCGTACTCAATTAGCGCGCGCTAAACAGAGTACGTAGCATGCGCTACTCCTCACACACAGCCCATTACGACGAATACAATGATGATGACCACGACTCGATCCTCCAACCAGGTAGAAAGACGACCCTGGACCATTGCGTGTTTTTAAGAAATTTGGAGGTGATGATTTTATCATCCTATTACTTTATGTGGATGACATGTTGATCATTGGCAAGAATGCCAAAAGGATTGCCAATTTGAAGAAAGAGTTGAATAAGTCTTTTGCCATGAAATAATTGGGGCCCGCTAAGCAAATTCTAGGGATAAGAATCACTCGGGATAGAGCGGCCCGGAAATTGCACAGGTCACAGGAGCAATACATTGAGAAGGTGCTTAAGCGATTTAACATGGATAAATCTAAAGTTGTTAGTTCGCCTCTTACTAATTTTAAATTAACGAGCAAGGATTGCCCCCCGACGAAGGAAGAGATTGCAGAAATGGATAGAGTTCCTTATGCCTCTGTGGTTGGGAGTTTGATGTATGTCATGGTATGTACGAGGCCTGACATTGCTCATGTCGTGGGAGTGGTGAGCCGTTTTCTATCGAATCCGGGAAAGAAGCATTGGGAAGCCGTAAAGTGGATATTTAGATATTTACGTGGTACTTCCAAATTGGGGATCACATTTGAAAATGGGAAAGCTATGCTTGTTGGGTATTCCGATTCTGATATGGCAGGAAACGACGATAATAGAAAATCCACTTCTGGATATTTGGTGACCTTTGCAGGGGGAGCCGTGTCATGGCAATCGAGATTGCAAAAGTGTGTTGCCTTGTCAACAATGGAGGCCGAGTATATTGCGGCGGTGGAAGCGTGTAAAGAGCTCTTATGGTTGAAAATGTTTTTACAAGAGCTGGGCTTCCGACAACGGCGTTACGTGGTTCTTTGTGATATCCATAGTGCGATTCATTTGGCGAAGAATGCGACCTTTCACAAACGAACAAAACATATTGATGTTAGATATCATTAGATTCGAGATGCGTTAGAGGACGGTTTGTTTGAACTTGATAAAGTTCACACCGATGATAATGGTTCCGATATGTTAACTAAGGCGTTGAGTAAAGAGAAGGTTAAGATATGTTTCTCGATCGCCGGGATGGCAAATTCTTCCTATATTCCAGAAAGGGGGAGATTTGTAGGAGTTATTTCCGGAATATAGGCCCAGAACAGGCTGCGCTGCGGCAAAGGAAGGAGTGTGCCGCGGCACACTACTTTTGCAACGGAAGGCTCAACTCGCTGGACTGCGTTCCGCGGCACACGCCCTCTGTGCCGCGCCCCCCTGGGAATTTTTGTCACCCATTTTCTGAGTGTGCCTCGACACATAATGTCTGTGCCCCGGCACACAAAGTCAACAGGCTCTGGGGGTGTCTTTTTAGCAGCGTTTAGAGGTGCGTTTTTCACCACTTCAACACCCACTTTTGAGAGATACATGAGAGAGAGAGAGATATACAAGAGATAGAAGATAAAAGAGAGATTATACTTGTTCGATTTCCCAGAGTTGTATCGATCGGATCGTCGTGTATTTTGACAAGAACTTGGTAGCGATTGGGCCCCCTACTAGTATCATTGGGACTCATCGCCGTCAACATTCTCTTCTCGTGCCTTTGTATTTCCATGACCTAAAAACAACATCCCCAACAGGGTCAGTTACACAGAACAGCAATCCTCAAGAGTTGAACAAATACAATAATCATATGTCTAGTTATGAAATTAGGTCTGGAAGAGGGGCATCATAGTACGCCCGAAATGGGACGTGCAAGTGCACAAATAGTCGAGTGTCTGGTACCCCGCATATACACACACCACTTGGCCTAATTAGTCTCACGGAGGCACGTTACCGTGTGCACAGTCCAATGTGTCCGGATACCCGCATATACACATGACCATAGTGTGCCCGACTAAAAATTCCACACGTATACCATCCGGTGCGCAATACGATCTCGGAAGGTCATAAGAACAAAAGTAACCATGATGAATAAGAATGAATAGAAATCCGACAAGGACCAAGAATGACTCACCGAGGTGAAATAATGGCGCAATGAGTGATAGCTCAAATGAAATGATTGGAACTGTCGTTCCTCGTGCATTGAATGATTAGTTTGATAATTACAAGTCTCAATATGATTAATATAATATGAATGAACAACAACGAAAAAAATGATTATCCTTTTAACCGAGCAAGAATTAACTTGCCTCAATTACCGGTGAAGAAAAGTCCTTCTTCGAATGAACGTCCTTAAGGTGATTATAAGTCGCTCCAACAACCTTGAATAACATAATCACCAACAATTTGCTTAAAATACAAATCAAGCATGATAACAACCAGCTCAAAAAGTCGGTACAACAAACCCAAACTCATTGGGACATTTAAACAAACACGTTGTGAACAATCCTAAATTGTTTACAACCAACCCCAATTATCTCGATACCAAACCTCCAACGAGTGATTCAATCCAACAAAACATCCTCAATACAATCAATAATTCAATAAGAATACACAAATCGAGATTTTAACAACATCTAATCGAAACCCCCAATTCCAAAACCAACATTCAAAGTGTTCTTGAATAATTCTCCAATAATCCAAAGATAGTTCATAGAAACTCATAATCATATGTATACCTCTTCATATATCATGATTATAATATCCAAAATATCATACTCCATCTCAAAATCGAATTCTAAGGTTTTGGAGAAATTACCTTTGAAGATCCAAACTCTTCGATCCGTTGAACTCATGTTAAAACGACTTTCCAAGCTCCACAATCGGAAGTAGAAGGTTAGAACAAGAACACACAAGTGTTTTATGATGAAAAATCCTCTCCCAAGAACCTCTCTCTGGGACTCAAATGAAGAAATGGAGAAATGAGCACAAAAGTCCCATCCATGTCCTTAAATACTACACAGAGTTACGGCCGTAACTCTGACACCTTACGGCCATAACTTTCCAAAGTCAACGACCTTACGGCCATAACAACTTTTACTTACGGCCGTAACTACTCCTCGTCGAAAAACCAAAATGTCCATCTCCCGGCCTTACGACCGTAACACTACCACACTTACGGGCGTAACTTCACTTCGTCGAAAACACCCGGAACACCAAAATCATCACTTACGGCCGTATCCTACAAAACTTACGGCCATAAGTTGTCCTCGTCCAAAAACCATGAAACCAATGGACGGATGTTACGGACGTAATGCAAGATAAGTTACGACCGTAACTAACTGCTGGAACGACAACAATTTGACAACTCTGTCTTCTCGTTACGAATGATGAATGATCCGACACACAACAATTGTATGAGTAATATTAAGTCAAAAAACACGCAATAATGATACTTCCAACACAAGGCTACCAATCACCACGATTATGATAATATTCTCGTCTCAATTCTCAAATGGGGTTGAATGACGAACGATAACTGATACACGATTCAAAATTACGTCGAATGGTGAACACAATGAATGAATATGAATGATGAATGATTATTAATGAGTGAAAATTACTGAGTGACAATTACTGAATGATAATAAATGAATTCACAATCAGGTATTACATACTCCCCCTCTTAAAAAGAGTTTCATCCTCGAAACTAAGGGTCAAACAACCCGGGATAGCTCTCCCGCATACTATCCTCGGTTTCCCAAATAGCCTCTTCAACTCTGTGTCTAGACAATTGAATTTTAACCAAAGGAATCGCCTTGTTCCTCAACTGTTTGATTCGTCGCTCTAAGAATCGTACAGGACGCTCCTCGGACGTGTGATCATCCGCGATCTCAGTTTCATCAAACTGAAGTATGTGACTCGGTTCGGCAACATACTTCCGCAACCGAGAGATGTGAAACACATTATGAACTCGGCTCAAAGTCGGAGGCAAAGCCAATCAATAATCCAGACTGCCTACTCGATCCAAAATCTCAAATGGCCCAATGAATCTCGGACTCAACTTTCCTCTCTTCCCAAAACAGAAAATACCTCGACTCGGGAATACCTTCACCAAAACGTGGTCACCTGCCTCGAACTCTAATGGTCGACGACGATTATCTGCATATGATATTTGTCGACTTTGAGCGGTCAACAAACGACTCCTGATCAAAGCAACCTTCTCGCGGGCAGCTACTAGCATATCGGGCTCAGTGCCGATTGATTCTGATAAGTCATCCCAACACAAGGGAGATCGACAACGACGACTGTATAAGGCCTTGTAAGGTGCCATCTTAATCGAAGCATGTCAACTGTTATTGTATGTGAACTCTGTTGTTACCCAAAATATTATCCGGAGATAGTATTGCTGGAATGATCGAGTAACAAACAAATGCGAGAATACTTCCGTGAGAAAAGAAACAACACAAGATTTGTCGGGGTTGTTAATCCCGGGATTGAATGCTCTCGCGAGATGTTATTAATAAATATACTGTCGAGTACAAATATTAATGTTAGAATCTATTACAATGAGTGTAAAGACTTCTAGTTATCTAAGTTGTGGAGCGTGTAGATTGCCGGAAGAACCAGATATGTAGATCTGTGAGTTCTTGCTTGGGATGTATGATAAGTGTGTATGAATATCACTATGAATGTGTAAGTAATTACCAGATAAGTCTTTGATTCTCTCTCTGTGTGTATTTTGCACTGTATTCACGGTAATCATCAGCATCCGTTGGCCACTGTTGTTTGTCCCTTATTTATAGGAGACAAGGTTGTTGGGACCTCTCCGGCGATCGCGGGCGACCGCCGTTTTCTACATTATAATAAGATGGTCGATCGTCCCGTCACGTGGGGCTGTTCCCTTAAAGTCTGGGGCTGCTGCTGGTGGCCAGCTGTGCGAGCCAATGGGAAGTCAGCACGCGTCCTGAGTCGCTGTCCGGAGAGGACCCACTTTGTACCTTTCGGCGGCCCTGTCGGTAGGTGAGGTAGGTGACAGGCTGGGGTCAAAGGTCCTATCTGTCGGCGCCCTTTGTGGATCTGCACGTGGGCCACCGTCCAAGATTCGGTCTTCAACGACTTTGACGGATGTTGGATCCATACGTGGCACGAGACGATCGTCTCTGGTCTGGACGTCAAAGACGATCGCCAGACGTCAAAAAACGATCGCTGGGTACCAAAAGACGATCGCCGTATTTGCCGATCTCTGGGCATTTTCCCAGAGTATGTCTTCTATAGTTGGCTTCTCTGATCGTGACGCCGATCGCCATCGAGGCATATTAATCGCCGCACAACAAACTCAATCAACGGTAGTTGGGCTTCCCAATCGTCTTTCCAATCGATAACACATGCCCTCAAGATGTCCTCTAATGTCTGAATAGTTCGCTCTGATTGTCCGTCGGACTGAAGGTGAAAAGCGGTGCTGAAATTCAGTTGAGTTCCCATGGAATGATGAACGGATTTCCAAAAATGTGACACGAATCGCCCATCACGATCAGAAACGATACTCTTAGGAGTACCGTGTAACCTCACGATCTCTTTAATGAATAACTGGGCAAGTCTCTCGGGACCCCATGTATCCTTGATCTCAAGGAAATGAGCTGACTTAGTTAAACAGTCCATAATTACCCAAATTGTATTCATGCCACGACGACTCGCTGGCAAACTCGTGATGAAGTCCATTGAAATATCCTCCCACTTCCACTCTGGAATAGGGAGCGGTTTCAACATACCCGTCGGTCGCTGATGTTCTATCTTGACTTACTGATAGGTCAAACATCTCGAAACAAATTATGCGACTTCTCGCTTCATATTACTCCACCAATAATTTTGTTTCAACTCTTTGTACATTTTGCTAGACCCCGGGTGAATGGAATAAAGGGTAGCATGAGCCTCTCTCAATATAGAGCTTTTCAGCTCGACATCCGCCGGAACGCATAACCGGTTCTTAAATCGCAAAAGTCCATCCTCGTGGACCACAAATACAGGGGCTTTCCCCTGAGCCACATCCTCTCGAATGCGCAATAAAAATGGGTCTGAATCCTATTTCGTTCTGACCGCCTCCTCCAGTGGCTGACCGCGCTGTCGCGACGCGTCAAAATTAGTTATTTTTATTTTTCCTTGGCTTACTTCTACTAACTAGTAGTATCGGCAAGTAAGAATCGATCCCACGGAGAACGGTAAATCAATTATGCTTTTTAAGGGTTAAATACTTTTAGCAATTAAAATAAAATAAAAACGAGAGGGGGGATTTCAGTTTCTGATCTTAACTAAAATAATTTGCGTAAAATAAATTAAATTAAAATAAGCAAAGGAAATAAAAATCGAAAATATCAATTAAGGAATAATCTAGTTCTTAGTTCTGTTATCCACCGTTTCGAATTAATTCAGGTTTCAATGCAGCACTTATCTCTTCTCTAATCTCATGAACTCCTATTTCGAAGCCAACAACAAGCTCTGTTGATCCCAATTATTTCTTAAGTTTATTCAATTAAAACAAGCTCTTTAATTGAACCTATCTATGCGGTGGATTCCAAACAAGCTCTTCAAATCTCGCTCGGTAGATGCATTAAAAACCAAAATAATGAAATAGGCAAGATATTAAGTTCATAAGCTCGACTTAAGGGATCTCGATTTTGTGTTACTAAATTGAGAAATTTCAATTGTTTGCTACTTGTGAAATTAAAATTGCAATAATTACGGATCACAACTCAATTTCTAGCATAAGACATAAAACCCCTAATATAGTTGGCCAAACCAAATCAAGAAAATATATGGCATAGTAGTGTATTCAATAACACAAAAGTAATTCAAGAGATTTCGAGTTGAGAATACGCAACGGGATTAAAAATGAATAATTCAAATACGGTTTCAAGCTTTACTAAGAACTAGAATAGAAAATTAGCGAGACATGCTTGCTTTAGAAAACATCAAATTAATAATAGACAGAAGAAAGAAATTCAAACAGTGTAGTCTTCTTCCTTGCCTCGTGACAATTTCGGTTCGGTCGTCCGATTTTCCTCCTCTGCTCCAGCCGTGAGAATGGTGATAAAGATGATCAATAATAATCTCAGCCCCCTCCTTTTATAATACCCCCTTATCTCTTAGTTTCCTTCTTTAATTGGATCTCATTCCTTCTTATCCTTCTTGAGTTTTAATTCCCTTGGAGTCTTTCTTTTCAAATCTATTCAAATTCCTTTTCTTAGCCTAGGAGTCGATTTTATGCCTTGTGGGACTGATTGAGATGGTTTGGAGTCGTTTCTTGGGCCCCAAGTAAGATTAATTTCGGAACAGGGCCGACACTGGGTCACCGAACTGGCTCTGGGCTTTCCAGTGTCGCGCGGCAGTTTCTTCATTAAAGCCCAAATCACCTTGGTTTGGTCCGTTTGATGGCCCAAATTGTTCCTTAAGCTTAAAAACTCCATCAAACAGCTAAATTAAACAACAATTTGCCAAGTGAAGTAAATTGCATCCGAAATATAAATAGGTAGAAAATAACCAAGTGTGCCAACATAAAATTCATTAAAACCTTATAATTAACAATGATTTTAGCACACTATTTTCGTTCTATCAGTGGCGATGAAATATCTAACATACAAAGTTGCCCGTGCACTCGCTGTAACCAGACCTCGATCTCAGGCCTTAGGAATTCCTGTTGAAGCTCTTTCTGAACAGTCAAACGAGCAAGCATTTGCTCCTAAACGGACTTACGACTCAAGGCGTCGGCGACAACGTTCGCCTTACCCGGGTGGTATTGTATCTCAATATCATAATCTTTGATCAGTTCCAACCACCGTCTCTGTCGCATATTTAACTCCTTCTGAGTAAATATATACTTTAAACTCTTATGATCGGTGAAAATCTGACAGGTGACGCCATAGAGATAATGACGCCAAATCTTCAATGCGAAAACCACGACCGCTAGCTCCAGGTCGTGGGTCGGATAATTGACCTCATATGGCCTCGGTTGCCGCGAAGCATAAGCAATCACCTTCCCATTATGCATTAATACACATCCAAGGCTGTGTCCGGACGCATCACTATAAACCACGAATCCTTCCATCCCTTGTGGTAAAGAAAGGACATGCGCTGAAATTAAACGGCTCTTGAGTTCCTCAAAACTTTTTTGACACGCGTCAAACCACGTGTATTTCTTATCCTTCCGCAAAAGGTTCGTCATAGGTTGAGCGATTTTAGAAAATCCTTCCACAAATCTCCGGTAATAGCCTGCTAATCCGAGGAAACTTCGGATTTCCTTAACATTCTTCAGAAGTTGCCAATCTCGGATAGCCTCCGTCTTCTTAGGGTCGACACGTACCCCATATGAAGAAATCACATGTTCGAGAAACGTCACCTCGGACATCCAGAACTCGCATTTGGAAAGTTTTCCATAGAGTTGCTCTCATCTCAACACGTCGAGAACCCGATGAAGGTGAAGTTCGTGCTCCTCTTGGTCACGAGAATAAATCAAAATGTCATCTATGAAAACAACCATGAACTGATCTAAATAGTCGATGGAAACTCGGTTCATTAATTCCATGAATACCGCAGGTGCATTATTTAACCCAAACGGCATCACTACAAACTCGTAGTGCCCATAGCGCGTTCGAAACGACGTTCTTGCGATATCCGACTCTCGAATTTACAACTGATGATACCCAGATCTTAAATCGATCTTGGAAAATACTGAAGCTCCCTGAAGTTGATATAAGAGATCGTCGATGTGGGGCAGAGGATATTTATTCTTGATCGTCACCCTGTTCAGTTCCCGATAATCAATGCACAAGCGAAATGAACCATCCTTCTTCTTGACAAATAACACTGGTGCTCCCCATGGAGATGCACTCGGTCGGATATAACCCTTCCCGGTCAATTCCTCTAGTTGATTCTTCAGTTCCTGCATTTCGGTCGGGGCCATACGATACGGTGCCTTTGATAATGGGGACGTAACAGGCTCCAACTCTATCGTGAATTCCACATCCCTCTGTGGAGGTAAACTAGGTAACTCGTCTGGAAATACATCGGCATATTCTCTCACTACAGGAATATCTGCCAACATCACTGATGATTTCTCGGTCTTGGTCATATAGCACCAATAACCGACACACCCTTGATTGAGGCATAGCATGAATATTTGTTATATCAACTTGAGCATGTAAACATGTGTCTGCATGTAAATATATACTCATACTTGGTATGAAAATATGTGACTGCATGTTATCATATACGATACTTGGTATGAAAAACATGTGACTGCATGTTAATCGTAAATATAACATATCACCTTTACAGTCCAAATAAAGCAATTAAAATTGACAAGTAATAATTCCCACCTGAAATTGAGATGACTTAGATGATGATGCTTGAATGCATATGAATTGTCTTAATTGTGCCCTTGATTCTCGTATCCTACAATCGGAATATAATTATATGTAAATATTTAATTAAATTTGAAAGTATAATTTTATAAAATTAAAGATAAAATGAATAAGACTTTATTTGATTTGAAAGCTAAGTTTATGGGACCAAATCTGAAAGATTTTAGAATTGATTGGGGCCAAATTGGAAGGATTAAAAACTTGTGGGCTAAAACGAAATTCTGGGGATATAAAATCCTTATCCCCCCGATGAGAAGTCATTCTCATCTCACTTTCTCTCTCATCGTATCCCATCTCAAATCGCCTCATCCTCCTCCTCCAGAAATCCCTCACGGTCGACTCAAATTTCTCTCCCTCCGATTCGCGAGCAACCAATATCGGAGAAAAGAAAAAGACTCCGACCAACTACACTCTTCTGCAAGCGAGGGACAGGGCGATGTGGTTAGATCTGACCGGAAGAACTGGATGGTGCGGCGGAGTTCCACGGCGGCGGGAAAAAAGTGACAGCGGCGGCGACTGGCTTTGCTCGCGGACTGTGGGTTCGGGCTGACGGCGGCGGAAAAGTGATCACGACTGAGGCTTGGAAAAGAAAGCTTCGGCCATATTCAAAGGTTGGGTTGTTCTTATGATTTGTTTCTAAAAGATACAGTTTTTGATTTTGAATGATTTTGGATATTTGGTTTCTGAAAGATTTTGAGTGTGTGTGTGTGTGTGAGATTTTTCTGAAGCAGTAAGGAATTCGGCGGCCGGGTGTTGCCCCTGGAGTTTGACTTCAATTGAGGGAAATGATAAAATAATTTTGCTCTGGAAAATAACAATTGAGACGAGACAAATGTTTCTACAATTGAGAAGAATTCCAGAGTTTTACTTCTTCTGTTGAAAGGTTGATTGCCGCAGAGAGTGAAGGATGGTCTTCGAACGTTCGTAAAAAAAATTGAGAGTAATTACTGTGTATGTGTTTGTTCTTGGTGTATAAAATTTTGTTGGAATATTGTGAAGTGTGAATCTGCTGAAGGTAAGTTCTTATATACATAATATATTAACTACTCCCCCATGATGAATAACTTCCCCTGAAGTTCCTCCCCCTCAACTCCACTCTTGCCAACCTCCATCGTGAGAATGTGGAGTTCCCACCTTTTTGGTCGTGTGGAATATTTCCAAATGGGGTGGGGGTTATTAATTTTAATTGGGCTTGAGAATTAATATTTATTGGGCTGAACATTATAATGGTTTTGGCTTACAAACAAAGGACCAAGGCTTATCATGACAAAAAGGTTAAGAAAAGGGTGTTCGAAATAGGTGATTGAGTATTGAGAAAAATTGAGTCTACTCACCAAAAGGCTCAACAAAACAAACTCTCTCCAAATTGGGAAGGCCTTTACATTGTAACCCACGCTATCCGGGAGGGGACCTATATGCTTAAGACACCCGAGGGGAAAGAACTGAAACACCCATGGCACTCAGAGCACTTGAGAAAGTATTACCAATAGAAGAAATTACCCGTTCACACCTTCGATGTAATGGCCTTTTATCTATCAAAATCCGTTTCATCATTCTGTCGAATACTTAATTCGTATATGCTTAGACATTACATAACAATGTCTGAACATTAAAACAAGTCTGGAGCACTAGCATGACTTAAACATTTAAAACAAGGCAACTCTTGCAAATTCAGATGAAAGCCTGGTTCCTATAAAGGCTAAAGCATACATAACATGCTTGGTCACCAACACGCCGAGTTAAGACTAAAACGTCTAACTCAGACAATCTGAGCCTAGTTCTTACAACTAGTCTGCTCAAATTTAATAATGAGTACATGACGCTCAACATGCCGAGTTAAGATTAAGACATCTAACTCAGACAATCTGAGCCTAGTTCTGACAACTAGTCTGCTCAAATTTAATAATGAGTACATGACACTCAACATGCCGAGTTAAGATTAAGACATCTAACTCAAACAATCTGAGCCTAGTTCTGACAACTAGTCTGCTCAAATTTAATGATGAGTACATGACACTCAACACGCCGAGTTAAGATTAAGACATCTAACTCAGATAATCTGAGCCTAGTTATGACAACTAGTTCGCTCAAATTTAAAAATGAGTACATGACACTCAACATGCCGAGTTAAGATTAAGACATCTAACTCGAACAATCTGAATCCAGTTCTAAACAATTAGATCAAGTTTGACAAATGACACGCCGATCACAGATAGACGATCCCTGGCTCATCTACACTTGGCTCGTACTGGCTAAAGTGATCATAAATAAACTAAGGTATACATCCCGACCTTACCTCGGTGTAAAGCGGGATCTCCTTCTGACATCAACAATTCATAAAATGAGGTTTTATCGGTGATTACCAGCTGAAACAGAAGGTCGTCTGATATCCCTTGGAAAAAATACACACTTTCAACAAGAGAATAAAACAGATAATTCATAACACTCGAGCGAATAGCTTTCGGAAGCACATCAAGTGTTTTTTGCTGATGCAACCTTTCCGTGTCCGTTCGGTAGCTAAGGCTCAAGTGAGCTATCATTTGATCTCCAAGCCAAGGAAACAGATGGTTCCTTTTGGCAAAGCTTGAGGCAGTTCGAATACTCTCCCTCTGTATGGAAAATGGTGTGTCATCATAATTTTCTATATGTGGTCTATTTTGGGTTAGTTGCAAAAACTATCCCTGAGGTTTAGTCTAATTACACGAAAAACCTAGTGTTCTTCTAAAATTACAAAAGAAAACTTGAGGTTCGTATATACCTTACAAATAACCTCATCTGGACTGACACCTTACAAGGGTGCACTTTTGTATGGGAAAGATTGATGTGAGGGGCGTTTGGAATTTTGAAAGACAATTAATTTTTTTCCATAATTAGCTAAACCTCGGGGTTAGTTTTGTAATTATCCCTAGATTTTTTGGATAGGATACATTAAATAATTTTCTTTTATTTTTTGGCACCGTGTTCATTATGGTACTGAAACATCGGACAAATTCCACTGAGTATAATATGACATCATCATATACGCATATATTTGAAACACCGGACAAAGACATAGTACGAAATAGAGTTATAGAATTACGAATTTCCTAGTTCTCGAGGTTGCTTGGACGATCAAGTTGGTCATGTTTCCTATGATGTAAGAATTTAGCCCAAGATTGAAAAGCATGTAAAAAATGTCGAATATCATTTCACCCGTGTTCATGGGATGTAAATCGCCATATCCGGTAGTTGTAGCCGTGACAATGGACCAATAAACGGATATAATGTAACGGTCCCATAACGACATCTCATCAAAATTTTCTATGGTGGAGCCTATCCACGTCCTTTTTGGGTTAGGATAACTTTGGGCAAGAAAATAAAAGAAGCAACCAGCACAATGAACCTCAAAAAGCACTAGCTAAGACAGAGCAAGCAAAGCTTTATTAGTTACATTGCAAATGTTGTGCTTTGTTATTCGGGTAACAATTTTTCGTATCTAACGATACCTACAAGTGTAAGCCTCACGATTCGAACCACAAAATAGTCATAGCTCGTGTCTTTCTCGCATCTGCAGTGTAATAAGAAAATGTCAATGAGTAAAGATATAAAGCATTATCATACAACCTCTTCAAATACAGTACATGCAGTGGCACCAGGGAGAGATAGAATGGGCTTCAGCATAGGGGGAAATTTTAAGAAAACCGACTAGCACTTGTCATCATCATCAACTCCACCTTAATCCCGACTATATTGGGTCAGTTATGCCAATTAATTGTCTAAAAAATTAGTTAACACTACAATTCATGCAAAAACAAAGCGGCAAAGTTTTACTCCGGATGTCCTTCCTGTCGCAACCTGCAACCTTCATATAAAGGAGAAATGAGATGAAATTCCAAAACCATCAGCAGCATAGGTTTTTCCAGTTACATCGAAATACTATGAGACGGTGATGAGTCGAGATAATTGCTATGGTCATTCCACATTACGTGATTGATGTTGTAAAATCAACATGTACATCATGAAACATGACTCTTCTCATAAAATACTTTTTCACAACTTATTCGCCAAGCACTTGATTTAACTCATTCAGTTTTCAGCTTTGCAAAAAAAAAAACTTTTTCTTTTGGCAAAAGCAAAAGTTTCCGTACCTCTGGAACATCGCACTAACTCTTCTGAGGCGCCAGAGACGAAGCATACTAAGGTAACCATACGATTCGACATTTGACGGCAAGATTTTCCGAGCAAGTTCCGAAGGTATTATGGATATCACATCCAAGATCAACCAGGTTTTTGCATACCTCAAAGCAATCAGCTTTGGGCTATCAAAAAGGCCGACCTCAACTAACGATAAACCAGTTCGTGGTTGGTTAAGTATGAGCATCTCGTAATACGAGATAGAAAACTTGAGCATGAACCGCGTATCAAGAGTACAGAATGAAGCATGGCGAAAACACCCAAATCAGGTCAAGAAGAATATAGGAAAAGCATGAAGACCCCGATAAAACAACCGGGCTCAGACATTATAAGTATTAAAACAAAAGAGTACATTGTTCTAGCCAAATCGGCTGACAATCCATCCAAATACAAAGACAAATTGAACTATCCAAGTCAGGCGCCATCCTCTTCGTCGGCCTGTGCTATCAAGTCGTCGAAATTATTCTCTTGAGGAGTCGGAGGATCCCATACCGGCTTCCCTTCTTGAGAATCCCTAGCCCTTATGTTCTTAAGAGCATTCTCAGAGTACGAGATCATAGGATGAGCCGCCCTGGCTTCGACACTGTAAGGATCTTGGATGAAGAGTCGGGCGAGCTTCTCCAGAGGCACCTCGACTTCAGGGTCAATGTAGAGGAGCCGAGATAAATTGGACCAGGCATCGCCGTAGACAGAGCCCGCTTCATCAGCCAAATCATCCCGATACTGTTTACTCTTTAGGTATCGCTCGACGGCGGCCTCCTCTTTTCCAGGCAAGCCGTCCTCAAGAAAGGCAAACCTTTCATCCACGACATTCTTCTCCAACACCAAAAGCTCGACCCTCTTCCTCCGTACCTCGGCCTCGGCCTCAGCAATCTCCCGAGCGGACTCATATTGCAGCAAGGCCTCCGTTAGTTTCTCCAAGTCATCCAATGCAGACCTCTTGGCAAACTCGGCATGTTCTACCTTCAGCACGACATCATGCACCAAGGCATCGTGAGAAGCTTTCTCCTTCTCGAGGGCTTCAACCTTCTCAGTGAGCTTAACGGTGGATCCTTGGACCGACTTAGCCACCACCTCATTCTTGTGCACCAGATCCATGACCTGCCTGAATACCGCATACTCGTGCTGGGCTATGGAAGCGAGCTACCAAAAGAAAATAAACTCAGTTCGAGCAGATTGCAAAGAAGAAATTTCAAAGTATGGGAAATCGGCACGGAATAAATGGTACCTCACTAAGAATTAAACCCTTCATGTTGAAGAGTTGGAGCGAACTCGGCTTGTCAGCAACGAGACGTTCAATATAAGATGTATTCATGGTGCACTTGATGACCGGTCCCCCAAGCTTTAAGGCGGCCCCGGATCGAACAGTCGAATCAAACCCAGACATAATGGACGCAACAGCAAAGGAATCAACCAAGTTTTTAATCTCGGCATCGGGTAGGGCGAAAGCCGAGTATGAACCATATGGCAAGGGAATGGTTCTCTTCTAAGAAGGCTCTTCTCGAGCTCGGCCTCCATCATCCCTCGGCCTTTTCTGTCTATGGAGACGCTCTGCCTCGGGGTCCGGCCCGTGATCTCGGCCCGGTCCTTGAGAGTGCCCCTGGCCTTGACTCCGGGCACGAGTCCGAGTAGGGCTAACTTCCTCGGTGGGCTCCCTCTCGACTTTCGCTTCAGGTTCGGATGACGCCCCGGCTTGAACGATAGGCGGATCCTTAGGAAGCAAAGACTCTCATTTCTCTTGCAGCTCTTTTTGCCGAGCCGCCATATCGACATGTCTATTTTCGACTCCCCTCAATCGGGATAGCCTCTTCTTTTTTGAGCCGCCATCACGGGGTCGATGTGCTCCTCATTGACCTTCTGGATGTCCTCCATCGAGAGATCTGCGCAAAAATAAATGTTAGCCCAGGACGAGATGGGAGAAAAAATGAAGGTGACAACAAGTATGAAGAAAATTGCATCCTACGATGTCCACGACTTCTAAGCACTTGTCCCCCTCGGCCCTGCAAGTTGCACAATCCTCGTGAAAGACGAAATTAGGGTGAACAACCCAGTCAAGAAACCGAGTCCCCTTTTTAACCTCGACCAAAGGTCTAACCCCAACTATGGGCCCCCTCATTAGGCCGGCCTGAGCATGGTTACGAAAGTCTGTCTCCAGCTCGACCTAGTTGGGAATGGAAATGGAGGAGAACTGCTCGAGCTTCGCAATCAAGCCCGCACTCCAGTCCGGATCGTGAACGCGCGAAGGGCGATGCGGTGAATTAACAGGTGCTACAAATTCCCAGCCATGCCGGCTCTCAACCTTGATCACATGCCTGTCCCAACCTGTGACCTTATTGACGGTATTTGAAATGGGGGCCATGAGCTTGGGTTTGTTGGGATCAGACTTAATGGTGATGGTTCTGGTTTTAGAGTTGTAAGACAAATTGAAAAAGTGATAGAAGGCAAACATGCACGGCTCGAAGCCGAGACCACAGCACAAGATAATAAAGGCGGTGAGATACTTGACCGTGTTGGCACCGAGGTGGGCTGGGACAATTTCCCACTCCTCCAAAAATTGATTAACGAAAGGGTCCAAGGGCGGTCTCAGGCCGAGGTGGAATTGCTTAAAATAAAACGGGACGTGGGCGTCAATGTAGTAGAAAGTCTTAGCTTCATGCTCATCGGCGAAAAGAGTGGCCAAACTATGGTGTAGCTTATACTCATTCCTATCCACCTCATATGTGGTATAAAGTTCCTCAAGCATCTCGTCCCCCCCTTTGGTATGCTTAGTCCGAAAGGAGCCTCCCGGGTTTATCTGGCCTTTTCCTCGGCTACGTCTTGAGCCAACAACCTCAGAGTCGAACTCCCCGATGGGCCTGTCAGAAGTACTCTCCCCAGCCATACCTGTAGAAGAGGACAATGGATTAGACTCATCCTGTGAAGACGACGAGGTGACCTTCTCCCTCGTCTCAACCACTTGGGCCGAGGAGGAATCTCCCCCAAGGTGAAGTCGAGCTTGAGACTTGTCCTTGACATAATGCAAAAAGATGCAGTCTAGGACTTCATCCAAACTATCAAGAGTCAACACGTCGACATCACTACCATCTACGGTCCTAGGCGCAAAAGACCCGGAGGGATATCTAACATCCGTTCTAGGGGTTTTGTTCATGTACAACATTTCGCCAATGGCCGCGAGGGATAGAAGCCTCCACGACCCATCGGATTTAACATAAATCCTAGAGTTCCTAGTGTAGAAACCGTAAGTGGAATTCTTTTCCAAATACCAACGCTTAGACATCTTGAGGACGCGAAGTTTAACAGATGACTTGAATCTTTGAAAAACTCAACAATGGCGGAAAAAATAAATGGGAAATAGAGCTGGAAAAATACCTCAAGAAGCAAAGATAAGTGGATGAAAACAAATGGGAAGCAATGCCGGAAGAACTGGTCGGAGTAAATCGGCAGAAAAGCGGCCAGAAATGGAGCGGTATAAAGTGTCTCCAGGCCGCTGCAAACTGTTCTCTGTTCGAAATCCGAAGAATGATGGAAATAATTTTGATTTTATGAAGAGGGCACGCAGGTGTCATAATTGCACCACATTAATGGGCGTGGTTCTCCAGGAGAGTGTCTCTTTCACCTCTCCACGCGCACGCCGCCCAATTACATGAAGGGATTCGAAGCGATTCGTATGACCAGACCCTTAAAATTCAGTGAGACGCCCAAACAAGTTGAGGCCGACATAACTCCAAGCAAAGCCGGCTTCAGAGAAGCAACCAAAATGATAGACTTGAGTTCCTACTCGGCATGCCGAGATAGAAACTCGGGGGCCACTGAACGACATAAACCGAATTGATTACGTGGATCTAAGGAGCCTAGGCATAAGCCCAGTAGGGCCCACAAATCAAGACCTTGCAAAGCCGAGGGGTAAACTTCTTAACCCTGCGTAAGGAATGACATCTAGGCCGACCTGAAGGCCAGATATCCTAACTCGGCTTGCCTGAGTTCCGATTCAGGTCTAGACCTTATCAGGCGACCATCTTATCACACCGACTCGATTTAAGTGACAGAACAGGCCGAGATCCCTCAACCTCTACTCCTTGTCGGTAGATGACGGTACTATCCTTCCAGCACGACACGGAATCTCACGAAATCCAAGATAGAGAGATAAAGATATCCTTACTTAACAAGGACTCTTTTCCACAAGGAAACTGTATCCACAATCCTTATCAGGATTCTACTTCCCATATATATGAAGTCTAACACCAACACGGACTCGATGACTTTCTCCGCAAGTTAGGGTTGCAATATTCATGTTTATATAATAGGTGTCCTCGCACCTACACTGGTACACACAAAATTCTTGACTCTCAATACAGTCAATTAAATTTATTTCCACCATATATTCAGTATACTTACTCTCACGCCGGAGGGCCTTCGCCGGTGAAGCCCCGGTTCAGTTCACGTGTTTTCTTGTGTGTAGGTCCGATCAGGAAGTTCACTCGCCGGAATCCGAACCGCTTGGATAAGGGCTGATCCGATACGTTTTGGCAGCATCACTAACCTATATAGGTTGGCAATAGATAAAAATTTTGATTTTGAATATTTTCAAAAAAATGTCATGTTCCAAAAGGCCAACCTATATCGGCCGGACCTCAACGAGAGATATTAATTTTGATTTTTTAAAAACTCTTAAAAAAGTATGCTCATAGTCAAAAAAATTTAACCTATATCATTACGATATAATGAGAGAGGACTAAATTATATAAATTTCATACCTTATAAACTATGACTAAATTATAATAGATTTCGTATCTTGTATAATTTAATTGATTAGATTAGATTGAAATTTGGATCACCTAATAGCCCACTTGCACCTATTCATTCAACTAAATTAAGAAAATAAAATTTATATAGGTCTGGTAGGATGTCAATTTTACCCGTCGGGTGGAATTCGTCGAGTAATCGAGTACTGGGTAGGGTAGAATTATAAAATTTCGGGTATCAGATAGGATAGTACCCGTACCCGGTAAATTCTGAGAGGGCACGGGTAGAGTATGGCCGTGGCAATTTGACCCGATACCCGATACCTGACCCGATTATCCGATTATATTATATTTTTATTATATATATATATATATACATATATTTTAAACAGGCAAGCGGGCAGCGTATATATATTAGGGTTCCTTAATTTACACAGTATTCTGCCTCTTCATCCTCGCTGCCACTCCCTCAGTTCTCTCTCGACCCTGCCGGTACGGTTAGACTTCGCATTCATCGACGGCGAGTTTTTTTCCTCGAAAAACTCCGCAGTATTTGCATGTCCATTACACAGATACATCACAATTGTACAATTATAAACAGTGTATTTATTTGATTCAACCACATGACATGAATTGACTGATTGTTTGATTTGCTCAATCCTGTTGGTATTTCAAGACTTTTGGGTTTCTTCAGAAGTTCTTATTGTTTCACTTCTCAAGTGGGGTTTCTAATGATCCTGTTATGTTATTTTTTTTTCCTGATAACAATTCTTCGGCTTGTATGTGTTGAGTTTACTTGGTTTCTTGAACTACAAAGGTTTTGAGATTTTTTTTTTTAAACCAACATTTTGCAATTTCTAATCTGAGATGGTTTTTTCTGATGAACATTGAATTTAATTACAGTTCTAATTGAGATTTTCGATAATGTTGAATAATGCGTTATTTTATTTTCGCGTTTGCATAATAATCTCATTGGAGTTTAGATTATGATGGGTTCGGTGTGGGATGATAGTTCCTTAAAGTTTTTTCTTGTCCCATGGTTAATGTGTTGAGCAATGCATTATATTAGTTGACGGTAGACTGTATGTAGATTTACTTTGCACCTTATTAAACTAAGTCATAGGATTTGATCTTAAGAAAATTAGGGTTTGTTGGGTGAAAAGGAACGGAAATAGCTTGTCATTCACCTTTTTAGGTGATTTAATTAGAGTTTGGACTGGGAGGGTGATTCATCTTTTGATGTCTGGAATAAAGTTTATGCTCGTTTGGTTCTTATTTTGCTCTCGCACATAATATACATATGTATTTTTGCTGTCGTCCAGCCGTCACCATCAAAAGAGGGACGAGCCTTGACTTTAGGTTAGGCCGGTCTCGTCATTCACGGGCCTCAAGTCAAGCATCGGTGTTGGCATCTTCATTTACCACGTCTACTTTAATCTAAATTTGCAGCAACATACAGGAGGTGTTCTACTCTGCTTTTGGTATTCATAGTCGTGGTTCGTTTTTTGGTTTGCTATTCATTTTTTGGATTACTATTCATTCCCATTTGCTATTTAAGAATTATTTCAAAATATATAAAGCCTATTTATCCCTTTATTATTTATTATGACTTTACCACTTGCCTATTTATTGTTGCTACTGTATTCAGGAATCTTGTTGCTAATTTTGCTATGTAAATCCAATAATACGTAATGTTCTTTTCTTTTCAGGTTGCTGCTTTAGTTCTGGTGTATTCACTAATATATTTATAGTATGGGGTTAAACATGATATTGTTGCTCCTGTTGCTATGTAAATTGTATTCGTGTCTGATTCTCCATTTCCATTTTTTTTTCAGAAAATTCTGGAGCTCCATTGTTCGGTTTCCTACTTTTGCCATCTCTTAGCTATTCTCAATCTCTCATTCTGTTTCAACACATATACAATCAAACATATTAACAACAAAAGACACCTTCATCCCGGGAAAAAAAATCTTATGTCCCATATATACGCTGTAACTGGTTTTATTTGTTTTTAAACCATTTATTAGAGCTGTACTACGATGTAAATTTCATATGTAAATAATTTGGTGTTCATTATGTACAAATGAATCTTGAACTTCAATATGAGTAACATATCGAGGATAGCTGAAATTTGTTTTTTACTTATGAGGAGGCCATACTTCATACACATGTTGTAATGAATGTAGTTTCCAGCTTTCCATGTTTAGTTTGATCAAAGGCATCAATGTTATTTGTTTTGAGGTGTTCTTGGATGTAGTTTTCTCTTGTTTCTATTTTTCTCTACTTTGATTCGATTTTTTTTTGCTGTATTATTTTTTCCAAAGATTTTATCCATCTATGTTTTTGCTGTATTTTTATGCTCTGTGTTTTTTTGCTGATATTAATATATACATAAATCTTTGTATTTATGTATTTTGGGATGTGCCTAGAAATATTATTGTTAATCTGCATTTAAAAAATCCAAAGTATGAAATTCAAAATTCGAGATTAATTGATAATCTTGTTGTATTTAAAGATATATAATGTAAACTTGGGAAAGCAGCAAGCTATTAGCAAGCTATTAATTGGTTCGTGCTTGTTCACTTAGGTACTGGTATTTAAACTTGTTTGTTCACTTATCAATGGGACTCATAAAATATGTTGTTTTAATTTGGTTTCTAACAGGAGCATGTCTATGCTTGCGGGTACCTCGCCGGCTTCAATCTCAGCTGAAGAGTCTAGCCATCATGATTTAGTTCAACCATCAGCACCAATCCCAAATCCAGATGGTAATCCTACCCCAACTCAAAGTTCAACACTATCTCCAGGTACTAATGATTTAGAAGTACCTAATGATTTAGAAGTAGATGTTAATGATGAAGTGGAGTAATGGGAGGAGAGATCTAGGGTTTGTGGGAAGAAGCAACTTGATGTAAAACAATCTCTATTGGTAAAAAACAATGGATAAAGATGGGAAAATGCAATTGAAAAACCATACTTTTGATCCTGAGGTTGCTAGACTTCATCTTGCATATATGATTGTCATGCATGAGTATCCACTTCGTATGTTTGGACATAAGTGGTTTAAGGTATTTGTTGGTACTTTGCAACCACTTTTTAAGCCAATCTCAATAGACACTTTACGTGCTGATATCATGAAAATATTCTGCGAGGTAAAGAAGAAAATGATGGATACTTTGGAGGATAATAAGAGTCAAATTGCAATTATCACCGACATGTGGACTTCTTGTGATTAAAAGAAAGGGTACATGGCAATAATTGCTCACTTTATTGATAATACATGGAGATTACAAAGTAGAATCGTAAGGTACTACGACTTACTTCATCTCTACTGCACTTTTATGTTGATTCCATCAGATCTGACTTTCCAATCCTATAAATCAAAGATAATAATTAAACTAGGTTGGAATTCACATGTTTGTGGGTAGGGGTGTGCAGAAAAACCCAATCCGAAAAACCGAACCGAAAATCCGAAAATCCGATCCGAACCAGTCCGATCCGATTTCTTCGGATCGGATTAAATCCGCGGATTTTCGGATTAATCCGACCGATCCGAAATATATAAAGAAAAAGAAAGTTTTTATTATTTTCAGGTAAAACACCACTTGAAATGAAAACACACTTTATACTAATCTGATGAGACAAACACATTACACACATCGGTCTCTCTCAAGTCTCAGCCATTCAATTCAAAGACACACACCCTAGTTTCCTTTTTTGAGTTTCTCCGCCTCCAGTTCGCAGTTCTTCTTCTCCGCCTCCCTCCAGTTCGCTCTTCTTCTCCTAAGCAGCTCCCGTCGCCGTCCTCCACCGCCCGTCGTCGTCCTCCCCAGCCGCCCTAGTTTCCTATTTGGAATCGATCGATCTCTGTCAGAGCTTGGCGTTCTCTTCCGTCCTTTTCTCTCTTTACCTCAGAGCTTGGCGCTCTCTTTCCGCCCTCCCTTTCTAATAGTTTTTAAAATTTTCGGTTTTTTTCGGATCAAATCCGAGAAAATCCGATCCGGATTCGGATTGATCCAAATCCGATCCGAACGATCGGTTAGGATTTCGGATTGAGCAGAAGGTGGTCCGAAATTTCGGATCAATCCGAATTCGGATCGGATCGATTCGATCCGAATGCACACCCCTATTTGTTTGTGTGTGTGTGTGTGTGTAGTGTAACATGTGGTATGCATTTTATTTTTCAAACCGTTTTGCCAGAACTAACCAAGATATCCTAAATCCCAGGTAGAAAGAAAAAGATTTTATCATATCTGTGGCACATCCAGAGTCTGAATTTAATCCTAGTAGTGATATTCTTGATGGTGCAGGGCGGATTTACTTTAATGACCTTGTGGAGCCACTGCATGGCAAGCCGGGTTTCAGCAAACTTAGGAAGAGCATGCACCGGCTTGAGAAAAAGTCTATTCCCACTCTTGCACCACTTCCCAAGACAGATCGAGAGATGTTAGAGCGAAAGGCGGCTTATGAACAAGCTAAGAAGGACATTACAAAGTGGGAGCCTTTGGTAAAGAGGAATAGAGATGCATCTACATTGTATTTTGATGAAGATGTGGACTTGGTATTTTCAACAATAGGAGCAATTGCTTCTGAATTTGAACCAAGAACTGATTTTGAGAAGAAAATTACTTCATTGGTCAACCAAGATGAATTTGTTGAAGCTCACAAATATGATGGTGCCAGGCTTATTGAACTCAACAAGGTACGGTCTCATAGTAATTCTTGAATTGGCCTAATTTGTATTTTTCTTTACTGTATATTCATCTTTCATGTCTTTCTGAAGTAATAACAAGGTAAATGAAATATTTTCTGGATGATATGCTGTAGATATCCATTGAAGATTTGATGGATAGGCACGAATGCAATGCGAAAATGCGTAGTTTTCTTTTTAGCCACGAATTGAAGGCAAAGCGAATTAAAAAAATAAAGTCTAAAACTTATCGTCGGTTGTCGAAGAAAGACAGGATAAAGGCAGCAGCAGCTGCAATCCAAATGGACCCAGAGGCTGCTAAGGAACGGGCAATGAAGCAAGAATTCAACAGGGCTAGGGTAAATTGATATTAAATTCAAATGTGACTTTAATTTATGATTTTTCTGATATAGTCTCGGTTATTTTTTGAGGCATTTATTAATTATGAGTCCCCTGCAGGAACGTGTGACTTTAAAACACATAAACAGCAATAAATGGGCAAAGCGGATCTTAAGACGTGGTCTTGATGTCCAAGATGAAGCAACCCGAGAAGCTTTTGGCGAACAGCTTCATCAACATGCTGCCTTGACTAGAAAAACAAATTCTTTGAGAGAAAGCAGTAGTAGCAATGAGAGCAGCGACAGTGATGACATGTCAGCAGGTTCAGACCGGGATAAGACATTAAAGGTGATAATGAAGGCCAAGGAGAAGACACTTAAAACATTAGAAGGAGATGAAGAAGTACCCAAGTCGGGAGTGCTTACCTTTCATGGTATTTTTGGTGTTTTTTTGTTTATCTTTACACGCATGGCTAAAATTATGGAGATTTGATACTTGAGAATCACTATGATGGAGAAAATTGCATTTTTGGTCCTACTAGAAGCTTTTTTTTTTGGCACTTTTAGCCCCGCCAGATTTTTTGTTGCACTTTTGGTCCCACCGTTTTTTTCCAACTTAAGGGACTACAAAGTAACAATTGATTTATGTGGGACTTTTTCTGCTCAATCTGTTAATGGTGGGACTAAAAGTCTAAAATTGCAAATTATGGGAGGCCAAAAGTGTTGGGGTTTAGGTAATCGAATTATAAATAGTTGCCAATAGTCAGGTGATGCAACTGATCAAATGCGACCCTTTGTTTTCCCCTTACCTAGGTGCGTGGATTACAAAAGAGAAGGGAGGCTGCAGATGAAGAAGCAAAGCGTGCTCTTGAAGAGTATGAATCATCATTGAAGCCGTTGGAAGATCGAAGTGCATCAGGAGGTCATAACAAAAGTGCCTCAAGTGGTAGGATGGTTTTTGGTATTCCAAAGATGGCGGTGGTTAATGAAACAGAAAAGAAGGAAAAATTGAATAACTATTATGGAAATAGTGAGGGTGAAAATGATGTTGAGGCTGAAGATGACGGAGTTATTGAACATATTCAAAATGAGACATCTCTTATAGAGGTGGACATTGACCCTAATGTACTGCGGGAAGAGTTTTACAATTGTCAAGATTCCGTAATTGAGGTGATAACCCCCCCTCCCAATATAAAAAATTGAAGATTATTTGTTGTTTCTTTTGATTGTAAATGTTTCCGGCAAATCAAATAGCTAAGAATGTGAGAGTAAATGGGTTATTTATTTCTCCAAAATTGAAGATTATTTGTTGTTTCTTTTGATTGTAAATGTTTCCGTCAGATCGAATAACTAAGAATGTGCTAGAGTAAATGGATTATTTATTTATCATATGTATGAGCAACTTGTGAGAAAATTGAATTGTTATATGAGAATATTTATTTGTCTCAAATCAGGGCCTTTGCGTTTTGTCGTAATGCTTCTCTGCTCTTACTCTATTTAGCTCTCAAATTCATTTTTGGTAAATTAAGGGATTGGGCATATAACATTTGTATTAGGTTATAGAAATTCTTGTGGATGTAGCTAAGCTTGCATCTCTTCCTTAAATTTGATATTAAGCTATAATTTGCTCATTTTCAGAGCTTTGGAGGTACTGAAGATTCCGAGCCCAAGACAATGTACGAGGTTGCTTTTTTGGCTTCTGACTCATGGAGAAAGGTTAGCTTTTATTTTGGAATTGTTTTTGGGTCTGTTTCGTACACAGTGGAACTTGTTGCGATGATTGTTAACCAAATGTTTTATGGTTGAGGAATAGATAAACCGTTCGTCCAGTGATGCTATCAAACAGACTGAAGACAGCAACACTGTTCATGACACTAAAGCAACAGTAGGAACAAAAAAACATGACCATAACATTGAGGTACTTCCTGGGCATATTTAATTAATATGCCTAACTTGAAAATGTGCGATTCGTTTTTTATATTCTTTCGGAAACTGTTGGCAGAAAAACGATGAGGATAGTGATACTGATATTGGTGGAGAAATGGTGGATGGAATTTTATCTTCTGGTTCTAAGTCTACTTACGAACTTCCATCTCAAGCGGAGCTCATACAACGTGCTTTTGCTGGTGATGATGTTGAAGAAGATTTTGGGAAAGATAAAGTGGCCATCTTAAACGAGGAAAACCCGGAACCTGAAAAGCTTGTTTTACTTCCGGGATGGAGTCAATGGACTGACATACAATAAAAGAGAGGTTTGCCTTCTTGGATGGTGAAAGAGCATGAGATGGCTAAAAAGAGAAGGATGGAAGTTCTGACGAAGAGAGGTTTGCTTCCGGGATGGGGTCAATGGACTGACATACAATAAAAGAGAGGTTTGCTAAAAAGAGAAGGATGGAAGTTCTGACGAAGAGAGGTTTTACTTCCGGGATGGGGTCAATGGACTGACATACAATAAAAGAGAGGTTTGCTAAAAAGAGAAGGATGGAAGTTCTGACGAAGAGAGGTTTTACTTCCGGGATGGGGTCAATGGACTGACATACAATAAAAGAGAGGTTTGCCTTCTTGGATGGTGAAAGAGCATGAGATGGCTAAAAAGAGAAGGATGGAAGTTCTGACGAAGAGGAAGGATGCACATCTTAATAATGTCGTCATTTCGGAGAAGTTGGATAAAAAGGTTATCTTGTCTTCGAAGTTTGTTTTCAACTCTTGCAAATATGCATGGTTTATGTCGGAATAAATTACAAAATCTACTCTCAAGACTTGGTTTAGTCTGCTTACAAAAACTTCCAATAGTCTTTTGATTTTAAGAAATACCCCCTTAATATTATACAAAAACCTGCTGCAACTCTATTTACTTATCAATTTTTTTGTAAAATAAAAATAGGTATTAAGTAGGTACTTGTGATTTTGAAAGATAGCTCGGTTTTTTTGGCGAGGAATTAAACTATGAGGGACACTTTTGTAATTAACCATTGTTTTAACAGTGTGTTTCCTGCCATGTATCATTGTGATTATACTACGGATAGACAACAAATTCTTACCACTTGTTTTGGTTGTAATGGGCATTTGTTCAGTGCTTAAATTTTATTTTGTTCTTTTAGGCGGAAAAACTACACACAAAGACGCTGCCGTATCCTTACACGCCCAAGGAAGTTTTTGAACAAAGTATTCGGATGCCAATTGGACCTGAATTTAGTCCTACTACTGCTGTTGGCGCTCTTAACCGTCCAGAGGTGCATTCCTGATTTTTCTTTTTTAAGTTTCTTATATTATACTTCGCATCATTTTTGAATTTTCAGTAAGGCCTAATGTTAATACAAATTGCGGTTTTTTATTTGTTTGTGGACAGGTGGTCAAGAGATCTGGTGTTATCATCAAACCGATCTCATACGAGGATATGAGCATTCATGAAAGAGCTGAAATCCATAAGTGCAGTGGTCAAAGTCGATCGACGAGAAAGTTGACTGCTGGGGCGTAAAAGCAAAAATTATAGCGGAATACATTTAGAGTTGTCTTCATTTCGTATTTATTGATCTTTACATGGTCTAGGTGTTCATTTCGTATTTATTGATCTTTACATGGTCTAGGTGAAAAACTAACATGTGATTTTTGTCTCTCAGAAAAGCCTGCAGACATTCTATTATTATTGTGTAGTGTTTCCAGTTTTGACCTAATAAAGCATTTGTGTTCAAAACAATGTTGCTGAGCACTGGAGCTGCGGCAATGGCAGAGGACTTATAAGAGCAAATTCCGTCGTCAACAGCAGTAGGGAAATGTTGCTGAGTACTCGATTCATTCCGTCGTCAATCCAATATCTTATAAGAGCAAATTCAGAATGATCGGTCAGAGTAGGGAATATCCCCCCCCCCCCCCCCCCCGGTTAAAATAAGGGGTCTCTCTCTCGAGAATACTTCATTAGTGGTTGTGAATGACTTATTTTTTTCAATGTTTTCGACCTTGGTTCCGTAGGAGCAAGTCAAAAAGATTGAGAAATAGAACCATCTGATTTAATTCGTTCTCAATAGCCATGAGATGATCATCTTAGGGTGATCTTCTTCCCTTTTCCCCACCATGGGAGAACGGGTAACCGGGTTTCTCTGTGTTCTTTTGTGATTCTTTCCTTCCCGCAATGGTGGTTTGTTTCTCCCCTTTGTGGGAGTTAGTTTCTTTTTGTTTAGTTTAGATTAGTTTAGATCTATTCCACCCAAAAAAAAAAAAAAAACAAGGTCGAGTTTCTGGTCTGAAGTACATGTGTAGGTTTTGTTTGTTTCAACCTTTTGGTATCCAAGCATGAAATTCCATTTAATCGAATGAACATTAATCGATTTCAGTTTTACAAATAATTTGGGTATCCTTTCCGAGTGCAAAGTTAGACTGAATCGGACATACTTGGCAGCAAGTTGTTTAGAAATGCATGGTTTTCAGCAGAGTCTAGGATCAGTGTGTTGATAAATCAAACACTTCACTAAGGAACAACCGAATGATCGGACATCGGACAGATAGAAGAGTGATGACCGATCAGCTCTTCATTCATAAAACATCCATCCTAAAAGAGTTCGGTGCGTTTTAAATATAAAATAATCTGTAATCATAAAAATCCACTAAAAAAAGTTCGACAAGATGCCATCAGAATCACTTATACCGAAAGGAAATGCAATTTTGATAAAATATCTTATATCGGGTGACGCCCAGGCCACAGCAAATAAGTTTTCATTCCTGCCATGAGTGAAAACCTTGCACCCAAATAGGCCTTCAAATCCGAACAGCCAGGACAGCTTTCAACAGTGGTGCATCAACAGCTTTCTGATCATCCTTCTCTTCTGGGAGAGCATTTTTTTCCCCCTAAAAGTGAACAGAATAAATCATTAGCATATAATTATATTCCTCAGAAGAAAATATGGATAACAATAGAAAAACCAACCTCTTTCTCTGCTCCAAAAAAATCATTTTCACCCTTCTTTTTCTTCTTTGACGAAGTACTTATTGTCGAACTTCTCCAAATTTACCACAGAATTGTCGACTTTTGTCGATATCCACCAATGAGCCAACAATCCCACCTCTTTAATATTTAATTACTTTCTCTCTTCCACATCACGCAACCCAACCACACCTATTTTTGATGGTTAATCAATGACCAATCTAGCCACCCAACCACAATATCTTTTATAACTATTTCACATGTGGCGGTCGACCCACCCATCAAATGGGCGCCGCTATACATGGTCTAAGGACCTGTAGCAGCAGTCACGAGCGGAGTACACCAAACGAGCAGATTAGGGAATCACCACATGTATCATCTGGTGTGTTACTAAGCACAAATGTATAACACAGACAAGTTTCAAGTAAGATGTACACTGCTGCTTCCCATAACCGCATCACCTAAATTGCGTCGGTGCGAACTCCAATAAAACAATACATTTAGCCTTAACTAGGAGACGACATTGTACTAACAAACGGCAAGGAAAACACGATTCAAATAACACCTCCTCGTAAGAGTGGGCTCACTGTGAATAATAAAGACTAGTAAACAACCCACGTATTTCTCATGGCAAACCAGAAGACATAATTGCAGAAACCTACTCACGAAGGCAATAGGATATCAGAACACCTCCACTGAAAAAGTGGCGGTCAGCGATATAAAGACAGACTCGAGCATGGCATCGGCATAAACAGTTTTCTATTTGATGATTGGTAATCACTTTGTCTGTACAAGAAAAACTTCTCGCCCCAAAATATCGAATCGTAGACACAAATACGATTCGAAAGGATAAAAATGGAAAGTACGTAGATTGAAAGACAACATTTAAGCATAATTCCTCTATGACAATAACAACAAGTCACTAAATATACAAGCATAGGCGGATTCAGAATTCGAGAACTACTGGTGCACCGACATAACACAAAACGAATAACAGGACGACCAAAAAAAGAATCTTAATTTTTCACTTTTTTAATAAAAAACGACCAAAACAGCGTCTTTTGATAAAATTCTTGGTGGTGCATATGTATACAAGTAAAGCAAAAATCCAATAATCATTTCACTAAATGACTATGAAAACATATCAGTATATTGCAAAAAATGAGACTAACAAATGTAATTAAGAGCCACTAATAAGATTCCTTATCCATGGGCCTTTGGCTTAGCAGTATCAGGAGTTGACGGATAGGTGCCCTCAGCCAAAGGTTGAGGGTTCAAGTCCCGCTGGGGGAAAAAGTGTAGATTTAGGAGTAGGATAGTGGGTGCGTGTGTAAGCCGTTCTAAACAAAAATAAGATTCCTTGAATTTACTAAACAATACGATAATAAACTTTATCAAACAATGAGGACTCCCCTAATCAATATTGAGGAAATGTAGAAAACATCATATCCAAACATTAAATGTATGAATTGAACATCACAAGTCCACACAAGATAACTGAACTCTTACCAAGAGGCCTAACAAGAATAATATGCAAATTGAAATCAACAAATACAAAAAAATATGTAATTTTAGTACCGACCTAACGTCAGGCCAAATTTTCCTAACCTGACGATAGAAAAATCCTATATGTATAAATTAAACATATAAACTAATAAACATAATAAATTGTGGTTAATAATATATGTACATATAATGTACATTTACATTAAATAAAATTACATTCAACAATCATATCTGAGCAATTCATTACAATTTATAAATGCGATCACAATAATAATATCTATGAACGACATAACCGAATTGATTACGTGGATCTAGTAAGCTCGGGCATAACCCATAAATTAAGACCCTAGCTACAAAGCCCAGGAATGAGCTTATTAATTCAGCATCCAGCATGATGTTTAGGCCGACCCGAGCGCGAGGCTCTAACTCAGTATGTCTCAGCTCAGATTTAAATGAAGACGTGGTTACCAGGTAACCAACTTATCATGCCGACTCGGCTCAGTGACAGAACAAGCTGAGATCCCTCAACCTCCACTTTTTGTCAGTAGATGAAGGTCCTAGCCTTCCAGCATGACACGGAGTCTGGCAGAATCCAAGATAGAGATATAAGGAAATCCTTCCCTAACAAGGAGATCCCCCTCCACAAGGAAACTACGTAGACAATCCTTATCAGGATTCTACTTCCCTAAAATACGAGTCCTATACCAACACGGATTCCATGACTTCTTTGGCAAGTTAGGGTTGCAACATTCATGTTTATATAAATAGGTGTCCTTACACCTACACGGGTACACAGAATTCTTGACTCTCAACGTAGTCAATTAATCTTATTCCTACCATATATTTACCATACTTACTCTCACGCTGGAAGGCCTTCGCCGGTGAAGCCCCGGCTCATTTCACGTGTTTTCTTGTGTGTATATCCGATCAGGAAGTTCACTCGCCGGAATTATCCAAACCGTTTGGATAAGGGCCGATCCAATACGTTTTGGCAGCATCAGTTTGGTTCTGTTGCCGGGAAATGTAGAAGAACTTATTTCGGATAGCCACGCCTCATGACTGAGATTCCCCCAGACAGTCAAGAGACCAGTATTACCGCAGGTGACCAGAACCCGCTTCCACAGACAAATCAACCAGACACGACCTTTCATCTGGCCCCGAGTTCGGACACCATAAAGGCGACTCTTGCATAAACCAAGGTGGACCAACTATTAGATCTCGATAATCTAAACCTATATGGTGAGAGCAAGGAAAGGGTCCAAAAAATCATTATTGAAACCTTGGAGTTCAGGGACGGACCAGAGCTGGAACCCGTCGATCGGCTGGAAGAGTTCGTCATTAACTCGGACTATCCCGAACAGAAGGTCAAGATAGGAGGACAATTCCCTCACAAAGAGAAGAAAGAAATAATTACTCTTCTCAAAAACAACCTGGACGTATTCGCATGGAGAGTGGAAGATATGATTGGGGTGAAAGACGACATAGCCCTGCATAAACTGGAAGTTGACAAATTCTTCAAGCCCATCAAGCAGACAAGAAGAATCTTTGCCAAATACAAAGATGAGGCGATCCAGGAAGAAATTGAGAAATTACTCAAAGCAGGTATTATAAGAGAGACAACCTACCCGATTTGGTTGGCCAATGTAGTTATTGTCAAAAAGCATAATGGTAAGTAGAGAATGTGTGTGGACTTCACAGACCTCAACAAGGCCTGCCCAAAGGATAGTTATCCCCTCCCAAAGATTGACAAGTTGGTGGACTCTATTGCCGGACATCAGACAATTAGCTTCCTTGACGCATACTCTGGCTACCATCAAGTCAGGATGGCTGAACAAGACATTAAGAAGACGGCCTTCCAGGTAGCTGGTGGAATTTACTGTTATGTGATGATGCCGTTTGGGCTTAAAAAGAAGCAACCTACCAAAGGATGGTCAACAAGGTTTTCATATCTCAGATTGGAAGGAACATGGAAGCCTACATCGACGACATGGTTGTAAAAACTAGTAGGGGGAGCCACACCGCGGACTTGGAAGAGACTATTGATAACCTGAAGGCGAACGCCATGAAGATTAACCCCAGCAAATGTGTATTCGGGGTCACGGCGGGCAAGTTATAGGTTTCATGGTTTCTCAAAGGGGCATTGAGGCCAATCCAGAGAAGATCAAGGCATTGATAGACATGCGAGAGCCAACCTGCATAAAAAAAGTCCAAAGGCTTAATGGAAGAGTGGCAGCATTGGGAAGGTTCATAGCCAAAGCCGTGGGGAAATCCCTTCCTTTTTTTAAGGTCCTAAAAGGAACGAAAGATTTCGTATGGACACCCGAGTTCTCGACCTCGTTTCAAGAGTTGAAGAAATATTTGGGCTCCCCGCCTCTTCTCAACTGCCCCGTCGTGGGAGAAACACTTTTCGTATTCTTGGCGGCAACAGACCATGCCATTGCTGCAGTCTTAGTCCATGACGATAAAGGTGCTCAGAAGCCAGTCTACTATGCAAGCAAGGCATTATCAGAGGTTGAATCAAGATACTTCAACACTGAGAAGATAGCTTACGCCCTGGTCATTGCTGCGAGAAAGCTTAGAGCCTACTTCTCAGCTCATCCCATCACGGTTTACACATGTGCTCCCCTAAGAAAGATATTGCACAAGATGGACAGCTCGGGCCGACTACTCAACTGGTCTATTGAGCTCACCGAGTTTGACATTACCTATAAGCCAAGGAAGATTTTACTTGCACTATCCTTGGTTGATTTTATAGTTGAGACCTCTTTTCCAAGAGAACACGTGCCCGCTGTTCGAAAAAAAAGGCCATCATGGATACAGAACCCTTCTTTGACCTACCAAGAGACTGCTGGATTTTGTACGCTGATGGGTCTGCTATAAAAGAAAGAAGTGGGGCAGGAGTTGTCCTGGTCAGTCCTAGGAGTGAGCACGTGACTCGAGACTTTGTGCGATGCAAGTTCTCATCTTCAAACAACCATGCCGAGTATGAGGCCCTTATCATTGGGATTGAAAAGGCTAAGTTCCTCGGAGCAACGAAGTTAGCTGCTTACAGTGATTCAAAGCTGGTTGTGAAGCAATTCCAAGGAGAGTTCAACACTGAAAACCACATGATGACCAAGTACAATGACCTCGTCCTTGACATAACCAAGGATTTGGAGTTCTGGGAGATAAGGCTAATAGGCCGAGACCACAACAAGGATGCCGATTTGAAATGGCTATAGCTGAAAACGTTGATCCATTGGTCATTTATGCCAACCAGCCAGCATTTGAAATGATAAAGATCTTGTCCATAGACCACGAAGAGAGAAGCTGGACAGACGACTACAAGGACTACCTCAGAGATGGAAAGCTACCCGAAGACGAGTTGGAAGCCAAAATGATTAAAAATAAGACCACGCGGTTCATCGTGTGGAACAGAGTGCTTTACAGAAGATCTTTTACCAAGCCTCTACTTAGATGTGTTCCTCCAAATTGTGCGGAGAACTTGCTGGCCGAGGTCCATAATGGAGTCTGTGGAGGACACCCAGACCTACGTGAAAAAATGCGATAAATGTCAAAGGTACTCTGACCTACCTAAGGTCCTGGCTGTTGAACAAAGCCCCATCATACCGACTTGGCCCTTCGATATGTGGGGAGTCGACATTATCGGTGTTAGGATTATATACTGCAAAGCATACTTTATGCTTGTATTACCTAATTTCCCTGTGACTACCTGTGAGAATATTAATTACATTTAATCACATGTTTTGAATATTTATTCACGTTATGGTTATGCAAATGAAATGTCTAATTATTTTATATTGTAGATAATATGGTGTGTTGGTGTCACACGGAAGATCACATTATCGGTGCCTTATAAACTAATATAATAGTTCACAACCTATATAATTATTAGAAAAATTATATAAAAGGTTGTAGTGTATGCTTGAGATTGGTTGGTCTTGACTATTAGCATGCATTAGCGTATTTGCATACGTTGAACTGGATCGAGGTGAGATAATGTCTTCTTTACTGGCTGTAAGAAGAATGTAAATCTCGGTAATTATTATTTTTTAATTCTAAGTATATAATATTTAATTGTGTATTTATAATACTTATTGCTTTGATTTACCATAGGTGAGAGTCAAAATGATCGACTCAATAAGCCTCGTATCTTGGGCAATAATATTATTTATACGACAATTATTATTATTACTAGAAATCGTGTCCCGACTCGTGCGGGTTGATGATGTCCCCTTGAGGAGCTCGATAATGACTATTATATTAAACCCTGCAGGTGGATTTAATTCCGATATAATAATAAGGTTCGAGTGGTACTACTCTTGGATAAGATATTAATTAATTAAAGCTGTCAGTAGCTTATAATTAATTAATGGACATTCGATATCTTAAACACGTGAAATAATATATTTAAATAAGGAGCCCAATTTCGTAATTTGGGATTTTGGTAGGAAGTGCAATATCAACTTTTTAGTGGACTAAGTTGATATTAATAGATTCATTATATTAGGAAGAGTCCTAATAAGGTAAGATGAATTTATTGGGAGTCCTTCCATAATCCTCCTTAAGATCCCTAGTAGTAGTCCAAGAGCCTATATATAGGACATAAAGGGTGTTGGCCGATTTTATGCATGTCTTGTGAGGTTGTGTGATCAAATTTTTCCTCTTGTGTTTAATTGTAGATCTAGACTTGTGTCTTTGATTCTACAATTTAGATAACACAATTAATTTGCTAAGAGTTTTCATAAAATACTAGAAAGTAAAGAAAAATAGAGTGATCACAAACAAGAAGAATTTCGACTGATCCAAAGTTGTCCAAACAAGATCCGATAGCTCGTTGCCCACACAACGTCCGGGTTAAGGCGGATCATACTCTAGAAGGTCTAAAGGTAGAAATACAAGGTGATCAATACGAAAGCAACCACTACTCTTCAAAGGTAATATCCTATGATATTTAGATCTACATTAGGATATTTTAATAACCAACATATTTATTTAATAAATAATAAATAATATTTAAATTGCTTATTAGTCTTAGTAATTAATTAATTAGCAATGCCTAAATAGATCTTATGCTCGTGGATGCGTAAAATGCGATTATCAACTGTCCCAAACTTCGCTTCCGCTGCGTTTTACTTTCCAACAATTGGTATCATAGCCGGAATTTTAGGCTTTTTGCTATTTTAATTAATTTTGATGATTAATTGATAGCAATTTAAATATTCATATATTTTGATGTTGGAATATTTTGATAGATGTGTTCTTACAGGTGATATGATCCAATTATCATGGTTTATGTGAATGGTTTATTTATTTATTTTTATTATTTATGCAATTGTTGGTTTGGCCCGATTTTGAGGCATGTAATGGTTTTTCCCGTGAGAAAATCCGCGTGTAGTTCTAGGTGTTTTATTTTTCGTGTAATCTTGCTGTAATTTCGATGTATTTTATTTTGTATAAAATTGTAATGGAATTCGGAAAAGACGGGATCACGAAGAAATAGAGCAGAACCGGGACTCTTGGCAAGCCATGACAAAGGCCAGCAAGCGGCCAGCGGCAAAGACACGATCACTGTCGGCAGCCGGCAGTACCGCCAGAGCCGCGGTACTGGTCGGGCAGTTCTACGGTTCGGTAGGTCGTCGATTTTAGTGGTCCGTTTGCGCCGTTAATTGCGTCATTGGAGAGAGTCGGGATTTAAATTTTTTTTTTTTGTAATTAATTTTGCATAAAAGTGAAATTTTAATTTAGGAAATCCACGGACCGGCCGGGGAAGAGCGACGAGATGCTTGATTCAGTGGGAGAGATAGAGTCGAAGATTTTCTCGGGTTCAACTCAAGGAAGAAGACCATGATAATTGGATAATTTAATTGTCCATGCTTTATTTTGTTTTTTATTGTTTTGATGTATGGCATGTATGCGTGATATGTTTTTGCATGTTAGGATGAGAAAATTAAAAACCTTACGGCTAAAATAACTAAGTGATTAAACTGATTTTTTATTTTTTTTAAAAATAAAATCAAATTGTCCTCCATAATTAATTTAAATTGTGAAGTAATTAGCATGCGCGTTGACATTAGAGACTTCCTCCATATCGGATGTGCTAATTATAGGTTCACTAGTTTTAAAATTCAAAATGATAACATAAGGTAAATATTACTTTTTATGATAGGACCTCTCCATCTGTAGGACTATTATTTAAAAGATAATATTTTAAGGATGTTAAATTATGGTGTTCACTTAGGTGTATTAATTAATAAGCTCCCCATCGGAGTCTATGTTAATTAATACATGGCCAAGAGGAACCAACTATTAATTTTACTTGTCATAACTTAAGTTGACTAGATAGTAAAATTGAAGACGTAAAACTCTACTTGAAAAATGTGTGTGTAAACGTCCACACAATCGTGGCTTCCATATGCGGATTTTTTGAGGTGTTGGTTGCTAGCATATATATTGTGTTTTGAGGTTTTTCGATATATTTTGCTATGCATTATATGATGGATGTTTTAATTTTTATCTTAGATGTCTTTCAATCCACTAGCTGTTATTCTAAAAGAAAATAAATTTGATGGCACTAACTTTGCCGATTGGAAAAGAAATCTTGACATTGTCCTGACTGCTGAGGGGCATAAATTTGTCTTACTTGAGGAGAGCCCTCTAGAACCAGAACCGGATGCCACTCCTGAAGAGTTGGCTGAATTCCGAAAATGGAAAAATTCTGATGAGATGGCTTGCTGTTACATTTTGGCTTCACTGAAGAATGTATTGCAGCATCAGCATCAGACGATGGGCTCGGCCACGGAAATGATGAAAAGTCTCACCGAGATGTTTGGTCATCAGAACCGGGCGGCTAGACAAAATGCAATGAGGGTGTTGATGACAACCTAAATGTCTGAAGGGACCCCAGTAAGGGATCATGTTCTAAAAATAATGTCTCATTTGAACGAACTGAGCATACTGGGGGCTGCTATCGATACGGAAACGCAGGTCGATATTATCTTGGGCAGTTTACCATGAAGTTTTGAGCAGTTCTGCTTTAACTACAATATGAACCGTAGGACATATAGTTTAGCGGAACTTCTGACAGAACTTCAATTTGCTGAAGGTCTCTTCAAACAAGGTTATCATCAGATTCTTTTGGCAACCGATGCTACTTCTTCCAAACCCAAATGGGGAAAGAAGAAGAAGCAGGTTGGCCAGAAGCAAGTGGCAACCCTCAAGGTGAAAAGCAAGTCTCCTCACCCCGAGGCGAACAAAAAGCCAAAGGGAAAGTGCTACAAGTGCGGTCAGAAATGACATTTTAAAGCGGACTGCCCTGCTCTTAAGAAAGGTATGTCTCGTGCACTAGTGGTCAAAACATGTTTGGCAGCTTGTTCTTCCACTTCGTGGATAGTTGATTCAGGCTCCACTGGTCATGTTTGCTTTGACTCGCATGGTTTTCAAGTAACCAAGCAGCTTAGTGCGGGCGAGATTACCATCAACTGGGGCGATTATTCCAAGCTTATGGCTGTTGCAGTTGCAGTGGGAGTCGTGCAGTTGAAGATTAATGATAAATTATTAGTCCTCAATAATGTATTATTAGTACCGGATTTTAGAATGAATTTAATTTCGGTTTCTAAATTAAAAAGCGATGGTTATTCCGTTTCTTGGATGATGATGCCATTATAAGGAAAAGAAGCGGTGAATATATTTGCAAAGGTATTTTTAATGATGGACTATATGTCGTTAATACTGCACAAACTCCTATGCATAAATCACTTAACTCTTTGTCTAAACCTAAAAAGAGAAAAGAACCTTCAAGCATAAACCAAACATATCTGTGGCATTTACGGTTAGGGCATGTAAACCTTGGAAGGATTCAAAGATTGGTAGATGATGGCCCATTAGATGATCTCCAAGTTGAGTCATTTCCAATTTGTGAATCCTGTCTGGAAGGTAAGATGACTAAAAGGGTTTTTAAAACCAAGGGAAACCGTGATCAGAATGTGTTAGAATTGGTTCATACAGATGTATGTGGTCCAATGAATATCCAGGCTTGGGGTGGTTTCAAATACTTCATCACGTATGGATACATCTATTTGATGTGATGTAAGTCTGAAGCCTTTTACAAGTTCAGAGACTTCAAGGCTGAAACGGAGAAGCGTCATGGGAAGAGTATCAAGTCACTACGATCTGATCGTGGTGGCGAATACATTAGTGGAGAGTTTTTGGATTTCTTGGCGAATGAGGGGATTTCGTCTCACCATCACACGGAACTCCACAACAAAATGGTGTGGCTGAAAGAAGGAATAGAACTCTTTTAGAAATGGTTAGGTCAATGATGAGTTATTCAGATTTACCTATTTTGTTTTGAGGATACGCCTTAGAAACAGCGGCGTACATTCTAAACCTGGTGCCTTCGAAATCAGTTCCAAAAACACCCACAGAACTGTGGAGTGGGCATAAGCCCAGTCTAGGACATGTTCGAATTTGGGGTACCCCAGCACATGTGCTGAATAAGAAAGCTGATAAGTTGGCATCTTGTACAGAAGTGCGAGTGTTTGTAGGATATCCTAAGGGAACGAAGGGTGGCTTGTTCTATAGTCCCCAGGATCAGAAGGTCATTGTTAGCACCAATGCCCGATTTCTGGAAGAGGATTATATGATTAGCCACAATCCCATTAGCGAGATAATTCTGGAAGAGCTAAGGGGTGAGACTCCGTCTATACCAATCGTACAAGCACCAACTAACACTGCACCACGTATCAATTTTGATACTTTTACACCAACTCAGGGTTTACCTCGTCATAGTGGGAGGGTTGTTCGTCAGCCGGAATGCTTCATAGGTGTGGGAAAGTCTTCGGACTCCATCCCAGGCGAAGATGAATCAGATCCCTGGACCTATAAGAAGGCAATCCAAGATAAAAATGCTGACTCCTGGAAAGTAGCAATGGAATCAGAAATGGGATCTATGGATTCCAATCAAGTGTGGGAGCTAGTAGAGCTACCTGATGGTGTACAAGCCATTGGGAGTAAATGGGTCTACAAGCGAAAGAAAGGAGGTGACAGGAAGGTTGAAACATTCAAAGCGAGGCTTGTTGCAAAAGGTTACATTCAGAAAGAGGGTATCGATTATGATGAAACCTTTTCGCCGGTAGCCATGCTTAAGTCAATCCAGATTCTTTTAACTATAGCTGCGCATTTGGATCTGGAGATTTGGCAAATGGATGTCAAGACTGCATTCTTGAATGGGAGTCTAGACAAGGAAATTTATATGCGCCAAGCAGAGGGATTCATTGCTGAAGGAGAAGAGCACTTGGTGTGCAAACTTAAGAAATCCATTTATGGACTTAAGCAAGCATCTAGATCTTGGAACACTCGTTTTGACGAAGTTGTCCAGTCATATGGATTCGTCCAATGTCCGAGTGAGAGTTGTGTGTGTAAGAAATGCGATGGAAACGTGTTGGTGTTTCTTGTACTATATGTAGACGATATCCTTCTGATTGGAAACAACGTGAAGGGATTGTCGGACATACGGGTATGGCTATCTGAGCAGTTCGATATGAAGGATATAGGAGAAGTAGGACACATCCTTGGAATCAAGATTTTTCGTGATCGGAAGAAAAGGATATTGTGCTTATCCCAGGCATCCTATATCGATACAGTGCTAAAGCGGTTTACCATGGAGAATTCCAAGAAACGTTTTCTACCTTACAAACATGGAATTCAACTATCTAAGGATATGTTGTAACACCCCCAAACCACTCGGGAATATTACAGCGCCGCAGACCCTCTCCGCGAGGATCTACCAGGCTAAATACAAAATAATGCATCACTTCACATGCCGACATGGCTACATAAAGGACCATTAGACCGATATGGTCTTATATCACAACACACAGAACAATACATACAAGATCCTTGCCCAGAACACATACCCACGCAGGGGCTAGAATACAATATCACTTCCATAATTCGATAAAATAACACATCGGAGGAATAATCAACACGACTCTACCAAATACTCTATAATTGGTCTTCACGTGATTAGTATCTTCGTTTCCCATCATCCTTCGTATCGATCCTGTGATTCGCTCCCGCTACTGCAAGTACCTGGACGCAATACAGACATCCACCCCCCTGAATACTCGGGGGTTAGCAAAACTCCACTGTTTTGCTAGTGCAAGTATAAAACAGAAGTACAAGCCATACACAACGTGCTTCAAGAATATAATAATTTTGAATATATTTCCCGAGATAAATCACTTAATCAAAACAGTTTGATTTATAAAAGGTAGGAAAAGAACCATGAGTCTCATACAAAATATTCTACGGTCTCGGGAGTTTGAAAACATTTGGAAATAAGGAATTCTCAAGTCTTTCGAAAACACTTGGGGACACGGCCCAAAATCAACTTTCCAAAATACGATTCCAATAATAAAATGCGGTTCCACAACCCAATTCACAACACACTGGGTCCAAGACCCTAATCATAAGCCACAGGGTCCACGACCCGAATCACATATCACATGTTCCTAAGGATTATTCGCGTCCCGTGCTAACAAGCCACGAACCTCAGATGCTCCCGTAGAACATACCTGAGTGAATAACCCAACAGGAAGCCATACCAAAAATCACATGTCCTCGTGGCCACAACCACAGAACCATTCCAAATCACAACCATAAGTTATCCCAGACGGCTAACAAGCCACGAACCTGAGTCCCCGCAGACATACCCGATGATAACCCCACAAGTTATCTCGGCATCGGGCTAGCAAGCCCCGAACCTCGGAGTCCCCGCAAGACATACCCGGATTGATAACCCTACGGTTACGCCCGACCCATACTAGCAAGTATGGATCCTGAGATTCAACAATCCTACCCGAGGCACATCACTTTCAAAGAATCACATCACAATGAGCGTAACATCAAGCCAAGCAACACTTAAACATCACAACCTCCTTTCAAAGGAGTAACAACTAATATCCCACGTAATACATTCTTAACGAACAAGTACACATAACATTACGTAATCCCCGGCAAGGGATTACGGTCTAATAAACTCATTCAAAGTGATCATATCATCGTTTCAACATACAAATCCAACACACATATTCCGAGAACACATATATTCACGAAGTACATAAATTATCGTTGAAAGACAACATTTATCGAGAATATACCGATCCCTTTTTACGTTCATTAAACATTGGGTTTCGCACGAATTCCTTTACCATTAATTACGCCTACGAAACATGAAATGTATGGACAAGATACTTGCCTCGATATCACGAGCAACGAAATGACGAACGGGCACGATCGGGCAACCTTCGAACCTCCAAAAACGATCAAGACTTCGACAGCCCACGAATACTACGAAAATAGCATCACCACGAATCAATAACACTAATCGAAATCCGAAACGATCCTAAAAACGACAAGGATCTAAGTATTCTCAAAGAAATCAAGAATCGTTGATCCGGGCGATAAAAATCGATGAACGGTTAACAAAATCTGAAGATTACGGTCAAGACAAACAAGAACAAATAACCGATCGGATGAGATCGGTCAAGAATCACAAATCCAAGCAAAAACCCCAAATTTAAGAAAATAGGGTTCTAACAAGAGATTACCTTGATTTGGACCAAGAAGACGATTAGATGTTGTTAAACATCTACAAATCCGCTCAAGGATGAAGCTAGAAGAAAAGGATCGGTCCTACTCGCCTTTGGATCTCACTCCCGTCGGAAGGGATGAAGAAAAGTGGGAAATGACGACTTAATGCTGCTGTCCAGTATTTATCTCGATGATTATTAGCGTGCGCTAATCACCCTTCATTAGCGTGCGCTAACGGGGTCAACGCTCCAGAAACCGTATAACATAGTTAGCGTGCTCTAGCCAATGTCAGAAGCGCGCGCTAACGGTCACAAAACCACCCGGTAGCCTCGGACGTAACCGCACCTACCGAGTAGCGTGCGCTAGAAAGAAGAGGGAGCGTGCGCTAAGCGACCGATAGCGTGCGCTATCTATCGGCCTTAGCGTGCGCTAACAAAGCTCCATCGATCCGGTAGCTACCGGATCGCTTCGAATCGCCGATTAGCGTGCGCTACACATTGATAGCGTGCGCTAAACACCACGCAGTAGCGTGCGCTATGCTTCAAGCATTAGCGTGCGCTACACCACAAAATCTCAAAAACTCACAAAGCGATCCGAAATGCCTCCAAAAACATGTCCCAACAAGTCACAACCAAACATGGCACGAAATTCCAACTATGAGGACAATGACAATCCGATAAAACCCAGAAAACCCAACGAATCCGGAATAAAGATCTCGGGTATTACATTCTACCCCTCTTAAAAGAAGTTTCGTCCTCGAAACTTGAAAAATAGAACGAACGACGCAGAACAACTCAGATAACACACGATATCCGTTGCCGAAATAACAAAACACAACGAATGAAAATCGATACGGTCGAACAATTCAACCGTACATCAACCAAAACACGAGCTATACGCTGGACCAATACGAAATTCCACAGCCTAAGGGTTGGAAGATCGAACACAAAACAGATTTCCTGAACTTAAGGAAATTACGAAGGAGTCCTAACGCTCAACAATTACGAAACGAGATCAACAAACACTGAACCATCAAACGATTGAGTTACAACGATCGAGACAACAACAGTCGATCAATCATGTTCGAATCACGACGAACAATAATACTCAAACAACAACCCCAAAGTTCACATGGTCGTAACCGTGGCGCTGATGGTCACGGGGATCAGACGCGGAATCGAGAGAATGCCGCTGGGAATGATCTTAGTTTGGGTGTTGCTACTATATTGCAACAAGTAGCGACTCAGATGACTCAGTTGACCCAGGTGGTTCAACATAGCATTGACGCGAGTCAGAACGTCGGTGTGAATCAATGGCTTCGCGAGGTAGTTCGTATGAATCCCCCTCGATTCGCCGGTGCTGCGGATGCGTTGGGCTGTGATGGTTGGATTTTCCAGTTGGGAAAGATTTTCGAGGCTGTCGGATGTCCTGAAGAACGGAAGGTACCTATCGCTCAGTACCTTCTCGACAAAGATGCCGCTAATTGGTGGGAAGCTGTAAAACCTCATGATCGTGATGTCACGTGGGCGGAGTTCCAAGCACTTATGGAAGCTGAGTTCTGTCCGAAACCGATTAGAGAGCAGAGGATTCGCGAATTCTACTTGGCAGAACCGCAAGATATATCGGTGTCGCAGGCTATCATCGATTATAGCAAACAACTCAGTTATGTGCGAGATCGGGTGAGAACCGAGGAAGAGAGGATCCTTCACTTTGACAGACGGATGAAGCCGGATATTCGCGTATATATGTCGGGATTCAATTGCACTTCGTTGAGGGACTATCAAGATCGAGCATTAGCCCGTGAACTAGCTTCGTTATCATCGGAGCGTGTGTCCGAGTCGAAGAAGCAGAAGAAGTCCGATGACCGTGTGGATGGTACAGGAGTTGGTGTTTCTAGTTTTCAATGTCGTAGCCTTTCCGCTGTGAAGCTCCATCGCTCGATGCGTGGAACTGAGAGTTCCAAGTCCTCTGCTCGACTCTGGTAAAGCCAGGAGATGTTTTAATCGTAATGTGACGGGACATGTTCGTGCATTGTCCTTCCCCACCCGATGCGTGTTATAGGTGCGGACTCGAGGACAAGGTTCGGTTTGCGAGATGGTTACCGAGCATTCCGAGGCGAGGACTTGAACTTTGATATCGGCATCGACTCCGAGTAGTCCGGAGGGGCGTGGTCTATCGATTGCATGTTGAATTATTTCCCTTGCTTTGTTGTTTGAAATTAGATTGACTTCTTTTATTTGAAGTGGATCGGATTTTGAACTCTGTACTCTCGACTCTGTCGAATCGTTTATATTCGTTGATATTTTCTGATCTTGTCCTGTCCTGTGCTTTTATTGATCGAACGAGTTGTGGTATTGTTTCAGAATGACCCGTTTGTCGTTATGACTCTCCAAATTGCTAATCCCTTTCCTGTGGATCTTATGTGAATGCACATCTTGTTGTCTTCACCGGATCGTATATTATCTCTAGTCGAGAAACCTATAGGTTTGTTGAATATTAATAATTTTTTCAGCGATTTGCTTGCCTTTCTGGATCAAGGAGTAGATCACAAATTTACATCTCAGCCATCACGAGATCTAGTAATATGTGCTGACACTGTTGCTGATCTACTTATAAAGTTTGAGGCATATATTTCAGTTAAGAATTTGGAAGTCAAATCGTTCCAGATCCTGATTCATTGTACAAATGTGAGAACTCGCACCGGAATCAAGTATCCAAGAAGTAGAATATACAGTTACAGAACAATTTGTTTCTAAAACTAGTAGTTCCGTACCTGACGGCGCATTACGGTCAAGTTTTGGACAGTACCTCTTCCAGTGGCCTAGCTCACCGCAGTTGAGGCATACATCCGTTTTCTTGGCCCCCTTACTCTTTTGAACCATTGGGGCCTTGCCCTTTCCCTTGTCGATCTTGGCTATTGGACCTAACTGCTTCTTGTTCTTTTTCTTCTTATTCTTGGACTTCCAAGTCCCAGAAGAAATCACAAGTGCAGCTTCCTTTCCCTTTGTCTTCATCTGAGACTGGCGAAATCGCTTGTTCATTAGCCCAGCTAAGTTACATGTAATCTCATTGCAGTTGAAGTTCATGACAAATTGTCAAAAGGAGTCAGGAAGTGACTGTAGGATAAGGTCAGTTTGGAGAGATGCATGCATCTGAAAATCAAGAGCTTCCAATCTCTCAATCATCGAGATTATCTTGAGGACATGGTCCCCAACCCTCTCTCCTTCCTTCATCCTGGCGCCGAATAATTGCTTTGATATCTCATATCTAGCAGTTCGGCTATGCTCTCCATAGAGTTCAGCCAGGTGCGCTAAGATGGCTCGTGAAGACGTCATCTTTTCATGGGCACGTTGAAGCTCATTGGTCATTGAGCCTAACATGTACCCTCGCACTCTTATGTCGTTTTTTACCCATTTCTCATGGGCATGACATCTTCCTGATTGCCTCGGGTTCTTGCAGGAGCCGCTGGGATGTCCGCCTCTAAGACGTATCCTAGCATTTCCATAGTTAGGACAATCCTCAAGTTCCGAAGCCAGTCCACATAGTTCGGACCAGTCAGGACGTTCTTTTCAAGTAGTACAACGAGTGGGTTCATTGTCATATTGAGAGTTTTGTTAACTGCAGAGAATAATTTGAGATTCGTTAGTGATTGTTTAATTATGATCCGAGTAAAGAATTTAAGGACTTTCTTTATTCATAACTCGACTCCCACTATTTTATCGACATTTACACACTCCCATGTTAAATCCGGAAGTCTTGGGTAACTTCATAGTGGTGATCGATTTCTTTACAAAGTTTAATAGAGGGCAACCCATACGGTTTATATTCTATTATTCTTTATAAAGTGGTGTCTAATACCAACCCATCTAATGGATGATTCGATCTTCTTTTACCCCTAGTTCACTTGCCCTCAACCCATTCGGTTTATATGGCTCGCTGAACTATGTAAGTTTAAACCGTCAACTCCTATTAGTCTGACAATTGAATCTTACCCGGCAACCCATACGGTTTATAGGGGTTTGATTTGTCACAACCAAAGGCATCTAATGCACTCTAGGAATTTATCAACTTTCCCCAAATATATTACCCCGACATACTCGGAAGAATAATATTCCGGTTTAGATTTCAATTTTCCATGAGTTTGACGGAGGGTAGGAAACTTCGTAACCTTTATAACTTAGTGTTTGTAAGTGGGAGTATTAACGCGATTATATGTTACACTTTGCACATTAATCCGTTTATAAGCGCGGTTTGTCGGTTTGTTTGTTTGTCATACAATATGAAAACATACACAACCTAAAACTAACAACATGCAGTTCATGGACCGTTCCTAGAACAAAAACATCGTAATCTAATTACATGTCTTCGGTCTTGAATCTTCGTCTTCTCGAGCGGATCTTCCTCCGGTCTTCGTCATTACAAATAAATTTTACATTTGAAAAATTGCATCCTATACAAATTTTCTAGTAAAATAAATAGGCTCAAAACGGCCTTTACAACCCAATCGAACAAAACAAACTATTCAAAACTAGGTCCATGAACTACATCCCCATTCAAAATTAATGCAACAATTATATTAAAATAAATGGCAATAATGATTAATCTAAAATTAATCTAATCAACAAAAAATAATCCAACAATTAGAATTAATCCAATTAATTCACTTAACCGTTAATTTTAATTTGCTAGGACAAAATAAATATTTCATTAAATTAATTCCCTTAAAATAAATTACCATAATCATATTCTAGTCAAACTTCATCCAATATAATGTGCGTAAAATTAATTTACCGAACGAAATATAAAAACGGAGTCGGAAAACACAAGGCCCGGCCAAGCCCGTTCGACAGTGGCTGCCCACCACCAAGAAATTGACCCAGCTTAGCCAAATTTAACCGGCCAATAAGCCAATTTAAATTAAATTTCAGAAATTCACTTATTAGCCCAAGAAATTTCGATACCTGAGTCACGGTCCTACTAATTTTCCGGCTCATTTTTTTCGTCCAGAATCCAAAAATAATATTTTTCTAATTTTTATATAACACAATTAAATCAGTTTTTCAAAAGAAAAATAGATTTATATTGTAACATAAAATTATGAAAAATAATTTTTAGATGAACAATTAAACATCAACAATTAAAACGATTATGATTCTAAATCATAAAAAAAATCAAGCATTCCAAATGTAAATATCGAATATACGATTGCATAGACCTCGCTCTGATACCACTGTTGGGATTCGGTGATTAAAAACGAGTTACGCAGCGGAATTAAACCGGTCAAACCGGATAAAAACCAAACCCCAAAAACGGATCGATCAAGCATTGTATAAACGAATATAAAACTACGAAGATAAATTAAGAAATCATACCCTCGTAGACCTTTGATAATATCTTCTTGATTCCGAGTACGAACACGAATTCAATCGAACAAGCTTTTGGAAATTCCCGAGCACCGAAATCACCGTGCCTCTACGTATCACGCGTCGAAAGATGACCGGAAAATATTTCTATCAATTTATACTCTAAGTATACGGCTAGAAATTGATAGAATTAACTTATATATATTTTTATAAATACTCTAAGTATTTTATAAAAATTATTTTCTCTCAAAATACACTTAGAACTCAAAATGTATAAACTTAGAAAACTTTCTCTCACTCCTTAGCATCAACTCACGGCTGATCCTCTGTTTAAATGAGGGAGATGGTGTTTGTTTTATAAACAAAACACACACCTCATCAATTATTTCAAGAATAAATAATGAACTAATAATACATCAAATGTATTATTAAGTCCCCACATTTATAAAAAAAATCACCAAGTCAATTGATGAAAGTGGGGTGGCGGCTAAGGGAGGAGAAAAAGAAGTTGGTTCGTTTGGTCCAGTGAAACGGACCTCGTGTATCTAATCCGATAGATAAACCTTGGTATGTTTCAATATTAATATAATTAATTAATCTAATTAATTAATTATATTAAAAATAAATTCTCTAAGAAATAATATGAATAAATTAATTACCCAGTAATTTATTTAATTAACGAGACCGATTTAATTTATCCAATAAATTGAATTAGGCATCCAATGTCCAATATTAACCAAGAGAGAATAAGTTAAATATAATCCGTCGTCAATTCCTCGTGCGCGACTGTAGGTTCGTCTTAGTTAGCATTGGGAGGATCCAATGAGTGTTAGCACCACTTAGCCAGTCTCGTGGCCCACACCGTAACCTAACTAAGAACGAATGATAGGATCATTCCAAAACCATTATGTCGTGAATACCGTATATGTATAAACCCTTCAATCATATGTCCCGGTCAAGTATTAGGGTCACGGTAAAGTCAAACCCTATTGTATCTTGACTCTATGCATTTGTTAATACAAATCGAGATCATCGAGCTCTCGTGTATCAAATACAACTAGCTCTAACTGCTTTGGCCAAAGACTTATGATCTCATTTGCCATTAACCGCATAGGACATTTACCTGCTCACTAACAGGAGAAAGAATTCTATCTTGGTATTCAGTAGAGACTGCTACTTGCCCACTAAGTTGCATTTCGAGGTTGACCACACCAACCGGCGATTGGATCGAACTACTCTAATGACTAACTTAATGTCACAAGCACATCTCCTACTGAAACCTCAAGTCAAAGGTCCACGTATACCTATCACAACCTTTCGATTCAGTCATTGACAATCCCTGAGTGATATCCATGTGACCGAATCGAGGTGAGTCGTGTTCGAGTATACTAATCCCATTAACATACCTATAACGTGTGCTCCCACTAACTGTTAGTGAAAACTTGTACTCTACATGTCAAAGTACACGTTATACAAGTCTTGTCTAAACTTACTGCCCAATTAAGTTTTATCGACTTGCGAACTAGTTAAGCATTCGAGATGTAAACACTTCTAGTGCCTATCTCCTTATCTCCATATGGAGTAGAATGTTCGCTCTCAAATGCAAGGACTATTATTCTATATACTAAATCACAATGCCAGTGATATACAATAATATAGAAATAATAACTGCTTTATTAAATATTCATAATTACAATACAATTGCTCTCACTCTCTCATCCTCTGAGTGGCATTTGAGGGCATATTCCTAACAGTCGGTTACCATAGCGTGTCGTGTGGGGGTCGCATCATCGGGTATCTGAGTCGGGCTGACGAGTGGGTACCGAATAGCTCGATCCATTAACTATCATACATATCCACAATAAACAACGACGTAGAGAACGCAAAAACAAAAGGATAGTGGCGCGGAGTTGGAAGAGTAGCCCGATCCCTTAATTATCATATCCATGCACAATAAACAATGGCGTAGAGAACTCAAAGACAAAAGGATAGCGGTGCGAAGTTGGAAGAGTAGCTCGATACATTAACTATCGTATCCATCCACAGTAAACAACGACATAGAGAATGCATAAACAAGATGATAAAGGTGCGGAGTTGGAAGGGTAGAGGCGATTTGTTTAGCTCTTAATGATTAAGAGCAGACCTCTTAATCGATAAGAGGTTGGGGGTGTTTGGCCAAAGTAAAGGCCTCTTAGGGGCTGTTTGGTAGTTGCTGAATGGTTTGGTGCAGAATGGTTGAGAGTTCAGAATGGTTGAGAGGCTCTTAATGATGTAGTGCAGGATGAAATATAGTTGTTTGGTAACTGTTCTGAATGGACAGTCTGAATAACAACAAATTACCATTTTAACCCTCCATATGATTAGTACTAAAATGAAATATAGTTGTTTGGTAGATATCTGAATAAAACAACACTTTGCAAATAAAATTACATACTCAATATTACTAGCTCAGAAAGGCATATGGTATTAATCCAAACAAACATAAATTATTCAAGTTCTAGAATAAATAAAAACATAACAATAAAATTCTAACATAATAGTTTTTGAACAATTCTTAATTTGAAGCATTTAACATTAATTGATTCGCAATCTGCTCACGTAAATTAGCCATATATTCATTGTTTTGAGTACCATAAGGCCTTCCATCCATGTCATCTTCATCGCCTCCCTCAATTTCTTCTTGTCTCTCAGCAACAAACACCGGGTCATTGTCATAATCCATGAATAACTGATCATGGACATTGCATCTTCTTATAAAATTGTGAACCGCAAAACATGTAATCACAACGTTTCTTTGTATTCGAAACGGGTAGGGAGCCATGCGCTTAAAAATTGGAAATCTTGCCTTCAAGATGTCGTAGGCACGCTCGATAACATTTCTGAGTTGCGCATGAGCATGGTTGAACCTTTCTTGTTTTGTCAAGGCACGTTGTCATCGAAAATCAGCAAGCTAATACCTCATATTGCGGTATGGGGTCATAAAACCATGAGTGTTGGCATACGCAGCATCACAAAGATAATACTTATCTACAATTGAAATGTGGATGTAAAAGCATTATATAAAATATATAAGAATTAGTAAATATTTAAAGTTACGTAAAATTATATATACCTCGTGGAGGAAAGGGAAACCCAGATGTTGGACTAAATGCAACTTCTCTCAACACTCTAGCATCATGTGCTATACCTTCCCATCCAGCCCAAACGTACGTGAAAAGCATATTAAAATCACAAATACCTAAAACATTTTGGTAACATTCACCTCTTCCTCTACCTCTATAACGAGCTTGTTGATCAATAGGCACGATTGCATGTATGAGAGTTCCATCTAATGCACCTATTACCCCCTTTATTGTAAAATACAAATTATTAGACACAATTATGTTATGGATTATAGTTTGTGTTATAGATAAATTACCGGAAATATTCTTCGGATATTTCTTTGACGTTCTGATGTATTCGAGGTTCCCTCGAAAGGTGTTGGTCGTATAGCTTCTTTTGCAAATTTCATCATTGCTCGTAGCACCTCATGAAAATATCTATGAATAGTCTCCGTGGAGTGTTGAAATCTCCGTTTAACCATTCTAAAACGTTCGTTATGACCAATAATCGTCAAAAATATAGCCATCTTTTCCTCGACGGTGACATTCCTACTACTTTCCAACCAATTTTTTTCTTTAAAATGATTGCATAGCAGTATATATGCATCACGAGAAAGCCGCATCAATTCAACACATTGCGTATTTGATCCGCCTAACAATTCTAGTGTATACGCATGTCGAGTTAAGGCGGAAGTGTTATCTCTTATTCGTTCTATTGTTGATGAAATTTTGTATTTCCAATACCAATAGATGATCAAAACCAACAATAGATCCTCCTCAAAGTTCATGTATTACCTTGAAAATAAAATACAACAATTATACATGAGAAACACATATATTAAACACAAAACACCATAACACAGAGTTTAATCCCAAAAACAAAATACAAGTATTCCTAAAACATAGTTCAAACCAAAACATGTATATTCCCAAAACAAAGTTCAACCAAGACAAGAAATATTCCCAAAACAAAGTTCAACCAAGACAACAAATATTCCCAAAACAAAGTTCAACGAAGACACAAATATTCTCAAAACAAAGTTCAACCAAGACAACAAATATTCCCAAAACAAAGTTCAACCAAGACAACAAATATTCCCAAAACAAAGTTCAACGAAGACACAAATATTCTCAAAACAAAATTCAACCAAGACACAAATATTCCCAAAACAAAGTTGAATCTAAACCCAACAACTAGAGTAGTCCATACTTACGGGCCGTAAGTGTTAGGAATACTTGTTAGATTTTGATGATGTCATTAATATAAAATCAAATGTTTATTACTTGGCAAAAGTGTAAGGAAGAACCAAATGAGTATCTTCCATAGGCCAAAATATGTTAAAAAGAAGAACCAAATGAGTATCTTCTGTAGGCCAAAAATTAGTTAGGCTGAAAATTGGCTAAGTACTGAGTACAGCTAAGTTCATCAGAGAGGATCAGTCGAGTCGAGTCAGAGCAGTCCTGGTCAACATAATTTATCAGAGAAGTTTGACCAGACTGCAGCCAAGATACCTCAGGGAAGTCACCTGATCAGATAAGTCACAAATAGTGAACAGCAGAGAGGTCCTGACTGCAGAGACGTTAGCTGCATATCAGCCTACTCGAAGTCAGCCAAGTACTCCAAGTCCACGTCAGCATGAGTTGAAAAGTCAAGTATTACGGAAAGTCACATGCAAACGTGAAGAGACAAATTGGAGTGATTCCCGCAAGAGATATGATTTAAATAAATCATCCAGACCCACCTTGAAGACTTTAATCGTTTTATATTCAAAAGATTCGGCGCTCACATGCAGAAGTCTTCACAACGGTCGGAAGATAAAATAAAATAAAGGGAATCCAGCCTTGCAACGTTCAGAAAGATTAAACAATGAAGTCTCCCTCTAACGGACGGATTTGTTCAAAAGATTTGCAACGGCTACAAGGAAAAAGCTCAGAGATCGTGACCTATATATATCCGAAGATTTGAAGCTGAGCAACTACCGGTGCGAACATACTTTCAAGCGATCAAATCAATCAAGCAATCTTAAGCAATCAATAGCATCGTGATAAAGAGCAGTTCTAAAAGTTCATACTTAAAGAAGCTCTTAGTTGGAGAAGACAAAAACTCTTGTCTATAATCCTGAGTACGGGGATACTTCACTGGTTGAAGTAAGAGACTGTAAAGGCATCCAAGGATCGAGGATCAAGAGGTGCAAGGCAGTCAAGTGTGTACAACGGCACGGATTTCCACCGTTGGAAGTCTGTAGTGTGGTTTGAATCACTGTAATATTTATCACTGGTTGAAAATTATAGTGAATTCATCTCCAACTGGTTTGGAGAAAAGTGGATTAGTAGAGGATTACCCCACATCTGAGACCACTATAATTGCCTGCGTTATTTACTGTTTTATTGCATCATACTTTAACTGCTGCATTCATTGATAAGTGTTTCATTAGTTGCTTTCTATTCGTCATCAGCTGACTTCCGCATATATTAAAGAACAAATGACTCCAAGTCATTTGTCTACCTATCAGCTGAAGAAACTCACTCTTCGTGAAAAAGAGTTTAAGAGTTTCTACAAGTCTATTCACCCCCCCTCTAGACTTGTATCTGGACGACTTGTGACCTACAAGTGGTATCGGAGAGGTTGGTTCATTTATTTCACGAACCAGATCTATATCAGATATATATATATATATCTTTACTCTCACTTTATAATGGAACACATGCACTCTAGACTCCCTGTGTTTTCAGTTGACGAGTATGATCTGTGGAAGATAAGGATGCAGGCACACTTATCTTCGATTCATGACGACATGTGGTGCATCATCGAGGACGGTCCATTCATCTTTGAGAAGGACAACACACAGAGATCGCGGCGGGGAAGCCGAGAAGATTCCTAAGAAGAGGACAGAGCTGACTCCCGAAGAAAGAAAGCTGGCCAATCTTGATAACCGGGCCAGAGATGTGTTATATCAAACTCTTGACAAATCCACCATGGTCAAGATCAAGAACTGTAAGAATGCCAAAGAAATCTGGGACACATTAGCCCTAATGTGTGAAGGAACGGAGCTGATCAAGGAAAACAAGCTGTTAATTGCTAGCCAAAAATTTGACAACTTTAAAATGAAGAATGGTGAATCCATAGATCAAGTGGACACAAGGTTCACTGAGATTATTAATGAGATCAACTCCCTGGGCAAAACCTATGGCAACAGGGAAATGGCACTAAAGGTTCTCAGATCTCTCAACCCCGAATGGAGCATGAAGGCCATGGCCATGAGAGAGTCCAAGGACCTGAATAAGATAAAGATTCAAGAGATGTTCTCTGATCTGAAGGCTTATGAGTTCGAGCTTCCAAGTTCATCCTCAACTGAGCCTGCAGAGAAGGGAATCGCATTTGCAGCCAAGTCCCTGCCAAGAGCCTATCTGATGTGAAACCTCCAAATCCACTAGATTTTGAGGAAGAATGGCGTTTATAATGCAAAGGTTCAGCAATTTTAGAAAGAACTACTCCAAATATAAGAAAAATTATAAGGAGAATCCAAGAAGGAACCAGAAGGCTGGAAGCTGGAAAGTAGAATGCTACAATTGTCACAAGATCGGACACATCCAAATGGATTGTCCCGAGCTCAAGAAGGACGAATCCAAGAAGGAGGTGGGCAGAAAAGAAGATAGAAGAAAGGCCCTCATCGGAGAAGACCAGGAGCATGTCGAATCAAGCAGCGGATTCTTTTCTGATGAAGATGAGGAGTATGACTGCCTGATGGCAAACCTAGCTGATGAAGAGAAAAGCTGGAAGGACTACAACCACATCTCCACAAGCTCGAATTTTAGAGGTGAAGAATGGTTTGTAGACTCTGGATGCTCGAGGCATATGACCGGGAACAAGAAGATGCTGTCCAAATACATCAAAGAAAGAGGTCCCGATGTAACCTTTGGAGATAGCTCTAGAGGACAGACAAAAGGCTTTGGAGAGATGCACCGAGGAAACATTGTGATATCCAAAGTTCATTATGTCAAAGGACTCAAGTACAACCTCCTGAGCATAAGCCAATTCTGTGACGAAAAGAACCTAGTAGTATTCACCATCTTGAAGTGTATGGTAATAGATATATTATCTGGAAAAATAAAGCTACAAGGTTTCAGAAGGAGAGATGTCTACATGATTGATTGGAACACAGGAACACCTAACTCCTATTTTCTATCCAAGACAGTAGCTGAGAATGGATGGCTGTGGCACAAAAGACTATGTCACCTGAACTTCAAAGCCATCAACAAGATTAGTTCTCAGAAGCTGGTCAGAGGACTTCCAAATGAAGCATTCAAGAAGGAAGCACTTTGTGATGCATGTCAGAAGGGAAAGCAGACCAAGGCATCGTTCAAGCCAGTTCAGCCTACAACGCTCACAACAAGGATCTTAGATCTACTCCACATGGATCTATTTGGTCCTATCAAGCCAAGGACTCTGAGCGGCCGGAAGCATGCACTTGTAATAGTAGATGATTATTCAAGGTACACTTGGATTATCTTCCTATACAAGAAAAGTGAAACCTTGACCAAGTTACCTGAGCTGCTGAGAAGGATCCAGAATGAGAAATCCCTTTCCATAATCAAGATCAGATCAGATAGAGGAGGAGAGTTTCTCAACAAGGCGATAACTGATTACAGCGATCAGAATGGGATCCAGCATGAGCTCTCTGCAGCCAGGACGCCCCAGCAGAATGGTGTTGCTGAAAGAAGGAACAGAACCCTGAAGGAAGCAGCAAGGTCCATGATTGCAGAAGCGGACCTGCCCAAAAGGTTCTGGGCTGAAGCTGTCAACACAGCCTGTCACACCCAGAACAGGAGTATGATAGTAGGGAGACATGGCAAAACTCCCTATGAGGTTTGGAATAATAGAACTCCTACTGTTGCTTACTTTCATGTTTTTGGTTGTAAGTGTTTCATCCACAACAACGGTAAAACACAGCTAAATGCCTTTGATGCTAAAACTGATGACGGTCTCTTTATGGGATATTCACAAAGAAGCAAGGCATATAGAGTTTTTAATAAAAGAACCTTAGTTGTGGAGGAAACACCCCATGTTGTTTTTGATGAATCTACCATTGAGTACAGGAAACAAGTTGAGCTAATTGAGAACAAGCTCAAGTTAGCAACCCTTGAAGAAGTCATTGTTCATGACACTGGAATGGTGGACTCACCTGCAGACCAGCCTGATGACCCATCTGCAGCTGCTGAAGACCCAACTGCAGATCAGACAGGATCACCAAACCTATCTGATCCAGTTGCCGCTGAAGAAGACCCAGCTGTAGCTGACAAAGACTCATCTGCAGATCAGAACCAACCTGCAGATGACAAGACGGTAGCTGATCCAGTTGCAGACCAGAACCCAGCTGATGCAGATATCCACCAAGGCAATCCAACAGGGGGAACAAACCCAGAAGAGGACGATATCCCCAAATAGCTCAAGGATCACCCAATCCAGCAAATAATTGGAAAGTTGACTGATGGAGTTAAGACGAGACAGTCAACCCTACCAGCAGGAATGGCGATGTTCTCATGTTTTATGTCGCAAATTGAACCTAAAACCACAGAACAAGCCTTGGAAGATTATTCATGGATTAATGCCATGCAAGAGGAATTGGAGCAGATGGAAAGAAACAAAGTTGGGGAACTAACAGACAGACCTGATCACAAGAAAGTTATTGGCACCAAATGGGTGTACAAAAACAAGAGTGATGAAGACGGAGCTGTTGTTAGAAATAAGGCCAGACTTGTAGCAAAAGGTTATGCACAGTGTGAGGGAATAGATTTTGATGAAACCTATGCACCTGTTGCAAGATTAGAAGCCATCAGACTATTCCTCGCATATGCTGCATTCAAAGACTTTGAAGTATATCACATGGATGTAAAGAGTGCTTTTCTGAACGGAATCCTAGAAGAAGAAGTCTATGTAGAGCAACCCCCAGGTTTTGTCAAAGGAGACAAAGTCTATAAGCTGTTGAAGGCTCTGTATGGACTTAAGCAAGCACCAAGAGCGTGGTATGAAACACTGTCTGTGTTTCTTGAGAAAAATGGATTTTGCAAAGGGAAGGTGGACAAGACCCTATTCAGAGTGGAGCACGAAGGCCACATATTAATAGTCCAGATTTATGTGGATGACATCATATTCGGATCAACCAATCCAGAGCTATGCGAGAAATTCTCCAACCTCATGCAAGGAGAATTTGAGATGAGTATGATGGGAAAGCTTAACTTCTTTCTCGGACTACAAGTTAAGCAGATGGAAAAAGGAATTTTCATCAACCAAGCAAAGTATACCAGAGATCTTATCAAGAGATATGGAATGGAATCAGCCAAGCCCGCAAGAATTCCAATGAGCACAAGTACTCACCTGGATGCAGACGAGGCAGGCATATCAGTGGACTCAACCCACTACAGAGGACTCATTGGATCTCTTCGCACTCACCGCAAGCGTGCCGCATATCATATGTCGTTGGAGTTTGTGCAAGATTCCAGTCCAAGCCGAAGCAATCACACCTAGATGCAGCCAAGAGGATAATAAAGTACCTTAAGTCTACAATTAATGTTGGACTATGGTATCCCAAGGATGATAATTTCGAGCTGTCAGGATACTCAGATGCGGATTTCGCAGGATGCAAAATCAACAGGAAGAGCACTAGTGGAACGTGTCAATTCCTAGGAACCAGACTGATATCCTGGTTTAGCAAGAAGCAGGTTTCTAACTCTATCTCCACTACAGAGTCAGAATACCTAGCTGCAGGTAGCTGTTGTGCACAAATTCTATGGATCAGACAACAGTTAGGGATTATAATATCATTGTAAATGAAGTTCCTATCTGGTGTGACAACAATAGTGCTATTGCAATAACCAACAATCCGGTTTTGCATTCAAGGACGAAGCACATTGATGTTAAGCACCACTTCATTAGAGACTATGTGCTTAACAAAAGGGTTAGAGTTGAAAGAGTCAGCACAGACTACCAGATAGCTGACATCTTCACTAAACCCTTGCCAGAAGAAAGATTTTTGGAGCTGAGCAGAGACCTTGGATTACTAGATTGGGAATCTAGTACTGAAGCAAGTTAAAGCATTTCAGAGGAAGGATGGACCCCAGCTGAAGAATCAGATCCTAGCTGATGCAGGCGAGAAGACGAAGGACGGACAAAGCAACCTAGCTTATCAGAATACCAGGCGAGAAGTCAACTCACCTGATGCAGAGCGGTCAACAGTCAACAAATCAGACCAGCTAAGTTCTCTAAACTGACCTCTGAATATTTAATTATTATCTGCCACATCTATATTATATTAATTTTGGTTAACAACTGGCAGTTAAATATATATTTTCCTAAGACAAGTGGCAATTTTAATACACGCGTCAATCGCCTATTAAATCAACCTCCACGGTGGCCAATCAGAATCAACCGTCAAATTTTAAAATGGGCCACAGATTCAAATTTAAAATTCAAAAGAATATCAAAAGGCATACCACCGTTTCAAATATATAATAAATTAATACAAATGTCTTTTCATCTTCTTTATAAGGAAAGAAGACCTTTCACTTTACTCTTTACGCTCACAGAAACCCTAGATTTTTCAGAGCAAAAATTTCTTGTACACCAAATACACTAAAATCTTCTATTTGCAGAAATGGCATCTTTCGGAGGAGTTAATTTGAAGGCGGTGAAAGACCAGATCATTTTCTCGCTGGTCGTCGACTTTGAAGGCTTATTGGAAGCCAATCTGAAGGACTACGACATGCTTAATCTGATTCGCGCAATGAAGCTTAATGGGATCTACCCATTTCTAGACATCAACCCGCAACATCTGTTCAAAGAGGATGTCATCGAGTTCTATCGCGAAGCTTATTTGATTCAAGACGGAATTCATAGCACAGTTGGCGGAATACCAGTCAGCATATCTCGAGAGACGATCCGTACTGTCTTCGGAATGAAGCACCGTGGTTTAGCAGTCGAAGCTCTCAAGCAATCCGCCGCCGAAACCTGGAAAAAGATTAAGGTGGAAAATATCCCGTAAAAACTGAAATTCACAGCCAAGAGAAGTGAACTCAAGAGGATTTACCGTTTTGCGTTGGACATTACCAACAAAATAATAATGGGGATGGCCGACAGTTATGATCAACTGTCGTCATCAAAGTTTATGGTGCTGGGAGCACTGATTCAGGAAGAAGAAGTTGGCTGGGCTGATTACATCTTCAGGCAACTCGTGCGAGAGGTCAACAAAGTCGAGTGGCTTGATGATGAGAAGAAATTCAAAACAAAGCTGGCGTTTGGAACGCATCTAAGTTGGTTTTTGGAAAAGACTGGTGTGGCAAAGGGAAACACTGACCCCTTCCACCCCAATAAAAGGCTTGGTCATATGGACCACGAGAAGGTGAGGAAATTCGGAGGAACTGGGAGAGCAGCTCAGATGTTGAAGGAGCTGCCGGACACAAGGACATATCCAAGATACTATTCATCAGGAGAGTCGGACAGACCTGCAGCTGATATCACAACTGCAGTCGAGTCCGACACCGAGTCCGACGACACTCCCATTGCAGTCAGATTTAAGAGAAGGGGACCAGCCCCTGAAGGACCCTCTATTCTGCAGTCATCACCAGAACCCTCTCCCAAGAGGCTAAGAAAACTGCAATTTAGTGAGGAAGAGCAGTCTGAACACCTTGCCAGCTCCTCAGCCAGATCACCAATTCATCTGGAAGACCTGCCTGCCCCAGGCACCCTCGAGACTCGGATTGTACCTGTACTCACCCCCCCAGCCTACATTTCCGAAGAAGAAGAAGCAGGTCTCATAATTTCTATCCCTGAAGCTGTTTATACCTTTAACCTGCTAGAAAACAATACTTTCAACCTATCAATTGAACAACTCCAGCTTGTTAATCCACAAGCATTAAAACACTCTTTTGTAAATATTTTTGAAGAGTGGAAGTTTTTCAAAACTATGACATTTTCAAACCTTCAAACCTACATTGCAACTAGTGGTTGGGAATATCCCCAAGCCACTGAGGAGGTTCTGATTCACTTTTGCAAAGAATCAGACTTAGTATTAATCCTCCAGGATAATTGGTTCATGTCCCATTTTAAAACAAACATGGACCAATTTATCCATTCTATAATACTTAGCATTTTTGATGGTTCTTTTGGAGAAGAGGAGGAGGAAGTTGAAAAAGAGATTAGAATTGAGGAGGTAGATGGAGAAGGAAATAATGAAGTTGTTGAAGAAGAAGAAGAAAAGCAGGAAGAGAGAAAAACAGAAGAAAACACTCTAGTTGAAAAATAGTCAGAAGAAATTGAGAAAACAGAAGAGTTGGCTGATGAAGAAGAAGAAGAAGAAGGAGAAGAGGTAGAACAAGAAAAAGATGATGATGATAATAATGATGATGATGAAAGAGAAGAATAGGAGAAGGATGATGATATCAATGATGATGATAATGATGATGATGATGGAGGAGATGCAGGAGCCGAAAAAGAAAACGAAAAAGAAAAGGATGAGGAGGAAGAAAAGGAAAAGGCAGAAGAATAGAAGGAGGAGGATCAGGAGAAAGAGAAAGAGGAAGAAGAAGAAAAGGAACCAAAGCCGGAGCCAGAGCCAATTCAAGAAACTGCAGACAGGACTGTGGTACCTGCCCGGTACACCAGCCTAGATGCAGAGCTAGCTGAAGACTCCAGGTTAGGGACCCCGGAGAAAACCCCCTCTGGACTACCAGCTGCAGACAGAAGTCTGCAGTCTAGTGGCTCTTTTGCAGAAGGCTCAGGAGAGCACTCTCCCTCAGCTCAGATATCTCCTGCCATGACTGAGCTGATCAGGCAAATCGTCAAAGATACAATTGGAGAGCTGCTAACGTCTCAGGTCACTCCTGAACTTCAATCAATCAATGCCAAGATCGACACTCTACTGCAGAGAGAGATTCCTCAGCCCCCTCCCCCTACCAACAACAGAATGCCATTTGGCATGACTGATTGGATGAGCAGAATGGAGCAGCAATTAACTACCCTTGTTGATGCTGGCAAAAAGGGGGAAGAGAGAGTTCAGGGGGAAGGAAGTAATCAAGGAGAGATAAGGTCAAAGAAGAAGCAAGATGTCCTTCAAATTGAAGGACCCTCAAGTCTGAAGAGGAAGGGAGCTGCGGATCCAGATGACCAGGCTGACCAGCCTGAAGGAAAGAGAAGGAGGACTAGAGGAGGTTTTGGGCCTACTCTAGAATGGGAAGGAAAGGAGCTGTGGTATGTTGAGGACTTTATTCCATATGAAGCCCTGCCCATGTGGGGAACTGCAAAGAAGAAATTCATCATAGATTATTACGTCTGGGAAATACTCCAGGATGATAATCTCTCCCCACAGCAGATCTTCATCAATTTCATGGAAGAAGCTTACCCAAAACTCTGAACTATTCTAAAGAAGCACGCTAAGGAACAAAATGCTTATCCTATGATTCCCTCATTCAGAGCAGAGGAAGCGCCAACCCGTCTGGACAATGAGCTAAATGAGCTAGAGCTTCAAAGAGAAATCAAGCAGTTATGTCTTGAGAATAGATTTATATCACAGCAAGAACAAGACTTTGCATCTCTTGTTGTGAAGAGGAAATATGGTCTTGCTCCAGTCAAGATAAGACCAATTGGAGCTAAACCATTCAGACCTGCCAAACAGCCTATTCGCAGAGGCAGAGGAAGAGGCAGATGACTTTATTTCTTTGTACTTGTAATTTTTTTTTATTTTTATTTTCTGTACCTGTAAAAACTTTCTTGTAAATTTCAATCATAATCAAGTCAGAAAAGTTTTATAACAGTCTGTTGAATGACAATTTCCAGTTGTCTCAATATTAGACTGATTTTAGTTTGTGTCTTGCACTTAAGTGCAGACTTGGTCATTTGATTACTTACTTAAAGTTTTGCCATCATCAAAATAGGGGGAATTTGTTAGGAATACTTGTTAGATTTTGATGATGTCATTAATATAAAATCAAATGTTTATTACTTGGCAAAAGTGTAAGGAAGAACCAAATGAGTATCTTCCATAGGCCAAAATATGTTAAAAAGAAGAACCAAATGAGTATCTTCTGTAGGCCAAAAATTAGTTAAATGAAAATTGGCTAAATCGAGTACGGACTAAGTTCATCAGAGAGGATCGGTCAGTCGGGTCGAGCAGTCTGGTCAACATAATTTATCAGAGAAGTTTGACCAGATGCGGCCAAGGTACCTCAGGGAAGTCACCCGATCGATAAGTCACAAATAGTGAGCAATGAGAGAGGTCATTTGCAGAGGCGTTAGTGCATATCGGCTACTCGAAGTCAGCCAAGTACTCCAAGTCCACGTCAGCATGAGTTGAAAAGTCAAGTATTACGGAAAGTCACATGCAAACGTGAAGAGACAAATTGGAGTGATTCCCGCAAGAGATATGATTTAAATAAATCATCCAGACCCACCTTGAAGACTTTAATCGTTTTATATTCAAAAGATTCGGCGCTCACATGCAGAAGTCTTCACAACAGTCGGAAGATAAAATAAAATAAAGGGAATCCAGCCTTGCAACGTTCAGAAAGATTAAACAATGAAGTCTCCCTCCAACGGACGGATTTGTTTAAAAGATTTGCAACGGCTACAAGGAAAAAGCTCAGAGATCGTGACCTATATATATCCGAAGATTTGAAGCTGAGCAACTACTGGTGCGAACATACTTTCAAGCGATCAAAGCAATCAAGCAATCTTAAGCAATCAATAGCATCGTGATAAAGAGCAGTTCTAAAAGTTCATACTTAAAGAAGCTCTTAGTTGGAGAAGCAAAAACTCTTGTCTATAATCCTGAGTACGGGGTACTTCCCTGGTTGAAGTAAGAGACTGTAAAGGCATCCAAGGATCGAGGATCAAGAGGTGTAAGGCAGTCAAGTGTGTACAACGACACGGATTTCCACTGGTTGGAAGTTGTTGTAGTGTGGTTTGAATCACTGTAATATTTATTACTGGTTGAAAATTATAGTGAATTCATCTCCAACTGGTTTGGAGAAAAGTGGATTAGTAGAGGATTACCCCACCTCTGAGACCACTATAATTGCCTGCGTTATTTACTATTTTATTGCATCATACTTTAACTGCTGCATTCATTGTTAAGTGTTTCATTAGTTGCTTTCTATTCATCATCAGCTGACTTCCGCATATATTAAAGAACAAACGACTCCAAGTCATTTGTCTACCTATCAGATGAAGAAACTCACTTTTCGTGAAAAAGAGTTTAAGAGTTTCTACAAGTCTATTCACCCCCCCTCTAGACTTGTATCTGGACGACTTGTGACCTACAGTAAGTCTAATCCAACCCTCACATTTCTCCGGCTCTAAGCGCATCCACATTTTCCTATAGTCAGCACTTTCACCTAAAACAAATAGTGTAACGTCATGCAACGGTGCACCCCATCCAAGTTCCGTCAAATTCTTCAAGCAATCATCAATATCATCTTTCATAGTTGGTGCTCCATGTTTTTCTAGCATGACATTCATAACCTTCAAAATAGTTTCTTCAACTTGGACTTTGTTTGAATTACTTGTTTCTTTAGTTTTTCGCTTTTTGATTTGGGTTGGAGGGTGAGAAGAACACTCTTGAGTTGAAGTTGGGCCTCTGGTGTCTTGTGTGTCCGGGATAATTTCAACATCATCATTGACGTTGGGATTAGATTCGTAAGGATCAGGTACTGTAGATGCGGTTCCATAACTCTCAAGCCCCATACTAGCAACCCCATCAAATAGTTGGACACAAAGTTCTGGGAAAACTAGTCCCGTACTCCTCAACGGTTCCATGTATTTATTGCCCAAAATTTCTATCTTCCATTCTTCATCGGATATATTAAAGGTGATGGTTGATGGATCGTAGATGTTGCCCGTTTTGTTTTTCAATTTAGACCACGCAGCATATTTTCCTTTAAGGTAATCGAATTGATTTTTCATCTGTCGTTGGTCGACGACAATGTTATGTTTCTTTTTCAGTTCTTCTCCAACATTCTTCCACGATTGTGCCTTAAGACTACTACTTTCTCTCCCATTTTTAATTGTCTCGTGTATACAAGCTTCAAGAAATATTTGTACCAATCCATCTTTTTTCCATGTAATCCTACGTTTCTTTTGGTGCGATGATTCACCAACTAATTCCATACCTAATCTAAAAAAAAATAGCATAATGTTTGTTTGGCAGATATCCGAATACAACAATTATGGAAATCAGCAAAATGTTTTTGGAAAAATCAGCAAAATAACTTTGCAAATATCACAACTCAAAAGAAAAATCATCATAATGTTTATGGAAAATCAACAGTAGGGTTGTGTTAATAGAATTAAGAAAAATACAAGTGAGGGGTGTTAAAAAAACAGGAAAAGAAATCAGCAAAAATCAGCAAACTCTCAGAGGTTGAATGAGGAAGAAATCAACAAAAACCAGCAAATTAGTAGAACAAGGGAAGAAATTGGGAGAGGCGTCGACTGAAGTGGTGTGTGTTTTCCTCTACCAAATAGCCCCGAAAGATGATACCTGAGAGACGGCGAGATTTGTCGAGGAGAAGAAGAAGCGAGAGCTGCCGACGGGAGGAGCGAGAGCTGCCGACGGGAGAAGAGTGGAACACCGCGAGAGCTGCCGACGGGAGGAGAGGGGAACACCGCGAGAGCTTCCGACGGGAGGAGAGGGGAACTGTGTGGAACAAAGGATGTGAGTGGGAGGGAGGAGGTCGATAGTTTTGTGAAGGGCAGATGTGGGAATAGTTAGGGTCTAAATGGTTGAGGGAACCCCTAGCCACTAAATCATTAAGAGCCTTTTGTCACTATTAAGAGGGTAATTTTTTTTTACCAAACACTCTTTTCCTCTGACCGATTAAGAGATGTCCTCTGAATGGAACCATTCATAGCTAAACAAACGGCTCCTTAATAGTTACAATTGCCTCGGGAGTTTAGGGAATTGCAAAATAGTTCACACATGACACTATACCACATTTGCCCTTCTCTCTATCAAACACACCGTCTTCTCCCATTGTTCTTCTCACAGACTCTGCATCTCGTCGCCGCTCATCATCGCTGCATCTCTTCGGCGCCGGTGCCACTCTATCTTCTCCGGCGCTGCTGCATCACGCCGGCTCTCCTCCCAACCTCTTCTTCTCCATCTCGACAACGTAAGTAGCAGGTATAGATTTGTTGATTTCCTTCCTCATTTGTTGATTTTGTTCCCGATTTTCTACTGATTTTATGCTACTGATTTTCTTCTTCATTTTTTGATTTTGTAATACATTTTGCTTCTATTTTTATGCTATTGATTTTATTCCCAATTTGTTGGTTTTCTTATACTACTCATTTAAATTTGTTTATGTTGATTTACTTAACTTTAAATATTTACTGATTCTTATACATTATATATAATGCATTTACACTCACATTTCAATTGTATATAAGTATTATCTTTGTGATGCACACTCGTGGTTTTATGACCCCATGCCACAATACGAGGTATTGACTAATTTACATGACCAGATTGTGAATCAATTAATGTTAAATGCGTCAAATGAAGAATTGTTCAAAAACTTTTATGTTAGAATTTTATTGTTATGTTTTTATTAATTCAAGAACTTGAATAATTAATTTTATGTTTGCTTTGATTAATATCATATGCCTTTTTGAACTAGTAATATTGAGTATGTAATTTTATTTGAAAAGTAGTTGTTTTATTCAGATATCTACCAAACAGCTATATTTCATTTTAGTACTAATTATACAGAAGGGTAAAATGGTTATTTATTGTTATTCAGACTATCCATTCAGAACATTTACTAGACAACCTTATTTCATCCTACATTACATTATTCAGAGTCTCTCAACCATTCTGCACCATATCATTCAACAACTACCAAACAGCCCCTAAGAGGTGTTGAATTTACTTGGAAGAATAAAACTGGGATATGTTAGGAACTCTAGCCATAGCTGCTTCAATTGAAGAGGAAAGGCGGGCACGCTTGCTGCAGGCGGGTCAGGCGGGGACTCACTTCCCGTGTGTCGAACCCAATTGAGTACTCTGACTATTAATTTCTGGCCAATTAAGCTTTCGATTATTATTGTGTTGTAGTCCAAATAAAAGATGGACCGGGTATTTTAGGGATAGATCGTGTACAACTAATTTTATTACTAAGAAGTCGAGTCATCTAGGAACAAGATTCAAGTCTAATAAGTCAGGACCGAGATCGACTCATTAAGAGATCAATCGAGCCGTCAAACCGGGTATTCAAACTGGGACGCTGGGCAAGTTCCGAGTAGCTCGGCCTTTCAACACTCTTAAGATTAATAATGTTAGCATTTGCACTCGATTTCTATGTAGTGTGTATTGCGCGAGGCAAAAACATACAAATTCTTTTCTCATAAATGAAAATATATTTGGACGTGAAACTGTTATTTTTTTCCGATGGATCTCATTTCTATATATTTTAAACAGTGTTTGTATTTGCAAATTATATTTATACACATAAGAGGTGAATAAGCTAAGATATTGAATTTCTAAAAAAAAATTATAATTATTATAGATAAATATTCAAACAAAAACAAATTCAATAACAATGATTTAAATAATTTTGAAATTATATACTTCAAAAGAATTCTTTGTATGCAATATTTTCAATTGAACTATGTTGTTCATGGTTATTGTCATTTCCAAAACAACGACATGGAAAAATAAAAGTCCTATTTTGGAGTAGGCAAAATGACTGAAATGGGCCCTATAGTTTGACAAAATGATCAAATAAGGATCAAACAAAATGTTCAAAAGGTATCAAACAAGGCTCTATAGTTTACTCCGCCCAACTGTGTGAGGTCTTCCGCCACTGGACGATCGTTAAACAGTTAACTTTCGTCCTACGTGTCCAGTTATCTCACACGTGGCGAATACTATGGGCCCTATAGTTTGACAAAATGATCAAATAATGACCAAATATTTAAAAGAGAGAAGACATGGACTAGCCAAATAGCTTAGTAAATTTTAACATTTGTCATTGAACTTAGTTTATACAAATTATAGCCAAAAAATACACATTTGGACCAATTTGCCCATACTAAAGGGATGAGTAAATATAATATTATTTTTTGAAGTTTGACTAATTCTATCTCTTCTATTGTTTCTCGGGACACATTTTCTGAAGAAGCAACCCGACGAGACTACCCTGCCTCACAAATTTTCTGAAACCTAGCGCCGCCTCACACCTACCCTGCCTCACATCGAACGGTCGCGCCAAGCATCCCGACGAGACTCACAGAAGCGGCGCCTTGTACCACTACCGGAGGGCCGACTCACCAAACGCCCAAGCTCCGTATTACCCAAGCGCTGCCTCCAGAAGTGTTAATGGCGGCCGAAGGACAGGGAGAACCCATACCGGAGTCCGGAAACACAACCGTAGAGGATAACTACTACGATTCAGAGAAGTCTTCAGATGACGAACCGCCGAGAGACACCGATGAAGTGCAAATTCCGGCCAGAATCAGAGGCGCCGACCGTCCTCGATGGATCCCGTACGAAGAAATGCTGGTAATCCTCAATGTTTCACTTCATTTCTGAAAAATATAGGGTTTGGGTTTGAAAAAGTTACGAAATTGTGAAATCATGTTTTCTTGCTATAATTATGCAGTGACGAAATTGGGAAAACTGTGTGGTATGAGTTGTTGTCGTCTTGCTATAATTATGCAGTGTAAATCATGTTTCTTGATAATTTGCGTCTAAATTGATTTGAATTGTATGGGTTACGAAATGTGTGCTGGTAAATGGTTATGAAATGATCATTTCGTTACTGGTAAGTGGTTACGAAATGATCATTTCTTTACCGCGTATTGATATATTTCATTGAGCATTTAATGTTAATGGTTTATGCTAGATCACTTAGACATTCAAAAGGAAGAATTTAGCAGCCGAACACCACAAAGTGATGGTAACTGGGTACGAGTCTACGGTTGGTGATATCCGATGTTGCCTCGAATCATTTGGAAGGCAATTGATAAGAGAGATGAATAAATCTGTTTTTGGGTACTACATGAAGCTCCCGGACATGGTCACACGGTCCGGCAAAGCCTTGCACTACATGATATCCCGTCAGGTGACCCCAAAGCCCGAGCTATACAAAACAGCACTATGGTTCAAGGTTCAGGGTTGGGTTTTGAGATTCTCGAGGGTGGAATTTGCGCTGATTAGTGGCCTCAAATTTGGGCCAGCCAAGGTCAATCCATATATGATGCATCGATTAGGTTGATTACGTATGCATACGGCTACTCGAGAGCAAACCCATACTCCCTGTTGATCTCCGTACTAAGTTCATCGACAAGAAATTTAAAGTGAACAAAGTTGAGGTGAAGGGCAGTGAATCCGATTATCTGAATGTGGCTAAGGTCTTGATGGCCTCTATGTATGTAGTTGGGATTGACCCGAACAAGACTAAGATTCCAAACTGGATGTGGATACTAGTGGAGGACAATGATTCTTGGGAGCAGTTTCCATGGGGAAGCATGTCATACCAGCTGCTGATTGGTCAAATTAACGCCGTAAAAAAACACATTCCAGGACCCTACCATCTAAAAGGAAATACAATTGCATTCTTGGTAAGTTACTACTACCATAACTCTATAACACAATTATTATATCTTAACTTGATACTAAGAAATAAATAATGCCCAAATTCTTATCTGGATTACCATTTTATGTGTTTGACACTCTTATTATTATATTTTATGCAGGCTTGGATTTATGAAGTAATACCATCTATTGGGCTGAAAATTGGTGGCCGTAAGGAGCAAGAAAAGAGGCCCCGTATGCTGAGGTATAGCTATAGCACGGGCAACGACTTCCCAGAATATCATTCTAAGGTAAAAATATGATTTAGTAACTAGTACCACCAGTACGAATTCTATATTTTTTATACGGTAAACTAGTACGAAGTAACGTATTAATGACTTCGTTTTGGCGTAACTGTCATTGTTTCCAGCTACGAATTAGTGTCTGTCTTTATGGGATGGGATTCTGGTATATTTGGAAGAAATTTGTAACTTCTTACCAAGTGTTTCATTTGCGTATTATCATCCAGTTACGAAGTTACGAATTAATGACTTCGTAGTTAAGAAATTGTAACTTCTTACCAGTTTTAACTTCGTATTATCATCCAGTTACGACGTTAAGAAATTGCAACTTCTTACCAATTGTAACTTCACCTCAAACTTACCATCCAGTATGAATCCTATTATTTTTATACGGTAAACTAGTACGAAGTAATGAATTAATGACTTGGTATTGGCGTAACCATAATTATTTCCAGCTACGAATTAGTGTCTGTCTTTATGGGGTTCTGGTATATTTGGAAGAAAGTGTAACTTCTTACCAAGTGTTTCATTTGCATATTATCATCCAGTTACGAAGTTACGAATTAATTACTTCGTAGTTAAGACATTGTAACTTCTTACTAATTGTAACTTCGTATTATCATCCAGTTATGAAGTTAAGAAATTACAACTTATTACCAATTGTAACTTCGCCCCAAGTCGAGGCCCAATTTTGTTCCTATTGGCCCAACTACATTCTCTGGTCCAGATGAACTATCAAGCCCAGCAATGGCCTTATATTTATAATGTAATACCCGGATTTTCAGTATAAATTTTTCGCGTTATTTTATCTGAGATATACTGTATAGTTTGGTATCTATACAGTATGGATAAAATAAATTGAGAACCGAGACAGTTATACTGGTGTGATTATCGTTTTTGATTGGCAGATATATTTAGGATATGTTGTATCAGGTTGAACTGATTTGGATATCAGGTATACCGTATGAGAATATTTTTGGATTCAGTATGTGTATTCAGTATGCCGTATGTTTGTATTTTGTACGTCGAGACGTCGGATAGGAACAGTTGGATTTTTGGCTAAGTATAAAAGCCATTACGTACGTTAAGCCTTGGAGCTTACGTACGTAAAATGTGTTAGCTTACGTACATTATATAGTGTACATAACGTACGTAACAAGAGGAATCAGACTTGTGATCGGATAGTGGGGCCCGGTGTCGGCAGCTTTCGGCGCGGATGTGGACAGGTGAGTCAACGTACGTATTACGTACGCAACGGAATAAGTGTTACGTACGTTACGGAGTAGCCGGTCGAATCGTGGCCGAGATGACCTGGATGGCCGAGCATGGCCGGTCGTGACTCATTGGAATGGCCGAGCATGGTCGGCAGTGACTCGTGGGGGTGGCCGATCACAGTGTAACACCCCAAACTAGGCGGATATTACAGTGCCGTGAATCCCCGACTGGGACCCACCAGGCGAATGAAAATGATGAATTCAATAATATAATTGTGGTACCGAACCACATTATATTACCAAATACTCCGATGAGGAGTTTAAGTACAACACACCAGGACAATACCGAATACTAGTATATTTTATATGAATATAAAATACACAACACTGAATGAAACGGAGTATCCAAATGAAAGTCTGCAGCGGAAATTAAAGGACAACAAAGATGAATAATCGAAAGATCGGGGCCCCTACTAGTATCACTGACTCCTCGACGTCAACATGCTATTCCGTGCTTTTGCCTTGCCATGACAAAAAACAAAATCCTCACCGGGTCGATACGTAACAACAATCCTCAAGAGTTGAAAATACAAAATCATGATGTATCTGAAGTTATGAAATATCCTTAATTATGAATTACGCTGAAGAGGAGTATCATAGTACGCCCGTAGTGTTCTGTGCAAGTGTACAAGACGGATGACCGGACACACCCGTCCTTGTACCTAATTAGTCTCACGGAGGTAATCGTTACCGTGTGCACAGTCCAATGTATCACTCCCAATACATGGCCATCACGTGCCCGACTAAAAATTCCACACATCCGCACCCGGCCATGCAATATGAACCCAGAAGGTCATATGAACGAGAATGACCATAATGAATATCAATGAATAATAATAATCTGACAAAGTCAAGAATGACTCACCGAGATGAAAGTGATAATGAAGTGATTGATAGTTTCAATGAAATGATTGGAACCGCCGTTCCTCGCTAATGAAGTGATTATTCGACAATTACAAGTCTCAATATGATTAATACAATGATGAATGAGTTATGATTATGAATGATCAACAACAAAAGGAATGAATATCCTTTTAACCGAGTAAGAATCAACTTACACAACCGGTGAAGAATGTCCATCCACGAACGTCCTAAAAGAAAAGTCGGTCGCTCGAACAACCTTGAATAACACAATTACAAATAATTCGATCAATACACGCATCAAACACGATTATAGCCAACTCAAACGTCGATACTATAATATCCGAACTCGTAGGTGCACTCTAACGAATACGTTGAAAATATCCTTCCCGTTGGTTACAACCAAAACCCAAATTATCGAAACCAACTATCAAATGATTGATTCAAACCATCAAAACAATATCAATGGCATCAATAATCCAATAGGAATCCATAATTCAAGATTACAACAATATCAATCGGAAATTCCCAAATTAACCGAAATCAACCCCAAGGGTTCTTGAAATAAATCCCCAAAATAGCCATTAAATCCGTAGGAATATATTTATTCAAGGTAGATAATCCATATCTAACATATTCCAACAACAATCCAAGCTTAAACGACGAAATCGGAAGGAAAACCCCAAAAATCCGAAATTCTAGATCCAAGAGATTAATACCTTTGATTTGATGTTTTGGAGATGATGAAGTGATGATTAATCCAACTCAAAGACTTGAAGATGATGATTGATGGTTACACCTCAAAGAATACTCTTCAAATCGCTCCAAATCGCCCGGAACCGATGAGAGAATATGAAGAAATGACAAATGCCGAAAACTGGGCTAACTGTAATACCCGTACTTTTTGTAAATCTTCTACTCTTGTACTTTGTAATTTTTACGCTCGTATAAGTGTTTGGTAAGCTTATATGGATCTGGGAACTCTTGTCAATTGGATTTACCCCTTTTCTTATTCGGATCGTCGCTGTTTTCGGATCCTTGATGCGATTATACTACCTCCGTGTAATGGGTAGCGCACGCTACGCACACCTTGTAGCGCACGCTAATTTAGTGAGGGTAGCGTACGCTATCCATTATCATTAGCGCACGCTACTAAGGTATTGGGGGCGGACAGTCTAGTAGCTACTGGACTGGAAAAGGGAGTTCCTAGCGTACGCTAGGTGTGACTGGTAGCGTACGCTAGATTTTGATGGTAGCGCACGCTATGTTACTAGAGTAACGTGCGCTAAAGAGAGCAGAGCTGGGGACAGTAGGTTCTGGACTGGACACTGACTACCAGGTAGCGCACGCTATTAGAAGTAATTAGCGCACGCTAATTGGGGTCACTAGCGCACGCTATGAGCAGGTGTTAGCGTACGCTAACAATCGGCGTGAGGCTACTTGGATTGCCCGGTGAGTTCGATAGCGCGCTATTTTTCATGAATAGCGCACGCTAATCCCTATTTAGTATAAATAGGACATTTCCGTTCCCAAATCGTCATTTCTTCCTTCCTTCACCTCCTTGGACGATTTTAGGCGATTCCGGGCGATTTGTGAGGAGTTCTTCGAGCTGCAATTATCTAGCAACACCTATGAGTTTCTAGTTCGGATTTATCAACGTTTAATCCTCTCCACCGCTCCAAATCAAGGTAAACTTCTCACAACCCTAGATATTCGAGATTTGGGGATTTTCCATACGATCTCTTCGATCCAGCTTGTTGGTATGTTAGAGTATATCGATTACGAGTTATCTACCTTGGATACATGTTTTCCTACGAATTTATTGGTATATTTCCGGAGTTCTTGAGTATTTGGGATATTTGACTTGCGATTCACTATCTAAGAGAATTATTTCCGGAACACATGTATCGGGGTAGTAAATTTGAGTGATTCCAACTTATTTTCATACCGATGGAGTTTTGATAATTGAATTACGAACTTGTCTAGGTTCGGAGTTGTCGAATCCTTCAATCTTGGTACCTTGTCGTTCGTACCCTTTTCCTCTCGTTTCCAGGCAAGTGATTCTTGTGAAAGTTATGTTCTTAAATGTGAAAAGTAATGCATGTGATTGTGAGAGTTGCTTTCGTTCACTCCGAGAGGACCCGACGGGGTCGAGGAGGGTTCCGCTTATGTCGGTTTCGTGAACATTTGGGTTAGCCACTCCGAGATGATCCGACGGGGTCGAGGAGGGATTCGCGCATTGTCGAGTCCACGGTTAATCAAGAGATATCATCATTTCCAAATATGTTTGGATAATTGTATTTTCCGGAAAATCATTATCATGGTTTTGAATTGGTGCATATGCTTTTATGTATAAGACTTGACATTTCACTTGTAATACTTGCCCTAACCCCTCTCGTGTGGGGAAAATTACTTTGGTGTTTTTGGTCCTAAGGAACCTTACGAGCGGCGCGGGACGATACGATGAGGATGGCGAGGCGTGATCGTGGCTAGTTGTGTTCTACATTGTTTGGTCGTTGTTCTCTTCGGTCCATTTTATCCTTGTAATAATAAGTGGTACTCGAGTACTTTAGGAAAGTCCTTTTCCACTGTCGTACAACTTCTTGTATTTCTTCATGTTATTGTTTGTCCGTGGTTGAACTTCCTTGGTTGTATCGAGTTTATTGTTTCCCGAGTAGACTTTATTAAATTTAATACGTTGTGAGTGAGATAAGCCTAGTGAATCCCAGGTCGGGATTTACGGCGCTGTGATATTCTCCGAATATCTCGGGGGGTGTTACAGAATTTGGTATCAGAGCTTAGGTTTATGGATACCTAGGCTGTCGGATTGCTGGGTCTAAATGTACTATTCCAAGGACACAGTATCATCGCGCTGCCGTCATCTCGTACGACCGGTACTCGTAAGCTCCCTATCTTATTTACCCTCTTCATTCACTCACTATCATTCGATTATGGGACATGAGAAGTCCATATTCTAGACGGCATTGCTTCGAGCTATTCTTATGATTTTACTTACATTTTTCTTTAGAATGTCAACTGGTAGAGGACGTGGACGCGGCCGTGGTCGTGGTCGGGGCCGAGGGCGTGGCGCAGCCGGTGGAGCAGCCATGTCCCTCAGCTCGGTAGAAGGCTCAGCTACGCCTAGCTTGTCGGACTCTATTCAACCTAGCACCGGTAGTCATCAGGAGCCGTCAACCAGTCTGGGAACTTCTACAGGGAGCCAACCGGATGTGGGTGTTGCCACCATACTGCAACAAGTGGCGAACCAAATGGCTCTTTTAACCCAGGCGGTACAGCTTAACCAACACCTCCTGTTGCTGACACTGGGGCTGAGAAGTGGTTACAAGATGTTATTCATATGCGCCCTCCCCAATTTATTGGTGCAAATGATCCGATCGGCTGGGAAGATTGGATTAATGAGATGAATAAAGTTTTCATGGCCGTGAATTGTCCAGAGGCACGTAAGGTGCCAGTTGCCCAGTACTTCCTATCAAGGGATGCGGCTAGCTGGTGGCAAGCTGTTGCACCTCAGGATCGTGAGGTTTCATGGGACGAGTTTAAGGAATTGATGGAGGCCGAGTTCTGCCCGTGGCCTGTTCAGGAGGCCAGGATTCGAGCCTTTTATGAAGCTAAACCCCAGGATGTCCCTGTATCTCAGGCAATCATTGAATACAACCGTCAACTCAACCATGTGAAAAATCAAGTGAGGGAAGAGAGAGATAGAATTCGTCACTTTGACATGCGAATGAAGCCAAAAGTTCGGCACTATATGTCGGGCCTCGCTTGCGCCACATTGAAGGAGTATCAAGATAGGGCACTAGCATATGATATGTCCTTCACTACTACCGAAACGACAAGTGAGAGTAAGAAGCAGAAGACCACTGGAAAGTTTTCTAGCGGTAGAGGTGGCAACCAGCGGGGATCGCAGTCGGCAAGCTATACAACCAAAGGGTCTTCCCGTGCATCGGGAGGTAAATGGAATTTCAGAGTTGGTGCTAATGCGTCCAACCGGGTTGTGACATGTTTTAATTGTGGCCAACAAGGCCATATTAATCGTGATTGTGGTCTACCCCCATTGAAGTGTTTTAATTGCGGCCAGGAAGGCCACAGATCCATGTACTGTACGGAAGAAGAAACCCCACTTGGAACTCAGGCAACAGCCCCTACGCCTGAAGAACCGAGTGTTAATCAGAAGTCATCTACGGGTCAACCATCCCAGAGTTACGGTCGAGGCAGAGGCCGTGGTCAGTCTGTTAGAGGGGGAGCTCCCAGTGCTGGTTCGGTTCAACCTCGTGTCTATGAGATGAGGAAAGCTGGAGATCCAGAGGCTACTATGGCGACAGGTATCATTTCTCTTTTGTCTCATCCAGTTAGAGTGCTTTTTGATTCCGGTGCTTCTCATTCGTTCATCTCTTTGGATTGTGTGCGTCGATTGAATATTGAGGTCTTGTCTCCTAGTGACTACTATTTGGTTAAGTTGCCCCGTGGTGATAGAATCGTGGGAGACAATGAAGTTAGAGATTGTCCGGTGTTAATCGCTGAGAGAGTGTGGTTTTCGAATTTGATAGTCGTAGACATTGTTGATGAAGATCTAATCCTCGGTGACGATTGGCTCGATAGACACGGTGCAGTAATGAATTATCGCACGAAGATAATATCGATGTTAGCCAAAGACGGTACCGAACACCATTTCGCGGGGTACAAGAGGGGATGTCAGAAATTTTTGATTAGTGCCTTGAAGGTGACAAAACTTATTAGAAAGGGTTGTGTTGGGTATTGGTGTTATGCCATGAAAGTCGAAGATGGGAAAGTTGAACTTCCCTCGATTCCGGTTGTAAGTGATTTTCCGGATGTTTTCCCAGACGAATTACCGGGACTACCACCGGGGCGGGAAGTTGAATTTACAATTGATTTGGAGTCAGGAGCAACCCCGATTTCTAAGGCACCGTATCGTATGGCACCTTCAGAAATGCAAGAGTTGAAGAAACAACTGGGAGAGTTGTTGGATAAAGGGTATATTAGACCCAGTGCCTCGCCATGGGGTGCACCGGTCTTGTTCGTAAGGAAGAAAGATGGTTCACTACGTTTGTGTATTGATTATCGGGAACTGAACAAAGTGACCATTAAGAATAAATACCCTTTGCCGCGTATCGATGATTTGTTTGATCAATTGCAGGGAGCCGCGGTGTTCTCGAAAATTGATTTGAGGTCGGTTACTATCAACTTCGCATTAAGGAATCCGGCGTTCCTAAAGCGCTTTATTCGAGGTATGGACACTATGAGTTTGTGGTTATGCCTTTTGGGTTAACCAACGCACGGCGATATTTATGCAATTGATGAATAAAATATTTATTGAGCATCTTGATAAGCTGTGTAGTCGTTTTTATCGACGATATTTTGGTCCACTCTCGAGATGAAGAGGAACACGCTCGGCATTTGCGATTGGTATTGGAGATTTTGAGGACTCGGCACCTCTATGCAAAGTTTTCTAAGTGTGAATTAAGGTGAAGGAAGTCATGTTTCTCGGACATGTGATTTATTGGAAGGGGTTCGGGTAGATCCCGAGAAAATTGAGCGATGTTAGATTGGGCTCCACCCGGGAATGTGAAGGAGGTTCGTAGCTTTTTGGAGTCCGGCCGGATACTGCGGAGGTTCGTCGAGGGTTCTCCAAACTTGCTCGACCACTTACTCAATTACTCCGGAAGTCCGAAAGGTTCGAATGGAATGAAGAGAGACAACAGAGTTTGAAGAGCTGAAAAGGCGTCGACTACCGCGCCGGTTTAGCCCTACCCTGTGAGTCGGTGGGTATTCGGTTTATTGTGACGCATCGGGACAAGGACTTGGGTGCGTACTCTTGCGGCATGATAAGACGATTGCCTATGCTTCACGGCAACTTAAACCGTATGAGCTGAATTATCCTACCCATGATTTGGAATTAGTGCTGTAGTGTTTGCCTTTGAAGATCAAGGCGTCACTATTTGTACGGTTCTTCATGTCGAATTTATACCGACCACAAGAGCCTAAAGTATATTTTTAGCCGTAAAGAGCTGAATATGAGACAACGACGTTGGTTAGAGCCGATAAAGGATTATGATCTGGAAATCCTTTACCATCCAGAAAGGCTAACGTTGTAGCCGATGCGTTGAGCCGAAAGTCGATATCTCTTCATATGCTTGAGGCCCTTACGCCTCAAGTTAAGATCAGACGGGAGTTAATTGAGCAGGGAGTCAAGTACGGATCCAATGGGTTCGAGTCGGATGTGTACTCTTGAGGCTATTAGTCCTTGATCGGCAGCGTCGGGAAAAACAGGAGAATGACCCAATGCTTGTCTAATCAAGGCGGACGTGGAGAAAGGAAAGCCCCTGGTTTTATGATCCACGAGGATGGCTTTTTGAAATTTCAAGGTAGGATTTGTGTTCCGAATGACTCAGAGCTGAGACAGAGAATACTCCGAGAAGCCCATGCTACACCTTACTCGATCCATCCTGGGACGAGTAAAATGTACAAGGATCTTAAAAGGAGTTTTTGGTGGAATAATATGAAGAGAGATGTCACCGAGTCGGTGTCAAGGTGTTTGACATGTCAACAAGTCAAAATTGAGCATCAACGGCCGGCCGGGCTGTTGAAACCTCTCCCTATTCCCGAATGGAAATGGGAGGATATTACCATGGATTTCATCACCGGGATGCCGAGGACTAAGTCGGGGATGAATATGATTTGGGTTGTTGTTGACCGGTTAACTAAGTCGGCACATTTTCTTGGCATTAAGGACACGTGGGGACCGGAGCGATTATCCCGGATTTTTATATCGGAGATTGTGAGATTACACGGTACGCCAAAGTCTATTGTTTCCGATCGTGACGGCCGTTTCGTGTCGCATTTTTGGAAGGCGGTCCATCAAGCCTTGGGCACCGAATTGAGGGTGAGTACGTCCTTCCACCCACGGTCGGCCAGTCGGCGAGCGGACGATCCGGACATTGGAAGATATCCGAGGGCGTGTGCCACTGAATTGGAGTACCGATTGGGAAATGCACCTACCTTTGATCGAGTTCACTTATAATAATAGGCACGCATCGATCAAGATGGCACCTTTTGAGGCATTGTATGGTAGGCGGTGTAGATCTCCACTTTGTTGGGATGAAGCTTGATTTAGTCGGGACGGAACCCGATATGTTGATGGAAACTAAAGAGAAGATTTCCATCATCCGAGACCGATCATTAACCGCTCGAGTCGACAAAAATCCTACGCGACAATCGTCGGCCCTTGGAATTTGATATGGGTGATCATGTCCTACTCAAAGTATCACCGATGAGAGGAGTCTTCGTGTTCGGAAAAAGGGGCAAACTTAGTCCGAGATATATTGGACCTTTTGAGATTCTCGTGAATTGGGAAGGCCTGCTATCGATTGGCTTTACCTCCAGCCCTTAGCCATGTTCACAGTGTGTTCCATGTTTCCCAACTGAGGAGGTACGTCCCTGACCCGAGTCATATCATTGATTACGGGGACATCGAGATCGCAGAGGATGTCACATTTGAAGAGAAGCCAGTGAAAATACTAGAGCATCGAGTAAAACAACTCCGACACAAAACCATACCGTTGGTTAAAGTTCATTGGTCACGACACGGAGTTGAGGAAGCGACGTGGGAAACCGAAGAGAGCATGCGCACTAAATACCCAGAGTTATTCATTTCTTAAGTTTCGGGACGAAACTTTATTTTAGAGGGGGAGGATGTAATACCCGTACTTTTTGTAAATCTTCTACTCTTGTACTTTGTAATTTTTACGCTCGTATAAGTGTTTGGTAAGCTTATATGGATCTGGGAACTCTTGTCAATTGGATTTACCCCTTTTCTTATTCGGATCGTCGCTGTTTTCGGATCCTTGATGCGATTATACTACCTCCGTGTAATGGGTAGCGCACGCTACGCACACCTTGTAGCGCACGCTACGCACACCTTGTAGCGCACGCTAATTTAGTGAGGGTAGCGCACGCTATCCATTATCATTAGCGCACGCTACTAAGGTATTGGGGGCGGACAATCCAGTAGCTACTGGACTGGAAAAGGGAGTTCCTAGCGTACGCTAGGTGTGACTGGTAGCATACGCTAGATTTTGATGGTAGCGCACGCTACGTTACTAGAGTAACGTGCGCTAAAGAGAGCAGAGCTGGGGACAGTAGGTTCTCGACTGGACACTGACTACCAGGTAGCGCACGCTATTAGAAGTAATTAGCGCACGCTAATTGGGGTCACTAGCGCACGCTATGAGCAGGTGTTAGCGTACGCTAACGGAACTGGCAGAGGCTACTGGATTGCCTGGTGAGTTCGATAGCGCGCGCTATTTTTCATGAATAGCGCACGCTAATCCTTATTTAGTATAAATAGGACATTTCCGTTCCCAAATCGTCATTTCTTCCTTCCTTCACCTCCTTGGACGATTTTAGGCGATTCCGGGCGATTTGTGAGGAGTTCTTCGAGTTGCAATTATCTAGCAACACCTTTGAGTTTCTAGTTCGGATTTATCAACGTTTAATCCTCTCCACCGCTCCAAATCAAGGTAAACTTCTCACAACCCTAGATATTCGAGATTTGGGGATTTTCCATACGATCTCTTTGATCCAGCTTGTTGGTATGTTAGAGTATATCGATTACGAGTTATCTACCTTGGATACATGTTTTCCTACGAATTTATTGGTATATTTCCGGAGTTCTTGAGTATTTGGGATATTTTACTTGCGATTCACTATCTAAGAGAATTATTTCCGGAACACATGTATCGGGGTAGTAAATTCGAGTGATTCCAACTTATTTTCATACCGATGGAGTTTTGATAATTGAATTACGAACTTGTCTAGGTTCGGAGTTGTCGAATCCTTCAATCTTGGTACCTTGTCGTTCGTACCCTTTTCCTCTCGTTTAAAGGCAAGTGATTCTTGTGAAAGTTATGTTCTTAAATGTGAAAAGTAATGCATGTGATTGTGAGAGTTGCTTTCGTTCACTCCGAGAGGACCCGACGGGGTCGAGGAGGGTTCCGCTTATGTCGGTTCCGTGAACATTTGGGTTAGCCACTCCGAGATGATCCGACGGGGTCGAGGAGGATTCGCGCATTGTCGAGTCCACGGTTAATCAAGAGATATCATCATTTCCAAATATGTTTGGATAATTGTATTTTCCGGAAAATCATTATCATGGTTTTGAATTGGTGCATATGCTTTTATGTATAAGACTTGACATTTCACTTGTAATACTTGCCCTAACCCCTCTCGTGTGGGGAAAATTACTTTGGTGTTTTTCAGGTCCTAAGGAACCTTACGAGCGAGCGCCGGGACGATACGATGAGGATGGCGAGGCGTGATACTGTGGCTAGTTGTGTTCTACATTGTTTGGTCGTTGTTCTCTTCGGTCCATTTTATCCTTGTAATAATAAGTGGTACTCGAGTACTTTAGGAAAGTCCTTTTCCACTGTCGTACAACTTCTTGTATTTCTTCATGTTATTGTTTGTCCGTGGTTGAACTTCCTTGGTTGTATCGAGTTTATTGTTTCCCGAGTAGACTTTATTAAATTTAATACGTTGTGAGTGAGATAAGCCTAGTGAATCCCAGGTCGGGATTTACGGCGCTGTGATATTCTCCGAATATCTCGGGGGGTGTTACACTAACTGTCCAATTTATAGTGATTCCAGCTTAGCGCGCGCTAGCCCCTATGCTTAGCGTGCGCTAACGAGTGCTTTGGGTAGTCCAGTACCCACTGTCCGTCAACGGTAGCGCGCGCTACGTACCTTTGGTAGCGTGCGCTACGGATGTACAATTGGCGTGCGCTAACCCCAAATGTTAGCGTGCGCTAACGAATTATCTGATGCCCGATCTCGAGTCGAAACCTTCGTCCTCTCGATTCGATCTCGGTAGCGTGCGCTACATCCAACAATTAGCGTGCGCTACTACACCGTTTGCGTACGCTAAAACCACTCGCAGCGTGCGCTATGACTTAATTCAATTCAGTCCAGTAACCACTGGACTCAACCTGATCCTACCTTAGCGCGCGCTACACCGACGGTATAGTGTACGCTACTCCGGATCACTAGCGCGCGCTACTTACCATTCGTAGCGTGCGCTACCTACAATCCCAACTGCAGTCTAGTGCCTTCTGGACTGCCTGCTCAACTACTCTAGCGTGCGCTAGTGTTGAGAGGTGGCGTGCGCTACCCGTACTCAATTAGCGCACGCTAAAGAGAGTACGTAGCGTGCGCTACTCCTCACACACAGCACACTATGAATATGTCAACGGTGATAAACACGACACGAAACTCCGTCTAGATTGATGATGAATGACGACTGATACTCGATACAATTACTCTGAACGATGAATACGATGATTGAATAAGAGTGACAAGTGATTATTAATGAATGAAAATTACTGAGTGACAATTACTGAATGATAAATACTGAATAATGACTGAATTACAACCGGGTATTACATACACCCCCCCTTAAAAGAGTTTCGTCCCCGAAACTAAGGGTCAAACAACTCTGGATAACTCTCCCGCATACTATCCTCGGTTTCCCAAGTAGCCTCTTCGACTCCGTGCCTAGACCACTGAATTTAATCAAAAGAATCGTCTTGTTCCTCAACTGTTTGATTCGCCGCTCTAAAACTCGTATAGGACGTTCCTCATATGAATGATCATCGGTGATCTCGATTCCGTCAAACTGAAGTATGTAACTCGGGTCGGCAACATACTTCTGTAACTGAGATACGTGAAACACATTATGAATTCGGCTCAATGCTGGAGGTAAGGCCAATCGGTAAGCTAGCTCGCCTACTTGATCCAAAATCTCAAACGGTCCAATGAATCTCGGACTCAACTTTCCCCTCTTCCCAAAACGGAAGATACCACGACTCGGGGATACCTCGACCAAAACATGGTCACCTGTCTTGAACTCTAATGGTCGACGACGATTATCTGCATAAGATTCCTGTCGACTCTGAGCGGTCAACAAACGACTCCTAATCAAAGCTACCGTCTCACGGGCGGCTATAAGCATATCGGGCTCGGTGCCAATTGATTCTGGTAAGTTATCCCAACACAAAGGAGATCGACAACAACGACCGTACAAGGCCTCGTAAGGTGCCATCTTAATCGAAGAATGCCAACTATTATTGTACGTGAACTCGATCAACGGTAGTTGGGCTTCCTAATCATCTTTCCAATCGAGGACACATGCCCTCAACATGTCCTCCAAAGTCTCAATAGTCCTCTCTGATTGTCCGTCGGACTGAGGATGAAAAGTTGTACTGAGATTAAGCTGAGTTCCCATAGCACGATGAACTGATTTCCAAAAATGAGACATGAATCGTCCGTCACGATCGGAAACGATACTTTTAAGAGTACCGTGCAATCTCACTATCTCTTTGATAAACAACTGGACAAGTCTCTCGGGACCCCACGTATCCCTAATCTCAAGGAAATGAGCCGATATAGTTAAGCGATCCACAATTACCCAGATTGTATTCATGCCACGACGACTCGTCGGCAAACTCGTGATGAAGTCCATAGAAATATCCTCCCACTTCCACTCTGGAATAAGGAGAGGTTTCAGCATGCCCGCCGGTCGCTGATGTTCTACCTTGACTTGCTGACAGGTTAAGCATCTCAAAACAAATTCCGCGACTTCTCGCTTCATAGTACTCCACCAGGTATTTGTTTCAAGTCTTTATACATCTTGCTAGACCCCGGATGAACGGAATAAGGGGTAGCATGAGCTTCTCTCAAAATCGAGTTCTTCAACTCGTCATTCGCCGGTACGCACAACCGATTCTTAAAACGCAAAAGTCTATCCTCGTGGACCACAAAGCCAGGGGCTTTCCCCTGAGCCACATCCTCACGGATGCGCATCAATGATGGGTCTGAACCCTGATTCTCTCTGATTGCCTCCTCAAGACGATGAAATCTCTAACATACAAAGCTGTCCCTGAACTCGCTGAAGCCAGACCTCGATCTAGGGTCTAAGGAATTCCTGCTGAAGCTCCTTTTGAACTGTTAAACGAGCAAGCATCTGCTCCTGAACGGACTTACGACTCAAGGCGTCGGCGACAACGTTCACCTTGCCCGGGTGGTAAAGGATCTCGATATTGTAATCTTTGATTAGTTTCAACCACCGTCTCTGACGCATACTTAACTCCTTCTGAGTAAATATATACTTTAAACTCTTATGATCGGTGAATATCTGACAAGTAACGCCATAAAGGTAATGACGCCAAATTCAAAGTGAACACCACGGCTACTAGCTCCAGATCGTTGGTCGGATAATTAACCTCGTAAGGTCTCAATTGCCGCGAAGCATAAGCAATAACTTTCCTGTTCTGCATGAGTACACATCCGAGACCCTGTCCGGACGCATCACTATAACCACAAATCCTTTCGTCCCTTGCGGCAAGGAAAGAACAGGTGCTGAAGTTAACCGGCTCTTGAGTTCCTCAAAACTCTGTTGACACGCGTCGGACCACGTGTATTTCTTATCTTTCCGTAAAAGATTCGTTATGGGTTGAGCGATTTTAGAAAATCCTTCAACAAACCGCCGATAATAACCGGCTAATCCGAGAAAGCTCCGGATCTCCTTAACATTCTTCGGAGGTAGCCAATCTCGAATAGCCTCCATCTTTTGAGGGTCGATACAAACTCCGTCTGATGAAATTACATGCCCGAGAAAAGTCACTACGGACATCCAGAACTCACATTTGGAAAACTTCCCAGAAAGTTGCTCTCGTCTCAACACGTCGAGAACCTGATGAAGGTGAACCTCGTGCTCCTCTCGGTCACGAGAATAAATCAAAATGTCATCAATGAAGATAACAACAAACTAATCCAAAAAGTCGATAAAAACCCGATTTAATAACTCCATGAATACCGCAGGGGCATTAGTTAACCCAAACGGCATTACCACGGACTCATAATGACCATAGCGTGTACAAAATGCTGTCCTCGTGATGTCCGACTCTCGAATCCGCAATTGATGATATCCAGATCTTAAGTCGATCTTGGAAAATACTGAAGCTCCCTGAAGTTGATCTAAAAGATCATCAATACGGGGTAAGGGATACTTATTCTTGATCGTCACCCTATTCGACTCCCGATAATTAATACGCAAACGGAACGAACCATCCTTCTTCTTGACAAACAGCACTGGTGCTCCCCACGGGGACGCACTCGGTCGGGGATAACCTTTCTCGAACAATTCCTCAAGTTGAATCTTCAACTCCTGCATTTCGGTCGGGGCCATCCAGTATGGTGCCTACGATAACGGGGACGTATCGGGCTCCAACTCACTCGTGAAATCCACAACTCTATGTGAAGGGAACCAGGTAACTCATCTGGGAATACATCGCCAATCGATGACAATGATACCACGAATGATTGAACATTTCGATTGCCCTAGAACGGTCAATCGATGGAAATGATACAATGAATGATTGAACAACTCGATTGCCTTAAAACAGCCAATCGATGAAAATGATACAATGAATGATTGAACAACTCGATTGCCTTAAAACGGCCAATCAATGAAAATAATACAATGAATGATTGAACAACTCGATTGCCTTAAAACGGCCAATCGATGAAAATGATACAATGAATGATTGAACAACTCGATTGAGGAATTTCTCTGCTTCCATCATAATAATAATTCTTCTGGAACAACGGGGATTACCTCCCTGAAGCACACATTCGACAACCAACGACGGAATGATAGTGAACAAACGCTTACAGCACTAAGGATAGTATCATGACGATCCATCCATCTAATACCCAATATTACATCGTCCTTAGATAAATTCACCACGATTAGGTCCACCAACCAATCGCGGTCATTAAGCTTACTTCGGTATGATTTCCGAAAATTCTTCCATCGTCAGGTAGGCCGATGGTATGAGGTCCTCAAGCAATAGGACTATCCCAAAATAAGTCTATTCAAACATGATTCGAAAATGAATGAATGCGGTGTACCAGTATCAAAAGGTACACACAGGTGGAAATAAAGTTACGAGTATACCTGAGATCATTCGGGCCACCGGATCGTCGATCCTCTTCATCACATGAATCCGGGACTTGCCGGCCCCCGAACCGGACGCTCCCGTCTGATAAATATGAGCTCCAACTTTATTTGCTTCCATTGTCTTAAGCAGCGTTGTGAGCGATCGATTGAATCGGCGGTGCTTCGGGGCCTGAGATGCCGCCGGAGCCGACTTGGAGTCCTTTCGGCAAAAACGGGCCTTATGCCCAAAATTCCCCCAATTATGGCACGTGATAGATGGTTTCAGACACTTAGTGCTGTAATGACCCGGCGCTCCACAGTTGAAACAGGTGATGGCCGAACTGGCCGCTCGGGACTGAGATCCCGCACGATTAGGCGCCGTAGGAGGTCGCTCAGAAACGATAGGACTCACACGAGGCTTCTTGAAGGTTGACTGACCGCCTTCGGATTGATTATGCTTCGTTGATTTCTTGCTGACAGATGAAGGTTGTTGCTCAGCAATTTCCTTAGCAGGAGGCTCATACGGGAGAGTTCTCTCGATTAATCCGGCCAGAGTGGCGCAATGATGATTGAGCAATTGCATATAGGTCATCATGACCTGCATAAAAGTGAGTGGATCAATCCGCACATCTTCTGATCGAGCCGAGTCCTGGGTACGATTTCCCGACAGCGAGTGGTTATTTCCCGGGTTTCGGCCCACACCGCGACCTCTCCCCGTGCATCCCCTAACAGCTCTCTCCATGATGAAGTAGGAAGGTCGCATAATGATTATATTTCCCGCATGAATATCACGTTATGATTATGTCATGAGATGATGAAAATGAGCATACATGCTCTGACTTAGTGATTACATGAATGATTTACTGGAGTGACATGATTATCTGATGAAATTCTTGAAATTATTATCTTGAACAATTTAACAAGATTAATAATATGATCATCCAGATCTACAACTGAGTAATGAAATGAATTGAGTAGTTAATGAGTTAACATGATCGTCCTGATCATCAACTGAGTAATGAAATGAATTAAGTGATTAATGAGTTAACATGATCGTCCTAATCATAATGAATGATGATGTTTGAGGATTGTTAATTGATGAATGATGAATGAATGACTATTGCCAGAAATTATACCATGGCGTTAGAAATCTTACAGTTCTTTCGGTCTGATTGGCTCGGCATTTGCACAGGTCACACGTGACGCGAAAGTCCAATGATACTAGTCTGATGATGATGATTTCAAATGAGACATGACTCGGAAGGTAGTATTCAAAACCACGCTCCGATACCAACTCTGTAACACCCCAAACTAGGCGGATATTACAGTGCCGTGAATCCCCAACTGGGACCCACCAGGCGAATGAAAATGATGAATTCAATAATATAATTGTGGTACCGAACCACATTATATTACCAAATACTCCGATGAGGAGTTTAAGAACAACACACCAGGACAATACCGAATACTAGTATATTTTATATGAAGATAAAATACACAACACTGAATGAAACGGAGTATCCAAATGAAAGTCTGCAGCGGAAATTAAAGGACAACAACATGAATAACTGAAAGATCGGGTCCCCCTACTAGTATCACTGGGACTCCTCGACGTCAACATGCTATTCCCGTGCTTTTGCCTTGCCATGACCTGAAAAACAAAATCCCAAAAGTCGATTACATGAACAACAATCCTCAAGAGTTGAAAATACACAATCATGATGTATCTGAAGTTATGAAATATCCTTAATTATGAATTACGCTGAAGAGGAGTATCATAGTACGCCCGTAGTGTTCTGTGCAAGTGTACAAGACGGATGACCGGACACACCCGTCCTTGTACCTAATTAGTCTCACGGAGGTAATCGTTATCGTGTGCACAGTCCAATGTATCACTCCCAATACATGGCCATCACGTGCCCGACTAAAAATTCCACACATCCACACCCGGCCACGCAATATGAACCCAGAAGGTCATATGAACGAGAATGACCATAATGAATATCAATGAATAATAATAATCTGACAAAGTCAAGAATGACTCACTGAGATGAAAGTGATAATGAAGTGATTGATAGTTTCAATGAAATGATTGGAACCGCCGTTCCTCGCTAATGAAGTGATTATTCGACAATTACAAGTCTCAATATGATTAATACAATGATGAATGAGTTATGATTATGAATGATCAACAACAAAAGGAATGAATATCCTTTTAACCGAGTAAGAATCAACTTACACAACCGGTGAAGAATGTACGTCCACGAACGTCCTAAAAGAAAAGTCGGTCGCTCGAACAACCTTGAATAACACAATTACAAATAATTCGATCAATACACGCATCAAACATGATTATAGCCAACTCAAACGTCGATACTATAATATCCGAACTCGTAGGTGCACTCTAACGAATACGTTGAAAATATCCTTCCCGTTGGTTACAACCAAAACCCAAATTATCGAAACCAACTATCAAATGATTGATTCAAACCATCAAAACAATATCAATGGCATCAATAATCCAATATGAATCCATAATTCAAGATTACAACAATATCAATCGGAAATCCCCAAATTAACCGAAGTCAACCCCAAGGGTTCTTGAAATAAATCCCCAAAATAGCCATTAAATCCGTAGGAATATATTTATCCAAGGTAGATAATCCATATCTAACATATTCCAACAACAATCCAAGCTTAAACGACGAAATCGGAAGAAAAAACCCCAAAAATCCGAAATTCTAGATCCAAGAGATTAATACATTTGATTTGATGTTTTGGAGATGATGAAGTGATGATTAATCCAACTCAAAGACTTGAATATGATGATTGATGGTTACACCTCAAAGAATACTCTTCAAATCGCTCCAAATCGCCCGGAACCGATGAGAGAATGTGAAGAAATGACAAATGCCGAAAACTGGGCTAACTGTCCAATTTATAGTGATTCCAGCTTAGCGCGCGCTAGCCCCTATGCTTAGCGTGCGCTAACGGGTGCTTTGGGTAGTCCAGTACCCACTGTCCGTCAACGGTAGCACGCGCTACGTACCTTTGGTAGCGTGCGCTACGGATGTACAATTGGCGTGCGCTAACCCCAAATGTTAGCGTGCGCTAACGAATTATCTGATGCCCGATCTAGTCCAGAAACCTTCTGTCCTCTGATCTGATCTCGGTAGCGTGCGCTACATCCAACAATTAGCGTGCGCTACTACACCGTTTGCGTACGCTAAAACCACTCGCAGCGTGCGCTATGAATTAATTCAATTCAGTCCAGTAACCACTGGACTCAACCTGATCCGACCTTAGCGCGCGCTACACCGACGGTATAGTGTACGCTACTCCGGATCACTAGCGCGCGCTACTTACCATTCGTAGCGTGCGCTACCTACAATCCCAACTGCAGTCCAGTGCCTTCTGGACTGCCTGCTCAACTACTCTAGTGTGCGCTAGTGTTGAGAGGTGGCGTGCGCTACCCGTACTCAATTAGCGCACGCTAAAGAGAGTACGTAGCGTGCGCTACTCCTCACACACAGCACACTATGAATATGTCAACGGTGATAAACACGACACGAAACTCCGTCTAGATTGATGATGAATGACGACTGATACTCGATACAATTACTCTGAACGATGAATACGATGATTGAATAAGAGTGACAAGTGATCATTAATGAGTGAAACTTACTGAGTGACAATTACTGAATGATAAATACTGAATAATGACTGAATTACAACCGGGTATTACACACGGTCGGCAGTGACTCGCAGGGATGGCTAGGACTGTCCGATTACGTACGTAAGGCAGTGGCCGGTTACGGCCGTAAGGGCCAGTTGCGTACGTAAGCCAGCTGCCGGTTATGTACGTAAGGATGCCGAACGAACTGGGCAGTAGGGTCGGCCGCGGACGGCTACGTATGTAAGGACCCGCCGGTTACGTACGTAATGGTCCGGCAGGTTCCGCCTATTTAAGGCCTGGACCGGGTCACTTCGGCATTTTTCATTTTTTCTTCGTTTTTTCGCGATTCCTTCAGCAAAAATGGATGGATTTGAGTAAAAACATCATCTAGCAACATGTTTTGGAAGTTGGAATCATGGATTAACATCATCTTCCACCCGGATCAAAGGTAAGAACACCTAAACACTTGGTTTTGGATATTTTTGAGGTTTCTTGATGTTTTGGCCGATTTGATTCGTTTTAACTCAGATTATTGATGGAACATTGTTGTATTCTTGAGATTATGCATTATTCTTAAATTTTTGTGGAACAAATTCGAGTATTTCTTCGAATAAACGATTGAATTGGACTATGCCTTCAAAGTGTTCGATGAAATGTCTCAATGAGTAGAACTTGGAAAATTCTACACGTTTTCGTATGAATGGTGATTGAATTGATATTGTTGTGATGATTCTTGGTATTTACGAGAATTTTGTTAAAGGAAGATAATGAATTGGTGATCAAATGATTCGATTATGTTGTTATGATTATGGAATCGTGGTATTCTCGATGTTCTTGGTGGTTTATTGCGAATCATGATGTTATGAGAAGTATATGTTGAAGGACATGATTATATACACCTTGAATTATGATTAAGAGTTGTTTATATGTTAGAAAACATCGGGTTATGTTGTTTTATGGATTATGAACGTGAATTTGGATAATTCGTGTTCTTGAAGAACTCTTGAGTTACATGTTATGATTTTGGAAGGATTTCGGATAATTTGGAATGTGATTATTCACGATAATAATCGGTAAATTATTTTCTACGAATTTACAAGTATGAACAAGAAGGAGTTTTGTCTTCGTATTTGGAGTTGAAGTTGGAGTCGAATATGTTATAAAATCCTTAATGTCGAGATAAATTGATCATTGATTTGATGAATACGTTTTAAAGTGTTGGTGTTTTGGATATGAATATGGAATATTCACATTTAGAACTAAGTTATGTATTTGGTACAATATTCGTATAGGAATACGAATATGATTTCGAGTTTGATGAGAATTATTATTCATGTTTGAATTTGGAAATTCATACTTATTGAATAAGTGTTCAATTCGGATAATGGAATTATTTGAAACCTTTGGAATATGGTTATCTATGATGTTGAATTAATCGGATCGTCCGGATTGATGATGATAACCGGTAATTGGTTTATATTATGAATTTACAAGGGGGAAACTTGTATCCGTATTTAAGATTGAATTTGCAATCGGTAATGTTAGACCCTTGTTGGTTAAAATTGATTATTGATATGATCTTCGGATTTTGGAATCGTAGTGTGGTTTTGAATTCGTGTTTGATTGGTTCGGGTTGTTTGGATATGTGTTTAATCGGGATATTGTAGAAGCGTTGTTGATCGGTTATTGATTGTTATTTGTGATCATCGAGTTACGGCTTGTATCGTGGATATGGGTTCGTATTTGTTGAGTTGGATTATTTGGTATTATGTATATGATCGAGGTTTCGTTGAACCATTTAGTTTGTTGGTTGAGTATGTCGGTTATTGATTTTTATCGAATGTGTGTTAATCGGTTATTGCAATAGATTGATATGTTTTGATCGTGGATTATGACCGTTGAGTTGCGGTTGAGGCTAAAGAGTTCGTAGATTGCTTTTGGTCGGGGCTGAGGAGCTCGTAGACAAAGGCAATGGATTTTGGTAACGGCTTCGTGGTATCGGTATCGAGGCAAGTTTATACTTGTTCAGTTTATAATATTTGATTAATGGTTTCGTTTTCATTTCATTTATAATTCGTATAGCAATGTTGTTAGAAATGTAAGTTGTCGGGATAATGGTTTGTATATCGTGCTCTGGTTGTATTAAATCATAAGGTATATGATTTAATTGTGTTCAGGGAAGACGTGAGTTATCTTTGGTCAAGGATATAGAATATCGGATATCGAGGATAGTTATTGTGATGATATAAATATCGGGATAAAGGTTTATTGGTATTGAATGGATGGTACCTTATTTGAGATTATTTGTATAACTGTGTATTCGTTCAGGGATGTTGTTCGTGGAAAGGATGTTGTCTTCGGCTTTGAGGTAATTTATGTATTGTTCAGTTATGAGATAATTGTTATGTTGAGTTGTTGTATATGTTGTATGTTGAGGCTTCATATATTGAGATTCGTACTGGTTGTTCGTTGAGGGATGTTGATCCCAGGACTATTGTTGGTATTAATGGTTGTGTTGATCGTCTCATTGGGGGGATGTTGATGGATATGGTCCTCGGCTTTGAGGTAATCTAAGTATTTGTTCAGTCATGTGGATAATTAGTATGTTGAGTTGTTGTATATGTTGAGGTTTCGTGTAATGAGTTTCGTATCGGTTATTCATTGAGGGATGTTGATCCCAGGACTGTTGCATTAAGATCGTAGATCATGTTGGTCATTCATTTAGGGATGATGATCCCAGGATTGATGTTTTGGATATTGATTAGTCGTGTCGACTTTTCATTGTCAGTCTGTTGTTGTTCACTTCGGTGAGTCTTTTAAATCCTTATTGGATATGTGTTTCTTTGAGTTTCGTTGTCATGTTGCATCGTGACATATCTGGAGTCATATCTGCGTGCCGATTGGTTATTGTGTAGGATTTTTAGCCGGGCACATGATGGTTATGTGTTGATATTTCCACATTGAACCGTGCACACGAGACGTAGTTCGTGAGGCTAATTAGGTACAAGACCACACGTGTATGTGATCAATACCCGGGGTGGCTTGTGCACGGACACATTTCCGGATCGGGCGTACTATGACTTCCATCTTTGAGCCATATTGTTTGGTCGTTCATCCTCCATTCATGGTTGAGTATGTTCGACGGTTTGCGACTGGTTGTTCATACGCCCGAGGGGTATGTTTCGACAGTCGAGGTTATTTTCTTGAGATCCTTTGTTGATCATTTGGAGTTTACCTTATTGATGGTATTCTCGGTTATTGTTGATCCTTTGTTGATCGTGTCGGAGTTATCATGTTGATGGTATTATCGGTTATTGTTGATCCTTTGTTGATCGTGTCGGAGTTATCATGTTGATGGTACTCTCGGTTATTATTGATCCTTTGTTGGTCGTATTGGAGTTATCATGTCGATGATATTCTCAGTCGATGTATTGGTTGATCATTGTTATTGATCATATGAGCATTCGGACTGTACGTCGATGTTTCGGGATTTGTATTCATTGTCATGTGGTAGTTGATCTACATATATGTTGGGTACTATTGGTTTATAAGGTTGAGTTTTGATTGTGTAATCCGATGGACAGGATTTGGCACGGATGAATTATTTCATGATTATGAGTGATGATGATGTTTTGAGGATTGTTGGTATTTTTGGAATTCAATACAGATAATTGTTTTTAAGTTCATTTCGTCATTCGAGGATGCGAAATGTGGATTATGGTAAGGATTTGGATTATTATGGATTGGTAAGGTTATAACGGTAAGATTACGTTGGTAGTATTCTTACAGTATTATTACATTGGTATGTAATTATTTATGATGATGTGATCGGTATTATTATTGAGTATTGTGGCTGACCCCATCGTGGGCTTTATTTTTAGGTACTCGGAGATCGAGCTAGTAGCGGTCGTGAAGGGATGAGCTTCCCGATGTGATACTGGCGGTGGCATGTTTTTGAGTATTGAGTATTTATTTCTGGTTGTTTTATTTCCGCTGCAAATGTGTATTTTAAACTGTGTTTTTATCCGCTGCGTGTGTATATTTCAAAATGGCTTTTCGGTATCTTTATCCGCTGCGTATGTGTATCTTAAATGGGCCTTTTTGGCATTTTGTGAACTTGAGTTATTTCGTTAAACCCTTTTTCCTAACTATTTTATCGGTACGTTTAAGTGGTGTCTTAACGTACATTTTGAACTATCGAGTTTTGGCACTTCGCCTTGTATTTCCAAATGGTATTTTATGACGGTATTTGAGAACTATGTTTTTGGAAAATATTTCGGTATTTGCAAAATATTACCGTCATCGGTCTTTTGGCGTTTTTAAATGTTTTTGAAATGGTTTTGTAAACGGTTTTTAGCCTGGTGGGTTCCGGCGCGGGACCCACGACGCTGTAATATCCCGAATGGTTTTGGGGGTGTTACAGAAGATGGTATCAGAGCTTGGGTTTTGTGAAACCCAGGCGTGTGTGTTATGTGGCTCTACCGGTACGGTAGTAGCGTGATTTTTGAAAATGATTTTTCTGACTTTAGAGTCGAATCGATTTTTGGAGTTTCCAAAATTTTCGAGATTCTTTTCAAACTGCTATTTGTGATATTGGTGTGTGTTGGTTGTGTTGAGACTTCGTATGGGAGTCGTGTGCTAGTATCACGGGAAATCATCGGCTTCACGCACCTGTAAGTATATTGGTTTGGTTATTTCGCTTGTGGCGACGCTTGATTGTTTTTGTGATGAGTTGGAAAATTTTGGATTTATCTGTTGTTGGTGACTGGTTGCAAGTTTCGAGGACGAAACTTATTTTAAGTGGGATAGTATGTAATACCCGGATTTTCAGTATAAATTTTTCACGTTATTTTATCTGAGATATACTGTATAGTTTGGTATCTATACAGTATGGATAAAATAAATTGAGAACCGAGACAGTTATACTGGTGTGATTATCGTTTTTGATTGGCAGATATATTTAGGATATGTTGTATCAGGTTGAACTGATTTGGATATCAGGTATACCGCATGAGAATATTTTTGGATTCAGTATGTGTATTCAGTATTCCGTATGTTTGTATTTTGTACGTCGAGACGTCGGATAGGAACAGTTGGATTTTTGGCTAAGTATAAAAGCCATTACGTACGTTAAGCCTTGGAGCTTACGTACGTAAAATGTGTTAGCTTACGTACGTTATATAGTGTACATAACGTACGTAACAAGAGGAATCAGACTTGTGATCGGATAGTGGGGCCCGGTGTCGGCAGCTTTCGGCGCGGATGTGGACAGGTGAGTCAACGTACGTATTACGTACGCAACGGAATAAGTGTTACGTACGTTACGGAGTAGCCGGTCGAATCGTGGCCGAGATGACCTGGATGGCCGAGCATGGCCGGTCGTGACTCGTTGGAATGGCCGAGCATGGTCGGCAGTGACTCGTGGGGTTGCCGATCACGGTCGGCAGTGACTCGCAGGGATGGCTAGGACAGGCCGATTACGTACGTAAGGCAGTGGCTGGTTACGGCCGTAAGGGCCGCGATTACGTAAGCCACCGCCGATACGTATGTAAGGATGCCAACGAATCGGGCAAGAGGGTCGGCCGCGGCCACGCACGTAAGGACCCGCCGGTTACGTACGTAATGGTCCGACAGTTCCGCTTATTTAAGGCCCGGACCGGGTCACTTCGGCATTTTTCATTTTTTCTTCGTTTTTTCGCGATTCCTTCAGCAAAAATGGATGGATTTGAGTAAAAACATCATCTAGCAACATGTTTTGGAAGTTGGAATCATGGATTAACATCATCTTCCACCCGGATCGAAGGTAAGAACACCTAAACACTTGGTTTTGGATATTTTTGAGGTTTCTTGATGTTTTGGCCGATTTGATTCGTTTTAACTCAGATTATTGATGGAACATTGTTGTATTCTTGAGATTATGCATTATTCTTGAAGTTTTGTGGAACAAATTCGAGTATTTCTTCGAATAAACGATTGAATTGGACTATGCCTTCAAAGTGTTCGATGAAATGTCTCAATGAGTAGAACTTGGAAAATTCTACACGTTTTCGTATGAATGGTGATTGAATTGATATTGTTGTGATGATTCTTGGTATTTACGAGAATTTTGTTAAAGGAAGATAATGAATTGGTGATCAAATGATTCGATTATGTTGTTATGATTATGGAACCGTGGTATTCTCGATGTTCTTGGTGGTTTATTGCGAATCATGATGTTATGAGAAGTATATGTTGAAGGACATGATTATATACACCTTGAATTATGATTAAGAGTTGTTTAGATGTTAGAAAACATCGGGTTATGTTGTTTTATGGATTATGAACGTGAATTTGGATAATTCGTGTTCTTGAAGAACTCTTGAGTTACATGTTATGATTTTGGAAGGATTTCGGATAATTTGGAATGTGATTATTCACGATAATAATCGGTAAATTGTTTTCTACGAATTTACAAGTATGAACAAGAAGGAGTTTTGTCTTCGTATTTGGAGTTGAAGTTGGAGTCGAATATGTTAAAAAATCCTTAATGTCGAGATAAATTGATCATTGATTTGATGAATACGTTTTAAAGTGTTGGTGTTTTGGATATGAATATGGAATATTCACATTTAGAACTAAGTTATGTATTTGGTACAATATTCGTATAGGAATACGAATATGATTTCGAGTTTGATGAGAATTATTATTCATGTTTGAATTTGGAAATTCATACTTATTGAATAAGTGTTCAATTCGGATAATGGAATTATTTGAAACCTTTGGAATATGGTTATCTATGATGTTGAATTAATCGGATCGTCTGGATTGATGATGATAACCGGTAATTGGTTTATATTATGAATTTACAAGGAGGAAACTTGTATCCGTATTTAAGATTGAATTTGGAATCGGTAATGTTAGACCCTTATTGGTTTAAATTGATTATTGATATGATCTTCGGATTTTGGAATCATAGTGTGGTTTTGAATTCGTGTTTGATTGGTTCGGGTTGTTTGGATATGTGTTTAATCGGGATATTGTAGAACCGTTGTTGATCGGTTATTGATTGTTATTTGTGATCATCGAGTTACGGCTTGTATCGTGGATATGGGTTCGTATTTGTTGAGTTGGATTATTTGGTATTATGTATATGATCGAGGTTTCGTTGAACCGTTGAGTTTGTTGGTTGAGTATGTTGGTTATTGATTTTTATCGAATGTGTGTTAATCGGTTATTGCAATAGGTTGATATGTTTTGATCGTGGATTATGACCGTTGAGTTGCGGTTGAGGCTAAAGAGTTCGTAGATTGCTTTTGGTCGGGGCTGAGGAGCTCGTAGACAAAGGCAATGGATTTTGGTAACAGCTTCGTGGTATCGGTATCGAGGCAAGTTTATACTTGTTCAGTTTATAATATTTGATGAATGGTTTCGTTTTCATTTCATTTATAATTCGTATAGCAATGTTGTTAGAAATGTAAGTTGTCGGGATAATGGTTTGTATATCGTGCTCTGGTTGTATTAAATCATAAGGTATATGATTTAATTGTGTTCAGGGAAGACGTGAGTTATCTTTGGTCAAGGATATAGAATATCGGATATCGAGGATAGTTATTGTGATGACATAAATATCGGGATAAAGGTTTATTGGTATTGAATGGATGGTACCTTATTTGAGATTATTTGTATAACTGTGTATTCGTTCAGGGATGTTGTTCGTGGAAAGGATGTTGTCTTCGGCTTTGAGGTAATTTATGTATTGTTCAGTTGTGAGATAATTGTTATGTTGAGTTGTTGTATATGTTGTATGTTGAGGCTTCATATATTGAGATTAAATCTTGGTTGTTCGTTGAGGGATGTTGATCCCAGGACTATTGTTGGTATTAATGGTTGTGTTGATCGTCTCATTGGGGGATGTTGATGGATATGGTCCTCGGCTTTGAGGTAATCTAAGTATTTGTTCAGTCATGTGGATAATTAGTATGTTGAGTTGTTGTATATGTTGAGGTTTCGTGTAATGAGTTTCGTATCGGTTATTCATTGAGGGATGTTGATCCCAGGACTGTTGCATTAAGATCGTAGATCATGTTGGTCATTCATTTAGGGATGATGATCCCAGGATTGATGTTTTGGATATTGATTAGTCGTGTCGACTTTTCATTGTCAGTCTGTTGTTGTTCACTTCGGTGAGTCTTTTAAATCCTTATTGGATATGTGTTTCTTTGATTTTCGTTGTCATGTTGCATCGTGACATATCTGGAGTCATATCTGCGTGCCGATTGGTTAATGTGTAGGATTTTTAGCCGGGCACATGATGGTTATGTGTTGATATTTCCACATTGAACCGTGCACACGAGACGTAGTTCGTGAGGCTAATTAGGTACAAGACCACACGTGTATGTGATCAATACCCGGGGTGGCTTGTGCACGGACACATTTCCGGATCGGGCGTACTATGACTTCCATCTTTGAGCCATATTGTTTGGTCGTTCATCCTCCATTCATGGTTGAGTATGTTCGACGGTTTGCGACTGGTTGTTCATACGCCCGAGGGGTATGTTTCGACAGTCGAGGTTATTTTCTTGAGATCCTTTGTTGATCATTTGGAGTTTACCTTATTGATGGTATTCTCGGTTATTGTTGATCCTTTGTTGATCGTGTTGGAGTTATCATGTTGATGGTATTCTCGATTATTGTTGATCCTTTGTTGATCGTGTCGGAGTTATCATGTTGATGGTACTCTCGGTTATCATTGATCCTTTGTTGGTCGTATTGGAGTTATCATGTCGATGATATTCTCAGTCGATGTATTGGTTGATCATTGTTATTGATCATATGAGCATTCGGACTGTACGTCGATGTTTCGGGATTTGTATTCATTGTCATGTGGTAGTTGATCTACATATATGTTTGGTACTATTGGTTTATAAGGTTGAGTTTTGATTGTGTAATCCGATGGATAGGATTTGGCACGGATGAATTATTTCATGATTATGAGTGATGATGATGTTTTGAGGATTGTTGGTATTTTTGGAATTCAATACAGATAATTGTTGTTAAGTTCATTTCGTCATTCGAGGATGCGAAATGTGGATTATGGTAAGGATTTGGATTATTATGGATTGGTAAGGTTATAACGGTAAGATTACGTTGGTAGTATTCTTACAGTATTATTACATTGGTATGTAATTATTTATGATGATGTGATCGGTATCATTATTGAGTATTGTGGCTGACCCCGTCGTGGGCTTTATTTTTAGGTACTCGGAGATCGAGCTAGTAGCGGTCGTGAAGGGATGAGCTTCCCGATGTGATACTGGCGGTGGCATGTTTTTGAGTATTGAGTATTTATTTCTGGTTGTTTTATTTCCGCTGCAAATGTGTATTTTAAACTGTGTTTTTATCCGCTACGTGTGTATATTTCAAAATGGCTTTTCGGTATCTTTATCCGCTGCGTATGTGTATCTTAAATGGGCCTTTTTGGCATTTTGTGAACTTGAGTTATTTCGTTAAACCCTTTTTCCTAACTATTTTATCGGTACGTTTAAGTGGTGTCTTAACGTACATTTTGAACTATCGAGTTTTGGCACTTCGCCTTGTATTTCCAAATGGTATTTTATGACGGTATTTGAGAACTATGTTTTTGGAAAATATTTCGGTATTTGCAAAATATTACCGTCATCGATCTTTTGGCGTTTTTAAACGTTTTTGAAATGGTTTTGTAAACGGTTTTTAGCCTGGTGGGTTCCGGCGCGGGACCCACGGCGCTGTAATATCCCGGATGGTTTTGGGGGTGTTACATATAATAGGCTAAAATGCTCCTGGGGTCCCTTAACTTAATTTCAGATAACGATTAGTCCTTTATGTGTTTTTGTCCCAACTAAGTCCTTTATCTTTCTAATTTTAAGCAAATTTAGCCTTTTCCGTTGGTCTCCGTTAACTGTTGTCCAGGTGGCTGTTAAGTTGCCTACGTGGCTATAAACATACCTGCGTGGAGAACAAAGTCAAATTCCTAACCTATGTGTCCATTTCCTAACCTCCATTTTCTAATTTTACCTGAATTTATATATATATATATATATATTTTCAAGAAAATAATTTTATTTCGAAAAAATATTATTTTGCCAAAAAATATTTTTTCCTCCGTAAAATATTTTTTAATTTTTGAAAAAATATTTTTATTAATTTTTTTCCAGAAAATAATTTTATTTTTTCGAAAAAATAATATTTTTTTCCAGAAAAAAATTTAATTTCGAAAAAATATTATTTTGCCAAAAAATACATTTTTCTCCAGAAAATATTTTTTTTAATTTTTTCGAAAAAAATATTTTTTTTATTTTTTTTCCAGAAATTAGTTTTATTTTTTCGAAAAATAATATTTTTCCAGAAAATTATATTTTTTCCAGAAAATAATTTTATTTCGAAAAAAATATTATTTTGCCAAAAAATATTTTTTCCTCCAGAAAATATTTTTTTAATATTTTCGAAAAAATATTTTTTTATTTTTTTACAGAAAATAATTTTTTTTCAAAATTAAATTATTTTCTGGAAAAAAATATTATTTTTTCAAAAAAATAAAATTATTTTCTGGAAAAAAAATAAAAGAAATATTTTTTCGAAAAAAATAAAAAAATATTTTCTGGAGGAAAAAATATTTTTTGGCAAAATAATATTTTTTTCGAAATAAAATTATTTTCTTGAAAATATATATATATATATATATATATATATATATATAAATTCAGGTAAAATTAGGAAATGGAGGTTAGGAAATGGACACATAGGTTAGGAAATGGACACATAGGTTAGGAATTTGACTTTGTTCTCCACGCAGGTATGTTTATAGCCACGTAGAAACTTAATGTACCACCCTGACAACAGCTAATCTGAGACCAACGGAAAAGGCTAAATTTGCTTAAAATTAGAAAGATAAAGGACTTAGTTGGAACAAAAAAAAAGATAAAGAACTAAATCGTTATCTTAAATTAAGTTAAGGGACCCCAGGAATATTTTAGCCTTTATAATACAATTCACCACGGTTTCCAAAGTGGAGTCAAAACCGTGAAGATTCTCCACAGTGTGCGTGTATGCATATATTTTAAATAAAGCAACCTTGTTTGGCATGAAAAATGAAGTAGCTGAGTAGAACATGCAGTAAAAATGAGATATCAACTCATGTTGCCTTGACAATAAGAGGTAACATATACCTCGTAATCTTTTTTTTTTTGATAACTAGGTGATCCCAGCTTAGTCGGACTAATCCTAGTCCCTCAATGAACCCACTCCTAACCCATTGAGAGAAGTAAATCGCGAGTCGCTCGAGCAATTCCAGGGTTCCCAATGCCTTTTCTGTACACTTCTGCGCACAAGGAGAAGCCCTTAACTGATTAACAGCGCCTCAGGTTCCCAGCACAGTTCTCGGGAGAATAGCCACTGATTGGTCAGCACCTCCGGGTTCCCAGCAAGGAAATACTCCCACACTGCCGCTTGACGCGAGATTAAACATTGATTAGCGATTGCTTGAGCTAGCCCCGGGAGCTAGAGGATCATAAAGAGAAAAACTTCGTCTTTCACCTCCTTTGGTGGGGTTAGAACCCAAGACCTCTCCAAAGGAGTGTTGTAACACCCCCAAAACCATCCGGGATATTACAGCGCCGTGGGTCCCGCGTCAGAACCCACCAGGCTAAAAACCGTTTACAAAATCAATTCAAAAACGCCAAAAGGCTGATGACGGCAATATTTTGCAAATACTCAAATATTTTCAAAAACATAATTTTAAAATACCGTCATAAAATACCATTTGAAAATACAAGGCGAAGTGCCAAATCTCAATAGTTCAAAATGTACGTTAAGACGCCGCTTAAATGTACCGATAAAATAGTTTAGGAAAAGGTTTAACGAAATAACCCAAGTTCGCAAAGTGCCAAAAGGGCCATTTAAAATACCCACACGCAGCGGATAAAGATACCGAAAAGCCATTTTGAAATATACACACGCAGCGGATAAATGCAGTTCAAAATACACATTTGCAGCGGAAATAAATGACCGGAAATAAATACTCAATACTCAAAACATGCCACCGCCAGTATCACATCGGGAAGCTCATCCCTTCACGACCGCTACTAGCTCGATCTCCGAGTACCTAAAAATAAAGCCCACGACGGGGTCAGCCACAATACTCAATAATGATATCGATCACATCATCATAAATAATTACATACCAATGTAATAATACTGTAAGAATACTACCAATGTAATCTTACCGTTATAACCTTACCAATCCATAATAATCCAATCCTTACCATAATCCACATTTCGCATCCTCAAATGACGAAATGAACTCAACAATAATTATCTGTACTGTATTCCAAAAATACCAATAATCCTCAAAACATCATCAAAACTCATAAGTGCGGTAATAATCCAGCCTGTGCCAAATCCTGTCCGTCGGATTACACAATCAAATCTCAACATGTATAAACCAATAATACACAACATATCTGTAGATCAACTACCACATGATAATGATAACAAATCCCGAAACATCGACATATAGTCCGAATGCTTATACGATCAATAACCAGATCAACCGATAAATCAACTGAGAATATCATCGACATGATAACTCCAATACGACCAATAAAGGATCACGATAACTGAGAATACCATCAACATGCTAACTCCGACACGATCAACAAAGGACCAACAGTAATCGAGAATACCATCAACAAGGTAAACTCCAAATGATCAACAAAAGACCAATAATAACTGAGAATACCATCAACAAGGTAAACTCCAAATGATCAACAATAATGGCTCTCAAAGAAATAACTCTGACTGTCGAACATACCCCTCGGCGTATGAACAACCAGTCACAAACCGTCGAACATACCCAACCATAAATGGAGGATGAACGACCAAACAATATGGCTCAAAGATGGACGCCATAGTACGCCCGATCCGGAAATGTGTCCGTGCACAAGCCACCCCGGGTATTGATCACATACACGTGTGGTCTTGTACCTAATTAGCCTCACGAACTACGTCTCGTGTGCACGGTTCAATGTGGAAATATCAACACATAACCATCATGTGCCCGGCTAAAAATCCTATACAATAACCAATCGGCACGCAGATATGACTCCAGATATGTCACGATGCAACATGACAACGAAACTCAAAGAAACACATATCGATAAGGATCAAAAGACTCACCAAGTGAACAACAACATCGACAATGAAAAGTCGACACGACTAATCAATATCCAAAACATCAATCCTGGGATCATCATCCCAAATGAATGACCAACACGATCTACGATCTCAATACAATAGTCCTGGGATCAACATCCCTCAACGAATAACCGATACGAAACTCATTATACGAAACCTCAACATATACAACAACTCAACATACTAATTATCTCATAACTGAACAATACATAAGTTACCTCAAAGCCGACAACAATATCCTTTCCACGAACAACATCCCTGAACGAATACACAGTTATACAAATAACCTCAAATAAGGTACCATCCATTCAATATCAATAACCCTTTATCCCGATACTTATGTAATCACGATAACTATCCTCGATATCCGATATTCTATATCCTTGACCAAAAATAACTCACGTCTTCCCTGAACACAATTAAATCATATAGCTTATGATTTAATACAACCAGAGCACGATATACAAACCATTATCCCGACAACTTACATTTCTAACAACATTGCTATACGAATTATAAATGAAATGAAAACGAAACCATTCATCAAATATTATAAACTGAACAAGTATAAACTTGCCTCGATACCGATACCACGGCCGTTGCAAAATCCATTGCCTTTGTCTACGAGCTCCTTAGCCCGACCAAAAGCAATCTACGAACTCTTTAGCCTCAACCGCAACACAACGGTCATAATCCACGATCAAAACATCACAACCTATTGCAATAATCAATTAACACACATTCGATAAAAATCAATAACCGACATACTCAACCAACAAACTCAACGGTTCAACGAAACCTCGATCATATACATAATACCAAATAATCCAACTCAACAAATACGAACCCATATCCACGATACAAGCCGTAACTCGATGATCACAAATAACAATCAATAACCGATCAACAATGGTTCTACAATATCCCGATTAAACACATATCCAAACAACCCAAACCAATCAAACACGAACTCAAAACCAAAATACGATTCCACAATCCGAAGATCATATCAATAATCAATTTAAACCAACAAGGGTCTAACATTACCGATTCCAAATTCAATCTTAAATACGGATACAAGTTTCCTCCTTGTAAATTCATAATATAAACCAATTACGGTTATCATCATCAATCCGGACGATCCGATTAATTCAACATCATAGATAACCATATTCCAAAGGTCTCAACTAATTCCATTATCCGAATTGAACACTTATTCAATAAGTATGAATTTCCAAATTCAAACATGGATAATAATTCTCATCAAACTCGAAATCATATTCGTATTCCTATACGAATATTGTACCAAATACATAACTTAGTTCTAAATGTGAATATTCCATATTCATATCCAAAACACCAACACTTTAAAACGTATTCATCAAATCAATGATCAATTTATCTCGACATTAAGGATTTTATAACATATTCGATTCCAACTTCAACTCCAAATACGAAGACAAAACTCCTTCTTGTTCATACTTGTAAATTCGTAGAAAACAATTTACCGATTATTATCGTGAATAATCACATTCCAAAAATATCCGAAATCCTTCCAAAATCATAACATGTAACTCAAGAGTTCTTTAAGAACACGAATTATCCAAATTCACGTTCATAATCCATAAAACAACATAACCCGATGTTTTCTAACATCTAAACAACCCTTATTCACAATTCAAGGTGTATATAATCATGTTCTTCAATATATACTTCTCATAACATCATGAATCGCAACAAACCACCAAGAACATCGAGAATACTACGATTCCATAATCATAACAACATAATCGAATCATTTGATCACCAATTCATTATCTTCCTTTAACAAAATTCCCATAATTACCAAGAATCATCACAACAATATCATTTCCATCGCCATTCATACGAAAACGTGTAGAATTTTCCAAGTTCTACTCATTGAGACATTTCATCGAACACTTTGAAGGCATAGTCCAATTCAATCGATTATTCAAAGAAATAGTCGAATCCGATCCACAAAACTTCAAGAACAACGAATAATCTCAAGAATACAACAAGATTCCATCAATAATCTGAGTTAAAACGAATCAAATCGGCCAAGACATCAAGAAACTTCAAAAATATCCAAAACCAAGTGTTTAGGTGTTCTTACCTTCGATCCGGGTGGAAGATGATGTTAATCCATGATTCCAACTTCCAAAACATGTTGTTATAAGTTGCTCATGCTCAAATCCATCAATTCTTGCCGAAGGAATCGTGAAGAAACGAAGAAAAACGAAAAAATGAGTAGGTGACTCGGTCCAGGCCTTATATAGGCCGAGACCTGCCGGCACGTTACGTACGTAACCGGCGGGTCCTTACGTACGTAGCCGGACGCGGCCGACCCTCCGCCCGGTGCAGCCGGAACCCTTACGTGCGTAGCGGCGGTGGCTTACGTACGTAACTGGCCCTTACGGCCGTAACCGGCCAGAGCCTTACGTACGTTATCGGCCAATCCTAGCCATCCCTGCGAGTCACTGCCGACCGTGATCGGCCACCCCCACGAGTCACTGTCGACCATGCCCGGCCATTCCAACGAGTCACGACCGGCCATGCTCGGCCATCCAGGTCATCTCGGCCACGACTCGACCGGCTACTCCGTAACGTACGTAACACTTATTCCGTTGCGTACGTAATACGTACGTTGACTTGCTACAGTATAATACTCGTATTACGTACGTAATACACCCTGTATAACGTACGTAACTCCATCCGTTGACTCACCTATCCACATCTGCGCCGAAAGCTGCCGACCACGGGCCCCACTGTCCGATTCCTCTTGTTATGTACGTTATGTACGCTATATAACGTACGTAAGCTAACACATTTTACCTACGTAAGCTCCAAGGCTTAACGTACGTAATGGCTTTTATACTTAGCCAAAAATCCAGTGTTCTGTCCGAAGCGTCTCGGCGAACAAAATACAAACATACGGCATCCGAATACACATACCGAATCGAAAAATATTCTCATACGGTATACGATATCCAAATCGGTTCAACCTGATACAACATATCACGAATATATCTCACAATCAAAAGCGATAATTACACCAGTATAACTGTCTCGGTTCTCAATTTATTTTATCCATCTTGTATAGATACCAAACTATACAGTATATCTCAGATAAAATAACGCGAAAAATTTATACTGAAAATTCGGGTATTACATACTACCCCCCTTAAAATAAGTTTCGTCCTCGAAACTTGCGACCTGTCACCAACAACAGATAAATCCAAAACTTCCAACTCATCACAAAAACAATCAAGCGTCGCCACAAGCGAATAACCAAACCAATATACTTACAGGTGCGTGAAGCCGATGATCTCCCGTGATACTAGCACACGACTCCCCCATGAAGTCTCAAAACAATCAACACACACCAATATCACACATAGCAGTTTGAAAAGAATCTCAAAAATTTTGGAAACCCCAAAAATCGATACGACTCAAAAGTCAGAAAAACTCATTTTCAAAAGCCACGCTACTACCGTACCGGTAGAGCCACATAACACACACGCCTGGGTTTCACAAAACCCAAACTCCGATACCATCTTCTGTAACACCCCCAAAACCATCCGGGATATTACAGCGCTGTGGGTCCCGCGCCAGAACCCACCAGGCTAAAAACCGTTTACAAAATCAATTCAAAAACGCCAAAAGGCTGATGACGGCAATATTTTGCAAATACTCAAATATTTTCAAAAACATAATTTTAAAATACCGTCATAAAATACCATTTGAAAATACAAGGCGAAGTGCCAAATCTCAATAGTTCAAAATGTACGTTAAGACGCCGCTTAAATGTACCGATAAAATAGTTTAGGAAAAGGTTTAACGAAATAACCCAAGTTCGCAAAGTGCCAAAAGGGCCATTTAAAATACCCACACGCAGCGGATAAAGATACCGAAAAGCCATTTTGAAATATACACACGCAGCGGATAAATGCAGTTCAAAATACACATTTGCAGCGGAAATAAATGACCGGAAATAAATACTCAATACTCAAAACATGCCACCGCCAGTATCACATCGGGAAGCTCATCCCTTCACGACCGCTACTAGCTCGATCTCCGAGTACCTAAAAATAAAGCCCACGACGGTCACCACAATACTCAATAATGATATTGATGACATCATCATAAATAATTACATACCAATGTAATAATCCGTAAGAATACTACCAATGTAATCTTACCGTTATAACCTTACCAATCCATAATAATCCAATCCTTACCATAATCCACATTTCGCATCCTCAAATGACGAAATGAACTCAACAATAATTATACATCTTGTATTCCAAAAATACCAATAATCCTCAAAACATCATCAAAACTCATAAGTGCGGTAATAATCCGATCTGTGCCAAATCATCGTCGGATTACACAATCAAATCTCAACATGTATAAACCAATAATACACAACATATCTGTAGATCAACTACCACATGATAATGATAACAAATCCCGAAACATCGACATATAGTCTGAATGCTTATACGATCAATAACCAGATCAACCGATAAATCAACTGAGAATATCATCGACATGATAACTCCAATACGACCAATAAAGGATCACGATAACTGAGAATACCATCAACATGATAACTCCGACACGATCAACAAAGGACCAACAGTAATCAAGAATACCATCAACAAGGTAAACTCCAAATGATCAACAAAAGACCAATAATAACTGAGAATACCATCAACAAGGTAAACTCCAAATGATCAACAATAATGGCTCTCAAAGAAATAACTCTGACTGTCGAACATACCCCTCGGCGTATGAACAACCAGTCACAAACCGTCGAACATACCCAACCATAAATGGAGGATGAACGACCAAACAATATGGCTCAAAGATGGACGCCATAGTACGCCCGATCCGGAAATGTGTCCGTGCACAAGCCACCCCGGGTATTGATCACATACACGTGTGGTCTTGTACCTAATTAGCATCACGAACTACGTCTCGTGTGCACGGTTCAATGTGGAAATATCAACACATAACCATCATGTGCCCGGCTAAAAATCCTACACAATAACCAATCGGCACGCAGATATGACTCCAGATATGTCACGATGCAACATGACAACGAAACTCAAAGAAACACATATCCAATAAGGATCAAAAGACTCACGAAGTGAACAACAACAGATCGACAATGAAAAGTCGACACGACTAATCAATATCCAAACATCAATCACGGGATCATCATCCCAAATGAATGACCAACACGATCTACGATCTCAATACAATAGTCACGGGATCAACATCCCTCAACGAATAACCGATACGAAACTCATTATACGAAACCTCAACATATACAACAACTCAACATACTAATTATCTCATAACGAACAATACATAAGTTACCTCAAAGCGACGACAATATCCTTTCCACGAACAACATCCACGAACGAATACACGTTATACAAATAACCTCAAATAAGGTACCATCCATTCAATATCAATAACCCTTTATCCCGATACTTATGTAATCACGATAACTATCCTCGATATCCGATATTCTATATCCTTGACCAAAAATAACTCACGTCTTCCCTGAACACAATTAAATCATATAGCTTATGATTTAATACAACCAGAGCACGATATACAAACCATTATCCCGACAACTTACATTTCTAACAACATTGCTATACGAATTATAAATGAAATGAAAACGAAACCATTCATCAAATATTATAAACTGAACAAGTATAAACTTGCCTCGATACCGATACCACGAAGCCGCAAAATCCATTGCCTTTGTCTACGAGCTCCTTAGCCCCGACCAAAAGCAATCTACGAACTCTTTAGCCTCAACCGCAACACAACGGTCATAATCCACGATCAAAACATCACAACCTATTGCAATAATCAATTAACACACATTCGATAAAAATCAATAACCGACATACTCAACCAACAAACTCAACGGTTCAACGAAACCTCGATCATATACATAATACCAAATAATCCAACTCAACAAATACGAACCCATATCCACGATACAAGCCGTAACTCGATGATCACAAATAACAATCAATAACCGATCAACAATGGTTCTACAATATCCCGATTAAACACATATCCAAACAACCCAAACCAATCAAACACGAACTCAAAACCAAAATACGATTCCACAATCCGAAGATCATATCAATAATCAATTTAAACCAACAAGGGTCTAACATTACCGATTCCAAATTCAATCTTAAATACGGATACAAGTTTCCTCCTTGTAAATTCATAATATAAACCAATTACGGTTATCATCATCAATCCGGACGATCCGATTAATTCAACATCATAGATAACCATATTCCAAAGGTCTCAACTAATTCCATTATCCGAATTGAACACTTATTCAATAAGTATGAATTTCCAAATTCAAACATGGATAATAATTCTCATCAAACTCGAAATCATATTCGTATTCCTATACGAATATTGTACCAAATACATAACTTAGTTCTAAATGTGAATATTCCATATTCATATCCAAAACACCAACACTTTAAAACGTATTCATCAAATCAATGATCAATTTATCTCGACATTAAGGATTTTATAACATATTCGATTCCAACTTCAACTCCAAATACGAAGACAAAACTCCTTCTTGTTCATACTTGTAAATTCGTAGAAAACAATTTACCGATTATTATCGTGAATAATCACATTCCAAAAATATCCGAAATCCTTCCAAAATCATAACATGTAACTCAAGAGTTCTTTAAGAACACGAATTATCCAAATTCACGTTCATAATCCATAAAACAACATAACCCGATGTTTTCTAACATCTAAACAACCCTTATTCACAATTCAAGGTGTATATAATCATGTTCTTCAATATATACTTCTCATAACATCATGAATCGCAACAAACCACCAAGAACATCGAGAATACTACGATTCCATAATCATAACAACATAATCGAATCATTTGATCACCAATTCATTATCTTCCTTTAACAAAATTCCCATAATTACCAAGAATCATCACAACAATATCATTTCCATCGCCATTCATACGAAAACGTGTAGAATTTTCCAAGTTCTACTCATTGAGACATTTCATCGAACACTTTGAAGGCATAGTCCAATTCAATCGATTATTCAAAGAAATAGTCGAATCCGATCCACAAAACTTCAAGAACAACGAATAATCTCAAGAATACAACAAGATTCCATCAATAATCTGAGTTAAAACGAATCAAATCGGCCAAGACATCAAGAAACTTCAAAAATATCCAAAACCAAGTGTTTAGGTGTTCTTACCTTCGATCCGGGTGGAAGATGATGTTAATCCATGATTCCAACTTCCAAAACATGTTGTTATAAGTTGCTCATGCTCAAATCCATCAATTCTTGCCGAAGGAATCGTGAAGAAACGAAGAAAAACGAAAAAATGAGTAGGTGACTCGGTCCAGGCCTTATATAGGCCGAGACCTGCCGGCACGTTACGTACGTAACCGGCGGGTCCTTACGTACGTAGCCGGCCGCGGCCGACCCTACTGCCCAATTCTGTCGGAACCCTTACGTACGTAACCGGCAGCTGGCTTACGTACGTAACTGGCCCTTACGGCCGTAACCGGCCAGAGCCTTACGTACGTTATCGGCCAATCCTAGCCATCCCTGCGAGTCACTGCCGACCGTGATCGGCCACCCCCACGAGTCACTGTCGACCATGCCCGGCCATTCCAACGAGTCACGACCGGCCATGCTCGGCCATCCAGGTCATCTCGGCCACGACTCGACCGGCTACTCCGTAACGTACGTAACACTTATTCCGTTGCGTACGTAATACGTACGTTGACTTGCTGCAGTATAATACTCGTATTACGTACGTAATACACCCTGTATAACGTACGTAACTCCATCTGTTGACTCACCTATCCACATCTGCGCCGAAAGCTGCCGACCACGGGCCCCACTGTCCGATTCCTCTTGTTACGTACGTTATGTACGCTATATAACGTACGTAAGCTAACACATTTTACCTACATAAGCTCCAAGGCTTAACGTACGTAATGGCTTTTATACTTAGCCAAAAATCCAACTGTTCCTGTCCGACGTCTCGACGTACAAAATACAAACATACGGCATACTGAATACACATACCGAATCCAAAAATATTTTCATACGGTATACCTGATATCCAAATCAGTTCAACCTGATACAACATATCCTGAATATATCTGTCAATCAAAAACGATAATTACACCAGTATAACTGTCTCGGTTCTCAATTTATTTTATCCATACTGTATAGATACCAAACTATACAGTATATCTCAGATAAAATAACGCGAAAAATTTATACTGAAAATTCGGGTATTACAAGTGTCTTGGGAGTAGGCGTCCTACCACTGGACCACCAACCCTTCCCCATACCTCGTAATCTTCTGTGTATTTTAATTTGAAGTTACTCATTTAAATATAGTTTCACCCATGTATGAGCCAGCTCGCAAATAATGAAGTATATTCATTTATACAGCTGTTTACTGAACACTAAAATAGAGACATTAAAACAGGTGGATAAGTGGATGTAAATGCTTCCAGCTAGCTGTATGTATTTGTTTCATTTGCATATTATCATTCGGTTACGAAGTTACGAATTAATTACTTCGTAGTTAAGACATTGTAACTTCTTACCAATTGTAACTTCGTATTATCATCCAGTTACGAAGTTAAGATATTGCAACTTATTACCAATTGTAACTTCACCTCAAGCTACGATGACTTCGTATTGGCGTAACCCTAATTGTTTCCATCTACGAATTGTTTCCAGATCTGGTATATTTGTTAGAAATTGTAAATTCTTATCAATTGTTTCACTTGCGTATTATCATCCATTTACGTAGTTACCAAATAATGACTTCATAGTTAAGAAATTGTAACTTCTTACCAATTGTAACTTCATATTATCATCCAATTACGAAGTTAATAAATTGCAACTTCTTACCAAGTGTACCATTTAAACTAACCATGTTGCTATGTTGTTTGTAGGAGCTGATCAGCGCGCTTGATCCATCTGAGAGAGAGTTGGACACAGATTACTTTAAATCTCTTGAAGAAGATCCAGAAACACAGCCCTTTGCCTTCAAGTTTGATGCAAATCACAGCAAAAAAAGAGAAAGTGAAACGAAGACGAGGATGGAGAAGTTGTCCCTGTTGTGGGTGCCTCTACTTCAACCGCCAATGTTCAGTTGCTCCCTCCCAACATACTGGTCGGTCCAGATAGGGAGGCACTGATCAAAGAGATCGGGGATTATTCCGGCGAGATAGCGGCAAAAAGAGCAAGAATAGAGGTGGAGGCCCTTCTACGAATTCACCAAGATCAGATTATCGCAGCAGTAAGGGAGTACGTTGTTGGGAGGCTCGCAGCGATGGAGCGTACTCCAAATGCCATGCCCCAGGCCCCGCCAAAGGAAGCAATGGATCAGCCCACGGCGAGCGTGGCAGAGGACACGGCAACCGAGGTAACAGTAGCAGCAGCAGATGGTATTAGTATGCCCACGATCGAGAAGGTATAAAAAAAGGCATGAAATTCGATGAAACATTTATGTATGTTTGGAAATGAAAGACTTTGAAACAATTATGTATGTTCGGGATAAAATTTGAAACAATTATGTATGTTTTTTGAAGGAATTTACCCATCCAAATTTTATAAATCAGTTGTGATGTGATGTGGGTTCGGTACAAATTTTAGTAAGAATTGTAAGATATTTATAATTCGTTACCATCGTACCTATTATGCATGGTACGATATTTCGAATTCGTACCATAGTAACTGTTATGCATCGTACCAGTAGTAACACTTGAAACTACTACGTCGTCACGAAAATAGTAAATCGTACCGATTGTTTCAATATTGCAGGCCACTGTGCAAGAAATGCATGACCCGTCTGACACACAGATGAATGAAATCTATGACGACTTGTTGATTTTAGGTGAAGTAACGCCACCTGCACAAGTTACCTCACCAGGTGCAGGAGGGGCGATGGAAGAAGTGGGGCAGCCCACAGTAAGAATTGTACCTCTATTTATAATTCGTTACCATCGTACCTATTATGCATGGTACGATATTTCGAATTCGTACCATCGTAACTGTTATGCATCGTACCAGTAGTAACCCTTGAATCTACTACGTCGTCACGAAAATAGTAAATCGTACCCATTGTTCCAATATTGCAGGCCACTGTGCAAGAAATGCATGACCCGTCCGACACACAGATGAATGAAATCTATGACGACTTGTTGATTTTAGGTGAAGTAACGCCACCTGCACAAGGTACCTCACCAGGTGCAAGAGGGGCGATGGGAGCAGTGGGGCAGCCCACGGTAAGAATTGTACATCTATTTATAATTCGTTACCATCATACCTAGTATGCATGGTACGATATTTAGATTTCGTACCAGCGTGACTGTTATGCATCATACCCGTAGTAACGATATTTAAATAACGAAAATACTAAATCGTACCCAACATTCCAATGTTGCAGGCCATTGGGCAAGAAATGAATGACCCGTCTGACACACAGATTAATGCTATTTATGACGACTTGTTGATTTTAGACGAAGTAACGCCCCCTGCACAAGGTATCCTATCATGTGCAGGAGGATCATCAAGACATGCACCAACAATGACCGCTCTATCAATTCCAAAAGTGATCTTGAATGTGAGGCCGCTAAGAAGAAGATTTCCTGCGGCAGCTGTTAGGTCTCCCTTCCTTCATGATGACATACGAGGAGGAGATACATTCGATCATTACTTGAGATTGGGAGATGGTGGATTGTAAGTTATCCGCCCTAACTATAGTTTCTTTCATATATTACGAAATAGTTAATATACCAAAACAACAAGAGGAACGTTGGGCAGCCATGTGGTGTGGACAAAATATTTTTTGAAGAAATTATGCTTCAAGATAAACAGCTGCACATAGAACACATCGAATCCTACATGGCTATATTGTCATCGAGGCCAGATTTTGCTGGTTTGAAAGAAGTCCACTCAAATATTGCATTGACGTATCCGGTTGACCATAATATTTTTGTACACCGTATTGGTATGTCGTACCTAGTTACGCATTATTCAAAGTAGTACCCCGGTATGAAAATACTGCATTTCGTTAATGTGATGTTGTTTCGTTACAAATTTTCGTAAGAATTGTACCTCTATTTATAATTCGTTACCATCGTACCTAGTATGCATGGTACGATATTTATATTTCGTACCAGCATAACTGTTATGCATCGTACCATTAAGAACACTTGAAACAATAACCCCATCAAGCAAATAATAAATCGTACCCAATGTTCCATTGTTGCAGACCAAGAAATGCATGACCCGTCTGACACACAGATGAATGCAATGTATGACGAGTTGGTGTGTTTAGGCGAAGTAACGCCACACAATCTTATTCTGCACCGCGACCACATTGCCCGAACAATATATGCTCACAGCATGGCAGAACTCCCCCATCCCAATCCCAATGCAATTAGTATGATGGAAAATTGTTGGAAATGAATATGTATATTGATATGTAGATACGAAATGACAAAATCTTATCCGGGTGACCATAATATTTTCGTATATCATAATGGTATATCGTTCCTAGTTAAGTATTATTCAAAGTAGTAACCAGTTATGAAAATACTGCATTTCGTGCATGTGACTGCATTTTATAAGTGAAAACTGTAACAAAGTTCTAATTTCATACCCGTACAAGTACTCAATAAAATATTAAAAAAAACTATGGGGGTCTTGGCAGGTTATTCTAGTATGCCCAACTACACCACAAATGCCGCATTTCTTCGGTTTGCGAGGTCTACTACCACTTGTTTGATTACTACTAACTTCTTCAAGGGGAGTATTCTGTAAAAATGTCGTGCATGTGTTCTGGTAATGCCCTTGTTGATGACATCGAGAACACATGCGCCCGTGTATTTTATGATATCCAGACGTAATCCTCTTTGAACGTTGTCGGCCAGCTTGTTTAGGATTAGTGGGAGTTCCAACAACCCTTAAGACAACGTCGGAAGGGACAAACCACTCATCTTGATCCAGGAATGGCATCACCTCAGCCGCATAAATTTGACGCCACGTCTGAGTAGTGTAATAAGAATGCACAAATGCCGATGGGGATTGTCTCGCATAACTGTAAACAAGCACACAAACTGAGCATGTAAGAGTCGTATAATAAGTAAAACATGGGTGCCAACTTCAATGTTAAGGCAGGTACGCCATACAATATATTCGTAATGTGGGTGCCAACTTAAACATTAAGGCAGGTACGCCATACAATATATTCGTAACGTGGGTGCCAACTTAAATATTAAGGCATGTACGCCATACAATATATTCGTAACGTGGGTGCCACCTTCAGCGTTAAGGCAGGTACGCCATACAATATATTCGTAACGTGGGTGCCAACTTAAACGTTAAGGCAGGTATGCCATATAATATATTCGTAACGTGGGTGCCAACTTCAACGTTAAGGAAGGTACGCCATACAATATATTCGTAACGTGTGTGCCAACTTCAACGTTAAGGCAGGTACGCCATACAATATATTCGTAACGTGGGTACCAACATCAGCATTAAGGCAGGTACGCCATACAATATATTCGTAACGTGTGTGCCAACTTCAGCGTTAAGGAAGGTACGCCATACAATATATTCGTAATGTGTGTGCCAAATCTATTCTTTACCACGTGCTATCTGAAAAATACGCAACGTACGAATATCGTAACTTCTTACCACATGAGTGCAAAAAATAAAATTCACCTTAGTGCTGCTGTGGCATAAGAACATGGTATAAGATCAAGATCAAACACATGACACGAGCACTCCCGGGAAACAATATCAACAATATGTGTCTTGGTTCCAGAAATGACCTTAAATTTTGTATCAGTTATCGGATCAACCTTCATGTATCGACCAGCGTCAATAGCAATCTCTAGTCTTTGAGTTGCATAATCTGATAACTCCTGACCTCTAGAATCAGCTATGGTACGACGCTTATAAAACCAATCCTGACAAATGTTACGACAATACTCAAGCAAAGCACATACCGGCAATGTTCTAGCCCATTTTATCCGAGCATTCAAATTTTCGACAGCGTTGGAGGTTCCCATACCATATCGCAGCACAGGGCATTTACAAATTGCCCATTTAATAGGGTCAATTTTCATAATCCTTTCGTATGCCCGAGGAGCGGATTGTTCCAAATTTTGCATGTGCTCCTCAAAGTCCAGACTCTTGTAAGCAGTTGCAGCAGCCTTGAAAATGTCAGTCATGAATGCACGAAAACCCCACTTCTTCAAGTTGCGTTCAATATGAAATGTACACAACCCGTGATGAACCTCTGGATATACCGAATCCACTGTATTCTTTATACTCAAATGCTGATCAGATACAATCAACAAGTTATTTGGACATCCAAATGTCCTTCGAACTTGTTGGAGAAACCAAGTCCATGACAAATCGTTCTCTTTGTCCCCAATCCCAAAAGCTAAAGGGACTATCTGCTCATTACCATCCTTTGTTGCTGCAATAAACATAATGCCCTTGTACTTGCCTCTCAAATGGGTGCCATCAATCACAATCACTGGGCGACATGCACAAATGCTCTTACACATGCATGAAGAGCAAAGTAAACGAATTGAAAAGAATCATCATCGCATGTCTGTAAATCCACAACCGATCCGGGATTTAAATTCTGTAGCATGTACAAGTATTTGGGCAGCAGCTGAAAATAATTTAAGTTCATCAAAAACGGGCACGCTAGGAACGAAAAGTACGATATAATAAATTCGTACTAGTAACTTGGCCAGTACAAATTAAATAAAATGAATACTGGTACGAATTATGTGTAATATCCGCAATTTTCGATTTCCGGTAATTTCTTTTTTCAGCGGAAGTCTGTTTTGACGACTCGCTCATGTCCGTTTCATCATTCTGAGAATGATTAATTCTACACTTTTTGACATCCGAGTTCGTTTCGGTGTCGTTTTGTTGAGTTCCGTGCTTTTTAGCGACTTTTCCGCACTTGAGTTCGATTCTTGCGAATCTCGTCCGAAACTGTTGTTTCGAGTTTCCCGCAAGTCCGTTTAACTTTGTTAGACGTGTTGTGAACTTCGGATTGGTTATTCGATCACGTATCGTGATTTCCGGGCGTTTTGGGCCATTTTGTAATTTCTTGAAAGTTACGGGTATCCGTATCTGTAATTGTTGTCTCGACCCGTTTCTTGGTCGCGTATGACTAATTATGGTATTACGCTTTCATTTCGAGTCGTTTATGTTGTCCGCGAACTTTTCGTCGTGTTCGTTCCGTACGTTTTCGGAAATCGGGTCGTCGAGCCCTGGCGGTGGCGGGACTGGCCGGACGGTGGCGGGACTGGCCGGACGATTGCGGGCACCGGCCGGACGGGTGCGGCAGGAACCGGCGTAGCGCACGCTACGGCCGGAAGGCTGCGCACGCTAACCGGCAGGTGTAGCGCACGCTGCCGGGTGGCTTTAGCGTCTGTTGCCCGGGCACAGGCGATGGGGTTTCGAGGTTCGACTCGGTCGGGATTGGCGGGTAGCGACGCCGCCTTTGGCCGTAGCGCACGCTAACCGGCAGGTGTAGCGCACGCCGGCCGACTAGCGTACGTTACCTGGATAAGTTGGTTAGTCTAGTGGCTACTGGACAGGTCGGCTAGCGCGCGCAGGCTTCCGGCCGTAGCGCACGCTAGCGGGAGTCGGGTCGACAGGTTTGGTCGGCAGGGTTGGTTGGTGATGCCGGGTCGTGTGGGCCCTGGCCGAGGGTACTCGGCCGATACCGGCCGATAGCGCACGCTAGTCCGGGAAGGCTAGCGCACGCTAGTCTGGCCCAGTATAAATATGGCTGAGCAGTCACATTTCACTTCGTTTTTCATTTCCTTCCTTCTCCGTCCGCGAATGGCGATTCATGGGCGACGAAGCCATGTTGTTTAACAACAAAACCATGAAGTTCTGGAGTCCATAACATCAATCAATCGTCCGTTATCATCCTTTGATCCAAATAATCAAGGTAATCTTCCTTAGAACCCTAATTTCGTGAATTTGGGGATTTTTGCAATTTCGTCCGATTCGTTCCGTGTTGTTGATTAATTCATGATGGGTATGATTAATCTTGGTAGTATTCTTGTGTTTAACATCATTTAATCCATTGTTCTTCGTCGAATCGAAGTATATTTCTTGATTTCCTTCGAGTTGACTTTTTGGGGGATTTGTCCCCGATCTCGTTTTTCATCCATTTTTGATGGATCGATTATGGTTAAATGATGTTGTTAAACATATTCTATGGATTGTATATCCATATTTCAACTTCGAATTCGTTTTCGTGATTTGTGGAACGAATCGTGTTCTTGGCCGTTTTGGGGGAAATCCTTGAACTTTCGTCATTCGTTCTTTGAATTCAACGGCTTTGAGTCGTGTTATGAAATTCATTTCATTGTTATTATTGTCCTTCGTAGTTTATGACGTGAGTTGGCGATCGGTGGAGTCGTCGGGTTCGTAATCGGTTCGTGTCAACCTACTTTGGTCGATTCTCCGCGTTGTTCTTATTCGAGGCAAGTACCTTGTCCATACTTTTCTTGTTTCGTGGATATGATGATTGGTGATCGTCTTGATTTGTTTGTTTGTTTGAAATGAGTTTTCAAAAGATTTGGTTAGCCTCGTTAAAGGCCCTCTTTCAAAACCGTGTGTGTTTTGTGATTGGTGTGGTTCGTGAATAACTATGTGAATTCTATGTATATGCTTGGTGTTCATGTTGCACTTGGTATTGTGTGTGGACGTATATTATTTCATTTCGGTGCGTTGTGGATTGACGTGGTGTTTTGCTAAGTGTTTGATGCCTCTGCGAATTGTTTGAATATCCTTGATGTGATATGTTATTTATGTGAATGTGTGAATATGGTTGAAGGTCTACGGTGGCACATGGCATGTGATCATGTGGCCGAGGATGCAACAAGTGATTGATCCAACCGTGAGAGCTCGAGATAATCTACGGTGGCACATGGCATGTGATCATGTGGCCAGGATGCAACAAGCGATTGATCCAACCGTGAGATGTGTGTGATTTGTTTCGCTAGCCAGCTCGGGAGGGTCCTTCGAGGCCTCGGGTGGGATGTCGGTGGTATCGTCCCGGTCCTAGGCGATGCGCGTGCGTGATTATGTTTCGTTGATTTTACGTCCGTTGAGGACACGTGATGTTGGGCTCTGACCCTGTAAATTGTTGGTGATTTCCTATTTGCGAAAACAAAACATTTGGGCTGTGACCCTATTGATATTTGGAAAGAGAAGGATTTCATAGTCCTAAATTGTTTTCTATTAAAACTCTCGATGGCATTTTAAACTGTTTTGTAAATTGTTCCCCTTATTTGCGATCTCTCGTTTTGGAAATGTTTACCCAAACTCTTACCTCGGGAAGTACTTTTCTTTACGTTTGGATCTTTGAGGATTCCTGATTATTATTGTTCTTGGAACTTGTATTGTATGGCTCGTATTTTTGCACTTGTACTTGCACTAGCAAAACAGTGGAGTTTTGCTAACCCCCGAGTATTCGGGGGGTGGATGTCTATTTTGCATTCGTGTTTTGGAGCATAGCACGGGTCGGCACGAAGGATGATGAAAGATGAACGATACTAATCACACGGGGATTTGTTGATGTCGTTTTGGTCTAGGTATTTTCTTTTCATTGAAGTATCTTTTCCCCGTTGTACGGGAGTTTATTGTATTTTGACCCCTGCGTGGGTATGTGTTTGGAATTGAGTTGTATGTTATTATTGAAAGACCAAGTCGGTCTACTGAGTCATTTTAGCCTTAAAGGTGAGGTTTAGATGTTTGATTTTAGTTATCAGCCTGGTAGATCCTCGAGGAGAGGGTCTACGGCGTGTAATATCCCTGAGCGGATTGGGGGTGTTACATTATGTATGTTCGTACTGCGTACCAGTAAGAACTACATCAATTCGTACTGTGCGTCCCAACGTACAAGCATCTAACGTATATCAAATAGGAGGGGGAAAATACGTGAAAAGATTTGTCCGCATCACCGTAAGACTGATTTAGTGCATGGTGCTTCCCGGCCAACGCAGTACGGTATTTCACATTAACGCCATGATCCCTTAATAACTTTGCCTGCATATCACAAGGCCTAAGAACATAACCATCCTCCGTCAAATTGTCAAGAAATTCAGCAGCTAGCACTTTAGAAGAAATCTTCGGAAGAGGATGATATCTCAAATCCATCTCACAAGTGTGATCTCTCCAGTGATTGATTTTCCATGCTTTACCCATTGATGACGATCGCATGATGAAATCGCATCTTTCACCAAATTTGCATATCAAATGATATCTAGTGGTACTTGATCGCACAGTAATTGTCTCCACATGATTTTTCATATGGTAAAACCCAACAACTGTAGTCATGGTCAACTTGTCATGAAATATGCCGCCCATAACAAGTTCATTTGTAACAGGCTCAGACAGGATAACTACATCCTCGCATGAAAGAGTAGCTTGATGCGGACCACCAATAATTAACCACTGACGGCCATCTTTGTGATTTTCCTCATTGTTTACTTCATTAGGTTCATCAAGTAAATCTAATGAGGGCACAGTATGAAGATCTCTACTACAACTACCAACATTGTGATCATTTATGTCCATTGCTTCATCATCATTACTATCATACATGTCATCACAATCATTTGATAATTCTGGATCATCATCATCAACAATATGTGTATTCTTTTGAACATTCAAAATCTGATTCTTCCGAGGAGCGACTTGATTACGCCTACCACGTGAACATTCATTGATTCTAGGATAAATTGTGACATATACAGTAGGTACATCCAATAAATCTATCATACTAGACCACTCAAACTCATCGGTAATCTTCATTCTCATAGTCTCACCCGCAGGCGACATAATTAAAGCATCTACATCAAATACATACATGTTTTTATCCTTCTTCAATCGCACCTCAAGCTTACTCAAAAACTAGTCAAATGTTATACGCATAGGCGGAATAGGAATGTACTCTTTTCTGCCTCCCTCATATATATTTTCGTTCCATGCTCCTCCATGCGCAACAATTAAACAAGATGAGCTCATCTGCATGAAATAAGTAACGAATGAACAGCTCAGTATGTAATGGTAACGAACGTAACGAAAAAATAAATATCGTATTTGCTTACTGGTACCTCCTGTACTATATTCCAACACGGTAAATAATATACGAAATTGTGATCTCTTACTGCGTTACCACATGACAAATAGTGTCGTGCTGAGGTAAAATAAGACATAGTAACGCAGTTACGACACAATAACAACACATGCACGGTAACGAAAGGTAAACAACACGTGGTAACGAGTCGGTACGAAATACATACGTCGTACCGACTGTAAATTCGTAACCATGTACAAGTGAGAGATACAACTGGAATACAGATAAAAACATGGCGATACCTTGGTAACTCAGTTACGAAACAATAACAACACATGCACAGTAATAAAATGTAAACAACACATAGTAACGAGACGATACGAAATACATAAATCGTAACGACTGTAAATTCGTAACCATGTACAAGTGAGAGATAAATCGGTACGAAATACATAAGTCGTAACGACTGTAAATTCGTAATCATGTACAATTGAGAGATAACCCGGTACGAAATACATAAGTCGTAACGACTGTAATTTCGTAACCATATACAAGTGAGAGATAAACCAAACTAAATTTACTAATATTGGACAAGCAACAACCAATCCTCCCTTCCACGAAAATATAAAAGATAATATATAACTGGAATAAAGATAAAAATCCATGGCAATACCTCTATTGAGAACGAGTAAAAATCAAAATCGTTCGCCGCCGATCGCCGCCGTCGGCCGTATGTCCACTTCGCCGCCGTATGTCCACGGGAAGAGAAAAGTTGGGAGCTCACAAAGTGAATGATGGCTCGGTGTCCAGGTCGGAGATGACGTTAAGAAAAAAGGGGAAGAGAAAACATAGGTGATGAGAGATGACGGAAAAGAAGCTGGGATCTTAAAAAGTGAAAGAGAGAAGAAAAGCTGGTATCTGAAAATGGATCTGGAAAGTGGAAGAGATAAAAAAATGAGGAAAGAGAAAAGGGAAGGATGTTTTGATTAAATGAAAAGTAAGGGTATATTGGTCCGGAATTGTCCTTTTGGCTAGAATTTGTACAAACTAAGTCTCATGACAAATATTGACATTGAGTAGGATAAAGTGGCCAACCTCTATTTAAAAAGTATCAAACAAGGCCCTATAGTTTACTCCGTCCAATTGCATTAGGCCTTCCGCTACTGGACGGCCGTTAAACAGTCAACTTTCGTCCTACGTTTCAATAATATTTTTTTATTAAGATTATTTTGATTTATTTAATTCATTAGGACTTCGATCAATTTTTATTAAATTTAATTGCCTATGTATTTAGAAATATCTCTTTGAAAAATCATAAAATCTGTAATTATATAATTTAGTAAATATGAGTTTTTCATTTATTCTGTTATTTTACATTTATTTAATAAGATTTAAAATTAAGATAGACTAATTGGTTTATTCCATAGTTTCTTTGATTTATTTATAAGTAATAATTAAAACCATTGTTTCTACACTTTCAAATTAGGGCCATTTATGAAGGCAAAATGACCCGCTGGATATTTATGAATGAAGAAAGAATATACGAGCCCTAATTTCACATTCATCCAAATTTTCATTCGTGTAATGACAGCTTCAACATCAATATCAACAAATTCGAAGACTTGCTTTTTTTTGGTGGGATAAATTCGAAGACTTGCTACTGTAATAAGGATTCTCCATGAATATGCAAAACATAAAACTTTAGTTTTTAAACCAAATAACAAACCAAAAGTACCTAGATAAATCAAACTAACTTATAGTGTTCTTCGTACAGAGAGAATTTTAGAAAATAAAAATTAATCGAAGTCCTAATGAATTAAATAAATCAAAATAATCTTAATAAAAAATATTATTGAAACGTAGGACGAAAGTTGACTGTTTAACGGTCGTCCAGTAGCGGAAGACCTAACGCAGTTGGACGGAGTAAACTATAAGGTCTTGTTTGATACCTTTTAAACATTTGGTCCTTATTTGATCATTTTGTCAAACTATAGGGTAGGGGTGTTTTTGGTTTCGGTCGGGGTAAAATTTTCGAAACCCAAACCCTCCCCAAACTTTAAAATTCGGTTTCGGTTTCGGTCGGTTTTGGTTTTCAAAACTCAAAACCCAAACCCTCCCCAAATGTTTCGGTTTCGGATTAGTTCGGTCAAATTCGGTTTTGACCCAAACATATTTAATTTATATATATTTATTTAATAAAGTGACAAAAATTAATTATATTAATAAAACTTGTTCTAAAATAATAGATAGATCTTTAATTGATATATTTAATCATTGTTTTTATCAAAACTACAATATATGTGTAGATATATAATTTTATAAGTTTAAAAATTTTAGTCATATAAATAAAATTTTATATAATATAAATAATTCGGGTTAGTTCGGTCCAATTCGGGGTAATTCGGTTCAGTTTTAAGTTATGTAAACCCAAATTAATTCGGTTTTGATTTCGGTTTGTAAGTTTCAAGTTCGGGGTTGTTTTCGGTCGGGAATTTTCGGTTCGGTGCGGATTGGTTCGGATTGGTTGGTCGGTTTTCGGATTTCTATTAACACCCCTACTATAGGGCCCATAGTATTCGCCACGTGTGAGATAACTGGACGAAATTTAACTGTTTAGCGGTCGTCCAGTAGCGGAAGGCCTAACACAGTTGGACGGAATAAACTATAGGGCCTTGTTTGATACTTTTTAAATATTTGGTTCTTATTTGATCATTTTGTCAAACTATAGAGCCTATTTTGCCTTTGGAGTAAAATGCATTTTTTCATATTTTCTCACTCCATATTTATTTTCGTTCTCAATTATTCTCTCTTTCAATCTCTGACAAACAGATACACCACAAGAATTAAACATCGATAAAGTCTTGATTTTTCTCTCTTTTAATACCTGAAAACACAATATTAATTTTCTCGTTACCTATATATTGGTTGATTCATACCACAAAATCATAAATAAAAAATTAATTGCAAATTAAATTAATCAAACATAACGTGCATAATAATTATATAATTATACAATGAAACAATCAGACAAAATTTAATTAAGTTAATAAAATTAATAGGATGTAAAATGATTAAATAAAAAATATATTCCAACATATATAATACGACCCCAAATTTATGTAGGTACCTAAATAAGTTAGTAAATCTCATAAATTAAAATAAACTTAAAAATAAAAATAATCAATACTAACACACACACACACACACATATATATATATATATATATATATGTTATTGTATTTCCACTTCTCATTACTGATTTCACGAGTCGAATCGCAAAATGCATCTCCCGTATTTTTAAACTCATTCAGACAGGATATTAAACCAAGAGCACAACATACACGATGCGATAATAATAAAAATATCCAAACTCTTTGCTTAAAAGTTACTTGTAGAGATTTAACTACAAATAATACCCTTGAGCTATGTTCCAACTAAAAAAACAACTCTAGTCAACATTACATATGTTGACGTAGGCTAAATAGATAAAATAAAGACACATATGAAAAGATCTTTCATATGACGTCATTTCGTGTTCGATCTTTCAATAAGTAGCCAGTTGCGTTGAGCTGGAATTCAGGTCGGTGCCTTTAATACAACTGTGATTGTTGTTGGAGTGTAATTTTTTTTATCCTTCCAAAAGTTTTTTTTCTACATTTTTTCTTTCTAAAATATAATGATGCATCATGAGTCCAAATCCACAATATAATTTGTCGTCCAAAATACACGTGTCGCTCTTTGGAGAAGCAGAAATATAATGTGTGCTATCCCTTTTGGATTTATTCATATGGTGGCTACGCTGGAGCTTGACTGGGGTCGGTCGTCGTCAATTGTATTCGTGGTTGGCCTATTAAGTTCTAGAAGCATGGGCGTCGTCTAAGGTCCAACTGGTTCGGCCATAGTCTGGCCAACTCTCAAGCGGTTACGTTTACAGTACTACTACTGAGGTCAGTGCGGCTCAGTGCCACATGGAAGCTTAGTTGGATCGACTATGCCAAACCACATCGACTATCAACAATATTTGCCCTTGATATTCCCTAGACGAGTATTTCACAATGTTGTAAAAGTCGGCCTAGGCGCCTAAGCAGAGGCAATCCTGCATTGTAAGGAGTGGAGGGAGGGGGGACGGTTAAAAACCGTCTGATACTTATTTTCTACCGAAGTTGACAGTCCAATGGTATCATATCTTTATTTCCATGTTACAAAAACCCCACACCTCGAGGGGTTAAAACTAGGGGTGTTACCGGTCCGGTTCGGTCCGGGTATTGGCTTAGCGGGCCAGACCCGATAAGGTTACCGGGTATACCCGGAACCGGACCGGTAAGCAATCGGTTCTAATGCCAGAACCGAAACCGGTCCGGTAAGCCTAACGGGTACTTTAGACCCGAGACCGGTAAGACCCGAACCGGTTAAGAACCGACAAGACCCGGTTCGTGTACTCATTAATTACCCGAAATAGAACCGAAAAATTACTCGTGAAGGGTTCAAAAATCTGCATAACTTAAGTTTCAAAATACATAGAGAAATTAAGTACATCTAAATTAGAGCTTCATAACATATTCATTATAGACGCGAAATAGATAGACAAATTTTAAATAATTTCAATAGCTACTTAGCTACTTTCAAAATACCAAATTCTCCGAACAGTTCATCATAGGCTCAAAAGATCATAAGCAGGTTCACCAATCATCATAGGCTCTCAAACGACTGATGAAGCGTTGTCTCTAATATCCAACTACATTAAAAAATAATATCTAAAAGTTCGTATCACAAACAAATAAACAACAAAGTCGTTCAAAGGTACAATAAATCAGAATAATGAGACTTAATAAATTACTTGTCCAAAATCGTAGTTCAAACGCTCTTCATCTGTTTCAAGCTAAATAAATGAATAAAATTGAAAGTACTCAATAGTAAGAACAAAACATATACATAAATCGTTTAGTTCTTATACCGGACCTAAGGATATGTTTGGTATGACTTACGAGTAAGGATATATTTGGTATACATAAAATAATTGAAAAATTACGGTTTTTACGGGTTACCGGTTTCGGTCCTTATCGGTTTCGGTTCTTATTACAGTACTAGTATCCGGACCGCTAACGTTTCGGGTGAGTATCGGTCCCGGGTATTATCGGGCGGTTCTCGGGCGGTTTTCGGGTATACTTGGACCGCTAACAGCCCTAGTTAAAACAGCCGACATCAATAGGTTATCAATAATTTTGTAATTTCAAGAGATATGTGTTATTTTTTTGTAATTAGACAAACTTCGGGGTAGTTTTTGTAATTAACCCCATCATACCAAACATAATGGAAATCTGAGAACAAGAAGAAATATCTTAAAACAACCCAACCATGTTAGATAAACACAAGTCGACCAAACCTACCTTGCATTCTACATACACATTCCTCACTAGATTTTAACTTTAAAAAAAAAAAAAAAAAAAAAAAAGATTTCACTACAACATTTCACTTCCATGACACATCACACACCTTAACACAGCTCGGTATCAAACTTCAAAGATATCCCCATACTGAATAGCTCCTGACAGAGTAACTTAGCCCCGTACGGCACATTCACCCTCACAACATCCTCGACCGAATCACAGAAACGGCAGAAAGGCCCGCGTATTTTCCGGCCACCCAGAACCGTCCTCTGAATCACGTTCGCCATGTTATTGCATTTCCTACATATGTGCATCTGAGACGAGTCACTTAGAGTGAAAAGACGCTCGTGCAGATTGGCTGAGGCGCCATGGGCTATGAGACAGTCTCGTTCCATTTCGCCGAATTTGATTCCGCCAAATCGTTTTCGGTCGGCCACGGGCTGACGGGTGAGAGGATGGACGGGGCCGGTGTTTCGGAATTTCACCTTGTCTTCGGCCATGTGCGTGAGACGCTGGTAGAATGTGGGCCCAATGAAGATGAGGGAATCAATTTTTTCGCCCGTACGGCCATCGTAGACTCTCTCGTCCCCCCATCTAGAAAATCCAAGCCTGACGGTAACGAATTTATGTCAGTTGGGGAAATGCATTGTAAGAACACAATTATTTTTTTTTTTTTTTGGTTTATTTGTAATGTGATGATAATAAAAATAGAAGAGCAGGGTCTCATCTGGAGAAAGGAAAATGTAAGGCGCAGGGAAAGGTGGAATCTATGTTGCACAGGTGCGGGGGGCGGGGGCGGGTGCGGGGATACGGTTTTTTGAAAATGTTAGGGTGCGATACGGAAAGGATAAGTCTGTTTATTTTATATTTTATTATATATAACACTTGCTAAATATAAAAAACAACAATTCAAATATCACCATAAAACCAATTCAAATACATAAAACAAATCATACAAAAAACAATTCAAAATGGCTTTGAGCATCGGAGCTTTCTGATACTGTTCGTGAATGCTGCTAAAGGTAAAACTGTAAAAGTAATTACTTATTAAATGATTTACTTTTTGTATTTTAGTTTATTTGATTTATTTTTTAAAAATTACAAAAAAAAAAAATCACCCACGCACCGCGTATCCTGTGCAAGGATACGCGAGTCCGATTTTTTTTTTTTTTGCACGGATTCGCCACGTGGCGAATCCCGTGCGAATCCCACGCGAAGCGCACCCGCACCCATGCAGTATCCGATACTGCATACTGGTGAATTTTGAAGAATCCGTGCATCATAGGGTGGAATGTGAAATGTTTTCTTGAAGACTTGAAGTGGTTTGATATGATATATTTATAACTCAAGTAATTTCCTAGTTTGGTATAATAAAAACAAGGGATTATTGATTAATTACCCAACTTTTATAAATCATTTTACCCAACTAGTAATGAGGTTTGGGATACCAAAAAAAAAAAAGCAAAGGTTCTTGAAAATTACAAAAAAAAAAAAAAAAAAAAAAAAATCATTTTTTGAAATATTTTATCAATGTTAAGTGGGATTTTTTTAAATTTTATGTTTATAAAGGGTGAAAAAGTAAAAGTCGAAATAAATTTCAAGGTTTTTTGTAATTTTTAAAAAGCTCTGGATTTTTTGTAGGAAACCCAAAACCTGGGGGGAGGGGGGGAAGGGAGCTGCATTCATGGATGATATGGCAAATAAATATATAGTTGAGTATTTTTATGCAAGTAATTTTCTACTTTTATATTGAATATAAAAAGCCTAACTTTAGGACCAAAGCAAAATTGACCTCAGAGAACGGTTTCACAATTATTCATTCAGACCAAACAAGTAAAATTTTCTAGTACTCTCACTTTTACTCACTTCTCATAGGACATGTTTACGCTAAGGTTCTTTGAGATTTAAAATTCTGATATTTAGAATTTAAGGTATTGGGAATGTGTGAATAGTAACAATACTTGTTTCTTGTAGGATTGAGAATCCCTACTTTTTTAATATAGATGTCAAATCATTTCAAAGTGATGGATATTTTTGTTAGTTGTATATTTAAAGATAAAAAACGAGATGATGATGTTTTATTATTATATACTCCCCCCGTCCCGCTCAAAGCAGCACAGAGCTTAACATTTGAGCCAAAAAAAGTGTGTGATTACAAGTTTAACATTTCTAACTTTCACACAGTCAAATCAAAACTTTTTCCCATACCGTACACTCATCGTTAGTACTTTTTACCTTTTAATATCCACCACTCACTCACCATCAATACTTTAGCTGGGACGGAAGAAGTAGTATTTAGATGTATTATTTAAAAAAGAGAGAGATGATGTTGTATTACTATTATTAGTATTTAGTTGTATTATTTAAAGATAAAAAGAGGCGAGAGATGATGTGACATAAATTAGCTCTAGAATGTGTACGAAGTTGTTGGTTGGGTATTTGATATTTGAGTCTGAGCAAAAACGACCGAACTCCAGCATAAACATGCTTGTATATATTCATTTTTTATCGAGCTCTGACGAAAGATTAAAATTAATAGTTTCCATTATAAAAAGAGACGTACCTGTGAAGCTGGGCTGTTATGTCTTCAACTGATGGAGTGGAAAACGGGGTGGCATATTTTAGTCCACCTCCGAGTGCAATACCTTTGGCCAGGGCAGCCTCTAAGAGCTGACCGGGCGTTTGTCGAGAAGGAAACGCATGAGGGTTTATCACAATGTCTGGAACAATTCCTTGTTTGGTGAAAGGAAAATTCTCCTGGGACTCCAAAAACCCGAGAACACCCTTCTGCCCATGCATGCTTGAGAACTTGTCTCCAAGACACGGAGCGCGAACCTGGACAACCAACCACACATATTACTACCAAAAGCTGTATACATTATTTTGGGCAGGGGTGAGGGTGGGGGGTGGGGATTAAGTCAAGCCTCAAGGTGGTTTTTGTAATCATCCCAAAAGATAAATATAGGCAATACAGCGCTGAGAAGTAAAAGAATCTTGATGCCATAACAAGCCAAGCAAATGTAATGAAACTCCCCAAAATGATTAAGGGGGTGTTTGGGAACCCATTCTAAATGGATCATGTATATATAAGGCCATTTGGAAAAGAATTATATGTTTGGTAACTATTAAACGGGATTACGAAAAGATGTCTTAGTTTAGAAGTCCATTTTCCGAGAAGTGGAAATTTGTCACCTTTCAACATGCACCCCAAACTTTAAATTTACCAAACACTTTAAATTACATAAATTTGAAAAGTGCTCCCAAACATGCACTAATACAGAATGAACTTCTGATGTAAAATGGTTACCTGCCTCAACGACACCACAGCATAATTCTTCCCTTCATCGTTAGAAGAAAGCACGACCTTCTGCACCATACCCCTTTCTGTATGCTTAAGCTTCACACTATGGTCCACCCCAGACGCAGCATGCTTCCCTATGACTATATCACCGGTTTGCAGATTTGCACCAACATATGGAAACCCATCATCGTCCAGGCTATCTACCCGTCCTATCTTGCTCTGAACCTTTCCGAAGGTAATCAATTCATCAACCTTTTGCTTTCTCCCTGGCATCTCTTCATTCTCGACCTCAGCCTTAAAACTCCTCACGTGTTCGGTTCTAAACATGCCACGTTCCAAAGAAGCACGGTTCATCACTAAGGAGTCTTCTTGATTGTACCCAAGATGGACGTTAACAGCCACAATAGCACACTGGCCGTTGGAAAACTCGGGCCGAGGCAACATTCCTTTATGGTGATCGGCGTATTTCGATTTCCCGAGGCAATCAGAAAGTATAGTCCGGAAAAGTGGCCTCTGAGGATAATATAACTGATGGGAATTTGTATCTATTCTTATGCTCGGGTTTGTGGTTGAGTAGCCGATGGCTTGATGAGAGTGCTTTTCGGACTGGTAAAGAACTCTTCTAGCATGATCGTGATTGGCAAAAGGGATCATCCCACAGCTCAGCCCGAGCAAGAACGAGCTATCAAGTTCGCAGTGTGTGTATCTCACAGGTGGGTTGTCTAGTTCGGCTGTGAAAAGGTATTTTACTCCCCATGCAGTCTGACAGTCTTCCTCCTCCTCCGGTCCGATGAACTCTATCACTCCACTATCGAGAAGCGATTCAAAAGTAAAGTCGCCTTTCAGATCTTTAATTTTCTTCAGATTTTGGACGACGAGCAGAGGACGGAGTATCCTACCAGCGTCGACATATATACGCACTTCTCCGTGATGCTGATCTCTTTTGATTTCAAGCTACAAGTGAAAATATTATATGTTAGTACACAGCCACGAAAGTTTTTGAAAAGTTGCAATGATGCCAATGACACACTAATGTAACCAAGAAATTGACCTTCACATTTTTTCTTGGCCTTATTTTTGTACAAGGGTCAGGTGACTTCAGATTATGAAGAAGTAGAACCATCTCATTTTTTAACTATAAATTCCGAGACATTCTAATTAAATGGAAGTGTATTATTGAGTTGAAGGCAACCTGGCGAAGCAGCTTCATCTTGCGACGTTTGCGTCTTAGCCGAGCAGCGAATGATAAGGAATCTTTGGAATCTTTGGACACTCCAACCCAATCACCGTCCAAAAAAATTTTGTGCTTACCTTCGAGAAAACTTGAAGTATCATCATTTAATTTCTGCATCCCGCACTCCCGAAATATTTTAATAAGAGTTTCACGTTCCAGGATGCTAGTACTTACAATACCCATGCTTGCTAGATTCTTTACCAGTCCACAATTTTCTCCATCAGGTGTAGAGAGGAAGCAAATCTTACCCCAGTGAGACGGGTGTCTGCAACATCAATGTTTAAGAAGACCATAGGGAGGAATAACCAACGCAATGACACACAGGAAAACAAGGGTGAACGAATTCGAGGATTAATCAATAGATCAAGAAGTAGTATCTCAAAATTGAAAAAATATATACTGTTTAAGAAGATCAATGATTTAAACGATTACATTAAAAAGATTATTAATCTTTGGTTGAATTTATTCTACAGCCTTCATAAATGCTGGAGATAAGAATAAAAACAAATGATAATAGGCACTATACTAAACTACAACGTGGGTAAAAAGTACTCCCCACTTATTTCGTGAAAGGGTTCAATAATTGGTCAGCGCAATCGACAAAGACTGCAAGCTAAAATTACATTTGTAGAAGTCATATCTGGAAAACAAATTAAAGTCTAAAACAACTTACGGGTATCTAGCATCACCAACCCTCCCTGTGTACGAGACCTGCTGACGAGTTTTCCTCATATCAGATATTGCCTGCAATGGATTAGTTCGCCTAATAGTGGCTACCACACCAGATATCCTCTCCATCCTCTTGTAAGGATGGGACCAACCTCCAGCCGAAAAAGCCCTAGAAAGACCATTTGTGATGATGGAGGCATCCAAATAGTGCTCGATAGCTTGCAACTCTCGATCTCTGTCAAGGTCCCGTTGTATAGCTTTAACCATGCGCCTCTCTGCGTGTTTGATGTGAACTTTCAATTCTCTCTCTAGTAGCTCACCAGCCAAGTCCAACCTCTTGTTCCTAAGATCATCCCTGTTATCAACTTTACGGCGCCCTCTATAAGCCTCCAAGAGACATTTGACCATATATGCTAGAAAACAAGCCTTCTGCCTTTGGCTGCTAAGATAGGGAAAGAGGTAGTTTTGAATACATTGTTCCACAGATTCGTCAGGTGGGAATTTACAGCTCTTCATGAGATCGCTGATGTGTTTTACTGCATTTCCTTCCTTACGAAAACCCCCGTACTTTTTATCGGCGTCATAAATTGATGCGACAAGTATATTCGCGATAGCAGAATCATTGATGTCTAGGTTAATCAGGTTTACCACCTCCCTGTCATTTGGAACGCCCAACGCAAAGAAAAGAATCCAAATCGGAATTTCCGTAACATAAAAGTAGACTGTAAGTACTTTGTCTGCTCCCATGACGTTCTCCGTTTTTGGAACTAACTTTATGTAAATTCTTCTTCTTTTTGCAACCGGACGATATGCAACTGTCCAAGTTGGATCTTTGGCCACCCAGAGTCTGCTAAGGCATATTTGCTCCTGTGCGATGAACGTCTGCAGCAAAAGTTGAAATCAATGAATCAATTATTTTGAGCTCAATTTTGTCAACAAACATATAATAAAGAGTGAAGTAATTATATTTACAAAATATATATATAACTCAATCTAAAACTATATTCTTCGATCACAAACAATATTGACTTTGTCTTGGTAGTTACAATTCACCTTCTCAGCACCCTTAATTACAAAGTATCCTCCTTGGTCGAATTCACAATCCATTTTTTCAAGTGAATTCATCCTGCACAAATCAGACTTCACCATGACTGGGAGTCTACCAAAGTTGACAACACCATTATACTCATTCAATGTCGTCGTCTCAACAGTTTTATCAACACCAGTTTTGAACTTGTCACTTCTAGAGACACCTTTCGTGTAAACCTGAAAAGTTTGAGAAGATTGAAAATGACGAAGAACGAAAAGACCAGGATAAAAAAAATGAAACATATAAGTACAGCCAAATTTCCTCCCTTCAGTAGTAGATAAGTATAATGACCAGAGTGACATGAAAAAAACTGGAGCTAAGGCGTCAAGCAAAATATATATAGTGCGTGTGATCTAATTTCCCAAACGACGAAATGCCTTCTCTAATATAAGTATCAGAAAGTAGACATCCGGTGATTTTTTAAGATTATATTACTCAGAATAAGTTAGATTCAGATTTAGTAAGTAACAGTTAAATATGGAGTGGATGCTTCAAACCAATACACAACCAAAAATTAAAGTTAGAACTTCATCAGGGTACCATAAGGTAAAGGAAATTGTCACAAATCCCCACAACAACGTTGTATAATATTAAAGATCAGTAGGGTGTAAACCATCTACAACCTGAAGATAAGTCTCGACTTTTATCCTGGATGAATATGTCATGTTCTGAAGACGAGCATGCCGAGGGTAAAGTTCTAAATATTCTTTAGCACCGTCAACAGATGAAAACTTTTCACCTGTCCAGAACATTGGAGGTTCAAGCGTGACCTTCCCAAATCTGAGAGAGCCGCGCCTCCAATCACCATCCCCCTTTTTCGACACGTCATATCCAGGGTCTATTTTGATCTCTCCAATAGAATCAAAGACTTTTTGAATCCCATGCTTAACAAAGTCATTATATGAATTGATCTGGTGGCTGACTAAACCATACTGCTCGAAAAATGATGTGGCAGCTTTCCTACAGAACATTTTTAGGGAACCCTCTTCAAGTCCTTGCATAGGACTGTCCAGCTCATCATCAGAAGAATAATCAAAATCTTCTGCATCGTCGTCAATATCCATAGCAGTAGAACCATTTGCAAACTTGTCACTTGGCCCAGCTTCTTCCCGAATATCCCACGCACCCATCTATACAAGGTGTCCAGAAAAGAGAAAAAAGGGAACAAATGTCAATAAACCATCAACACTCAAACCTTCGTCTTCCGAAAGCCACTTAGGCATCTTAGAGTGATTCAATCGTGATCACGTTTACAATGAATCGGATCAAAGTGTTCGACTGAAAGGTGATAATACAAGCTCTCGGCAAATAAAAGAACATATAGAGGCAAAGATATCAATCATAAGTAGGTAAATGACACTGAAATTATACTCGTATAAATAGGATGTGGAAAAGGGGGTTTAGTAAGGAAGCTTAATAACTAAAAAGTTTAACAATCTCCCAAGAAAGATACAATCACTAATACATTTTTCCCCAATCCAACAAAACCGAAGAGAAGAATGCCTAATTGCACAAATCCCCCCCCCCCCCCCCACACACACACACACATCTCTCTAACACACACACACACACACAGAAAAAAAAAAAAAACTCGTATAAACATCACCCACATGCAATGCGTTTAAGCAATGCCCTGAAGTATTCCACTTCATCCCATGCTCCAACACCCAAAAGGGTAAAAAGGTAAAAGGGAGAAAAAGGAAAAATAAAGAGGAACTCAGACACATTACCAAGAACGCGACATGCATTCTCATTCCGAGAATCAACGCTTCCAACATATCCCAAAGATCAAATATCAGGACCACCATTTCATTTAATTTCAAGCCAAAAACATTATAAGTACGATAAAGATTCAACCCAGCAAAAAAAAAAAAAAAAAAGGAGATTGGAAACAGAAACTTACCGAGAATTTTCTTGATTATTTCCCCTCTGAATTCTGCAAATATTTTTAGGTTTTTGCACACTCTCTGAGTGTACTTTCTTACTCTCTCTCTCTCTCTCTCTCTCTCTCTATAGGACTGACTCAACCAGTCAAAAGAGATTCATATAGCACTTGGATCGGGTTTTTTCTTTTTTTGTTATTCATGTTTATTTGTAGAGTTCTAATCGGCCCGGCCCAAGTTATGTACATATGTAGCAATAGTAGGCAAAATAAGTTTGGTGTCAAATTTGGGCCTATTATTGATCCATCAATTATTCAATTTTGAGAGGAAACTAAAATGGGTGAGTCTATATATTGTGATAAATTCTTTTGATTGAATAAATATGACCGAATCAATCGAATCAATCGAATCGAATGGATACGAAATAAATGAATTGAATCGAATCGAAATATATATAAATGTAAATAATAATAATAATAATAATAATAATAATAATAATAATAATAATAATAATAATAATAATAATAAATATAATAAAATAATAATATAATAAAATATAAATGATAAGTTGAGATCTATTTGATAAGGAAAATTATAATAATATTAATGATATTAATAACAATAACGATAATAACTATAATAATAACAACAACAACAACAATAATAATAATAATAATAATAATAATAATAACACTCATAATAATGGTAAATAATAATAATAGTAATCAACAAAAATAATGATAATAATAAATATTATTAATAATAATATTAAATATTATTAGTAATTATAACAATAATAATAATTAAGATTAATAATAATAATAACACCGATAATAATGGTAAATAATAATAATATAATCAACAACAACGATAATAGTAAAAATTATTAGTAATAATATCAATAATAATAATTAAGATTAGTATTGATAATAATAATAATAATAATAATAATAATAATAATAATAAATATAATATAATAATAATATAATAAAATATAAATGATAAGTTGAGATCTATTTGATAAGGAAAATTATAATAATATTAATGATATTAATAACAATAATGATAATAACTATAATAATAACAACAAAAACAACAATAATAATATTATTGTTGTTGTTGTTGATAATAATAATAATAATAATAATAATAATAATAAGAAGAAGAAGAAGAAGAGGAAGAAGAAGAAGAAGAAGAAGAAGAACTGAACTGAACTCTTTGAGTTTTATAATAATAATAATAATAATAATAATAATAATAAGAAGAAGAAGAAGAAGAAGAAGAAGAAGAATCGAATCAATCGAATCAATCGAATCGAATGAATAGACTGAATTGAATCGAATCTGAATGGACTCAATCGAATCAAAATCAAAATAAGTCCAAAAGAATAGGGTCTTAATAGGAGTATCATGTACCACTAGACCTAGTAAATATTTGCAAGGTCACTATCTAATACTCCGTCAATAGGACGTGAGTTGTGGTGGAGTCTATTACTAAAAAGGAAATGTGGCAAATTTATTATGGACGGATCAAAAAAATGATAGTGTTCCGGGAAATCCTTCCCGTATTGGTGTCTTACCTAATACTAGTTGTAGGGGGATAAGAGTTATGGTAGGTTCTAGACTCTTCCATAAGTAGTTGGATCCTGTTAGATGTCTTACCTTAACTAGGAATCCTATGTATGGAAAGACTCTCAGAATGCCTATATAAAGGCCCTCTATTCATTGTTATCAATACTGATTGATTCTTGTCTTTACTTTTCTCCTCAAACACGTTATCGCACGTAGCTCGAACAAAAGAAAAAAATCGCCAAAAGCCTACTGCCGAGCTCCGCTTGTAACCGTCGCCTCCGACCGCCGACACCACCGCCGTAACCGACTAACCAGCCTGCCGCCGCTAGCTTCAGACACTGCCAATGACGCCTGGGCCGCTGCAACCGCTTGGTAGCCGCTGGCAGCTCCGCGCGCCATTGCGTCAGAACCGCCTGGCCGAACGCCGCCGTCCCACCTGCTCCACCGCCGGACGTCCAGCGCCTCCGCAACCGGACGACCGCCACCGGACCGCCTCCGTCGCCGGACCTCCGCCACCCAGAGCCGTCGGACCGCCGCCACCAACCGCCGCCCAGCACAGCCGCCTGACGCTGCCCAACACCGCCGCCTCCGCCGCCACCGACCATCGCCGACCGCCGCCGCGGACCGCCGCCGACCAGCTCTAGTCCAGCCCGACCCAGTTCCGACTCTCGGACCAAAACCCGAACATCAACTTATCTTCGGAAGCCGTCAAAATTGCGCCTCCGGTTTCACGTCGTCGCATCGAGTACCAACCGGTAGATCGAAGCACAACACAGATTCAGCACGTGCCTAATTTTATAATCGAGGTAACTATCTGACTTGTCCCTTTTCAATTCTCTCCTTTTTGGGAATTTTTCTTTTGGGGACACGGGTTTTGGGTTCTTTATCTCCCACGCTACTTTGCGGTGGATGAGACCGCGAGAGAAGTCGGTATCTCTGCGTGTCGAAGAAAACTGTGTGACGGTCTGGGGAGTCACGGAATTGTTGAAAAGTCGATACTTGTGGTTGTTGCATACATCACGTATCTGGGTGCGATCGATATCGCCGTTTTTTGTCGACTTTACTAAACAACAATTAAGGGAAGTAAATCGAGTAACGGTTATGTTACACGCTTTTAAAAGCATCGATTGTGACCGTTTACATTGTCATGAAAATCCAACAAGACTAACTTCCTCTTGTTTATATCTTGTAGATGGCACAAAGCTCCAATGTTCATCCGGAGTTCGACATCCTTGACCATGCCGGTAAGGAGTACCATAGGTGGGTCTCAGACGTTCGCTTGGCGTTCGTCGGTAAGAGATTTACTACCACCATCTTTCCCTCTAACGAGCCTAACGCTCAAGAACCGAGCGAGGAAACCAAGGCTAATGCACCGATGTACTTGCGTAGACATATACATCCGTTGTTGAAAAAGTGTTATATGAACTTACAAACCCCTAAAGAACTATGGGACACACTCGAACAACGATTTAATAATGTGCATGATCGGCGCTTCCCGAATTGCAACCGGTGGGAGCAAATCCGATTTTGGATTATGCGAATGTGGAAGCCTATAATCAAGTTGTCCTCGATCTTCGCTGATCTTGGTTTTGTGGTGTCAAGAAGTCTCGATCAAGATTTGATCGAGAAGACTCTTAACACGTTTCCGTGGGAGCAAGTGTAATTGCTCATCACCGCAAGGCGTTGCCTATGAGGAAGGGAGAATTAAGAACTTTAGTGACCTTATTTCCCACCTCGCGAAAAAAGAAAGGCACCATGAGATAATTCTCAATAGCAATGCGCGCCCAGCTGGTACGAAGCCGATTCCGGAAGTGAATCAGGCTACCCACAGGAAAGCACCACGACAAAATAGAAAAGGCAACGCTACTCAGTTTTTGCAAGCACCACGGATGCATGACTCGAGCAAGCGAGGGAAAAGACGAGGTCGTCGTTCCAACGTGTGGAAGAGGCAAGGTGGCTCGGCCACGGGACCTAGTGGAACCCAACCACGTGGGCCGCCTCCTGCCGCCGGGAATGGAACCACTCCAAAGGAAGGCCGGAATTGCTATACTTGCAGATCGAAGAAGCATACTTACCGCAATTGCAAAGCGCCAAAGAACATCCAAGCTTACTACAAGCACTATAAACAATATTTGATTCAAGAGTCGAATTACATGGAAGTAGATAATGAGAATACGGAGGTGAACCATATTGAGATCCAGACTGAGATCCCTCCTCTCACCATTGCGGACAAAGACCAACATATGGATGTTGCCGACTTTGACTAGTTTTACGCTTTGGTTATGTTTTGTCTTGTTTCTAATTTCCGAGAACTACTTTGGATTTTCATGAATGTAATAAAGTTGGCTATGATGAATAAAATTCTTTTAATTGCTGTGATTGTGCAAAGATGAATTTTATTTTTCCCTTCGAAAGCATGTTTGGTTTATCACAAAATAATTGCTAGCAACGAATTGCTTGGTTAAAAATTTGATACATTGGTAGGATTTCATCAAAACTTTTGATCAAGACTAGGCGCATCCTCCTTGGTATTTGTTTATGCTTTGAGAGTTCAAACGGAATCAGTGGTTTTTAAACGATTTTATTGCACTCGACATTCCTACTTTCTCTGCAAGTCTACCAAGTTGGAGTTACCGAAAGGATCATTAGTAGAGATATAAATCGTAAACCAAGATGCGTTTTAAAGTATCTAAACGCTCCTATGGCCATATTTCCATAGTATTGTATCAACAATAATGCCTTTGAAAAAGGCTTAAACCTTGCTCTTTCACTCAACAATAGGGAAATACCAAAATAGCAAATTGAAACGAGCACTGAGATCTGAGTTTAATGATCCAGAAAGTGCACGACCTATGGATAGAAATATACGGAAGTCTAGTTTCCAGAACAACTGACCGTTCGTCCATAGCCTTCTTAACGAAGAAGTTATTGCTGTTTTAGTGAACAAAGGTCAAGCTGCGCGGAAATTATTTCAATGATTGTGCTAACTTTGATCCTAACCAACTTGGTCGAATTTCCCCAAACTCGATGTAAATGAGTTTTCGCTATGTCTCTAAACATAAGACTAATCGAGTTTCATGTCTTATTGTAGATGTCTCGTGGCGAAATTGAGTGCCTTGCTGATAGTGGAACAACTCACACTATTCTTCGGAATAGGCAATTATTCAAGGATATTGTGCCATACATATCCTCAGTGACAACAATGATTGGTTCCTCCCAAGTAATTCAAGGGAGGGGACCTGCTCATTTCTTGCTACCTAACGGTACGCATATTAATGTCACAAATGCTCTCTATGCCCCAAGAGCAAACCGAACCTTGCTAAGTTTTAGGGACATCCGCGCCAATTTATCACCTTGATACACATTGTGAGAATGGAACAGAATTTTTGTGTGTTACTGCGGCGGAATGCGGAAGACGCTGCGTTCTCGAGAAACTTATGAGTCTAAGTAGTGGTTTATACCAGACTACAATAAGGGTTATTGAATCCTATACTGTGAGTCACGAACTGTGTGATTCCGAAGCATACCAACTATGGCATGACCGACTCGGTCACCCAGGACGCGACATGATGATTCGCATTTTGAAAAACTCACATGGTCATCCGTTTTTCAAGTCCAGAAAACGATTGGAAGCACCACTCGATATCGGCATTGATGTGAGTGAGCTTGATACCGTATCACCGGGACTAAAGATCGCACGCCCTAATAAGGTTGACGGTGCATCTCTCGTAAATCCCGAGGCTTCCGTGGCAATTTCTAATGCCCATAAATCGTTTTGTAAAGCATGTTCACTAGCAAAGTTGATACCCTCTCCGTCCTTTGCTAAAGACTCAACACAAAATATTCGCTTCTTACAAAGAATTCAAGGGGACATATGTGGACCTATTCAACCAGAGTGCGGACCATTCAGATATTTTATGGTTTTGGTTGATGCATCGACGCGATGGTCACACATCGCTCTGCTATCCACAAGAAACGCTGCATTTGCTAAACTCCTAGCACAAATCATCAAGTTACGGGCTAACCACCCCGACTTCCCAATCTCGTCATTAAGATTGGACAATGCTGGAGAGTTTACGTCAAAGTCTTTTGACGACTATTGCATGTCGATTGGGATTGATGTTGAACATCCCATCCCCCACGTTCATTTGCAGAATGGCCTTGCCGAGGCTATGATTAAGCGGTTACAGCTTATCGCCCGAGCATTGGTATTGCGCACCAACTTGCCGATTTCTGCATGGGGTTATGCAATTTTGCATGCGGCTATACTTATTCGCTTTCGACCCACTGCCAATCAACCGTTTAGTGCGTACCGGTTGGTAGCTGGATATGAGCACGATATTTCACACTTACGCATTTTTGGTTGTGCGGTATATGTGCCAATTACGCCCACACAGTACTAAAATGGGTCCGCAAAGACGATTAGGTATATATGTTGGCTATGAATCGCCTAAAATTATCCGCTATTTGGAACCTTTGACAGGATATCCATTCACCGCAAGATTTGCAGATTGTCACTTTGATGAGACAAACTTCCGTCGTTAGGGGAGAGAGGAATCGAACGATTCCAGTTGAACGCCAGAAATTGTGCAGTGTGCTCCCTCCTTGCCTCATCAAGATCCCCGCATGCCTCAATCCGAGCTAGAAGTGCAACGTATTCTCGATCTTGAAAGTTGCGGATTCGATGCCCGGCGCCTTTACCGATCGTCTGCGAAAGTGACAAGATCTACCATTCCCTGCGAATGTTCCCGCAAGGTTGGAAGTCCCATTATAGGGCAAGGTTCAGCCGCCCAAAGGAATGATGCCACCGGCGTCAACCTTAGTGGTGGGACGGCCGCTTGGTGCTCTTATCCCCGCTCGAAAGAGGGGAGGCCGGTGGGTAGAAAGGATACCGAACCTCGAAAGAGAAGAGGAACGGAGGCACAAAATCCTCTCATCATCGACACGTGACTCCACACGAGATTATCTCGACTACGGATATGTCCTCGAATCAACAATGGAACAATCGATGGATGCGTCGGAAACTTTGTTGATGTCGAAAATAAAGAAATCTCGATGCAATGTACGAGTGAATACGCATTTATCGACAGTCGTCCCACGCTAGTCGACGATGCTTTTGCCTACTCCGTCGCTCAAGAAATTATTGAAGACGACGACTGAGCCGCTCGGTTGCCGAGTGTCAAAACGAGCCGATTGGCGAAATGGAAAGATGCAATGCGGTGAACTAGACTCAATGGCTAAACGTGAGGTATTTGGCCGTATCGAGCCAATACCCGTGGGCGTTAAACCAGTTGGACATAAATGGGTCTTTGTTCATAAACGCAATGATAAGGATGAGGTCATGCGTTACAAAGCGAGACTAGTTGCCCAAGGCTTCTCGCAGCGCCCTGGCATTGACTACGAGGAGACGTATTCTCCCGTTATGGACATCATCACTTTCCGCTACTTAGTCAGTTTGGTAGTGTCCGAAAATCGAACATGCAGCTTATGGATGTGGTTACAGCGTATCTTTATGGGGATCTAGATACGGATATCTATATGAAAGTCCCCGAAGGGATTTCATGGCCCAAATCAAGTAGCTCTAAACCACGGAGCGCGTACGCTGTGAAATTGCGTTGTTCACTGTATGGCTTGAAACAATCCGGAAGGATGTGGTACAACCGCCTAAGTGAATACTTGGTTGGGAAGGGATACAAGAACAGTGACATCTGTCCATGCATATTCGTGAAAAGAACAGATGCAGGATTCGTGATTGTAGCCGTCTATGTAGATGACATGAATGTCATCGGTACCATAGATGAGGTCAATGAAACGGCCCGCTACCTTAAATCCGAATTCGAGATGAAAGATCTGGGGAGGACTCGATTCTGCTTGGGCTTAGAGCTAGAACATCGAGATGATGGTATACTCATTCATCGACCGCTATGTCCACAAAATGCTCGGGCGATTTAGCATGGACAAGGCACATCCTCTTGCTACCCCCATGATTGGTGAAGTCCGGAAATGAACAAGGATCCGTTTCCCTAAAGAGGAGGATGAAGAGGTCCTTGGAGCGAAACACCGTACCTTAGCGCAATCGGTGCGTTGTTGTATCCGGCTCAATGTACTCGTCAGGACATCGCATTCTCTGTGAATCATTAGCGAGATTTAGCTCCGCTCCCACGATAAGGCATTGGAATGGAGTAAAACACATCTTTCGATACTTGAAAGGCTCCAGTGACCTTGGATTGTTCTTTCCTACGCAAAAGAGAGTGATATTAGAAAGGAATTGTTGAGGTGAAGACGATGCATACCGACCGTCGATCTTCCTCTCGATATTGCGGCTAAGCATGGTAGCTTGACTACGGAAGTGCTAATGCGAGCAAGCTTACCCCTTATGCGAGAGAATCCTAACGACACGTTAGTTGGATTTGCCGATGCGGTATCTCTCTGACCCGCATAAAGGACGTTCCCAAACCGGTTATGTGTTCACCATTGGGAATACGGCGATATCTTGGCGATCTACCAAGCAGACCCTAGTTGCTACTTCCTCGAACCATGCAGAGATAATTGCATTGCACGAATCCGTAAGGGAGTGCATTTGGCTCCGGTCAGTCATAGACCATATACGAGGAACGTGTGGATTAGATCCCACTACAGCAACTCCTACTTGCATCTTTGAGGACAATGCGGCATGCATTGAGCAGATGAAGTTAGGTTTCATAAAGGGTGACAATACCAAGCATATTGCGCCGAAGTTCTTCTATAATCAGCAGCAGCAGAAATTGCTGAATATTGAAGTGAAACAAGTGAGTTCCGATGAGAATATCGCAGACTTGTTCACTAAGACTCTGCCGAAATCTACATTTGAGAAACATGTGAGAAGCATCGGAATGTATCGATTATCCGAGCTCAATTAAAGATGGCTCGATGGAATGAGCTGTCATGTATACCTCAGGGGGAGTATACTTCACATGATTCTGACATCTGTAGTTGGTGCGTTGCGCTCTTTTTCCTCACCAAAGTCTTCGGGGTTTTATTTGACTTGGAAAGGTTTTTTACCGAGGCAACACTTTGTGCACCATGTTAGTATTAGCGTTCGACACAGGGGGAGTGTTCCGGGAAATCCTTCCCGTATTGGTGTCTTACCTAATACTAGTTGTAGGGGGATAAGAGTTATGGTAGGTTCTAGACTCTTCCATAAGTAGTTGGATCCTGTTAGATGTCTTACCTTAACTAGGAATCCTATGTATGGAAAGACTCTCTTTGTAATGCCTATATAAAGGCCCCTCTATTCATTGTTATCAATACAATTGATTGTTGTCTTTACTTTTCTCCTCAAACAGATAGCAATTTTTTTATGGACGGAAAGAGTATATTTTATAAAAATATTATAAATTATAGCAATAGGACGTGAGTTGTGGTGGAGTCTATTACTAATTATCGGGGGATTAAGTTGATGAGTCATACCATGAAATTATGGGAACGAGTGTAGACCTGGCAAAATAGGCCCAGGCCCGCGGGCCGGGCCATCATATTTTTGGCCCCAAAAAATCCGGCCTTTTTGGCCCAGCCCGCGGGCGGCCCGCCCGGCCCAAATTTTTTTTAAATATATTTATGTTCTATGTAATTGTAATGTTTAAAAAAATTTCCTTATTTTTTAGATTATATTACATTTGTATGTTAATTATTGATGTAATTTTATTTTTATGGGACTTTGTGATTACTTTGTATTATCCCATATCAATAATAATATTATTTTATGATTTTTATAAGAAACTAATAGTGATAAATGATATGATGATCAAATAAAAATATTTATATATTTGTCTTTTGATTGTGGTAGTGTAGTAAATAATGTAATTATCAAATAAAAACAGTTGTACATTTATTTATCTGATTGTGATAGTATAGTGAATAATATATTAATTAAGGATCGAAAAATATTTCAAAAAAACAAAACAAAAAAGAGTTAGAGGCCCGCGGGCCGGGCCGAGCCCGCCCGGGGCGGGCCACGGGCCTAATATTTTTTACCCAAAAAAATCGGGCCTTTTTGGCCCGTCCCAGATTTGGTCCGCCCGTTTGCTAGGTCTAAACGAGTGATTGAGCAACGTCTTAAAAAGTGTGTGGAGATATCAGAAAACCAATTTGGATTTATGCCCGGGAGATCGGCTGTGGAAGCATATTTCTGATGAGACAGATGATGAAACACTATCGTGATAAAAAGAAAGACTTGCATATGGTTTTTATTGATTTAGAGACGGCTTATGATAAGGTACCAAGTGAGGTACTTTGGTGGGCATCACCCAAAAAGGGCGTGTCTAAGAAGTATATTGACATCTTTAGAGACACTACCGTGGGAAGTGAGGAATTCCCTAGTATGATTGGGGTGCATCAAGGCTCGGCTCTTAGTCCTTTCCTCTTTGCCATAGTCATGGACGAATTGACAAGGTCAATTCAAGACGATATTCAATGATGCATGATGTTTGCAGATGATATAGTATTGGTTGATGAAACGAAGGACGGAGTTAAAAGAAAATTGGAACTCTAGAGAAACACGCTAGAAACTTGTGGTTTTAGGCTGAACAGAAGTAAGACTAAATATTTGGAGTGTAGCTTTAGTGAAAATGGAAGTAGAGAGGCGGGTACAGTCACTTTTGATGGAATGTTATATGAGGATCAGAGTTTTTTTGTTATATTGGGTCTACTCTTCAAAAGATAGAGAATTAGACGGTGACGTTGCCCTTAGGATTAAGGCAGGATGGTTGAAATGGAAGACCGCAATGGGGTTACTATGTGATCAAGGCGTACCTTATAGATTAAAGGGCAAATTTGATCGAATAACAATTAGGTCTGCACTTTTATATGGCACTGAATGTTGAGCTATAAAGCATAGTCATGTGTATAAGATGAATGTGGCGGAAATACGTATGCTAAGATGGATGTGTGGCCATACGAGAAAGGATCGACTTAGAAATGATGTGATCAGGAAAAAAGTACGAGCAGACCTATATAGGATAAGTTGTTGGAGAATCGGTTAAGATGGTTCGGGATATGAGATGGAGACTGATTGATGCACCGATGCGGGGGCTTGAAGAATGGGGAGCGCATAGACTGGTGAGGGGTAGATGAATACATAAACAGACATGGATAAGAGTGATTGAGAATGATACGAGGTTTCTTGGGATTTGAGAAATTATAGCGTTGGATAGGACGATGTGGAGAGATAGGCTTCGGGTGGTTAATTATATTTGAGGACTAACTTTTTTTTACGTGCTAAACTTTTCACCTTTCACTTTTGCCTTTTCATATGACTTTACTATTGGAGACGACTTGACGTTTTCAAATATTGATTCATGTTATCCGACCTCAAATCATTTTGGCACTAAAACTCTAATGTTGTTGTATATTGCACTGAATATTGGGACATTAGATCCCAACCAACTGACATCCAAATGTATTATTTCATATAATTATATATAATGCGTTAGTTTTGTAATTAAAAATTGTATAATTTATTTAAAATATTGTGTAGACATGTAAAGAATCCTGTCTGAAAATAAATGAGAGATAATAGTGTAAGTGATATATATATATATGAAATATATCATATAAAAACTAAGTGCCTTGTGAAATCTAGAAACTTTTGTATGCCATTGATATTAATGATCTAACGGGTGTAGATGAGTAGGATTATATGCATTTATGTATTTTTTTATTGCATTATTGTTGCATATACTAGCGACCAGCTTGATGTAACAAATAATAACAAATATGCAATGAAATTGCTTAATAATGCAACAGGTAGATTGGTTTCTAGATTTCACCATTAAGGGGGTTTCCACCATAATCAATCCCTATATATATATATACACACACGACCTCCTCAAGTGGCATTAGTCCACTGGTTACAAGTAGAAGACTCAGCTCCTCTATTCGAATTTTAATGGGACAAGAATTTTTAGGAATTTATGATTTTTTAGTCTTTAATTAAGAGAGAGATGAATAGAGAAAAGTTCAGGATTTCGAGCGGCATTGTGAAAGGTCTAATCTCTATCGAGTAATTATATGGGGAACGACTTCTTGTCCTCGAATGCTGAGGATATTTAACTTGAAAAGCTATATACACATCTCGCGGTTTAATTGGTAGTAATTCGTCGTGATAACTGGTCATGTTAAGTTTGTGACGTCGATATAAAAAAGTACAATAATTTTCTGTGGCTCGCTCTCATTCAACTCGGTATTGATAAAAAAATTATATAATTTAGTGAAGAGATTTAAAGTATATTTGTTGATTTTCTTTTTTTTTTTGGAGGGACAGAGGTAGCTTTTATTCCAGTAGACCATGAAAATCAAACACCAATTACAAAAATGCAGACTGCAGCAGACCTGGACACTTGAACCATCTAAACACAGTACTCCATATTTTCTGGATTTCATAGCAACTCTGAATAATGTGTTCATTTGTCTCAACCTCAGAATTACAAAACACAGAGTGGATCTTCTATATTAGAGAATTGCACCAATCTATCATTTGTTGCTAGTCTTCCCCTTAAAACTAGCCACAATATGAATTTAGCCTTCTATATTTGTTGATTTTCTTATTTTACATTCCTAATGTATCATTTTTACATTCCTAATGTATTGTTCCGATAATTTTATATTTCTAATATACCGTTCCAATCTGGATAAATCCGAGCTAAATAACACTACTCAATATATATATATATATATAATTGAGAGAGAGAGAGAGAGATGGATTGGATAAAATGAGAATAAATACTTAATGCGAACGTGAATCTAGTACATAATTAGTACGGATTATTGCACATATATTATGTTATAATGTATATTCATTTTTCAAATCCACTGTACATATTAAGTACGAGTTCATTATCAACTGTGAGAAAAATTAAATATTCATTCAACATATTCTGAATACAATGACTCAATAGTAAATATGCACGGACTAAAGTTCCTAGTTTTAAGAGTGGTTCACATTTGATATACTCCCATCTCTCAGCATGTGTGCCCTATCACCTGATCTTTCATGCGTGCACACGCACACACATACACACACACACACACACACACATATATATATATATATATATATATTCTAAAAAGTCAATATTTTCTTAATATGTGTGCATTAATCTAAAAAGACTTATATTATGAATAAGAGGGAGTAATACATACTCGATTTGAATTATAAACATAATCAAATAACTGATAAATTTATAAATTTAGTTCGCTAGATCATAATACTTATAGAAAAATAAAAATACAAAAAATATTCTTCAAGTTTTCTAAAAGAATATTCTTCTGGAAAAAAAAATCATCTCGAAGTAATTATAATCAATCATACGTCAAGAGATTCTCCAAGAGGATGTCGTCGCTTCTCCACATCACGTCCACAGTTCTTTAATAGATCACAGTTGCATGTAGACGTGCCCAACGTCGGGTTCGGGTCCGGGTCGGACCCGCCGGGTCGCCGGGTTGGCAGGACAGGACCCGGACCCCATCCGTACATATGAAATGTACGGGTTGGCGGGCCGAGGGGTCGGCCACGGGTCCGGGCCCGGGTCCGACCCGTCTCAATTTTTATTTTTTTTTGAAGTATATTAAACTTTTATTTGTTATCATTTTATACACGAAAAATAACTATAAGTGAACAAGAAAATCATTTGAAAAAATTAGCTTGTATTTAATTTTAAGTTTTTACTTAAAATTAAATTGCCCACATATCCTTGTGAGGAATCAAAGCTCCACGTAGTTCTTTTACATGAGAAGAGTTAAAAAAATGGGCTTGTATTTAATTTTAAGTTTTCACTTAAAATTAAATTGCCTACGTATCCTCGTGAGGAATCAAAGCCCTACGTAGTTCTTTACTTACCTGACTTACCTTACTTACCTTTAGTCGAAGTCGATGTCGTCGTCGTCTTGATCACCGATTTGACTCATTTGACTAGACTCTCCTTCAGTAGTGCCTTCTTGATAGGCATCTTGGTCGGCTAATAGGTCATCCCACTTATTTTCTTGATCTCGTAACTCGGCTTTTGTTGCGTCTTTAAGTATCATTTGAGCCTCGAGATTTTTTGGCGTCATTCGGGATCTCCGCTCGTCCAACATATAGCCTCCTTCACTAAAAGCACTCTCAACGGGACTGTGGATGCGGGCACTGCAAGAATTTCTTGTGCCATAATGGAAAGTATGGGAAATTCGGTTCCCCTTCTCTTCCACCAATCCAACAGATCAAATGTACCTGCATTGTCATCCTCGGCCACAAAACTAGTTGCATAATATCTACTAAGGTCATTTCTTTGACCGACGTTACTACCACCCCTATTTCTTGCTATATTATAGAGTTGTTGAAATGGGTTAGTGGGAGTTCTGTCGAATTCCATGTTAAATGTATTTGTAGTCCTAGTTCTTGTTTATTGAGTTTGAATCTTATCACCATATTTAGAAGAATATTCAGAAAAAACAGTTTCTAAACTATTTTTCAAATCAATTTTTACTTGTTCAACGTCAGGAATATTTTCAAATAAAGTTTGACTTTCAACACTATCCACAATATTAGGAAAACCCAAATCTGCCCAAGTATCTGCAACTAAAGAAACTCTATGATTTATAGATCTAAAATAAGCTCGTAGTGCAAGTTTATGTTGTTTGGCTAAGTATACTACTTGTCTAGTCATTGTGGTACGTGGAATTCTTTTAATAGCAGAATTATAGGCATTTTGCATCCTGTATTCCCAACCCGTACTATCCGCAAAATTAAAAGGTAAAGATTCTTGTGCACATAATTTTGCCATTTGTTCTCTAGCAATTTTTTCATTATATTTATAAAGTTGAGATTCAGACATACCTTGATTGCCGACTGGCCCGACTCCAGTAGAAGGTTGTGTTGTTACCCAAAATATTATCCGGAGATAGTATTGCTGGAATGATTGAGTGACAAACAAATGCGAGAACACTTCCGTGAGAAAATAGATAACACAAGATTTGCCGGGGTTGTTAATCCCGGGCTTGAATGCTCTCGCGAGATATTATTAATAAATATACTGTTGAGTACAAATATTAATGTTAGAATCCAATACAAGGAGTGTAAAGACTTCTAGTTATCTAGGCTTTAGAGCGCGTAGATTGCCGGAAGAACCAGATGGATGAATCTGTGAGTTCTTGCTTGGGATATATGATGAATGTATATGAATATCACTATGAATGTGTTAGCGTTTACCAAAAGAGCTTTTGATTCTCTCTTTGATAGGTATTTTGCACTTAATCCGTAGTGAAAATCGCGCCCCCTTGCTGCTACGGTGGGTTCCCTATTTATAGGGGACAAGGTAGTTGGGATCTCTCAGGCGATCGACGGCGACCGCCGTTTTTTACATTAAAATAAGGTGGCCGATCGTCCCGTCACATGGGGCTGCTCCCTTAAAGTTCCCGTCACATGGGGTGTTCCCTTAAAGTCGGGGTGCTTCTTTGGAGTCAAGCGTGTGAGCAATGAGAGGCGACACGCGTCCTGGGCAGCCGTCAGGGAGGACCCACTTTGTACCTTTCGGCGGCTTTGTCGGTAGGTGCGGTAGGTGTGGTAGGTGACAGGCTGAGATCAAAGATTCTATCTATCGATATCTTTGAAGATCCGCCTGTGGGCCATCGTCCAAGATTCGGTCTTCGATGACTTTGACGGATGCCGGATCCACACGTGGTATGAGATGACCGCCTCTGGTCCGCTCATTAAAGACGATCGTCAGATATCAAAAGACGATCGCTGGGTACCACAGGACGATCGCCATACTGTGCCGAACTCTAGGCGTATTGTCCAGTGCATGTTTTTCATGGTTGGCTTCTCTGGTCGTGATGCCGATCGCCTATCGAGGCGTATCAATCGCCGCACAACAATTGCCCCCCAGCTCGCCTTGATGTTGAAAACACGGGGTGAGGTGGCACTGTGGCCGATCGTCAATGTTTAAACGATCAGCCGATTTGAATTCAAATATGGACGACCCTCTTTTAGGTCGGGAGCAGCGGGAATGTAACACCCCCAAACCACTTGGGAATATTACAGCGCCGCAGACCCTCTCCATGAGGATCTACCAGGCTAAATACGAAAACAATACATCACATTGATAGCCGGTATGGCTAAATAATGAACCATTAGACCGATTTGGTCTTATACCAAAAATATTTACATCGAACATACAAAACTCCCTTTTTCTAACTCGTACCCACGCAGGGGTTAGGATACATTAATACTTCCCGAAAATTAGAAAATACCCCAACAAAAAGACAAAACAACAAGACTTCACCAAATACCCAACACGACCTTCATGTGATTAGCATCGTCGTCTTCCATCATCCTTCGTACCGATCCTGTGGTTCGCTCCCCAAACTTTGCAAATACTGGGCCTTGTCTGAGACATCCACCCCGAATACTCGGGGTTAGCAAACTCCACTGTTTTGCTAGTGCAAGTATAAAGTGCAAATACGAGCTATACACAACATATTCCAAGAATATAAAAACTTGATTAATTCCACAATTCAACCCAATGAAAATTTCCCGAGATATTTTATTGAATAAAAATAGTTCAAACCATGAAAAATTGGAATGAGACACGCAGGCTCTTTGAAAAGCATTTAAAAGTCTCGGGAGTTTTAGAAAGACATTTCTGGGCTAATAAATCTTTAACTCGACAAACCACATAGGGACACGGGCCAAAGAATTGTTTTTACTCAAAGATACCAATCCGGTCACAAACACAGGGTCCACGACCCAAAACATCCATATCCCATACTCGAGTGAATAACACAACGGTCACACTCGATACATAACCAAACCACAAGGTACGGAAACAATCACGGGGTCCGTATCCTTATGCCAAAAATATCGCAACCATGAAACAAATAATCTACGACGCTTATACCGGTGCCATTTTAGCCAAGTACCAAGACCTTACATATGATGTATCTCACTTTGGGAATTTGCATATGTGATACTCCGGACATATCACAATTATCGAAAACAACATCGTGCCATATCACAAAACAACCTCCCGAGCTATACGGCCTGTACCTCTCGGCAAGATACACACCCCAGAGACACCTCGTCAGGCCCTCCACAGTGTATAGCCCACCGAGTGATCCGTAGGGATACGCGACTCTAGGACCCCGGGGACCCTCACCGGTTTTACTCGGTTCACACACTCTCGGTAACCACATGGCACAAACCACATTTTAAATTACCACTTTCACGAAATCACGATTCAAAAACATATTCCCAAGTACTTCAACTGTAAATCAAGGTACTTGCTAAGAATGGCCACAACACCCGACACATACTCACATCACACATCATCACAAACTCATCAATAGTACACACGTCCACACATATATACACACTTCTTGTCAGAAAGACATAACCTTAAGTCCACTATCAACATAATCACGCACAACGATACCAAACGTAAGGAAGATATTCCAAAGCACACCACTAGTACATATCCTCGGCACCACACAATCGTTCACAAACACATAAGTAGATTTTATAGAAAACCTTTATCGAGAATATACCGATTCTTTTATAAGTTCATTAAAAATAATTCAATTGCACACCTAGTCAATTACCGACTATAACCACTACGAAATATGAAGTGTATAGGCAAGATACTTGCCTCAAATCCGCGAGCGAACAAATACGACGAATCACAAGGCCTCGATACCACGAAACACCGGACAACGATCGGATGAGGTTGGGCAGCCCTCGAACTTCCAAAACCGACCAAGAACTCGACAACTCCACGAGAACTACGAAAATAACACTAACACGAATCAATAACACTAAACGGAATCCGAATCGATCCTAAAAACAACAAGGATCTAAGTGTGTCTCCAAGAAATCAAGAACTATGTTCCGAGTGATATAAAATCATGAATGAGTTCAAAATCCGAAGATCGTGGCCAAGACAACAATAATTTCACCATCGATTCATCATCCTCGGATTAAATCGAAGAACTAAGGAGAAACCCCCCCAAAATTCAAGAACTAGGGTTCTAAGAAGAGATTACCTTGATTTGGATCAAGAAGATGATTTGGTGTAGAAAAACACCAACAAATCCTTACCAAAAAGAAGCTTTAATAAGAAGATCTCAGAAAAACACCTCTGGAGCACACTCACCTAGGAAAGGATGACGAAGGGAGAGAAATGACGAAGTGAAGCCTTCTTCCGGTATTTATCTCGATGCTTATTAGCGTGCGCTAACTAGACCGCATTAGCGCGCGCTAACGAGGTCAACGCCCAGAACATTCCGCATATAACACTGTTAGCGTGCGCTAGCCCCATGAGTGTAGCGTGCGCTAACGAGTCACGGGTCCAGTCCAGTGGCCCCTGGACAGATCTGTACTTACCGAGCAGCGTGCGCTAGAAAGAAGGAAGAGCGTGCGCTAAGCAGTCGATAGCGTGCGCTAGTTATCGACCTTAGCGTGCGCTAACAAAGCCACAGTCCCAGTCCAGTAGTTCCTGGACTGCCAGTTAGCGTGCGCTACACATCTGGTAGCGTGCGCTAACCCCAACGCCGTAGCGTGCGCTATGCCACAAGCATTAGCGTGCGCTACACCACAAAAACCCAGAAACTCACATAGTGATCTGAAACGCCTCCAAACACACGTCCCAACAAGGCACACATAAACATGACACCAAATTCCAACGATGAGGACAATAACAATCCGATAAAACCCCAAAAACTCAACGAATCCGGAACAAGGATCTCGGGTATTACATTCTACCCCTCTTAAAAGAAGTTTCGTCCCCGAAACTTAAAACACAAAATGATCGTCGAAAATCAATCTCGGTCAATAGAAATCAGAACGATAACATCACGCAAAAAACGTGCTAATCTTTGATGACTCCGAGCGAATCGCATGCGGCACGTGGTGATAACATCCATATCATTATGCGAGAATGATAACGAAGCATAGCGAACAAGATCAATATGGTTGGCGGCCGAGCATGACAATCAAGACGCAAGCTCAACGCTACACAAATACAAAATTCCACCATTCGAGGGTCGGAAGATCAATGAAGCTAATTTCCCGAAGTGAAGAAAAATACGACGTGATCTGAATGCTCAAAAATCACGATACAGAAGTAACAAAATCAGACAACAAATGATCGAACCACAACGATTGAGACAATACTTGATCGAGCAGTCAAGTTCGGATCACGACGACCAACAAGAATCAAATAACAACTCCGAAGTTCACACCTCGGCTCGAGATAATAGGTAATGT